>WOXC01007541.1:0-1336246 GCA_011680675.1 Gymnobelideus leadbeateri
TCTACTCTTTCATTTGTTTGGATCGCTTAACAGCATCTTGATTTCTCATAAAGTCATTAGCTTCCATTTGCTCCAGTCTAACTCTGAAGGAATGAATCTCCTCAGTGAACTTTTGAGATTCTTTTTCCATCTGGCAAATTCGACTTTTCAAGGCATTCTTCTCCTCATTGCCCCCTTGGGCCTCCTTTGCCATTTGAGCTAGTCTATTTTTTAAGGTGTTGTTTTCCTCAGTCAGGCTATTGACCCTCATTTCATACTTTTCCTGCATCCTTCTCATTTCTCTTTCTAATTTTTCCTCCACTTCTCTTATTTGATTTTTAAAGTCCTTCTTAAGGTCCTTTATGGCCTGCAACACGCTCATGTTTTCCCCTGGGGCTTTTGGAGCAGGACTTCTGACCTCACAGTCCTTTTCCCGCTCTATGCCCCCAAAACAGGAGTCTAGGGTTGCATTTTTCTGTTTCCTTTGCCTTGGCATGTTGCCACTTAATTACTTGACTTTTGGGCTTGTTGCCACACTATGGCTTTAAGGCCAGATAGAGGAATTTTCGTCCTGAACGTGTGGGGGCAACTTCCGTTTCTGGCAAGCTGTAAACCCACCCACGACTTCCACCCTAGATCACAATCCAGATCCAGGGAGGTTAAAGCAAGAGCGATTACCCCCCAAGACTGATCGCTGGATCTCCCTACAATTAATTGCAGGCCAGGAGCTGGAGCCGCCTCTGAAAACTACAAAATGGCGTGTCTCCTCAGCAGCTTCTAGCCCCCAGGGGAGGGAGCCAACGCATTCCCCAAAATACAGGTCCCAAAGTCCATAGGACACTAACCTCTTACTTTGTCCTAGGCAAGTCTATGTTGATAATTCTGGAATTGCCACAGCTCCTGGTGTTCTGGGGTTCCTCCAGCCTGCTGCTGGCCCTGCCGCCCTGGGGCTAAAACCTCGGCTCACGTGGACCTGGGCTCGGCTCGGCTCCTGCGCTCTGCGCGCTGCCGGCTCCCAGACCACTGCGCTGGTCCTTCCTGCAGGGTGCTGGGCTGTCCTCAGCGGGAGGTTAGCTTCTCTGTGTCGTTCTGTGGGTGCTGGGACTCCAGAAGTTGTTCACAGTCCTTTTTTACATAGTTTGTGGGGAATCTGGGGGCAGAGAGGCTTGGAAGAGCTGTTTCTACTCCGCCATCTTGGCTCCGCCCCCGAATTTTAACATTTTCAAAGAATTGATAAATCAGTCAGCTTAGTAATGAAGTGACTGGGGAGGTTTGGGCCCTTGGCCAAAAAGACAGAAAGAAATGGTGAGACAGGAGGAATAAAGAGAACCCTCATATACTCACCTACTCAAGCATTTTTAAAGAATTAAGCACTGCCAGAAAAGAGAAAGTAAATCCCTTCCCCCATTATTTACCCCTCCAAAACAGAATATGATGGGAAGGAAGGTAATTTTTAAGAAATTAAATCCTAAATTCCTAGATGTATGATAGTAGTGATTTATTAACCAAAAGAAATGTATTATCTAAAATATATTTCTTAAATGATAGGGGATTATGGTGTGATAATGCTTTTTTAACCACCAATTGACAATCATAACAACTCACCAATTGCTATTCTACTCTAAGGAGCTGGGTCCTGGGGGAGTTCCAGGCTCACCCTGGGGGATTGTACATCTCTTTCCTCCAGAGAACTGCTGTATAAGCACTGTGCTATCTATGATTCTCAAAGACTTAGTAGCTTTCACTCTATCCCTCATCTCCCCTTCTCTTGAAAGGGCAATATTTATTCATTTTCAAGGGGCATATGGATTTATGGATTTATCTAACCAAAAGTTAGGTGTGGACCTTTATCAAACCCCACCTCTTTCTTGAGCTTGCTGTACTTCAATGAGATCTGATAAAAAATAACTTTAGCATAACAAAGTAGGATCTCCACAGAAATATCCAAACACCTCTGGACACCTTTTCTGGGTCTTTTTAATCCAAGTATTAGACTAAGCTCTGAAACAGTGCATAATAACAAATTAATAATGAATAATAAAATTATTGACTTTCCCATTTGTTAAGTGTATGATCTTACACAAGTCACTTCACTGATTATAACTAAATTTCCTCATCTGTAATATGATGGAATTAGACTAAAAGATCTCTAACTTCCCTTATAGCTTTTAATCTATTATCCTCTGATATACAAGAGGCTTTTGCTTCCCTAGAACCCAGAAATTGCACCAGATATTGATTCAATCTAAATTCACGAGTTCTAGAACAGAGGTGTCAATCACATAGTCTGCAAAACTCCTGAATATGGTCTGAAACAGAATAAAATATAATTGGAAAATATTTAGCAAAATAAATAAAATTGCAGTAGATATTAATTTATGATTTTCTATATCATTATGCAGTCACAAGGATTTTTATATAAGGTTAAGTGGCTCAGTTTATATTTGACTTTAATATCACTGTTCTAGAAACTGCACAGTTGATCAGGGAAACAAATATTGTACAATATGGTTTCCATAAATGTTTGATTCACAAATTCAGCAGGGTCAGTCATCAAACAGAGCTGAAGAAACTCCAGCCTCAAGATCTCATCTTGTGTATGGAACTTGAGATATGGTATAAAATAGAAGGCAACCAAAGGTTTGTATTTTCCCTTGTTATCTTATAAGCCACCTGGTCATTGGCTGGGAACTCTGGCAGTTTCTGGTCCCAACAATCCCATTTTGGTGCAAGGTGAGTATGCTAAGCAGTTTACCTATGCAGACCAAGAAGGCAGGAAAGAGACAAATATTTATTAGGTACCTACTATATGCCAGATACTAAGGCCAGATTTGAATTAAGATTGTCCTAACTCCATACCCAGTGCTGTGTCTACTATATCACGTACAAGAAACCTACTGCATCCATTATCCTTCACTAGAGTCCTTCTTCATCCATAAGCAACTAGAAGGGATTGGGATAGATATTTTGGTGTAGGAAAGGGCACTTGAGCTGAGCCTTCAAGGAAGGTAAACATTCTGACAGGTGAGAGTGAGAATGGAGATTATTCCAGGCATAGGAGACACCTGGGCAAAGGCATGTGGATGAGAGATGGTCTATCATGCATTGGCTATATCAGGTCAACCAGATTGACCAGACAGGAAAATGCATGAAGAGGAGAAATATGCAATGCTTAGGAAAATTAGCTATAACCAAATAGTGAAGTTTTTTAAGCATCAGACAGAAGAGATAGTATTTTTTTCCCTAAACGTACTATGTTATTACTACTGTAATTACTACTGTAACATATGTTATTACTACTGTAATAACATAGAAGAGAGATGATCAGTGACTGAATTAGGGTGTTTGTTGTGGAAGTAGTCATAAAAGGGTAAGTTTTAGTGATGTTACAATGGTAGAATCCATATGACTTGCCAAGTGATTGAGAAGTGAGGGCAATTCAAGAGGTGTATGAATCCACAGGAAGGTTCCAGTGACTTTGATAGAAATTGACAAGTTAGGAAGAAGGATGTATTTAAGAGGAAAGAAAATGAGCCTTTTATTCACATGCTTATGGAAATACAGAGATGTATAATAGAAGAACATGCATGTCACCAGTTTTAGGATAATTTACAAACTCAGAAGTGAAAGCATCTTGATTTCTAAGGGCACACTTTCTAGAAAGAAACTTCCTCATCCAGGTGAAGAAAGAAATATCAGCCATGCAGCACTTATAATCTTCCTTACTTCAGACTAAGGAAGCTAGGCAGTGCAGTGGATAGAGCTCCAGGGCCTAAAGTCAGAAAGACTCATCTTCTGAGTTCAAATCCAGGCTTAACCTCTTACTAGTTGAGTGAACCTGGGCAAGTCACTTAGTTTCTGCATCTATAAAATGAGCTGAAGAAGGAAATAACAGACGACTCCAGTAGCTTTGCCAAGAAAACCACAAATGGAGTCACGAAGAGTTGGACATGACTGAAAAACAACTGAACAACAACAACAACCCCCTCCCTGGTAAGGGAGAATCAGTCTCTAGTCCTAGAGATGGCAAGGGACGTACATAATTAACTATTAGAAGACCATGCAGAAGTAAACTTAAATAACTTCATGTAGATAAAATTAAGATTTTCTCAGAGGGCACTAAAGTGCACTTTATAGCAAGTTTGTGACTTTAAACCTTAAAGCTCCCTGGTCTTTGCCTGGCTTTGGATGATTGTATTATTATTTTTGTTTGTTTGTTTGGTGTCTCTTGGTAGTGCTTTTATAAATGATTTAATTTTTTTAATGGACAGTCTAGCTATTTCTTGTTATCCTCTTTACACATTACTCTTGACTAGAACTAACAAGGGATATATTCCTTTGGATGATCCAAAATCTAAATAAATAAACAAATACAAAACAATTTGAGAAGTGATAGAATTCTAAAAGCCCAGAAAATTAAAAAAAAAAAAAAGGATTTCTTAGGGGACTCAGCACCTGAGCTAAACCTTGAAGTAAGGCAAGGGATTGTAAGAGGTGATTATGAGGAAGGACTGCATTCCAAGGGAGATAGTTTATACAAAGAAATTGAATTCCTTACACAAAGGAAATGTAAGTGAAGTTCAAAGAGGAACTAATGCTTTACATTGCATCTTCTGCTCATTTGACCGCTATTTTGTAAAGCTACATGGTGACACTGTTTTCATCTATTACCCGCATTTTACAGGTGAAGAAACTGAGATAAACTGTGGTAGAGAAGATTCCCAGATGACACCAAGGTTGCTATAAAACTTCAATGATGTTAGTGCCCTCAATAGAAAGGGAGAAATCTGGAACTTTTCAAAAAGGGAGATGGGCCTTGAAAAGTGATAGGTTGCCTTGCCTTGGGGATACTCAAGCAGAATCTGCCATGTGTATTTAATAGGGACTTTTTTTTTTCATTAATGAGTTAGAATAAATAATCACTGAAGTCCCTTCTAACTTTCAAATTCTATTATTATAGTGTATGACTAAGGTAGGGTAGCTAATGAACTCTATTTAGAAGATGTTGAGTTAGAGATGCCTAAAGGACATCTAGGTGGGGAGGTACAGTAGGCATTTTGTGATGCAAGGGCAGGATCCTCAGGAAAGTCAACTTAGTTGCTTCAATCAATTAACATTTATTAAATACATATTATATGCCTATCATAACATATATGTATAATAATAATAATAATATCCTGCAAAGCCAGGCAAAAACCAGGGAGCTTTAAGGTTTAAAGTCACAAACTTGCTAATAAAGTGCAGTGTTATGGCCAGTGATTTATTTCTTATTATTGTGACTTTATTTTACATTTTCCTTTAACAAGATAATTAGTTGTGAACTGGCATAAATTTTGTTTCATTACTGTTTGCCTTTTTTATATACCACTGCCACTTGATAAAAGTTCTCTCATTAAAAAAAAAAAAATATATATATATGTATTCCTTTAAAAACTATGAACATCCTGCCAGTAAGGGACCAGTGTCAGAAGTCTTGAGTCAGCATGGCGTCATCAAAAGAACAGTAGAAGGCATTGGAAGACTTGAATGTGAGTCTCTGCTCTGCCAACTTACTAGCTGTGTGATTTAGGGGAACTTACTCTCTGGATATCAGTTTTCTCATATGCGAAGTGAATAGCTTCTACTTAATAATCTCAATAGTCCCTTCCAGCCTTATCATGCTATGCTATGATTCTATGAAGGAGAATTGAAAGAAGTGATTAGGGAACTAGGCCTTGAGAATTGCCACTCCCCAAAGTGCTATTTGGAGATAAACCTAGTTTTTGGAGCATAAAATACTGAAACTTTGTGAGTAGTTATTTCAGCTTTAAATGAGAAAAATAAATATGTCTGTAGCAGTCAGATGAGAGACAGATGCAATAAAAATATTTCCAAATAGAATTAGCCTTGTACTCATTTAAGATCCAAAGCAACTTTCACTTTCCTTGATCATTTGCCATTAAATGAATGTGTACAAAGATTTTAAAACTTTGATCTAGTAACATGATCTTGATTTTTCACTAGGCTTTATCAATTGCCAGGTAGACCTGCATATCGTCATTAATATTTCATTTATTAAATTTTAAGGAAAAAAAAGGGAAATATAAAACGGGAATTATGGTAGCTATCTTCTGAATAAGGCCAGAAATCTATAGTTTGCCTAAGAAGGAAGACAAATTTAGGAGACAGCAACAGAATATTAACCTAGTGGGGGGGGGGGTTAGGAGATATAGGAGACAGCAACAGAATATGTGGCTCATAAATGAAATGGCTGACTGGTTGGGAGATATGTAGCAGTCAGCCATTTCATTTATGAGCCACATTTTACAGTTGAAGAAACTGAGGCAGAGGGAGGTTAAGTGACTTGCCCAGGGTCTCACAGTTAATAAGCGTTTGGGCTGAATTTTAACTCAGGTCTTCCTGACTGCAAGCCCCGCATGTTATCTACTTTATCCATCTAGCTGCTTATAACTCCAGATCAAGTATCTTTTCCACTGTACCATATTATTTCCACTTGATGTATTACCTAAAAGATAGCATACCTTCCTATTGTTCATTTATCATTCAACTATAGATGTTAGGAAACTAGAGGAAGGAAAATCACTTTTAAATATGTAGAATTATGGAAGACTTCAAAGAAAGGGTAGTACACAAAAAGGCAGAAGTTATTTCATCATATCAAACTCAACATCTCTAAAGCAACTCTACCCACCTTCCCTTTTTCTTTTCAGGGTAACACTATTCTTCAAGTCAGCCAGGTTTACAAGAGGAAACCTAAATGGAGTCACTGTCCACCATGATCAATCTCTTCTTCCCCTGATTGGTACTGAGTAGCCTTTCCTTGTGGCAAATAAGGAAGTTCTTTTGTTAATTTCCTCATCTCTCCTACATACCTCAAATAGTCTATATCTTTACTAAGTTTTTCTTCTCTCTCCACCTCATAAACCTCCTCCTTGCTAAGGTTGGCTCCTCAACTTGTGCCCTTGATACCTGCTGACTCTGCATCTTTTTCTGCATTTCTAAAACCTTGCTACATTAAGCATTGCATCTCTCTTCTTCATCTTCAATTTTTATCACTCTACTGGCTTTCCCCACTGCCCTAGTACAAAAACATTTTCAAATCTTCTCCATTATACAAACTCTTGTCTGCTCCCTCAGTCTAAGATCATATTATTATTCTCTTTTAATGGAAAATTTCTAGGGAAAAATAGTGTGGATTTGCCTCTTCTTTTATTTTTTCTCACCAACCACTCAGTTTCTAAGCTCCAGCAATGTAATTTATATTCCCATCCCTCAATTCCATTGCCCTCTGTTTCCAGATTTGTCTACCTAGATACAAGTCTCCTGTACCCTTCATTGTAGGCTCTCTGATCCAGCTAATTAGTTCAGTTATCCTAGGGGATGGAAATTAATTTTGGGGGGTTAGTTTGATTGTGATGTTGACTAGATATTTCCTAAAGCATATTTCAGGGAATTTAGCAAAGTTTTATCATGTGTTGCTGGAATCCAAGTAGGAAATTTCTCCCTCTCTATAAATAATTTTACAGATGTGGAATGATTAACTAAATGAAGAGAAGTATCTGAGAACATAAGTTGACTGAAAGAGAAAAAATGCATATAGATTGACCAAATCACTGAGCATCTTGCCATTCCTCAGATGGTATGTTATGTTGTTTGTTTTCGCCAATCTTTTTTTCAAACAATGCTTTGAATATTTATGTAGGTCAATAAAAGAACACTAACTAATCTCAATAAAGACTCTTATGAACCTGTATGACTAAAAGAAGATGGTGGCACTCTGGAAAGAATATAGGGAGACTAGAGAGACTTCTCTTTTGGATGTGTTGAGTTTAAGATCCCTACAAGGCTTCCTCTTCCTCACATGCTACTTTTTCCTTGAAGCTTTCCACATATTTCAAAGTATTTTCTCTTGCACTAATTTTCTCAGATAATTTTATATGGATCTTACATTTGTCTTTGTTCTCTTCCAACTTGTTTTTTTTCCCTTTGTTAGTGTTTGTGCTACAGCTTCCTTTTGGGGTTATAAGTACCTTGAGGGTATTGACTGTTGTTTTTCACCTTTCTATTGCCAGAACCTGGGAAATTGTGTGGAGATAAGAACAAGACCTGAGATTTCATTGATGTCACAGACTTTTTAGTAAGGAAGCTCCCTCTACCAGTGCAAGTCAGTATTGGAGAGTTTTCTGAAACTGTTATTGTTCAGCTCTTTTTTAGTCATGTCCAACTCTTTGTGATCCTATCTGGGTTTTCTTGGCAAAAATACTGGAATAGTTTTCCATTTCCTTCCATTTCCTGGCAAAACTCATTTTACAGATGTGGAAACTGAGTAACTTGCCCAGGGTCACACAGCTAGTAAGTGTCTGAGGCCAGATTTGAACTCAGGAAGAATGAGTCTTCCTGACTCCAGGCTGGGGCTGTATCCACTGTGCTACATAGCTGCCCTCTTGCCTCACATATTGAGAGGTTAAATAATTTTCCTAGCAGTGTCATGCAATCATTATGTATCAGAGCAGGGACCTCAGCCCATGTTTTCTCAGTTTCAAGGACTGCTCAGTTTCCATTATGCCACACTGGCTCTCTTGGTAGATGCTTAATTGTACTTAACTACATATAGTATTGTATAATACATAAAATATTTATTATGTACATACAAGATGCTGAATAAATATGTATTGAATCAAGACCTCTCAAAATTACAAAAAAAAACCCCAACCCACTAATAACTTGTAAAAATAAAAACAGATATAGGTTTTAGAGCTAGATAGGACCACTTGGATTATATAGTCTAACTCTGTCATTTTATAGATGAGTTTTAGAGAGATGAGAGGACTTGTTCAAGGTCACACAATTAGAAATTAGGATTCATTTTTTCTGATTCCAAATCTAGCATTCTTTCTACTGTATCCAATTTTGCTTTAACAAAAAGGACTCCTCAAATTGAATCCAAATCATATTTGTGGAAATTCCAGAACTACTTAATGAGATTTAAATATTCATGGAGGAGAAATTCTCTTTTGCTTTGACAATTTGTCTACCCACTGTTGAATGTTACATGAAATGACCAAGACAAGAACCTTCCCACTGAGCATTAATAATGGAAATACTGATTTGAACTGTTCTAGCCTCATCAGCTTGCCTCCAGATCATTTAAGCTATTTCTTAGCTCTACTGACAGGCAGCCCACTGGAGACAATATGAAAATAACTTCTCTCTCTTTTCATTTGTCTATGAAATACTTAAACCCATGCTATCATTTAGTTCTCTTCTAAGTAATTAGATGTCTTATGACTACAGTGTCTTCATAAAAGCTTCTACTTAATAACTTGAAAATTGAGTTTACTGGCAATTATGCAGCCACAGTAGTTCAGAGCCAGGATTATCTCCTTGGATCATTTAATAAAATTATCACTTTATCATTTTTAAAAGTATTGTAAGTCAAAGTCATCATTTCCAGCCAATCAGAAGATTCTATCCCATGGGGCATAATGATCTGTTACAGAAGAACTGTGATGTAGTTCAATGAAAGAATCTGGCACTGGGGATGAGAATGTTGCTAATGATTACATAAAATGAATAAGACTCTTGCCCAGCTGAAATCATTTACAGTAATACTTTCGTCCATAAAATAGGAATGCAATGTAGTCAATAAGGCACTGTACTTAAAATCAGAGACCTTAGAATCCTCATCCCTCTACTAAATAGGTATTTGACCATAGGTTAGTCAGTTAACTTCTTTGCACCATTTTCCTCAACAGTAAAATAGTTATAAAAGCATCCAAGAGTTTAGAAGGAACATTGGAGGCCATATAACCCAGTCTATACCTTAAAAACAATCCCCATTTCACACCTGAAATGTAGTTATCTAGCCTTTGCTGGAGATGTTCCATTGGGGGACGTGGGGAGGAATAGAATACCTGACATTCCACTTTATAAATAATTTTAATTATTAGCAGGTTATTTTTTATATTAAGGTTAAATTTGTTCCCTTGTTACTTTCTTCAATTGCTCCTAATTCTGCCCTTTGCAACCAAGCAGAACAAGTCTGACTTCTGATAAAAACATTTGAAGGCAGCTATCATGTTCCTCCTAAGTATTCTTTTCTTCAAGCTACACTTCTCCCCTCCCTTACATGACATAAACTCAAGGGAATAATATAGTGATAGAGTATAGGGTTAAATACCACCTTGGATACTTATTACTTGTGTGACTTTGACAAGCCATTCTCTGAATTTCAATTTCCCCATCTATAAAATGGAATGATAATATCAATAATACCTACCTTGCAGAGCTTTTGTGAGGCACAGATAAAGTAATGTGTATATACAGTCCACCCCCCACCCCCTACCCCCATTCTGGGTTGATTCACTCAACTCAGTCTGCCATCACACTTGCAATATTTATATCCAGAAAATAGCTGGGCATACCACCTGATAGCTACATTCAAACTGCCAGGGAGCTAGAACCTTCTATAGTTGGATGGATTCCATCTATTCACCAGTATAGTTCTAAAGGCTTCATAGATGGGATTTACAAACAAGCAAACAAACAAACAAACTAATATTTCAAAATAATGACTCCACTAGATTGTAATCATCTACTTAATGATAAGGTAATATGAGGTACATTTAAAATAAGGTTAAAACAACATTAGTCAACATATCATCATAGTTACTCAATATTAGCACAATAGAACGAGTGCTGGGTATAGTGTCAGGAAGAAGAGTCTTCCTGAGTTTAAATCTAGCCTCAGACACTTACTAGCTGTGTGACCCTGAGAAAGTCACTTTATCCTGTTTACCTCAGTTTCCTCATCTGTGAAAAGAGCTGGAGAAGGAAAAGGCAAATCATTACTGTGTCTTTGCCAAAAAAAAAAAAAAAAAACCTTAAATGGAGTCAATGAAGAGGTGTACACAAAATGACTAAACAGCAACTCAATATAAAACATGTACAAGAATATCTGATCCACGATCAGATAAAACATAAACATTTAAAGTTGGTCACACTCTTATACCAATGCTTTTAGTATCTGTGGGGAAGAGTAGGAATACATTTGGAGAAACTATACAGATCAATAGACATCAGGTACACATGAATGAGGTAAATCCATTTGCTGGGGTTTCAAAACTCCAGACTGCTGATGGTCTATTCAGGAATATTGGTACCACAAGAAGCAGTTTCTCAACTAACTGCTCTTCCACAGGTCCCCACCCACTGGCCAAATTTTTTTCTCCTCTATAGTCAAACTGATAAAGCATTCTCAAACTCTTTTAATTCAGTGTAAACAATAAGAGGAATTGAGAAAATGTTATCCTAGTGTATTGTCTAATAGTTTTCTTTAAGCCAAAGGCAAATCTCATCAAGCCAGTTTTCTCTAGACAATGTAGGCAAACTCAACCAATGATTCACTCGATTCTGCATCTGCCAATCGGCTGTCAGCCAGTTGACCCAACAAGTCAGCATCAAAGTCTGTATCTCACTTTTCTGCTTCCTCCTTTCCCACCACAAGGGGAAGCAGAGAGCAAACAAGCAGCTGATGAAAGGCTTCATTTCTAACTGGATGCTGCTGGAGGGCAGTCTTACAATGAACTTTTTAACCAGTTCATCAGGAAACAGTAGTATTAAGACAAGTCATCACCTGAAATCTTCTGCAAGTGATTTCTTCACTTAACTGCACTGAAGTTTGTTTTGTTGTGTTGTTGCTGTATTGTCCCTGCCTCCTGCTTTGTTCTCTCTCCTCCTCAACTCTTCACCATCTTATCCAGGTTCTTCAAGACTTTGACTAGTTCAAATTAAGAGTCTTCTGATACTCAGTACCTCATCTTTCTCTTAGAAGATTAAAACCTCATAAACTCCTTTTGTTACTGTTAGTTACAAAATAAATAATCCTTCTTCAATCATCCCATAATCTCCAAACAATAATGTGACACATTTTGTGAATTTTAATCTAAGCCTTTAAAAAAGAGTTGCATGTAAATAAGGTAAAGGACCACAATGCATTGCTGTCTCAGATTTTTCTCAATTCTTAGACCAGTTTTGTTTTGTTTTGTTTTTTAACATTCTGTGCCATGGAAACTGCTTCTTAGGACTTCCAGTGCCAAGATGGCAGAGTGAGGAAGGCACCCCATGAAGCCTCCCCAAATTCCCCTCCAAACAGCTAGAAAACTGCCTCAGAACTGGTCTAGGAACAGGGAAGCACCTTATCAGCCTGGCAAGGAAGTTCTGTCTCACTCCTATAGGAGGGGAACAGAAGCTGGGAGCCTCACAGTAGGGGGCCTACTGAAAGGCTCCAATCCTGCAGTAGCCGACCAGTGAAGCTCCACCTTCCTGAAAACCAGCAGCCCTCTAGGCAAGTGAGCAATCTGTGCAGCTCAGCAAGACCCCACCCCAGGACCTCACTCCCAGCGCAAACTACTAAGGAGGTTTTGGCCCCATTTCTAACCGTTAATGGAGACATGCCCTGGGGTAAGCCAACAGTGAGACCCTGCCCCTGGGAACTACCAGCAGAGAGACCCTGTTTCCATAGCAACTTAGCATCAGGGCCCTACTTCTGGGGAAGACCAGCAACAGGATACCTACTATAGGGCCAGCCACCAGAAAGTCTCTGTACCATAGCAACCCAGCAGCAAAGCCCCACTATTGGAGCAGGTCAGCAGCTAAACTCCACACCCAGGGGAGACCAGTAGGGAGACCCAGCCCTCCAGAACCAGCCAGAAGGGGAAGTCTACCCTCCAGAGAAAGTAAGGTAAATCCTGAGGCCCAGGGAAAGCCAGCAGTAAGACCCAGATCTCCAGCACAAAGAGCTTAGGACAGTGCAGGAGCAGAGCCTAGGTCTCACACAAAAACAACAAGTCACAAAAAAGTCAGAAAAATGAGCAAAGAAAAAAAAAGATTTTGAGTATAGAAAGTTTTTATGGTGATATGGAAGATCAAGGTATAAAATTAGAAGTAGACAATAGTGTAAAAATGGCTACATGTGAAACCTCAAGGAAAAGGTGATTTGGTCTTACCCCCCAAAAAAATTCCTGGAAGACCTTTAAAAGGATTTTGAAAAGCACATTTGAGGAGTAGAAGAAAAATTGGGGAAAAGAAATGAGAGTAATGCAAGAGAATCATGAAAAAAGAGTCAATAGATGGAAAAAGATATATAAAAATTTACTGAGGAAAGTAACTTCCTAAAAAATAGAATTGGCCAAATGCAAAAGGAAGTACAAAAGCTCACTGAAGAAAATAATTCCTTAAAAATTAGAATTGAGGGACAGCTAGTTGGTACAGTGAATAGAGCGCCAGCCCTGGAGTCAGAAGGACCTGAGTTCGGAGCCGGCCTCTGAGGAGCCGGCCTCTGACACTTAATCCACACAAACAAAAAAAAAAAACCTAGCCGTGTAACCTTGGGCAAGTTACTTAACCTCAATTGCCCTAAAGGGGCGGCTAGGTGGCACAGTGAGTAAGAGCTTCGGCCTCGGAGTTGGGATGACCCGAGATCAGATCCGGCCTCAGAAAATGAGCACCTACGCATAAATAATGACTAGCCGTGTAACCTTGAGCAAGTTACTTAACCCCAATTGCTTTAAAAGAAAAATTAGAATTGAACAAATGGAAGCTAATGACTCTATGCAATATCAAAATACAATAAAATAAAACAAAAGAGTAAAATAAAAGAAAATATGGCAGTAGGCATAATACCCATAAATGCAACCTGTAACAGATTAAAATATAATTGGGAACTATTTATCAAAATAAATAAAAATGTCATAGAACACATATAATGTTAATCTGTGTTTTTCTAAGTTAACATGTCACCTCTAGGAATCATTATGTCTGATTTAGTGGCCCCCAAATTCTATTTGAGTTTGAAACTATTGATTTAAGCCATGTTGTTGTGGAGCATGATGAGGCAGCTAAATGAGACAGTGGCTAGAGTGGCCTGGAGTCTCAGGCTTAGATGCTTACTAGTTTTATTACCTTGAGCAAGTCACTTAGTCTCTGTTTTCCTTAGTTTCCTCAACTGTAAAGCAGGAACAATAGCACCTATGTCCCAGGGTTTTCTGAGGCTCAAATGAGATAAAATTTATAAAGCTCTCAACACAGCACCTGTCACATAGTGGGTACTTAATGCTAGTAATAATACTAGTAGTACTTTAGTACTAGTATTACTAGTACCTTAGTACTAGTAGTAGTATATGGCAGATAAATGAAACAAGTTGATGAACTTGATAATGTGATGAAAAGAAGGACAAAAAAGGGCCTCAGAATTGTTAGAGCTATGTAACAGCCTGGTGTTCTCCATGTGAGTCAATAGAATGGAAAAGCATCCAAAAGAGTCATTGTTAACTTTGGACCAATTAACAGGAACATAATGTCCAAAATGAAAGAAGTGATACTATTCCTCTCCTCTGGATAGATTGCATATTCTGTACTATGTGTGTTCCATTCTGGACAGCACCGTTTAGGAAAGGCATGAATATGCTGGCTGTCATATTGAAGATAGATTACATTTTTCTTATTAGTAGTGAGGGAAGACCTATGAATGCTGGAATACAGTTGCAGAATGGCAGATTTAGGTCTGATATAAGGGGAAAAAACAACTTCCTGACAAAAGTTGATCCAATATAATAAGTTACCTTGGAAAGAACTGAGTTCTTCATCACTGGGACATTTCAATGGGAGCCAAATAATTTTTATCTATTAGAGTGATTTCTGTTCAGGTCTAGTTTATACTAGATGGTCTCTGGCAATCATTGCAAGTATGATGTTCCATGACTTTATGGATTTATTGTCCTAGTGAGACATCCTGACAGAGAGATTGTGAAAGAAGCTCATATTAAGATCTAGGATCAGCCCTTAGCACAATTTTAAAGTCAATTAAGATTTCAGTGGTTGTTACTGTGCATAATGTTTTCCTGGTTCTGTTTACTTCACTAAGCATCATTTCATTCAAGTCTTTCCAGGTTTTTCTGAAGTCTGCATGCTCATCATTTCTTATAGTACAATGGTATTCCATAACACTCATATAACATAACTTTTTTCGGCCATTCCCTAATTTATGGGCATCCCCTAAATTTCTAATTCTTTGCCACCAATAAAAGAACTTCTATAAATATTTTTGTGCATGTAGGTCCTTCTCCCATTTTATAATCTCTTTGGGATACAGATATAGAAGTGTTATTGCTGGGTCAAAGAATATGCACATCTTTATAACCCTTTTGGGAACAGTTCCAAATTGCTTTCCAAAATGGTTGGATCAGTTCACAACTCCAGCAATGCATTAGTGTTCCAATTTCCCCACATCTTTTCCAGTGTTTATCATCTTGTTTTGTCATGTTAGACAATCTCCCTAAATTTGACAGGTAAACTGTTCCTTACTCTCCCGGTTTGTTAAGAGATAAGCATGTATATCAAAATATCTATAATATCTAACATAATATATATATATATATATATCTAAATATAATATATCTAAATCTTCCAATCTGCTTACAGTATCAGCATTTTTATCAAAATACCCATTTTTTGCTTTATTTTGATACAAGGTGTAAGATGTTGGTCTATGCTGACTTTTTGCCCAATTTTCCCAGCAATTTTAATCGAATTGTGAATCATTATACCAGAAGCTGGAGTCTTTGTTTTATCAAGTAGTAGGTTACTATCAGGACTTTATTTTCTTTTTTTTTTAATTTTTTTATTTTTTTTAAACAAATGCTTTATTAACTTCTGTTTTACATCATTCATTTCTGCCAGATTTTGAGTTACAATCATTTTCCCCCCATTATTCCCCTACCCAACCTCCCAGAATAGTAGTCCCACAAGATATCACTTCCTCCAATCTGCTCTCTCCCATACCTTCTCCCATACCCCCATCGACTTTTCCATTAGAGGAAGGTGAATCTTTGTGTCCCAATGCCTGCACATCTTATCTCCCTATTACAAGCAAAAGAGTATTAATAATAGTATTTATATATATTTGAAACATTTAATGTTACGACCTCAAATTTCAGATCCATTTCCTTCCTCCCTTGTCACCCATTCCCTCTTGGGAGATAAGTAATTCAGTATATGTTGTACATGTCTAGCTATGCAAAACATTATCATAGTAGATATATTGTACAAGGCTGCTTATAATTCCTTCCCACTCATCCCACCCCCCACCTGGTCCATTCCCTACGTGATCCTGTCCCTCTTCTATAGTGGGTACTTCCAACCTCCCCTCACCCCAAGGATGCCCTCCCATCCATCATCCCTCCTCTCATCCCCCTTCCCCCTATCCTGCTGCAGGTTGAGATATCCCATTTAGTATGTATGTCATTTTCTCCTGAACCAAATTCAATGTGAATGTGGTTTTGCCTTTTTAGCCTTCCTTATTCTCCCCCTCCTTTGCAACCACTTCCCCTTGCTTCTTCTACATGGGATAGTTTACCCTACCCTGTCTCTCCCCATCTCCTCTTGCCACTTTCCTCTCTCACCTCATAATTTCATCCCTTGAGTATTCTCCCTTCCCAACAAATTCAACCTATGCCCTCTATCCATATATAACTAATATACATACACATTCACATATGTATTCATACGACCACCCCTTCTTCCATTATTTTCATAGTGAGAAAGATATCATCAGTCACAGTTATTGCTTTTCCATATAGGAATGTAAATAGTTCAACTTTGATAAGTTCCCCTTGATTCTCTTCCCTGATTACCTTCTCAGGCATCTCTTCCTTCCTGTGTCTGGATGTCAAATTTTCTATTCAACTCTGGTTTTTTCCTCAAGAATGCTTGAAAGTCCTCTATTCCACTGAATGACCATATTTTCCCCTGAAACAAAATACTCAGTTTTGCTGGGTAGGTGACCCTTGGGTTCATTCCCAGTTCTTTTGCCCTCTGGAATATCATATTCCATGCCCTTCGATCCCTCAGTGTAGAAGCTGCCAGGTCCTGGCTATTCTGATTGTGTTTCCACAATATTGAAATTGTTTCTTCCTGGCTGCTTGGAGTATTTTCTCCTTGATCTGGGGATTCTGGAACCTGGCTATAATATTCCTGGGAGTTTTCCTTTTGGGATCTTTTTCGGGAGGTGATCGGTGGATTCTTTCAACCTCTATTTTGCCCTCTGGATCTAAAACAGGACTTTATTTTCAATACTATATAATAAACAAGCCTGTGGTTTCAGAATTTTCCTTTTATCAGTTAGTGTTTCTTCATGCTCTAAAACTGTTATGGTATAATCTGAACAGATGCAAGGTGCCACAAAAATTCAGGGAGGGAGGGAGGGAGGAAGGAAGGAAGGAAGGAAGGAAGGAAGGAAGGAAGGAAGGAAGGAAGGAAGGAATGTAAAGGAAGGGAAGAAGTGAGGAAAGGAGAAAGGAAGGAAAAAAGGAAGGGAAGGAAGGAGGGAGGGAGACAGAGGGAGTGAGGGAGAAAGAAAGATCTTTTGAACCAGTAGACAGAGACTGTATGGAGAATTAGACATCAAAATTCTGTGTTCTTTATGGTTTCCTGTCTTGAAACATCATCTAGCTTACTTGTTTGAAGTACTTACTTGAAATACTTACAACTTGCTTGCTCCTTGAAGCAGCAACTAGCTTACAATACTCTATAGAGATAAAACGTTTCAAAACATATCTTCTCATCTTGGTTCAAATACTCTCTAAATATGGTACTATAGGTGCCTCAGTTCTATCTTTTAAATGGGGATAATAATACCTCCCAATTCTTATTTTACAGGATAGTGTCAGGAGAAAGGAAAGGAAATGAAAGTTCATTTGGTCCTATGGAAAAGGTGTAAAATAAAAACTACTACAGAAATCCAAGAGATGGTAAATTATTACCACCCATCATTAGTCATCATATCCTTGTTTGTGTGATTGTTATTGAGCAAAATAAGTCTTGCTATGTTAAGAAAACAGTCTGGCACTTTTCTGAATTCCTTCCTAAGGATGCTTATCAATGAGAGGATTTTATTTGAATCTGGTTTTTAATCTTCTCTAGTTGGAGCAATGTTGAATGTTCCTTTTCCCATCTGTTTTAAAGATCTAACAGAGGGTAGATACTGAATGTTATTTTAAATGTAAGTGTATTGTTCAAATATTGGAACTCATTTGAATTGCTATTTAATTTATGAAATTATGA
Organism: Gymnobelideus leadbeateri; assembly: GCA_011680675.1. NCBI lineage: Eukaryota > Metazoa > Chordata > Mammalia > Diprotodontia > Petauridae > Gymnobelideus > Gymnobelideus leadbeateri. The sequence goes on from WOXC01007541.1 coordinate 18,100, forward strand.
AATGGAGCAGACATACGTTATTCTCTGTGTACTTGCTGGGAAAGACCATGATGGCAGCAGGAAGTGAAGTTGCAATCACCCTTTAATAAGGCACAGAGGATGTGGGGGCAAATGATAAAGTACAGAGACAAGTGGTACAGGAGTGGGGAAGGATATAGAGGCAGAGAGCATGGAGATGGGAAAGTGTGGTGAAGAAATGGAGGTGGTGATGGGGTAGAGAATGACAAGACCACAAACTGGAGTTAGGAGCATTTGATCACCCACCAAACCCCCACGTATCTTGCACCATGACTAGTGGGCAGTGGAATATGTCCTGATAGACCTAGGTGCCCTTATTAGACTTGTACCTTGAGGAATTTCAGAAGAGGTCCATAGGAAGCTAAAGGATGCACAGATGACTATTGCAGACCAAATAATGGACCAAACTGGGGACGCTGCAAGACAACTTGACAAATTAGCTGAAGGACAACATGCACTGGGAACTATGGTGATAAACCACAGACTGACCTTGGACTTGGATGACTTTTTGGTTTTGTTAACTCCTTTTGTTGCATATGCATTGATCCCTTTAGAGAAATTGACCCCTTCACAGTCTATATGAGAAGCAGAATAAAGACTGTTGAAGCCATCCTCTCAGATATCAAGAACTTCTTACCAAAACCAATGCTTGTTTTTTTCCGCTATATTTTTCTGGGCAAATGGACAAGATACCTACAAGCATCCTTTGAGGTTATAGTGATCATTATGTTTGCTTTTATTACTATGCTAGACATAGTAGAGTATGATGGTGGTCAGGGGATCAAAATAAATAAAATAAATATCTTGTTCTGATCCCCCTGGTCACCTCCCACTTTTAGTCTGTATACTAAATTTGTAGATAGTCAGTATAAAGTAACAATAGCAGGAAATAAGGTTGAAAAAAGGAACCTAGGATTCACATACAGCCTGTCCCAAAGATCAAAAATGTATAATTTGCAAACTCTATTATATATTAAACAAAATTTACCTCCTCAGAGTATGTGTTAAATCAGAGGAAGCTATCTAAATCTTGCTGTCAGGGCCTTTTGATCTTATAATATATAAATCTCAGAAAAGTTCCTGACATCAGTATTAAGACCAGCAGACACCAAATGGTACTAATAACTTTGAGATGACATGGATATATCAACTTTAAAATTTTATTGACAACTTTTAGATGATTTGGATAAGTTAATTAACTACCCCAAGATAGCAAGTATAAGTTAGTCTGCCTTCAAAAATGAGACCTCAAACTCCTGCCCTACCCCTAGCACTCTTCCAACTGCTAAAGGTCTGTGCTACTTTGAGTACCCCTCTCCCAGCTACAATCAATGACTCACCCACCTTTAAAAATGTGATGGGAACAAGCTTTGAATTTATTGAACAGTCAGACCAAGTTTCTGCTTCACACAAAAACCCTTTTCCTGGTATTCTTGTCTGGTCACCCAAAAGTTGTGTTTGTCCTTCATGATGTCTGCCAGAACTGCACCACCCAGAAACACCATGGCAAGGTGGGTCCTTAATTCGGATCTTAAATTTCTGGTGTCAATATCAGCAGCCTGGATTATGTTAAAAACCATTCAGCAACAACTACTCTCTCCACATTAATCAAATGAAGCTGAAGTAGGACCTCAGGTGCTTCAAACCTCTCTCCACTTGATATTTCAGCCATCTGGGAGCATTTAAGAATAATACTGTGGTTTCTATGTCCAGTTTCTGCTCCTGTTTGATATTGTACCCTGCATAGCACAGTTTTTCTTTATTTTTCTCTTTCTCTTTTCTTTTTACATGTGAACAGTTTCAAACTCAGCAGAATGATTAAAGGCATGTCCTCGAAGCAGAAGCAGCTTGATAAGGTATCTGATAAAGTACCTTCCTCATCACTGCCTGCCTTCCTTCACCTCACCATTCCCTGTTCCCTCCCTCTTTTGTGAACCTTGTCTCTGTGCCTTAGCCTCACTTCCTACTGCTAACATGGTCTTTTCTGGCAAGTACCCAAAGGCCTGGGCATACCTGCCCCTATTTTGTAATTCCTAATAAATCAGCAATTTACCACTCTTATGAATTCTTATCATTAAAAGGTGCTGTAAAGAGGCTGGTAGGCTTCTGCACATAGTGCTACTGCTGTGCAGCAAATGAGCCTCCCTCCAATCCTTCAGCTTCCGCCATATCATAGATGAGTAAAATCTCATTTTAAGGCCATTTTCATGGTGAAATGTCCCTGTGAGTCACTGTTCTGTAGGGCAAGCCACGTAAGAGCAATTCTACCCTTTATTTTTGACTTTTTAAAGAGAAATGTTTTCATCTTTGACTAAGTTCCTTAGTGACAGATAACCAATAGCAAGGCAGGCCCCCTGCTGCATCCTGGTCTCTACATAGACAGACATCCTTTGGGTCAGCTAAGTATTCAGCGCTCATCTGGGTGTGTGTCTTGCATATACATGGAGAGTGTACTGAGGAAGCATGTGAAAAAGGCCATATTAGCAGTCATGAAGGAGGGCACGACAGACAGGGTAGGATACAGTTTGTCAATAAAGCTACTTATTGACAAGAATCATCTAAGCATCATCACCATCGTCACCCTCATGATCATCACTTATTACTACTATTAATTTGCTTTATAAACTAGTCATCTAGTCATGCCATTTTGTTTTTTTTTTCTTCCAAGAAGCTTAAACACAATCATTCAAATTCTAGCATTCACGGCTTAAAATATGAGGGGCACTGGCTGAATGATAGGGGTCATTGGCACAGAGAGTTATATTCAATCAAGAAGAAAGTTGGTTTTTTTGTTTATTTTTTTCTGTTTTGGGGTTTTTTTGCACATTCTGAGGGAAGTTTGTACAAATCCCTTTACTTGTCTGTATTCTTTCTTGTACATAGCCACCCCCTAGGACATGATTACAAGATCCGCTAGCCAATGTTCTTTTGTGAGTGCTAAGGGTAAGACATGTGAAGTTTAAACCCCTTATCTACAAAAGACTCATTCCCCTTTGTAATTTTCCCACTGAAATAGCCATCATTTTCCACAAGTAAACTGGTTGGTGAGTGTAGAGGTGGGAGAGGACTTAGCAGAAAGCAAAGAGGCTCCAAGCAGAGTACTAACTAGGGATTAATCAACTTAGGGCAAAGTCAATGGCACTGGAAGAAGACAAATAGTATACAAAAGTGATGTCAAATGCAAATAGAGTTTTCAAATACAAGTGGGAGTTACTAAATTGTACATAAGGACCCAGTGGACTGTATATTGACTTAGAAAACGAATATTTTATGTTTCCTTTACTATTAATACATCATCACATTAAAAGCAGATAAGAACTACATTTTAATGTGGTTTAGGCCATCATCAAGAGTGTTGTGGGCTGCCTGAAGCCCACAGACCAAGTGTTTGAAACCTCTGATGCATATGATGATCCTGTCCATAGGTATGGTTGTAATATGGAAGTCAGAAACTCTTCCTCACAGAGTCTGACCCTTAACCTTATGAAAGTTGGAGTTGAATGTGGTTTCTAAGTGAGGGAAGCTTTGGTGATGGGGCCCTAGGAATAGCAACCTTGAGATAGTGCTATATGGTAACAGGATTGGTGGAGGACCACTAGTCAAGGCACGATGACAATAATCAGTCAATGTAGGGAGAAAGCATGTCTCCCCACAATAAATGTGTGCCCTTCCATGTCAACACTTTGGGACAAAGCCCAAGTTGTTTCATACTAGTTACAGCGATGACCATGGATTTTTTGAAAGATCATGCCTAGACTAGTCACTGAAGCTTCACTTAGTGAGTTTCCCTAGGCTAATGCTAAACCATTTGCTACCTTAGATATCAGAAACTATAAAGGACCAATATGCTTCCAGATCATGTTTACCCTGACTATTGAATCTCTGGCTAAATTCAATATATGACTTTTTTGTAGGGGGTGGGGAGTGGATTGTCCAGTTTGTATCTATTATACCCTTTCTCCCTCAGTGCTGCCAAAGATAGTTGAAGATCCCCTAGCATGTATGTAATTTTATAATGAAATCTGGACAATTTTCAAAATTGCTTCACTGTAATCTTGTCATAGGAAATCCATTGCTAGTAGTCACAATGCAGATTTTTATAGGATGTGGCACAAGATGAATGTTCAACTTTTTTCTAGTATATTAGCCAGGGAGAAACAGTATTTATTGCTACTTGATGGGGCAGAGATCAAGGAAAGACTTCAACTCTGCTGTGGCCTCCTTCAGCACTGCATTATTATGTAAAGGCTTTTTTCTTTAAAAAATCATAGAAAATCTAGTGGGACATAGTTTGAGGAGAAAGTACTTATGCATGGGATGATTTGTTGTACTCAGATCAACAAATCATTGAGTGTATGGGCTATACCCCAGGGACCCAAAACTGGCTTTATGTGGAACCTTTGTAAGAAAATTCATTGTAATGCTATTTGATGGGGACACATACACATATCTCTCTGCTATTATTTGTTAAAAGCACTGCAGGCTTAATGAAGGTTGCTTCTACAAGATCAGTAAATTATAAATACATAATCCTTTCAGACTTCCTTTCCTTCCTAGAATATTTCTTCTTTGTCCTCTTAAGAAGCAATTCTTCATTTTTCAATTAATGTTTGTTTACTTTTCTCTTCCCATTAGTCAAATGTATGTGCTTGTAAAGGATTCAGATTCTTGTAGTTTTAAAGGACAATGGAATGATTAGAAATGTGGTTTATTTTAATTTTTCATGATATCTTTAGTTTTTCATTCACTTTTACTTTCTAATTCTTCCCAACTCTTCCACTCAAAGATCCATTCTTTATAACAAAGAAGAATAATGAAATCAGAAAAAAATGGATTTAGAGTTGAGAACTTGGACTCAAATCTCAGCCCTATTACTTACCATACCAGATGTGTGATTTTAGGTATTGATTAAATGTTCCGTGCCTCAGTTTCCTTATCTGTAAAAGTGGGGGAATCAGACTGGATGGCCTCTAATGTACTGTTCAGCTCTAAGTCTATGATAGTACAAAAACTAACCAATGCAAAGATGATTTGTTTTTCACTCAGAAAATAGGTAGTTAATGAACCCAATTATTCAGAGGTCAAATGTATACTTTATTACCTGGAATGTATAATCAATGGATCACACTATTCTAACCTCATCGTATGGCCTTGATGTCTTTGGTACTCATGTTACACCCTTTATTTGGCATCTGAGGTCAAATCTAAGAATCTCTTAACTAACATACTGGTAATTATTTGAATTATAGAATCATAAGCTGGAAGAAAACATAGCATAGAGTTCATGGTCCTTATTTTGCTGATGGGTAAACTTAGGTTAAGTAAGGTAAAGAGATGTGTCCACAAAAGTCCTACTGGCAGCACTGGGACTAAAACTCATGTTTCCTGACTTGCACACGAATGCTGATTAGAAAGCCTCAACTGGCTAATCTCCAATCTGCTTACTACTGGTCCATTCTCTGCAATCCTTGAATCTATTCACTTGCTAGAATTCACATTAGGAAGGGAAGTACAGCCTACAATCTCCCTTACCCCAACTTATAGGTTTTTCAATCCATAGCATAACATCATAGGAAAATAATTAGATTTGGCATTAGGAGATTTGTTTTTAAAGACTGTTTCTGATTCTTATGAGTTCTTTGACCTTGAACTAATCATTCACTCTTATTGGTCTCAAGTTTATTCTTCTGCAAAATAAGAGATTTCAACTAGATCATCTCCACAGTCCCTTTAGTTCTACCTATTTTCGGCACCCCCATCCCCATCCCTACTTCCCTGTGGACCTCAGTTTCCTCATCTATAATCATAATAAGGAGGCTAGCTTTCTAAGCTCTTTCAATGATCTCTAAGGCTTAAGATTTAAATCATGTAATTTATTCTTATTATCTTCTGGTGAAAGTCTAGTCCTTTCATTTACTAGCTATCAGACTCTGGAGCATAGAATCATAGATTGAGAATTGAAGTGGGGCTTAGAGGCCATCAGATACAAAACCCCTTATTTTGCAAATAGGAAACTGAGCCTCATAGAAAAGAAATGACTTCTTGAAAGCCACATTAGCAAGGGACCAAGCTGAGATTTGAACCTGGGTCCTTTGACTCTAAATTTCTAATTATTACTTAATTACAAACTTTAGAGACTTGGGCAAGATTAATTAAGTTATCTAACCTGAAGTTCAATCCCCAGCCCCATATACTGACTGTAGTTTTGTTCACAAGGGTTCCTACACATGAATGATTTGAGAACCGGACTACGTTTGTTTTTTTTTTTTTTAATGAGCGATTATGCTAAGAGAAATCAAAGTTTCAAATGTGTTCTGAAGCCAGTCAGGATTATAGAAATGTTTATTTCAACTTGACTGAAGTCACAGATGGCAAAGGAGGATGTCCAAAGTTAGGAACCTCACAAAGGCAGGTTAGCTATAGTTTGAGAAAAGAGACAGGCCTAACCAGCATCAAAGGTGAATGTATTGGTCAGGATTCTGAATGACACTTTGTAATGGATAGAGGACATGGATAGAGAAGCTCTGAATTTGGCCTCTAAGGAGTCTGGAAGCAGAGGATCAAATATGTCTTATAAGCTATTGAAATAGGAAATGAAAAGAATAAAGTAGTATTTATTATAGTTAAATTAACTGTGAGGTATAGCAAAAAAATGGAAGTATATAGTAGGATATGGTATATAATAAATAGTATATAGTATATAATATAGTGGGAAGAACAACGAGTTTAGAGTTGGAATACATGGGTTTAAATCTCATATCTTCCCATTTGCAACTTGTGTGACCTTAGAAAAGTCACTTTACCTCTGTGTTCCTCAGTTTTGTCTTCCGAAAAATTAAAGAGTTTTACTAGCCTCTAATATTCCTTTCAGCTATGTTACTTTATAATCCTATGCAACTGGTCTTCTACCTCTGAATCTCTTGTTGATCATTTTTGTAATCTTGGTAATCCACTTTCCTTATCTTGACCATGGCTCTCTAATCCATAAAGTAAAGGGATTGGATTAGATAATATGTAAACTCCTGTTAAATTAGGGCTTTGCTGGAAAATGTTTAACCATAGGCTCTCCAGGGCAAAAAATGTTTGCGGCACATACTTTTCAGTTAAATCTGCATTATTAATATTTTCTCCATCCCTTTCTTGAGTCTAAACAATTAAAAACAATAAATCAAACTGTAATTTGTGGCATTTTTCCAATTTCTGAGGTATAAGTGTTAATACAGAAAATTTAACAGACAGCTCTCATGAGCCAGTAAAAACTGGCTCAAGCACACCTCTACACTTAGCTTTACTATCTATGAATCTATAAGTATTTATTGCGGTCTCAGAACTGCCACCCTTGACTCAAGCCAAGAGAATTTTCTCCATTGGACTTGGCTGGCTCAAAGCCTAACTACAAGTACTTCCCATAAGACTCATTATTTCTTCAGAGAATTCAATTGCATTCTAATTGCTCATCTGGAGTGTTCACTTGTCTCCAGAGGTTTTGGTAGGAAGATGGGTCTACTGAGCATACTTTTACTCTGAAATATTTTTTCCAACTCTTTGCTGCTTGTGGAGGCTTTGCCCTAGGGATCAAATTTAATGTTTCTTTAGGGATCTTGTAGTCTACCTTGATTTGTGTCATATGTGCAGATAAAATGAAAGTGTCACCTCTGACAAGCTACAGAGAAGAGGAATTTTATCATTATTTTTGGACAGAACATGACTCCTCTCTTCTCTGAACCCAGTAATTAAGAAATCAGGCAGTAGATGGTACAATTCTCTGTATCAACATTGGAACTAGGCTCAAGAATGATGTCAGTTGATGATAAGAATATCTCTGTTTCTCTCTCTCTATTTCTCCTTCCTCACCTCCACCCCGCCCCCCACCGACATTTGGAAGGGTAGGGCATTGTGATATGCAATTTTATCAGCATAGGGAACTCCTAATATGAAAATTCCCTTGATTTTAGTTTACCACCATCTCTGCAAATTACAGTCTCAGAGAGTTGCCTAGTACACTGAGAAATTAAATGATTTACCCAAGGTCACGATGCTAGAATGTGAACATGATAGGACTGAAACCCAGATCTTCCCAATTCCAGGGCTAGGGCTCCTGATTTATTACTTTATTGACTTTTCTTGAAAAGTTATAGATATCATGCATTATTTCATAGATATATTCATTTTATGTGTGTGGCATATATATAAAATATTTGGGGGGTAATTATTTTTCTAATATGGGCATGGAATAGAAATAAGGACACCTGTGAGAGAATTAGGGTAGGTAAGTGACACAGTAGACAGAATTTTGGACTGGAATCAGCAAGACTCATCTTTCTGAGAACAAATTTGGCCTCAGAAACTTTCATCAATGCTTTTGTCATTACCATTCATCCATCCTGCTATCTATCATCACTGCAGCCTCTGCTACTGAAAAGGATAAACAAGGAAGGAAGGAAGGAAACGAGGAAGGAAAGAAGGAAAAAAGGAAGGAAGGAAGGAAGGAAGGAAGGAAGGAAGGAAGGAAGGAAGGAAGGAAGGAAGGAAGGATGGAAGAGATAGATACCATTCAAAGTTCAGCCAAAGGATTACATTTGGAAAACTTGGGCATAGAATTTCTGCTTTTACTACATGAGCATAAGAATACCTCAATAGCCTGGAAGTGGAGAAATCCAAATGAAGTAGTCCCACCTATCATAATGTTTTTGAGGAAAATAAAGGATATAAAGTCCAGTAGTCCTGAATTTGAGTTGCCCCAGACACACATATTCCCTACATAGATTACTTCCTTTTGTGATTCTATAAGTTTATGCCCAGTCTCTTAACAAAGTAAACATAGTCTATTGGTATAGATAGAATGTTTGCTATTATTATTATTTGCTTTTTGGAGGGGGGAAGGCAGGGCAATTGAGGATAGGTGACTTGCCCAAGGTCACATGGCTAGTAAATGTTAAGTGTCTGAGGTCCAATTTGAACTCAGGTCCTCCTGACTCCAGGGCCAGTGCTTTATTCACTGTACCACCTAGCTGCACCTATTATTATTATTATTATTATTTTGCATTAAATTGGAAGCACACTGATGGGGGCAACAAGAGCTTCAGTATACAGCAGTAAGAGTATTTTTTCTTCACCATGGTAACCATTGTAACTGTCAGAAAGATATTTTACTATAACAAATACTTTATTAACTTCTGTTTTACATTATTTATTTCCGCCAGATTTTGAGTTACAGTCATTTTCCCCCCATTATTCCCCTACCCAACCTCCCAGAATAGCAGTCCCACAAGATATCGCTTCCTCCAATCTGCTCTCTCCCATACCTTCTCCCATACCCCCATTGACTTTTCCATTAGAGGAAGATGAATCTTGTGTCCCAATGCCTGCACATCTTATCTCCCAATTATAGGCAAAAGAGTATTAATAATAGTATTTATATATATATTTGAAACATTTAATGTTACGACCTCGAATTTCAGATCCATTTCCTTCCTCCCTTGTCACCCATTCCTTCTTGGGATATAAGTAATTCAGTATATGTTGTACATGTCTAGCTATGCAAAACATTATCATAGTAGATATATTGTTCAAGGCTGCTTATAATTCCCTCCCACTCATCCCACCCCCCACCTGGTCCATTCCCTACATGATCCTGTCCCTCTTCTATAGTGGGTACTTCCAACCTCCCCTCCCCCCAAGGATGCCCTCCCATCCATCATCCCTCCTCTCATCCCCCTTCCCCCTATCCTGCTGCAGGTTGAGATATCCCATTTAGTATGTATGTCATTTTCTCCCTGAACCAAATTCAATGTGAATGTGGTTTTGCCTTTTTAGCCTTCCTTATTCTCCCCCTCCTTTGCAACCACTTCCCCTACATGAGATAGTTTACCCTACCATGTCTCTCCCCATCTCCTCTTGCCACTTTCCTCTCTCACCTCATAATTTCATCCCTTGAGTACTCTCCCTTCCCAACAAAATCAACCTATGCCCTCTATCCATATATAACTGTAACCATATACACACACATTCACATATGTATTCATATGACCACACCCCTTCTTCCATTATTTTCATAGTGAGAAAGATATCATCAGTCACAGATATTGCTTTTCCATATAGGAATGTAAATAGTTCAACTTTGATAAGTTCCTTTTGATTTCTTTTCCCTGATTACCTTCTCAGGCATCTCTTGCTTCTTGTGTCTGGATGTCAAATTTTCTATTCAATTCTGGTTTTTTCCTCAAGAATGCTTGAAAGTCCTCTATTCCACTGAATGACCATATTTTCCCCTGAAACAAAATACTCAGTTTTGCTGGGTAGGTGACCCTTGGGTTCATTCCCAGTTCTTTTGCCCTCTGGAATATCATATTCCATGCCCTTCGATCCCTCAGTGTAGAAGCTGCCAGGTCCTGGGCTATTCTGATTGTGTTTCCACAATATTGAAATTGTTTCTTCCTGGCTGCTTGTAGTATTTTCTCCTTGATCTGGGGATTCTGGAACCTGGCTATAATATTCCTGGGAGTTTTCTTTTTGGGATCTTTTTCAGGAGGTGATCGGTGGATTCTTTCAACCTCTATTTTGCCCTCTGGATCTAAAACATCAGGGCAGTTTTCCTTGAGAATTTCTTGAAGGGTGATTTCTAGGTTCTTTCTTTGATCATGGCTTTCAGGTAGTCCAATAATTTTTAAATTGTCTCTCCTGGATCTATTTTCCAGGTCAGTGGTTTTTCCCATGAGATATTTCACATTGCCTTCTAATCTTTCGTTGTTTGGATCTGCTTAACAGCATCTTGATTTCTCATAAAGTCATTAGCTTCCATTTGCTCCAGTCTAACTCTGAAGGAATGAATCTCCTCAGTGAACTTTTGAGATTCTTTTTCCATCTGGCAAATTCGACTTTTTAAGGCATTCTTCTCCTCATTGCCCTTTTGGGCCTCCTTTGCCATTTGAGTTAGTCTATTTTTTAAGGTGTTGTTTTCCTCAGTCAGGCTGTTGACCCTCATTTCATACTTTTCCTGCATCCTTCTCATTTCTCTTTCCAATTTTTCCTCCACTTCTCTTATTTGATTTTTAAAGTCCTTCTTAAGGTCCTCTATGGCCTGCAACCCGCTCATGTTTTCCCCTGGGGCTTTTGGAGCAGGACTTCTGACCTCACAGTCCTTTTCCCGCTCTATGCCCCCAAAATAGGAGTCTAGGGTTGCATTTTTCTGTTTCCTTTGCCTTGGCATGTTGCCACTTAATTGCTTGACTTTTGGGCTTGTTGCCACACTATGGCTTTAAGGCCAGATAGAGGAATTTTCGTCCCGAACGTGTGGGGGGCAACTTCCGTTTCTGGCAAGCTGTAAACCCACCCACAACTTCCACCCTAGATCACAATCCAGATCCAGGGAGGTTAAAGCAAGAGCGATTACCCCCCAAGACTGATCGCTGGATCTCCCCACGATTTGTAGGCTGGGAGCCGGAAATGCCTCTGAAAACTACACAGTGGCGTGTCTCCTCAGCAGCTTCTAGCCCCCAGGGGAGGGAGCTGACGCATTCCCCAAATACAGGTCCCAAAGTCCATAGGACACTAACCTCTACTTTGTCCTAGGCAAGTCTATGTTGATAATTCTGGCGTCTCCACAGTTCCTGGTGTTCTGGGGTTCCTCCAGCCGGCTGCTGGCCCTGCCGCCCTGGGGCTAAAACCTCGGCTCACGTGGACCTGGGCTCGGCTCGGCTCCTGCGCTCTGCGCGCTGCCGGCTCCCAGACCACTGCGCTGGTCCTTCCTGCAGGGTGCTGGGCTGTCCTCAGCGGGAGGTTAGCTTCTCTGTGTCGTTCTGTGGGTGCTGGGGCTCCAGAAGATTTTCAGAGTCCTTTTTTACATAGTTTGTGGAGAATCTGGGGGCAGAGAGGCTTGGACGAGCTGTTTCTACTCCGCCATCTTGGCTCCGCCCCCCAGAAAGATATTTATAGCAGTTGGCCTCCTCTCTGGGTATCAGCAGTATGAGAGCAAGTTGGGTGACATCAGCCTAGAGAAAGAGCCTAGAGAGAAGGGAGAACGTGCGTGTGTGTGTGTACAGACATGGATATGTATATTATGTGTATATTTATGTGTGTGGGTATATATGTGTATGTATGTATACATATACATGTGTGTATACAGATACATGTGTGTATACATATATGTATATATGTGAGTGTTTATATATGAATGTGTGTATATGTAGCATGTCAAAATCTAAAATGGATAGCAAGTCAACCTTAGATTCAGGAAAACTTGTTTTTAAATCAAATCTCTGATACATATTGGGAGTGTGAATTTGGGCATGTCACTTAATCTTTTAATATTTCAACACAAATGCTACTACACATTGGAAGAGGTATTTTCCTCAGTAAGAATTCTCTATATGAATTAAATGACAGACCATTATAGTCATATTTCATTATATATAATGTACATATAAGTATTACTTTATATATTCATATATCTACAAAAATCTATGAAGAAAATAGACTCAGAGTTTAAGCAACTCACTTAGGGTCACACAACCAATAAACAGCATAGCTGGGCTGAAATTCCAGGTCTTGTGATTCCAAGTCCAGTGCTCTCCATATTATCCCACTCTGCCCTACTGATGATAGATGTCTCTCACAGTCTAATAACTGTGATGTAAAAAATAATCATGTGGACATTGTGACCCGGTGTTATTTTGGAAGCAGAGTAGTTCTATAATCCATCCATCTATCATTAGTACACAGAGGCCGCACTGAGTATATGAAGCTTGGTCACTAAATAAATTTGATGGTGATCAGTTGATGGGATTTAGTTCTGTTGACAGCTGAAAAAACTAACTTGTTAATTTCTTTTTACAATGTGTTATCCAGAATGAAATTAAACAATCTAGATCAAGTAGTGGGTAGAAGGGGGCTAAATCATACATAGATTTTCATGCAGGAATATTGACCTAGAAAATCACAAATTAATATTAATTGTGTTTTATTGTATTTGTATTTATTTTGTTAAATATTTTCCAATTAGATTTTAATTTGGTTCAGGCAACACTCAGGAGGAGGGTGTTGGGCTGCATTTGGGCAGTACATTTGACACTTCTCTCTAGATCAGATCTGAACAGAGCAGAAGACAAGGAAACTATAAACTTCCTTGTTCTAAAATTTAAACTACTTTTTATATGCAGAGATATTTTAAATATTACAAATTGTCTGTCTCATTAGACTGTGGGCTCCTTGAAGGCAGAAGTGTTCTTTTTCTCATTCTTGACGAGCCAGCATCCCCTCAGAGGATTTGGAGTAGACCTAAATCTGAATAGTCACTTCTTGTGACTGAGTGAATATGGGTGTTCAAGGGGGATTAGAACCTTTAGTGTGAGGGTTTACTAAGCCCTTATGGGGACTACTCATCCACCTTTGGAGTGTCAGCTCTGAAAACAAATGATTAAAGAGTCACAGAGGTTATACAATCATTGTTAACTCTGAAAATACCAAAAAGCTCACACAGGTTAGCAAAACCACAATTAATGCTGAAAAAAAAAAAGCAAACAGTGGTCATAAGCAAAAATATATTTTTTTAATTCCATTGAAGGGAGACACTAGAGACATATGCCAGGGCCTCCTCTGATACCAAGGAAATCAGCCTTCACATGGGCAAATCTCAATATAGATAGTAGTGGCTACACAGGGAGCCCTGACAATGAGGGATAACAGCAACAATGAGGCAAATTTGATCATAGCAGGGCTTCATAATAGGAGCGTGGTTTTTGCAGGTGCTTCTCTGAGTTCAGGGACCACCTAGTGCTTGTATGAAACAATTCGGGAATTCTGCTCTGGCTGAGTTCATCCAGAGGGTAAGCTCAAAGGATTATTGCATGCCACACTTGGAGAGCAGCTTGCTTGCTTGGCCTTAGCTCTGGAAACAGGGTTTCCCCTAATACTAAGAAGAGAGAAGTAAAAAAAAGAGAGCTGGTCATGGCATGGGAGTCCTGATAGGTGTGTACCTGGCACTCAACTCCCATCTGTGGCTCCAAGAAGCGACCGCATGTGCAATAGCCACACCCCAGTAAACCATCTCTGCAGCTGTGCCAAACTAGGTTGGGCGTAATTGAAGGGCCTCAACCCCTTCAGTGAATTAGGAGCATGTGAAGACTTTCCCCAACAGAATGCGCTGGTGCACACTATTTGTTCTAATGTCTGTGAGAGCGACTGAGGCAGGTGCTGTGGAGCTCTTAGAACTTGGTCAGACATTGAAGACTCTTAAGTCACTCACTGCATCTCAAGCCACTGCCAGTCGTCCTGACTTTTGTCTTGACTCTGAACTTCACTGATTCTGGAAGGGAGAGTAAGGCTGATGATTTTGTGTAACTCTATCTCACTTAAATCCAATTCACAAGCGAGTCAAGACATCCACCAGTGAAGGATAGTAGGGAAGCTAGGTGGTGCAGTGAATAGAGCACCAGCCCTGGAGTTGGGAGGACCTGGGTTCAAATTCAGCCTCAGACACTTGACATTTATTAGCTGAGTGACTTTACGCAAGTCATTTAACCTCAATTGCCTCATCTTCCCACCTCCAAAAAAATTAAGGAAAAAAAAGAAAATAACGGACAACCCCCCCCCCCAAAAAAAACCCAAATATCCCAACAACAACAGCCTTAAATCTCCCATATTTACTTTGGAGTAAAGAATATAGCCACTGAGAAAGAACCATAACAGTAGCAGGGAAACCAAGTAGAATTCTGGAAAGGGGAAAGTAAGAAAGATTCAATGACTTCTGTGACCAAGGTGCTCTGTGAGCTTCATCTGATTCCTCTAGCTCAGGGGAAGGGTGAAATCTCTTTCACATAAGCAATGGGGATTGGGAAATTTTACTACTCCCACTGGTGCTTAGTTTGCAAATTAGCTGTAGCCAGTACTCTTCCAGGTCTTGAGGAGACTACAACTTCCCTATGAGAGCATCATTTTTTGATTGTGTTATGCCGAGTTCATAGGTCAAGTAGTAGTAAATCTTTGATCCAAAATCTCAGACTTTCTGTAGTGATGGATAAGTTTCTAACACAGTATTTCTAAATCTTCTCATTTGACCTTAGATCTGATTCTAGAACTAGGCCATGGGGCCCAAGCACAGCTGGATTTACCTCCATTGTGGGGCATTATGAGGAGTTTTTTTTTGAGCCCATAAGTTTTTGTAGTGTCTAATGTTGCTAATGTTTTCCTAATATTACAACATTTGTTATTTAAAGTAAATTGTTTTGTTATAACCAATGGATTCAAAAGCCCAAGGACCACAGTGGCCCCCAAGTCTCTGGCTGTACTTACAGCCTTGTCCTTATAACCAGGGGAGCAGCCCTTTTGGAGAAACAACCTGTCAACTACCAGTCCTTTCCTTTTCCCCAACCACTGCTGCTAAAGACCCAAAAAAGAAAGGTCTCTTTGGCACCATTGGATGATCTAGTGTCAGAAATTATTCTTTTTTTTCTTAAACAGACAGGATAATAAAAAAAAAAATTTTTTTTTACTATCTGATATGTGATATATACACACACAATATGGACATACCATGTCCATATACATAATATTCACATATATTCATACACAGAATTATACATATACCTATGCAATTTTGGTATAGATGGTACTTACTTACAAGGGAATATAAGCTCCTTGGGAGGTAGAACTATTTTTCTTATTTTTGCATCCCCAGCATTTAACATACTGATTGGCATTTAGTAGATACTTAATAAATCCTTATTGAAATAATAACCCTCTGCTCCCATTGAAACCTGACAAAACAGCCTATTACATCATAACCAATCAGCAGTGATGTAGTAATTCCTTGAAGACCAACAGTGAGGGTTAACCCACTGTCTTCTGAGGTGGGAAATTCAACTTTGGAAAAGATCTTATTTTTAGGATAGTTCATCCTTATATGATTTTTAAATTTGTTCTTTTGCCATATCTAGTTATTTATGTTAATTTTGTTTTGGGAGGCTGAGGAAAGTAAATCTAATCCTTCTCTTATTTAAAAGACCTTTAACTACTTTAAGAAAACTGTTCAATCACCCTCATAGATGTGGACTCAAACCCAGGTTCTACTACTTACTAGCATATTACTAGATGGATAACATATATGATAAAGAGATAGAGAATCTATCTCTCCGTCTCTCCCTCTGTCTCTCTTTCCCAGATATATTTACACTAAGTAGTGACAAAGTAATTTCAGAGGGTAGAGGATACTAACAGTTAGGGGAGGGGATCAGGATATCTCTCCTGTACAACATGGAATTGAAGCTGAGCTTTAAAAGGAAGTTCATAAGAGTTCAAAGAGGTCAGGAAGGATTATGTGGGTGAGGTGACAGCCTGTGCAATGAAACAAAGGAGGATCATGAAATGCCAATAGAGGAAGCAGTAAGTAGAGCAGATTGTCTGGAAAGAATGTGAGCACATGAAGGAGAGTATGTTTTAGTAAGCCTGGAGAGGAAGTCTGAATCCATCCTGTGAAGGACTTTGAAAGAATAATGGGGAACATTTTTGTTGTACCATAGAGTTTTTTTGAATAAGGAAGTAATAGTGTCAAACCTGTGTTTTTAGTGATCAAGTCAAAAGTTTTGTGGAGGGTGGATTTGAGGAGAGAGAGTCAATGCAGGGAGATAAATTAGGATAGTATTGCAATTGTCCAAAAAAGAGATGATAAGAGATTGAACTAGGTTGGTGATTATATTCATGGAGAAAGGACAATGGATACAAGAGACATTTTTTCTTGTCTCATTCAGAACCAAAACTTGAAAAACTGGTTACAGTTGTTCACAGAGCTGAGAGAAAGACCAAGGTTGTGATTCTGGGTGATTAGAAAGATAATGGTGCTCTTAATACAAATAAGGAATAAAGGTGGGGGCAAGAGGATTTAGATTCCTATGGGCTATCCAATTAGAAATTTCAAAAAAACAGTTTAGAGGACTGTTTTTTTATGAGACTGGTATTTAGGAAACAACCTGGAAAGGTCTAAGAGTCATCTTATAGTTACTTAGATTACAATAAGAAAGGATATAAAGCAGGAAAGAAGGGTACCAAGGGTCCATCCACGAGGTTGGGATATGGACAGTGATTCAGCAAAGGAGAGAATATCCAGAGAGACTAGGTGGGTCAACCACATTAAATGGTACAAAATAATCAAAGAAGATGAGGACAGATAAAAGGTCACTGGATTTGGCAATTAAGAGATAATTTCTAACTATGAGAGGTCTCTTCCACTTCTGATATTCTGTGATTGTGTGACTAATTCTTAACAGTGCTTTTTAATATTTTGTCATCACAAATTGAGACATTCAAGGTTTTTTTCCATTGTTCCTTTACCCACACTGCTTAACAGAGGGAATTTAATGTAGACTCAAAAATTACTGAATTCAAGTGAGTGAACAAAAGTCAAACCCTCAATATTTTCTTTTCCAATTCCATGATATTCACTAGATAATTAGTTTTATTTACTTTAGGGAGGTAAATGAAACTTCTAGATTATTTTTCACCAATTTAGGACAGCATCTAATAACATAAACCTTCTCCTTATCTAATGAAGCTAGCTTAAAGAGGTCAGGCTCTTTGTTTTCATCCCCCCCCCCCCCTTTACAAACAGATTGTAGAGTGGAAGGGGCCCTGGACTCAGAAGAGCTGGGTTCAATTCCCCTCCATTTCCTAGCTGAATACCCTTGAATAAGCTAATTAGCTCCTCTAGATTTCGCTTCTATTATCTTTATGATAGGGATAGTGAGAGTGGTAATGCTTGAAAACAGCAAAATGGTACACTGGGCACTAAGAAGATGAAAGAAGATCTGAGTTCAAATTCTGTCTTAGATTCTAGGTATGTAACCCTGGGCAAGTCACTTAACCTCGGTTTAACTCAGATTCCTCAACTATAAAATAGGGATAATAAAAGCACCTTCCACAGTTTTCATAAGGAGGAAATAAGATAATATTATAAAATGCTTAGCATTGTGCCCCAGAATATACTAGGTACTTAATAAATTTTTATTTCCTTCTTTCCTCCCTTCCTCTCTTCCTTTTTTCCTTCACTGCAATAATCAAATGACATTATACATGTAAGATGCTTTGTAAATTTTAATGTACTATTTAAACATAAGCTGTTATTATTCTCATAACCAAACCCTAGAAAATTAAAAAATAAATCATCTATAAAGTAAATCTATTAGATTTGGTCCTACAGGTATGCTTAAAAATAAGCAAATATTCACACAGGCTTGAAGACAAGCTATAGCCATTGTAATTTAAAAGAGTAAAAGATAAAAGATGTTAAAAATGACTCAGAGGCAAATGGTCTTTTAATTAGAAACCAGCCTCTCCTCACTGTAAATAGGTTGTTAAATGTTCATTTCTTTATTATTGGTTGGTATATAAATATTGTTTGAGTATTCATGTACAATACTGGATGAATAATTACTCTATACCCAGTCATGTAGCTTTTGGCTAGCTTTTAATTCCAAGGATAAGAAAAGGATTCTTGGTTTGGGAAAAAAAAAACCCACAGTAATGGAAATCCTGTTATAGACTATTTGTGAGTTAATCGTGAGATTTATATGCTGTGTTTTATGTCAAAGATTGAAAATGATGTATTTTAAAATAATTATTGATGTCTTTTATTTTTATTACCACAATTATTTCCCATTTTAATCCCCACCAACACACACACACACACACACACACACACACACACACACACACACTCTCTTTTGAATCCTTCTTTGAAGACAATTAGGTGGTGTAGAGTGGACAGAGCACTAGGCCTGGTGTCAGGAAGACCTGAATTCAAAACTGACCTCAGACACTTATTAGTAATGTGATGCTAGTCACTTTGTCTCAATTTCCTCATCTGTAAAATGGATGTAATTATATCATCTACCTCCCAGGGTTGTTTTGAGGATCAAAGAGATCTCAATAATTGTAAAGTACTTATGCAGTCCCTGGCATATAAATGTTAGCTACTACTGTTATAACGATATGAAATAAAGAAACTGCAACAGAGTTACCCTGACAATATAAACTCTCCAACAATTGGAGGAAAATGTATTTCATTCATACATTCTCCAGGAGCAAGATTAGTCATCTAAATTAACCTGAGGTCAGCTGCTATTTTTTAAACATTAAACAAATGCTTTATTAACTTCTGGTTTACATAATTCATTTCCACCAAATTTTGAGTTACAATTTTCCCCCCATTTTTTCCCTACCCACCACCCCAGAATAGCAGTCCCACTAAATATCCCCTCATCCAATCTGCTCTCTCCCATATCTTCTTCCATACCCCCTTCGACTTTGCCATTACGGCAAGGTGAATCTCTGAGCCCCAGTGCCTGGACATCTTATGAAACATTTAATTTTAAAACTTCTATTGTAAGATCCATTCACTTCCACCCTTGTCACCCACTCCCTCTGAGAAGATAAGCAGTTCAGTATGTGTTGTACAGGTATACCTATGCAAAACATTACCATAGTAGATATATTGTAAAAGACTGCTTATGTTTCCCTCCTACCCATCTCACCTCCCACCTAGTCCATTCCCAATTTTGATCCAGTCCCTCTTTGATAGTGTGTACTTCCAACCTCCCCTCCCCCCAGAATGCCCACCCGTCCATCCTCCCCCCTCTCATCCCTCTTTCCTCTACTCAACTGCAGGGTGAGATATCCCATTTAGTATGTATGTGATTCTCTCCTTGAGCCAACTTCAATGAGAATATGGTTTTGCCTTTTTGCCTTCTTGTTCTTCCCCTCCCCTGCAACTACTTCCCCTTGCCTCTTCTACATGGGATAGTTTACCCTACCCTGTCTCCCCCCATCTCATCTTGCCACTTTCCTCTCTCACCTCTTAACTTCACCCCTTAAGAATCATCCCTTCCTATCAAATTCAACCGTGCCCTCTATCCATGTATACCTGTAAACATATGCCCATATACCCTTCTTCAGTTATTTTCATAATGAAAAAGGTTTCATCAAACACATTTATTGTTTTTCCATGTAGGAATGTAAATAATTCAAATTTGATAAGTTCCTTTTGATTTCTTTTTCTTGATTACCTTCTCAAGCATCTCTTGCTTCTTGTGTCTGAATGTCAAATTTTCTATTCAACTCTGGTTTTTTCCTCAAGAATACTTTAAAGTCGGCGTGGTTAGGTGGCCCAGTGAATAGAACGCTGGCCCTGGAGTCAGACGGACCTGAGTTCGGATCCAGCCTCAGACATTTATCACACACAAACAAAAACCTAGCCGTGTGACCTTGGGCAAGTTACTTAACCCCAAATGCCCTCCAAAAAGAAAAAAAAAGAATGCTTGAAAGTCCTCTATTCCACTGAATGACCATATTTTCCCCTGAAACTAGATACTCAGTTTTGCTGGGTAGGTGACCCTTGGCTTCAATCCCAGCTCTTTTGACCTCTGGAATATCATATTCCATGCCCTTCAATCCCTCAGTGTAGAAGCTGCCAGGTCCTGTGTTATTCTGATTGTGTTTCCACAGTATTGAAAGTGTTTCTTCCTGGCTGCTTGTAGTATTTTGTCCTTGATCTGGGAATTCTGGAACCTGGCTATAATATTCCTAGTAGTTTTCTTTTGGGGATCTTTTTCAGGAGGCAATTGGCGAATTCTTTCAACCTCTATTTCCCCCTCTGGATCTAAAACATAGAGAATTTCTTTAAGAATGATTTCTAGGTTCCTTCTTTGATCATGACTTTCAGGTAGTCCAATAATTTTAAAATTATCTCTCCTGGATCTATTTTCCAGGTCAGTGGTTTTTCCCATGAGATATTTCACATTGCCTTCTATTCTTTCATTTGTTTGGATGTGCTTAACAGCATCTTGATTTGTCATAAAGTCACTAGCTTCCATTTGCTCCAGTCTAACTCTGAGGGAATGAATCTCCTCATTGAGCTTTTGAGATTCTTTTTCCATCTGGCAAATTTGGCTTTTTAAGGCATTTTTCTCCTCATTACCTTTCTGAGCATCTTTTGCCATTTGAGTTAGTCTATTTTTTTAAGGTGTTATTTTCCTCAGTCAGGCTGTTGACTTTCATACTTTTCTTGCATCTTTCTCATTTCTCTTCCCCATTTTACCCCCACTTCTCTTATCTGTTTCTTAAGGTCATCTATGGCCTGTAGCCAGCTTGTATTTTCATTTGGAGCTATTGGTGCAAGAGTTCTGACCTCACAGTCCTCCGCCATGCTTTGATCCTCTTTGCCCCTAAAATAGGAGTCCAATTTTTCTGTTTATTTTGTTTCTTTTGCCTAGGCATGTTGCCACTTAATTACTTGATTTTGGGGCTTGTTGACACAGTAGGACTCTGCCACCAAAGAGGAGAGCTTACATCCCAAACATGGGGTCTTTGCAACTTCCGCAGGTTGGGTGGCCTCTGTAAAGCCTCCACCCGCTCTGACAAATTGGATACCCACCCCAAACTTCCCCCCAGACCACAATCCAGATACAGGCAGTTTAAAGCAAGAGTGATTAACCCCCAGACTGATTGCTGGATCTCCCTACAGTTCACAGACCAGGAGCTAGAGCCGCCACTGATGCTGCAAAATGGCTTCTGTGCTGCATTTCTTCAGCAGCTTTTGGCCCCCAGTGGAGGAAGCCTACACATTCCCCAAATACCAGTCCCAAAGTCCATAGGGCACTAACCTCTCACTTTGTCCTAGGCATATCTGTGCTGATAATTCTGGAATCTCCACAGCTGCTGGTGTTCTGGGGTCTCTCCAGCCGACTGTTGGCCCAGCCTCCCTAGGGCTAAAAAAGGGCCCGGGCTCAGCTCCCAGAACACTGTGCTGTGTGTTTCCAGTGGGCTATGCTGCACTCGCCACTCCCTGCAGAGATGCTGGGTTCTCATCAGCTGGAGGTTACTACTACTCTGTGTAGTTCTGTGGGTGCTGGGGCTCCAGAAGTTGTTCAGAGTCCCCTTTTACATAATTTGGAAGTTGTGTGGGGCAGAGAACCTTGAAAGAGCTGTTTCTACTCTGCCATCTTGGCTCCACCCTTCCTGCTTTTTTTTTTTAATTAGCATTGTTTCCATTTCCATTATTATAGTTTTATGTACTGTTCTTCTGATTCTTCCTACTTCACTGCATTAGTCCATACAAATCTTTCCATGTTTCTCTGAATTCCTCATATTAGCCATTCCTTATCTATCATTCAACAATATTTCATTGTATCAACATACCACAGTTTATTGAATTATTCCCCATTTGTGGGCACCTGCTTTGTTTCTACATTTTTGCTACCATAAGTAATGGAGCTAAAAATAAAAAATATTATATCTGAAGTATGTATGAGTACTATTGTTTGTTTGGAGGTACAATCTTATAGTGTCTATACAGAAATAGATGTATTATCTTCTTAGGGAATTCTAATTGGTCTAGGTCTGTGATTTCATAGGTAAGGTGAATTCCCAGTATGGAATATCCCTTCATTAATACAAATCAGCAACCTATCTGTAACTTATGAGAAACTGAACTAGTAACTGACTCACCCAAAGTCTGCCAGTTATGTATGTCAAAGGTAGGAGTTGAATCCAGGTCTTCTGATCCCAAGGTGCATACTTGACTAACTTCATCTCACTCCTAAATTTCTTCTTTAGAATTTTCTGATATTAATATTCAATATCAGTTACTCAACATTTTGGGCAAAAGTCTCAAACTTCAAAATATTGTAAAATTGTATGTAAAAGGTATATTACATATGTGTATATATGTATAAAGTGCAGTGTTATAGGAATGTAAATTTTTAAGATCTTCCTGCCCCTAGGTTAAGTGCACCTGGAGCCTGTGGCAGGAGGCTTGTTTTTCAGGAAGGCCCACACCTTGGTGCTTTGTGATTGGGCAGTGGGTCAAGAGGGTTGTTACATTCTCTGAGCCAGGAGAAGGCTATATAAGCCCTGATGGTAGGCTTTACTTTGGGCCTTACTTTGAGAACCATTAAGTGA
This sequence comes from Gymnobelideus leadbeateri, assembly GCA_011680675.1. Taxonomy (NCBI): domain Eukaryota; kingdom Metazoa; phylum Chordata; class Mammalia; order Diprotodontia; family Petauridae; genus Gymnobelideus; species Gymnobelideus leadbeateri. The sequence goes on from WOXC01007541.1 coordinate 41,062, forward strand.
TTTGACCAGATGAGACTCTGGGCAGTGGTTGAGAGCCCCCTGGCTTTGAAAAACCCAGACATTGATGCTTCCATCTCTGGTAACTGTGATTTGGTATGGATGGAATAATTGGACAGTTGGAGGCCTGTCTGCTTGAAATGTTTCTGTCTGCATACTCTGAAGTTCAGGGTGCTAACCTTTTTTCCCCTGAACTACGTAAATGATATATGTTTGATTGATTAAAGCAAGATTGTTAACCCATTTTGAGTTGCTTTCCTTTAGAAAAGCAGATCAAAGAACATGTGTTGTCAGCCACTCTGGGTATGCTGGGTGCTTTCTGCTACAGGCAGCTTTGCAGAACAGTGGATAGAAGGTTGGGACGGGAATCAGGAAGACTTATCTTCCTGAGTTCCAGTCTGGCCTCAGACAATTGCTAGCTATGTGACCCTGGACAAATCACTTATCCCTCTTTGCTTCAGTTTCTCATCTGTCAATGACCTGGAGAAGGAAAAGACAATGTCAAGAAAACCTCAAAATGGGGTCAGGAAGAGTCAGTTATGACTGAAACAACTGGACAGCATAAACATATATGCATGAATATGTGTGTCTATAGGCACGCATACATACACATAAACAGATATGGCTCTGTGTATAATTTATATTCTTATAAAACAGTTCCAATTTGAAGAATCATCAGAATCTACTGGTCTCCAGTTATGAATTCTCTACTATCCTCTGAGTCATCACTTGGAGTACAATTAGGCCAAAACTATATGTAAGAAGAGTAATTTTTTAACCCCTCCCTCAGTGTTTCAGAGAAAACACTTTGGCCTAATTTCCTGATGTAATCAATAAGGAGAGAGAAAAGTTCATATGAGTCATCTAATTTGAGTCTTATTTTGTAGAGGGCTATTATTCTTATCATTTCTATTACTCAGAGAACATTGGCATTGGAGAGAATCTTACAGACAGTTTGGTCTAAATCCCTCATTTTACACATAAGGAAATTGAGAATTAGCAAAGTTAAGTGGTTTGTATAAGGCTTCATGTGTAGTTGATGGCAGAACCAGAGGTAGAGTTCCAAGGCAGTCAAGTTGCATATTGGGTAGAGCAGTAGACCCAAAATTAAGACCTGGGCTCAATTTCAACCTCAAACACTTAACGATGTGACCCTGGGCAAGTTACTTAACTACTGTCTGAGTTTCCTCACATCTAAAATGATAATAATAATAGCACTTACCTTACAGGGTTGTTTTGAAGATTAAATGAGCTGCACTGTAGGCCACTACAATGCTGCACTGTAGGCCATTAAAAACAAAAAACAAAACAAAACTAGTCCCCTTCCCTTTGCCCCTTCCTGAGCTCCTAACTTGGAGTGCCTTTCATTATAGCACACTATCATTCCTAGTCCTCCTAAACATGTCTGAATAGCTTTAATTCATTTATGTAGTGAACACTTATTGAGAACTTTTTTTTTTCCTCTCCCTCTACCAGTACTACTCTAGTATCTAATAGTGGCATAAAAGTTGATCTAAGTCCTTGAAGGTTGTGCCAGTTTAACACATACCCATGCTGGAAAGTTTTTTAGTGTGGTCATGGCAAAAGGCTATAACTGCTTTCTGAGAACCACTTTAGCTATCTGCAGAGATAATCACCATTCAGCTGCCCAGCTAGTGTGAATTCTTTGTTTACAGAAACCCATGGAACAAAAACAACAGCCATAGAAACAACCCTCTAAAATAGTCCTTAGTACTAGCCAATCTGTTTTGCTTCTGCAGTGATTCAGAAAGATTATTAGGAAAGGGGGTGGCAGATGCTATGATACCTCAGATGACATTTAGGGCATGTCTTATCTGATCCTTATATAACATTCTAACAAGCAATCATCCAGATTCATCATTCCTTGGAAAGCAATCAGTAACAGTAAAAACCAACTAAACAACAACAACAACAACAACAACAACAACAACAAAACATGCACAACTCCAGTTCCTTCAAAACGATGATTCCATTTAGAGATGGCTTTAAGACATTATTTCTTTTATTTACAAAAAGCAAACAAAAAAATACACCTTTCTAACTTTTCACCTACTTATCCCAGTTCTGCCCTCCAAAATCAAGCATAATATGTTTATTCTCTTTTCCACATGGCAAACCTTCAAATATTAAAATAACTATAATGTCTTTTCTAAGAAACTATCCCCAGCTCAGCCAACTTTTCTTCCTATGGCATGGTAGTGGTATTATGGTAGTATCGTATGACTTTCCTCAACAATTTGCTTGGCATCTCCAAATGTGTTTCAAGTTGTCAATGTCATTTCTAAAACATGGAAACCAAACCTGATTAAATTACTCCCATCTTAGAAATAGGCTTTTTGTAGACACCCTTCTTATTTTTAGGCCAAATTCTGATTTTGTCTCTGGATTTTCTGCTTATCAAATAATGTTTGGTACTTAAAATAAAGTATTAAGTTTTAAATTCAATTAATGACTAAAAAATTATTTGGATCCCAAGATCTAGAGCTTGAAGTGACTTTAAAGATAATCTAATTCATTTTACAAAAAGAAAATTTAGACTTAGATGGGGCAGTGCAGTGTATAATATCTCACAGCAAAAAGTCTGTGGAGCCAAGAAAGAAACCCAAGTTGTCTGCCTACAATTCCAGTCCTCTTCCCACTACACCACTTTACTGCTGTGGTCTTTACTGAAAATAATGAAACTAACAAAAATTCATCGGCCTGTAATATACATACCTTTCCATATCTGGGGGCAGGGTATCCATCCCCTTTTAATGTTATGGTACAGATGCTTGAGGACATTTTCTTGTGTTTAGAGACTATGGGAAGAGAGAAGACCGCTTATATTTGTGTCTAATGTAAAATTGTTGCAAATCAGTGCTTCCACTGCAATTGGACATAGAGCTCCCTTCACAGGCTTTGTGGATTGATATGTCCTTCCCAAATGTGATTTAAATCTTATTTGATGAGATAGGGTGATCTAACAGATTGAGCACATCTGATATTCACAGTGTTTCTTTCTCTTCCTCCCATCCTTGCCTAACCTTACAATAACTAATTAAGTCACTTTGATCAGGTTATTTAAAAAGTGAGTCAACAGTTTAACTCAATTTCAGAAACCCTTTAATGAGGAAAATTTATCCTTCTTATCTGACAGTACTTGCCCGAGTTAAAAAAAATAAATTAAAATAAAATAACAACTGGTACATCTAGATGTAGAGAAAAAAAAAAACTGCCAGAATGCTCAAACAATGCTTTATGGGTTTCTCAAGGTTCAGTCAGTTGACAGCTGTTTTTCTTAACCTGGACCTATAATAGAATAGCATCTCCAAAGTGTAAAAAGAAAATCTTCAAAATAAATTAAACACCACTTAGCCCTATCACCTTGGCCTTTTTGAAATGTTCTGTGACTTATTTTGGGACACTAGGACACTTATATAACTTGCCTAATGGACTCAACCTTAGTGAGGGGCTGGATAGAGGTCTGGGAGGCTGGGTGGGGGGCAGAGGGAAGGCTGAGAGCCTGACAACTCAGTTATCTGAACACCAGCAGGCACCAGGGAGAGTGACTTTGATGGTGCCTGAGGGTACTTCCCTGCCTGCTGATTTCAAGAGGAAAATGATGAGACCACATTGGGAAGGAAAGAGAAATGGAAATATATGTTCATATCTAAACACTGATCAGATTTTCCCTCTGTGGAAGGGTTCCTTTTCTGGTGTAGATTTATGTCTTGATACCATGAAAAAGTGAATTATATATTTACCATTAATAGCTCTAAGGAATGCTTTTATTCAGCACAGAATCATTTTTATAACATTATTGCTCCAAACCTAAACAAAGTATGTGACCCATCTCACTTGGCCCATGCATGCAGTTGCTAGAGGGTGAATCTTGAAGTGCTCTATATAGAATACTCATATCTTGAATGGATACAGCTTTATAAAGAAAATACAGGCTTATCCACCTAAAAATGTGACCCTAACTGACACCATTGCTTTGAATGGCACATCTTTACTAATAGGAACATAGCATGTAAGAAAAGACAAAAACACCTTAAATATCATGTAGTCCACTTCCAAACATTTAACAGATGGGGAAGCTGAGGCCCAGAGAGAGGAAATATTGTCTTTCATGTAGATAATAAGATCATAGATGTAGAACTGGGTGGTACCTCAAAAATCATTTAATCCAATTCATTTTACAAATTGGGAAACTAAGATCTAGAGAAATTAAATGGCTTCACTAAAGTCACAAGGGTCACAGGCTTGGTATTTGAACCTGGTACTGTTGACCCTATAACCGCTGCTCTTTTCCACTATGCAATAGCTACATCAGGATTAAAATTCTATGTCACAAACATGAAGAATATAACTGAAATTTGACACTATAGGATATGATAAATAATAAAATTGGCAACAACTAGTTTATATATATATTTTTTCTTTTCTTTGCTAATAATAATATAAAATAGCCAACATTAACATATTGCTTTAAGCTATTTGCCTATATTTTTCTTATTGATCCTCAAAACAAGCCTGTGAGGTAGATCCTTTTATTATCTCCATTTTATTGATGAGAAAACTAAGGCTTCCAAAAGTTAAGTTCTTTGCTCTCCAGTGAATGTCTGGAGCAGGGTTTGAGCTCCTGACCCAAAGACCAGAACTCTATTCAGGACCACTGTTTATCTCCTTCAGTCATAACAATTACTGTGCCAAATCCTTTCATTTTGCAGATGAAGCTTAGGTCCAAGGAAGTAAAGTGACTTGTGCAAGGTCACATAGCTATGAGAAGGGATCTTAGAGACATTTAGTTTGTCCCCTTCATTTATTCATAAAATGAAGTTACACGTCCAAGTATGCACAGGTAATACCCACCACAATAGGATGTGATCATCAGGGGTTAATGTAAAGGATACGGGCTTTAGAGTCAGAAGACCTGAATTCCAATTTCACCTTTGATGATTTTTTTTCCAGTGAGACACTGGTCAAGGCCCTTCCCTTCCTTGGGCCACACTTTTCACACCTACTAAATAAGAGAGTTGGGCAAGATGACCTTTAATGCCCTTTATCTATGACTCCAATGATCCAAACACAAAGTCTATTAATTTTAGAATGTAAGCTTCTCAAGGGCAGGTAAATTTTCATTTTTGTCTTTGTATCCCCAGCACCAAGTTCAGTGTCTGCCACAAGGTAGTCACCCCAAAAATGCCCAGTGAACTGAATTACATTTCTTGTTTTTACAATGACATACTACCCTCTACTTTGTGGTGACCATAATCCTGGGTGTCCAAACTCCTAAACCACTCTTTTCTCCAAAACATGGTATGCTCTGTTGCAGATCAAAAATGTTTCCAACATAATGATACAAAGCAGTTCAAGGAGTCAATGTCTGATCTGCAAAGGTTACTGCAGTGCATAGGTGCAGAGATCTTATGTAAATGGTAACCTTTTAATGGTGTTTGCTAACTGGAGGGGAGACCAGAAACAGATTCACTTGGTTAGAGAGCAATGTAAAGTGTTTATATTTGAAAAAAGCACCTCAAAGGAGGATGTAAATATCAGACTTCCCTCCAGAAAAAAAAAGAAAAAAAAACCCTCCAAATGACACATAGATCAGAACTATTTCCCAATATATTTTGATGAGCTGTTGAGAACAATGACAATAGACAGAGGCCGCATGGGATGCCTAAAAGCAAGTTAATCAGCTCATACCTGAAAATGAGCAAAGGCAATAGAGAAGAGGAAAAATGTCTTCCTGCCTACACATTTGCTAGGGGCAATACTCAATACAGACATTTTCCAAATTAAGCCAAACTACTGTATCATCCTCAGAGGAAAAACAACTCAAATATCTTTGGGCTATTTGGTATTTGCAGTTGTATTATGTCAATTAATACCAGCAGGAAACAGACATATAAAGTCCCTTTCCCTCAGAAGAAAAACAGGACATTTGAAAAGGTACCTTTCATCAGCTAGTGCAGTGAACAAAATGGATTTTTGCATTTTTGCTGCTTGCACAGGAAAGCCGGCATGAGCTTCCTTGGAGATTTACCTCTGATTGTATTTCAGATGGACACGTATGAATCTCTTCCTAGTATTTGAAACTTAAAATGACCATTTAAAGAAGTATTTGACATACCAGCAACTGGAGAGGGCAAATTATCTCATTAGCCTTTGGAGAACTAAAAATTCTTCAAAGAAAACATATTCACAAAGTCAACAGGGTTTTATAAGAGGTTTTTTTGTTTTTTTTTTCTAATTTATCTTTTAAACTCACCAAGTCATGAGACCAGGGCATATTTGATGTTTATCTTTGTATTCCAGCACCTAGCACAATTCCATGAACATAGTAGGTGCTTTAAAAAATCATTGTTGAATTAAATTGGGAGTTATCTCCATTTTACAAATGAAGAAACTGCAGCATAGAGAAATTATGTAACTTGCCACAGAGCAGGTGTGAGAGCCATATCTAGCTTTTCTGATTCAATGGCTCGGACTATTTTACAGTATTTAGACAGGAGAGAGATTATCTGATCCCAGCCCCTCATTTGATAGATGAGGAAACTGAGGAAACAAGAAGTGAAGTAACTTAAGGGGGGAAGGCAAGGCAATTGGGGTTAAGTGACTTGCCCAAGGTTACACAGCTAGTAAATGTGTCATGTGTATGAGTCCAAATTTGAACTCAGGTCCTCCTGATTCCAGGGCAGGTGCTCCACTGCACCACATAGCTGACCCTAAGTGAAGTAACTTTATCAAGGCCAATGACATAGTTGAGATCAAAAGTGAGGTCCTCTTCTTAATATACCCCATCAGTCTACTCTACTAAAGTATAGAATTCAGTTTAAGTAGTATATGCATATGCACATGCACACGCACACACTCATGCTTTAGGGATTGTGGTCTCAGATAATTGCAAGCCTTATTTTTGTAGCACTGCATGATTCTGGGAGGCAATGTGGTATAACTCAGGACAGGGAGATTGACAGTCCCATGTTTGAAGCCTGGTTATGTCACTTATATCTCCGGGACTTGGTACAATTCACATTGCCTCTTTGGACTTCAGTTTCCTAATCTGAAAAACAGGACCTTTGGGAAGGTAGCATTCATCAGGTATGTTGTGAACAAAATGTCTTTCTTTATTTTTTAATAATTTATTAAGCATTCACTATAAATCAGGCATTATTCTAATCAATTTACAAATATTACTTCATCTGATCTTCACAACAGCCCTGTGTTGTATTGTTATTATCTCTATTTCATAGTTGATGGAACTGAGCCAGTAAAAGGTTAAGCAATTTGCCTAACATCACACACCTAGTAAATTCAGGTCTTCCTGACTCCATGATCGACACTCTAATCTCTACCTCTGATGGGGTTGGAAAAGATGATATCTAAGAATCCATCTAGCTTAATATTACAGAATTTCCAGGCTGGTTTCTGAAAACTACCCCGTGTCTAATATGCCTGAAAAGTGGTTATCTGGGCCCTGTTTAAAGATCTCAAGCAAGGGGGAACTGAGCAGACTCACTCCTAAGACTAGGTCATTCTACTTCTGGGTTGGTCTAATTGTCAGAAAGGATTTTTGTTTGTTTGTTTGTTTTTGTTTTGTTTGTTTTCCTGACATCAAATCTAAATTTGTCTCTTTAAAATTTCCACCCATTATTCTTGTTTTGTCTTCTGGGAATGAGCAAAATAAGTTCCTTCCCTCATTCACATGGCAGCATTCCAAATACTCAAAGTCATCTAGGATCAAATTGTTTTCTTTTCCATAATTTCCATTTCCTGCAACCAGTCCTCACATTTATCACTATAATTAGCCTCTTCTATATATTCATCAATTTACCAATGCTCTCCCTAAAACATGGCATCTAGAACTGAAGACAAGATTAAAGTTAGTGTTGGACCAAGGTATAATACAACTGGACTATCATTCCTTTATTCCAGAAAGCTATTAATTTCTTAATGTAGTCTAAGACCAAGGAGACTTTCATGGCTGATGAACCCTATATAAGTCAATAATAAAATATTTCATCCAAGCTACTTGACTTCAGTCCTTTTCCAGATGGATGGCTGCTGAGACACACTGTTCCATATTATAACTTTGAATTTGATTTTTTGAACTCAAGTATAAAACTTTACATTTATCTAACTAAATTCCAACTAATTTCATTTAACCTAATGGATAAAACTTTCTAGATCTTTATGGATCCCAATTTCAATATACATTGCGTTACTTATCCCTCTGAGAAAATGTTGGCAAATATAACAAAAATGTCATTTATTCCCTTACACAAAAAGATTAAATAAAATAAATAGCAAGATACAAATAAAGATCCCTGCATCACTGCATTGGGAACTTTCTTGCAAATTGACATTGAACTACTGAAAACTATTTTGGTACATTCAATTAGTTTTAAAACTCCAAAAGAAGATGAATTTGATTCCATTTTCCTTTAAAAATGCTATGCCCATTTTACAGTATTTTAAAACAACGGGACAATATCATGAAAGAAAATTATAATGAGGTGTCTCTCCTCCAAAAAATGCTAGAACTCACTGCTGTGGAACAAAGAGATTTATCTTTAATTTGCTTTCATTATGTCTTACCTAGGCTATGTGCCTTCTTCACAGATACTATCAATCAATGATCAAGCTTGTGTTAAATGTCTCTTATGTGTCAGGCACCATATTGAGTGCTGGGGATACTAAAATGAAACAGTTTCTGATGTCAAGTAGTTTAGCTGTATTGTAATATAATGTAATAGACTTGTACACAACATTTGCACAAATGAGTATATGCAAAATATGTATAATATTTTTTGGGGGTGGATAGAGTACTGGACCTGGTGTCAAGAAGACCTGAGTTGACATCTGACCTCAGACAGTTACTAGATATGTCACCCGGGACAAGTCACTTAACCCTGTTTGCCCCAGTTTCCTCATCTTTAAAATGAGATAGAAAAGGAAACCATAAATCATTTCATTATGTTTGCCAAGAAAATGTCAAATGGAGTCAACAGAGTTGGACATGACTGAAAAACAAAGCAACCACAGTTTGGTGGGAGGGGGTATAAGCAAATGGAAGTTATCAAAAAGGCTTCAGGCAGAAGGTGGATATTGAGTTAAACACAGAGGGAAACTAAAGATTATAAATGGTCGAGGTGAGAAGGGAGCACATATAAGGATGGGAGGCAATTTATGCAAAGGCAGAAAGAGGGGAGATGGATGGCTATGTGCAATGAACAAGAAGGTCAGCTTGGCTGGACCACAGAATGTAATGCATAATAAGCTTGGAAGGTTTTACGTGACAAACAGAATGGTGCAAATTTGACTTCATGGTTACTATGTAGCCAGTGTAATTTATTGAGCATGGTGTGACATCACCAAATATGCCTGTGCTTTAGTACTTACTGCTTTGGCAGCTGTGTGGTGAATGATTTAGAATGAGGAGAGACTTGAGGCAGGGAGATCTATTGGGAGGATATTTCCATAGTCCAGATGGAAAATGGTAATGTGTGTCTATACCAGTGGATAACTTTTGCACTCTTCAGATTTCATCTGGAATAGTAACCATTCTTTTTCTGGGCTAAGGTCTTATGTCTAATTTTTTTCTAGTGTACCTTATATATCACAACATAAAATCATGTTTAAAGAGCCCTTGAAGGAGGAAAAGAAATCACAAAAAGACATCTTGAATAATGTTAATGCTAGGAGGGAGGAGAGGGTAGTGTAATGTCTTCCTGTTCAGGTAACAGTTTGGACTACATAACAATTGAATTCCCTTCAAACTCTGAAATTCCTTAAGAAACAACCATCTTAACAACTTAAGCTATAATTAGAACTAAAACTATTTTGAAGCTAGATTATTTACCCAATCTGAACTGAATATGTCTATTCTTCCCTAAAGAGACAGCCTTAAGTATGTGGTAATAATGTTCTATTCAAAGACCTTGATTCTCTGAGGTTATTTTATTGATGTCTGTTGACTCCAATTCACAGTAATAATTGTATCTGCCAACGCTTTTCTTAGAAAGTCCCTGAAGTGCACAGTACCTTCCAAGATTTTGAGGCAGTACTCTTTTTTTTTTTTAATTAAAAGTTTTCTTTAATTCTGAACCATTAATATAACTGCATTTTGTCTTGGAAGCATCTGTATCACAGCAGGTTACAACAACTTTGGGATAAAAGGCAACTGGTAAACTGTCCAATACAAGGTTTTAAATAAACAGTTCTTATTGGCCCCTACCCAGACATATCCCAGATAAAATTTTTGATCAAAAACATGAAATAGATCCACCTGCTTATTTTAAGCATATTAAAAAGGAAACTAATCAGACCATTTCTATTTGTCTATTTTATACAAAAAGGCTACACAATGTTACACTTTATTCAGAATACAATTAGAGTGATTATGAATTAGTTATTGTTCTACACCATTACTCGATCCTTAAAAATCAGAAATTGCTGTAGCAGTATCCACTATAACTTAACACTACGAGACTTAAAAAACTAACAGTTACTGCCCCCAAAAAAAAGAATAAAAAAGGAAAAGCTACTGTCAAAGCAAGCAAAGTCAGTACCATTACAGAGATAAAAAAAAAAATAATTTTAACAAGCAAGGCTAGGGTTTGATAAATTCCATCTTGTGATCCATTCTTGTGCATCTTCATTTCTTGAGTCACTCCCAAAATCCATTGGTATTATTACTCCTCGACCAAAAAGGACCAAAACAAAAAGCTTACTTCAAGTGTTCCCATAGGAAACTCAGCGTGGTTACTGTGTCAGGCACTGTAGCTGCAAGCACCCCAATATCCCCAGGGTGACTGCCAACACAGGTTCTTAGATCTGCTTTTCAAAAGGAAAGCAACTCAAAATCAGTTAACAAGCTTACTTTAATCAAACAAACACACATTACCTAGTTCAGGGGAAAAAGGTCAGCACCCCGAACTTCAAAGTTACAGAACTTACAGATCAGACAGGCTTCCAAACTGTCCCAACATTATATGCATCAATACCAAATCACAGTTACCAGAGAGGGAAGCATCAACATTTGGGTTTTCAAAGCCGGGGGGCTCTCAACAACGGCTTCCCAGAGTCTCATCTGGTCATATCACACAACACTTCTCAAAGTGAGCCCCAAAGCAAAGCCTCTCCTCAGGGTTTATATAGCCTTCTCTTGGCTCAGAGAATGTAACAACCTCCTTGACCCACTGCCCAATCACAAAGTATCAAGGTGTGGGCTTTCCTGAAAAACAAGCCTCCCACCACAGGCTCCAGGTGCACTTAAGCTAGGGGCAGGGAAGATCTTTAAATCTGCATTTCCATTACATTAGGCCCCAAGATCTTTCTTGCCCATAGCATACACAATTTACATTTGAATTAGCACTAAAACATCTCTTAGGTCACATTTTCAAGGTACATCTAAAGTTACCAAAGTGGCCACTGAGTCTTAAACAAAGTACATTGCATTTTCACATCAATTCACAAAATACAAAGCATTATCACATAAAGTACTCTTGGGAGGGGGGCGGTGTCCTTCCCATAACACTGCTCCAGCCCCTGCTTCCAAATCCAGAGAGGGAACTAGGCAACAAAACCAAAGTGGGGTCCTTGGGGTCCATGGCACTTCACCCCACCCACCATAGTCACAAGTCCATCCCCCCTGGGTCCCAAACTGTGGGATGAAGCAAAGAAACACATTCAGTGCCCCTGCTTTGCCACACAGTCCTTATCTTGTCCTGTGGCTGAACTCCAAACTCCTGGGTTCCTTCTCCTCCATCAGAAGGCAGCAGCTCCAGGCTTCTCCACAGGTCTCCATGCAGGCAGTTCACCATTCCTGCTCTCAGCTCAGCAAAGTCAGCATGCAGGCCATTCTTCTCTCCTGCTCCATGGCTCCACAGACTCACAGCTACCACAACTGGGAAACAAACAATTATCCCAGCCCCCATACTTTCCTTTTACTCAGCAGATCCGATCCCTCGTCGCCATTTTGTAGCGGCAAGCACCCCAATATCCCCAGGGTGACTGTCAACACAAGTTCTTAGATCTGCTTTTCAAAAGGAAAGCAACTCAAAATGGGTTAACAAGCTTACTTTAATCAAACAAAAAAATGGGTTAACAAGCTTACTTTAATCAAACAAACATACATTACCTAGTTCAGGGGGAAAAGGTCAGCACCCCGAACTTCAGAGTTACAGAACTTACAGATCAGACAGGCTTCCAAACTGTCCCAACATTACATGCATCAATACCAAATCACAGTTACCAGAGAGGGAAGCATCAACATCTGGGTTTTCAAAGCCGGGGGGCTCTCAACAACGGCTTCCCAGAGTCTCATCTGGTCAAATCACACAACACTTCTCAAAGTGAGCCCCAAAGCAAAGCCTCTCCTCAGGGCTTATATAGCCTTTTCCTGGCACAGAGAATGTAACAACCTTCTGGACCCATTGCCCAATCACAAAGTATCAAGGTGTGGGCTTTCCTGAAAAACAAGCCTCCCACCACAGGCTCCAGGTGCACTTAAGCTAGGGGCAGGGAAGATCTTTAAATTTGTATTTCCATTACAGGCACTTTCTGAGATGCCAGCCCACCCCTCGAGCCCTCTCAGTAACTCTACAGCCCAAGCACAATGCAAGCTCACTCAGACAAGACAGCTAAAGGATGACTTTACAGGTCAGTATTGAACCAAGCCAACTGATTACTGTCACCAGGAGGCAACCCATCCATAAGGTCCTGGGCATGTCCCAGATCTGGAAGCCCATCATCTGGATAATCAGCACCTGGATGGTGGCCACCCATTTCATGTTCAATCATGGGGTCCATACCCAAGGCATCCTGGCCATAGCCACCAGAGTGGAAAGAACGATAGCTAAGATCATCCTGACGATAACCAAGGGGTTCTCCTTGGGCACCAATATCAAGTCCAAGATCAGCAGTCTCATTCCAAGTCATTGGCTCAGTTCTGAAGAGAGAGCTGCTCAGTTCAACAGAAAGTCGCTTCTTGTAGTCCTGTGGCTTGTCCTCAGACATTCAGAACAATAAGGTGGCTGTGTGTGTAGCCACACCCTCGTTTCTAGAGTGCAGTAATTCTGTCAGAGGAGCAGTGGCTCCCTCGGCCTCAATTGCTTCTGCGGCCTCCTTGTCCTGAGCCAGTTCACAGAGTACCCCTGCAGCCACTCTCTGGATGTTTTCAATAGGGGAATACAGCAACTGCACAAACAGTGGAATGGTATTTAGACCCCTGATAACAATTCGATTGTGGACATCTCGGCGAGGATATGAAGGGCTCCAGTGCAACCTTCCACAATTTCTTCCATACGAACTCCCTCCACAAACTGCTGCTGTGTTCCACCCATTGAAGTCCGGCGCTGTGTATCCTGATGAGCTCTCACCAACAACTGAACTAACCGGGGAATTGCACCTTGCTCATGTAAAGGCGCATGATTTGCTGGGCATAGGGCAAGATTTCGGATGAGACCAACAGTAGCCTTTATCAGAGGCCAGTGAGATGGCAGATGTAAGAGCTTAACCACCACTGGGAGCCCATAATGGAGGCGGACAGCATTCTGTGCCATCTCAGCTTCCTGGTGTCTGTTAGTCAAATGACGAAGAGCACAGATGGCAGGTTCAGTGATATCCTCCCTATCACCAGCACGAAGAATAGTGCGAACAAGAGCTTCAATTCCACCAACTTGGCACACCATCATCTTGTTCTTGTAGTTATTGCAGGTGAGGTTAGAAAGGATGCCGGCAGCACAGGTGACAACATTTATATCATCCGAGCCTAAAAGCTGAACCAGAGTCCCTAGAAGACCTTCCATTCCTTCCTGCTTAGTTGCAGCATCTGAAAGATTCCTAAGAGTCCAGAGACAGTTCTGTACAAGACATTGACTTGGATCTGTAAGGTGAAGTTCTAAAGCTTGCATTCCACCAGCTTCCACAATAGCTGGTTTGTTACTAGAGCAGACTGACAAAACCTTCAGTACTCTACTTGTGGTCCACAGGAGTTTTTCATAGGTATAAGTCCTCATTATGTTTACCAGAGCCTGGGGCCCACCACTAGCCAGAATGATCAGCTTGCTTTCTTGATTGCCATAAGCCAAAATCTGAAGACAGTCTGTTGTAATAGCCAAGAATTTAACATTTGTTTTGTTGAGCAAAGCAACCATTTTTTTGTAGTCCACCAGCAAGACGCACTGCCATTTTGGCTCCTTCTTGATGTAATAAAAGGTTGTGGAGAGTGGTAATGGCATAAAATAACGCAGAATCCACTGGGGAGCCAAGCATTTTCACAAGGGCAGGAATGCCACCAGACTTAAAGATAGCCAATAAGCCTTCACGGTGATGGGAAAGATTGTGCAGTGTTCCAGCAGTACAGCGTGCTGTTTCCACATCATTTGTATTCTGCATGGTGCGCACAATAGCAGATACCATCTGGGGAGAGCGCATTATGGCATGCCTTGAAGCTTCTTTCTTAGATAGCTGGTGAACCATAACTGCAGCCTTATTAACCACCACCTGATCCTCGTCATTCAGCAGTTTGGTCAGTTCAGGAATTGCTCGAGTGGCCAGTTCTGCATCGTCCTGGTAGTTGATGAGGTTCACCACGGCATGCTTCAGCATCTGAGAAGGCTCGGCCAAACGCTGAACATTCGTGGGGTGAGCCTCATCAAACTGAGTGGATGGGATCTGCATGCCCTCATCCAGCGTTTCAGGGAACATGGCAGCTCATACTCTCTGAGCTCTGGTCATGGCGTACTGGCCATCAATATCAGCTACCTGTTCTTGTGTGAAGGACTGAGAAAATCCCTGTTCCCATTCATATAAGACTTGGGTAGTATCTACATCTTCCTCCTCAGGATTTCCTTTGCCACTCAGGGAGGGAGCTGTTGTTGTGGCACCAGAATGGATTCCAGAATCAAGGTAAGACTGCTGCTGCCAGTGGCTAACAGCAGCTTTTCTATCTGGTTCCATCGCCACGTCTAATTCCATCAAGTCAGCTTGAGTGGCCATTGTCCTTGCGATGTTCTCAGAACTGTGGCCTATTCAACGTCACAGACCCTCAGGGGAACGGTCCCCGCCCGTCGCTGGGGTCCTCTAGCCTCCAGGCTCCGGCTGCTATGCTGCCGCGTTCCGCTCCACTAGCTAGGTACCGCCGAGAGTCTCCTCAGCACCAGCGCGCTCCGCCTTCCACCTCCGCCGGCTCCCTTCCGTGGGATCCTCCTCCTGCCACAGACCGAGAGAGAGAGGCAGTACTCTTAAAAGAGCTTGGACCTACCGAGATGACAATATTTACTTCTGAACCCCCCCACACACTCCTTGGATGTTTTCCACCATGACACAAAAAGAAATTAGTGAAGAAATCTTTATTAACTATTATGGTCCAAGGTCTCTACCTTTCCACCCCACTCCCCGTGGAAAGCATTATGGCTAGCGGACAGAGAACCACTTTCAGAAGGTTTAGGAAGAAATGTGTTAAAGCTATGTGTAGCCTGGGCACATGACTTTACCTCTCAGTGTTCCCAGGCAGTTCTTTAAGAGTATAATCACAGAGCAGGGCACTCTGATTGATCACATGGGTAACAAGCAGTGGAACCAAATAAGTGGTTATTTATAAATTTTATTTATTTATTTAAATATTTATTATATATAAAATACATTATATATAATATATTAAATATAATATATAATATATAAAATTTAAATATTTATAAATTCATTCAAATTCACATTCTTTGCTCCAAATCTGGTCTTCTTCCCACAGTACCACATATGCATATATGCTCCCTGTTCTTTTAGGACTAATAACCTGGGAGACACGGCTCTTGTACTGTATGTAAAAACAAACAAACAAACAAACAAATAAAAAAAAACCTTAAAATCATTCCATACTTTCATTTCCTTGGGAATAGTATAGAGTTGGTGCAGTGGATAGGAGGGTAAAGAGGCCAGGAGAGGGTTAGGATGAGGCTGAAATTGAGGATCAGGGTGATGGAAGGGATGGCCATAGCTTTGACATGGCTCTTCCTAGATTTTGATGTTATGAACAAGATTAAGTTTCCTTTAGGAAAAAAAATGATACAGTTAATCCTCCACAGATTAAGAAGATATGAAATTATAAGATGTTTGTGTGTGTGTAAAACTGTTATTTAATTGTAATTGAATGATGACCTTTGATATGGATCAAAATTGATGACACCAAGACAAAATTATAAAATTGCATATCAGCAGGAGGCTCTGCAGTGGGCAGCACATACACTGCTCATACATTATAATATTTACTGAGGTTAAAAAGGAAACATGTGGCTTGAAATGGTTCATTGCTTACAAAGAAAGAAAGGAGAAGGAAAAGATGAAGTAAGAATTGCAATTGTTGGGAGATAAAACTAGTAATTTTAGGACTATTATGTGGCGATGCCTATATTTAACATTATGTTGCTTTTCCAAAAAGTGTTATTTTTAGTTCCTTCCTTTATGTGTCTTGATAAATACAAAACATTTTAGCAGCAGATGTTCCAACCTTGCCTTTGTTGTTGACGCTTTGTAGGATTAAAGAGATTTGGAGGAATCATTTTTTTTTTTTTTGATAGAGCACTCTTCCTGAAGTTAGGAAGACCTGAGTTCAAATCCAGCTGCAGACACTACCTAGTTGTGACCCTGGGTAAATCATGTCACTTAACTTCTATTTTCCTCAGTTTCCTCAACTGTGAAATGGGAAAAATAATAATAGCACTTTAAACAATAAATCAAGGTTGTTGTGAGGATCAAATGAAATATTTGTAAAAGCATTTTGTATTGTGTCTGGCATATAGTAGGCCTTATATAAACTCTTATTCCTCTCCCTTCTCTGAATAATGCGGAATACTTGCCATTATTACCAACAGTTTTTGCATCTTTATGGTGACAGTGAAGGGAATCAGATTATGTTATATGCATTTTCATAATTTTTCTTAAAACCTTGCAGTCAGAGACACTTGTGATATTCTGGAAAGACTGTGGACTAAGGATATAGAACGTTGGGTTCTAAGACTGTGTCTGCCCCTAATTAGCTGTAGGTCCATAGCTACTCTGTGTAGCTTTTATAGAGTCTCAGAGATAAAGGGACAATGTGGTACAAGAGTACTGGATGTGGAGTCAGATGTCTTGGGTTTGAATCCAATTTCTGTTTTTTATTACCTGTGTAATCTTGGATAATTTATTTTTTTTTCAATCTCTCTAAACCTTCATATTCTCACCTGCAAAATAATTGGTTTTGTTTAGACAACATCCCTTCCAGCTCTAAAGCTGTGATGCTATGACTTTAGAAAATACATAGTGGGGGAGGCATCTAGGTGATGCAGTGAATAGAGCACCAGCCCTGGAGTCAGGAGGACACTTGACACACTTACTAGCCGTGTGACTTTGGGCAAGTCATTTAACCCCAATTGCCCTCCAATAAAAGCAAAAAAAAATACATAATTCAATCTGTAACAAGTACCCATCTTCCCTATAACATCCCCAATACAATTCAAGCTTCTGCAAGCATAATGGGCTATCTTCTAACCCTGACATTCTCCTTTGATTGCTGTCCTCTGTTTCAGAAACCGTAAGTGCAGGATTCAATCGAAAGAAAAGGAAGAGGATTCTATGCTATTGTTGCCATTACTAGACATCCCTTTGCCTTAATGACTCCCACCCCATGTAACCTCAGCTTTATCCCATACACTTGAGAGTCAGAAGATGAAGGAAGAATTAAAAAGAAATAAAATTTAAAGTTCTGCCTTGCATTTACATCACATTTTTTTCTCTAAGCTATTTAAGGTACTTCATAGACATTATCTAATCAGTCCTCACAGCCTCTCCAGTGGCTGGCTGGCAGATATGATTATTTTCAGGTTCATTCATGGAAAAATATGTAAGACACAAGGTCACAGAGCAAGTAAAGTGAAGAACCAGGAGCTAAAACCAAATTTTCATCTGACTCAGTTACTCTATACATTATTTCCCCATTTATTTTCCCTTTTGAGGCTTGTCACCAGTTTGACTATAAGGGCAGTGAATGTTTTAGCCACAACAACTTTTGAGATGACCTTTAAAGTTAGGCCATGTTGGTAATTTTAATCAGCAGAGAGGATGCCTGGATAGATGAAACAATAAATTATTGCAATAGTAAAGTTGTCACTTATACCCATCTGCTCCAGGGTGGGAATTTGAGTACTATTGGAATGGATTCCATTTGCCTTCCAACCATGAAGGAACAGCTGGAACTAGAAGACAGAGTTGTTGGATTTTTGTTTGTTTGTTTGTTTTGCTTTGTTTTTGTTTTTGTTTTTTGTGGTGGTTGTTTGTTTTTTTCCTTTTAAATAGAAAGTAGTCCAAATAAGTTTTATAAGTACTCCTAAAAACTCAGTATCCTACAACAATTTTAATTAATCTTAGAAGTTGCATTATCTAAATTTAGCCATACCTCTATATTCCTCTCCTCAAGTTCTTGCTTTTTAATTTGAATTTATTTATTCATTTTACTTATTTATCTATCTACTTATCTTTTCATTCATTCACTTATTCCATTGATTTAGTCATTCATTTATTCAATCACTCATTTTTCTATCAATCTGTCCATCTTTCTATCTACCTACCTGTCTGCACACACACATCTATCTATCTATCTATCTATCTATCTATCCATCTGTCTATGTGTCTGTCTATCTATCTATTATTTTGAGCCTGGATCTCCCTGTTTTACCCTGTCTATAAGTGCCTGTAAGATGTAATCTCCCATCATTGATAAAGATTATCCGGTTTCATGTCCAAACTGAACTACATTGATTCAGTCCTTAGGCAGCTTGTAACCTCCCATCCCCCACTATATAGTTGTTAAATTTATTGTGATTATTTAGTTGGCATTGAACCTACTACTGTTCAGAACCCTTGAACTCAAGTGATCTATGAACTCCAGGTTCCACAAAAGTAGATACTAAAGATGCCTGACATTATGATCAGCTCTCTAATTCTTGAAAGGTTAAAATTCAAAAATATATGTCTATAGAAAATATATTTTCAGGTTCCCCTTTCAACCCCTATCCTAATGCAGATTCTTATTAAGCTCAAAATAGAAAGATTTATAAATAAATTGAAGGCAAATTCCCCACATTATTCCATGAGCAAAACTTGATAGATCATCATTTCTTTAGCTGTAGGTCAGTGTTTACTTTTGAAATAAGCAATGAGTGGAAGTTGAATAGGAGTAAATTTAAGCTTCTTCAAAGGCAAAAATGGAGTGGTCTGCCCAAACAAGTAGTGGATGTTGTCCTAATTGAAATTGTTTTAAGCAAAGGTTGGGTCACCTCCTGGCTGGTGTGTAGTGGTGGTGGGGATTCAGTTTCTGTTTGGGATTATGTAATGTGAGTTCTCTTCCAACTCTGAAATTCTACAACTTTCTGGCCTTTCTCTAGAAAATGTAATTTCTTTAGAAATCTACTTACTTTAGAGCAAGTATAATAATTCTTAAATTCCAAAAATAACCTGACTCTTTGGTTAAAAATATAGAATATGTTGACTCCCCAGTATCATTAGTCCAAAGTCTCATACTTTTTGCATTAAAAATTAATTCAAGAATGTCTGAATATTTAAAATGAATAGATATCTGAAATGGGTGAACTCCATTAAAATGCTTAGCACAGTGCCTGGTGTATAGTGGATAATTAATAAATAATTTATTAATACCTTATATTTACCTTCCATGGTGTTTATCCTTTCCAAAGCCTGATCTCATTCTGTTCTCAAACTAGCTCTGAGAAGTCATTGGGCAGGTATTGGCTTCCTATTTTGTAAAGAATTGCTATTACTACTACCAGCTGGCTAGCTTTTATGTAGCTCTTTTAGACTTACAAAGTTCTTTACTAGTGTCATATCATTTCATTCTCACTATAAATATTTTATTACTTGATCTTCACAATAAACCATGGAGTGAGGTGCTATGATCATCTCCATATTGCAGAAGTGGAAACTGAGGTAGGTAGATGTTAAAAGAATATGCCTAGGCTCACATAGTATCTGAGGGAGGATTTATACTCAGGTCTTCCTAATGCCAGACCCAGTATGCTATATATTTGCTTCTTAGCTGTCACTTCTAGTAGTAACACACTCTTATTTATTATCTTGTAAAATTTATGCACATTTTATGCACGATAATACTATTATATAAGTAGTTAAAAATTACCATCATTTACTGGTAAGGTACCAAGCCTAATAATGTATTTTCAAGTATTTTCAATGTATTTCATGTATTTTCAATGTGAATTATAAGACCAAGGTCTTCCAGCCAGTAAGAAAGAGATCAAGGATTCAAAGCCAGGTCTTCTGAGTCCTCATCCCCTGTACTTTCATTACACTTTAGCCTCTTCGACCAATGTCGATGACTCAATTTGACTTTTTGCAAAGGGTTCTCTCTAGGTTCTTAAGACCCGTGCTTCCTATACGGTTACAATTTCTCTTGAGTAGTAAAGCTGTTGAAATCTCATTTAGAAACAAATCCATTTGCCAGTCAAGATGCTATAATACCTTTCTAAAACTGTATTTTTAATCAGCAGAAATTAGTCTTCTCTCCCTCCCACAACCCCCACCCAAATGAGGAATAGACAGACAAAAACAGAGACAGAGAAAGAGACAGAGACACAGAAAGACAGAGAGACACACAGATAGTTTCCCTGTTACAAATGTATGTAGTCAAGTAAAACAAATTTCTTCACTGTCCGTTTTTTAAAGTCTGATTTTGCACTCTGAATCTTTCAAGTCTATCGAGAGATGGGTAGCAGGTTTCATGACAAGTCCACTGGAATTGTGTTTGGTCATTCCAATGGTCAGAGTTCCTAAGCCTTTCAAATTTGTCTCTACAATATTATTAGTATTACTGTATACAATATTCTCCTTCTGCTTATGTCACTGCATCACTTTATGTAAGTCTTCCCAGTTTTCTCTAAAAGCATCCCCTTCATCATTTCTTACAATATAATAGTATTCCTTCACATTTGTAACAGAGCTTGTTTAACCACTCTCAAACTGATGGGCACCTTATCAGTAGATTAGATAGATAGATAGATAAATAGATAGGTACATAGATAGATACATAGATAGATAGATGATAGATAGATTCATAGATATATAGATACATAGATATCGATCTATTTATACATATACACACATACACACACATATATACATAACATACATACGTATATACACATACATACATGTATATGTAAATATATACACATATACACACATACAAATACACATACATATCACAACTCCTCCACACTGTGTAATTTCACCCCTAGGCTCAGGTCCCCTTTTCAGTCTGTCCTGGATATATGAGTAAGAACTGGGTAGTTAGTGCCAGAGTTGCCCATTGGCATCTATTCAAGCAGCCTACACAAAATTAAGCCCCTTGATGATGGATCTGGAAACATTTTTTGCACTGGTGTACAAAGTCTCCCTGGACTGGAATGGTCCAATACATATGCTTCTGGATAGACCCTGTCCCCAACATCATCTGACTTCTCTTTCTCCCCATGCTTACCTGAGCTGGATAAAAATGCCTTATTGTGATTTTTTAAAAAAAATTTCTGTTCAGAATTCAGTCTGCTGTGTTTTCTAGATTTGGTTAGAGGAGAATTTTTTTTTTCCAGTAGGGTGAGGAGACTGAGCTCGCTGCTCCCTTGCCAGCTTAGCTCTGCCTCCCCTAAGATGCTATAAAATTGATTGACAAGTTCAGTTTTTTGTTTTTTTTTTAATGATTATTTCGGTTTAGAGCAGCATTCATTTATCTGACTGGGACAGCCTTCCTTCCTTATAGGAGCTATACCCCACTACCTAATATATCTTTTTTTGTACTAATTTCCACTCAAAAACAGCCATACAATCTTAGCCCAGAAAATATCTTAAAATCCTCTAAAATACCCTTATTTCATAGGTAAGACCATTGAAGCTCAGGAGTATGAAATAACCTGGGCAATATCGCAATTATCTAGTTCCTTCCTCTGTGGTTATTTGTTCCGTGTAGAAAGCCTATCCCAGTTACCTTTAGATATAAGTCCCTCTAGGTAAGGGCAACTGGGTGATGCAGAAGTTAAGAGTGCTGAGCCTACAGTCAGGAAAACCTGAGTTCAGATCTTGTCTGAGACACTTATTTGGTGTGTGCCACTGGGCAAGTCACTTAACCCCTGTTTACCTCAGTTTCCTCAGCTGTAAAATGGGGATAATAATAGCACCTACCTCCTGGGGTTAATCAAATGGGATAATATTTGTAAAACACTTAACTTGCTGCCTGGCAAATAGCAGGCAGTATATGCATGTTTTGTATGTTTGTTTGTTTGTTTGTTTTTCCCTCCCCTTATCTCTCTATAATCTATATCTGACCTCTTCCAACCTTCTCTTTCATTATCCCTTAAAATGCTGCTCTACCTAGACTAATTTACTCAATGGCTCTCAAATGGGACTCTCTTTTTGGTTTATGTTAATCTTGTCAATTCCTTTAAACCCAATTCTAATCCCACCTGACCCATAACCCTTCCCCTAATGACTAGAGTTTAAAGTTATCTTTTCTTCCTCAATTTGCATATATTGCTCTTTATATGTCTATATCTACATACATATCCACATCTATATCCATATCTAGATCATCTAAATATATATATCAATATTAATGTAAATATATTTATCCACTCATCAATATTTATGTGTAACCACACACATATATTCATATATAATTATATATTCATATATTATTCATATATAATTTTGTACTGTCATGTATTTTTAGCTAATTTCTCAAAACATATCTCCCTAACTAGACTGTAAGCTTCCTGAGGGTGGGGACTGTTGTATATACTGCTTTGTAAAATCTACACTATAGATTCTACAGTTCAACATGTGTGATTTATCATTGCTTAACATCTTAGGGAATGTTTCCCTATCTACATAGGTAAAATGTTCAAAATAATCCTGATCTAAGGTCCCTTCCAGCTTGAAATACAAATAATTTGGAGATGCAGAAACAAAACGTATCAACTAACTCAAAATGAGTACAGTGCTTTCTGGTTAGAGGTTCCCACTTTGGCTCAGGTCAAGTCCCTAGTGCGCATTTTATTTCAATAATATACATAACTAAGTCTCTTAGAATTTCTATCTTTTCCACTTAGTTCTTCCTGTTTTATAATGACCTCATGTTCTTGATCAGAACCCCAGGGACTGGCAGTCTATCACAATAACAGTTCGCGAACTAGAGAAATAATATAAAAATGCAGCAAACTGTCTGGACAACTTTGGGGTACCCATGGAACCTCTTCCAGCCAAAGTGATAGATGGGAATTGTACTTGGTTGGAGCAGATTTTAAATTACACAGGCCTACCTTCTATTCCTAGAAGGTATACATCCTTGAAGGAGCAGCAAGCTTAGTGACTTCCAGATGGGCAGCAACCAAAGCTTCTTGTCCTCATTTGCAGCCAGTGCCCCAACATTGCCAGATCAATGGCATTATCCCTCTCTAAAATGCACTTTTTCTTGAATCATGCACAATGTAAATAGCCCACTGTCCAATCACTTATTGATTTAATTGTTTTGCTCCCCTGACTATTTATTGAAGTCAGAATCATTTGTTTTAGAAAGCAATATCCTACAGGGTAATGACAGTCTACCCTCAGTAGTTGTGACTTTTCTGGGCACAAAGCTATACATGATTAGTTGGTGCTTAAATGTATTTTGTTTTTCTTGACGATGATGAGATAGCCAAAGTGAATTAGGATACAGAAAAATTAAAAAGATGAAAAGTTGTTATTTTCCCAGTGACATGAGAGCAGTTGCAAAAAGCATTTCTGTGAAAGTATTTCTTACCAGTAATCTCCAGTGACAAGAAGCAGATCAGAGATGGAATGAAGGCCTTTTTCTGCTCTCCTGAGAGATGCAGGAAGTGATTTGCAGCAGTTACAGTTGCTGAAAACACATTACAAAGTTAAGGACCTTGATACCTAAGCTGATTGCATTACAAAGAACTTGGGCTTTATTAATCTCACTGTCTGTTATTGTTTAAGTCAGGATGCATACAGTAGATGGGTGAAAAGGATAAAGAGATGAAGGGGAACGAGGCTCTGAGTTCTATAGGGAATCACCATGGAAACAACATGCCCGGCCAATCAGAGAGAAATATCAAAGTCCACGTGCCAGTAACTGCTACTGATGCTCTCTGTGCTCGTGTAGTTAGTGGGGCATTTTCCTTTATTATGATTGTCCAAACAGTGCTAATCACGTTTGACTAGACGTAAAGATAAAAAGTGAATTTGCTTTCCAGGAAAATATTTCCTTTAAGTCTGGGGAAAACAAATCCCAGCCCAAAAGTCAATCACCAAGTATTCATCAAGTTTTCCCAGAATACAAAGCCCTATGCTAGAATTTGGAATGCAAAATAACAAATGAAAGGAAGACTCCTCCATGGGATGTCATAAAACTATTCTACTCTCTTCCCTTCTTAGTTATTAATTCCCTGGACTTAATTCCTTTCCTCAATGATTTTAGCACACTTTCCCCTGACATACTATTTCTTCCCTTCTTCCTAAGTGATTTTAATATGTAAAGTTACATATAGATATAAAGAGAGATTTTACAAGAGAATTGGGACACAAAATGTTTTAATAATAAGCAGACTTATGAAAAGGCAATCAATTTACAAATAAACAAGAACCAGGGAGTAAAGTTAAGTGTAAAAGGTATAATTTCAATTACATTAAATTAAAAAGGGTGTTTTTTTACAAAGAAAATAAATGTAGCCAAGATCAGAAGGAAAGCAGAATAATAAAGAACTTTGTCAAATCTATAAGAATATTTCTCCAATTGATAAAAGATAAAAGGATATGAATAGTTTTCCAAAGGAAAAAAACCCATGCAATTTACAGTTATTTGGAAAAAAAAAACACTCTAAATCATTATTGATAAGAGAAATGCACATTAAAACCACCTTGAGGGCGGCTAGGTGGCTCAGTGAATAGAGCGCCGGCCCTGGAATCAGAAGGACCTGAGTTCGGAGCCGGCCTCCGACACTTAATCCATACAAACAAAAAAACCTAGCCGTGTAACCTTGGGCAAGTTACTTAACCCCAATTGCCCTAAAGGGGCGGCTAGGTGGTGCAGTGAGTAAGAGCGTTGGCCTCGGAGTTGGGATGACCCGAGATCAGATCCGGCCTCAGAAAATGAGCACCCACGCATAAATAATAATGACTAGCCGTGTAACCTTGAGCAAGTTACTTAACCCCAATTGCTTTTAAAAAAAATTAAAAAAAAAAACCACCTTGAGATATCAGTTTACACCTAAGAGATTGACTAAAATGACACAAGGGGGAAGTGGCAAATATTAGAGGGGATGTAGAAAAATTGGGACACTAATTCATTGTTGGTGGAATTGTGAATTGATCCAACCATCTGGAGAACAATCTCGAATTGTGCCCAAAGAACTATTAAACTAACTATAATCTTTGACCCAACAATACCACTACTTGATCTATTTTCAAAGATATTTAGGGGAAAAATAGAATATATATGTTCTATGATGTTTATAGCATCTTTCTTTGTGGTGTCAAAGAACTGGAAACTGGAGGGATTCTTATCAATTGGGGAATGGTGATACAAGTTGTGGTATATCATAATGATGGAATACAACTATGCTATAAGAAATGATGACTTCAATGATTTTAGAGCAAATATTGAAAGACTTCCATGAAATAATGGAGAGAAATGAGCAGAACCAAGAGAACACTGTGTACAGTAACAGCAATATTGTTTTAATAATAATTTGGGGCAAGTAAGTTGTTTTGACCATTATAAACACCCAAATTAACTATAAAGGACATATGAAGAAAGATTCTGTCTGCATCCAGAGAAAGAACTGATACACAGAAACTGTAAAGAATAGAACTTTTACCTACATGTATATATATATATATATATATATATATACATACATACATATACATGTTCATATGCATATCCATATCCATATTTATGTCTAATGGTAGCCATCTCTTGGATAGGGAATGGTGAGGAGGGAAGAAAAAAAGAAAAGTATGTGATAATTTTGTTGTATATTTGAAAGAAAGAGCAAATTGTGAATAGTAGATTTATAGGTACATATGCAAGCATCTTTTTTATTGCACTGTGTTATGAAGATGCTTGTTTTATTCCACAAATTAAAAATAAAATTTTAAAAAATATGCTAAGTTCCAATGCATTATTGTCACAATTCTTTACCCTCCTCTCTGGTGACTGCCATCTCCATATCTCATCAGCCTTCTTAACCATATTTAAGACATCACCAACAACTATAACTGTACTATCCCCCAAATCCCAACCTCTGAAGCTATCTTTCTGGCTATAGTTAACTTTTCTTATATCTCTCTCCCTTGTTTATTTTTAATAACTTTACTCTCCATCCTCAATGCAACTTCTAGTTCTCTGTATTCATTTTTTTTTTTACAAATTTAAATTGTGTTTTGCTTTTGCAGTGAACACAAATCTCTTTTATATTTCTTTTATTCCTCCCATTCCCATTGGGGGAAAAAAGAAAACTAAAAGAAAAACAATAAAAAAAATGTGGTCAAGCCAAATGAATTTTCATATTGCCCATGTCTCCCCAAAATATATGTTACATTTTGTACACTGAAACTATCACTTTTGTTAGGAGGTGAAGAACATGCTTAATAGTAAGTAGAATTGTCACTGGTTGTTGCATTATCAGGAATTTTTGAGTCCTTAAAATGTTTTTTTTTTCCTTTTCAATGATGTTATAATTGTATAAACAGTTCTCCTGACTCTTCACTATGTATTCATTCATACAAATCTCCCCAGGTTATTCTGAACAATCCCTTTCATCATTTCTTATAGCACAATAATATTCCATTACATTTATATGCCATAATTTGTTTAGCCATTTCCCAAATGGTGAAGCCCTCCATATTGTTCCAAATGAATGCACCTCTCCCCTTCTGATTTTTCTTAGCTTCCTGCCCATGCTTGCCTCAGTCACTTCACCAATTTATGAATGCCTTGGCTTTCCACCTTTAAAAAAATGAGTTACCCTTATTTAGCAAAAACTTTTCCATGTTCTATATATCAGAGATCCCCAAGAGTGGACCATCTTTCCAATATGCTAACTTTTTCAGTACCATATGACATAGTTTGCCAAGACTAAGTGACTTGAACTTGTGGAGATATATTACATCCATCATTATACTTTGCTTCTCTTAGAAAAATTCATTTTATTAATTTTTTATTGATTAATGCATCCCCCTCACTGAGAGCCATGACATTAAAATGTTTTCAATGAGAAAAAAAATTAAGATGATCAAGGGGAAAAATATCAAAACTGATTTTTTAAAATCTGAAAATGTATAAAATGTTTCACATCTGTGTACTTCACAATTTTTGCAAAGGAGACAGTAGGAGGTATGGAGGTATATCACTTCTTTAGGATGATGCTTGTTCTTTGAAATTTTTAATATTTGCTTTTAATTGTTTTGTGGTTGTTCTTTTCATTTAGATTGATGTAATCATTGTGTGGCAGCTAGGTGGCATAGTGAATAGAGTGGCAAACCTCAAGACTCATCTTGTTGAGTTCAAATCTTGCCTTAGAAACTTATTAGAGGTCTGACCTTGGGCAAGTCACTTAACCCTGTTTGCCTGTAAAATGAACTAGAGAAAAAACAAACAGCACAGCACTCTAGCATCTTTGCCAAGAAACCCTCAAATGGGATCACAAGGAGTCAGGCAAGAATGAAATAACTTAACAACAGTCATGTATTTTTTGTTTCTGCAGTCTTTCTATACTTTTTCCATAGTCAAAGTATTCATAATTTTTTTTATTTAACTACATTTTTAGCACTTTGTTAAACATTATAATTTTATCTTCCCTAGCCTAAAGACGATTTCCCTTGTTACTGAAAATGGATATAAAGCAATAGTTGAGTAATTCTACCTTTTCATAGTCACCTGTTTTCACTGTTTCCCCAGCTCCTCCCACTCCCAGGTGGGGTTCGGTCTCTTTTTCACTTTTCTTATTCCTAAGGGACTAAAACATCTCCTTGTGTTCTCATCATTTATGGCCCACCCAACTCAGCTTGAGTATTTGTATTCCTGCCATTTTTCACTTTTTTGCCTTTCTCTTTGGTTATTTCCCCTTATGACCATCTTCTATCTAGAACTTCTTAGAAACTGAATTAACAGATGACTTCTCTTTAGAGCCATGCAAGTCTCTAAAGAGAGCTCCACCTTTTCATCCTCAATATTCTTTTGATTTGATGCCTTCAAATTCCATTTCTGTGAGGTTCAAAACCACCATTGGGTCATTTTTTCCTATAGAAAACATAACTAATGGATATTAACTATTTTTGCTATGAATCCTTTAAAATTTGCTCTGCGAGTCTCTCCATTTTAGATCATACTAGGATGTGATTCATAGTGCTTTTCCACAATCAGTTTTAAGATTTAATGGTTGATTATCCCCAAGGTTGCCATCATTTCTGTCTTTACAAACTTGTTTTCCCTGTTAGTTAGAATAAGATGCAGCACAGCAATTCTCCTTACACTTATTCCAGCTTTTGAAAAATGGCATAATAATTAGTATATGCCACAATTTTTTAAAGCACCTCTGCCTTTGAGAGGGAGTTCTTGCAGATGTTTGGGTAGCTGAGTTCTCCCAACACTATTATATCCTATTGGGTTTTGTGATCTGACTCTCCCACTAATCTAATTCCTCTCTCTGTCCAGGTGGTCTTTATTTTACTTGCATAATAATATTGCTTCCATTTCTCCATCTTTCTCATCTAAAAGTTTTCTATCCAATGGTTACTAGATTCTATATATCTCCCTTTCTCTTTACTAATTCTGCTTTAAAAAAAAATAAGCTATTGTTTCTCTAGATCCATATTCCAGACATGAGTCCCTCATTCCACCAAATTTTAGTGGCATCTATGGGGATATATATGGAGCTATCTGTTAGGATATTAAGGTTACTCTATTTGTAAACCAGAGTTTGTGATCTTTATGCACATGTCTGAGGCACGGGGTTCTCTTCTTGTAGAATATTTTTTGTTGTTTAGTTGTGTCATATTCTTTATGACCTTGTAGATGATACTACCCATGGAATTTTCTTGGCAAAGATGCTTGAATGGTTTGCTCTTACCTCTTCCAGTGGATTAAGGCAAATGGAGATTAAGTGGCTTATCCAGGGTCACACAACTAGTAAGTGTTTTAGGTTACATTTGACCTCAGGTCTTCCTGATTCCCAGTCAGCACTCTATTCACTGACCCACCTAGTTATCATCAGTTACTTTTCCTGTGTTATAATTTGAAAGGCAGTTATTTTTGAAAAATATAGAGTAAATTTTCTATTTTCAGTTTAATTTTTTAAAATAGATTTGCAACACTCCAGACATTGTATATGTATATGTATATGTATATGTATGTGTATGTGTATGTGTATGTATGTATATACACATATGTGTGAATATGTATATATATATATATATATATGAAATAGGACTCATTAATTTCATTTCATCTTTGACTATGAGCCCACAATTCCTATATATTAAGTTTTGCTCTAAACATCTAAATCGCATTCTTATATATCCTTTGCCATGTATTTACTTCTCAACTCCACATTATTCTATTGTCTTCCTTAACATAAGTTACTGATATTGAGGAAAATACTATTCCTATGCCTAAGGTCTCTATCTCACTAAGCACTTCATGTTTCTTGAAATGTTTTCAAAGCTCTTTCTGTTAAATATTTTATTCCTGTGAAAACCTCTAAGAGTAGAGAGTGGTCATGAGGTCTGACAAATTTCAGTAGGATCTCTATCAAATCCTGAATACATGTCCTAGGAAAACATCAGGGCTATGAATATATCAGGCTAATATATCAAAGCACTAACTACTCCTTCTAGTTAGTAATCACCAACTACACCTCTCTCTCTCTCTCTCTCTCTCTCTCTCTCTCTCTCTCTCTCTCTCTCTCTCTTTCTCTCTCTTTCTCTCTCTCTCTCTCTGCCCCTCTCTCCCCATCTCTTTCCCTCTCTCTCCCTCTCTCTTTCCCTTTGAGCATTGTCCGATGATCTTTCACAAGATGACGCTTGGGTGTATTCTCCAGTATCATTCTTTGGACAAGAAAAGGACTTCCTCCTGAGCTCTTCACTCTTTTCCTTTAGGTGAAAAGCCTTAAAATTGTTACTTAATTCCAAAAGTTCAGAAGCCTTTCTTTCCTCTTTTCTGGCATTTTCTCCTACCATCTTATCTCCTCACTTGAGTAAGAATCCCCCTTAGGTTCTTCATATGTTTGTTTGTTTTTCTCTGTTTCCTCCTTCAAACACTTAACCTCTCCTTATAAGCTGGACAGTAGAAGGACATCCCTACTTCCTCGACAGGGACCTTCTGGAACTTTGTCAATGCATAGCTATTAGTCTTTCACATCAGAAATTAGGAGGTATGGGCTCCCTCATCAAGAAACACAAATATTATATATTATGCAAAGCTTTCTACAAAATCCCCTTTATCTACCATATTTAATTGAAGTGAGATCCTTGGTCTTTTCCTTATATTATGCTGGAGAGCATTTCACGATTCCTAGTATATAGCTTTGGATACCAGAGAGGCATTCCACCATGCTTTTATCTACTCACCTAGCAAGGAAATTATACTCAGTGTGTAACTATTTGTCAGTTGCCTTTGGCAGGAACACAAAAGATGGAATAATGTCTGCTGGTCCCTTGTCCTTTATACCAGCTGAAATTGAGTTGGCTGTTATCTGTTGCTCCCTTGACTCTTTCCATAGTAAACTGTCTCGGGGCAAACTGCCTGATTGCTGGCCTTGTTCGCGCTTGCTGTGTTCTCCCCAGTCAACTATTATTACCATTATGGTGTGCTGGCAAAGGAGGCACCAAACCCCTCTGGAATTATTTCCCCATAGGTAATAGAAAGGACTAGGTCTGTTCTCCCTATTTTCCATAGTAGACTCTCAATGTAAAACAGACATTAACCTTCATTAGTAGTTCCTGATATCAAGGATATTAGATACATTGAAATAATAATCTGTTTAGTCATTCAGTAGTAGCCTAAAACATTAAAGTGACTTGCCAAGAATTTTAATGCATTCCCAGAAACAAGACTGACAGTATTTCACCTTTGTTTGATTCTGTCTCCAGGAGTCTTTTTTGAAAATGCAAATTAGCCATGAATGAGTTTTATTGAAACACTTTGTACAGAGTTTATCAGAGATCAGTAAACCAATCTCTTCCATGAATCCTGAGGGAATGTGACACAGGACCAACATCTGATAAGACTTTTGATCTAAGTTTTGATGACAGTGGATAGGGAGAAAACTAAGCCTGGAGGCAAAAGGTGTTTCCAATTCTGAACTGCAATATTTGTTGCTGGTATTGTTTAGCTCAAAGTGAAGACAGAATATGTAAAGGCCTTGGGTCTTTGGCACATGTGCTCATAGTATTCTTGAGTTAGAAGTTTGGAGGAAGCCAGAGGACACAAGCTACATTTACCTTTTTTTCCCCAAATTTGTCTAAGTTTAGCCATACTGAATGTCAAATACTTTGAGACAACTTGGGAGAAGCATTTCTTAATAAATTCCAAGCAGTTTTATTTTCTGTTCCATAAAAATAAATAATAAAATCATCCTCTTTTCTGAACTCCTATAGAATTTTCTTTGGGAAACATTTTGTACTTTCCTTCTTAAAGCAGTCAGTGATACTCATTTAGAAGGACACATCTTCTGCCTTGGTTCAAAGGTTGTCATGAAATTAGAGGCTCTGTCCTTGTACAGATTTTGATTCTTTCTAACCTTTACTATAAATTATTAGTATTTAAGCAAGACCTTTTAAAGAAAATAGGCTGGAAGAAGCTGATACTGCCTTTTACCTTCTATGCTTCTGTAATATCCTTCCCTAGACATTTCACAAACAGCCTACATTTTTTACTGGAAATGAAAAGGCAGAGAAACTAATTGCATTGTGCTGGAGCCCAGGAAATGGTGTCTCACAATTTTTTACACAGATCTTGCAGATATTTGGGAAGCATCTGACACTTATGTATTCTAGTAAATTGTCAGGTAGAGGCCCAGTAGATTACAATTTTTCATCAAATAGTAGTGGGCAAAGGTGAACTCAATTTCCAGTTGCATAATTTCTTTTTGACTTTCTATGGAACCATTGGGAAGCAGAATATGGTAGAAAGCTCTATACTTAATATCTTAAGGACCTGGATTTAAGTTTTGACCTCAACAATTACTAGTAGTGTTGAAGACGTTACCCACTAAGAGGGTTAGGGTTGCTCTGGAGACCCCAAAATACCAACACGCTGGGTCCTGCCAAATGAATTCTACTCAAGTCTTCTCTCAGCCAAAGAAAATTAAAGTTTATTAAGTTTGCTTGCATTAGACACAGAGTAAGTCTGTGCTAGGTCATTCTATGGCACTCTCACTATTCCATGGAGCTCTCACAAACATGAAGACAGGACGGGGTCTTATATACAGAAGGTTGTGGGAGGAATCCAGGGGTGGTCCAGAGGAGAAGTTTAGGGAGGGTCTTCAGGAGGAGTTAAGGAGATCAATGAGTGATTAATAGTGGGAAGTCACTGGAGGCCACAGACAGTGACAGTGATGGGCTAGGCCAGTTCAAGGGTGGATTGATATTTTGATAGGCCCAAGGGTGGGAAGTAGATGAACAATGGAGGGCTAAACTAGTAACTATGCTCAGTTTCTGCCATACTCATATTCAAGTTTTTCAAACAGTTTTTGTCAAATAATGTGTCCTTCTCCCCAAAACTGGGGTTTTCGTGTTTATCAAACAATAGATTACTATAGTCATTGATTGCTGAGCTTCATGCGCCCATTCTATTCCATTGATCCTCTACCCTATTCCTCAGCTAGTACCGAGTAGTTTTGATGACTGCTACTTTATAATACAAATTAAAATCTGGTATAGCTAGTCTACCTTCCCTAGCATTTCTTTTCAATAATTCCCTTGATATTCTGGTAGACTGTTTGTTCTTCCAAATAAATTGTGTTATGATTTTTTCTAGATCTATAAAGTAGGTTTTAGTGAATTGATTGGTATGGCACTAAATATATAATTTAATTTTGGTAACATTGTCATTTTTATTATATTAGCTCAACACAGCCACAAGCAATTGCTATTTTTCCAATTAGATAGATCTGATTTTATTTGTGTGAGAAATGTTTTGCAGTTGTGATCAGTCGTTGGTTTGTTTTGGCAAGTAGATTACCAAATATTTCATAATGTCTATTTCATAATGTCTATAGTAACTTTAAATGGGATTTCTCTTTCTATCTCTTGCTGTTGAATTTCATTAGAGATATACAGGAATGCTGAGGATTATGTGGGTTTCTTTTATATCCTGCAACTTTGCCAAATTTATTTATTGTTTCAAGTAGATTTTTACTTGATTCTCTTCATCATATCATCTGCAAAGAGTAATAGCTTGGTCTCTTCTTTGCCTAATTTGATCCCTCTGATTTCTTTTTCTTCTCTAATTGCTACTGCTAACATTTCTGGTAACAGATTGAATAAGAGGGGTGATAGCAGATACCCTTGTTTCACCCCTAATCTTATCAGAAATGCTTCTACCTTATCACCATTGCATATAATACTTGCTGATGGTTTTAAAAATATGCTACCAATTATTTTAAGGAAGGCTCCATTTATTCAATACTTTCTATTGTTTTTAATATAAATGAATGTTGTATTTGGTCAAAAGCATTTTCTGCATCTATTGAGATAATCATGTGGTTTCTGCTAGTTTTATTGTCGATATGATCAATTATACTAATGGTTTTCCTAATATTAAACCATCCTTGCATTCCTGGAATAAATACTACCTGATCAAAGTGTATTATTCTTGTGATAAGTTGCTATAGTATTTTACCTGATATTTTATTTAAAATTTTTGCATCTATATTCATGAGGGAAATTGGTCTATAATTTTCTTTCTCTGTTTTATCTCTTCCTGAGTTAGGTATCATTCCCATGTTTGTGTCATAGAAAGAATTTGGTAGGACTCCTTCACTAATTTTTGAAAATAGTTTGTAGACTATTGTAATCAATTGTTCTTTAAACGTTTGATTGAATTCACTAGTAAATCCATCTGGCCCTGGAGATTTTTTCCTAGGGAGTTCCCTGATGTATTGTTTGATTTCTTTTTCTGAGATGGGGTTACTTAAGTAATTTATTTCCTTTTCAGTTAATGTGGGCAACTTGTATTTTTGCAAATATTCATCCATTTCACTAAGATTATCAAATTTATATGCATACAATTGGGAAAAGTAATTCTTAATTATTATTTTGATTTCCTCTTCATTAGAGGTATATTCACCCTTTGCATTTTTGATACTCATAATTTGGTTTTCTTCTTTCCTTTTTTTTATCATATTGACTAAGGGTCTATCAATTTTATTGTTTTTGTTTTCATAAAACCCATTCAGTTTTATTTATTAATTCAATAGTTTTCTTAATTTCAATTTTATTAATCTCTCCTTTGGTTTTCATTATTTCTAATTCAGTATTTAATTGGAAATTTTCAATTTGTTTTTTTTCTAGATTTTTCAATTTCACACCCAAATCATTGACCTCACTTTTCTCTAATTTATTCATGTATGCACTCAGGAATATAAAACTTCCCCTAAGCAGTGCCTTTAAGGCATCCCACCAATTGTAGTATGTTGTCTCATTATTATCATTCTCTTGAATGAAATTACTGATTGTTTCTATAATCTTGTTTGACCCACTCATTCTTTAGGATTAAATTGTTTAATTTCCAATTAGATTTTAGTCTCTCTTTACATGGCCCTTTATTGCATATAATTTTTATCGCATCATGTTCTGAGATTGATGCACTGTAGATTTAAATTTGTCTTCTGCCTCCCTAATTTGGCCTTTAACATCATTTAAATCTTTCTTGAGCTCCTCCAAGAATGCTTTTTGGGCTTGAGAGCAATTCATATTTCCTTCTGTCTCCAGGGTGTGAGTATAGAGTCTGTGATATCCTCTGTATTTGGTTGTTCTTGATTGCTATAATAAGCCCTGATCTATTTTCTTGCCTTCCCCTTCTCCTTCTTA
This sequence comes from Gymnobelideus leadbeateri, assembly GCA_011680675.1. Lineage (NCBI taxonomy): Eukaryota > Metazoa > Chordata > Mammalia > Diprotodontia > Petauridae > Gymnobelideus > Gymnobelideus leadbeateri. The sequence continues at coordinate 76,225 of WOXC01007541.1, forward strand.
GCTTCCTTTCTTCCCATTGTAATTTCCTATTTCTTAATCTCTCAGGCTGGGAGCTAAGGGCCTGGTTGTTGACTTTGTATGCAGTAGCCTCTGGGTGTCTAGTTTGAGGCCAAGGCCTGGAGTCTCAGTGGTCCCCCTGAGGTATGCAGAGGCTCACAGAGTAATCTGTGGAGGAGGGGTGGTCTGGCCACTTCACATTTCTGCCTCTATGCCCCTGGGCTACTGCTCAGGCAGACTTTTGATGGTCAGGTGAGGTGGGGCTTTTTGGGACCTCTCCCCTCTTCTCTTCAGACTCCTTGCTGCCTCACTTATACCCCTTCTCAATGACTCCTAAGCCCGAGGCTATTTCCATTATCTCAAGATTTCACTCTGGGTGGGACACTTATCTTTGGGTTTTCTAATTCATGGAGGGGGAATCAGAGCAGGCAGTGTTTACTTTGTCATCCTGGGCCCTGGAAGGACAGACTGGCCATTTATAAACTTCCAGCCTGGGGACTGATAGCTCCAAGAGAAGTTGCTGTCTCTGCTGGGGTCCCCAAGCCCTCTCTTAACTGCCTCCAATGACTCCTCCCATCCTGTGGTGAGATGCTGGGGAGATGGCTATGAATCGCCCCTGGGGTGTGTGAGTCTGCTGGTTGGGGCTCCTTCTCTCTCTGCTGTAGTCTGCTCTCTAGTCTGAGATGCTGCAGTCCCCACATGTTCCTCGCTCCCCCTGTCAGGACCCAAGTGGGCACTTTCCTGGGCTGGATTCTGCCACACTCTGTCTCCCAGTGGATTCTGTAATACCAAAATCCGTTTAGATTTACTTTTTAAAATTTAGTGACAGGATTCACAGAGGATCTTAGAAAAGTTACTGCTTCCATTCTGCCATCTGATTTTGTCAAATTCTTAATAAAAATCTCTTGACTCTTTTAAGCTTTCCATTATTTACTGGCCATAATTCATGGTAGTCCATCACCTTGCTTAGGGGCAATATTGGGCAAGATATTGAAATATATTACGTAAAAACAGATCTTATTTTCTTCTGGTGCACAAAACAAAAACCCAGATCTTCTAACTCTTTCATTTACTTTCAAAGGAGAACCTTTGAACCAGTCTTCTAAAAAGTTTCTTATAATTTACTTATATCTTCTGATTTCCTTTTTTTTTGTATTTTATTTTTTCCCAGTTACATGTAAAATCAATTTTTAACATTTATTTTTCAAACTTTTATTCAAAATTCTCTCCCTTCTTCCCTCCCCACCGCACTTCAAATTGAGAAGACAAACAATTTAAAATAAGTTATACATGTGTAGTTATGCAAAACATTCCCATAATAGTAATGTTGTGAAAGAAAATATAGACAAAACAAAACAAAACAAAAGCCTTAAGAAAAGTAAGGAAAGTTTAAAAAGTATGCTTCAATATCTATTCATTCAAACACCAACTTTTCTCTCTCTGGGAATGGATAGGATTTTTCATCCTAAATTCTTTGGAGTTTCTTTCGATCATTATAGTTCTGAGAATCGCTAAATCATTTAAAGCTGATTATTTTACAATATTGCTGCTACTCACAGCTCATGTAAGTCTTTCCAGGTTTTTCTGTAAACATCCTGCTCATCATTTCTTATAGTACAATAGTATTTCATCATAATCACATAACACAGTTTGTTCAGCTACTCTCCAATTGATGGATATCCTTTACAAATTTCCAATACTTTGCAACTAAAAAAGAGCTGCTATAAATATTTTTCTACATATAAGTCTATAATGGTAATGTAATTTGAATTTGAAGATCCATTTATATTGGCAAAGGTAACAGGTACTTAGCACTTAGTAATTAATCAATCCTCTGTTAAAGAAACAGAAGGTATGAACCCCTGCTGCTGACATAACAGGAAGTGGTTGGCTGAAACAGGAAGGAGCTAATGCCGTGTGTGTGTGTGTGTGTGTGTGTGTGTGTGTGTGTGTGTGTGTGTGTGTGTGTGTGTGTGTGTGTGTGTTAGGAGAAGCCCCTGCTGGGCCAGTCAGATCTTCTTGGATCAAACTTCCTGGAGGCAGAAGCTGCTGCTGCTGGGGAGGCTGAAGAGAAAAGCGCCCCCCACCTGCCCCCCCCAGGCTGGAGAGAATAATTTTGATTTTGGGAACCTGAGTGAAGTGATTTTGATTCTGGGAACCAGCTAGAGCTTCTGCTGAGATGCTGCTGAGTCTGAGGGCCAGCCTGAGATTCAGGGAGCTGCCAAAGACATCCAAGGGCCAGCTGGAGCTGCCACACAATGAAGAAGCATGACTGTGATGCTGGTACTTTGTGTGAACCTGTTTGTGGCTTTGTTAAGCCTTAACTTGATCTAAGGGGGACTGAATAATCTGAGCTTCAGCATGGAACAGGAAGTTCTTGGAGAGCACTTCCAGGTCAAGGACCTGGGAGCTATCTGCCTTTGGACCCAGGTGACTGTTTGGTGAATCCAGGTAGGACCTGAGACCATGAAAGGGGATATGGGAATCTGAGAGACCACACTGAGACTTTACTTGGATACTGTGTACTGACTGAGAAATTGTAATTTACTAGTGACCTAGGGGTAGAGGGCTTGTGTATTTTCTGATGATTGAATAGTGAATAATGACTGAATAAGTGACTGACTGAGTTAACTTAGTGCGCCCCATGAGTGGAGAACTTTGACTATTGTACTTTATGTCCCTTAAGGAGGCAAATCTCCTTAAGGATGATTGAATGATTGAGTTGATTGAATGATTGATTGACTAAATGAATGTACCTTGTTCAAAACTTTGTGGACACTTTGGTGAAAACTATTTGGCCATTTTAGTGATAAGCTGTTGTGAATGCTGTATTTTTATTCTTTGTGATAAGCTGTAATATTGTGAATGCTGTATCTTGATTTTCTGTGAATGTTTTGCTCTGATTTGTTATTGAATAAATAGAGTGTTCACTATACTATGTAATCAGAACCTTAAAAGCTCTTCACAGTAGCATCCTTCTGGAAAGTTGCTCATGAATGGATTTGCAAGGTCCTTCCCCTTTTTGTTGTTTTCTATATTTTGGTATACAGACCTAGTAGTGATATTGCTTGGTCAAAAGGTATACATGGTTTTATAGCCCTTTGGGCATTGTTCCAAATATTTATACAGAATGGTTGAATAAGTTCACAACTCTGTGAACAGTGCATTAATGTCCCCCCACCCAACTTTTCTCATTTTCCTTTTCCTTCCTATTAACTAATCTAATATTGCCCTCTATCTATATATATTCCTTTTTACTAAACTAATAAGGAGAAAGTCCTTACTAGCTATTAAGTACTATCTTCCCATGTAGAAATGTAAACAGTTTAACCTTAAATCCCTTTTGATTTCCCTTTCCTGAGTGCCCTTTTATGCTTCTCTTCGTCTTGTATTTGAAAGTCAAATTTTCTATTCAGCTCTGATCTTTTGTGCTTGAGGGGTGGAAACAAGATGGCAGAAATGTAGCAGTAACTTTTCTAAGCTGCTCCATGAATCCCATCTCTAAACTTTAAAAAGTGAATCTGAATGGACTTTAGATTGACAGAATCCATTGTGAGATGAAGTGTAGCAGAATCCAGTCCAGGAAAGCGCCTGATTGGGTCTGGGCAGTTGGAGAGCAGAGCACATGGGGACTGTACCAGGGTGGACCAGAGAGCAGACTACAGCAAAGTGAGAAGGAGCCCCAGCCAAGGAGTCCCATCCAGCAGACTCACCCACCCCAAGGGCAATTTGCAGCCATCTCACCATGGGATAGGAGGATCAATTGGAGCTGGGTAAGAGAAAGCCACAGGGCTGGCAGCAGGGACAGCAGCTTCTTCTGGGGCTATCAGCCCACAGCCTGGAAGTTTAAAAATCATTTACCTGAAATCTACCTGAATTTCCAGAAGGCCAAGTAATCCCTAGCTGCTTTGATTTCCTCTCCCTGACCCAGAAAACCGAGAGATAAATGTCCCACCCAGATTAAAATATTGTAATAGTGGAAATAGCCTCAGGTTTAGAAGTCACTGAGAAAGGATGCAACTGAGGCAGTAAGAAGTCCGAAGTGAAGGGTGGGAGGGGCCCCATAAAGCCCCATCCCAGCTGACCATCAGGAGATTCAGAAGCCGAGGGTGGTGGAGCCAGTTAGCACTAACAGAAGCCCAGGTGGGCCTTAGCACCACCAGGGGAATCTTCAGACACCAGCTCTCCTGGCTACCAGCTGCTGAGCCTGCCTTAACTGTAGGCCAGGGGCATAGAGGCAGAAATCTGAAGTGTCCAGACAACCCCTCCCTCTGTGATCCTCAAGATAACTCAGGGGAAACACTAAGAGTCCTGGCCTTGGCCTCAGTCTAGACACCCAGAGGCTACAGCACACAAAATCAACAACCAGGCACCTAGCTCCCAACATGAAAAGTGGGGGTCAGAGTCCTCTGTGAAACGTGGGGTCGAATAAAAGACAAACCGAGGGGCTGCTAGGTGGCGCAGTGAATAGAGCGCCGGCCCTGGAATCAGAAGGACCTGAGTTCAGAGCCGGCCTCTGACACTTAATCCACACAAACCAAAACCTAGCCATGTAACCTTGGGCAAGTTACTTAACCCCAATTGCCCTAAAGGGGCAGCTAGGTGGCGCAGTGAGTAAGAGTGCCGGCCTCGGAGTTTGGATGACCCGAGATCAGATCCGGCCTCAGAAAATGAGCACCCACGCATAAATAATGACTAGCCGTGTAACCTTGAGCAAGTTACTTAACCCCAATTGCTTTAAAAAAAAAAAAAAGACAAACCGAGACCACTGAGGCAAGGAAAAAAAGAAAAAATTTATTACGAGTTCGAACCCAGGCCCAACCATGCATTCAAGATGGAGGACCCTGATTGTCTCCTCGAGTGGTCTTTTCGAACCCGGGTAATTTTAATGGGGTCATCCCGGGTGTCAAAAACTCTCTGAGCCACAGCTAAAAGTTCTGAGAGAGACTTCCCTTCAAAACCCTCTAATTTTTGTAATTTCTTTCTAATGTCTGGGGCTGACTGGGCCACGAACTGGAGAACCACAGCGGGTTGGTTCTGTGGAGCCTTAGGGTCTATAGGAGTCCAGGTCCGATAAGCCTGGTACAAACGCTCCAGGAAAGCCGTGGGGCTCTCGTCCGCACCCTGCTTGGTCTCATGAACTTTACTCAGATTAGTGGGCTTCCGAGCCGCAGCCCGAACAGCCCTCAAAAGAACCTGGTGAAACCTGGACAGGGCCTCAGTCCCGTGGGCTGTGTTGGGATCCCAGCGGGGCCTAGCGGAGGGAAAAACGGCCTCAATCCTCTCTGGATCAGCCGTTGTCTCGCCATCAGGTCCCCTCACTTGTTTTCTGCCCTCAGCTCTAACTCTCTCCCTTTCCTCATTGGTAAAAAGAGTATTCAGAAGCTGCTGACAATCATCCCATGTGGGTTGATGAGTATAAAACACAGATTCTAAAAGCGTAGCCACAGCTTCTGGATCTACGGAAAAAGGGGGGTTCTGGTTCTTCCAATTATAAAGGTCAGAGGTAGTGAAAGGAACATAAGCACGGAGTGGCCGGCCAGTGGAACTAACTTCCCCGACTTCCCTTAAAGGGAAAAGACCCCTTGCCCGAGGTTGGCCGAAACAGGTACCTGTCCTAGTATGGGACAGGGGAAGGACTAATGGGCCAAAAACAAGGGCCAGAAACAACAAAATATGAAGAAAGATTTGGCCCCATTTCATTTTTGGCCCTATTTCATTTCGTTTTTGGCCCTATTTCACTCTGTAACCCAGAAGCAGAAATACTCTTTAACGGTCAGGAAACTAGGCAATTACAATGGGCTGGAAGCTGCTTGCAAAGGCAAGAACAAAGACAATTGAATCCCATTATTGTGAATGAGAAGAATCACTTTCAAGAGACACCATGTACTCTGTATCCACACCTGAGACCAGAGAAGGAAATATGAACTGGTCTCAAGCCCTAAAAGCATTCTTGGAGGAACTCAATAAAGATTTTAAAAATCAAATTAGAGAGGCAGAAGATAAATTTAAATCTACAGTGACCAAATTGGAAAAAAAAAATCTCACTGAAGGAAACAAATCCATAAAAATAAATATTTATGAACTGGGATAGGAGGTTCAAAATGTAACTGGAGAAATACAAAAGGAACTTTTGTTTCCTAAAAAGGAACTTCAAAAGCTAAACAAAGAAAATAATTCACTAAAAATTAGAATCAGTCAAATTGAAGCAAAGGACTCTATGATGCATCAAGAGTAAGTTAAGCAAAACATTAACATTGAAAAATTAGAAGAAAGTGTAAAATATCTCACTGGAAAATCAACTGACCTGGAGAACAGTTCCAGGAGAGATAATCTAAGAATTATTGGTCTACTAGAAAGCCATGATGAAAAAAAGTAACCTGGACAACATCCTCCAAGAGACTGTCAAAGAAAATTGTCCTGAAATCCTAGAATCAGAGGGTAAAATAGTAATTGAAAGAATTCACCTGTCAGCTCCTGAAAGAGATCCCAAATTGAAAACTCCAAGAAATATAGTAGCCAAATTTCAGAATTATAAGGGTAGGAGAAAATACTGCAAGCAGCCAAAAAGAAACAATTTAAATATCATGGAACTATAGTCAGGATTACACAGGACCTAGCAGCTTCTACATCAAAAGATCAGAGGGATTGGATTTTGATATTTCATAGGGCAAAAGAGCTAGGACGGCAACCAAGGACCAACTACCTAGGAAAACTGAGCATAATCTTTCAGGCAAGGAGATGTTCATTTAATGAAATAAGGGGCTTCCAGACATTCCTGATGAAAAAGTCAAAGCTCAATGGAAAATTTGATCTCCTATTACAAGACTCAAGAAAGACATAAAAAGGTAAACAAGGAAAGCACACACATACACATCCACACTCATGCACACATGCACATAACTTGGTATTTAATAAGAGCAAACTGTTTACATCCCAATATGAGAGTCTGATGCCTGTAAATCCTGAAATTTATATAATTATCATGACCTTTAAAATGTATTTATATAGATAGAGGGTGTAGATAAATGAACAAATCTGATGATAAAAAAAAACACCTTATTAACGGATTCAAGGGGACTGTAATGACAGAAAAGGAAAAGATGAGGCAGAAAAAGGTAGATTATGCCACATGAAGAGGCATAGAAATATACTATAGTAGAGGGGAAGGAGGGAGGAAGATGAACAACATATGAACTTTATTCTCTTTTCTGGTTCAAAGAGGCATCCACATAATCAGTTAAATTTAAGATGATAACATAAAAAAAAAACAAAAAAAACCTCATTATAATAGAGGGAAAGGAGAGGAGCACTGTATGACATTTACTCTAAATGGTTTGGGGCCAAAGAGGGAATACCAAACTCTGATAAGTATAAACATCCATTGTGCCCTATAGGCAGGGGTAAGGGGGGAATAAAAAGGGAGAAGTTGTTTAGAAGGGAGGGAAATAGTAGTAAGGGGAAAGGGTGGATGAAGGGGGGGGTCACAGGGAGGGAATACTGAGGGAGGCAGTGGTCAAAAGGAAAACTCTTAAGGAAGGGAATGGAGCAGAAAGAAACAAAAGCATAAAGAGGGGAGGGAATAGGATGGAGGCAAAGACACAGATAGTAATCATAACCGTGAATGTGAATGGGATGAACTCTCCCATATAACAGAGGCAGATAGCAGAATGGATGAAAAATGATAATCCTACAAATATTCTTTCTACAAGAAACACATTTGAAACAAAGGGATACCCCCAGGGTAAAAGTAAAAGGCTAGAGTAGAAGATATTTGCTTGAGCTAAAGTAAAAAAAAAAGCAGGGATAGCAATCCTTATCTCAGAAAAAGCAAAGCAAAATTAGATCTAATCAAAAGAGATAAGGGAGGAAACTGTATACTGCTAAAAGGCACAATCAAAAATGAAGCAGTATCATTGCTTAACATATATGCACCGAGTGGTATAGCATCCAGATTCCTAGAGGAGAAGTTAAGGGAATTAGAGAAAGAAATAGAGAACAAACCTATACCAGTCAGGGACCTCAGTATCGCCCTCTCTAAACTTGATAAATCTAACCTCAAAATAAGCAAGACAGAAGTTAAGGAGGTGAATAGAATTTTAGAGAGGCTAGATATGATAGATCTTTGGAGAAAATTGAATGGGGATGAAAAGGAATATACTTTCTTCTCAGTGCTACATGGCACATACACAAAAATTGACCATGTACTAGGGCATAAAAACCTCACAATTCAGTGCAGAAAGGCAGAAATATAAAATGCATCCTTCTCAGATCATGATGCAATAAAAATCATGTGCAATCAAAGGCCAAGGAAAGATAACCTAAAAACTAATTGGAAATTAAATAATTTAATCCTAAAGAATGAGTTGGTCAAATAAGAACAATCAGTAATTTCATTCAAGAGAATGACAATGATGAGAAAACATGCCAAACTTAAAGGATGCAGCAAAGGCAGTCCTTAAGGGAAGTTTTATATCCCTGAGTACATACTTGAATAAATTAGAGTAAATGGAGGTCAATGAATTGGGTATGCAATTGGAAAAGGTACAAAAAGAACAAATCAAAAATCCCCAATTAAATACCGAATTAGAAATAAGGAAAACCAAAGGAGAGATTAATAAAATTGAAATTAAGAAAACTATTGAATTAATAAATAAAACTAAGATCTGCTTTTATGAAAAAACCAATGAAATTGCAAGACTCTTAGTCAATATGATAAAAAAAGAAAGAAGAAAACCAAATTATGAGTATCAAAAATGAAAAGGGTGAATCTACCGCCAATGAAAAGAAAATTAAAACAATAATTATAAATTATTTTGCCAAATTGTATGCACTTAAATTTTACAATCTTAGTGAAATGGATGAATATTTACAAAAATATAAATTGCCTAGATTAACTGAAGAAGTAAATTACTTAAATAACCCCATCTCAGAAAAAGAAATTGACCAAGCTATCAGACAACTCTGTAGGAAAAAAATCTCCAGGGCCAGATGGATTTACTAGTGAATCCAATCAAACATTTAAAGAACAATTAATTTCAATACTCTACAAATTCTTTGGGAAAATTAGTGAAGAAGTAGTCCTACCAAATTCTTTCTATGACACAAATATGGTACTCTATCTAAATCAGGAAGAGACAAAATGGACAAAGAAAATTATAGACAAATTTCCTTCATGAATATAGATGCAAAATTTTTAAATACAATATTAGCAAAAAAAAACTACAGCAACTTATCACAAGAATAATACACTTTGATCAGGTAGAATTTATTCCAGGAATGCAAGGATTGTTTAATATTGTTAATATTAGGAAAAACATCGGTATAATTGATCATATCAACAATAAAACTAGCAGAAACCACATGATTATCTTAATAGATGCAGAAAAGACTTTTGATATAGTACAATATCCATTTCTATTAAAAACACTAGAAAGTATAGGAGTAAATGGAGCCTTCCTTAAAATAATTAATAGTATATATTTAAAGCCATTCACAAGTATTATATGTAATGTGGATAAGTTAGAAGCATTTACAATAAGATCAGGGGTGAAATAAGGATGTCCACTATCACCCCTCTTATTCAATCTGGTACTATAAATGCTAGCAGTAGCAATAAATGTTAGCAGTAGCAATTAGAGAAGAAAAAGGAATCAAATCAGGCAAAGACGAGAATAAGCTATCACTTTGTAGATGATATGATGATATACTTAGAGAATTCTAGAGAATCAAGTAAAAAACTACTTGAGACAATAAATAAATCTGGCAAAGATGCAGGATATATAATAAACCCACATAAATGCTCAGAATCCCTCTATACTTCTAATGAAATCCAACAGCAAGAGGTAGAAAGAGAAAGCCCATTTAAAGTTACTGTAGACATTATAAAATATTTTGTTATCTACCTGCCAAAACAAACCTAGGACCTATATGAACACAACTACAAAGCACTTTTCATGCAAATAAAGGCAGATCTAACTAATTGGAAAAACACCAATTGCTGATGGCTGGGTGGAGGTAATATAATAAAAATGACAATTTTACCTAAATTAAATTACGTATTTAGTGCTATACCAATCAATCTACCAAAAGATGACTTTATAGAATTAGAAAAAAATAGAAACCAAGTTCATTTGGAAGAATAAAAGGTCCAGAATATCAAGGGAATTAATGAAAAGCAATGCTAAGGAAGGTGGCCTAGCCATATCAGATTTCAATCTGTATTACAAAGCCGCAGTCATCAAAACTACTTGGTCCTGGCTGAGGAATAGAATAGTGGATCAATGGAATAGATTGGGTACATGAGACTCAGCTGTCAATGACTATAGCAATCGGTTTGATAAATCCCAAAACTCTAGTTTTGGGGATAAGAACTCACTATTTGACAAAAACTAGTGGGAAAATGGGAATATAATATGGTAGAAACTGGTCATAGACCATTATCTAACGCCATATACCAAAATAAAGTCAAAATGGGTGCATGATCCAGGTATAAAGGCTGATACTGTAAGCAATCTGGGAAAGCAAGGAATACTTTACCTGTCAGATTTATGGAGAGGTGAAGACTTTATGACCAAACAAGAAATAGAAAGCATTGTAAAATGCAAAATGCATAATTTTGATTACATTAAATTGAAATGTTTTTCTACCATCAAAGCCAATGTAACCAAGATTAAGAGGGAAGTAGAAAATTGGGAAATAATTTTTACAACCAATGTCTCTGTTAAAGGCCTAATTTTAAAATATACAGAGAATTGAGTCAAATCTATAAGAATACAAGTCATTCCCTAGTTGATAAATGGTCAAAGGACATGAACAGGCAGTTTTCAGAGGAGGAAATTAAAGATATCTGTAAGCATATGAAAAAATGTTCTAAATAACTATTGATTACAGAAATGAAAATCAAAACAACTCTGAGTTACTGCATTTCACAAGTCAGATTGGCTAAAATGACAAAACAGGAAAATGACAAATACTGGATAGGATGTGGAAAAATTGGAACACTAATGCATTGTTGGTGGAGTTGTGAGCTGATTCAACCATTCTGGACAGCAATCTGGAACTATGCCCAAAGGCCTATAAATAATTTCATACCCTTTGACCCAGCAATACATTCACTTCTAGGGTTGTATCCAAAAGAGATCATAGAAGTGGGAGGAAGACCCAAATATGCAAAAATATTTATAGCAGCTCTTTTTGTGGTGGCAATGATTGGAAATTGAGGGATTGCCCATCATTTGGGGAATGGCTAAACAAGTTGTGGTATATGAATGTAATGGAATACTATTGTGCTATAAGAAATGAGGAGCAGGGGCGTCTAGGTGGCGCAGTGAGTAAGAGCACCAGCCTCGGAGTTGGGATGACCGGAGATCGGATGTGGCCTCAGAAAATTAGCACCCACACACAAATAATGAGTAGCCGTGTAACCTTGAGCAAGTTACTTAACCCCAATTGCTAAAAAAAAAAAAAGAAATGAGGAGCAGCTGGACTTTATATTTACCTGGAGAGGCTTATATGAATTGCTGCTGAGTGAGAAGAGCAGAAACAGGAGAAATTTGTACACAATTAGAGACACAATTAAGTACAGGTTAAGTACCTTATTAATAATTAAGTACAATTACTTGTACACAATTAAGACTGGCCTCTTCTCAGAAATGCAGGGTTATAAGACAACTCCAAAAGACTCATGATGGAGAGAGATGTCTACATTCAGAGAAAGAACTAGAAAGAACAGTTTGAATGCAGATTGAAGCAAATTTCCTGCTCTCTTTCTTTTTTCTTTTTTGTTTTTGTTTCCTCTTTCCCATTGTTCATTTCATTTGTTACAATCCATCTTTATAAACTGATTAATGTCTAATGTGGAAGTATTTGCAGATCCTGTATTTGATTGTATGCCGCCATGGTGGGGGGGTTGTTGGGGAGGGAGGGGGAGAAAATTGAAACTCAAGGGATTGTGGAACTGAGTCTTGTAAACTAAACATTAACAATAAATTAAAAATGACAAAAAAAGGAAATAAAAGAGTACTTTAGAGTCTTCTATTTCACTGAATATCCATTTTTTTCCCTAAATCATATTCAGCTTTGCTGGATAGGTGATTCTTGTTTGTGATCCTAGCTCCTTTGCCTTTCAGAATATCATATTTCAAGCCCTCAGATATTGTAATGTTAAAGCAACTAAATCTTTGTAATCTTGACTGTGGCTCTACAATACTTCATTTTGTTTCCCCTGGATGCTTGCAATATTTTCTAGTTGACCTGGGAGCTTTGGAATTTGTCTACAATAGTCCTAGGAGTTTTGCAATGTCTTTCAGGAGGTGATCAGGAGGTTGTTCCTCTTTCTATTTTATTCTTTCTCCTTGATCTATTTTCCAGATCAGTTGTTTTTCCTATGATATATTTCACATTGTCTTCTACTTTTTCATTAAAGTCATCAGCTTGCAATTACTCAATTCTAATTTTTTTTTTCTTTTTGGAGGGCAGTTGCGGGGTTAAGTAACTTGCCCAAGGTCACACAGCTAGGTTTTTGTTTGTGTGCGTTAAGTATCTGAGGCCGGATCCGAACTCAGGTCCTTCTGACTCCAGGGCCGAAGCTCTACTCACTGCGCCACCCAGCCACCCCCCTCAATTCTAATTTTTAAGTAATTATTTTTTTTAATGATCTTTTGAGCTGCCTTTTACATTTGGTCAATTCTGCTTTTGAAGGTATTGTTTTCCTTATTTTTTTTTATCTTCCTTTACCATTTGGCTTAGTTTGCTTTGTAAGGAGTAATTTTCTTCAGTTTTTGTTTGTTTGTTTGTTGGTCTCCTTTACCAAGCTATTGATTCATTTTTCATGTATTTTTTTTCTTGTAGCAATAATTTTTATGTGCCTCTCTTACTTGATTTTCATAATCTTTTTGAGTTCTTTCATGTCTTGAGACCAGTTACTATTTTTCTTAGAGGCTTGGGAGGTAGAAGCTTTTACTTTGTTATCTTCTTCTGAGTGTATGTTTTGATCTTCCTTGTCCCCATAGTGACTTAATATGGTGCTTTTTTTTTTCTGTTGTTTGTTCCACTTCCCAGGGTGTTGCTGGACTTTTAATTCTGTTGAAGTTGAGCATTTCTTCCAGGGTGGAGGGAGCACTTCCAAGCTTCAGGGATTTTGTGCATCTGTTTTAGGAAATACTTCTAGGGACTTTTCAGTTTTCAGTTCTTCTAAAGTGGTATGACGTAAGAAGAGATATTTACTACTATCCTTGTCTGTACTCTGCTCTGTGAGTCACCACAAGCACTCTTTTCTACCCTTGAACTGTGATGAGGGTTTGCCCCTCCACTATGGCTACAAACTCTGTTTTGCTAGTGTTCCTCCTCACCCTGGGACTATGATTCTGACCAGATTGTGGTCACAGGATTGTAACCTGGATTTGAGTATGGGCAAACGGAGAGTCCTGACTCATAGCTAACAAAATGACCCCTGTAATCACCTTCTGACCAGTTGTTCAACCTCCTTATGATCCATGGGCTGAAGCTCCTGAAGTAGCTATTGTAGCTCTCCCAGCTGATTCAGTGGCTCTCAATGCCTTCTCCTGTTTTTCTGGGGTCAGAATTATGCTAGATTATGATCCACTCTCACCCAGGTGCAACAGACCTTTGCTGCTCCTCTTCTAAATTGTCCCTGGTGTTTGTGGGCTGAGAAATCTGAAAAGTGTCATTGTTGCCATTGATTCCAAAATTCCAAACTGAGGCCTGATCCTGGTTTGCTCGGACCTATTCTGTCCTGGTGAGACTTGCACTAAACTGCACTTATCTCTATCTCTCAACGTGGTGCAACTGACCTTTCCTGCCAACCTTCTAAAGTGTCTTGGGCTAGAAAATGGTGTCACTCCCTCTTTCTGTGGGTTCTGTCACTCTAGAATTTGTTTAGGGACATTATTTAAAAGTCTCTGCAAGGGTTTTGGAAAGAACTCAAGGTAGTACCTGCCTTTACTCTGCCATCTTGGCTTCCAGAGATGTTGTTTTTGAATGTCCTTGTTTGCTGAACAGGAGAAGACCAGCATCCTGGGCCTACTCCTAGAGTGGGCCAGACTTGAAATCCTGACACGATAACCTTTCCCCTGAGAAGCTTCAGGAGCTAATTAATCTCATTCCTCATTCTTACCATCCTGTCAATAAAATGTTTCCTCCCTTTTTCCACCTAGTTTTATATCTCTGACATCACCCCCACTACCAGTCTCCATCAGTGTCTTTCTTAGGCACAAGGGGGTTGTCTGAAGACAAAGTTCCTATGCTCTCTTCTAGGTATGGTTCAGTACAGATCTATCCTTTGCTAAATGTTGGTACTGCTTTCACCAGGGAAGATATGAAAGGATGGATCTTTGACGAGGGAAGATTCTCTCTTTATCCCTACAAGTATCAAAGCATGGCCCAAATCCAATCCAATCCAATCCAATCCAATAAACATTTATTAATTAGCAGGCACTGTGCTAAGTTCAATTAATAAAAAGATAGTCCCTGCCCTCAAGAATATTACAATCTAATGGTGGGAGACAATACACAAAAAAGAGGCTAAAAACTGGGGAGTAGAACAGGACACCAGGACCTACCCAGGGTTGGGGCATCTCGTTTCATCAAGTAAAAACTAGCCAGAGCAGCAGGTGCAAAGTTGAATGAGTTGAGAGTCCAGCTTCTACCCTCTATAGAGAGGCATTGGGAGGAGATTGATACTCTGCCTTCCAGCATTGCAATCAGAGGAGAGAGGTGGTTGAAGGAGGTGATGTCAATTAAGCCTGGAGTTGACAGCATGGTGATGAGTTTAGAAGTGATGAGCTTCTCCAGGTAGAGTCATCTTATTCCATGGTAGCACATACACAATGTAATGACAAATGCCATTTGGAGCTTTGGCTTAATTGAGCCATCATTCTCTCCTCTGTGACTATAGTCATCAGCTAGACCTGCCTGTAGAGAAGCCAGAGTCATCAGCATGCTTTTTCAGGACTGAATTATAAAAATGCGTTGATATCAATCTACATTAGATATTTTTACTGAGGATCCCTCTCCTTCATCAGGATCTGGCAGTGTAAAAGCTAGTTTGCCTTCAGGCTACAGTAAAAGGTAAACTCCAGTAATTTGGTTGCTGTTGCATTTCATTTTTGTTACTAATAATATACAATGATGTTTATAAAAATCTGCCTGGAGGCCCACAAGCAATGGTTGCAGGCAGTACATACTAAATAAATAAAATAAATCAACTCTATGATGAACTATTATTCCACTTGTGAATCATATAGACAAAGAAATCATCTTCTCCAATTCTCTCATTTTACAGATGAAGAAATTGAGGGCCTTGGTAGGGTAGGGGAGAGCATAAGCAAAAGGGGTGGGGGGAAACTTGGAATTTGGAGTCAGAGGACTAGGATTTAGATCTCACACCTTCTATTTATTAGCAATATGAATTTTGTCAAATCATTCAATTTCTCTGGTCCTCCTTTTTCTCATTTTTGTAGATAAGGATAAGAGAGTTTATATCATACCTGACCTGTGGTTATCAAGAGGAAATTATAAACACTGAAGTGCTAAATCAGTGAGTTTTAAAAAATCAATTTATAGAAATCTATTTTCTATGCCCCTTACTACCACCACTATCTTAGAGGAAAAAGGATGAACAAAATCTTTTCAATAAATATGCATATTCAATCAAAGCAAATTCCCTGATTGGTCATGTCCAAAAAGCATTTCTCATTCTGTATATTGAGTTTAACACTTCATTGTTTGGAGGTGGATAATAAACTTCATCATTAGTCTTCAGAATCTTGGGTGATCATTTCACTGATTAGAGTTCTTACCTTTCATTTTTTATAATATTGATGTTGTATACATTGTTCTGGTTCTTGTTGCTTCATTCTGGATCAGTTCAATTAAATCTTTCCATGTCTCTTTGAAATCATTTATTTCTTTGTTTCTTAAAGCATAGTATTTTTCCATTATATTAAAATATGTTGCTTTGTTTGGCCACTCCCTAAATAATTTCCCAACTTTTCTCCAGCAATAGAGATAAGTAGATAAATAGACAGACAGACAGACAGATAGACAGATAGACGAAGATCTTCTATATATTTGTGAACATGTTGAACCTTTTCTTTTTTTGTTTGATCTCTTTAGCGTGCATACCTAGCAGTGGTATAATTGGGTCAAATGGCATGTGCTATTTAGTACTTTTTTGATATAATTCCTAATTGCTTTCCAGATCAGTTGCAACCATTTATAAACTCACCAACAATGTACCAATATGCCTTCCCCCTCCCCAATCCTATATTAGTAAGTTTCTTCTGTAGTCATTTTTTTTTGCTTTTTTTTTGGAGGGCAATTGGGGTTAAGCAACTTGCCCAAGGTCACATGGCTAATAATTTGAACTCAGGTCCTCCTGACTCCAGGGTTGGTGCTCTACTCACTGAGCCACCTAGCCACTCCCAGTAGTCAATTTTATAAATCTTATGGCTATGAGTTAGAGCATCAGAATGATTTTGATCTTTATTTTTCCAATTATTAGGGTTTTAGATCATCTATGCATAGTTAGCCTGGGTTTCTTCCCTTGAGAACTGCTTATTCATATTCTTAGACTCTTTACTAAATAGGGAATGGCTTTTAATCTTATAAATTTGATTAATAATTACTTTTATATCTTAGAAATGAGACCTTTATGAGAGAAACTTACTGCAAAGATTATTTCCACAGTTATTTTCCTTTTCATCTTAAATTTATTGGATTTGTTTGTGCAAAAAAATGTTAAAAATTTATTCAATCAAAATTTAAACATTTGATCTTCTATGATCCTCTTTCTTATCCATTAATTATATTTTGTTCTTTTCATAAATCTAATAAATGCTTTTCCCATTTTCCTCTAGTTTATTTATGCTGTGTCCTTTTATATCTAAATCACATATCTGTTTGGAGCTTATCTTTGAATAAGATGTGATATATTAGCATAGAGCTAATTTCTTGCATATTATTGTTCAATTTTTTTCAGTAAGTTTTTTTTTTTTTTGCATAATGGATCCTTATATGTGTAGCTCGGGTTCTATGTATTTATTGAGCACTAGGTAACTAGATTAATTTAGTTCTGTATAGTGTGTGCCTAATTTGTGCCATTAATCATTTTTTTTCAACCAGTACCAAATTGTTTTGACAATTACTATATAGTCTGAGATCTGACATTACCAAATCATTCCTGCTTTTTTTCATCATTTCCCAGGAAATAGTTAACTTTTTGTTTTGTCTCCATATTAATTTCTTTTTTTATTTTTCCCACTTATATGAAGTAATCCTTTGGTAGTTTGATTTGTATGTTGTATAATGATTTTTATTATACAGACTTACCTACCTGTGAATGATGCATATTTTTCCAATTATCTACATCTATCTTTATTTCTATAAACAACGGCTTAGATGTATAAATTTATAATTAGTAGGTAGACTCCCAAGTATTTAGCTGTCAAAGTGGTTTCAAATATCATGGGACCTAGAGACAGGAAAATTTGAGCTCAAATACAATTATCAACACTACCTGTGACCCCAGTCCAGTCATTTAACCATTGTCTACTAGTTTCCTCATCTATAAAATGAGAATAAGAATACTGTTGTTGCAACAATAAAAAAGATGATATTTGTCAAGCATTTTGCAAACCTGAAATCACTGTAGATGCTACTTCTACTACTATCATTATTTTTAATAGAATTTCTCTTTCTATCTGTGTTGTCTTTAGTTAATATTTTATGGAATTGCTCATAATTCATAGGGATTTTTTCTAGTCTGCAACTTTACTGAAATTATAATTTCAATTAATTTTTACTTGACTCATTTTTAGTCATGTTTGACTCTACATGACCCCATGTACGTGCCATGGCAGGCTCTTTCATCCTCCACTATCCTTCAAAGTCTGTCCAAGCTCATGCTTATTGCTTTTATGACATGATCTGTCTATCTTATTCTTTGCTATCCCCTTCTCCTTTTGTTTTCACTCTTTGCCCAACATCAGGGTTATATTTGGTCTTCTTATTATGTGGCCAAAATATTTGAGCTTAAGCTTCAATATTTGTCCTTCAGATGAATAGTTGGAATTAATTTCTTTAAATATTGACTGATGTACAGTGTAAGCTATTGGTTTATGCCCAGTTTCTGCTATACTATTTTCCAGTTTATCCTTCTTTACAACTTGAGTAACATTTAATGTGAAGGTATTTGTAGAACCTATATTGTATTAAATAGTGCCATAGCAGCATAGGGGGAAGAAGAGAGAGGGGAAGAAAATTTGGAATTCAAAAGCTTTTGGACCTGAATGTTGTAAATTAAAAGTAAATAAATAAATTTAAAATTAAAAAAAAATCAACAGATTCCATCTTCTTGCTGTGCAAGTGACTCACAAAAGTCTTCTCCAGTACCACAAATCGAACGTTTCAATTATCCAGTACTCAGTTTTCCTTACAGTTTAGCTCTCACAATCATACATTACAAATGAAACAACAACAACAACAAAAAACTATGGCTTCAACTATACAGACCTATGTCTGCAAGGTGATGTCTTTGCTTTTTAATATTGTTGATTAGATTTGTCACAGTTTTCCCTTCAAGTAGCAAAGGTCTTTTAATTTCAAGGTTACAGTTGCCTTCTAGACTGCTCTGAGCCCAAATCTAACACTGCTTCCATGTCTTCTCCCTCTATTAAGTGATGGGACCAGTTGCCATGATCTTTGTTTTAATGTTAAGTGCCAAGTCAGCTTTTACACTCTACTCTTTTACCTTTATTAACAGGCTTTTTAATTCTTCTTCACTTTTTGCCATCAGGGTAGTATTATCTACAAATCTGAGACTGAGGATATTTCTCCTGATGACCGTAATTCTGGCTTTTGATTTGTCCAGTCTGGCATTTTTCATGATGTACTTTGCTTGTAAGTTTAATAATGTGACAATATATGACTTTGTCATACTCCTTCCCAATGTTAGACCAATCAGTTTTTCTATGTTCAGTTTTACCTGTTGTTTCTTGGTCCACAGACAGGTTATTTAAAAGACAAGTGATCTGTTGCTCTCATCTCATTAAGGACTTTCCACACTTTGTTGTGATCCATAAAATTCAAGCCTTTGATGAAGGCAATAAAGCAGAAATAGATTTTTTTGGAACTTTCTTGCTTTCTCCATAAACTGGCAAATGTTGCAATTTCATCTCTACTTCTTTTGCCTTTTCAACAACCAGCCTGCTTTTCTGGTAATTCTCATTTCACATATTGCTGAAGCCTGACTTGTGGAATTTTAAGCATCACCTTACTAGTGTGTGAAATGAGCACAATTTTTCAGTAATTTGAACATTCCTTGCCATGGCCCTTCTTTAGGATGGGACATAAAATGATCTTTTCCAATCATTAAGGATACTGTTCTATAATTTTATCTCTTACTCCCCTCTCTCTCTTCTCTCCATTTCCACCTGCTTTTCTGTTGATTTCAATGAAATTTTATACCCATATCTCTAAGTGTTTTCTATTCTTCTTTGACCAGTTCAAAAGAAAATGATGTTCCAGTTTCTCCCATTCCCCCAATCCCTTTCTTCTTGTTTGTGTAGTTTTCACCTGTTATGTATTAATTACATAAACTACTGTCTCACCATTTCTCCTTCCTTTCCTAGTGTATTTCTTTCCTTTTCCCTTTTATTTTTTAAGATCATCAAAACTTTAAAAATCTACTCTATACACGCTGTCTATACATATTCCTGATGATATTTAAATTTTGAGAAGATACTCTCAAAATGTTGTGTTGTGTGTCTTTATTAGAATATAAATAATTTTTCCTTGTCTAGTCCTTCCTTATTGCTCACTTGTGTCTTTATGTTTCTCTTGACTCCTATATTTGTATTTCAAAGTTTCTACTCAGCTTTGGTCATTTCAACACTAATATTTGGAAGTCTCCTATCTACTTAAAGGTTCATTTTCCACATCTTTACTTGGTTGTTTACTTTTATTTGTTAGCCTATTTATTTTGCTTTTCAGAATATTGTATTACATTATTTCTAAACTTTCAGGGGTAACTGCTAAAGCTTGTGTGATCCTGAAGTGACTTCCCATTACTTGAACTGTTTCTTTCTGGATAATTATGGTATTTTTCCTGGTTTGGGCTGTGATATGCCTGGGAACTTTCTCTTTGGTATTTTTTTTTAAGAGATGACCAGTGGATTCTTTCTATTTTCAATTTGCAATCCTGCTCTAATAATTCTTGATTTCTTGAAATATGAATTACAGGACAAGAATGTTGTCATATACGTACAATCACTATTATTGAGGAGGTTAAGGCTGGTAGATTGCCTAAGCTTAGGAATTCTGAGGGGCAGTTAGGCACAAGCAGACTTAAAGTTGATTGGGTAACTGTTTTAAGCAACACTAATATGGTTAGAACTCCAGAACAGAACTGGGTGGGATAAGAAGAGAAAAACAGCCCATTCTGGTAATAGGGCAAGTCAAAGTTTCTATCCTGATTGCCAGTGTCATCGAAGTTGTAAATAGCCACTGTAACTTGAAAAAGAGTGAGATAGGTCTCTAAAAACAAAAATAAAAAAGAAATAAATATTATGTACAGGTTATTTTTTGTCATATCTTGTATATAGTTCAGTGATTCTTAAATTATTTTCCATCATCTGTTTTCTTTATTTTATTCATATTTAATTATTTTTCAATTTAAAAAATACTTACTGCTGATGTGGAGATGCCTATGAGACATTCATTATGATATATCCAAGAGGTATTTGGTGATTTGAAACTAGAGATCAGAGCAGAGATTCTGACTGGATAGATAGATCTGGAGTCATTCACACAGATGATTTTTTTTAACTCAAAAGAGCTAATGAAAATAACAAGCAAAATAGTCTAGTAGAAGATGAGAAGAGGGACCAAGATAGATCTTTGACCTACATTCACTGTGAGCAGGTATTACATGGATGAAAGTGGTCACTTACTTAGAAAGCATTGTCAGACATATAAGAGAACCAGTAGAGAGAAGTGACATGAAAATTTAATGAGGGGACAATATCCAAGAAAAGGTACCCAGCAGTGTCAAATGCTGCAGAAAGGTAAAGAAGGATGAGGATTAAGAAAAGTTCATTAGGACTTCCTAAATCCTATGGCAATCAAGATGGAGGAATTTAATCCTCATAATATTTTAAAGATTTTAAAGATATAGGAATTATATGAAAGACCTAAGGCACTTTAAGCTACCTTCATCAGCTAGGACACCAAGAACCAAGCAAGATAAAACTTTGATGAACTAATAGTAGAAAAAGCCAGTAGCACATAACTCCTTAAGCACTCTCACCCAGCACATCATCTCCCAGCACTCCTTGTACTTCCAGAATCAAGACTTCAGAAGCAGACTCACTGGCTTTCAATAGAAATAAACTTCATATTTCTGCCTCCTCCTTCCTTGTCACTGTGCTTTAGAAATCCAATCTCTAAACAGCAGAAATTTGCTGAGGCTGAGACAGTCACATGGCAGCATTCTCTGTTATAAAAGAGATTTACAGGATAGGACCCCTTCATAGGCCTGTTCAGTACTCTATTAAGCATGAGGGAAAGATGGGGTTAATTCTGTAGATCAACAGGTTAATTAGTTCAAACACTGTGACTGTTAAACTGCAAATTGTCCAGCATGGGAGAAGTCTGAGATACTTTGAGACCCAATCCCCCCAGGGAAACTGCCAACGAAGAGGGAAGATTTCAAAAATGAAAAATAGTGGAAAATAAATGAAAAAAGAGAAAACTTACCAAACATCTTGGGAGGAAGTGTAATGGACAATTTATGCAGATACAGGATGGCAGAGCCGATTAATATTTTGGGGAGTGCTTTTATTAGCTGGTGCTGTCCCCAAAAGGGAAGGCAGCCCTGAACAGTCTGTCCAGCAAGCTTTTATACAGTAAAAAGTACTTCCTGAAACAAACGGTGATCAGAAAGGCAACTGTTGCTACATAGGGGTGTAAACTAAGGGGGGGGGGGTTGCAAGCTAATGGGGCAGTTCTTTGTTTTAGTTACATCTTGGTTACAAGGCAGGTGAAGGTCAAGGTTTCAAAACGGTCACACCTTTATGCTAGGTTCTTGGGGCCCCCTGAGGGGCCTTGTGAGAGGCCTTGTGTAGGAGCTAGCACTATGGGAACTTAACTGCCACTTCAGAAGCACATTCAAAGGAAATTATGCTTGGACGTAAGCAGATGAATCAATAGAGAAGACATTAAAAGCAGAAGGAAATATGGCCTTCAGACATGGTTAAAAGATTTCAGGCATCTATGAATAACTATTGGAAGACAAATAAAAATAATTTGATACCCAATGAAGCAGAGGACCATGATGAAACACTAGTACCCTGTACCTGAACAATTTAAAAGACAAATAAGCATAGTGAAAGCAGGGTTTATGACCTGCACAGCAGAAATAATTGGCAGAACAGAAAACTTGAATCCAAGATGGCAAGTCTCACCAGAAAAACAAAAGAAAACATCTATTTTGTTGTTGTTCAGTTGTGTTTGACTCTTTGTGAATCTGTGGACCATATTGTCCATGTGATTTTCTTGGCAAAGATACTGTGTTTTGCCATGTTCTTTTCCAGTACATTAAGGCAAACAGAGGTTAAGTTACTTTTCCAGGGTCATATAGCTAATAAGTATATGAGGCTGGATTTGAACCCAGGTCTTCTTGACTCCAGGTCCAACACTCTATCCAATGAGTCATCTAACTGCTTCAAAGTACTTACTAGGAAAAAAAAATACAAGGAAATGAAGGATGATATGGAAGAAGAGAAGCAAAAAGTGATAATATTTTTTAAAAACCTCATAATCTTTATATAGGCAAGACATACTGATCTCTGTGAAAGGATATCTGACAGATGACTTAAAGATTATAGGTCTCCCAGAAGAACATAAGTAAAAAAACTGGAACACCATGAGGGGGAAAAAAGCTATTTGATTCAGCAATTAAGAGATCATTTGTAACCTTGAAGAGAGCAGTTAAGTAATGAGGTTGAAAGCCAGACTTCAAAGGGATTAGAATGAATTAGAGGAAAGAAAATAGAGTTACCAAGTTTGGATGGTTTTCTCAAGGAATTAACTGAGAAAGTGAAAGATTTAAGGTAACTTATAAGGAATTTAAACTTAAAAGAAATATTTTTTAAGATAGGGAACAGGAAGATGTTTGTAGGTAATAGGGAAGCAGCTAATAGATAACAAAAGATACAAGATTATTGAAAATGGAAAAATAATAAGGAAGGCAATCTGCTGGACAATACAGGATAGAATGTGATCAAAAGTGCGTGTGCATAGTTTACCTTGTTAAGGAGGAATACTACTACATGTGAGACAGAGGTGGAAAAGGATATATTGGGGAAAATCCATGGTTGGAATCTGTTAAGGCATGATTGATGACAAGACAAAGAGAAAAGTTGCTCTAGAGTAAGTCATATAAAGTTCAACTGTAAGTGATATAAAGTTCGACGGATTTGCCGAACAGTGGAGGCAGAATTATGTAGCCAATGATTGGACTGGTAAAGAACTAAAAGGCTGAATAATTAGAGGTCCCCGTATGGATGAAGAAAAAGCTTCTGGGTTATAAGAAGGAGGGGAAGATAGAATGATAAAAGACTATAATCAGATAAAACAATTATAGAGTTCACAAACATGAAAGTAGAATACTTGTATGTGATGTTAAAAAAAATGAATATTAATCTTTGTGTTTCTGAAGTTATAGGGATAAGTAGCTCTTGTGAATTAGGCTTATGAAAAATTTAAGAAGGTAGGATACTTAAGGGAGTATCAGTGTGTGTTTTGAAGGCTCTTAATATCTAGGGAAGTAGTTAGAATAGAAATAAAAGGAAGGCAACACCATTTATTAAGCAATAATTATGTTCCAGTCACTGTGCTAATTGTTTTATAAATACTGTCATTTGATCCTCATAACAACCTTAGGAGATAGGTGCTATTATTATCTTTATTTGGGGGTTAAGGAAATTGAGGCAAATGTAGGTTGTGTCTTGCTCAGCCTAGTATGTGTTTGAGATTTGAAACCTAGTTTTACTCCCTCCCAGTTTGGCACTCTATCCGATTTGCCACCTGTTAACTACAAGATATGGGCAGGCACTTAACTCATGGAGGAGTGGAAGAGAATTTCAGGGAATATATAGATAAAAGCTATCAGATTCTTGAACCATCAATATATTATAATTGAAGTATCCTGAGGTTTCTGAGTGATGGTGATAATGAGAGATTCTGGAAGTGGTGATGATGAGTAAGGTATTTTCTGACATGATTACTACCAGCCCAGCAAGACCACTGAGTTGAGCAATATGAGTGAATGAATGTACAATCAATACTGGAAAGGGAGACCAGGCAGGAATTCAGTGTCAACAAGAGTGAGTTAGTTCTCAGTGAAAGTCAGAAGATGGAAGGAATGAGAAAAGAAAAAAAAGTTTTAAACAGAAAATAAGTTTATTAGTTATGGAGAATGCATTCCACAGAGCACAGTGGAAAGGGATAGAGATATGGGGTGGGAGGATATACAGCTCTTTCAAGAGGCCTAACTTGAGTTCTCCATTTACTAGGGGCTCACTCCCTACAAAAATTGTTTTTTATTTGCTTTGTATGCACATTGTACTAACTTATGCTAATAACTTACATTTTGTATGTTATATTCATACAAGAGAGTATCTCAAAGATTCAGTCCCTTGGATTCACCTGAAGAAAG
The DNA here is from genome assembly GCA_011680675.1 of Gymnobelideus leadbeateri. Taxonomy (NCBI): domain Eukaryota; kingdom Metazoa; phylum Chordata; class Mammalia; order Diprotodontia; family Petauridae; genus Gymnobelideus; species Gymnobelideus leadbeateri. The sequence goes on from WOXC01007541.1 coordinate 100,961, forward strand.
TTCCTTTGGTTATGCGATGTTGATCTTGTACAAAGAGGAGTAACTTTCCCTTAGACCTCAGGCCTCTATCTACTGTTACACCTGTTCTCTGAGGGAAGAAGAAGAGGAGAGTTAGTGGGGAGTGGGATTGCCATCTCCTGCTGTGTAGGTTGACTTCTATCATTTTTTGCGCCATTTCCTGTCTAATCTTTGACTTTCAAAGAGGGAAAAATGGGAAAACTAGTGATAGAGGACCTCCCATCTGATCATCTGACCTTGTGCCTTTTATCTTATGCTATATATTTCTTGAGCCTAATCTCCAACCTCTTCTGAGGAGTGGCTTCCTCTTTTCAGTGAAGAACATTTTATAACTGGTCATACTCTACACATCCCAGTTACTCTGAAACTCTGTAGGTTATCATTCCAACCCCATTCTCCATGCCCCATCAGCTATTTCCTTATATACATCTTTCTTAAACCTTCCATCTCAAGGTTCCAATCAAACTCTACCCATCCCTTACACAGTGCTCTCTGGAAAGACTTTTTTTTAAAGTAAGCAATAGACTTCCCTTCATCTTAAAACTTTTTCTCTTCCACTCCTTGTGTATCTTCTAGCAATTACTGAAACCCACTAATGATAATAGCCTCATTGACCATCATTTCTAGTACTGACTGCATTTTCACCCTCTCACCTCAGCTCAGTCCAGGCAGAAAAATTGGAATATTTCTTGCTCTTTGCTTTCACTGGTTCTCCTACTTCCATCTAACCTCTCCTTCTTTAAGTTTTCTGCTGTTCATATCTACTACCAAATCATAATCCTCATAGGTCTTGTCCACAGACTTTAAGGTCTCTTCCTTTTCTTTCTCAATGAGTTTGGGACATGGTTCATAATATCACTCCTCTCTAATTCCTGCCCCCAAACTTGAAGACTTAAACATATATAGTTAGTCACTTTCAGTCATGTCTCACTCTATAATTCTAGTTGGAGTTTTCTTGGCAAAGATACCAGAGTGATTTGACATTTCCTTCTTCAGCTCATTTTACAGATGAGGAAACTTACCATGGGTTTCAGAGCTATTAAGTGTCTGAGGCTAGATTTGAATTCAGGCAAATGAATCTTCCTGACCCCAAGGCTGACACTCTATCTACTGCATCACCTAGCTAACACCTCAATATACAAATTGGCTCACCCTCAAACACTCTAACAACTCAGTTTCTTAACCTGTTCTCTTTCCATGCCCTATTCCTATATCCTACCTCAGTTATATACAAAGATAATCATACCTTTGATCTTGCCATTACCCGTAAATGGACATCTTCATGTTCACGAATTTCAAAATCACTTTATCTGATCATACTTCGTCTTTAACCCTAAACTCAACATGAATGAAACTCAATTTATTATCCTTCCCTAAACCCCATTCACCCCTACCTGCCCTATTACTATAGAGAGCAACCCTCTCTTCCCAGTTCCCCAAGCTGACAAGCTCAATGTAATTTTTGATTCCTCACTATCTCTCAACCTCTATATCTAATCTATTGCTAAGATCTATTGATTTACTTTAGCAATATCTCCCACATAATTTCCCTTCTCCCCTCTGATACTGCTACCACTCTGGTGCAGGTCCCCCTCACCCCATACTGGGACTATTGCAATAGCCTGCTAGTGGGTCTGCTACCTCAAATCTCTCCCCACTCCAATCTATCCTCCATTCATCCACCAAAGTGATGTTCCTAAAGCATAACTCCCTACTCAATAAACTCCTTGAGGATCAAATGCAAAATTGTCTCTTTGATATTTAAAGCCCTTTATAACCTCGTCCATTGTGGGATGGAAGGTGGATGATGCTAAAGTGTGTATACAACAGCTACCAGGATTTCACTTTGGTAATAGATATAAATAGCATGAAACTTAAAGCTGGAGAGGTAACTGAGTGACAGAAATTGAACCTAGAAATGGCAGTAAGGACCAAAGAGTATTTTAACTCTTTTGCCTGGACCAGTTTTCCTACATCTTACTCCCCAACATGTACTCTGTGATCCAATGACAATGCCATTACAATAACAAGGAACTCCATCTCTCAACTCTGGGCATTTTCTGTAACTGTGATTCCTTCATGCTTGGAATGGTTTCCATCTTCATCTCTTCCTCTTGGCTTCCTTTTGCAAGCTTCCTGAAAACTCTCATAGGGACTTGATTTAACTGGATGTATTGAGATGTGGGAATGAGATGTGGTGGGGGAATCTTTAGAGAGAAATATGTTCTATCTTTCAAATCCCCTTATGGAGAGACAGAAATTTCCCTTGATAAATAATGAGGCTTCTATATGATATTAATGTTCAGATCCATAACTAGAAATTATGTCCCTTAGGGTAAAGTTGGGAGTGAGGGCTATCAGAAGATAGTCTTCCCAGTCAGCTTCTCAACCCTGAACCAAGAGTCTTCTTAGAAGAGTTTAGAGGAGGAAGGGAAGAACATAGAGCTAATTCTCTTTTGGTTCTGAAATCAAATGGGCAATGCCCAGAAGCAGAAAGAAGGAGAAGGTTTATAGAGGACACTTTACCCATAATGGCATGAATTCTTCCCAAGAAACTCCCTTGCCGATACACTAGTCATGGAATACATCACTGGGACAGGAGCATGATTAGAACTTTGTGGTATTGTTGTACTTCTGAAAAAACAATATTTGTTTTTTGGATATCTGGTATTATGTTAAGGTCCATGGAAACTTTCCTTTGACATACTAACTAATCTAATGAAGTACCGAGGTGTGCAATTCAAGGTGTGCCCTAGAAATCCATCAGTCATTCACTGGTTCTCTTAAGTAAAGCCTCTTTATTTCAATGTATGTTCCAGTTTAGCATGTCTACATTAAAATATCTATTTTACATTCATTTCCTTTAGTTGTTTTCTGGAATGGGTAAAAAAGAGTCCTTTCTTTTCTTTGAGTTCACATTTTTCAAGTAAGCAGATGTTACATTTCTCACATGTAGATAATCCCTTTTATCACTTTCCATTCATCATTGACCCCAGAGGTGTAACCTTCTCTAGTACACCAGACGGAACATTTATCTGGCTATCAAGGCATCTGAATATGAAAATCCCAAGTGTTCCAAGTATGTTCCCACAGGTAATTGTGAGTTATAGATCAAGACCTGTATTTTATGGTTGTTGCCTCATCATCTGATTAACCTCTCCAATGTTGAATACAACAAATATCAAATTTTATGACCTTTTTTGAGGTGGCAAGATAGTTAAAACAATTTTTATGCTGCTCATATTATATAATATGTGTTGTAAACCTTTTCCTTCAGAATGTACAATTGTAATTTTTCTCCCTAATTTAGAACAATTTCTCTCTCACTCTTAAAAACAAAAAGTCTAACAATATGTCTAGGCTGTTCAGACTCCTTGTTGTTATATCACAGTCAACGGTGGTGTCTATTAGACAGTTTCCAATCTGTTATCATCTGTGAATTTCATTAACATGGTGCTATTTACACCCTCTTCTTGCTCATTAATGAAGATGCTATTAGGTTGGACTCTGTAATAAAACTCTAGATATTTCAAGGAAAGTTGTTAAAGCCTCTGTTCATCATTACCTTTAAATTTCTGTTCTTTCAGCCACTTTTCATTTTCTTAATAAACTCATAACAAAGCCAATGTGAATTAATTTAGGCAAGTAAAAGTTCGAGATGATATAGATAAATATAGTTAACTAATAGTTATAGCAATAGCAATAGAGATCGAGATTGATCTAGCTATAAATATAGATGGAGAAAAAATTAGAGATTTTAATTATTTCTTTATTATAAAATAGGGAGAGTGTTGATCTTGAAATTAGGAGACCTGGTTTCAGGTCCTGCTTCTGACTCATTGCAATCATACGATTATAGTAAAGTCAATTAATTTTTCAATGACCTAGGACACTTTATAAGACTAAGTTGGAGACAAGTTATAAACCAGATTAGCATCAGTGGAACAAATTTCCACAGTAGGGTTCCCCAAACTGATGAAAAAACCTATTCAATCAACAAAATACATACAAACTGCACATTCTTTTACTCATTCAACTATTTGTTATTCTATTTAGAAAACGGTAAGATCATAGGATCACAGATTTAGTCCTAGAAGCACTCAGAGACCATCTATCACAATCCCTTCATTCTACACATGAGAATGTTAAACTCATAAAGGCCATGTGGCTTGCCCAAAATCATTTAAATAGGAAATGTCAGAGGAGATTGAATTCTAGCTTCTTCAAGTACGGACAACATTGCTCACTCTTTCTGCCATATTACATTGCCTGCTAACATACTAAATTGTTTTATTTTCTCTACAGGAACAAATGATTCTATTATTGGATCCCTCCTTTCCAATCTTCTGTATTACTTTTCTCCTCCACATACTTTATAATCCAGTGACACAGGCCTCCATTCTGCAATTTGAAGAGTAATTCCATCCACTATTCTGTGCATTTTCATTGGTGGTACCCTAACCTTGAGAATTCTCTCCTTCCTCATCTCCACATTTTGGCTTCCTTCAAGTCTCCAATGAAATCTCACCCTCTCTAGGAAGCTTTTCCTAATTTGTCTCAAGGATAGTGCCTTACCTCTACTGATTATCTCCGATTTATCTTGTGTGTGTTGTTTTACCATTGTTTGTATGTTGTTGTTATCTCTTCCTTTACATTGAGCACTCCTTCCAGACAAAGTCAATTTCTGGTTTTGTTTTTTCCCTTTATGCCCAGTGCTTAGTACAATGACACATAGGAGGTATTTTATCAATACTTGTTGACTTGCTTTGACTTGGGTCTAGAACTTGACAGGGCCTAAGAAGCCATTTAGACTAATTCCCTAATTTTAAAGATGAGGAAGCCATATTAGGACACTTAAAAGACTTTCCCATGATTGCTCAGGAAGCAAGCATAAGTGACAGGATTTGAATCCAGGTCTTCTGATTCCAGAGCCGCTGTTGTTTCCATTTTACTATGTACATTTTTTTAGGCAAATTATTTTTTTATGACTGAATAAAGCTTATTTATTGTGGTATTGTTATTCTCATTTCAGTACTTGCTGAAAAATGGTTCCCAATCCAGTTCTGCTACTTACTTCTTTATGTTTGTCCTATGTCAAGTAACACAAACTATATAGATCTATAATGCTTATCTGCTATTAGAGATATTAAAAAAGTGTCAGAGAAAATATCAAGAAATACTGATTCTTATGTTTACTTTCCATCTCTACAGTATTTTATTAAATAGATTCTACATGTACATTTATGACATTCTTGATGAATATATGGGTAGAAGGTAATAGGAAGAATTTCACAAATGACCTTCTCTAGGAGACCCAACTTTAAAGTCATACAACTGATACATGCTGAAAAATCATCTAAAGGTGGATAAGATAAAACCATATCTATTATTTTTGACTATAGAAAGTGAATTGATTTGGCAGATGAAAATATTACTATGAAGTCTCTCTTCCAAATTGTATTTTAAAATAAGGCAAGATTTATTGGATGATATAAGAATAGGATATAGTTTAATTCAATGACCCTCTGATTATTGACATCAAGGGCATAAAAGATGGAAATGTGTGCTAACAGAATGTATTTAATTAACTAGGTTAGATGTATACAATATATAGTGAGGTTTTGTTTGATACAATGATTAAAGTACTTGATGTTATATGGAGGAAGGGCAGGCAACTGGTACCATTTTCATGTAAGTGCCCTTTCATGTTCAATTCATTCCCCCCTCTCCTCAATTCTACAACCATAAATTGTGAATGGTAGGGTGGGAAATAGTCTGTATTAGACAAAATCCTAAGAGCAAAGACCTATTACAGATTGCTGGCTAGATGCATTAACCTGGTAACACAATTATCATCTGATGAATAGTCAATTTGTATTGACTTAGTGCCCATCGACTTTTATTTTTTATTAAATAAATGCTTTATTAACTTCTGTTTTACATCATTAATTTCTGCCAGATTTTGAGTTACAATTATTTCCCCCCTGTTTTTCCCCTACCCACTCTACCAGAATACCAGTCCCACAAGATATCGCTTTCTCCACTCTGCTCTCTCCCATATCTTCTCCCATACCCCCTTCGACTTTTCCATGAGAGGAAGGTGAATCTCTGTGTTCCAATGTCTGCACATCTTATCTCCCAATTATAAGCAAAAGAGTATTGATAATAGTATATATATATATATATATTTGAAACATTTCATCTTAAAACCTTGAATTTCAGATCCATTCCCTTCCTCCCTTGTTCAGTATATGTTGTACATGTCTAGCAATGCAAAACATTGCCATAGTAGATATATTGTTCAAGGCTGCTTATAATTCCCTCCCACTCATCCCACCCCCCACCTGGTCCATTCCCTACATGATCCTGTCCCTCTTCTATAGTGGGTACTTCCAACCTCCCCTCCCACCAAGGATGCCCTCCCATCCATCATCCCTTCTCTCATCTCCCTTCCCCCTATTCTGCTGCAGGTTGAGATATCCCATTTAGTATGTATGTCATTCTCTCCCTGAACCAAATCCAATGAGAATGTGGTTTTGCCTTTTTGCCTTCCTATTCTTCCCCTCCCTTGCAGCCACTTCCCCTTGCTTCTTCCACATGAGATAGTTTACCCTACCCTGGTTCTCCCCATCTCCTCTTGCCACTTTCCTTTCTCACCTCATAATTTCACCCCTTGAGTATCCTCCCTTCCCAACAAATTAAAGCTGTGCCCTCTATCCATATATAACTGTAAACATATATACACACATTCACATATGTATTCATATGACCATACACCCTTCTTCCATTATTTTCATACTGAGAAACATTTCATCAGTCACTGTTATTGTTTTTCCATATAGGGATGTAAATAGTTCAACTTTGATAAGTTCCTTTTGATTTCTTTTCCCTGATTACCTTCTCAGGAATCTCTTGCTTCTAGCATCTGGATGTCAACTTTTCTATTCAACTCTGGTTTTTTCATCAAGAATGCTTGAAAGTCTTCTATTCCACTGAATGACCATATTTTCCCCTGAAACAAGATACTCAGTTTTGCTGGGTAGGTGACCCTTGGGTTCAGTCCCAGCTCTTTTGCCCTCTGGAATATCATATTCCATGCCCTTTAGTCCCTCAGTGTAGAAGCTGCCAGGTCCTGAGCTATTCTGATTGTGTTTCCACAATATTGAAATTGTTTCTTCCTGACTGCTTGTAATATTTTCTCCTTGATCTGGGGATTCTGGAAGCTGGTATAATATTCCTGGAAGTTTTCTTTTTGGGATCTTTTTCAGGAGGTGATGGGTGGATTCTTTCAACCTCTATTTTGCCCTCTGGATCCAAAACATCAGGGCAATTTTCCTTGAGAATTTCTTGAAGGGTGATTTCTAGGTTCTTTCTTTGATCATGGCTTTTGGGTAGTCCAATAATTTTAAATTGTCTCTCCTGGATCTATTTGCCAGGTCCATGGTTTTTCCCATGATGTATTTCACATTGCCTTCTAATCTTTGATTTGTTTGGATCTGTTTAACAGCATCTTGATTTCTCATAAAGTCATTCGCTTCCATTTGCTCCAGTCTAACTCTGAGGGAATGAATCTCCTCAGTGAACTTTTGAGATTCTTTTTCCATCTGGCAAAGTTGGCTTTTAAGGCATTCTTCTCCTCACTGCCCTTTTGGGCCTCCTTTGCCATTTGAATTAGTCTATTTTTAAGGTGTTGTTTTCCTCAGTCAGGCTGTTGACCCTCATTTCATTCTTTTCCTGCATCCTTCTCATTTCTCTATCCAATTTTTCCTCCACTTCTCTTATTTAATTTTTTTAAAGCAATTGGGATTAAGTAACTTGCTCAAGGTTACACGGTCTTATTTTATTTTTAAAGTCCTTCTTAAGGTCCTCTATGGCCTGTAACCTGCTCATATTTTCCTTTGGGGCTTTTGGAGCAGGATTTATGACCTCACAATTCTCTGACTGTTCCATGCTTCGATCCTCTTTGCCCCCAAAATAGGAGTCTAAGGTTGCATTTTTCTGTTTAATTTGTTTTCATTGCCTTGGCATGTTGCCACTTAATTCCTTGACTTTTGGGCTTGTTGCCACACCATGGCGCTGCCGCCATACAGCGGAACTTACATCCTGAATGTGTGGGGGACAACTTCCATTTCTGTCAAGCTGGAAACTCACCCACGACCTGCACCCCAGATCATAATCCAGATCCATGGAGATTAAAGCAAGAGCGATTACCACCCAAGACTTATTGCTGGATCTCCCTACAGTTCACAGGCCAGGAGCTGGAGCTGCCTCTGAAAACTACAAAATGGTGTGTCTCCTCAGTGGCTTCTAGCCCCCAGGGTAGGAAGCTGAAAATACTGGTCCCAAAGTCCATAGGGCACTAACCTCTCACTTTGTCCTAGGTATGTCTATGTTGATAATTCTGGAATCTCCACAGCTGCTGGTGTTCTGGGGTCCCTCCAGCTGGCTGCTGGCCCTGCCGCCCTGGGGCTAAAACCTCAACTCAGGCAGATCTGTGCTCGGCTACCCAAGCACTGTGCTGCCAGCTCCCAGAGCACTAAGCTGGTCCTTCCTGCAGGGCTGCTGGGCTGTCCTCAGCGGGAGGTTAGCTTCTCTGTGTTGTTCTGTGGGTGCTGGGGCTCCAGAAGTTGTTCAGAGTCCCCTTTTACATAGTTTGGAGGTGATCTTGGGGAAGAGTGGCTTGGACGCACTGTTTCTGCTCCTCCATGTTGGCTCCACAATCGTGCCCATCCACTTTTGAAAACATATTGAGGCAAGTAAAAGTCCACAGTAGGGAACATGAAGAAATTTATCCAATATCAATGATCAAAACCTCTTATCCTTGCCTGGGCACATAGAGTTGTAATATTGCATTGGCATAATAAGAGTATACATGGAATTGGGAAGAAGAAAAGAGTAGGTGACTAATAGGTATGAGTATTTTCTATAGGTCTTCTCTAAGGAGATCACTTGCAGAATTCCAAACTGGATTATATCAGTGATTGAAGCCATTTTCAAGACCTCAGATCTCATGCCCAGAAGTTCAGACTTTTAATTTTAGTTGGGAGAGTATTGGCTTTTGCCCCCAGGGCAAGAAGCCACTGAGATGCCTTGGCACAACCAGTGCCACTTTGCAGCTTCAGCTCCTGGTCTGCAGACTGTAGGGGGACCAAGCTACCAGTCTGAGGGATAATCACTCTTGCTTTAACCTTCTTGGATCTGGATTGCAGACTAGGGTGGATAGTCTTTATCGGAGGGTATATAGGTATATTAATACATATGTGAATGTGTGTATATATATGTTTACAGTTATACATAGATAGAGGCCACAGTACCAATTTAAAGAGAAGGGATTATACTTAAAAGGTGAAATTAAGAGGTGAGAAAGGAATATATTGAGAGGAGATGGGGAGAGACAGAATGGGGCAAACTATCTCATATAGAAGAGGCAAGGGAAAATGGGTATAATGGAGGGGAAGAACAGGAAGGCATAAGGGAATGGGTCAACTTATACTCATTGAATTTGTCTCAGGGAGGGAATGACATACACACTAAATAGGGTATCTCACCCTACAGGACAATGGGGGAAAGGAGACAAGAGGGGGGATGAAAGAAGGGAGGGCAGGCTGGGGTGGAGGGAAGTTGGAAGCACACACTTTTGAAAATGGACAGGACCAAAGTAGAGAATAGGACAAGTGAGAAGTGGGATAGGAGGGAGGGAAATATAATCAGTCTTCTACAATATATCTACTATGGTACTGTTTTGCATTAGCTACACATATACAATTCCTATATTGAATTGCTTGTCTTCCCAGTAAGGGTGGGTGACAAGAGAGGAAGGGAATGAATCTGGAATTCAAAGTTTTAAACTCAAATGTTTAAAAGATATACTATTATTAATACTATTTTACATGTAATTGGGAAATAAGAGGAGGGATATCCTGTGGGTCTGCTATTTTGGGGAGATGGATAGGGGAAAAATGGGGAGAAAATGTGTAACCCAAAATCTGGCGTAAATGAAATAAAACAGAAATTAATAAAGAAAAAATACAATAACATAAAACACTTAAAGGTTTACAAAATATTTCACATATCATCTCATTGTACTCTCACATCAATGTAATGAGGAAGTTATTATTATCTCTATTTCACAGAGGAGGAACCAATGCTAAAATAAGTCAAATGACTTTCCTCTGGACACAAAGCTAAAAGCATCTGAGGAAGGATTTGATGTCAGGCCTTCCTAAGCCGAATTCCAGTATTCTGTCTGCTCTATATCCTACCTGATTGGGAAGTGTGTGTGTGTGTGTGTGTGTGTGTGTGTGTGTGTGTGTGTGCTTGTGTGTGTGTGTGTGCATGTGTGTGTGAAGCTATAGTAGCCCTAAGGAATGAATAAAATGGTCATGCAATGTTGTATGCCCCTAGGGATTGTTTCTTTGAATTAGTGACTTGTGCTCATAGGATTGTGATTTTTGTGTCCCTGGGACTGGTTTGCTGGAATTCATGAACAGAACACCACCATTACCTAATGCCTTATTTATGCATGTTTTGGGTCATCCTGCAAGTTATGAGAAGAAGCTAATACTTCATCCCAGCTTTACATCAGTTTATGAAAATGCACAGAATCTGCCAAACTCTTCTCTGTTGCACACATCCTGGTAAACACGTTTCTAGGAAGCAGTCTTTAGCATACAATAGATCATAACTGACTACTTCCAAGGATAGAGGAAAAGTCTGCAATATGGTGAAATGAAAAAGAAAAAAAAATGGAGGGTAGCAGCGATACCATGTTTTTTAGTACTGGTATTCATTTACCAAAACTGGATGCTTAAAGAGTGAGTAGAATGTTGGGCAATCTATATTGTCCTGTTTTACTCCATTAATGAGAGAAAATGGTCCAGATTATATGAATTCGACACTATCTTCACTACATGTTGTAATCTATGTCACCCAATTCAAATAGGAGCTGAAGGCTGTTACCAGGACTAGATGAGTCAGCCAAGCAATGAATGACCTTTGAAATGATTACAAAAAAGGGAGCATGGGAAGGGCAGTTTAATTAAGCTGACATTAATTATTTAATTTAAAATTAGAAGAATGAGGCTCTTTATTAGATCCTCTTTTTAAAACTCCATGGTGTTTTATTAGTTTCTTGTATAAAAACCTTGCCAGTACTAATTATTCTACATTTGAATTTCTGGAATTAAATTCTGCAAAACAGGCAATTTGCAGTTATCCTCATGATGGTTATTTACTTGATATATCAGGAATTTTCTGTAGCAAATGTATGATTTCAATCTGGCTTCTCCCTTGTCACCTTTACCCAAGATTTTCTTCTTCCACTGGCTATCTTTGAATCTGAGTTTATCAAATTAAAAAAAAAAAAGAATTTAGATTAGTGCTACTATGGTCTTGAATCATTCCAAATTAGGAAACTAAATGAGCTAAAACTAAATCATCACATTGTCCCTGTCTCCCTGTCACATAAGAAATTGGACTTCTCTTGGATATGTAGATTGTCTCTTGCTAGTACAGATATCTGAGTCATTCTTCTTATGTTGTAAAATATGTTTCTGTGTTGAATAAAAGGTATCTTCTTTTAAACCATTCTCAATGTTTCTAATAGTGCTTTTGTCCTTAATACAACTGTGTGTGTGTGTATATATATATATATATATATATATATATATATATATATATATATATATTATGCTAAGTGTCTATATAAAGGGGGTTGGTCAGGGGCCCCAATCACTGATTTCCCTCTTCCCAAATTATTTTATTTAAATAGTCTATATATATGTATATATACATATATATTTCCATTTATTACCTTTATATTTATATAATGTATATGTGTATATGTGTGTGCATGTGCATGGATGTTGTCTCTACCACTAGAATGTAAACTCCTAGAGAGTAGATTTTTTCTTTTCCATTCTTTGTACTTGGATTTGATGTGGATGGCTTTTCCCAGCAACAATTGGAACCTTGCCTAAATCTCAATCTGCCCAGTAACAGGGGTATCTTTGACAAGAAAACCTTGTTGTTTTCTATGTATGTGACTAATCCCTATGATTTGTGCCCATATCCCTGTATGTTACAAGTTAAGTTCTCTGCTTTGTGACCACATCCCTGAACTTTTTTTGTAAAGTACCCAACATAACTGCATCTCCTTTCCTGCCTCCCCTTACACACCTGCTTCCCCTTTCCTGACATCCTTCTATTTCATAATGGCCCATATAGGAGGATACTTCCATCCCTAGCTGAGTGGCAAAAACTTGGGTATAAAAGTAAGCCTTATCTTATCTGTCTTACCCCAGGTTGCTAGTCTTCCTACAGACTAGCCTGCCACTTTTGCAACAATAAAGTTCTCTTGTCTCAGAGAACCTCTGCCCCTGAATTCTTCCCAGACAACCCAACTCCGAACATCATCCACTTCTTCAGATTCATAGCCTGGCACAGTGCTATGGAAGTCAATGTTTATTATACATTTGTTCATGGATAGGTTGAGTCCCTTGGTGGCAGGTAGGTAGTGCGGTGGATAGAGTGCTAAGCCTGAGGTCAGGAAGAGCTTCGTTTAAATTTGGTCTCTAAATACTTACTAGCTGGAATACCCTGGAAATGCCACTTAATTCTATTTTACTCAGGCTCTTCAGTTATAACATAGCATTAGTAATGGCACCTACATCCTAGGATTAAATGAAATATTATTTTTAAAGTGCTAAGCACAGAGCCTAGCACATTATTAATATTTAATCAGTACTTATTTCTTATCCCCTCCCCTTCTTCCCCTTCCTCCCCTTCCTCTCCTTCTTCCTCGTCCTCCATTGAGTTTGCCTAGAAACAAATTAATACAGCTAGTTCTAAATACAACTAGTTCAGCATCCACACTTTACAAATATGAAAGCAAAGTCCCTGACACATAAAATTACATGATCAAGGAATAAATATCAGAAATGCTGGGAATCTTACCCAAAGTCCTCTGAGTCCAGGTGCAGTGCTACATCCACCAAACCATACTGTATTAAAGTGTTTATTAAACATATTATGTACTGGGCATGTGGTAGGTACTGAAAATAGAAAAGCACAATAAAATATCCCCTGCACTCAAAGAGCTTACATTTTTACATTTTATTGGGTAAAATATCATGCATACATTAAAGTAAATAAAAATTAAATTAAAAGTAAATACAAAAATATTTTAGGGACACTAGCACCTAGGGAGATCAGCAAAGGCCTCATATACAAGGTACATTTGCATTTAGCTTTGATACATGGATAGGAATTCTAAGAAGAGGTGAAAAGGAAATAGTGCATTCCAGATATCAGGGTCAACCTGGGCCAATGAATGAAAGCAGAAAATATTTTGTTTACTAGGGACTTCCAACAGGTTAATTTAGCTGGAGTGTAAAGTATATGAAGTGCAGTAAGTTATAAACAGCCTGGCAACTAAAGTTGAAACCAGACTGGGGAGACGTTTTAATGACAACTAGCAGAGTTTGCACATATTTTATTTTAGATTCATAGGGAGCCAATAGATTTTCTTGAGCAAAGGAGTGATGTGGCTGAATCTGTGTTTTAGGAATATCACTTTGGTGACTCTAGGAAGAATGGATTAGAGAGTAAAGAGGCTTGAAACAGTGAGTTCAATTATCAGGCTATTGCAGCAGCCCAGGTGAGAAGTGATTAGGCATTCCCACTGGCACTTTTCTAAGAGGGTGAGAGATAACTCTCAGAATAAGCTACTAGAGCACAACTGAAGTAGTTTGGTTGAATTGTTTCTGAAAGAAGATAAACACCATTGAGAGAAACCTTCTTTCGTGTTGGCCATGAAACAGGAGCCAATAGACCTTCTCATCCCCACTAAGCCAAAGAAGGGAAGCAGTCAGTCAAGTCACTGAAATTTAATCAAGTCTTTTCTTTCATCTTCTGAACAGGGTATCAAGAGGCACAGGCCACATTCCACAGGGTGAAAAGGAGAATGCAGCTGACATGTGTTGCTGTCCCATGGCAAGCTTTAATGGCTGCTAATGGAAAGACTATACACAAATTCCAGCTGTCTTCTTCATTCTCACTCCCAACATTATTCTATCTTCTGATGTGTCTCCTCAACAGGGAAAAGTTGAAAAGGGGAATTCTTCCTGACAGAGTCCATTTTCCCAAGTAAAAATGTGAGGATATCCCTGGCCCCTCAAACATAATTAGGGGTTGACTTATGCCCTTTTATCAAGGTTCCAATGAGTATTTTCTTGCCCTATGGAGTCTGTAGATCTATTTCCTTTTCACATTTCTCTTGATATCCTTGTGCTGTGCTCATGGGATTTTTCAGAAGAGATGTGAAAGGAGAAAGAAAAAAAAAGATTGCTGAGCAGTACTGTTAGCTCATTTTTACAAGTCCATCTTCAATGAGTCTGAAGCAATTAATTCATTCTGGGGCAACACACAAATAGGACCATTAATATTTTAAGGGACTATGGAGGCCAAAGGCTTCTATTTTCTCTCTTAAGAAGAAAAGTCCTCAACAATGGTGTAGTACATTATGAATTCATCAAGTTGGTAGGGGAACTCTGAAGACAGAATTTATAAAAGAATTTGAGATTTGAAAGAGATCTCAGGAGTTTAACACAAAAAAACATTCTTTCTATAATATCATTGAGAAGTAGTCATCCTGCTCTGCCTGAAGACCTACAATGAAGAAAAATTTACCAGATCTTGAGGAATCCAGTTCTACTCTGGAGAAGCTCTAATTGTTGGAACATTTTCCTCACTCAAATTAAAGTCCCAGGACTTTCTATGGAGGTTGTTGAATTTGTATTATAATGTTGGTAGTTTCATCCCTATCATTTTAAATAACTTCTTATTGTCTTTTATGGACCCAATGAAAGCTCAAGTTATTTTCAAGCTCCCTCCCTGATGGCTTATTTAACCACTTTCCCTTTAGTTCTTTATTTTTTGATAAGGTTGTTTCAGGCTTACTGGCAGTTTGAATTATACTTAAGATCTGTTTATGGTGGACTTAAATGCCTCTTTGAGAAGGGGAAAGGAGGAGAGAGCAAGCATTTAATTAATTGCCTACTATGTATTTGGCATTGTGCTAAACACTTTATAAACATTTTCTTCCTCAGGAAAGAGATACAAAAATAAAAACCCTAAGGAACATTATAGCCAAATTTCAGAACTATCAGGTCAATGAAAAAACACAAGTGGCCAGAAAGAAACAAGTCAAATATCAGTTAGTCACAATCAGGATCACATGGGACCTAGCAGCTACAACATTAAAGTATGAGAGGATATGGAACATGATATTCCAGAGAGCAAAGAATCTAGAACTACAACCAAGAACCACTGACCTGACAAAATTAAGCAAAATACACCAAGGGAAAAGAATGGTTAGTCAATGAAATAGGATTTCATATCTCTGTAAGAAGACAAGAATTAACCAAAAATTTGACCTCCAATATAAAGACCCAAGACAGCATAAATAATAGGACCAAAAGGAAAAGAAAACAAAAAGGATTCACTAGACCTATACTATTTATATCCCTACAAAGGAAGCTCATACATCACTAAAAGTACAGATAAAAGAAATAAACAGAGAGGGTATGGGTATAAGGTGAATTTGGGAGGATGATACAAAAAATTAAAGAATGAGAAAGAAGAGTACAAAGGGTACAGAAGGAGTGTAGAGGTAGAATGGGTTAAATTATTTCACATGTAGAGGCAAGAAGGACCTATTACAGTGGAGGGGAAGATGGGAAGGTGGGCAATGGGCATTCCTTGAACCTTACTCTCATCAGTATTGGCTCAAAGAGGAAATAATATACATAATCAGTTGAATATAGAAATATATCTTATGAGACTGGGAAATAGGACAGGAGGAGATTAAATGAAGGGGAAAATGGAGTCTGACATATGAGAGGGCAGATCAGGGGAAACAGTAGACTGAAGCAAAACACTGGTGAAATAAGAAAGGAGAGAGAGGACAAAGAGGAAGAATAGGATGGAGGGAAATATACATTTAGTAATCATAACTGTGAACTTTTCTTTTTATTCTTATAGACCAGGAGTAGTTCTTACTCCTCAAAAAATTTTTCCTTGATGTCTAAAAGACTTTCTCTTCACTTTGTTGCTTGCAAATAAACTTCTGAAATTGGATAATTCTTTTCCTTCATGATTCACAGTGATCTTATATTCTGTCACAGTATTATTTTATCCTGTTTTGAACACTTTCAGCTTTATTCCTTGAATTATTTCATACAGTATTGCATTTGGGTTTTTTATTGAATCATTTCATTTGTGGGAGAACTGTGTTCCTGAAATTATCTCTGTACATCCCATGTTCAAGGTCATTTACTTCAGTAAATGTAGAACCCATGTGTTCTTTCTAGTGCTTCAATGGGATGAATTTTCCCATAAAATGGAAGTGGATAGTAGAGCAGATAAAATAAAAGGCTAGAATCCTATAATATCTTGCTTAGAAGGAACACACCTGAAGTAGACACACACAGGGAAAAGGTAAGGGGCTGGAGCAGAATATATTCTGCTTCAACTGAAGTAAGAAAAAGCAGGGGCAGCAATCTTGATCTTATACAAAGTTAAAGCAAAGATATCCCTAATTAAAAGAGATAAGGAAGGAAACTACATCTTGCTAAATGATACCATAGAAAAAGATGTAATCAAATTAGAAAAGCAATGAATAGTCTCCCTATCAGACCTATGCAGAGGGGAAGAATTCATAACCAAACAAGAGAAAGAGAGCATCAAGAAATTTAGAATAAATAATTTTTATCATAATAATTAGAAAAGCTTTTGTATAAATGAAACCAGTGCAACCAAGATAAAGAAGGAAAGCAGAAAACTGGGAAACAATATTAACCACAAATGTCTCTGATAAAATAATCATTTTTCAAATATATATCTGAGTCAAGTTTATGAGAATACAAGCCATTCCCCAATTGATAAATGGTCAGAGGATATGAATGGGCAGTTTTCCAATGAAGATTAAAGCTATCTTTAGGCAAATGAAAAAAATTGCTCTAAATCACTTTTGATTAGAGAAATGCAAATGAAAACATCTCTGACGTGCCACTCATACCTATCAGACTGGCTAATATGGCAAAAAAGGAAAACGATAAATGTTGGATAGTATGTGGGAAAATTGAGACACTAGTGTATTGTTAATAAGTTATGAACTAATCCAACCATTCTGGAGAGCACTTTGAAATTATGCCCAAAGAGCTATAAAACCATGCATACCCTTTGACCCAGCAATACCACATCTAGGTCTGTTTCCCAAAGATACCATAAAAAGGAGGGGAAAAAAGGGGTCCTACACGTGCAAAAATATTTATAGCAGTCTATTTCATCGTGGCAAAATATTGGAAATTGAGGGGATACCCATCAATTGGGGAATGACTGAACAAACTAGAATATGATTGTGATGAGATACTATTGTGCAATAAGAAATGATGAACAGGAAAATTTCAGAAAAACCTGGAAAGATTTGTACAAACTAATGCAAAGTAATGATCAACTACTAATGACTCAGATCTTCTCAGAAACACTAGACAAGTACAAAGGACTCAGAAAGGAAACTGTTATCTATATCCAGAAAAAGATCTGATGAACTCAGACTGCAGATTAAAGCCTATTTTTTCACTTTAGTTTTTCTTATGGTTTTATTTCCTTTTCATCTGTTTCTTCTTCCAAAACTTCAATGAATAGGAAAATATGTTTTACATTGTAACAAATGTATAAAATCTATTAAACTGTCCATATCATAGGTGAGGGAAGGGAGGGAGAAGGAAAAATTTGAAACTCAAAATCTTGTAAAAATGAATCCTAAAAATCTTTCTTAATATGTATTTGGGGAAAATTAAAATACCATTTAAATAAAGAATAATCTCACCTGATCCTTTCTTATTTAATTCTTTAATTTTCTTTTCTTTTCTTTTTTTTTTTTTTGATTAGTGGGGTCATTTTTTTAAACTGTTAAGAAAATTTTCATGGTTTTATTGTATAATGAGGCATTGGAATATCTGAACAAATCAAGATCTGGGCTGCACATGCAGCTGCTGCTTTCTCCTGCATTTCTTTGGGTTACTAGAACAACTTGTCAGTACATTAAAAAACAAAACAAAACACCCTTTTTCATTACTTAGTCTTTCTAAGGCATGTGCGGGTACAACACAAATTTCTCCTGTCAGATGCAGCTAGTCTAACGTCCAAGCATCATGCGCAACACACTGCCACCACCGAGGTGTCCACCCACCGAGGCCTTGCAGACTCGTGTATGATATTTGGAGTGTTCTAGGGGCCAGGGGAGGGGAAGTGTGAATAATATCAGGAAGAGGAGAGAGAAGGAAACAGCATGGGCGCCTTGGGAGGAGGGGGCTCAGCCAAAGTTGTGTAGCACTAGCCTGAACATGTCATTGGTGCACACCCAAGCATCGTTGATGTTCTTTAATAGAAATATCTGGTGGAATCCCATGATGGGGTCTTCATCAGCCTTTAGCTGCTCCACCACCATAGTGAGTATACAGCTGTCAGGGGTGGGCTGGTGGTCCTGAGCTGTGATGCTGTGCTGTATTTTCTGAAATGGAAGGCTAGGCAATTTCTCCAAAATGGCTGCTTTGCCTTGGAATTGCTGCCCTTCCCATGTAAGGCAAGATGCATCAATATATATTGCTCCTAATTGAGTTCTGTCAATATCAAATAATTGGTAATAATCCTGCACAAAGCTGGATCCAATCTGCTCCCAAATCGGCTTGTCTCCCATTCTGGGTCCTCACCTAGCAGCAGAAATAGCTATGTGCCTCTGGACAAGTCACTTCACACTGCCTCAGTTTCCTCATCTGTCAAATGAGCTGTAAAATGAGGGGATTGAATTGGAGGATGGTTTCCTAGAATGAGGAGGTGGTCTCTTCCAGCTCTTAAGCTTTGTAATCAGTATCAGGCTCCGGGGGTGACGCTGAGGTCCGAAGCCCGACTGGCTGGCACGATGGCAGCAGCAGTGGCTGCAACTGAGTGCAGTCCCGGACCGATTGTCCCCCCCCCCCTTCCCTCTCCCCAGTGGGGTCATTTTTTAAAGCTATGCAAGTGTAGTAGGTTTTTCATTTTCCTTTGCTCTTTGGAATATCATAATCTAATATCTTCTTTGTATTCTTATAGACCGGGAGTAGTTCTTACTCTTCAAATAGATTTTCCTTGATGGCTAAAAAACTTTCCCTTCACTTTATTGTTTGCAAATAAACTTCTGAAATTGGATAATTCTTTTCTTTCATGATTCACAGTGATCTTATATTCTGTCACGACATTATTTTATCCTGTTTTGAACATTTTCAGCTTTATTTCTTGAATTATTTCATACAATATTGCATTTGGGTTTTTTATTGAATCATTTCATTTGTGGGAGAACTGTGTTCCTGAAATTATCTCTCTACATCCCACATTCAAGGTCATTTACTTCAGTAAATGTAGAACCCATGTGTTCCTTCTAGTGCTTCAATTATGGATTTTGCTTTGCCGTTTTTTCCTTCCTTTATGCATTTTTTGAGATCTATACGTGTCTCTTTTTCGAAGACACATTAGCTTAGACAAATTTTCTGTCCTGTATTCTAAATTGCCTATTCTCTTGTCTTTCTGAGATCTTCTTTAAAGTGTCTAATTCCTGTCATATTTTCCACATTTATTTCCTATTTCTGTTTTCATCTGTTCCAGAGATGATTTCTCTGTATCCATTTTTCCCCTTAATGACCCTTAGAATTTGTTTTATTGCATCCCGCTTCATTTGTAGACAGACGGCTCATTTTCTACTTCAAGATAATATTTTTTCATTGTATTGTTGCCTTTCTTGTTCTTTCTAAGAATTTTTCCTTCCTTTTTTGAGAGTATTCATGCTTAACATTTTTGTTTGGGAACTCAGCTTATTCCCAAGTTCACCATATTTGTCTTTCTTTTTATTTATAGTCCCTAGCACAGTGATTGGCATATGGTAAGTAAGTACTGAGCAAATGCTTGTTGACTTATTGAACAACTGTTGACTTTTTTCCTCTTGCCTTTGCTGTCTTTTGATAAGAGAGTTAGTATCAGGCACTGCATCATGCTTTCAAATTCTCTGTCTGACTACTATCTACAGCTGGCAATTTGGCTTATCTTTAAGCTTTCTTTTCTATTTAGTTTACTCTTCCTCTTGGAGCTCTTTTCTACTCTAGCACTTGAAAAAGCAGTTTGTATGCAAATTATGTTTCATGATGTGGCATTGACTGGCCACTCCTCCACCCAGAGCTTAGACCTCTACTCATTGCCTCTGACACTTAACACTTACTAGGTTTGGGCAAGTCACTTAACCCCAATTGTCCAGCCCTCTTCCCTCCAAAAAAAAAAAATAAAATAAATAAAAAAAAAGAACCCTACTAATTTTCAAATTTTCTTTATTGGCCTTCTGATTTGTTAGTTCTATGTCTATCTCAGTGAATGCTGTCTACTCCCCCAAACACAGTTTTAAAATTTTCTCCAGTATAAACAACCCAGTCTGCATGACTTCAGAGTTCTAACATTGAGGGTTGGACTACTTGTGTTATGCAAAATAGATCTTATTTTGTCTTGCCCCCTGTTCTCCACTAGGAGGATAGCAGTTTCATTTTAAACCCAACTCCCTTTCTTTTTCCTGGAAAGTATTCTCCTCCCTTACATATATCTATGTGTTATGGGGTCACCTCCCTGTTCACCAATATGGTTTGATGACTGAGTTGCTCATATAGAGGGGAAAGCAGGCTCAGATTGACTTCACTGAAATGGCAGAGTCCTTAAAATCATTTCAGCTAGATTTTCAAAAGGCAACATGTTCACAAAGGTTTGAGATCATGTTCAGGGTAAGGTTGTGAGTCCTTGAGTTGAGTCTATCCCTGTTACTTTAGACCAGAAATCTTTTCCTTATATGGAAATAGTTTTCATGATCTTTCCCTCACTCAATTATATTTATGTATTATGGTTGGAGGAGGTGGGTTCTGCAAATTACATAGGGTCAGCTATACTGTCATGACTTCCATCATATGATATAGTTCTCTCTTTTGTTTTGTGGTTAAATAAATAGTTCTGAGGCCTAGGCTTATTCTAAAACCAAACATAAAGATGCTATCTGTGGTTTCCCAAGTTTAAGGCATGGTTGGTCTGTAGCCTGAATGGTTTCAGTGGGGATACTTAGGGTTGTATGGAGCTGGCTGCAAAGATGGGGTAGAAAAAAAAAGCACTTTACAAAAGTCTCCCTGTGTAAGCACTACATCTAAGGCATACAAATAAAATACAGATCCAGAAAAAAAGCGATGATTTCCCTTTAGTAATCAACCAAAGCATAACCTTCTCTGCTCTTTTTTTTTTAAATAGGAATTCTCCCTTTGATTTATGCACCAGTGCTTGCAACACACTAATATAATTGGTAAACCACAAAAATAAGAGGGTTTTGTGTGTGTGTGTGTGTGTGTGTGTGTGTGTGTGTACAGTGAGAAACAACAGGTCTCACTGAGTTGTTTTCTGTTTTTTGTTTTTTTTCAGAGTAATTGCTCAGTATTGAAAGCTGGTAAGGTTGGGACAATTATGCATTAAAAAGGTCTGACTATAACTTGGTTTTCTTCCAGTTCAGTATGAACCAAAACTGAAACATAATCTAATGCTGTTAGAGGCGACATTAATTGCACATAATAACCACAACAAGGAAGTGATAGTTCTTCTGTATTCAGTCTGATGTCACCTAGAGTACTGGCTTTGCTTCTGGGAGCTAACTGAAGTGTACCCAGAAAAAGGGGTGACATGTTTGAGAGGTCTGAAGACCATCCAACAGAAGGTTAGGTTACAGGAATTGGAGATGTTTATCTTCAAAGAAAAGAAAGTTTAGAGGAAAGATGATAGCTGAGTGCAAACTCAGAGATTTTGTAATTTCATGGCCTATGAAAGAGCATCAGAGTAAATTATTTCTAGTGGGAGAATGAGCATTCTCCAACTTCCACTGAGCAGCCTTCATTCTCTGGAATAAAACTGTTCCCTTTGTATAGAGCAGCTAGCAAGGCTAACACTGCATGGCTTATTCATTCCTGGCTGCCTTACTCTTTCTAGGAGAGGGCTTACTTTGCTATAGACAAAATCACAGGATCATGGTATCTCAAAGTTCCAAAGGAAATTATATGTCCTTTGGTCTAACTCATATGTGAACAATAATCTTTCCTACCATAGTCCAAAAAAGGATCATCCAATATTTATGTGAAGACTGAAATAAGGAACACATCTTGAGTCAATCCATTACATTTAAATTGTCAGTACATTTTTCCACTTACTTCAAACTAAAATCTTCTATCTTTTACCTTACATTCGTTTTTCCTAATTCTATCCTCTAGGAACATGCAAAACAAGTCTACTCCCTGCTCTACATCACTGCCTTTAATTCCTTTGTACTCAACACTGTTCTCTTATTAAAGGAGACCTGGATAGCATTATCTTTTTGACTGCTGTATCACACTATGGATTCATATTGACTTGCAAGGCTTTCAAAGCCCCAGACTCTTTAACATGAATTATTATATAACCATACTTCTTCCATATTATACTCTAAATAAAACAATTTGCACAAAAACTTAGAGATTTAAATTGGTACATTTTGAATTTCAAATTTTTATGCTTTATTGGGATCTTTTTGAATCTTAACCTTTTCATAAATATTAGCTATTTTCCTCCTACCCATGTATCACCAGAAAACTTCATGATCATATAATATATGCCTTTTTCTAAGTCATTAATACAAAAATAAAACTGAACAGGATCAAGGACACATCCCAGGGGCAGTACATTAGGAAGGAAGGAGGGAAGGAAAGAGAGAAGGCAGGCAGGAAGGATAATAGGAAAGAGGAGAAGATAGGAAGGAAGAAAAGATAAAAGGAAGGAAAGAAAGAAGAAAGGAAAAACCATTTATTAAGTACTTACTATATGACAAATATGGTACTATGCACTGACCATCAAATACAATAGAGAATACAAGTCCTGACTTTAAGTAACTTTATATTATAGTAAGGAAAGATGACACATATAATGAATGGTGGTCAAGAAAGGATATTTTCTTTCAGAAAATTATATAAATGATAAGTGTAACCATATCAAAGTAAGTTGGAAAACCTTTCTCAGGAAAAATGACAGTTGATTTGACAATTGATCCAGAACTGGAGAGTCTTAAAAGACTATGACAATCTTTGGTGTAGGGTGAGGATAACAAAAGGTATCTCCTCATTAGGAAAGTGTTACATGAGCAGATAGCCAAGGAATGAAGTCAAGCTTAAAGCAAGACTTCCTTCCCTGGTGACATTGATTCATTAATTGCTACCCTTTGGGTCCATTATTCAACTACTTTTGAGTCATCTAACTGTACTTTTATCCACATTACATCTCTCTTGTCACCAGCTATATTGTACAATAGATAAAGCAGTGGGCCTAGAGTCAGGAAGACCTAGTTTAAAAATCAAGAGACACTTAATAGCTGTCTGATGCTGGGCAAGTCACTTAACCTTTTTGTGCCTTATTTTCCTCAACTGTAAAATAGGGATCATGCATAGTATCATATGCCAGTATTGTGAGGGTCAACCAAAAAAAAAATCTGCAAAGAACTTAGTGCAGTGCATGGAAAATAGTAGGCACTCAATGAATGCTTTGTTTCCTACCTTGTCACCACCACTCTTCCTAAGCATACCATGACAGATGTTTTCAAAACCTAACTTAAATACTAGGATTTTTAAATCTATAGTATTTTTTCTTATCTACACATTCAGAAGCATCATCAGCTCTCAAATGAAATTGATTTATTTATTTGTTGAGTTTTTTCAATTGTGTTTGTCTATTTGTGATTCCATCTGGGGTTTTCTTGGCAAAAATGCTGGAATACTTTACCATTTCCTTCTCTAGTTCATTTTACACTTGAGGAACTAATGCAAACAGGTTTAAATGATTTGCCCCAGGATCACACAACTAGTAAGTATCTGAGACCAGATTTGAATTCAGGAAGATTAGTCTTCCTAATTCCCAGCCCAGTGCTCTATCCATTTCATCTCCTAGCTTCCCTCAAATGAAATTAGATAGGCATAATCTGTTCTTGATAAAAGTAAGTGATCAAAATAACGACTGTCATCCTTTCTAAATTTTCAGAAATGACCCCTTAATAATATACAAAGGTGCAGGCTCATAATACTCAAGATTGGAGCCCAAACCAGAGTAAAATGTAATTGAGAAATATTTAACAAAATAAACAATAATACAATGGAACAGAGAGAATGTTAATATGCACTTTTAGAATTCAAAATGTTGCTAGTAGGTACCTTTTTGTATTGTTTATTGACCCCATTTCTATCTGAATTTGACACCAGTCCTCTTGAATATTGCCAGGAATTGAAGTCAAACTCATTCATCTATAGTTCAAAGCCCTCACTATGTGTTTTTCTCTATGAATATTATTGATATTAAATTTACCTATCTTTTTTTTCTCTACAATTTTTTTTTTCAAATTGTGAGTCACTAATATGTGACTAACATGTGACTCAGCAATCACATCTTCCAATTCTTTCAGTATCCTTGGTTGAGCAGGATGGTTTCTGAAAAACTAGGGGAAATTTATATAAACTGATGCAAAGAGAAGTGAGCAGAACCAAGAAAACATGGTACATAATGATAGCACTATTATAATGATAATCAACTATGAAAGACTTAGCTACTCTAATCAATAAAACGATCCAAGATAATTTTGAGGACCCATAATAAAAATGTTATCCAATTGCAGAGAGAGAACTGATGGACTCTGATTGCAGACTGAAGCATCCTTTTTTTTTAAATTTTCTTTTTCTTGTTTTTTCTCCCCAACATAGCTAATATGGAAATACATTTTATATAACTTCAGATATATAATTGACATCATAACGCTTATCTTCTCAGTGGGTTGGCAAGGGAGTAGAAGGAAGGAGAAAATGTAGTATTGAAATTTAAGAAAAAGAATGTAAAAATGCATGAATAAAATTAAAATAAAAAATTTCAGCTCTTTCCCGTCTCATCTCTCAAGATGGCAGACAAAAAGCCACCCAAGGAAAGGAAAAAAAAACAAAACAAAACAAAACAAAAAGGAAGATGTAGCTGAAAAGGTCAAAAAACCTCGAAAGCATTTCAGTCAAAACCCAGTCCTGGCTGAGGGAGGGATTGGTAGATACTCCAGGTCTGCAATGTATTCCCAGAGAGCCATGTACAAGCAGAAATATGCTGATTCCTTTGGGTCCAGCACATTGGTAAGCAAGCTATCATGGATGCACTAGTGGAAGATGACATCTGTATTCTGAACCATGAAAAGACTCAGAGGAGAGATACCATCACTCCTTTGTCAATCTATGCAGGAGATGAATCCATGGCTTCCCACTTTGCCTTTGTCACAGCATATGAGGACATCAAAAAGAGACTTAAGGATTCAGAGAAGGAGAATTCCCTCCTAAAGAAAAGAATACGATTTCTGGAAGAAAAGCTTCTTGAAACCCGATTAGATGAAGAAACAAGCTCTGTAGGACGAGAACAAGTAAACAAGGCCTATCATGCTTATCGAGAGGTCTGCCTAGACAGAGATAATTTGAAAAGCAAATTGGATAAAATGAATAAAGATAACTCTGAATCTTTAAAATTATTAAATGAACAGCTACAGACTAAAGAAGTCGAGCTCCTCCAGCTCCGGACTGAGGTTGAGACTCAGCAAGTGATGAGGAATCTGAATCGACCTTCATCTAACTGGGAGCTAGAAAAGCTGAGCAGTGACCTCAGAATCCGTGGTTTGGAGCAGGAGCTGGAGCTGAAAAGAGAGGAATGTGACAATCTGAGGACAGAGCTGCACAGATCCAGGCATGAGGATCAGTCTCAGGAAGACAATCTCAATAATGCAGACTTCCAAAGGCCAAGCATTCTAAGTGACAACATGCAACATGCCTACTGGGAACTTAAGAGAGAAATGTCGAATTTACATCTTGTGACTCAAGTGCAAGCCGAACTACTAAGAAAATTTAAAACTCCATCTACAATCAAGAAAGGCAAGTCATCACCAGAAACCTGATTGTAGCCATTGTGTTTGAAGAACAGCTTGCTAACATATCTTTCCAAAATCTTACGATTTGAAGATGATAAACCATAGAATAACATGTTTCGGACTCCTTATTCTCTGCTTTGGCTGTAATAGACTCATGGTGGTCAGCTTCACATCTAAAGGTGTCGCTGATGTGTTTTTTCTTTCGTTCTATATTCTGTTCCCCTTGTGGCTTTTTTCTCCACCAAGTGTTGCTTGTGTGTATAAGGCTGAGGTGTTAGGTTGACTCTGTTTAACCTTTTACCACAACTTCTTCACATAAGAACAAAAGAAGGCACCCAGACTCGTGTTTTCTGAAGTCCATGGTAGGCATACAATATGCCAAGTAACAGTCTTCTCAATTTTTAAAAATATTTTTTGGACTTTTTATTCTGTTTACTTTGTGAAACACAAGAATTTCTACAGTGTCTTTGCACACAGCTACATTATTGTTTAGAAGACAAAATATTGATACATTAAAATTGGTATACTTTTATTTACCTTCTCTTGATACAAAAAAAAAAAAAGAAATATGCTGCCCCAAAAACACAGATTGAAAGAAACAAAAAAGAAAAAGTGCCTGCTATTATCTCAAAGCCTGTTGGTGGTGATAAGAATGGAGGAACTCGAGTAAAGATTTGCAAAATGCCTAGGTTTTACCCTACTGCAGATGTGCCTAGAAAGCTGCTAAGTCATGGCAAAAAGCCCTTTAGCCAGCATGTGAGGAGACTTCGAGCTAACATCAAGCCTGTTATTGTTCTGATCATGCTCACTGGCCGCCACAGGAGCAAGTGCGTGGTTTTCCTGAAGCAACTGGCTAGTGGCTTCCTACTGGTGACTGGACCTCTGGCCAACAACAGTGTTGCTCTGAGAAGGACCCATCAGAGATTTGTCATTGCCACTTCTCCCCGGGTTAACCTTTCAGGTGTGAAAATTCCAAATCATCTTATTGATGCTTACTTCAAGAAAAAGAGGCTCGGTAAACCTAGACACCAAGAAGTAAAGATTTTTGACACAGATAAAGAGAAATACAAGATTACAGAGCAGTGCAAGGCTGATCAGAAAACGTAGACTCTCTGATCTTACCCCAAATCAAGAAAATTCCTCAGCTCCTTGGCTACCTGCGTTCTGTCTTTTCTCTCTCCAATGGAGTTTATCCTCACAAACTTGTGTTTTAAATGCCTTGCAGAGAGCACTTATTAAAATATTTGCAATAGCAAAAAAAAAATTCAACATGAACTTAATGCATACTTGTAAGTTCTTTATTCTGTCTCCTTATTTATATGAGGCTTTGATTCCCTTTTAAACCTCTCATTTTCTTCTTTTGAGTGCTAAAAAAAAAGCAAATGAATTAATATGAAATAAATATGGAAAGGCATGCTGGAGCCAGATGAGCAGGACTGTTTCAGAAAAATTTGGGAAAATCTATTTTCCCAGAGGAGTTTGCATTTCATTCTAGCCAAGATAAGGAGTTACTAATTTTTTTAAATTGTTGTTGTTTTGTTTTCCTTTTTGAGGAGTGTGTTGTCAAATATGTGGTTTTGCACTTCCTAATCAGTAGCAGTTTTCCCATGACTCCCAGGATTCTTAGAGCCAAGTGATCTTCAGTCAATCTATTATCTATACCAGTCTAAATATCAGATTATGTCTGTCTTTCTTTGCCAAGCTTCATTTCTTTTGTCCCCTAATCCTAACCTATATGAAGAACCCTTTTCTACCTGGGGATTTCCTTAATTGCTACTAGAAACTTGTGTCCAGAGCATGGCACAGCCTCTTGAGCTGATTTTCCAGATATAATTTATGCCTTTAAAATACTCTTTTATCAAATGTGGTGCATGTTTTTTTTTAATAAATGATGATAAGTAATTTGGGAAATGCTAAAAGCACTAAAAGTCTTTTTTGATTATATTTTGGTCCCACTTGGGGATTATCTCTGAAATTGTTTGGTTTAAGAGAGTAGCTTTGTCAGGATGTTCATTTACTCAGTACATGAATGGCAAGGAATAATCACATTTCAAATGCTCTCCTTTCAAGGGTCATTGTTGAAGGAGTCCTCTTGTGACTGCAAGTATGATTTATAAGCATCATATATTTCTTCATAATAGCTTTCATTTTAGCCCTGCTTCTTCATCCACCATTGTCTTCATAGGCAGTATGACTGGTTACTATGTGTCAAGGGTTTATGACTGATTTAACTTTGAAAACGATAACTGTACAATAGCAGGAAAATAAACATACACACAAAAGGAAAAATAAAACCAGCTGTACTGATAATTAAAAACATCCTTCAACAAGTTGACTTCTGGAGAAGCATTACAGTATATGGTGTGTGAGGCTGTTTTTCATGTTTTCATCAAGGTGAGAATGCCTTAACTAAGGTGAGCCCTAGAATGGAAATAGGCCTTTAGTCTTGGGCATTTGGCATATTTAATAAACTACTTTATGTGTAATGCCAAATAAGTGTTAATCAGTTGAATCAGCAAAGTGATTTTGTAATTAAAAGGATATAAACTAGTTGAAGGGTGAACCAAGAAAGCCCAACCAAGAAATGTTTTAAGTCAATAATATGATAATATGACTGGCTGCTGAAGGAGAGGTATAATAACAGTTACACTTTTCTCTCCCTGTACTTGGTTTATAAATAATGTAGCAACATTCTGATAAGCAGCTATTGATTTTTTTTTTTTTTTGGATGGGAGGTGACCTGAGGAGGACTAAAAAACGATAAACATAGTATAGCAATGAGTAATCATAACTGCTGCTAAATGACAAGTAACATTGGAATGCAAAAGGATAAAGATTGACTGCCAATTCAATTAAAAAACATTTATTAAACACCTATGGGGGTGGCTAGGTGGCGCAGTGAGTAGAGCGTCAGCCCTGGAGTCAGAAGGACCTGAGTTCGGAGTCGGCCTCAGACACTTAACCCACACAAACAAAAACCTAGCCGTGTAACCTTGGGCAAGTTACTTAACCCCAATTGCCCTAAAGGGGCGGCTAGGTGGCGCAGTGAGTAAGAGCGCCGGCCTCGGAGTTGGGATGACCCGAGATCAGATCCGGCCTCAGAAAATGAGCACCCACGCATAATAATGACTAGCCATGTAACCTTGAGCAAGTTACTTAACCCCAATTGCTTTTAAAAAACAAAACAAAAAAAAAACAAAACAAAACAAAAAAAAAAAAAACCACCTATGTTAGAGGACAAAACACTGAAAGGAGCTCAAGATTCAGAGACAAAAATGAAAGGTTCCCTGAGCTCAAGAAGACTAAGTTCTTTTAAAGTAAGATTTTTATTGACATGTTTTGTTTTTACTGTATCTACTTTTCCCTTTGTTTTCTCCTTCTGCCCTTTCCCAGAGAACCATCACTTATTTAAAAAAAAATCTAAAAATAAGGAAAAAATCTAAATTGGCAAAATCAATCAGCAAATCCAAAAGTCTGGTACTATAGCCAACGTTCCTGATTCATGGACTTCCAGTGCTCCAAAGGAGCTGGGTGAGGTGCTCCTTATATCTTTTCTTTCTGTCTAAAATCATTCATTTTACTTGCACAACTTTTGGTTTGGATAGTTTTGTTGTAGTCATTGTGTATATTATTTTTCTTTTATTTATACTTCATTCTACATTGGCCCATATCTATTTCTATGAGAAGCTTGCTTTCCACTAAAATGTAATATAATTCAGACACTTTGACTAGTAGCTTAGCATAGAGGAGAGGGCTGATCCCAGAGTAAGGAAGTTATGTATTCAAATTTTTCCCATGACACAACACAAATGTAAGCATCTTCAAGGCAGGGAATCTCTCATTATACCCTAGGTAACTGTCGAAGAATATAAATTGATAAATAGTTATCAGTTTGTACTGATAGGACTTTTCCTTGCCTTCTCCAAAGCAGTGAAATTACAGAAAATTACAGGAAAAGCAAAACCAAAATTTAAATAATAGTAACCTTGAGTTTTATATAACAAATTATCATCAGTCATCCCACAGTTATTAAGTACCTATTATGTACTAAGCACTATGTTATGCGCTGGCATTACAAAGGAAGGAAAAAGGCAGTGCCTGCTTTCAAAAAGGTCACGGCCTAATGGGAGAGACGACATTCAGACATGAGGAAGCTATTGTCCCAACTCTTTGCCAATCTTGAATTTCCCCATTTGAGCTGAGCCAAGACCAGGACAAAAAGGAAGGGGGACCAGATGAGATATTCCTCTCTAGTTCTGCTCTATGTTGTGGCCCCAAACCTGCTTCCCTCCACACATCTGTGTTTCTATGCCCACCCACTCTGGGTCCAGGTAGAAAACACCGAAGTTTAAAGATCAGGAGCTATCTACTATCCCCAGCCCCCAGAGCAAAGGCTTAAAGGGAATTACCCAGTACTTTAGAACCTTGGCCCCCTGAAGGAAGAAGAGATACCTCGTTCTTTCTGAGACCCCTTTGAATGGTGAGATGAAAACTGCGAAAGGGCCTGTGAGAAACATAATATAATTCTTCAAATTAGTATAAGTGTTAGGGCTCATACCATCACCCACCTGAGATTGAATCAGTAGATGTGCTCTACAATGCTTTCTGGGACACAGACTGGCTTTTGATATGAGCCATTCCATTTAATTCCTCCTGAAAATATGATAAAACTTTGGTCAAAGCCTTAGTTTCCCTGTTATAGTTTGAGCTTTATTATGCTCCTCAATAGCTCTCCGAAGCATATGATAACTTTATTTTTCCTGGCTTTCATATCAAACTATAGACTCCTTGAGTTTACAGTCCACTAATACCCATGCATTTCCTATTTTAGAATGAAATATATTACTAGCACCAAAATCTTCTCATGGAGCCAGATTTTATTCATGTTGGGGAAGACAACAATTATCCAGAACATAGTATGGATAATTCTGTGTTTGAGCACTGTTGAATTAATTGTCTCCACATTGTTTTGATTTCAATAAAGGCCCTTTAATTTCTCAAACACAAGAGAAGACTCCCCATGTGTCACATTGGATAAAGAAAAAATACCATACATAGTTTGGAACCATGTTTCAAAATGAAAAAAAAATAAACCAAATTATATTTAGTCAACACAAAAATGAATCATTTTTCTTTGGCTCTTTTCACAGAAATCTTTGCAATTTATTTGGCTTTGAGAGAAAAAAAGACACCTGAGAGATGTTTTTAAGGACATGTCTCTACACCTACAATTCCCCGTGTAATTCAGCCTCTGCTTTTGGATGAATCATCCTTCTAAATTTTCTTGATTATGCCAGACTCCTCACCCACATGCCTTGGAACATCAGCAGCTTTGTGAAGTTCAGAACAGCTGATATTGTATAGCAACAGGAAAAGTTTGTGTCGCTAATTATGCAAAAGCCAGATTTGAGACTAAATTCCCTAAGCATTCACTAATGGTAACTCAATGGATGGACCTGGTCTGAAAGGAGAAATAGGTGGTACTGAGTAAAGAATTCCAGACATTCAGAAGCCTGCTTTCATATGACTATTTTCTTTGGCTTTCATGTCAAATTATTTTTGTTGTTGAATCATTTCAGTTATGTCATGACACCCCATTTAGGGTTTTCTTGGCAAAGACTGCAGTGGTTTGTCATTTCCTTCTCCAGCTCCTTTGATAGATGAGGAAACAGAGGCAGACAGAAGTGTCTGAAGTCAGATTTGAACTCAGGAGATGCTATCTATCTGCCCAATAACAAGACTTTAGGTATTGACATTTTTCAGATGAAGAGGGTAATTCTCAGGGAAGTTTAACGGAATTGATCAAGGTCCCACAGCTAGTTTAGGGCATATAGTTTAGTAGGGCTTTAGCTCAGATCTTTTGATTATGCAGTGCAGTGAAATAAATATTGGCTCTTTAGTCAGAGGACCTTCAGAATTAACACTTGATACTTGTTACCTATTTTACAAGACACTTAAATCTCTCAACCTCAGTTTCCCTTTCTATCAAAACAATAGGGAGAAGGTTAGGCTAGATTGCTTCTAAGATCCCTTTCAGTTCTCAATCTAGGATCCTATCATTCAAAATAAAATATCTCCTATGTTTCATTGCCTCATTATATTATAAAAATGGAAAATTTACCTGTATTTCAGTTCTTTGGATTACGTTATCCAGTCTGAATCTATGTCAACCCTGGTTGTTGCTTTCGTTTTTCAGCAGGGTGAACCAGGTACAAAGTCAAAGAGAGATGTAGCACGTGCTCTGAGTTCACTGTACAAACCACCTTCTCATATTGGCATGTCAGTTCCACAGGAGATAGCTCCTACTTTCCCCCTCAAGGTGCTAGTAGTCTTTGAGGGGGTAGAGCTGGCTTTTCTAAGACTGTAGTTCATGCTATTTCATCTATGCTTTCTCTGCAATGATTATTATTTGAGCAGTGTTTAGATATGCTCTGCAGTGTGTGGAGTGTTCAAGAAGGACTAGCACCTTTGGGTTTGCTGAGTACTTTTCAGAACTGCTCATCCCCTGTTTGTGCCTATCTTATACTCAAGTCTCACCTGTTGTTCCAAGAACCAGTAGCATGCACAGCAGCCACAAACCCCAGTAAACCATCTTGGCAGATGGGTATAATGGTAATGGGAATTTGAAGATCTTTGCTGCCCCTTAATAGACTTAGGGGGGAGTTTGAAGGTCTCCCCTGCTTTGAAAGTAAACTCTACCCCCTAATAGGCTGAATATAATCACATGGAGTCTGTGGTGGGAGGAAGGGAAGCAGAACCCACTCTCAGGAAGCTGGTTCAGAGCTAATCACACATTGAGGGGGAGAGAGGACACTCATTAAGGAGATAGGTTTGTGAGTAAATATTGATGTTATATTGGTTTGTGGGAAGGCTAAAGGATGGTATGGATCTCAGTCTTATGGCTTCTCAATATCTTTGGTACTATGATGGAATTGGCTTACTGCTTTTGGGATTCCGTTTTCTGGTGTCTAAATAAATCCTTCAGTTCTATCATCTCTCTGAAGAATCTGGTATATTTTGCAATTGAACATCATGCAATACTTATAGTCACAGTCTTTGTCATG
Organism: Gymnobelideus leadbeateri; assembly: GCA_011680675.1. Taxonomy (NCBI): domain Eukaryota; kingdom Metazoa; phylum Chordata; class Mammalia; order Diprotodontia; family Petauridae; genus Gymnobelideus; species Gymnobelideus leadbeateri. The sequence continues at coordinate 134,108 of WOXC01007541.1, forward strand.
ATTATGGACACTGTAAAGATTGCATTGGCAATACAAAGGGCTAAACCAGGTTAAGGGTAACCAATGAGTCTCAAACCTGTTGGTGAGTTGTGGTGGAGTATCTACCCCAAGCATATGAAGACTTCCCTCCAGTAGGATGGGATGATAAGAACAATTTGTTCTAGTGACCATGAAGGAGGCTGAAGCAAGTGCTGTGGAGCACTTGGAGTTTGGGCAGACATCAAAGATGCCAAAGTCATCCACTGCATCCCAAAACATTACCAGTTATTTTGTCATTTATCTTTCCAGTGTGCTTTGGTGGGTCTGGAAGAGAGAGTAAGACTAAAATTTTTGTGCAACTCTGCCTGACTTAAATCCAAATTGATCGTTAGTTGAGACCACTCTGTAATGCCCTCAGTCCTCTTTGAAAATGAAGGATAAACAACAACAACATTAATTGATACCATTAAGCATCTAAGTGATGCAATGATTAAAGTAATTGACTTGAAATCAGGAGGACCTGAGCTCAAATCTAGTCTCAGATACCTAATAGTTATGTGATCCTAGGAAAATGACTTAATAATCTGCCTCAGTTTCCTCATCTCCATAATTGATTTAATAACAGCTCCTACTTTCCAGGGTTGTTGTGAGGACAAAATAATCAGTTGGTACAAAGTATCTTTTCAAAAATCTGGGGCACATTCTCCTACAAGTACATGCAGAGTATAGAGAAAGGCAGCCTCAAGCTTAGAGCAAATGTAACTTTGTGGCAAAAAAGGTTAACTCACAATTTCTGGGAATCCTTTTTGCTGGAAGTCTTTTTGCCCCATTTGTTAGGTCTTCACAAATTTCCCCATAAATATGGTAAATATTTCTTCTGTACTAACTGTAGAGCCCTGATTGATTATAGCATTGCCTTTCCTCAATATGTTCAGTTTGTTCTTGCCTCTCAATGCTATAAATACCACCAGTCACTGCTGTTGTAGGAATATGAAGATACTGGGCCTGTCTCACAAGTTCTTTCTCTGGTCAAGGGAGGGAGTTATGAATAGAGGCTTTTTTCTTTCCTTCCACTCCTGAGTGATTCCCTCACTAGGACTTAGCTACAGTGTTTCAACCCTGGGCTGACCAGGTACTCTAATGCCCAGATTCTTATCTGGCATGCTATTTCATATTTTATAAGTACCATTCATGTGGTTTTTTTTTTAACTTTCACACTGTTTTCATACAGGAATGTTACCACTGCAAAAGTTGAGAATTGACTGTATGCACATACATATATTTCATCTGATGATTTAGATTCAACAAATGTAAAAATTCTCTATAAATTTTGAGTATTTTATATCCTAAGAATCAGAAATTTCTCAAGTTTTATTAAAGTGGATATAAGTAAGGAACATTTTGTTATCCTTTTTAGAGTTCAATTTTCAGGATCCATTACCATGGAAATGTCTAGTTTGCAGGTGTCAAATAGTAACTCCCAGAAAACCCCAAGGATTCTAGATAGTAATTCCTAGAATCATAGTGACAGACAGTACTATGGGACAGACCCATTGATGACCTATGTGATAGTAACTTGAGTACTTTCCCATCTCATTCCCAAATCAGTTATAAGGTGATGATTTTTTCAGTTACAATAACTCTTGAAGTCAATTGAAGTTACAGAAAGGTCACAGTCAGTGTTGTTAGAAAGGGTACTAAAACTAACAAAATTGAAAATATTTAACTTTATAGCTAATATGTGAGCCTTACTGTATTGATTTTTTTAAAATTTAGATTAGGGTCCATTTAGAGCTTCTCCATAAATTCTCTGCACAAATTGAGCATGATACAGGAAATGGCATACACACACACACACACACACACACACACACACACACGCACATTTTTGGAGAAACTTAAATTCCTTTGACTTTCTGCTAAGATGGTCCACAAAGTGGCCAATTGAAGCCAAATGTTAAAGGGGATAGCTCTGGAATAAAAGAGGAGCTGTGACTCACCCTATTTCAAATAGACCTACAAATAGTTCACACCAAACTGAAACTGATTTAAAGAGTATTTCTAGGTCACTAAGTTCTAAATAGGCCTTAAATTAAAAAGATCAATGGAGCAAGGCTTACATATTACCTATAAAATTAAAGATTTTCAATTTTGTTAGTTTTAGTGCCCTTTCTACCAACACTGATTGTGACCCTTCTGTTACTTCAATTGACTTTGAATGCCTGTAACTAAAGAGATGGCAGAGTAGAAACAAGACTTACACATGGCTTCGGCTTCCACGTCCTCCAATATATTTAAAAAATGACTCTAAAGAAACTTTAGAGCTATAGAACCCACAAAGTGACAGAGAGAAACAAATCTCCTGCTGAAGGAAGCCTGTCGGGCTGGCAGGAAGGGTCCACCACAGCATGCTGGGAGTTGAGCTCCCTCCCAACTGGGCATAGCTTTAGCCCCAGGGTGCCATGGCCAGCCACAGGTAGAGCAGACTTCAGAAGAGTAAATCACCAGCACCTATAGCAGCTTCCAGACTTCTCAATTCACAAATGCCAAAGACAAAGTAAAAAGTGAGTGCGGAACTTTTCTGGCAACAGGGGGAGCATGGTCCAGGTGCGGAGGAGGGATGGTGGCTGCCACTGCTACATGGATGCTTCTGGTGCTCCTGGGCTACAGATTAGACGTGGACAAAGCAACCATTCAAAGAGTGATCTCATTTCCTTTGACCTGCTTGGATCCAGTTTGTGGTCTTAGGTGGTGGTCATTGGGTTTGTGACCAGTGAGCCAGAGTGTGTTGGAGTTGTAGAAAGGGCACCCTACTAATAGCTCCAGCGGCTGCAAAAAACCAAGCAATTTGGGACATAGCTTTCTCCATTCTGGAAGCAGAGCTCTACAGTGGCAAAGAGGTCAAAAGTCAAGTAATTGGCTGCCAATATGAGCAAACAATGGAAGTACAAATAGATAATAGAATCCTTTTTGGGGGACATAAAGGATCAAGGCATGGAGTGGGAGGAAGACAGAAAAGCCAGAACTCCTGCATCAAAAGCCTCCAAGAAAAATATGAGTTGGTTACAGCACATGGAGGAGCTCAAGAAGGATTTTGAAAATCACATAAGAGAAGTAGAGGAAAAATTGGGAAGAGAAATGAGAATGATGGAAGAAAATCATGAAAAGTGCATAAACAGCCTGCTAAAGGATTACCAAAAATACACTGAAGAAAATAACACCTTAAAAAATAGACTAACTCGGTGGTGGAGTCAAGATGGAGGAGTAGTAACAGCACTTCCACAGAGCTCTGGCCCACACCACTTCCAAATTCATGTAAAAGGACTCTGAACAAATGCTGGAACTCCAGAACCCACAAAAAGACACAGAGAAGCTAACTTCCCACTGAGGACAGCCTGGCAGCCTGTCAGGGAGTAGCCAGCACAGCACTCTGGGAGCCCAGCCCAGGTTCACATGAGCCAGAGGTTTTAGCCCCAAGGTGGCTGGACCAGCAACCTGCTGGAGGGACTCCAGAACACCAGCAGCTGTGGCATTTCCAGAATTACCAACATATAGATGCCATGGACAAAGTGACAGATTAGTGCAGTATAGTCTTTGGGACTCATTAGTGGGGAGAGCATGTCAGCCTCTTTCCCTGGGGGTGAGAAGCCGCTGAGATACTTCAGCACAGCCATGGACACACATGGCAGCTTCAGTTCCTGGCCTGTGAACTGTAGGGGGACCAGGAGATAAGTCTTGGGGGTAATCTTTAACCTTCTTGGACATGGATTACAGTCTAAGGTATAGGTATTGGGGTGTGTGAACAATCTTGGCAGAGCATGTGGAGATTTCAGAGAGGGCACTCAACTAATACCTCAGGCAGCTGAGACCTCCCCAGCATTTGGGATGGAAGCTCCCCTGGCTGGTGGAAGAGTCAAAATGTGGCAACAAGCCCAAAAGTCAAGTTATTGAGTGGCAACATGCCTAAGCAAAAGAAACAAAATAAACAGAAAAATTCAACATTAGACTACTATTTTGGGGGCAAAGAGGATCAAAGCATGGAACAGGAGGAGGACTGTGAGGTCAGAACGCCTGCATCAAAAACCCCAAATGAAAATACGAGCTGGTTATAGGCCATAGAGGACCTTAAGAAGCAGATGAGAGAAGTGGAGGAAAAATTGGGAAGAGAAATGAAAAATATGCAAGAAAAGTAATAAATGAGAGTCAACAACTTGAGTATGAAAATAAAACCTTAAAAAATAGACTAACTCAAATGGCAAAAGAGGCTGAAAAAGGCAATGAGGAGAAGAATTCCTTAAAAAGCCAAATTTGTCAGATGGAAAAAGAATCTCAAAAGCTCACTGAGGAGAATCATTCCTTCAGAATTAGACTGGAGCAAATAGAAGCTAGTGACTTTATGAGAAATCAAGATGCTGTTAAGCATATCCAAACAAATGAAAGAATAGAAGGCAATGTGAAATACTTCATGGGAAAAACCACTGACCTGGAAAATATATCCAGGAGAGACAATCTAAAAATTATTGGACTACCTGAAAACCATGATCAAAGAAAGAACCTAGAAATCATCCTTCAAGAAATTCTCAAGGAGAATTGCCCTGATGTTTTAGAACCAGAGGACAAAATAGAGGTTGAAAGAATCCACCTGAAAAAGATCCCAAAAAGAAAATTCCTAGGAATATTATAGCCAGGTTCCAGAATTCCCAGATCAAGGGGAAAATATTAGAAGCATCCAGGAAGAAACAATTTGAATACTGTGGAAATGCAATCAGGATAGCGCAGGATCTGGCAACTTCTACACTGAGGGATCTAAGGGCTTGGCATATGATATTCCAAAGGGCAAAGGAGCTGGGATTAAAATAAAGAATCACCTACCCAGCAAAACTGAGTATCATGTTTCAGGGGAAAATATGGTCATTCAGTGGAATAGAGGACTTTAAAGCATTCTTGAGGAAAAATCCAGAATTGAATAGAATATTTGACATTCAGATACAAGAAGCAAGAGATGCTTGAGAAGGGTAAACATAAAATAATTCATAATGAGCTTATCAAAGTTGAACTATTCACATTCCTAAAGGGAAAAATGATAATTGTAACTGATGAAACTTTTCTCAGTATGACAATATTTGAAGAAGGGTATATGGTCATACAAATACATATATGAATGTGTGTATATATGTTTACAGGTTTGTATATATAGAGGACACAGGTCGAATTTAATAGGAAGGGATGATACTTAAAAGGTGAAATTAAGAGGTGAGAGAAGAATATAACAAGAGGAGATGGGAAGAGACAGAATGAGGTAAACTATCTCATATAGAAGAGGCAAGGGAAAAGGGTTACAAGTTAGGGGAAGAACAGGAAGGCAAACAGGCAAAGCCTTATTCTGATTGAATTTGGGTCAGGGAGAGAATGACATACATCCCAAATAATATATCTTACCCTACAGGAGAGTAGGGGGGAAGGGGATGAGAGAGGGGATGATGGAAGGGAAAGGAAGAGGGAAGGCTGGAAGGAAGTTGGAAGCATCCAATTTTGAAAATGAATAGGATCAAAGTAGGGAATAGACCAGTTGGGAGGTGGGAAAGGAGGGAGGGAAATATAGTCAGTCTTTTACAATATAACTACTATGGTAAAGTTTTGCATAGCTACACATGTACAAGGTATATTGAATTGGTTATATTCCCAGTAAGGGTGGGTGACAATCGAGGCAAAGAATGAATCTGGAATTCAACGTTTTAAAATCAAATGTTAAAAATATATAAATACTATTATTAATAATATTTTACATATAATTGGGATATAAGATATACAGGCATTGGGGCACAGAGATTCACCTTGCCCTACTGAAAAAGTTGAAGGGGGTATTGGAGAAGATATAGTAGAGAGCAGATGGGATAAAGGGATATCCTGTGGGACTGCTATTCTGTGGTGGAGAGAAGGGAAAGAATGGGGAAAAATTTGTAACTCAAAATCTGGTGGAAATGAATAATGTAAACCAGAAGTTAATAAAGCATTTGGGAAAAAAATAGACTAACTCAAACGGCAAAAGAGGCCCAAAAAGCCAAAGAGGAGAAGAATGCCTTAAAAAGGCAAATTTTCCAATTGTAAATGGAATTTAAAAAACTCACTGAAGAGAATAATTCTTTCAAAATTAGATTGGCACAATTGGAAGCTAATGACTTTATCAGAAAGGAAGATACTATAAAACAGATCCAAACAAATGAAAAAATAGAAGGCAATGTGAAATATCTCATTGGAGAAACCACTGACCTTTAAAATAGATCCAGGAGAGATAATTTAAAAATTGTTGGTCTAACTGAAAACTATGATCAAGCAAAGAGTCAGAAACCATCTTTTAAAAAATTATCAAGTGGGGCGGCTAGGTGGCGCAGTGAGTAAGAGCGATGGCCTCAGAGTTGGGATGACCCAACTGAGATCAAAACCGGCCTCAGAAAATGAGCATCCACACATAAATAATGACTAGCTGTGTAACCTTGAGCAAGTTACTTAACCACAATTGCTTTAAGAAAAAAAAAAAAGAACTTATCAAGCAAAATTGCCCTGATATTCTAAAACCAGAGGGCAAAATAGAAATTGAAAGAAATCACCCATCACCTCTTTAAAAAGATCCCCAAAAGAAAACTCCTAAGAATTATATAGCAAAATTACAGAGTTCCCAATCAAGGAGAAAATTCTGCAAGCAGTCAGGAAGAAACAATTTGAGTATTGTGGAAACACAATCAGGATAACCGAAGACCTAGCAATCCTCTACATTAAGGTATCAAAGTTCTTGGAATATGGTATTCCAGAGATCAAAGGAGCTTGGACTAAAACCAAGAATCACCTAGCTAGCAAAACTGAGTATAATGCTACAGGGGAAAATATGGTCTTTCAGCGAAATAGAGGACTTTCAAGCATTCTTGATAAAAAAACCTGAGCTGAACATAAAATTTGTCTTTCAAATATAAGAAGCAAGAGAAGCATGAGAAGGTAAATAGGAAAAAGAAATCATAAGGAACTTATTAAAGTTGAACTATTTACATTCCTACATGGAAAAACAATAATTGTAACTCATAAGATTTTTCTCAGTATGAGGATAGCTGAAAGGAATATATATCTGTAGAGATCTATCTATCTATCTATCTATCTATCTATCTATCTATCTATCTATCTATCTGTAGGGATCTATCTATCTAAATTCCCTTCAGCTAAATATATATATATATATATATATATATATATATATTCTGTGGTGGGAGGATTGTTTTTTTAAGAGATACTTTGTGATTGGTCAAGAGAGTTGTTACATTCTTTGAGCCTGGAGAAGGCTATATAAACCTTGATGTGAGACTTTCTTTTGGGGCTCACTTTGAGAAGTGTTGTGTGACTTGACCAGAAGAGACTCTGGGCAGCCATTGAGAGCCCCCTATCTTTGAAAAACCCAGATGTTGATGCTTCCCTCACTCGTAACTGTGATTTGGTATGGATGTAATATTTGGACTGTTGGAGGCCTGTCTGCTTGAAATGTTTCTGTCTGTATACTCTGAAGTTCGAGGTGCTGAACTTTTCACCCTGAACTAGCTAAGGTATGTTTGATTGATTGAAACAAGATGTATTTGTATATATATATATATATATACATATATATATGTATATATATATATATATTATATGAGTGTGGGCATTTGTATGTTCATGAATACATAGAGAACAGGATAAGTTGAATATGAAGAGATGACATAATATAATGAAATAGAGGACATATATAAATAAAATTAAGAGGTGAGAGAGGAATTTATTGGGAGGAGAAGAAAGGGAGTGATATATTAGGATAAATTATCTCATATAAAAGAAGCAAGAGAAAACTGTTACAATGCAGGGGAAGAGCAGGATTGTGAAAGGGAATGGGAAAACCTGATTCTCATTGAATTTGGCCTAAGGAGGGATTAACTACACATTCAAGTGGGTATCTTACCTTACAGGAAAATAGGTGGGAAAGGGATAAGAGGGGGAAGGATAGAAGGGAGGGCAGATTGGGGGAGAGGGTTGTTAGAAGCAAACATTTTTGAGAAAGGATAGGATCAAAGGAGAAAACAGAATAAGTGGGGGGCGGGATAGGATGAAGGGAAATATTGTTAGTCTTTCACAATATAACTACTATGGAAGTGATTTGGGTAACTACACATGTACAATCTATATTGAATTGCTTATCTTCCCAGTGGGGGTGAGTGGGGAGGGTAGAAGCAAAAAAAAAAAAAATCTAGAACTCAAAGTTTTAAAAACAAATGTTTAAAAAATTTTTTTTACATGCAACTGGAAAATAAGGTACTGGGGTATGAAAACTCATCTTGCCCTACTAGAAAGTTAGGGGGTTGAAGGGGGAGGATATAAGAGAGAACAGATTTGGGGAAGGATTCTTCCATAGCTTTGCTATTTTGGAGTGGGGGTAGGGTAAAGATGTGGGGAGAAAAAATTGTCACTCAAAATCTTGTGGAAATGAATGTTGAATTTTTTTTTTTTTGCTTTTTGGAGGGCAACTGGGGATAAGTAACTTGCCCAAGGTTACAAGGGTAGGCTTTTGTTTGTGTGTATTTAGTGTCTGAGGCTGGATCCAAACTCATGTCCTTCTGATTCCAGGGCCAGCGCTCTAATCACTGCACCACCTAGTCACCCCATAAATTAAAAAAAAAATTTAAAAAAAGTTCCTGCAATTGAAAAAAAAAATCATCACCTTATAATTGATTTAGGAATGAGATGGGAAGGTACTCAGGTTACTCTCATATAGTTCATCAATATTCCTGCCCCTAAATCTTCATTGGTAAGAATCACACCAGGTCAAAATATAGGAAACAAACACCAGGAAAAAAAAAGGGATATTAGTGGAGGATTTATAACAAGTGAATATATGTCTCTTACAGTTGTGCCATCTTCCCCCTACCATTCCTTCAAAGTTTCTGCTCTTCCTTTGTTGTTCAGTCGTGACCCCATTTGGGGTTTTCTTGACAAAGATACTGCAGTGATTTGCCATTTACTTCTCCAGCTCATTTTACATCTAAGGAAATTGAGTCAAACAGGGTTAAGTGACTTGACCAAGGTCACAGAAGATGAATATTCCTGACTCCATGCCCAGTGCTTTATCCATTTTGCTATCTAGCTGCCCCAGTAACAGCACCTAGTTGCCCTCACTCTTCCTTTACACCAGCTTCATACGAGCAAACATCTTGAATTTCAGCACCTCCCTTGCTTTCTTTGGCCATATTTAAAAAGAATCAGACTCACAAGCCTGGTGCTTAAATTCCCTTTGTCTATTGAAATCCAAGGGATACAATATTTGTTATTAATATTGTGAAATTTGTCATTTTTAAGTCTAGGAAAAATTAATTCAACCGGAGAAAGGGGATTGATTTTTGCTTGCTAATAATTGGGGTAGGGAATTTATTTGTCTTCATTTTTTTAGCTATGTTTACAGTATTAAAAATGTGTTTCACAAAATCAGATGACAGGTTGCTGGTAGGTAATGTCAAGGTCAGAAAACGATGAAGTTCTTGTGAGTTTGTCAAGCCTATGTCTAGGCAGAACAGAAACGAACCAACAGTAGAGCAGTAGCAGGAATAGTACAAGGACACAAGAGTAAGGGTCTTAGAAACACTAGAGGGATCGTAGGGCAGGGAGAGACTTGAAGGAGGGAGCTGTAAGTTTAGCCAAGATGCTCAGCGTCAGAAAAAAGCAATAGAGTTTCAATATGCTAAGGAGGCTGAAGTATGGGAAGGCATCAGAGGCAACTTACCTGAGGGGAATCTGAAGCAGAACCTGAGAATTATTCAAGACAATAATGGGCAGAAACATCAATCCCAGCCCAATGTAAGGTGAACAGGAGTTAAGAAGAACTTGGAGAAAAGTGATGGGGTGGAAAGCAGTATCTTTCCTTAAAGATAACCTGCCTGCTGTTTTCCTTTTACAGGGTCATAATTCATTTTGTGATTCTCTGAGGCCTCTTGGGTAGCCGAAATGTGAAAGGTGGGTGAATACAATAAAACCTAAGTAAGAAGACTTCTTCAAATGGGACTTAATTAGTAGGAGTTTAAATCCAACATGATAAGGAAACTGGATGATGTATTTATCAACAAGTAGGCACCTGTAAGTTGAATTTAGAGGCCTTATCCTAATTCACAATGAACAAATATCTACTTTGCATCAGGCATTAATTGCACCCATTCCCAAATGTTGTGAAACAGTTGTCAAGGTCTGACTAGTTATGCAGAATTCGCCTTTCCCAGTTGAGGTAATTCCTCTAGGATATGTTGGAGATCTATTTCAAAAAAGACTTAAGTGATCTTGTTATGTCTTGGTAATTTGTTAAATAAAACACTTCATTTTTTAATGTCTATCAATCCAGCACTAAAATGTTCAATTCCATTCCTCCACCTTAAAAAAAGATTAAAATAAAAAAAAAACTTCATAAAAGTATACAATAGACTGAAAATAATTCATTTGGAACCCTACTCTATTCCAATCAGTATTAATCAGTTTGATATTCTACATAAATCACATAAGGATAGATAGGTTCTTATAATGGGCCTCAAATTTTAATGTAACGTTCATTACTTGTTTACCAAGTTTTCAGGCCTGCTTGTGGAACTGTGAGAATGCTGACAAAAATATTTCCACCCTGTTTTACTCAAATTCTATGTCCAAACCCAGCATGGGTAGGATACCTTGAGGCTTTAGAAAGTCTGTCAATTTAATTTTATGCTTCTGGACCATTCCCTGTTGTCCAACATAAACTGATCAGCATCTTATGACCACTTAGTCGGTGGAGGGAGTGAGTGGTCAGAAGCAAAGCAGGCTTTTAAGGAAGCACAGGATAAAAAGAGAGAGAGAAGGATAAACAAAAGAAAATAGGATAGAGGGAAAACACAATTAATAATCACAAATGTGAGTATGAATGGGATGAGCTCACTTATAAAAAGGAAATGGGTAGCAGAATGGTTTAGAAATCAGTATCCCGGGGTGGCTAGGTGGTGCAGTGAATAGAGCACCAGCCCTGGAGTCAGGAGGACCTGTTTTCAAATCTGGTCTCAGACATTAACATAATAACTAGCCATGTGACCTTAGGCAAGTCACTTAACCCCAATTTCCCTACCTTCCTCCTCTAAAAATCCAAAAAAGAAATCAGAATCCAACATGTTCTTTACAAGAGACACATTTGGAACAAAAAAAGATACACTGAGTTAAAATAAAGCCTAAAAGAGAATCTATTATTCTTCAGCTGAAATTAAAAAAAAAAAACACAAGAGATAGCAATCATGATCTCAGACAAAGCAAAAGCAAACCTAATTAAAAGAGACAATAAGGGAAATAACATTTTGCTGAAAGGTATTTCAGATAATGAAACATTATTAAATGTTTCTACAGCAAGTTACTTTGATCCAGATCTCATTTCTCAAATATACACAAGATTAAGTATTACTTATAAAAATGAGAGCCATTCCCTAATTGAAAAATGGTCAAAGGATATGAACAGGCAGCTTTATGAAGGTTAAGTCAAAGCTATCTATAATCATGAAAATGTTCTAAATCACTGTTGATTAAAGAAATGCACATTAAAACAACTTAGTAGTATCATACACCTCACACCTATCAGAAATTAAAAATGCTAGAGAGGATGTGGGAAAAAAGGAAAATTAATAAACTATTGTTGTTGTGAATTGGTCCAATCATTCTGAAGAACAATTTAGAAATATCCTCAAAGGGTTATAAAACTCTGCTTATCCTTTACCCCAGTAGTATCACTACTAGGTTTATTGTCCAAGGAGATCTAATAAAAAAGAAAAGATGTCTATATGTGCAAAGTATTTAAAGCAACCCTTTTTGTGGTATCGAAGATTTGGAAATTTAAGGGATGCTCATCACTTGGAAAATAACTGAGCAAGTTATGGCATATGATTGTGATGAGTACTATTGTGCTATAGGAAATAAAAAAGGGTGATTTCAGGGAAAAATAAAACATGGCAAGATATGTATGAATTAATGCCAAATGAAGTGAGTAAAACCAGGAGATTATTATGCATAGCAACAGTAATGTAATGATTATCAACAGTGAAAGATTTGGCCACTTTCATCAGTACAATGATCCAAGGCAGTTCCAAAGGGCACATGATAAAAAACAAATGCTATCCCTTTCCAGAGAGAAAACTGGTGAACTCGGAGTGAAAATTCATGTGTATTTTTCCTCTTTTCCTTCCTTCCTTCCTTCTTTCCTTTGCTAATATGGACATATATTTTCTGTAATTTCACATGTATTATTGATATAATTTTGCTTGTTTTCTCAGTGGATGTGGGAGGTTTGGGGGAGAGGGAGGGAATTTGGAAGTCAAAAATTTAGGAAAAAAATTTTAACGATAAATTAGTAATATTTTTAAAAGACAAGGTTAAACAAAAAAGACTAACACTGCAAGCATATTTCTTGGTGCCACAGGAATTAATTGAAGAAATGGAAGGCCTCCATATTACTCTCTTCCCTTTATTCTGTGTCATTTTGCTGTGAGTAAATGCCTGTTTTACCTCTGTGTGATGCAAGAATAAGACAATGACTATGCCTCAACCTTTAAGTTACAGACAAGTACACTTCTGCAACCAGCAGGAAGAGGCTACTCTTAAGCTAAGGAAAAATGTCTTCTCTCAGAAGCAAGTCCTTGACATTTTCCACACTGCTGGCCTCGTCATAGGTGATCTCAACATGCACCAAAATCCCATTAAATCTGTGCTACCACAAGTCATTCTCCAGATGGGATCAAAAAGTTCTCAAAAGAATATTGCCAACTATTAATAGGACTATGAAAATAGCTCCAAATCACTAATAAGAGAGTCAAATTGAAGGAATCCTGAGATTTCATGATACTCTCTCCAAAGATGAAAATATGACAAAAGATAGGAATAGTCAGTTTTGGAGAGGTAGTAGGAACATAAACACACTTGGTCATTGTTGGTTGAGCAGTAAATAAGTGCAAACAATTTGGAAAACAATTTGGAATTATGATAATGAAGTTACTAAAATGTCCATGCTTTTTGACCTAGAAATTCCATTACAATGCTTATACTCTAAGGTGGCAGTAGTTAAAAAGAAATCCTTCATATATACCAAAATCTTTATAGCAGTACTTTTTGTGATATCAAAGAATTAGAAACAGAGTACATGCCCAATGATTGGGTGGTGGCTAAGCAATTTTTGTTAAATTATATTTGTTAGTATAATGAAATATTCATAAAATCTAGGAAATGAAGAGTATAATGAATGTGAATAATATATATGGAAAAACTTAGATGAATTGATACAAAGTGATGTAAACATCCTTAAAAATAATGTACACAATATACAAAAATTCAAATGGAATGAAGAACCTCAAAATAAATGTTGCAAAATTACAAAGAACAAGCTGGAACCCATTCTAAGATATAAAACTCAGGTCCTACTTTGTAAAAGTAAGAGATTCAAGATGATAGAATATTGCTTATCTTTAAATGAAGAACTTGTGCTAGAAGATGTCTAAGGTCTTTTGTAGCTCTAAATCTAATAATAAATAACAAATTAAAATAAATTATCTTAGAAGAATTCAGTAGTTATATATTAATTTATGTTTTCTCTTTATTCCCAGTCCTAGCAGAATATCTTATACTTAGTAGGTTCTTAATCATTATTTAATGAGGTGATTCAAATTTTTATTAGTCAAAAGAGTTGATTAGAGATCTTTCCAAGATCAACATGATGAACTTATGGGGTGGGGAGGAAAGAAAAGGAAACTGTTGTGATTTTGAATTATTTTCCTGAGGAAGGGTAGAACATGCCCACTGACTTTTTTTTTTTAGTGGATTGGGGCAGACTTATAGATACATACCCATTAGAACCTCACTGAGTTTGTGGTCCTTTCCTTAAGTTTCATTGATTGGAGACTAATTGGTTGATTGGCATCACTGTACAAAAATGGTTCAGGGGCAGAATCATCCTTTTTTATTTGAGATCCTAAGAGAGCTAAGCACAGAACAATGAGAAACCAAACTAAGAAGGGACCTTGGAAAAAGCTTTTGTCCAGATAGTTTCCTTTCTGGAAGACAATAATGCCCTTGGGAAGAGATACATTACAATTAAATATTTTTTTCTTACCTATGCAGCAGAAGAGGTGTTACTGACTGCCTGTGGAGGGGTCTATTCTCCATATAGCCTTAGAATAACCACTGGGCTGTGAGTTATTGGTCCCAGATGTGGAAAACCATAATTTAACCTGTCAGTCTGAATAAGTAGGATCTGTGATGAAAGTAACAGCATGTTTAAGTGTCAGAAGTTACTGAAACTCAGTCTTCTGATGTGGAGTTGAGAGTTTTTGCCTCTTAGCTTCTTGGGTTGAAGGGGAGGGAGGAATGTTAGGTTGGAGGGGTCAGTTATGATAATGTCCAGGAGAGTTGGGGTACCTAGCTTTTTGGAGAGAAAAGAGGAAGTACCTGGCCAACAGAATCCTTTTGGAATGATCATAATACAACCCCAAACTGGAAATGATGCAGTGAACAAAGCCACGATATGTGAAGCACAAAAAGTCAAGGCTTTTCTTTCTGTTACTACTGCAAGTTATTCAGATCCTGTAAGTTGAATGAGAAGGGGGTTGGTTGGTTGGTTGGTTGTCTCTCTAGAAATCTCAATTTCATTTTCTTTTTGAGAAGACTACAAACTTCAAGGTGGTGAACTTAATCATGTGTATTGTAGAAGTTTTTGGGGAGAAAGTGAAACTCAGTTTAACAGGAAGAAAATATTGTCAATTATTAATGGATTATTCTGTTTTCTGCATTTTCTATGATACACAAAAGATTCATATATCCCTGAATGCCCAATGTTTATCGTTTTCTTGAGTTCTTGCCTAGAATCTAGGGTCCCTTTTGCTATGTTTGTGGAGGTTTGGACTCTTCTGAGATTCTGAATTTGAGCAAATTAAGTCAAAGGGTTATGGTTTGAATGATCATCACCAAGTTTGAGCCCAGTCTGCTTAAACCCAGTATTTAGGGTGTCAAGCAACTGACTAAACTTTTAAAAATTAATCATTTTGTGAGTGTGGTACTATTTGTACTGATATAGACAGAAATCCCTCTGATGCCTAATTGCAATGATTGGGGGTGGAGGGAAGAAGATGCAAATTATGAATTATCCTTTTCATTGGCTAGGCTATTCAATCAGTAAAACAACCTTGCTTAAGTGGTACTGATGGGGTAAAGGCTCTAAGAACCCTCTTGAATCTTCCCACTTGATCTGGTGTTCCCCAGAGGCCAAAAGTCTTCCATTATCAGTATACTCTGTTGTGAACCTCTATTACCCTTAACCTAGCCTAGCTCTTCGTTGTCTGTTACCTCCTGATTGCCTCCTGGCTGCTTCCCACTCTTTATCCCATTCAATCCCATTCCCTCAGTTCCTGGGTATCTGACCTCTAGTCACCCCAGTCCCATCAAGATCTTCCTTAGACTCCTCCTTAAGATCTTCCCCGCATCCCTCTTTCATCACCCCAGACTACTAGACCACTCCAAGATCCTTCCAACTGTCTTTTTGTAAATAAGATCTACTTTGCCTCCATAAAGGTACTCAAGTTCAATCTAGCTCATTTAGTTCAGATTCATTCTGGCCAGCTTGTCAATACAAGTGTTAAAAATATTCAGATTCCTTAAGAGTCTACCCAATGTGGTAGATCTTTCATAGATTTTGTTTTTTCTTTGGCTATAAGAAGACTTAAGTCAAATTCATTTGGCAGGATCTGGTGTGTTGTTATTTTGGGGTCACAAGCACCCCTAAACCTAAAACTCAACAATACTATGTGCAGACAGTACAGGATACAGAAAACAAAACAAAACAAAAAACAAAAACAAAAACAAAAAAACAAAACATGAAGTAACTCCCCAGGGCCAGAAGAAATTTACATTTTATCAGAGAGACAATATTACATATATGCAAAATAAATTTTTAGGTAATCTTTTTTTTAGGAGCAGTGCTGGAATCCTAGAATCTGGGAATGGTATCAAGAAAGTTGGGGGTGGTCAGCCCATAGTTTGTTGTTAGACCCACACTAAAACACTTCCAAATTTGGTAGAAATAGTGAGAGCTCGCACTACACTGCTCATAATCTCAAAGTGCCCAGACATCCATGCTTATAATGTGTCATTAGTATGGGACATCAGTAGAACTATATGGCAGTTATATTTGAATGTGATGAAGGAGGTTGGTAAAAGTCTGGTACTACTCAAGAAAGTTCTTATAATGGAAGGAAAAAAATGTGTGTGTACACATTGTGTATATATACATGTGTATATACACAATATGCATAAACACTATTTGTTTTTTCACATGCATGTCATATATGTATATGCAGGTGTGTTTGTATGTAAATATACCAGTCACTTCTCATATGTGTAGGAAACATACACATATGCATTTACATTTATTTGAGTACATATACATATCTACATATTGATACATGTATACACCTACATGCATATAATTACACATGCCTAGATCTGTATATTGCTAAATGCATACATATGTACCTAAATATGCAATCCATGAATGTACACATGCATATGCACGTACATATATACACTTTTCTTTACTTCCATTTCTAGTTAGTTGCTGCCTTCACTACTCTGGGAAGAGGAAAGGTGGACCCTTTATTTTTTTTTCTTCTAAATATCATGGCTCTTGAGTGAATGTTAGATAAGTTCAAATAATTTTTATTTAATCTTCTTCTTCAAGGAGAAAACAGAAAAGCAATCATTCTATTCCTCACCCTATATTTTAGAAAATTGTAAAGACTGAAAAAAGTAATTTGCCAGGACATGGAATTATATAATTTGGAAAGGCCTTTAAGAGGGACCTGATCACATCTCTGTCTTTTGTAAGGACACAAATCACATGAGATTTCAAAATTTTTCACTGCAGTCCTTCCCAGTATCTAATAATGATCCCAATTGGAAAATTATTAATTTGCATTGCTGTAATATTTTAAGGTTTACAAAAGAGTACATTTCTCAGGGCAGCCCTGGGTTTTTAAAGAGAATCTCTATCCCAATTTCTACAATGAAGAAACTGAGGATATGAGTGGCTAATTGACCTATGTAAGTTTACACATTTGATAAGTAACAAAGCTTGGATTTAAAATTAGTGCATTAAATTATGTTAACTCTTTATATTTTAATTCTGGATCTTCAACCTGTTTCTTTTCTATCTGACAATAGTAAAGAAAGAAAAATTTTGGTCATCATTATACTCAACGTGGACCTATGTGGTACCAATAAATGAGCCATGTGAGTCAGAACTGGTCAGCAGTACCCATTACTACCAGTCAACATATCCAGATGTATCACAGTTAAGCAACTGTATGGACACAACAATAAGGTGTTAAGATAAGAGGTATGTACTTGGGTTCTACCCTTCATTCTTTGGCTACTCAGGAGGAATGCCCTTTATTTCAAGCTGCCAAAGTGACAAGACTTTACCTCCAGATTACTTTAGAAGCTACAAGCCTCATTTTTTTAATTGTTGATGGATGAGGTTTAAATACACTTGGAAAGAAAATACCAGAATGGAGATTGAAATATTAGATGCCTCAAAGAGTTCCTAGGAATGCTGAAATTTGATTTTAGTTCTGTCCTTTGTTCCTTACTAGGACAAAATCAAGACCAAGTCTGTTTGGTTCAATTGAAATTTTCAGAATGTGCTTCAGGGAAGCAAATATTCTTGGAACTATGGGAAAAACAGAACAGACGTGTCTATTTCTGTGAAATAGTTTGCTCCTGAGTCAAAGATGCTGGCTATTTACTCACTTTCTTGACTCCTTAGAGTAAATTATATTTTGGGGTTTGACGTAGTCCCTGAAGGGTTTGCCACAAGAAATTTGTGGCATGTCTGTGCAATCACTGAATTACTTGCCTCTATTAACTTGTGTATGTTAACTTGTGTTTACAAGGGCATCTAGTAAACCTCTAGTGAGAAGTGACTGTTCAACTCCTCAGGGAGAAAGACTGTATTAACCTCAGAAAATTTAATCTAACTCTT
This sequence comes from Gymnobelideus leadbeateri, assembly GCA_011680675.1. Lineage (NCBI taxonomy): Eukaryota > Metazoa > Chordata > Mammalia > Diprotodontia > Petauridae > Gymnobelideus > Gymnobelideus leadbeateri. The sequence goes on from WOXC01007541.1 coordinate 152,169, forward strand.
GGTTCAATGAAATAACCCTGACTCACTATCCAGTTCCACCTAATGTTTAGCCCAGTATGTGGCTACTAGTAGACACTTAATCAATGTTTGTTAAGTAAATGACTAATCTAAACAATATATAATAACATTTCACTTAGTCCTCCTTTAGACTAGAGGAGAGAGTTATTATCGTTTAGAATTCCTGAGGAAATCAAGCTTCCTTAGAGTCTCTCTGGATTTTATGGCTTCCTTGCAAGGAAGGATAGTTTAGAGAACTGTGCCAATATCAGTCAGTACTCATTAGACTTCATCTGTTTTGTTTTATTTTACAAATATCTGTTAAGGATCTCCTAGCTGGAGATTAAGCAAAGGAGTAGCTAGAAGAGATATTAGCTATAAATAAGATATAGTTTTTATCCTAATGGAACTTATAGCCTATGGGATGGATATGCTGCATGCATAGATTTTTTTTTTATTTTACGAAAATAATACATACCAAAGACACTACTTCAAACCAGCTCCTTTGACTCCAGAGCTAGTGCTCTTTCTCCTATGCAATATATCCTCTTTGGTAGGCAATAGTGTGGTAGATAGGTAGATAGGTAAGTAGATAGATAGATAGATAGATAGATAGATAGATAGATAGATAGATAGATATAAAGCAGAGTAACATGACTAGATCTATTCAGAAGGATTATATTAGACATGGATATGAAGGTCAGATTGGATAGGTGAGAGCCTAGAGATGAGAATACTTGTTTAAATGACATTGGAGTGTTCTAGGGAAATTATGAAGGTTGATTATTAATGTGGTACTAGTGTGAATAAAGAAGAGAGGATGATATAAGAGAAGCTACAGAGGAAGACTGGTCTTTGTAGCCAAGTAAACTTAACAACTTAAGTGAACATGAAAGGGAAGAGAGAGGAAATTGATCAAGATAACATCAACATTTCACATATGAGAGACAGGGTAAATTCTGGAATCACTGACAAAAATAGAGAAAAAGGAGAAAATGTTTAGGGGGAAATTATCACTATATAGACATATATACACATGTATGTATATGTATATATATATATATATACATTATATGATATTTAATCAGAAATATAATCACAATACAATCATGCCATATAATTATATAATCATTAATATGATATGTAATCAATAATAATAATCCATCTAAAACTCTAAGGTTTACAAAATTCTTTTATTTTGCAGAAACTCTATAAGGATAGTACTTCATTATTATTCCCATTTTACAGATGAGGAATTGATAAACTTATAGGCTAATTCTTGGGATCACAGAATTAGAATTAGATCATCTAGTGCAACACCATCAGTTTTCAGAGGAGGAAACTGAAACCTAGAAGAATGACATGATTTGGATGAAGTATCATAGTTAGAAGCAGAACTAGGATTTCAATTCAGTTCACCTAAATCTGGCATTCTTTTCAATATACCATACCATCCCTGGTTGTTCAGAGTCACACAATCATTTTAAATCCTAGAATGTATTTTAGATTCTCTGACTTCAAAACAAGTACTATTTTTAATACCCAATAATATTTTTCCTAGGTTCAGTTTTGGGCAAGTTGAGTTTGTAGTGGTAAAGGAATTTGAAGACCTTCCCTGCCTCTTCCCTGGGCCTCACTTGGAGCACAAGAGAATCTTGTTTAGAGGAAGTTTGTTTTCAGGAAGACCCACTTTTTGTTGCTTTGTAATTAGGCAGTGGGTCATGAAGGTTGTGATGTTCTCTGACCTTGGAGAAGGCTATATTTTCTTTGGGGCTCACTTATGGGAAGAGTAGGGTGATTTGACCAGATGAGACTCTGGGCAGCCATTGAGTCCCCTGGCTTTGAAAACCCAGATGATGGTGCTTCTTTCTCTGGTAACTAACTGTATATATGCAATGGTCAGACAGCTAGAAATCATATCTGTTGGTTTGTTGAATTGTGTTATTTTTTATGTCTGGTTTTGTCTGCTTGTAATTTCTGTTTATATTCTCTGAAATTCAGGGTGCTGACTTTCCCCCTGAACTAAGTGAATGACATGTTTGAGTAAAGTAATATTGTTAATCCTTTTTGAGTTGCTTTCCTTTAGAAAAGCAGATCAAAGAAACTATGATAGCAATCATCCTGGGTATTCTAGGGTGCTTGCTGTTACAAGGTATAGAAATAAGAGGGACATGGAAATGGAAATGCCTATGGACATGTAGAAATGTTAATCTAGATATAGGAAGGAACAGTAATTCCAGAGAATGACATTTATTTGACATCTATCTATCTATCTATAAATCTATCATCTATCTATCTATCATCATGGGTGTAAGTGGGCATGGGCATAAAAGTAAGCATGGGCATAAAACTAAGGGAGAATTTGAAGTGAGAGAAGAAAAGGCAAATCTTATTAATTCTTTTTTTTTAAATAGCATTTCTAAAATTTACAGCCTTTGTTCCATGTCAATTACCATTATTCCAGTATGGATTACCACCTTCTCTGCTTAGAATATTTACAATCATCTCCTAACTGACTTCTATTACCTATTACTCTTGCCTCTCCCCTTCCAATACATCCCAACCAATATTATATTGTATTGTTTTGATCTTGTTTTTTTCCCCTGAATAACAACTTTGTTTCTCACATGAAAATTTGCCATAAAATTGACCATATTATCTGCCTTTCAAGGCTCTTCATCATCCTGTCCTTGGTTACTTTTCCATTCATATCCCCCACTAATCCCTTGTGCTCAGACCACCCTGGTATATACTTATTATTCTTTGACTCCACCAGATGTTAAAATCTCTCCTGCTGCTACCCAACTCCATGTAATCCATTAAGAAATATGTCACACAGGGTAGAGCCAAGACAGCACAGTAGAAACAGCACTTCCACAGCACTCCAATCGACACCACTTCAAAATTATGTAAAAGGGGACTCTGAACAACCTCTGGAGCTCCAGAACCCACAGAATGACACAGAGAAGCTAACCTCCTGCTAAGGACTGCCCGGCAGCCCAGCAGGGAGTGGACAGCACAGCACTTCGGAAGCCAAGCCCAGGACCACTTGCGTCCAAGGTTTAGCCCCAGGGTGGCAGAACCAGCAGCCAGCTGGAGGGACCCCAGAACACCAGTAGCTGTGGCTTTTCCAGAATTACCAACACATAGATGCCTAGGAAAAAGTGAGAGGTTAGTGCCCTATGGACTTTTGGAACCAGTATTTGGGAGCATGTCAGCTTCTTCCCCTGGGTGCTAGAAGCCACTGAGAAGCCACTGCACAGCCACCATTTTGCAGCTTCAGTTTCAGCTTCAGCTCCCAGTCTATGGACTATATGGGGATCTGGCAATTAGTCTGGGGGGTAGGTGCTATTGCTTTAACCTTCTTAGATCTGGACCTCAGTCTGGGGTGGAAGTCGAGGGGTGTGTGATCAGCTTGCCAGAGTGTGTTGGGGCTTCAGGGAGGGCACCCAACTAATATCTCCAGCAGCTGAGAAGACCCCAATGTTTGGGACAGAAACTCCTCTGTCTGGTGGCAGAGTCCTACTGTGGTAACAAGCCCAAAAGTCAATTAATTAAGTGTTAACATGTTTAGTCAGAGGAAACAATATAAATAGAAAACTTCAATATTAGACTCGTATTTTGGGGGCAAAGAGGATCAAAGCATGGAACAAGGAGGATTGGGATGTCAGAAATCCTGCACCAAAAGCCCCAAATGAAAATACAAGCAAATTACAGGCCATAGAGGACCTTAAGAAGGATTTTTAAAACCAAATAAGAGAAGTGGAGGAAAAATCGGGAAGAGAAATGAGGAGGCAGGAAAAGTATGAAATGAGAGTCAACAGCCTGACTGGGGAAAATAACACCTTAAAAAATAGACTAGCTCAAATGGCAAAGGAGGCCCAAAAGGGCAATGAGGAGAAGAATGCCTTAAAAAGTCGAATTTGTCAAAAGCTCACTGAGGAGATTCATTCCTTCAGAATTCAACTGGAGCAAATGGAAGCTAGTGAATTTATGAGAAACCAAGATGCTGTTAAACAGATCCAGACAAATGAAAGAATAGAAGGCAATGTGAAATATCTCATGGGAAAACCACTGAACTGGAAAATAGATCCAGGAGAGATAATCTAAAAATTATTGGACTACCTGAAAGCCATGATCAAAGAAAGAACCTAGAAATCACCCTTCAAGAAAATATCAAGGAAAATTTCCCTGATGTTTTAGACCTAGAGGGTGAAATAGAGGTTGAAAGAATCCACAGATCACCTCCTGAAACAGATCCCAAAAAGAAAACTCTTAGGAATATTATAGCCAGGTTCCAGAATTCCCAGATCAAGGAGAAAATACTACAAGCAGCCAGGAAGAAACAATTTCAATATTGTGGAAACAGAATAGCACAGGACCTGGCAGCTTCTACACTGAGGGACCAAAGGGCATGGAATACGATATTCCAGAGGTCAAAAGAGCTGGAATTGAAGCCAAGGGTTACCTACCCAGCAAAACTGAGTATTTTGTTTCAGGGGAAAATGTGGTCATTCAGTGGAATAGATGACTTTCAAGCATTCTTGAGGAAAAAACCAGAGTTGAAAAAAAAATTTGACATTCAGACACAAGAAGCAAGAGATGCTTGAGGAGGTAATTAGGGAAAAGAAATCAAAAGGAACTTATCAAAGTTGACCTATTTATATTCCTACATGGAAAAACAATAACTGTGACTGATGAAACCTTCCTCATTATGAAAATAATGGAAGAAGGGTATATGGGCATATGAATACATATATGAATGTGTGTATATATGTTTACAGGTATACATGGATAGAGGGCACAGGTCGATTTTGGTGGGAAGGGATGATACTTAAGGCGTGAAGTGAAGAGGTGAGAGAGGAAAGTGTCAAAAGGAGATGGGGACAGACAGGGCAGGGTAAACTATCTCATGTAGAAGAGGCAAGGGGAAGTAGTTGCAGGGGAGGGGAAGAAGAGGAAGGCAAAAAGGCAAAACCATATTCTCATTGAATTTGGCTCATGGAGAGAATGGCATACATACAAAATGGGATATCTCACCCTGCAGGACAGTCGGGGGGAGGGGGATGAGAGGGTAGATGATGGAGGGGAGGGCAAGCTGGGGGGAGGGGAGGTTGGAGGCACCCACTTTTGAAGAGGTACAGAATTAAAGTAGGGAATGGACTAGGTGGGGGTTGGGATGGATGGGAGGGAAATATAGCCAGTCTTTTATAATATATCTACTATGGTAATGTTTTGCATAGCTATACATGTACAACATATACTGAATTCCTCATCTTCCCAGCAGGAGTGGGTGACAAAGGAGGAAGGGAATGGATCTGGAACTCAAAGTTTTAAAATTAAATGTTTCAAATATATAAAGAAATATATCACACATTGTAGACTGTTGCTGTCCACAACTTAAAGAACTTGTTGTGTGTATGGAAGATCAGACCGTCATTGAAGTGATGGATTCTCCCTTCAACAATGCTTATACCCTATTTTTGCACTCATCTGGCACAACTTCATAGAGAAGAGTGGAGGAACTTGATCCTCATCTTCTTCCATCCTTTTTAATTTTCTCTTCCACCCACATTTATTTGATTGTAATTAGCCTCAGCAAAACACCATATTCGTGTTTCTCATTGTACCCAGGTGGTACAGTGGATTGAATGCCACATGTAGAGTCTGAATTCAAACACTGCCTCTGACACTCACTACCTCTATGATTCTGGACACTTAAACTCTTTTGGTCTCTGTTTTCTCATCTGTAATATAAACACAATAATGGCATTTGCCTCTCCAGGTTGTTGTGAAAATAAAATGAGATATTTATAAAGCTCTTTGGACCTTAAAGTCCTTTATAAATGCTAGCTATTATCATTATTATAGGCCATTCATTAAAGAGAACATACATACATATATGTATGTATGTTCTCTTTAATGAATTATATATATATATATATATATATATATATATACTCATACACACATACTGTGAGTGAATAAAGCATCTTCATTTCATTCTTTGAGACACTTTTTTCATTAAAATTTTGACACATGTGGGTTACTGCTTTGTGATTTCCATCAGAGAAGGGAAGCATTTATGGTCAGAAAAAGACTTGTTTATATATTTGTCTTTCTCCTAGACAACTTAATAGGAAGACTAATGCCTTCACTAGAATAGATCTGTGGTTTTCTTTGTGGTTAATGTCAAACCACAAGGAATGTTTGGCTGTCAAATTCAAGGCCATTTCCAAAGTTTTAGTTAGCCATGACCCTAAGGACAACAGGATGTTTGTGTTTGGTTAACTCTAGTGTGAGAGGAGTACCTGTATCTATATTTTAGTTTTTAGGAGGCCTCATATGAAGGATCCCTAAACAGATTCAACTTGGGGCATCTCTGGAGTCTGGTATCACATCAGGAAGAACCTTGCTTTCAACAACCTATACCTCTTCCCCTCAAGCCAGTCCAAAACCCTTAACATATTTTTTGTTGTTTTTCAGTCATGCCTGACTCTTCTTGACCCCATTTGGGATTTTCTTTTCTTTTCTTTTCTTTTTGTCTTTGAATTGATTTATTAGTTTAGTTTCAGTTAACAAGATTCAATTCCATAGTTCCTTGATTTTCAAATTCCCTTTACTTCCCTCCTCCCTCCCCCCACGACAGCATATAATCCAGTATAGGATCTGCAAATACATTCATATTAGACATTAGTCCAATTACAAAGGCATATTGTACTAGGTGGAATGAAAGATGGTAAAGAAGAAATAAAACCAAACAATGGAAAGAAAAAGATCATTTACTTTGCTTCCATCAGTGTTCAGGCTCAGTTCTTTCTAGTTATATCTCTGGATAGCGCATTTCTCTTTCTTGAGTCTTTTAGGATTGACTTATATCACTGCATTGCTGAAGAGTCCATTCTGTCATAGTTGGTCATCACAGATATGGTATGTCTGTTATTGTATACAAATTTCTTCTGATTCTACTCTTCTCGCTCAGCATCAGTTTGTATAAGTCTCTCCAGGTAATTATGAAATCTGTCATCGCCTCGTTTCTTGTTCCATTACATTCATATACCACAACTTGTTTAGCCACTCCTCAATTGATGGGCACCTCTTTAGTTTCCAATTCTTTGCAACCACAAAAAGGGCTGCTATAAATATTTTTGTACATGTGGGTCTTCCTCCCATTTCTATGATCTCTTTGGGATATAACCCTAGAAGTGGTATTGTTGGGTCAAAGGGTATGAAATTATTTATAACCCTTTGGGCATAATTCCAGATTGCTCTCCAGAATGGTTGGATAAGTTCACAACTCCACCAGCAATGTATTAGTGTTCCAATTTGTCCACATCCTCTCCAGCATTTGTCACTTTCTTGTTTTGTCATCTTAGCCAATCTGACTAGAGAGATGTGGTATCTCAGAGTTGTTTTGATTTGCATTTCTCTAATCAATAGTAATTTAGAGCATTTCTTCATATGCTTATAGATATCTTTAATTTCTTTCTCTGAAAACTGCCTGTCCATATCCTTTGACCATTTATCAATGGGGGGATGACTTGTATTCATATAGATTTGGCTCAATTCTCTATAAATTTTAGAAATGAGTCCTTTATCAGAGACACAAGTTGTAAAAATTATTTCCCAATTTCCCACTTCCCTCTTGATTTGGTTACATTAGCTTTGTTTGTACAGAAGCTTTTCAATTTAATGTAATCAAAATTATCCATTTTGCATTTTATAATGCTCTCTAATTCTTGTTTGGTCCTAAAGTCTTCCTCTCTCCACAAATCTGTCAGGTAAACTATTCCTTGCTTTCCCAAATTGCTTGCAGTATCATCCTTTACACCTAGATCATGCACCCAGTTAGACTTGATTTTGGTATATGGTGTTAGATAGTGATCTATGCCCAGTTTTTGCCATACTGTATTCCAGTTTTCCCAGCATTTTTTGTCAAATAGTGCATTCTTATCCCCAAAACTGTGGTCTTTGGGTTTATCTTATAGATTACTATATTCATTAACTGCTGGGTCTCCTGTGCCTAATCTATTCCATTGATCCACTACTCTACACCTCTGCCAGTACCTAGCAGTTTTGATGACTGCTGCTGTATAATACAGATTAAGATCTGGCATAGCTAGTCCACCTTCCCTAGCATTTCTTTTCATTAATTCCCTTGATATTCTAGACCGTTTGTTTTTCCAAATAAAGTTTGTTATTATTTTGTTTAACTCTTAAAAAGTAGTTTTTTGGTCATTTGGGATTTTCTTAGCATATATACAGAGATTAATTCTCCAGCTCATTTCACAGATGAGGAAACTGAGGCAAACAAAGTTAAGTGATTTGTTCAGAGTCATACATCTAGTGAGTGTTCGAGGTCAGACTTCAACTCAGGAAGATGAGTCTTCTTGGGTCCAGACCTGGTACTCTATATGGTATACTTCCTATCTTCCCCTCTTGAAAAATTAGATTAAAAAAAATTACTTTCCCAGAGACCCCTGAGGCCTAATACAGACTATGGCACTAGGGCCCCAGTAAAATGGAAGTTGGTACTGGTCTGATCGTATTACTACTGTACTCATCACATTCCATTGACTTCCTAATACCTCAAATACAAAGTCTTCCATATGCTTTTCAAAGTCCTTCATACCCCAATTCCCTCCTACCTTTTCAGTCTTTTTACATCTTGCTTCCTGCCACATATTCTTCATTCCAGTGATACTGAACTCCTGGCTTTTCTACAAACAAGAAGTTCTGGCTCTGGTTATGGGGATTTTATCTGGCTTCCCCTCATGCTTAGAGTTGTCTCTTTTGTCATTTTTCTTTGCTGGATCCTCAGGCTTCCTTTAAGACCCAACTAAAATCCTTTCTATAGGAAACATTTTCTTAAACTCTCTTAATTCTAGTACCTTCCTTCTTTTAATTGTTTTCTGATTATCCATTATATAACTTGCTTACATATGTTTGCTTATCTCTCCAATTAGACTATGAACTGTTTGAGGGCAGGTATTATTTTTTACCCTTTTTTTATACCCCAGTATTTAGCACAGTGCCTGACACAAAGTTGTTATTTAAATGCTTACTGACTACCTGGAGCAGACAAACCATTGCTCTGTAAAGTCAACTGGGATTCAAAAGGGAGTAGCCTAATAAAACTCAACTGAATGGATGAAACTCTTGTCAGATTTTATTTTACTTTTTCTTTCTGGTGCAAGGGGGGAAAAGCATTATTTTTCCTTTATGTAAAGAGAAATAATTATTCAAACAATGAATTTGTAGATAAAGAAAGTGCTTTGTGAAGAAGTGCCCATACATATGCATGGAAATTTGTATTATATTAATTTTTAAAACATTCAATAACAAATAAGTCTGGATTTTTAAAGAATAAAATAGTCTAAAGTAGACATAAGACTTCTTATATGTATTTGTTAGGGATGGGTAACTTGAAAATTGGATGAAATTCCCAATGGGCTTTTGTATACAGTAGGAAGCAAAAATGCCATACACACATATACATATAAAAGTGTTTGTGTGTATACATATATACTTATACACATCCGTACATTTATATATATATATTTATATACACAACTCATTTATATTCCTCAGGTTAGTAGTACCCTTAGCAGAAAGTTAGCCCTTTGAATCAGATGAGTTTCAGCAGACAGAATAAAACCTTCAGTCTTTTTAGATCTGCCAATTATGCAGCATTTTTCGCTTATAAGTCATTCTAAGTGACTTTTGCTTCATCTTTCTTTGTAGCTCTTATCACACCAGCTCTGGTGTTATTGGGTGAGCTATTGCAGGGATAACACATTGAAGCTGTAATAATTTGAAGTTTCTTGTCTTCCAAAGAAGTACATTTGGTCAAATATGTGTTAGCCTCTTTCTTGAAGAAGTAACTTACCAATTTGAAAAACTCCCTTAGTTTACCTCCACTGTTTCCCTCTGCCTATCATTCCCTCAGTCCCCTCACCTTTCTAAACTCCAAAACACAGCATTTTGCAACTGTTATAAGAAAATGATATGATATTTTTACAGGGCTAATATTTAGGTTTATTATATATATATATATATCTTTTCAGATGGAAAGACATCCTTTTTTGCACTTGATACTCTGAGAAATTCTATTGACATGTGATACAGCACATCATGCACATAGAGTGAAACTGATATTTTCAGTGCTGCAAGTAGCAAAATGCTTATGTGCATTGCATGGTGGGCTAAAGAGTGGCAAAATTCTACAATAAGAAAAGTCTTAGTATAATGTTAAGGTAATGTGGTAGAGAGGCAGCATTGAAGATTCATTCACTTGATTCATGACACATTCTGTTATAGGTCTCCCTTCTTTTGATTCCTATCTCTACATATTCAGGATATGTAGATGTCTACAAGTGGCAGCTTGGTGGTACAATGGATAAAGTTCCAAGCCAGCAATCAGGAATAATTAATCTGGCCTCAGACACTTAGTAGCTTTGTGATCTTAGCCAAGTCACTTATCCCTATTTGCCGCAGCTTCCTCATCTGCAAAATGAGTTCTAGAAGGAAATGGCAAACCACTCCAGTATCTTTACCAAGAAGATCCCAAATGGGTCATAAATAATTGGACATGACTGAAACAATTAAATGGCAAGCTATCTATATAACTGACTTTTCCCCCAGTCTTTGAATTTCTTATTAGTTCAACTAAAAATAACAGCAATAGCAATAACTAGGAGGACAACAACAAGAGCAATCACATTCGCTGACTGTTGTTTTCATCATGAAGCCAATGAAAGAGTTGGACTAGATGAACTTTAACATCCAAAGCTATGCAAGTCCTTTTGTGGGATATAGAAGAAGCATGAAACTTTCCATCAGAAGCTCGAAGTCTTGGTAGAGGAGGAGATATAATTTATACAAATAAAACAACTAGATTAGAATGTTTTAAAAATAATTAAGGGCTAAGGAGAGTGGGTACAGCTGGGTGAAGCAGGGGCAGCATAGTGCTAGTGGGGAAGACATGGGGAAAAATAGTACCTGAGATAAGATTTAAAGTACTGGTATGATTCCAAGCATAGGGGTGAGCAATATTCAGGACGTTGTGCAATATTTCTTATGAATAATGATCATAAACCATGACCTAAAACAAAAGATCTGGGTTTAGAAAAAGTGGGTACAGTCTTGGAGTTTTCACATGAAGTAACTCTGGATCATCACTCAAATTTTCCTCCATCAACATCAAAATCTGGAACTTGGTTATGCCTCCATAATAAAAAGGGAAAGGAGTTTTAGGTTTCATGCATGCACAAATGCTAAGATAAAAGCAAATGCAGGGCAGTATTTATTTAACTATCCAACCTAAAAAAAAACTCATTCCCAGAAGGCAGGTATAAATGACATTGTGGGGCCCAAACTTATAGCCTTTCTAGATTGGTGGAATGTGCTAGGTTTATCCTCCCATAGCATCTGCATTCACTTGGCCTATTGAACAAACTCATAGAATGTCAGTCCTGGAAGACATTTAAACAAAACATCAGAAAGTTTTGAAAGAGAAACTAAGTAATTTCTTTACAAGAGTGTAGCAGCAAGCACCCCAATATGCCCAGGGTGAATGCCAACACAGGTTCTTAGATCTGCTTTTCAAAAGGAAAGCAACTCAAAACGGGTTAACAAGCTTACTTTAATCAAACAAACATACATTACCTAGTTCAGGGGAAAAGGTCAGCACCCCAAACTTCAGAGTTACAGAACTTACAAATCAAACAGACAGGCTTCCAAACTGTCCAACCATTACATCAATACCAAATCACAGTTACCAGAGAGGGAAGCATCAACATCTGGGTTTTCAAAGCCGGGGGGCTCTCAACAACGGCTTCCCAGAGTCTCATCTGGTCAAATCACACAATACTTCTCAAAGTGAGCCCCAAAGCAAAGCCTCTCCTCAGGGTTTATATAGCGTTCTCCTGGCTCAAAGATTGTAACAACCTCCTTGACCCACTGCCCAATCACAAAGTATCAAGGTGTGGGCTTTCCTGAAAAACAAGCCTCCCACCACAGGCTCCAGGTGCACTTAAGCTAGGGGCAGGGAAGATCTTTAAATCTGCATTTCCATTACAAAGAGCAGCTCCCACTAAATGAATATAATTCTTGATGTATTCTGCCAAATGTTTAGGAATGAATATGATTTTTCAGGTTTTCTTTCCTATATAACAAGACTTTAAGCATAGCTATAATCTCTCCTTTTAGTCTTTTCTTCTCTAATCTAAATATTCTTGTTACTCAGTTGTTTCAGTCGTTTCTGACTCCTCATGACCCCATGTGGGCTTTTTCTTGGCAATGATACTGGAGTAATTTGCCTTTTCCTTCTCCAGGTCACTTTACAGATGAGGAAAGTGAGACAAACAGGCTTAATGGATTTGCCCAGGTTCACACAGGTAGTACATGTCTGAAACCAAATTTGAACTCAGAAAGCTGAGCCTTCCTGACTCCAGGCCCTGTGTTCTATCCTCTGTGCCACTCAACTGCCCACTGTGCTACCTAGTTGACCAAAATAGCCTTAGTCTCTTCAACTAATTTTCATGTGACCTGGTTCTGACTTTCTGTTACCAACCACTCTGCTTTCAATGAGCTCTAGTTTTGTGATGTTCCTACATAATATTTTGCCCAGAGTCCAATGTTCTAGATAATGGGCATATTTCTGTTTATTACTTCTTGGCTTTTCTCATTTTGACTGGGTTAAAATGGATTGTTTCAGTCAAGAAATATCTGAGAATGTGGAGCTTGTAAATTTACTATTCAAGCCTCAGTGTATGACATCCCTCTATAATTTGTCTCCTGCATGTGCCAATGTCTTTTTTGTCTTGCCATCATTAAGCAGTTTTGTCTAATTAAAAAACAATTTGATTTATAATCCTGGAGGTTAAATAGTCATTAACTTGTCACTGTATTACTGCTGCTAACTGATTTCCAAATACATGAATACACATAGTCATATTCTTTACTGTATAGAAAACTCAAGAAAGATTTTATGCAACAAAATGTGATTATTCAATAAGAAATTCAATTTTGAGGCTTCAATCCAAAAATAGGAAGTTTGACAAGAAATAGACAAAGCAAGAATATAAACTCTGTCAGTGTCTTTCCTCTCCCACTCCTCCAGCAACCTTGTTTCCTCAATTCCCTGTACTCATGGCCAAGGTATAGATCTTATTAGGCTTTTTCCTTGTATTTTCATCATTCTGAAAATAGGGGTTTTTCATGACAGAAGAAAGTAGTATTCTCTTACTTGCTCTTAATCATCTACCAGAAGTTATTTACATTTGTATAGTACTTGTACAGTATTTTGTGATTCTACAATTTCATATTGTAAGTAGTTATATGTAACTTCCCCAATCAACAAATTAAGCAATCTATCCATCAACAAGTATTTTTTTTTTTAAATATCTAGGATGTGTTAGCTATTGTTCTGGAAACTGAGGTTACAAATACAGTGAATAAAGCATTACCTGCTTGCAAAGACCATATTTGAATTGGGGATAAATAAAGGATAGATCTATGGATATAGATCTATCTATCCATCCATTTATCTATCTATCTATCTATCTATCTATCTATCTATCTATCTATCTATCTATCTATTTATCTACACAGAATAAATATAAAGAGGTTAAACACAAAATAAGGTAGCCTGGGAAGGAGGGTACTAGTAGTTAAGGGAATCAAGAAAAACTTTATGTAGAAGATGGTGGTTGGGATATCTTTAAGAACTGACTTCTGAAGCAGTAGAATTCTACAAAACAGAGATAAGAAAGGAGTACAGAGGGGACAGCCAGTATAAAAGCATGAAGGTGGGAGAGGGAATGCCATGTGTGAGGTATAAGAATGCCAATTTGTTTGAGTCACCAAATGTGAGAAATATAGTATTATCCAGTTATACTCGAAAGATAGCCTTGGGTCAGATTGTGAAAGGCTTTAAAATGCAAATAAAGACAACAAGCATTTAATAAACATTCACTATGTGTCAGGCAATGTGCTAAATAGAAAGAAAGGTAAAAAGCAAAACCTGTTGCCATGAAGATCACAATCTAATTTGAGAAGAAAATGTAAATTACTGTGTATAAAAATGGCACATATAGGACAAATTGGAGATCATTTCAAAGGGATAGCCCTAGCATTAAGGGGATTCAGGAATAACTTCTTACAAAAGGTGGCACTTTAGTTGAGAATCAAAGGAAGCCAGGGAGGCCACAGCACTGGTATGACGATGAAGAACACCCCAGGCATGCGGTCAGCAAGGAGAAATGCAAGTAGCTGTATTCTGTACAAGTAACAATAAAGGAGCCAGTGTCATTTTATTATTGAGTGCAAAGAGGATAAGAAGTTGTAAATAGTCTAGAGAAGTAGGATATCAACCACAGGGTTATTATTATTATTTTTTTGATTCTGTATATTCTAAGGAATCACTATAGTTTATTAAACAGGGAAGGGTGGGGGATATGTCAGATCTGTGCTTTATAAAGATCATAGCTGAATAGAGGAAGCACTATAGTTGGGGAGACAAGACAAGGGAATTAACCTACTCCAATATTCCAGGTATGAAGTAATGAGGGTCTGTACCATGTTAGTACCTGTATCAGAGGAGAGAAGTGGATATATTTGAGAGATGTTTAAGAAGGTAAAATTGACAGGCCTTGGCAACAGATGAGGTATGGGCAGTGTGACAGAGTGAAGATTCTAAGGTGATACCTAGATCTTGACCCTGTGTTACTGGAAGAATGATGGCACCTTCCATAGCAATAATGAAATGAGGAAGAGGATAGGATATTTTTTGGGGGGAAGAGGGAATTAAATGTGGTCAATTTTGAACATTTTTAGTTTAAGATGTCTCGAAAACATTCAGTATAAGATGTATAATAAATAGTTGGAAATGTGAGATGAAGATTAAAAGAGATAAATAGATCCGAGCATCTTCTGCATAAAGAAGATAATTGAATCTATGGGCACTGATGAGATCACTAAGTGAAATAATTTAGAGAGAAAAGATAAAAAGGTATAGAACAGAGTCATGGGAGAACACGAACAGATAGTAGCTGTGACTCAGGTGTATATTTCCCCAACTGAGACAGAGGAGTGATCAAACTAGTCAGGAGATAAACAGAAGATAGTCGTGTCATGAATAGCTAGTTAGAAAGGAATATCAAGAACATGACTGGCAGTGTGAAAGGCTACAGAGAGTTCAAGATGTATAAGTACTGAGAAAAGGCCGTGAGATTTGGAAATTAGAACATTAGTGAGTTTAAAGAGACCAGTTTCAGCTAAGTGATACAACTGAAATTCAGAGTTAACAAGAGAGTAAGAGGAAAAGAAATGGAAAAATGTGTTTCACATGAGGTCTTCTCTAAGATTCTAGTCACAAAAGTGAGGAGAGATATAATATGATGGATGGATCAAGTGAGGTCTTTTTGAGAATAGTGGTGTCAAGGACATGTTTGCAGGTAGTAGGGAAACAACCAATAGACAAGGAGAGATTTGAAGATTAATGAGAGAGGGGATTGATACAGGGGCAATCAGGAGTTTATATTTGATTCAAGGGGTAATATGAACTACTGAATCTCTTTGAGTAGAGGAAAGGCATGGTCAACTCTTTGCTTAAGAAACAGGGGCGGCTAGGTGGCGCAGTGAGTAGAGCGCTGGCCCTGGAGTCAGAAGGACCTGAGTTCGGAGCCGGCCTCAGACACTTAATCCACACAAACAAAAACCTAGCCCTGTGACCTTGGGCAAGTTACTTAACCCCAATTGCCCTAAAAAAGGGGCAGCTAGGTGGTGCAGTGAGTAGAGCGCCGGCCCTGGAGTCAGAAGGACCTGAGTTCGGATCTGGCCTCAGACACTTAAGGCACACACAAACAAAAACCTAGCTGTGTGATCTTGGGCAACTTACTTAACCCCAATTGCCCTCCAAAAAAAAAAAAAAAAGAAACGGCACTTTAGGAGAAATGTAGAGGATTTGTGACAATTGTGACACTGTGACAGTGATCTAGGCAAGAGGTGACAGGGCCCTGTAATGGAAATGCAAATTTAAAGATCTTCCCTGCCCCTAGGTTAAGTGCACCAGAAGCCTGTGGTGGGAGGTTTGTTTTTCAGGAAAGCCCACACCTTGATAATTTGTGATTGGGCAGTGGGTCAAGAAGTTTGTTACATTCCCTGAGCCAGGAGAAGGCTATATAAACCCTGATGGTGTTGTACCTTAATAAAAGCAAGACAGAAGATCCCCAAGATTAAATTTAAAAGGTGGGTTTTATTACTGCGGAACACCGCGGGACTGTTGGGGTACATGGTCACCCAAATCAGACAGTACTTTGGCACAGACAGTATACAGGTTTTATAGAGGTTCCATAGCCAGGTTACATAAGCTGAAATTACAGTGATGTAAGCTGAAACCCCAATGATTGGTCGGTGTACACTTGAAACTACAATTAGTGATTGGTCAGTATACATTTGAATTTCCTGCCAGTGCCAAACCCTACAATTAGTGATTGGTCAGTATACATTTGAATTTCCCTAGGCTGGGACTCCCACCCACAGATTAATCAAGGGCAAGCAAGGGGTGGGGGTTCTGCCTGTTTACAGATTAAGCAAGGTGGAGTTCTCTGTTTTACAAATCAATGAAGGAAAGGTTGGGCTGCCTGTTTTAAGACAAGGAAAGGGTGAGTGGATTTGTGTCTGACATTCAGGAGGGCAAAGTGACAAATCAAAGAGGGAAGGGTGGAGTGGAGCTGGGTCCAACAATGGGATGATTTGCTTTGGGGCTCACTTTGAGAAGTGTTGTGTGATTTGACCAGAGGAGACTCTGGGCAGCCATTGGGAGCCCCCCAGCTTTGAAAACCCAGATGTTGATGCTACCCTCTCTGGTAACTGTGATTTTGGTATTGATAATGGTTTGACAGTTTGGAAGCCTATCTGTTTGATTTATCTTTATACTCTGAAGTTTGGAGTGCTGACCTTTTCCGCCTGAACTAGGTAAAAGTGAGCTTGTTAACCAATTTTGAGTTGCTTTCCTTTTGAAAAGCAGATCTAAGAACTTGTGTTGGCAGCAACCCTGGGGTGTTGGGGTGCTTGCCGCTACAGCCCCTGAACTAAAATGCAGCTATATGAGTAAAGGGAAGGAGTTAGATATGACAGATGTGGAGGTAAAAATAGCAAGATTTGACAACTGATTTAACACATCAGATAAACAAGGGTGAGGAACCTAATATAAGACCAAAGTTTGGAACCTGGATGACTAGATTAATGGTGCTTTGACTGAAATAAGAGAGTTTGGAGGAAGGATAGGTTTTGGAAAGGGTAGTGAATTCTCTTTTGTAAAGGTTGAGTTTGAGATACCTTCAAGATTTCCAGTTCAAATAGTCTAATAGGCAATTGGTGATAAAGAATTGAAGTAAAGGAGAGAGTCTAGGGTTGGATATAGAGATCTAGGAGTAATTGGCATAATGATGGTAATTAAAACTATGACAGCTGATGAGCTCACTGCAAAAGAATATAGAGAGAAAACGTTAGGGGCCTAGGAGGGAACTTTGGGGAATATTCAGTTATGAGGTGTCACCTGGATGATGAAATCAGCAAAGTATACTGAAAAGGAATACTTACTAAGGAAAGAGGATGATGTGATTTAGGGTTGCTGGGAACCCTGAAATGTCAGGTTACAAGGTGGTGTCTGCCTGGAATGAATTCATACACTCAAACCTTCTTCCTGTCAGTGGCAAAATTTACTGTAACAGCAATATGAAAGGGCAGGATTCTTAGTGAACCTGCAACTAGTCACACCCAGGGTGTGACTGATACTTATATGCAAATATGTACAGTGAAAGGATCTAGAAGAAATTAAGGAGTGGTAACTAGTCTGGGGTGGGCCAGGTGAAAAGATTGCAAGTAAGCTAAGTAAGCAATGTATGTAGACTGGGATGGAACAGTTGCCTTGGGCAGAGGCCTGTGATCTGGACTGCTGAAATATATGGAAAAATTCAGGCACTGGATTGCTTTTCAAAGACATGGTCTTTTCCTTTTAGGGATCCAGGTGCCATCACCCCATTAGATGAGGATTAGAATTGAGAGCAGTCTCATGGAGTCCCAGAATAAAGGTTATATGCAGGTAGAAGGATAAGACCTGGAAACAAAATCATATCTGACAATTAAAAGTTCATTGCTAATGCTAGAGAAGTTTCTCTTGAGTGAATTGAAAAGGGATGAAGAGTGAGAAGAAAGTAGAGGAACCAAGTAACAGATGATATTTTTTTCTAGATTGAGAAGGATAGTAAGTTTATCATTATCTCTATTTTTTAGACAAGTAAACTATGATTCAGAAAAGTTATATGACTTGCCCAAGGTCATCAAACAGATCTGCATCTCTAATCAGGCTTCCTAACTCCAAATCTGGTGCTGTTTCTATTGTACCATAGGTAAGTAGAACTTTAATCTCTGACGCAGAGTTTCCAAAGCTCTCACAAATTTACAAATGTACAAATCCTCAACAAATGTACAAATTTACAAATGTACAAATTTACAAATGTACAAATCCTCAACTGCTCACTGTAGCTCAACTGCTACAAATCCTCACTACTGCTAGGCAATCCTTTTCTACCTTTCTCTTTTTTTTTTTTTAACAATTGGAGTTAAGTAAGTTGCTCAAGGTTACATGGCTAGTCATTATTTATGTGTGGGTGCTCATTTTCGGAGGCTGGATTCGATTTTCGGTCATCCCAACTCTAAAGCAGGCTCTCTTACTCACTGTGCCACCTAGCTGCCCCCTTTTCTACCTTTCTTATCAACACAATATCCCCCTCTTCACAGCTACTCTTCCAAATATTTTCTTCCTGCTCAAGCCTCCTCCCTGCCCCATTATCTCAGCTGAGAACTTTACCTTAAGTTTCACGGAAACAAATAAACAAATTGAGACCATTAATCATGACCTCCCTCTTCTTTCCTCTTTCTCATCTCTTATTATCAGGTGCTTTCTGCCATTTTTCTTCCCTTATCCCAGTCTCTCAAGATGAAGTGATATTATTATTCCCCTGGATTGTTTACTATCTCTCCATACCCATATCTAATCTGTTGGCAAAGCCTGTTGATTTCATCTTTGCAAACTCTCTTAAATATTCTCTCTTCTCTCCTCTGACATTGCCACCACTCTAGTTCAGGCCCTCCTCACCTCACATCTGGATTATTGTAATTGACTGTTAGTGGATTGACTATCTGAAGTTTCTTCCTACTTCAATTCATCTTCCATTCAACCCCTAAAGTGATTTTTCCAATGTTCAGGTTTGATCATGTCACCTTCTTCCTATTCAATTAACTCCAGTGGCTTCCTAATGCCTCCAGAATCAAATACAAAATGTGTTGTCTGGCATTGAAAGTCCTTCATAACCTAGCTCCCTCCTATCTTTCCAGTCTTCTTATAGCTTATTCCTCAACCCATATGCTTCATTCCAGTTATATAAGCCTCCTGATTATTGCACAAATAAGACATTTCATTTCTCAGCTCCAAAAAAATTCTCTCTGTCTCCCATGTCTGTAATGCTCTACTATATTTACTTCACATACTGACCTCCCTGGCTTCCTTTTACTAACAACTAAAAGCCCACTTTCTACAGGAAACTTTCTTCAATCCTACTTAATTCAAATACTGTCTCTCTATTAATTACTTCCTGTTTATTCTGCATTTAGCTTATTTTGTATATATGTGTTTACATGTTATTTACCTCATTAGCTAGTAAGCTCCTTACTATCAGGGCAGGGACTGTCTTTTTCCTCTTTTTGTATCCCAACACTTGGCAGAGTGCCTGGCAAATAGTAGTCATTTGATACTTATTTACTGAAAAACTGAAAAGATGTTAGAAATCTACTACAATAATGAGGCAAGAACTGACTGAAACTAAAGATAGGAGCTACTTTTATACATTTAAACATTTTGCTTCTCAGTTAGTTGAATAGGTTAAAATTGTTCATTTTTATAGGAACTTACGTTAAGAATACCTGACATTTTATGTATTCTAAGCACTGGAAGACAGTTGGATTTTTTTTTTTTTAAGTATAGCCATAAAACCTTTTCAATGAGATTTTAGATTCAGAACTGATTTAAAATGTAATCTTACCATCCCCAAACCCAGGGTCTGGGTAAGGTGTCTTAAATCTGCAAATGAGTTTTAAATAGTACTACAACATTAATATATATATATATATATATATATATATATATTATGTAGATATATATATTTATATGTAGATAAATTGAAGATTTAAAAAAAAGACCTGTGGCTTATAATCTATGCTGTCCATTCCAACATTTATTTTCATATCTGCATTTCATCAAAGGAAATTGTGGATAAGTACTCTTTATCTATTCAAATTCATTTCAGAGAAGAAAGATAAAAGTTTGTTGCATCTGCTTTTCCTATAGTCATTGACTTTCTCCCTTCCTCTTCATCAGGCACCTTTTAAGCCCCCATTCACTCTCTTGGCCAACTCTCTGTCACTGCTTCAGGGGAGCTCACTGGTTGCCTCAAGTTTGTATTTGCTGATTCCTGATTGCTGGCAAGTAAATTACCAATTCAGTGCTCATCAAACATTCTCTTCTTTCTTTGAAAGTTGTAGTAATTTAAAACCAGAGAATAGGAAGCACTGGCCTGGCATAGCCTTGCCTCACAAGGCACTGGGCTGAAAGGACTAATGTGTTGACTGGAGCAAACTTCTGGATCTATATGTGAAACATATATCTCAGTATTAATCAGTGATAATTCAACTGTTCTAAGATTACTGTCTTCCAAAGTCATTTCCATATGGTCTATTTTAAATGTCAGTAAAGAATGGAAAAAATAAGAAGATCCTAGACAAGAGAAAACATTTTGCAATTGCCCAGTTAGTTACATTAATAAGGAAATCTCCTTTGTTTTTTGGTTTGTTTTTTTCTGTTGTCCAGTCTTGCCTAGCACACTGCTCCACATGCTCTATATTCTAGTTCAACTAAACTATTATTGGCTGGTCCTTGTCTCCCCGCTTCATGCATTCCCATAGAATATTATCCTCTCATACCTAGAATGCATTTCCTCCACAGTTTGTTGAAATGATGATGATGGTGATGGTGATGAGGATGATTGATATTTAAGTAATGCTTTGAGCTCTACAATATTTTACTTAAATTGTTTTCTGCCCACTTTTATGATGAAGAACCTGAAGCTCAGAGGCATTAAGTGAGGAGCACATAGACATATAGCTGGTATTAAAGATAGAATTTGAACTTGGGCCTCTTTTGACATCACATCCAATAATATCCAGATGAAAACATCTTTACCTCCTCTTCTTTGAAGTCTCAGCCCAGGAGCTGACTCCTTCACAAAATTTTCCTTTATATCCTCCCCCCAACCCGTAAAAATAAAAATAATTTTAATAAAATAAAAATCTCTGCTTCTTCTACTTATTCTCTGACATTTTGTCTGGATCTCTCTTTTGCTTTCATAATCTATTTTATGTCATATATATATATATATACATATATATGTATATATATATGTATTATGTTCCCCCTCTTTGAATGTGTGGTCCTTGAAGGTAAAAATTTTGCTTTTCAACTATAAAATGAGTATTCTTGTCTATATGGGTTTTATATTTCCTCCTAGTTCTGAGCTAGAAATTTTGTATATTTATGGAGTCTTCTCTATTTGGATTTTAAAGTTCTTTTTGGCCTTGCCCCAAACTACATTTCGAGTCTTATTATAAAGATTATTGCACACATTTTTTAGTTAAGCCAAACTGACTGTCTTACTCACACATGAAGCACCCTGTTGCCTGTCTCTTTACCTTGACACATGCTGTTCTCCATCCCTGCAATGCATTCTTTCCTCCAAATGCCCCTCACTAATTTCCTTCAAAGGTTATTTCAAATCTGATCTCCTATACAAGACCTTTCCTGAATCCACTGGTTTCCTCCTCCAAAACTACCCTGTAATAATTTTGTACATATACATTTTGTACATTTGTCCAAACTGACCATGTTCTTTCCCTCTATAGTATGTAAATTCCTTGAGGTTCAAATTCTTTCAATTTTGTCTTTGAATCCTTAGCATGTAGCATAATTCCTGGTACATAGTAGGCATTTCTTAAATGTTTATTGATTCATATTACCTAAGCCCCAGGACAACCCTATGAATTAGGCCCACTCCCCATATTGTCAGTCTTATTTTACAGCTAAAGAAAATAAAATCAGGAGATCCAATGACTGATTTATGATAAGATCAGTAGAAATGCCAGAGATGGCATCTGAACCCAAATTTGACTCCCTGGTCAAAACTCTGTCTTATTCCCAGGTTTCCTTAGAGGCTTCTCCACATAAAATTGCATAATAGAAAGCTCTACCCTATAAACAGATTCTAACTATGTAGGCTGAGAAGAGGCAAAGCTGCCAGCATTCTGTTACTGAAATAAAGGTATGACTATTTATTCTATTTATAATTGCTTGCTCCCTGTAGCTAGGGCTTCAACAAAGCTCATACCCATTATGTTAATACACACAGTCCACAGTATTGCCAGAATGTCAAGATTATGGATAAAAGAAAGCCTTGAGGTTGGGAGTAGCAGAAATCCTCCTTTGGCTTGAAGGCAAATACATTGGTGGAATGCTAGAGATTTACTTTCATGCTCTTTTATCTACTTAACATTTCAGCTAAGTTTTCAATGTACATGATCATTGAAAGATTCCTTTAAGATGAAGGGCTTTAAGAAAAAGGTTACTATCTCTTTTGTTTCCACTCAGTGCCTTTGGCAGTGCTTGTGAAGGCAGTCTACATTTTAAATACATCCTATTTCAAAGACACTCAAGTGCCCCCACCACTGGAGGACTCCTAGATTCTTATAATACTTTGGTTAGGTGTGTGTGGTTTAAATTTCTAGTCTAAACTATATTGTTGCTTTTTAATTTTGTCTATAATGCTAACCAGAATTCTACAGGGAAAAATCCAAAGGTACCAAATGGAGACATAAATAAAATGTTACTGACTAGTGGAATTATAGACTTAACAATTCAGAAGTTTTTGTTATTGCCTCTTCCTCTCTGGTGTAAGAGGGGTTAAAAATGCTTCACAAAGCCTGTGGACTTTCTTATTTCAGTCTTTAGATTTCAGTGTTTTTTAAATAAAAATAGTTTTTAAAAGGTGGGGGGAGCATAGCTGCTGTAACAGCAAGCACGCCAGCATACCCTGGGTGGCTGCCAACACAGGTTCCTAGATCTGCTTTTCTAAAGGAAAGCAACTCAAAATGGGTTAACAATCTTGCTTTAATCAAACATATGTCATTTACCTAGCTCAGGTGAAAAAGTTCAGCACCCTGAACTTTAGAGAATACAGTGGTTACAAGCAGAAATTACAAGAAGACAGAGAAACAGATCAAGAAGACAGGTTTCTAGCTGTCTGACCACTACATCCATACCTAGTCACAGTTACCAGAGAGAGAAGTACCAACATTTGGGTTTTCAAAGCCTGTGGGGCTTGACAGCATCCCAGAATCTCATCTGGTCAAATCATACAACACTTCTCAAAGTGAGCCCCAAAACAAAATCTCACATCAGGATACATACACACACACACACACACACACACACACACACACACACACACACACACACATACACACATATATACATATAGATATGTGTATATATATATATATATATATTGCCTATAATATACATATCTAGCCTTTTCCTGGCTCAGAGAATGTCACAACCCTCTTGACCCACTGCCCAATCACAGAGCAGCAAGGTGTGGTCATTCCTGAAACCAAGCCTCCTGCCACAGGCTCAGGGTGCACTTAAGCCTATCAAAGTGCCTAGGGGCAGGGAAGATCTTAAATTCCCATTCCTGTAACAGCTGCAAACAGCCCCTGTGGACTAGATTGCTTTGAGTTTTAGTGGCAGTAGGCCTGGACTTGGAGTCAGATGTTCTGAATTGAAAACCTGGGATCAGTGAATGCTAGCTTTGGTTAAGTATTCAACCCTTCTAAATATGATCTTCTCTCTGCAAAATGTAGATAAAATATGTAACATGTGACTGGTCCCACAGTCTGCTCTTTCAACCTGTGTAATGGCATGTTGTATCTAACTCCAGAAAAGTGTAATGGAGGAGCTCTACCTCAGGGCATACAAAGGTGTTTTGTGATATTTTCTTCCATATAGAGTGGAGGAAAATCTTTTAGTGTGCTCCTGAACTGAAACTGAAGGTGCATGTAAATGACTCCTGTGGAGAGACTCAGCTCCTGTCTCTTTTTGACTGTTTCTGAATGATGAGAATGAACTGCTTTGGGCCTCACCCAGTTACCATGAAGCTGTGAGCATATACTTTTATGAAAGCCAACTAATAAGTGTCTGAGACCAAGTTTGAACTCAGGGCTTCCTGACTTTATGCCCAGCCTCTGTGCATAGGGTCTCCAATTCTTTTTATAGAAGTGCAGCTTCTTATCAATGTCTTTCTAAAATGTAGCACCCTGAGCTGAAGACATACTTCAAATGCGGCAGAGGACAAGGACCATCTCTATACTATAATGCTCTTAATATGACCTAGTATAGCATTAGCTATATTGGCAATCATACTGTATAAAAGTTCAAGAGATAGAATTTCTTGGTAATTAGCAATTTTATTAATAATACTAGCATTTTATTAATAAAAGAGGCCTATGGCAATCTCAGAAGCCAAAGACCATCATGGCTGTGGGCTCATAGTTTATAAGACCTTGGAAAAGTTGGTGTTTCAGAGGGTGGCAATCAATTCGGATTGGTTAACAAATAATAAGAGAGAATTAATATTATAATGCGGGGCTGGACTTATTCTAATGAACTTTGATTGTGTCACTTATTTCTAAATTACCACCAGACTTGGGGATCAAAGAATTTATCCCCATCCAAACCTACGGAGAACACAATGGGGAGGCAGGAATTCATCTAGATTCTTTGTAAGGTTGGGTGGGATCTAACCACACTGGGGAGGAAGTTCACACTTCAGAGAATGAATGTTGAAAATGAGGACTTTATAGATCTTCTTGTAGTGGTAAAGAATTAGAAATTAAAGCAATGTCCATCAATCAGAGAATGGCTGCACAAGTTGTAGTGTATGAATGTGATTGAATACTATTATTTATTTATTTTTATTTTTTTTTTGCTTTTGGAGGGCAATTGGGGTTAAGTAACTTGCCCAAGGTCACATGGATAGGTTTTGTGTGTGTGTCTGAGTGTGTGTGTGTGTGTGTGTGTGTGCGTGTGTGTGTGTGTGCGTGCCCGTTAAGTGTCTGAGGCCGGATCTGAACTCAGGTCCTTCTGACTTCAGGGCCAACGCTCTACTCACTGCACCACCTAGCTGCCCCTGGAATACTGTTATTTCAGAAGTAATGATGAGCAAGGAGATTTCAGAAAAACCTGGAAAGACTTACATGAACTGGTGCTGAGTGAAGTGAGTAGAACCAGGAAAACATTGTACGCAGAAAACAGTAATATTGTGCTATGACCAACTTTAATAAATTTGCCTCTTCTCAAAAATACAGTGATCTAAGACAACTCCAAAAGAGTCAAGATGGAAAATTCTATCCACATCCAGAGAAAGAATTATGGAATCTGAATTCAGATAAAAACATACAATTTTCTCTTTTTTTTTCTTTATCATTGTCTTTCCTTTTTGTTCTGATTCTTTAACAATATGATTAATGTGGAAATATATTTAATATGACTGTATATGTATAGCCTATATCAGATTACATGCCATCTTATTGAGAGGAGAGGAGAGGAAGAGGAATTTAGAACTCAAAGTCTTATAAAAATGAAAGCTAAAAACTAAAAATAAATTAATT
Organism: Gymnobelideus leadbeateri; assembly: GCA_011680675.1. Taxonomy (NCBI): domain Eukaryota; kingdom Metazoa; phylum Chordata; class Mammalia; order Diprotodontia; family Petauridae; genus Gymnobelideus; species Gymnobelideus leadbeateri. Next base: position 178,005 of record WOXC01007541.1, read on the forward strand.
AATTTATTAAAAAAAAGAAAATAAGGACTTTTAAAATGGGGGAATTCTGGATCTCCCAAAATCATTGATTCTTAATAATCACTTCTGTCAATATCAAACCACTGGCAATGTCCACTAAAAATCCCTAGATCTTTTTCTTTTGTTCCCCCCACAAGAACTGTTGTTTACACATCTTATACTTCAGAGGTTGAACTTTTTTTAACCTGATGATAGAATATCACATCTATCCCTATCAAATGTATTTTTTTCTTAAAATGTTTAATTGAGGCTCTTTCCTTTTCTTTTTCAAATAACTTTCCCTTCCCAATAATCACACACATCCCCTACCCACCCCCATCCTTCCTAACAACAAATGAGTAAAACAAATTAGTCACATTTATTTAAATCTCACACTATTTGATATATCATTCCAGCCTTTTTGTACACTGATTCTGTAACCCACCATATTAGTCATTCTCCTTACTTCTTGAATTCTGAAAATCTCAAGTCCTTCTATACTTCTACCAGAATAATTTGTAAAAATGGTTAAATAACTTTTGTCCAAATACAGATGTCTTGTACTTTGCTTGAGATGTCTCTTCTATTTGACATTGTTCTATTGATGGCTCCTTTCCTGGTTTGATAATTCAATTAGTTCTCAATATGTATAACGTCACAGATCTCCATACAGTTTAACAAGATGGCACAAGTTTGTTGAATGCTTTCCTGAAATCTAAGCATATATCATGGCTAGAATGTTGCCATGATCTATGGATTCGATTACCCTATCCAAATAAAGAATTGAGATTATTCTGGCATTACTGTTTACGGATAATATCAAGGTAAAATTTAGTGATTTTTACTTCCCATACTAAATGCTCACAAGTAACCCCTTAAAATGTGATCTCTAGTTCACTCTCTCCCCCAAATAGAAGTTAAACTCATTGACCAATAATATAGAGCCTACCCTCTTTTGAAAAGGGTAGATACCTCTTTCCCTTTTTCCATCTCTTTAGCACTTCTATTTCACACTGCTTTAAAACAGAATGAAATTCATCCATGTCTAGTGACAGATTCAATGAGGGTAGATAGATGCTGCTGGAGGATTCAATTCCATCCCATTCATGATACCTATGATGTAAAATATGCCTCCTTGTGTTTGGATCTGTAATTCACCAGTTAAAAATATGTGTGTGTGTGTGTGTGTGTGTGTGTGTTGTGCATAAGTAAAACACAACTTTTGTATAGGGTTTTAACATTTATAAATAGAGTGCTTTACATCTATTAACCCACTTAATCCTCAAAACAACCATGTGACAGTAAGCTTTAATATAATCCCTATTTATAGATACGTCAACTGCTGCTGAGGGGTGACTTACCCTCAGTTACCCAGCTAATCAGTGACTAAAGTAGGATTCAGACCTAGGTCTTCCTGACTCTAAGTCTAATAATATATCTAATATACCAGCTATTTACCTACCATGTACTAGGCACTGTGATAGGTACTGGAGATTAAAAAAAAGTCCTTGTTTTCAAGGAACTGACATGGGAGTAGGGGGTATGTGCTATACTATGAACTGGTGTTACCAACTCACTTTCACTAGCTTAGCCATGTGGTTTTACGTGACATTGCATTTCATGTCTGTGTACCTTTGCACAAATAACCTCCATGTCTAAAATGCTATCCATTGCCACTTCTAATTTTTGAAAAACTTTCTTCTTCTCCCTCTCCATCTCTCCCCAACTTCAGCTATTCTGTAGCTCATCCCTCCCAAGCTCCAGGGTTCTATTAGCTTCAGTTTCCTTACGAGCCCGGGTTACTTGGCTGGAAACACTCAACTCTCTTTAAGTCTCACCCCAAATGCTTCATTTTGAAAGAGGCCCCCTAAATTATTTTAACCACTCTCCCCACAAAAGAAACTCCGTTGTATTTTATTTGATTCATAGTGAGTATACTGGCTGTGTAACACTGTTCAGATAACTTAATCTATCAGTACTCTAGTCTATTCTCAAAAACTCTTAGGTTGCAGAGATGGTCTCCATCTACATTGTTATATGGCCTCAAGGCCACATTTGACCCTCGAGGTCCTCAAGTACAGTGCTTTGAATCTGTTTTGTGAAGTTTGGATTCAGTCAAAAGGTCATGCTTGAGGACCTAGAAGGTCCTATGTGGCCTTGAGGCCACCCCTGGTACTAGTTTCTTCACTTGAGAATTTCCTAATAATGAAATGACAGATCTGGTTCCTATCTTCCATATTTTGCTTTGATTTAGTTATGTATATACTATTTTCTCCCCCCTCCCCCACCTTCCCCACAACTAAGCATGTAAGCTTCTTGAGAACTCTTTTCTATAATTGCCTTTAAATCTTCAGCACCAGGAGTTATTTAATACTTAATCCATCTGGTTGAATAGAATGGGAGAGGCTGAGAAATGACATAATGGAATGTATAGTCAACAGTTTTTTGGTACCTCTCAATTTTTTTTTTTATTTTTGCCATTCTGTTTGTGTTTCCACAATATTCTCCTGTCCCCTGTGTAAATGTCATAACCAGAACTGGTGAGAAAAGAAGAGCCTTCCCTGATCCCCCTCTTTTATCCTAGTCCTGAGAAATGGACCTGGGATTTTTTTTATTCCTGTTTTATCTTATTTGTCATTAATTCCAGGTGCTGGAGGTGATCCCTGACTGGAAGCATTAGTTCAAGCCTTGGCAACTTTGGAGCCAGTGTCACAAGCCAGGGTGATGCAGTCCAGTGTCTCAAGCCAGGGTGATGATTCCACTAGGTTTGAAAGTCCTGAAAGGTCAGAGTTCCTGGGACTCAAGCCCCAGGATTGGATTTGGATTTGGAACTGGAGTGGTGCTTTCTGGGAACAGTTAAACTATGAACCTAATTGCCTTCCTTTCCTAGAAACCAAGGCTGTATAGGGAGAAGGAGATTTATACCTTCCATGGGCATTTTGAAGTGATTATTCTCTTTGTAAAATACTTTTTAGAAGTATATTATCATATTTGTTTTGCAAAAACTTTTCATGAGCACAATGTATTATGATATTGCCAAATGTATCATGATATGCTGTTTCCTGTTGCCTTTTGAAATACAATAAAACTACCTATTTGAAGATTCTTTGTTTGTTTTTTAAGAACTTGAGAAATATTTTTCCACTGAACTAAATTTGCTTCCATTTATAGTGAAAACATCAAGATTAGTATAATTCACTTTCTCTAGGAATATTTCAGTTTGTTAGTCAAAGAAAAAGGATACCACTTTAAGAAAACTAATAGCTGAGTCGATCTTCAAAGATGGTCTAAAATGGTCATTTTTGCAACCCTCTGCCCCCTTCTTCTTATCTGCTATCTCACTACATATTGGGAGGGGTTTAGCCAGTTCTGGGAGTCATTTGGTACTTTGTTTTGTTTTGAGTATCATCATAGTCAACAAATACAGCACCAAGGTATTAGCCTATTGATGATAAACTTTGGCATGCTTAACCACACTCTCTTTTATTATTATTTTAACCACACATTATCTTTTTGGCTGTTATTTTTCCTTCTTGTTATTCTTTCTCCTTGCTCAGTGAAATGAATGAAAAACCCAAGAGACAAAATTTCTGGGTAATTAGTAATCAATTTATTAATTAGGCTTGCTGATAACAAATTAATGGTCTGTTTCTCTTGGTAACCAAAGATTCTTAATGAAGACACTGAATGCCATACATACATACATACATACATATATATATATATATATATATATATACTTATTTATTATATATATATATATATATATATATATATATATATATATATATATTTATGAAAGGGAATACCCCTGTCTGGAGAAATCAATCCTGATTGGTGGACATTTAAATGAGTAGGTAGGCTAAAAGTATTCAGCTTCTCCTGATGAGAACATGCCTTTATAATGAGACTCAGCAGCCTCTATCAATTTTCATAAAGAAATCCATCTCTACCCAGAACACTCTGCATGTGTTTCTACTTCATGAGTTGGGGCACCCTAAACTCTAATGGAGGAGTACAAGGGCATAGGGTTGAAGTTTTAAGGTTGGAATTCACCTAGAAAAAATTTGCTTATTCTTCATATAGAAGTAAGGTCTATGCAGCATGCTCCTCAGGATTAGGGCAATGTCTTCTAGCAATGTTGTCCTTCAGAGACTAGCTGATTGACCTAGATGGGATGGTCCCTGAATGAAGAAATAAAGAGGAAAAAGCCTTAATACTAATTTAATAATTTGTAATAGTAATGATGATGATGATAGAATAGAAAATAATAATAATTTCCCTCATTAGCATGGATGCCATGAAGCAAACTGATGAGAAGGGAGGAAGAGGCTAGTTCTCAGACAGAGTCAATCTGTAGATGGTGTTATCCCTGAAGACCTATCAAAAGAGGTTGTGTTCCACTGAGATAGCCTTGGAGGACCTTGGGTCACTTCTACTCTGCTGTGTAGCAGTTAGGTGATACAGTAGATAGAGTACTGGGCATGAAATCTGGAGTTCAAATCCTTCCTCAGACATTAGACCATGGGCAAGTTCCTTTAATTGCTGAGTTCATATTCTTTGCTGTAGATTGGGAATGATAATAGCAGCTACCTCCCAGGTTTTTTGTGACAGTCAAATGACATAATATTTATAAGCACTCTGCAAACTTTAAAGTGCTATATACATGCTGGTGATGATGATGATGCATTAGAGTAGGACCTTTCTGAGGTGTGTAACCTATCACCAATAAAATAGTAATAATAATACTAATAATACTACTAATAATATTCCCTCATTGTATTATTGGGATGATCAAATAGTATCATTAAAAAAACAGCTGTTGTTTTAACATGATCTATAAAGTGCATTAAAGGTCACAGTTATGACTGAAGTTTAGGGGTAAGCATTAGGAAATAATAGCTTGAAAATACATCTTGCAGGATTTCTCTCCTACCATTCTAAATCTTTTCTCTCTTGTTATTAAACAGTCTATATCACTGTGCTCATCCAATTGCACCACCAATCAATAGCATATGAAGCTTGCTAGATACTATAATACTTCTTATATCGATTTTCATTGAGCAGTTGGGGAGCTTGAAAATAATTTTTTTTCTTTTTGTTCTAGGTGGAGATAGACAAAGATCTATCAGGAAATAGAAAAGAAAGCTGCACAGTCCAGAGGATGAAGGAAAACAAGCTGTTAAGTATTTTTTTCATTTAGACATATACAATATGACTAATAATTTTGTTTTCCTTTAAATTATTCCTTGGCATAATTTTTCTACCTTACTTTGAATAATTTCTTTGGTCTGAGGCATGTTTTACTATATATTTTTCAAAACTAAGTAATGTATGAAAAAGACTATAGTATACTAGGATTTCATGGTCAGAAGGGATGTCATTGTCTACCTAGCTCAACCTATCCTGAAAAAGAATCCTTTTGTTAAAATCACCACAAGTAGTCAAATGACCTTTGCTTGAAGACTTTCAGTGAGGGAGAACTTAACTAGGAGACAACTCAGGAATCAATTTGACACAGCTCTAATTGTCAAGAAGTTTTCCTCATATATAGCCTAAATCTGCCCCTTTGAAACTTCCAGAAACTTTTATATGCTAATCAAGCAATCAATTTATTAAGTATTTTTTAGTACCACCTACGTGTTAGACACCTATGGGCATCTAGACGGATGGCTCCATGGATAGAGCACCAGGACTGGAGCCAGGAAGACCAGAGTTCAAATCAGGTCTCCAACGTTTACTAGCTCAGAAAAAATATCTTGGTATTTTGAGCAATTCATGTTACTTCTATTTTGCTAGATGGCTTAATAGATAGAATGCTGGGCCTCGAGTCAGGAAGTTGTTGTTCAATCATTTCACTTATTTCAGTCATGTCTGATACGTTGTGACCCTATTTGGGGTTTTCTTCACAAAAATACTAGAGTGATTTACCATTTCCTTCTCCAGATCATTTTTTGCAATTAAGGAAACTGAGGCAAACACCGTTAAGGGGCTTGTTCAGAATCACATAGCTAGTAAGTGTCTGAAGTCAAATTTTAACTCTGGTCTTCTTGACTCCTAGCCTGGAGCACTATACACTGTGCCACCTAGCTGCTCCCAAATCAGGAAGAGCTTAGATATAAGGCCTTATACACTTACTATCGGTGTGGCTTTGTGCAAGTCAACCTCAGTTTGACTTGATCTACTTGAAAAGGAAATGGTAAGCCACTCTAGTATCCTTGCCAAGAAAACCCCATGGGCATTATGGTACATGGAATTGCAAAGATTTGGACACAACTGAATTGACTGAACAACAATGTACTAGACACTGTGCTTAGTCCCAGGGATAAAATGAGAAAAGAGAAACCTTCCCTGTCCCAAGAAACTTTGTACTGATGATTGTGTATTGTCTCTCCCATTAGACTGTGAGCTCCCTAGGGCAGGGAGTTATTGCCTTTCTTTGTAACCTCAACATGTGGCATAGTGGCTGGCAGAGAGCCGGTCCTTAATGAACACTTGTAGACTTGGTTTGACTTGACTGGATTTTGAGCCAGAATTACCCAAATTTGACCCCTGACCTTAATATTGAATATCTCTTTGACCTTGGACATGGCACCAAATTATACTGAGCAACCATTTTTTTCACTTAGAAAATGGTGCTAATAATTATGCTACCTATAGCACAGGATTTTTATGAGGAAAGAAAAATCACAATATGACTACCGCTTGGCATAATGATCTATGGTATAATGGGAAAAAGGCTTTGGGTTTGGAGTCAGAAAATTTGGGTTTAAATACAAATTTTTCTACTTAAAATGAATGTGATTTGGGGCAATTATTCGACCTCTCTTGACTTCAGTTTTCTAATCTATCAAATAAGGGATTTGGACTAAAAGAAATGTATAGACACTTCTCCCCTGAAATCTCTGATCCTAAAATATTTTAAACTCTCAGAATCTTGATAGTCTTATCAGCTCTTCTTCTGTATTTAACTCAGTTACAGTGAAATGTAAGAAAAAAAAATCTGCTATGTTCTAGGCACAATGCTAAGACCTTTCCTTCAAACTGCTGACATTTCATTGGGGGTAAACATGTACAAATGTAAGTATATAGAATGTTAGCTGCAGTCATTCGTGGAGGAATGGGTGACACTAGTAGTTCACAGGAATGGACTCATAAGGAGTAGTTCTCCAGCTGAACTTTGAAGGGCAGAAGAAGGAATACAATTCAGGATAAGAGGCAGAATGTGCAGAGGTATAGAGACGAGAGATGGAATGAAGTTTGCAGGAGAGAGAAAAGCCATCTTGTTTGTATTACAGAATATGTGAAGGGTAGCTATTACATAATAAGCCAGGAAAGGTAGGTTGTGACCAGGTTGTCAGTTTATATTTGAATCTAAATGTAATAGTGAGCCATTGAAATTTGACTGAGCAGGTGAGTGACATTGCTTTACATATAATCCTTCCAAATTAAGGATACAGGAGGAAGGTGAAGGGGATAAGCATTTATATAGTATCTACTGTGTGCCAGGTACTTTTCAATGTGCTTTGCAAATATATTATTTGATCATCACAATAACCCTATGAGGTAGGTAATGTTATCATTCCCATTTTACAAGTTAAGGGAACTGAGGCAGACAAAGATTAAGTGACTGGCCCATGGTCATACAGATAGTAAATTTCTTAGGTTAAATTTGAACTCAGGTCTTCCCAAATCCAGGTTCAGCACTCTATCCACTGAACCACAAAGTATAAGTGTGTGTGTGTGTGTGTGTGTGTGTGTGCGCATATGTACATACAGATGTATATATGTATACTTACGTTTGTATGCATGTATGTATACATGTATGTATATCTGTATGTGTGTATATATGTAACTTTAATGGTTGGTGATTAAAATAATTTTTAAATGCATTTTTAGGAAAATGCATATTATTGCTATATCCTAAGAATGTTACTGACAAAAATAATCTATTTAATAATGCAAAAGGCAAAACATTTCTGCATCTTTCTCTTTATTAATAAAAAGTCAATATTAAAATTAGATTAAAAGCATAGAGATAGTGATATTTGCTAAATGGCATGCTAGACTCTAAGTAAGAACGATCTAGTTTCAAAACTTGTCTCTGATATTTTCTAGCAGTGTAATCTTTGGCAAGGTAAGTGAACTGTATGTGCCCCATACTGATGCCTAGGCCTTATCGACTAAGTCATAGATGAATTTCCATTTGTGTTGAGGGAGTTCTTCACTACAACAGTTGAGTCAAACTCAATTTAAAAAGGTCACTGGATCACACAATGACTTCATCTCAAAATGCAATATCTATGTTGTTTTGTATTTCTATTTTGTTAAATATTTCCTAAGTATATTTTAATCTGGTTCAGGCCACACTTGGAATGTTCTTTGTATTTTTGACAACCCTGTCCTATAGAGCCATAACTAATAGTTAAGACTGATGGGGCAAGCATCTGTCAGATGAAGGGGAAGACTGTAGGGACAGATTTTAGGATACAGAAACTGTAGAGGGAAAGTCTTAATATTACCCTATTATGTGGAGACAGAAAGTCTGACGCAGCGAAGCCTCTGGTGGGAAGTAGGATTAGGATCATAGAATCTTAGATGTAGAACTGAAACAGAGCCCAAACCCTTCAGTTTATATATGAGGAAAGCAAGACCTCACAGAAATGAGAGGTCTTGTCCAAGATCACACACATTTTAAGTGGAAGAGCTGAAACTGGCCCTTTGTTTCACTACAAATCCAATGCACTTTCCATTGTACCATCTCAGTGCACCAATGTGTTTAGATCAATGCCAGACTAGGCCATAGTAGAGAGGAAAATACCAAATGGTTGCTTTGTATTTTAACCAATTATTCTCATTAATTAGGTGTGGCTTATCAATGGGTACAACTGCTGTCAATACCCTCTAAATTTTGCCCCCTGGGGCAAATCTCAGATTGCTTTCTCTAATTTCCTGCATTGACAAAATCTCAGATCTTTTGAATATTCAATTATTCACTATTTAGATCTTTGCCATTCAGTAAACTCAATTTTGTGAAATTGTCATTTCTCCTTAAAACACTATTTTATTAAAAATGGAATTAATTTTGAGCATACTTTCCAGTTGTTTTTGACCTTATGAGAGAAATACAAATTACCGTACAAGTTCACACAGGAAATGATGTTCTTTCTTTGACATTGGTCTCTATTTTGCAGAGACTTTTAAAAAAAGAAGGAGCACAAAGCCCAGATGACTGAAAAATTGTCTGAAAGTTTCTGCACATTTTAACTTGTGATATTATTGGTTTCAGTATCTCATATAAACAGATCTCGATAGTCTCTCAAGAGAGGTCAGAAACATTTTTGACTCATTGTGGCTGTTTTCCCCAGGTAGTGTTAATGTAATCATCTGTAAGCACCATACACCATTTCACTTTATTCCACCAAGGTAATTGTTAGAATCTCAGAAAAGGGATATATTAAAAACATATATTTTTATCTCTTTCCACCTCTGGCAAAAAATAAAAATAAAAATTCTGGGATAGTGAAATTTCTGAAGCTGCTTCTACATTTACAAAGCACAAATTAGATTGTTTCTCAGGCATTGGTTTTTTTTTATTTTTTTTTATTTTTTTTACTTTTTTTATTATTATTAGTTTATTAGTTTAGTTTCAGTTAACAAGATTCAATTCCATAGTTCCTTGATTTTCAAATTTCCTTTACTTCCCTCCCCCCTCCCCTCATGGCAGCATATAGTATAGTATAGGGTCTGTAAATGCATTCATATTAGACATTATTCCAATTACAAAGGCATATTGTACTAGGTGGGATGAAAGATGGTAAGGAAGAAATAAGACCAAACAATGAGAAGAACAAGATCATTTAGTTTGCTTCCATCAGGATTCAGGCTCAGTTCTTAATAGTTATATCTCTGGATGGCGCATTTCTCACTTTCTTGAGTCATTTGGGATTAACTTATATCACTGCATTGCTGAAAAGAGTCCAGTCTGTCATAGTTGGTCATCACAGATATGGTATGTCTGTGATTGTATACATATTTCTTCTGATTCTACTCTTCTCACTCAGCATCAGTTTGTATAAGTCTCTCCAGGTAATTATGAAATCCATCACCTCCTCGTTTCTTATAGCACAATAATATTCCATTACATTCATATACCACAACTTGTTTAGCCATTCCCCAATTGATGGGCACCCCTTTAGTTTCCAATTCTTTGCAACCACAAAGAGGGCTGCTAAAAATATTTTTGTACATATGGGTCTTCCTCCCACATCTATGATCTCTTTGGGATATAACCCTAGAAATGGTATTGTTGGGTCAAAGGGTATGAAATTATTTATAATCCTTTGGGCATAATTCCAGATTGCTCTCCAGAATGGTTGGATAAGTTCACAACTCCACCAGCAATGTATTAGCGTTCCAATTTGTCCACATCCTCTCCAGCATTTGTCACTTTCTTGTTTTTTCATCTTAGCCAATCTGACTGGAGAGATGTGGTATCTCAGAGTTGTTTTGATTTGCATTTCTCTAATTAATAGTGATTTAGAGCATTTCTTCATATGCTTATAGATATCTTTAATTTCTTTCTCTGAAAACTTCCTATTCATATCCTTTGACCATTTCTCAATTGGGGAATGACTTGTATTCATATAGATTTGGCTCAGTTCTGTTTGTTTGCTTTAATGAATTCTGGGAGCCAATGATCATTTAAAGAGTACATTCAATTTGCAAAAAAACATTGAAAACACATTTTGTAATATAAAATGAACTTTACAGTTAAAATTAATATGGAATTGTAAAAACATACAAACCAGGTAAAGCAAAACAGGTCCTGTTGAAAGTGAACAAAATCTTGGGCAGATACAATATGCTGAAATTATTTCTCTGTGTATTTGTATTTTTGTGTCAAGGCCTGTAAATTCATCAGGGTAGAGAACTCCCCACATGAAAACCACTTGCTTTGTTGCAGATGTGTGTTACTTGTGCACAATTTCTAATCACAGAGGGTTGTATGGGGCACTGAGATGTCAAATGCCTTATCCATAGCAACACATCTCATCTGTTAATGAAATCTTCTTGAACCCAGGACCCTGCCCTTTATTTACTAGTCCACATTGCCACTGAAATCAATTAATATATAAATAAGTAACAGTATTGTACATTTGCAATTGTTATCATGAAAAGTGTCAGAGTAGTATAATGCAGAAAGATCTATGATCAGACAATTTAGGGAGTGTCTCAATTTTGACATTTTTTGGGTATGTGACCATGGGAAAATCACAACCACTTAATGACCTCTGTTTCTTTTTAGGACTTTAAGTTTTAGAGAAGATGTTAACCTCCACTGTCAGAAGGAATTTACTCACCCAGAGTTCTGTATACCAATGAAATCACAGGTTTAGTCCCTATCTCCATCTCTGTACTTCATGGTGACTTTCACAAATTCTTGAAATAACCAGTTCCATCTTGTAGGTGAGGGGAGATACAACAAAAGGGAAAATGAGCAGATGAAGGTTATCAGAATTGCCATACTTCTTTATTAGGTTCCTGGATTGAAATGAATATTATTTTTTAAATTGTTGCCTGTATAGATTCCCATTCAGTGTTTGATTTTATTTTCATTAGTTTATTTTTAAATAGGTTTTTCTCTTTGTTTTGTGTTATGTTTTGCAATTTAACATTGTAAATGACCCAAAGATTCTGGCTGGAAAAATGTAAGGATATTCCAGAGCCATCACAACTGCTATGTAGTATTGCACTCACTTTATAGATTGAAGAATTCAGAGAGTATACTATTAGGAACTGTTGTTCAATAGTTATATTTAAGAAAGAAAGCTCTGACTTTTCATGTTTTTCCCCATGTAGTGATATTTATGAATTCCTTCTGTCTTTTGGAATTATTAATGAAGGTTATATTTTTAAAATTCTACTTTAAAACTATTTGATATTGCTTAACTTAAGGAGAAGTCAACAATTTCTTCATTAAATGATATGTCTGGAGTAAATCTTATTTTTCTTGGTACAAGGGGATATTGCATAATCTTGTTTGCTGTCTCCTTTTGTGCTTCTGTTAGGATGCTAAAGAAAGCATTTTATATATGCAACATATATAGGCTCTGAACTCACTATCCTCAAGCCCCACTAGTATCAGAGAGCTAAAGTACCCAGGGTTCAGCTGTCTACATTTCCCCTCAGGGCTCAAGAGGAACTTTAAGGGCAGGGATTGCTTTTTTCTAGCACTGTGACTTGTGAAGTACCAGCTGATTAATCCACCCCCTTATCAATTGCCAATGATCTTTGCCATTTTGATAAGCTGATATCTTTTCACTGTCATTGATTACCAACTAACATCAAGTCATGGGGATAACCAATTAATAGCAAATACTGGGGATAACCAATTAACATCAAATCATAGAGACATTTACTGAGAAACTATAGCAAGAACAGAAGTAAAAAAAAAGATCATTAACTAGATGCACACTTTCCTACTCTGCTCAGTCCCTGGATAGAGTGGGATTCAACTTAAAGTAATTACTACAAACATCCTTTCACAAAGTTGATTTCTGGCATAAGCACTGAATAAATCATTCACTTGCTTTCAGAACGTTAGGTCTCTATTGCTTGGTCAATCTTCTGGGTCAAAACTGAGTCAAGTGGGCTACTCCTCAGTACTGATGTCTCACTGGTCCTTGATGTTAGGATACTGATAATTTTTGCTGTTGCCTCTAGCTTCTGGGCCTGTGGTCACTCTTCTGACATTTCAGGGATGACAAGGTTTGAATCTAATCTGCTTAGTCTCTGAAATTCATTCATCTAAGACTATGGAGAAAAATCAAATAAACACAATAGAGATGGAAGAAACTGTAGCACCTTGTATTCATAGCCACAAGGCTACTAGGAGAGGGAGCCCAACTGGTCCCCTGCAGGATTTTTTCCTCCTCACTTGAAAACTTCCAAGAAGAGAGAATAAAATTCCTTCTTTTCTTGCCTTTTGTATGCATACTCAATTCCTGCTTGGCAGTCAATTAAATAGCTTTCCATCCCCATGTCATAAGCAGACAGGAAATAGGGTACCTATGCATCTTCTGGATTGGGGAGAGAAAAAGGCACCTCAATCATATATGTGTGGCAAGAGGCTAACTATAGCCCCTTAAATGCTTGTTAACCGACTATATGTGAGCAGGCAGAGAATATTGTGCATGATCTAAGGACTGGATTGCCATTTGCCAATCCTCTATTTACATATTGGTTAAAATGGTCTCACTGAAAAATCAGGGAAAGGGCACATGTACCAATGAAGAGGATTTAGGTGAATGCTATAAGAAAAATGATGAATGATAAATATATCATCCAAATGTAGATCTACAGGACCATACAAGTTGGCTAAGATGTCAAAAATTCAGTGACATGAATCAATTTCTGATTATTTAAATAAAACAAAAGGAAATAGATAAGAGTACAATTCTACTTTTCCCTGGATCTGTGTTCACTTTATCAAGAGAAACCAGTCAAATAAATGGATAGATGAATGATATACAGTTGTTTTCCATTCTGGACTGAAGATAAGCATGTCCTTTTATAAAAACCAAATGTGTTTTTTTTAATGAGTTTGAAAAAAAAATTGTCCATACCTGAAATTTCATCAATTTCCAGTGTGCAAATGCATTCTACCAATTTGATTTGATGATTCATCTGTGCTTTGTAATATTACAGTTCCATGGGGGAATCTGAAGTGACCCACTCTTGGTCATACAGTCACTATGCTTCTGAGGCATGGCTTGAAAACCTGTCTTCTTGCCTCCAAGGTTGTTCCTCTTTCCATGCTGCCTCTCTTCATATTACCTCTAGAGTTAATTTTTCTTGTACAAATAGGGAGACGATATGCTTGGACTTCATATGTGCACTGTATAGAATGAAATGGGAGATTAAGCAAGGCTCTGGAAAGTAATTTAGTCTCAATAGCAGAAAATTTTTTATCTTCGGTAATACCTAGAATTTTGAAATAAATTGTTTTGTGACCCACAAAGGCATAAATTCCCATAAAACTACAGTTGCCATCTAGTCATCTCAACATGCAGTAATCAGAAAGGAGGTGACTCTTTCAGAGCAAATGTGTCAGGAAGAAAATGGATTTAAGATAGAAAATAATAAGTAGTGTTGTATTGAACGCAGATTGACTCAGAGAGAAGTCAAAGACCAGTCTTTTCATGTGGACATTGGACCATATAATCTTTTAATATCTACATACTATCCAAACTTCATATGCATTAGGTTCTTAGTCATGTAAATTAGAGAGGACTTGCATTCCGATTTTTGGACTCCATCAAGAGTGATGAAGGGAAATAGCTAGTAATGCCGTGTTTTATTTTATGGTTTCACTTAGGGAATTGTAGGTTGGAAAATGGGCACAGTTTGAAAAGCTCTTTGGAACTCATAACCGGTATTCATTTTCTAGTCTGAATAAGTAAAAATCATTTGTAACCCACAACAGTAGTGGCAACTGATGAAAAATGTTTGTTTTTTTTATTTTTTATTTTTTATTCCTTTTTTTTTCCTGCTGGAAGGGAGATGCTTGTTGTCCACATAGTTAAAAATTTCTGGGCCTTCCTTATCTTGGAGCTCTCAATTCTGATGATCATTCAGTCTCTTTTCTAGGTTAGATTAAAAAAATGCTAAAAACAAAACAAAACAAAAAAGCACCATACATACTATCAGATACTGCTATTTATTTCAGGTTAGACACTGTAGAAAAAATATAATGAGACAATAATCTTTCTTCCTTTAAATATGTTTTTATTTAATCTAGTTTCCACATATCCTCTCCCCGACTGGGGAAGGAGAGATAAACAAAAACCACCATGTAATGGGGGTCTAGATCATTCATTGAACACCCATGTGGAAAAGGTGAGGATACTGATTTGGGGAGAGTCTGGAATGGAGGTTTCAGGACCGAGTATAGAGCATACATAAACATTCTACACCTGGTTCCAGCAGGCTAATCAACAAGGTTAAGAATAGGCTTCTTTACTTTTAAAAGTTATTTATTTGCTTTTAGTTTACAACATTCAGATCCACAATCCCTTGAGTTACAAATATTCTCCCCTTCCCTCTCCTCTCTCCTAACCCCTCACCCCCCACAGTAACATGCAATCTGACATGGATCTACAAATACCTTTGCGTTTAATGTTTAACCTTTGTGTTAAACATTAGTCAAGTTGTAAAGAAGAGTTATAACAAATGGAGTAAACAAGAAAGAAGGAATGATACAAAATAAAACACAAAAGACAGAGAGCAAGTAGTTTGCTTCATTCTGCATTCAAACTCTGTAGTTCTTTTCTCTGGATGTAGATATCCCTTTTCATCATGAGTCTTTTGAAGTTGTTTTATAACCTTGTATTGCTGAGAGAAATCTAGCCTTTCAAAGTTAGTTGTCACAGATATGACATGTCTGTAATTGTGTACAAAGTCCTCCTGGTTCTGCTCTCCTCACTCAGCATCAGTTTATATAAGTCTCTCCAGGTTATTATGAAGTCTGTCTGCTTCTCGTTTCTTATAACACAATAGTATTCCATTACATTAATATACAACAACTTCAGCCATTCCCCAATTGATGGGAATCCTCTTGATTTCCAATTCTTTGCCAACACAAAAAAAGCTGCTATAAATATTTTTGTACATATGGGTCCTCCTCCCACTTGCATGATCTCCTTGGGATACAGTCCTAGAAGTGATATCGCTGGGTCAAAGGATATGTACTTATTTATAATCCTTTGGGCATAGTCCCAGATTGCTCTCCAGAATTGTTGAATCAGTTCACAATCCCACCAACAATGCATTAAGTGTTCCAATTTTTCCACATCCTCTCCAGCATTTACCACTTTCCTGTTTTGTCATCTTAGCCAATCTGACTGGTGAGATGTGCGACCTCAGAATTGTTTTGATTTGCATTTCTCTAATCAATAGTGATTTAGAGCATTTTTTTTCCAAGTGCTTATAGATAACTTTCATCTCTTTCTTTGAAAACTGCCTGTTCATATCCTTTGATCATTTATCAATTGGGGAATGACTTTTAATCTTATAGATTTGACTCCATTTTCTGTATATTTTAGAAATGAGGACTCTATCAGAGACACTGGTTATGAAAATTCTTTCCCAATTTCCCACTTCCCTCTTAATATTGGTTACATTGGCTTTATTTCTACAGAATTTTTTCAATTTAATGTAATCAAAATTATCCATTTTGCTTTTCATAATGCTCTCTAATTCTAGTTTGGTCATAAAATTTTCCCCTCTCCATAAATCTGACAGTTAAACTATTCATTGCTCTCCCAGATTGCTTAAAGTATCAGCCTTTATAGCGAGACTGTACACTAATTCAGAGTTTATTTTGGCATATAGTGTAAGATATTGGTCTCTATCATAATATTTTCCAGTTTTTCCAATATTTTTGTCAAATAGTGCATTACCGACCCCAAAAATAGGGTTTTTGGGTTTATCAAACAGTAGATTACTATAGTCATTGGCTGCTGAGTCTTGTGTAGGTAGTCTATTCCACTGATCTACTGCTCTATTCCTCAGTCAGTATTAAGTAGTTTCGATGACTGTTGCTTTATAAGACATTTTAAAATCTGGTATGGCTAGGCCACCTTCCCTACCATTTCTTTTCATCAGTTCCGTTGATATTTTGGACATTTGTTCTTCCAGATGAATTTTATTACTATTTTTATAACTCTATAAAATATTTTTTTGTAGATTGAGTCATTTGGCAATAAATATGTAAATTAATCAAGGTAAAATTGTCATTTTTAATATATTAGCTCCACCCTTTGAGGAGCAACTGATGTTTTTCCAATTATTTAGATCTGACTTTATTTGTATGAAAAGTGTTTTGTAATTGTGTTCATATAGTTCCTGAGTTTGTTTTGGCAGGTAGATTCCCAAATATTTTGTAATGTATACAGTAATTTTATTTTTTTTCCTCAAATCCTCACATCATTCATTTCCACCAGATTTTGAGTTACAATTATTTCCCCATTTTTCCCCTACCAACCACCCCAGAAAAGCAGTCCCACAGGATATCCCCTCATCCAATCTGCTCTCTCCCATATCTTATCCCATACCCCTTTCGACTTTTCCATTAGGGCAAGGTGAATCTATGTGCCCCAATGCCTGCACATCTTATCTCCCAATTATATGCAAAATTGTATTAAAAATAGTATTTATATATATTTGAAACATTTAATTTTAAAACTTCGAATTCCAGGTTCATTCCCTTCTTCCCTTGTCACCCACTCTCACTGGGAAGATAACAATTCAGTATATGATGTACATGTATAGCTATGCAAAACATTACCATAGTAGATATATTGTAAAAGATTGGCTGTATTTCCCTACCACCTATCCCACCCTCCAACTTGGTCCATTCCCTACTTTGATCCTGTCCCTTTTCAAAAGTGGGTGCTTCCAACCTCCCTTCCCCCCAGCATGCCCTCCCTTCCATCATCCCCCCATCCCCCTCCCCCCTTCTCTCCTGTAGGGTGAGATATCCCATTTAGTATGTATGTCATTCTTTCCCTGAGCAAAATTCAATGAGAATATGGTTTTGCATTTTTGCCTTCCTCTTTTTCCCTCCTTTGCAATCACTTCCCCTTGCCTCTTCTATATGAGATAGTTTACCCCTTTCTGTCTCTCCCCATCTCCTCTCATTACATTCCTCTCTCACCTCTTAATTTCACCTTTTAAGTATCATCCCTTCCAATTAAATTCGACCTGTGCCCTCTATCTATGTATACCTATAAACATATATACACATATTCACATATGTATTCATATGCCCATATACACATCTTCAACTATTTTCATACTGAGAACAGTTTCACCAGCTACTGTTATTGTTTTTCCATGTAGAAATGTAAATAGTTAAACTTTGATAACATCCTTTTGATTTCTTTTCCCTGTTTACCTTCTCAAGTATCTCTTACTTCTTGTGTCTGAATGTCAAATTTTCTATTCAACTCTGTTTTTTTCCTCAAGGATGCTTGAAAGTCCTCTATTCCACTGAATGACCATATTTTCCCCTGAAACAAGCTGGCCACCCCCTGGCTGGTAGCTCCCTGACGAGCTGCCGGACTGTCCTCAGTGGGAGGTTAGCTTCACTGTGTCGTTTTGTGGGTTCTGGAGCTCTAGAGGTTGTTCAGAGTCCCCTTTTACATAATTTTGAAGTGGTGAGGGCTGGAGCACTGTGGAAGTACTGTTTCTACTCTGCTATCTTGTCTCCCCTCCATACAGTAACTTTAAATGGAATTTCTCTTTCCATTTCTTGCTCTTGGGCTTTATTAGAAAGATACAGGATTGCTGAGGATTTATGTGGGTTTATTATTATATCCTGCAACTTTGCTAAATTATTTATCATCTCAAGTAGGTTTTTACTCAATTCTCTAGGATTTTCTAAGTATATCATCATATCATATGCAAAGAGTGATATGATAGCTTAGTCACTTCTTTGCCTAATCTAAATCCTTCGGTTTTTCCTTCCCTTATTCTATAGCTAACATTACTAATACAAAATTGAATAAGACAGGTAACAGTGGACATCCTTGTTTCACTCCCGATCTTATTGAAAATGCTTCTAGTTTGTCCCCATTACATATAATATTTGCTTATAGTTTTAGATAGATGCTACTTATTATTATTTTTTTTTTAAGCAATTGGGATTAAGTAACTTGCTCAAGGTTACACTGCTAGTCATTATGTATGTGTGGGTGCTCATTTTCTGAGGCTGGATTTGATCTCGGGTCATCCCAAATCCGAGGCCGGCGCTCTTACTCACTGCACCACCTAGCCACCCCTTTTAGGGCAATTGGGGTTAAGTAACTTGCCCAAGGTCACACGGCTAGGTTTTTGTTTGTGTGGGTTAAGTGTCTGAGGCCGGATCTGATCTCAGGTCCTTCTGAGTCCAGGGCCGGCGCTCTACTCACTGCGCCACCTAGCCGCCCCTGCTACTTATTATTTTAAGGAAGACTCTGTTTATTCCTATACTTTCTACTGTTTGTAATAGGAATGGGTGCTGTATTTTGTCAAAAAGCTTTTTCTGCATCTATTGAGATAATCATATGGTGTCTACTAGTTTTATTGTGATATGATTGATTATACTAATAGTTTTCATAATATTGAACCATCCTTGCATTCTTGGAATAAATCCTACCTTATGAAAATATATTATTCTCATAATAAGTTGCTGTAGTCTTTTTATAATATTTTATTTAAAAATTTTGCATCTATACTCATAAGGGAAATTGGTCTATAATTTTCTTTCTCCATTTTGGGTCTTCCCAATTTAGATATCAGTACAATATTTGTGACACAAAAAGAATTTTGGGGGGGTGGAGCCAAGATGGTGGAGTAGAAACAGCTCATCCAAGCCACTCTGCCCCCAGATTCCCCCCAAACTATGTAAAAGGGGACTCTGAACAACTTCTGGAGCCCCAGCACCCGCAGAACGACACAGAGAAGCTAACCTCCCGCTGAGGACAGCCAAGCAGCCCTGCAGGAAGGACCAGCACAGCAGTCTGGGAGCCGGCAGCATGCAACGCGCAGAGCGCAGGAAGCGGAGCCAAGCAGAACCCAGGTCCATGTGAGCCGAGGTTTTAGCCCCAGGGCGGCAAGGCCAGCAGCCAGCTGGAGGAACCCCAGAACACCAGCAGCCATGGCGACTCCAGAATTATCAACATAGACATGCCTAGGACAAAGTAAGAGGTTAGTGTCCTATGGACTTTGGGACCTGTATTTGGGGAAATGTGTCGGCTCCCTCCCCTGGGGGCTAGAAGCCACTGAGGAGACACTCCATTTGGTAGTTTTCAGAGGCAACTCCGGCTCCCAGCCTGCAATTAATTGTAGGGAGATCCAGCGATCAGTCTTGGGGGGGGGTAATCGCTCTTGCTTTAAACTCCCTGGATCTGGATTGTGATCTAGGGTGGAAGTCGTGGGTGGGTCTATAGCTTGATAGAAACGGAAGTTGCCCCCCACACGTTCAGGACGAAAATTCCTCTATCTGTCCTTAAAGCCATAGTGTGGCAACAAGCCCAAAAGTCAAGTAATTAAGTGGCAACATGCCAAGGCAAAGGAAACAGATAAACAGAAAATGCAACCCTAGACTCCTATTTTGGGGGCATAGAGCGGGAAAAGGACTGTGAGGTCAGAAGTCCTGCTCCAAAAGCCCCAGGGGAAAACATGAGCGGGTTGCAGGCCATAGAGGACCTTAAGAAGGACTTTAAAAATCAAATAAGAGAAGTGGAGGAAAAATTGGAAAGAGAAATGAGAAGGATGCAGGAAAAGTATGAAATGAGGGTCAACAGCCTGACTGAGGAAAACAACACCTTAAAAAATAGACTAACTCAAATGGAAAAGGAGGCCCAAAAGGGCAATGAGGAGAAGAATGCCTTAAAAAGTCGAATTTGCCAGATGGAAAAAGAATCTCCAAAGTTCACTGAGGAGATTCATTCCTTCAGAGTTAGACTGGAGCAAATGGAAGCTAATGACTTTATGAGAAATCAAGATGCTGTTAAGCAGATCCAAACAAACGAAAGATTAGAAGGCAATGTGAAATATCTCATGGGAAAAACCACTGACCTGGAAAATAGATCCAGGAGAGACAATTTAAAAATTATTGGACTACCTGAAAGCCATGATCAAAGAAAGAACCTAGAAATCACCCTTCAAGAAATTCTCAAGGAAAACTGCCCTGATGTTTTAGATCCAGAGGGCAAAATAGAGGTTGAAAGAATCCACAGATCACCTCCTGAAAAAGATCCCAAAAAGAAAACTCCCAGGAATATTATAGCCAGGTTCAAGAATCCCCAGATCAAGGAGAAAATACTCCAAGCAGCCAGGAAGAAACAATTTCAATATTGTGGAAACACAATCAGAATAGCCCAGGACCTGGCAGCTTCTACACTGAGGGATCGAAGGCCATGGAATATGATATTCCAGAGGGCAAAAGAACTGGGAATGAACCCAAGGGTCACCTACCCAGCAAAACTGAGTATTTTGTTTCAGGGGAAAATATGGTCATTCAGTGGAATAGAGGACTTTCAAGCATTCTTGAGGAAAAAACCAGAATTGAATAGAAAATTTGACATCCAGACACAAGAAGCAAGAGATGCCTGAGAAGGTAATCAGGGAAAAGAAATCAAAAGGAACTTACCCAAGTTGAACTATTTACACTCCTATATGGAAAAATAATAACTGTAAGTGATGATATCTTTCTCACTATGAAAATAATGGAAGAAGGGTGTGTGGTCATATGAATACATATGTGAATGTGTGTGTATATGGATAGAAGGCATAGGTTGAATTTGTTGGGAAGGGAGAATACTCAAGGGATGAAATTATGAGGTGAGAGAGGAAAGTGGCAAGAGGAGATGGGGAGAGACAGGGTAGGGTAAACTATCTTATGTAGAAGAAGCAAGGGGAAGTGGTTGCAATGGAGGGGGAGAATAGGAAGGCAAAAAAGGCAAAACCACATTCTCATTGAATTTGGTTCAGGGAGAGAATGACATACATACTAAATGGGATATCTCAACCTGTAGCAGAATAGGGGGAAGGGGGATGAGAGGAGGGATGATTGATGGGGGGGCATCCTTGGGGGAGGGGAGGTTGGAAGTACCCACTATAGAAGAGGGACAGGATCATGTAGGGAATGGACCAGGTGGGGGGTGGGATGAGTGGGAGGGAATTATAAGCAGCCTTGTACAATATATCTACTATGATAATGTTTTGCATAGATAGACATGTACAACATATACTGAATTACTTATCTCACCAGAGGGAATGGGTGACAAGGGAGGAAGGAAATGGATCTGAAATTCAAGGTCTTAAAATTAAAAGTTTCAAATATATATCAATACTATTATTAATACTCTTTTGCTTATAATTGGGAGATAAGATGTGCAGGCATCGGGACACAAAGATTCACCTTCCTCTAATGGAAAAGTCGAAGGGGGTATGGGAGAGAGCAGATTGGAGGAAGCGATATCTTGTGGGACTGCTATTCTGGGAGGTTGGGTAGGGGAATAACGGGGGGAAAATGATTGTAACTCAAAATCTGGTGGAAATGAATGATGTAAAACAGAAGTTAATAAAGCATTTGTTTAAAAAAAATTAAAAAAAAAAGAATTTTGTAGGACTCCTTCTTCAGTTTTCCCAAATAGTTTACAAAGTATTGGAATCATTTGTTCTTTAAATGTATAATATAATTTGTTTGTAAATCCATCTGGCCCTGTAGATTTTTCCTAGGGAGGTTAATTGATGCTTCTTTTTCTGAGATGGGTTTATTTAAGTATTTTACTTCCTCTTCAGTTAATCTGGGCAACTCATATTTTTGTAAATATCCATCCATTTCACTAAGATTGTCAAATTTATGTGCACATAATTGGGCAAAATAACTCCTAATTATTGTTTTAATTTCCTCTTCATCAGAAGTAGATTCACCCTTTTCATTTTTGATACTGGTAATTTGGTTTTCTTTTTTTTTTATCAAATTACTAAAAGTCTATCAATGTTATCATTTTTTTCATAAAACTAGCTCTTGCTTTTATTAGTTCAATAGTTTCCTTAATTTCAGTTTTTTTAATCTCTTCTTTGGTTTCCAGTATTTCTAATTTAGTATTTAATTGGGGATTTACAATTTGTTCTTTTTCTAACCTTTTCCACTGCATGCGCAATTAATTCATTTCTCTTTTCTCTATTTTATTCATATATTCATTCAGAGATATAAAGCTTTCCCTAAGAACTGCTTTCATTGCATCCCATAATTTTTGGTATATTGTCACCTTATTGTCATTTTTTTGAATGAAGTTTCTGATTTTTTTTTTTATGATTTCTTGTTTGACCCATTCATTCTTTAGGATTAAATTATTTAGTTTCTAGTTAGTTTTTAGTCCATCTTTCCATGGCCCTTTATTACATATAATTTTTATTGCATCATGACCTGAAAATAATACATGTAATATTTCTGCCTTTCTGCACTGGATTGTGAGTTTTTTATGCCCTAGTACACGGCCAGTTTTTGTGTATATATCATGTACTGCTGAGAAAAAGGTATATTCTTTTTTATGAAGTCTACCATATCTCCCTTCTCTAAAATTCTTTTCATCTCTTTAACTTCTTTATTGTTTATTTTGAGGTTAGATTTATCAAGTTCAAAGAGGAGGAGATTGAGGTCCCCCACTAGTATAGTTTTGCTATCTTTATTCCTCTAATTCCCTTAACTTCTCCTCTAGGAATCTGGATGCTGTACCATTCAGTGCATATATGTTTAATAATGATATTGCTTCATTTTCAATGGTGCCTTTTAGCAAAATATAGTTTATTTTAATTAGATCTATTTTTGCTTTGCTTTGTCTAAGGTAAGGATTGCTACTCTGCTTTTTTTTTTTACTTTAGCTGAAGCATAATATTTTACCCCAGCCTTTTACCTTTACCCTGTGTGTATCCCCCTGTTTTAAATGTGTTTCTTGTAGACAGAGTATTGTAGGATTATGGTTTTTAATCCATTCTGCTCTCTGCCTCTATTTTATGGGAGAGTTGATCCCATTCATATTCACAGTTATGATTACCATTAGTGTCTTTCCCTCCATCGTACTCTCTTCCCTGTTTATGCTTTTATTTCACTGTTCTCCCTTCCCCTCCTTAAGAGATTTCCTCTTGACCACAACCTCCCTCAGTATTCTTCCCCTGTTAACCCCCTCCCTTCTGCAACTCTTCTCCCTTACTGCTTCTTCCCTCCCTCCTAACCACCCCTTCTTTTCTTAACCCTTCCCCTTCGTATTGCCTGTAGGGCATGATAGATTTTTATACTTAATATAGCATGTTATTTACTCCTTGAACCAAAACCAATGAGAATAAATCTCATACAGTGCTCCTCTCCCTCCCTTCTTTCCCTTTATTATTATGTTTTATTTCTCTTCATGTTAGAATCATATACTTAACTGATTATCTTATTCCATCCTCAAACCAAAACCAATGAGAGTAAAGCTCATATAATATTCATTTCCCTCCCTTCTTTCCCTCTACTATAATATGTTTTTATGCCTCTTTGTGTGGCATAATCTATCCTTTTCTGCCTCCTCCTTTCTTCCTCTCCCATTACAGTCCCTTTGCACCTTTTAATAAGGTTTTTTATTTATCACTTTAGTTAATTTATACCAACACCCTCTATTTATGCATATCCCTTTTAAATGTTGCAATAAGTGTACAATTCTCAATACTGACAGGTATCAACTTCCCATATAGGAATGTAAAGAGTTTGCTCTTATTAAATAACAAATTGTTTGTGTGTGTGTGTGGTTGTGTTTTGAGTCTTTTATTTGGAGATCAAATTTTCCATTGAGCTCTGGCGTTTTCTTCAGGAATGTCTACAAGTCCCAAATGAAGCTCATTTCGTGATAATTATTAATAGTTTGTCATCAATACCTAATAATTAACTCAATGCATACAGGGATGCTCTGAGCATGGATGGCAGCAAACAGATGTCCCATAAATGCATCAAGGTACCCTAGAACTCTGAGGATTATATAAAGCCTGCCTTGTTCTGTGAGAATGAGTTGTACCATATGATATATAATTGGGACATGGTCATATTGGCCATGCCAAAAAAGAAAAAAAAAGAAAAAGAAGGTCTCAGTTTGCATTCTGAGGCAAGCATTTCTGAGGAGGTGAGTAACATTCATATTCATTGGATGTCTGGAATCATGGATGATCATTTTTCAGAGTTGTTGTCTTTCAATACATTTTATTTGATTATGTTGTTACTTTAGTATTACCTGTTCCACCAAAACTGCTTACTTTAAATTTTGTCAATGCATACAAATCTTCCCAGGTTTCTCTTCAGTTGTCTCCACTGTCATTTCTATTTTTAAAAGAAACATTTGTTGTGGTTGAGGAAGCAAAACTAGGAAAAAGAGAATTAAAGGAACTTATTAAAATACATAGAGAGACTCAGAATTAACCAAATGGGAAACATTCCTGTTCAAAGGAAGTAACACAATTGGGAAACTGAGTCAAGAGGATCCTATCTTTGGCCTTATCAAGATTGTCCCCTCAACACAGATCTCTGTCTGTAGCAGTGTACAGAGTGCAACCACTCTAGGTAGCACAGGGCATGCCCCTTGAATGGTGAATTGTCCTCCTGACAATGCAATCAATCATGCCTGCAATCAAAACTTATTAATAATATTAGATTATATTCCTACAAGATGTTACCTCAAATTGCAAGTTTCACTAAACACAGCTTAGGGCTGTATGTTTCTCTCACGATGTTGCAATTATAAAAGTTTACCGGGCCTTTAAAAAAGTTCACTCAATTCCCTTTCTTTTTTCTTCTTCTCAAGTTAAAACTCATGGTGATATAAAAATCTAGCTTTGGACCTGAATTTCCTTCAGTTTTAGCAATTCATGGGGGTTTTTATTATAGCAGATTGAAACCCTTCTCACTTCTCTCTTTCTAAGTCTCTAAAACTTTCCACTCAGACTAGAACTTCTCTTAACTTCCTATTAGTTTCCTCTTCTCCCTACCTTTCTTAAACTTTATCTTCTTCTCTCTTTTAAACTTTAATTAAAACCCTTGAAAACTACATCTTTCTTGTTCCTTCCATATTCTGATTAGATATTTCCTTTACCAGTTACATCCCAATCTTTCTATGAAACTCATCCTTACTCCACTGAATTTTTCTATCTCTTATCTGCCTTTCTCTTGTCAGCCTCAATAACTTGGCTGTAGTCAGAAAGGGAGAGGGACACTCTTTTATAATTCTTTTTAAAAGCCTTGAAAATTCTGAAGACCTTTCTCTTTCTTAGTCACTTTTCCTTCCCCTCTCATTGTGAATATTTATTCTCATTATCCACAGCAGGATCTGGGTGATAAGATAGGGGGGTGGTCCCACATGGGACCTAAAACTTCATCTCTTCTCAGGCCCTTCAAAGTTTTTTTTTTTTTTTAATCTCCCTTTGCATTATTTATTCTCTTCCCCTCTATCTTTTACTCTCAAGGGTATTCTTGTCTTTATATTATGATGAAGAGGGCAATTCCTCTTCCAAAGACTCTCTCAATAGCCCTGAAAATCTTAAGTTTTCCTAGGCTATCTCAAATCAAATTTAGAACGTACAGTTGACTGAATACAATATCTAACCAGTCTCATCTCTTATCTGGCTGAAATATATATATTTCTCTTTTCCCCCGAATTATCCTAGTCCCTATCAAGTCTCATCACTTAGCTCTGAACATAACTGGCAGGATTTTCCCAAACTATTTCAGTTTTTCTACCTGAGAGTCTTACTGACTTTATGAATACTGGCATTTCTATGAAAATACATGTAAGGCCATTGCCTTTCTTGCCTCCTCCATGTATATACCTTTTCTTCTGCTTTCCCTTCTTCGTGCACAAAAACCCTCCAAAAAACAAATTTGGATTTTGGGGCCTATTTCTCCTTTATCTATACTGAGAGTATAAAGGAGCTAAATTTTGCACCATTTCATGACTTGACTAATTGTTGTTGGGGTGAAGAGTGTTCCACTCCAGCCTGATATTAGACAGTGTTTGATTTTCAACTTATCAGGGGAGAGAAGACCCAATGACAGTGATAGCTAGGGCTGAAAGCTCTCAAAAACTCCTAGCTGGCTTTCCATCTGTTGAAAGGAAAATTCTTTCTTTGGACTTTCACACTGATTCGTGAGGGAAAACTCAGATAAAAGAGCATTAAAATAATTTCTTAAAAATATGTCAAAGTAGCAATATGTTGATGGGCTAATAACTTTGATCAGCAAGGGATTCAAGATAGAGCCAGCTTTTATTGAAAACTTTCATAATGAGATAAAGTCAATTTGGTTAGGTCCTTATCAGCTAATGAGATAAACTGTTCCATCTCAGCTCCTCCCCAAGGTAGCAGGTACATGATGTTTAACAGATAAAGGTACCTTGTCAAATCTAACAGAGCCTCTCCTAACACTGATTGTCAAGTAGGGCTAGGAACAATGGGTCACTGAATCAGCATATTTTTCAATGCTATCAACTCACTCAACAATTGGGGAGTGAATTATGAATGAATTGTGCTTTATTAATAAAACTGAATACTATTTTGCCAAAAGCAATAATGATAGGGACAATTTCAGAGAAGCCTGAGAATTTCTGTGTGAGCTGAAAAAGAGTGAAATGAGGAACACCAGGGGAATATTTTATAGTATAACAAATGTAAAAAAATAAAACAAATTAAAAAAATTCAAGAATGTAAACAATGCAATGATTTGCTATGATTCCTAGTGTTCAATGAATATGAATGCTAGCCACCTTTCAAAAGAGGGATACAGTTTGTAAATGAATGAATGAATACATACATACATATATATTCATAAATGAACATATATGCATACACATATGCACATGAAAAGTTAGAAAGAGCTTACAGTAGAAAAAATGGAACCAAGTGCACGAACATCATTGATTATTCATTAGTTGACGGATAAGTTACTTCAAATCCAAATACCACAGAAAGCATTTTCTACTCCTACTCCTTTTCATCTGCTAGTTCTCTCTCTCTCTCTCTCTCTCTCTCTCTCTCTCTCTCTCTCTCTCTCTTTCCATAACATATTTATGTGCATGCACACATGCATATGGTAGGTATAGAGATAGAGATAAAGATATAGATAGATAAAGATATTAGACATATATTGCATCTAGAAACTTTCCTATCTTTCTTTGGTCACTTTATGTTATAGACCTAATACTGGTATAGCTGTGTTAAAGGGTATTCAGTTTAATAACTTTGGGCATAGTTGCAAATCCTAAAATAACAGGACCAGTTCACAACACCAGTAACAGTACTTCAATGTTCCTGTTTTCCTGTAGACTCTCCATTTATCATTTTCCTTCTTTCCTTCCTTCCTTCCTTCCTTCCTTCCTTCCTTCCTTCCTTCCTTCCTTCCTTCCTTCTTTGTTTCCTTCTTTATTTTCTTCCTTCCTTCCATCCTTTGTTTCTTTCCTACCTTCCTTCTTCCCTTCCTTCCTTCCCTCTTTTTTCCTTCCAGTCTGATGCATTTGTTGCCAGGTTCCAGAATTCCCAGATCAATGAGAAAATACTCCAAGCAGCCAGGAAGAAACAATTTCAATATTGTAGAAACACAATCAGAATAGCACAGGACCTGGCAGGTTCTACATTAAGGGAATGAAGGGCACAGAATATGATATTCCAGAGTGCAAAAGAGCTGGGATTAAAACCGAGGATCACCTACCCAGCAAAACTGAGTATTTTGTTTCAGGGTAAAATATGGTCATTCAGTGGAATAGAGGACTTTCAAGCATTCTTGAGGAAAAAACCAGAGTTGAATAGAAAATTTGACATGCAGACACAAGAAGCAAGAGATGCTTGAGAAGGTAATCAGGGAAAAGAAATCAAAAGGAACTAATAAAAGTTGAACTATTTACATTCCTACATGGAAAAACAGTAATTGTGACTAATGAAACCCTTCTCAGTATGAAAATAATGGAAGAAGGTTATATGGGCATATGAATACATATGTGAATGTGTATATATATGTTTACAGTTATACATGGATAGAGGGCACAGGTTGAATTTGGTGGGAAGGGGTGAAGTTATCAGGCGAGAGAGGAAAGTAGCAAGAGGAGATGGGGAGAGACAGGATAGGGTAAACTATCTCATATAGAAGAGCCAAGGGGAAGTGGTTGCAGGGGAGGGGAAGAATAGGAAGGCAAAAAGGCAAAACCATATTCTCATTGAATTTGGCTCAGGGTGAGAATGAAATACATGCTAAATGATATATCTCACCCTGCTGGAGTGTAGGGGGAAGGGGGATGAGAGGGGGGATGATGGAGAGGAGGGCATTCTGGGGTGAGGGGAGGTTGGAAGTACCCACTTTTGAAGAGGGACAGGATCAAAGTAGGGAATGGACCAGGTGGGGGTTGGGATAAGTGGGAGGGAATTATAAGCAGCCTTTTACAGCATATCTATTATGGTAATGTTCTGCATAGCTATACATGTACAACACATACTGAATCACTTATCTTCCCAGAGGGAATGGGTGACAAGGGAGGAAGGGAATGGATCTGAGTTTCGAAGTTTTAAAATTAAATGTTTGAAATATATATAAATACTATTATTAATACTATTTTGTATGTAATTGGGAGATAAGATGTTCAGGTATTGGGGCACAGAGTTTCACCTCGCCCCAATGGTAAAGTCAAAGGGGGTATGGGAGAGAGCAGGTTGGATGGGGGATATCTTGTGGGACTGCTATTCTGGGTGGTGGGTGGGGGAAAATGGGGAAAAATTGCAACTCAAAATCTGGCAGAAATGAATGATGTAAACCAGAAGTTAATAAAGCATTTGTTTAAAAAAAAAGAAAGAAAGCTTTGTCCCTGTCCATACATCTGAAGAATAAGTTTTTCCTCCTTCTTCACATTTTTATGACACCTTTTGTATATGTCATTCATCTTTTTGTAACACATAATTTTAATTTAAACAATTCAATTCTTTGCATTTTGATTCTCAACTACAATATGGCCACTAATTTAACTTTTCTTAACAGCCTCTTTGCATTCCAAGGGCCTTAGAAATACTACATTTTGTGATTTCCAGGTAGTATGCCATCAGCAAAGTTGAGAAATTGTATGTCAGTATAAAAACACTTTCATTTAGTCATTGTAATACCAAGCACAGAAGTAGTTCACACCTTGTTTCAGTTACTGAATTAACACCTTAAGTTCAAGTTTCTTTTGAGCCTAGTATCAAGTAGTTTAAGAAACAGAACATGAGAACCCCACAACTTGTGAACCCTAGAACTTGTGAACTCCTGAGGGAGGGGTTAATGACTATATAAGGAAAGTCCCAGGGCTGGAGACAGAAAAAACTTAGAAGAGGACTCTTGTGGTGGCAGAATCAAGAAGGAGAAAATTTGTGGTATCCCTGCACTCTCTCTGCTCTGTCTGTGTTGATATTTGTTTGTGATATTTTGTACAGAAGCCCTGGGACCTCACTGGAAGCCCTGAAAGAGGATTTTCTGGTTCTATGTTTACAGAAGTACTGGAAGAGAGTTTGGGAGGTCCTGATGAATTGTGATGACCTCTTGGACCTTGTTTTTTAGGTCTGTGTTTATTTCTATGTTGATGATTTGTGTTGAGTTCTCAGACTTAATGGTTGGTCTGAGCTGATTTCATAGGCAAACAGTGAATTGATGATGGTGCCAGCAATGTGTATGTATATTATTTTGGTTCTGTTAAGCTTTGTCTTCCCAGAAACAGGAACTGTGAAGGACTTGGTGTGGACTGGACACTGTGAGCCTCCATATGAAATGGGAACAGGATGAAGAACTGGACAAGCAGCTGGACAAGGAACTGGGAGCTGCCTGCCTTTGAATCGAAGTGACACTTGGAGCTGGCACCATGGAAGAGGAACCATGGAAGCTGACAGCCAGCTTCCAGTCAAGCTGAAAGAAGGCTTTATTTGTATACTCTGTCCTGACTGAGAAGATTATGATTTACTATGACCTAGGGGTAGAGAACTTTTACTTTTGTCCATTGCGGTTGAATTAAGGATTTTATGATTGACTAAATAATTGTACTTTGTTGAAAACTATTGTGACCACTTTGGTAAAAACTATGTGGGCATTTTAGCTATGTAATTGTGAATGCTGTATTTTGATTTTCTGTGAATGTTTTGCTCTTATTTTTTGTTGAATAAATAGAGAGTTCACTACACTGTGTAATCAGAATCTTAAAAGCTGAGTACAGCAGCAGTCCTCTGGAAAGCTACACATGCTTGGCTTTACTGGCATTCATCTCAATTTAATCATAATTTATCTTTGGGTGTGAACACTTAAAAAAAAGTCCATCACAAGCATTGTTCTGCACATTTGTACATACACACAGGGTTTCAAAGCAATCTTTATTTCCTTTTATGACAAAGCAACAAAACTGGAAGATCAAGGGAATGTTGCACAGATTTCTTTTTTCAATTTAATATTTTATTATCCCCAATTACATGTAAAAACAATTTTAGCATTCTTTTAAATCAAATTTTGAATTCCAAATTCTCTTCCTCTCCCCCTACCATCCCTCTTCCTCATTGAGAAGACCAGTAATTTGACATAGGTTAAATTAGAATTCATTCTGGCATTTAGTAGGGAAAGATCAGTATACTGTACTTTATACTACAATAAGTTCTAAATGAATAAATAATTTAGGCTTATATGGGGACATCATAAATAGATTAGAATATTAAAGAAAAGTAGTAATTAACCACCAGATCTATGGATAGGGTTAGATATAATGAGAAAAATAGAGTTTTCATTACATAAAATTAAAATATTTTTGCACAACCAAAGCCAATGCAGCTAAAATTAAAAGAGCATCAAGCAAAGGGAAACAATATATTTCATCAGGTTTCTCTCATGAAAGTCTCATTTCTAAGATACTTGGGGAACTAATTCAAATTTACGAGTCAAAATAATTACCCAATTGAAAAGTGGTTAATAGATAGCTATAGGCAGTGTTCAGATGGAAAAAAAAACTGTTATCAGTAGTAGTAAAATGTTTTAAATTACTAATAATTATAGAAATGAAAATTAAAGCTACCTGAGTTTGCACCTTGTACACATTAGATTTAGGTGCTCTGATGAACACGATGACCTAATATAATTCTATAGACATATGATGAAGCATGATACTAATTCCTGATAGAAACACTATGGACACATAATATAGACTGAGGCTTCTTTCTTTTTTTTTTCACTTGGCCAATACAAAAATTGCTCAGTTAGACCACACATTTTGTAACAGGAATTTTGTTTTTCTTTCCTTCCAAAATGGGGAGAGGTGATTGCCATATTAGTTAGAGAAGGCAGATAAAAATTGAATGTAAAAGAATAATTAATGAAACAATGAAGGGAATGGTTTCAGAAAAAAAAAAAAAAACACTGGGAATATTTGTACAAATTGATGCAGGATGAATCAATCATATCCAAAACAATTTACTTAATAACAACATCTTTGTAAATTCATTCAATTCAAAAGTCTTAAGACTTACAGCAATGACCAACTATAAATCCAGAGGACTAATGATCAAACATGCTCATAACCATTTGCCAGATAGTGATTGGACACAGGGTGAAGATTGAGATATTTTTGAAGAAATAGACAATTTAATAATTGTTTTTTCTTGTCTATTTATATTTGTTACATTTTTTTAAACAAATGCTTTATTAGCTTCTGTTTTACATCATTCATTTCTGCCAAATTTTGAGTTACAATCATTCCCCCCACCAATTATTCCCCTACCCAACCTCCCAGAATAGCAGTCCAACAAGATATCGCTTCCTCCAATATGCTCTCTCCCATACCTTTTCCCATACCCCCTTCGACTTTTCCATTAGAGGAAGGTGAAACTTTGTGTCCCAATGCCTACACATCTTATCTCCCAATTACAAGCAAAAGAGTATTAATAATAGTATTTATATATATTTGAAATATTTAATGTTAAGACCTCAAATTTCAGATCCATTTCCTTCCTCCCTTGTCACCCATTCCCTTTGGGGAAATAAGTAATTCAGTATATGTTGTACATGTCTAGCTATGAAAAACATTATTATAGTAGATATATTGTACAAGGCTGCTTATAATTCCCTCCCACTCATCCCACCCCCCACCTGGTCCATTCCCTACATGATCCTGTCCCTCTTCTATAGTGGGTACTTCCAACTTCCCCTCCCCCCAAGGATGCCCTCTCATCCATCATCCCTCCTCTCATCCCCCTTCCCCCTATTCTGCTGCAGGTTGAGATATCCCATTTAGTATGTATGTCATTCTCTCCCTGAACCAAATTCAATGAGAATGTGGTTTGGCCTTTTTTGCCTTCCTATTCCCCCCTCCCTTACAACCACTTCCCCTTGCTTCTACATGAGATAGTTTACCCTACCCTGTCTCTCCCCATCTCCTCTTGCCACTTTCCTCTCTCACCTCATAATTTCATCCCTTGAGTATTCTCCCTTCCCAACAAATTCAACCTATGCCCTCTATCCATATACACACACATTCACATATGTATTCATATGACCACACACCCTTCTTCCATTATTTTCATAGTGAGAAAGATATCATCAGTCACAGTTATTGCTTTTCCATATAGGAATGTAAATAGTTCAACTTTGATAAGTTCCTTTTGATTTCTTTTCCCTGATTACCTTCTCAGGCATCTCTTGCTTCTTGTGTCTGGATGTCAAATTTTCTATTCAATTCTGCTTTTTTCCTCAAGAATGCTTGAAAGTCCTCTATTCCACTGAATGACCATATTTTCCCCTGAATCAAAATACTCAGTTTTGCTGGGTAGGTGACTCTTGGGTTCATTCCCAGATCTTTTGCCCTCTGGAATATTATATTCCATGCCCTTCACTCCCTCAGTGTAGAATCTGCCAGGTCTTGGGCTATTCTGATTGTGTTTCCACAATATTGAAATTCTTTCTTCCTGGCTGCTTGTAGTATTTTCTCCTTGATCTGGGGATTCTGGAACCTGGCTATAATATTCCTGGGAGTTTTCTTTTTGGGATCTTTTTCAGGAGGTGATCAGTGGATTCTTTCAACCTCTATTTTGCCCTCTGGATCTAAAACATCAGGGCAATTTTCCTTGAGAATTTCTTGAAGGGTGATTTCTAGGTTCTTTCTTTGATCATGGCTTTCAGGTAGTCCAATAATTTTTAAATTGTCTCTCCTGGATCTATTTTCCAGGTCAGTGGTTTTTCCCATGAGATATTTCACATTGCCTTCTAATCTTTCTGCTGCTGACTCCCAGAGTGCTGTGCTGGTCCTTCCTGCAGGGCTGCTGGGCTGTCCTCAGCGGGAGATTAGCTTCTCTGTGTCTTTCTGTGGGTGCTGGGGCTCCAGAAGTTGTTCAGCGTCCCCTTTTACATAGTTTGGGGGGAATCTGGGGGCAGAGTGGCTTGGATGAGCTGTTTATACTCTGCCATCTTGGCTCCGCCCCCTACAAATTTTTAATTAAAGGAGTGGAAGTGGAAGGGAGAAAAATAGATTTTTAATTGAAAATATAATTTAATGAAAAATAAATATATTGGGAATTATCATTTCAATACTTGGGATGGAGTGATTTGATAGGCTTACTCAAGTGACCCTACCCTAACATATATATTCCATAAAATTCATATGTTGCGTCCTGATTTTTTTTCTTTGAGTTCCAAGTCCATAAAACCAACTTCTCGTAAGATATCTTCCCCTAAGTATTCCATCATTACTTCACACTGAACATGGACCACACTGGTATGTCAATGGCAGCCCAATTTATTTTGGTGCCTGTGTTGCAACATTATTATTTATTGATTCTTACCTGTCCCTCAATTTTCACATCAAATTAAGTGCAAAGTGTTATGAATTTTATCTCTGAAATATCATTTTCACCTGTCCCTTCCTCAGTATTCTAATGTCTACTTAAAAGTACAGACACCCACAATCAATCATGATAACTTTGCTCCTCTCTAAAGCATCTTTAATATCAGTACTTCAAATTATTTTATACTACTTTTTAATTGTTGTGTCTAGTTATATCACCAGTTTTCTCAAAATGTTGCAGTATTTCTACACTTCCACTCCCATATACATTCATTACTTTCCTGCTTATATGATCTTGCTTTTATTGATTCCTATTCTAATTATTCTGTACCCTCTAGCACTTTTCACACTTGTCTTTTGAATTCTTTATATATTTTTGTGCCTTTTCTTCTTTTTCCCAGTCATATTTCACTGAAGCCTCCAATTTATAATGATCTTACTCATCTTATTCTTCAAATGCCACTTTGTTTTCCTCCCTCTTATGTACTCAGCTTGTATTACTTCAAAGACACATGGTTTTGTCAACATAAATATCTCCTTGCCACTGTTTATCATAACACTTAATCTGAGTTTCTGCTTATGAAATTTTCTTTTCTTTTTTGAGGGGTCAAATTGGTATTGAACTTCTCAGAACATAACTAGGCTCGTTCACAGAAGACTAAATGGTCAGTCACTGGACCCTCTGTCAACTCATAAAACTTGACCTTTCATTCTATAAACACTATGATAGAATGGCCAGGACACTGGGATTGGAATTGGGAAGATTTGGATTAAATTTCTACTTCAAACAATTTTTAGCTATGTATCTGACAAAGACATTTAACCACAGGGTCCAAGTCTACATATCTATAATGTTTGGGAATTGGAATTGGTGTTCTCAAATGTTCCTTGTAGTTCTCAATCTACCTCTCTATGATCCTGTGATCCTAACTGATTGGTTGGAATAGGTTTCAGGAAGCAAAGGACACATCCCTGTCATGAGGAGGCATTAGAATGGTATTTTAGTGAAAATTATAATTTATTTATTCTTATTGTTTCAACATAATTCAGAGACCTTTCTAAAAGTAATAGACTATAATGCCATGAAAGTACGAATTATTTCATATTATAACTTTGCATTGCTCCTAGTATTTGTCTCTCCACATGGTATATATATATATATAATCAACAAATGTTAGATATACATATATCTAACATTTGTTGATTAAATTCAAATGAAATTAAATTGAATTATTAATTGAACAAAAAGCAAAGTATAATATGTAAAGCTTTACATAGTATTCTCTTCACAGCACTGTTATCATAGGCATATTTAGCACATTTCATTAGAGACTACACCCAGGAAATTTCATTTAATTCATTTCTTAAGTGGAACATTAATTATGCATTTTATTATAAAATACACTATTTATTCCTCAAACTAAATAAACAAATATAATAGAACATTAAAAAAAACCTATACAAACTTTAAAAATAAGACAATACCAATTGATTTTTGAGACATTAGATTATGCCTGAATATTTATGATATGTACATTCTGTATATATATATATATATAATATATATGTGTGTGTATATATACATATATATGAGTATTATTTTCCATATTTTTACAGATAAAGGAACTGAGATTAAGAAGTGTTAAGCGATCTGCCCAAGGTAACATTTTTAGTAAGTGGAAAATGCAATGGAGGGCAAAAAATGGATTAGATAATAAAACTACATTCAAAGATAATCTATCATCCTGGCTTCATTAAGAACACTTCATGTCATGCCAATGATACTTCCATTTTTGACATTGTAATTATACTCAGAATAGGTGGTTGATGTAGATTTAGCATACCTAGTTTGAAGAATATCTCATAGAGTCATGTTTTCTAAAACTCGGTGTGTTTGGAACTGGTTGAATATTCTGTTCCTGAATTAGTGGAAATTTACATATATCCAATATATTTAGCTGGTCCCAGTCCAGCCTGCCCGTGTCTTATCTCCTTTATGGCCAATTGCATCTATGATCTTCTTGAAATCTAACCTGAAGCTATGCCTTCTGGACCTCCAAAGACCATATCCTGGAGGATTTAATGCACTCAGGTCTGGTGCTCACATTTTGGAGACAAGCTATTGTAATTGGTGAATGAATAAATGAAAAGGTCCAAAATTCATCTTAACTAGTCAACTCCAGACTAAGCTATCATTTCCATCATAAGCAGGCCTTTCTTTAGCCATCTTCTTGATATCTGTGCTGCTTGTGCATGACCCCAATTAAATAAATACACCACTCTATCCTTTTTTAAAAAAATCTCTTTTATTTTGGGGCAGCTAGGTGGCACAGTAAATAAAGCACCAGCCCTGGAGTCAGGAGGACCTGAGTTTAAATCTGGCCTCAGACACTTAACACAAAAGCTAGCCATGTGACCTTGGGCAAGTCACTTAACCCCAATTGCCCTCCAATAAAAAGCCAAAAAAAATCTCTTTTTACGGATTTAGTGGATTGAATATTGCTTAAAAGGAGGAGTGTTCAAAGCAAAGGGAACAGCTGGAGCAAAGATATAGAAGCACGAATGTGCACTGGAGAGAGTGAATGTCTCCTTTATCTGGGGCCTAGAATATGTGAAAGCCAATGTTATGACACAACTCTGGAAAGGTAAAGTGCCCCCACATTGAATACCAAGATCAGATATCAAACAGATCTGCCTTTTCCTCTATATATGAGTTTATTATCAGAACTATCAGAAATACTTCATTATGCTGTCATTTCCATTATAATGCATGGACATGAAGATCAACATTGTTGGATGGATATTGGTATTCTCAGAATAAAGATGTAATTTTTATGTGGATTCTAAATGTGACAGTTGCTTATGATTTTACTCCAGATGGAAACATGTAGAATCACATATCTAAGCACATTTCTAACTACAATGAAATTTATGCATGTTTTTCACAGAGCCTTACCATAATCAGCATAAGGATAATTGAATGATGGAACTTGGAAATCAGAACTGAGCTCAGGGATAGAAGGTTGAGCAAGAGCATGGCAAGATGCCCAGGAAAATCTCAATGTGCTGCAACAGAAATCAAGTGATGATTAAGGTCTTGCATCACATTTTAGGGATTATAATTTTTTTCTCTCTCTTCTAAGTCTCTCAGTGGCATGTTCAGTGAATGAATTTGTGTATACTCTAAGTATATTTATTTAGTTGTTTAGTTTTTTCTGTTCCCTTTGAATGTACTTTATGTTTAAAATATGTGAATCATAGGGTTAGAGACTAGATCTAGAATATTATTGTTAAAAGAAAATTTTGGGTGAGAAAAATTCCCTCTACTAGGAAGGTTGACAATTTCTCCACTTATATTATTATAGTCTCCATTTATAGTCTTTGAGACTAAGTGACTTGTATCAGGGTCATATAATCAGTATATGCCAAAGGCAGGAATTGAACACTATCTTCCTGGGGCCAGTGTCCAGTGATGCATCCAATACTCTATACTGTTTCTCAGATACATGCATTATGGAGTCAGGTAATACATTTGTCTTAATAAGAATACCAATTATGTACTGGAGTCAAACATGAACATATTGCATATTAATTTTAAAAAGGTTTTTGACATTTAGAATCACAGAATCTCAGAATTCAAAGGTTATAGTTTTCTCAGAAGCAACCTAGTTCAACCCGTAACTGATAAGAATTCAACTTATAACATTCCCAAATGACCATCCAGCCTTCAAATAAAAAAAAGCTCATTACCAAGATCCTTATATATTCCAAGCCTTTTGATACCACTATGGAAATGTTCAGATCATTGGGAAGTGTCATCTTTTTAAACAATATACCAACATCATCTCTGTGACCTCTTGTCATTGTTCCTAGTTCTGGCTTCTTGGACTAAGAGCAATGACTCTAATTCCTTATTATATGACATGACAAGGTTTAAAATATTTGAAGAAAACTCATGAAGTTTATATATACACACATACATGAATATATACTTATTTTATATTGTACTTATATAAATATGTTACATGTTATTACATATCACAATAGATAATATATTATAAATACTATATATAATATTATATGCATATAAAATATTACATATCATATTACATAGAATTTCTCCTGTATCATTTCCTTTCCCTATTCTTGGGCATCATGCCACATAATGATAATAGACAAAATGGGAAAATCAGCAAAACTTGTTAATAAATTGCAAAATAAAGACAATATATGGAAAACCCCACTAATTTGGAACAGTCTCTGCAAGGGAATGAAGAGAGGGGTACAATCATATCTCTTCTATGAAGTTGAGGGCTTTTTTTGGTAATATTTATTTTGTGTTGTTTCATGATTATTGTTATTTATATTATTTTCATCATGTAAATTATTTTCTTATATTTGCTTGTTTCACTGTGTATCACTTTGTGCCCTCCTCCAGATATTCTATATTATTAATGTTTATCAATGCTTTTGCTTAAAAAAACCAAACCTGGGGCGGCTAGGTGGCCCAGTGAGTAGGGCGTCGGCCCTGGAGTCAGAAGGACCTGAGTTAGGATCCGGCCTCAGACACTTAACTCACACACAAACAAAAAACCTAGCCGTGTGACCTTGGGAAAGTTACTAAACCCCAGTTGACCTCCAAAAAGCAAAAAAAAAAAAAAAACAAACCAACAACAACAACAAAAAAACAAACCTAGAACTGGATGTAACTCTCCAGATGTAGACATTTGAGGGCATTATAAGATGTAATTGTGATTTCCACATTCTGTGCACTGACAATATTCCTTTTTATCTAGCTTTTTAATGTGCCTCTGATTTTTATCATATAAGTCATTTTTTATAATACAATACTATTCTATCATATTCATATATCTTAATATATTTAGCTAATCTCCATTTAGTAAGTATCTGCTTGCTATCCAGTTCTTTGCTACCACAAAAAAAGTGCTCCTATAAACACTCTGGTATATGTGAGACATTATTTACATCGATAACTTCTTTGGGGCATATTTTTATAAGTTGAATACTTGGTCAAATATATAGATATTTTAGTCATTTTATTTCCATAATTCCAAATTGTTTTCTAGAATGGCTGTAAAAATTCATAGTTCACTAACAGTACAATTGTGTCTTTATGTTTTCATAGCTTCTCTATCTTTTGGTTATAGTTGCCAATTTGCTAGATGGCAAAATGAAGCCTAATGTTTTTAATTTGAATTTTTTCTTATTAATGAACTGAAACATTCTTTAATATGGTGGTTGAGTTTACAATTCTTTTAATGAGATTTATTTATTCATTTCCTTTGACCATTTCTCTAATAGGAAAGTCACAATCCTTTTATAAAATTTTTATTTGAAGTTCTCAAAGTCCTTCACAACCCTGGTTGACTTCCTCTGCAAGTTCTCAAGGTTATCAATGCTTTTGCTTAAAAAAGTGAAAACTGGAACTGGATGCAACTTTCCAGAAGGAGTTTTTCTAAAGAAGTATAAAATTCAATTATAGTTTTCCATATTCTTGACACTAACACTTTACTTTTTTTGT
The DNA here is from genome assembly GCA_011680675.1 of Gymnobelideus leadbeateri. NCBI lineage: Eukaryota > Metazoa > Chordata > Mammalia > Diprotodontia > Petauridae > Gymnobelideus > Gymnobelideus leadbeateri. Next base: position 217,941 of record WOXC01007541.1, read on the forward strand.
TTGTTTGTTTGGAGGGGAGGAAGGCAAGACAATTAGGATTAAGTGACTTGCCCAAGGTCACATGGCTAGTAAGTGTTGTGTCTGAGGCTGGATTTGATCTCAGGTCCTCCTGACTCCAGGGCTGGTGCTCTGTTCCCTGTACCACCTAGCCACCCCCACTTTACTTCTTTATGCAGCCTAACATCACAATTTCTTACATTTTATTTTTATATTAATTCCGAATTTTTTTCTGCCTTATATACTACTTAAGTCATGTTGTACTTTCAATCCACTAAAATGTGTAATCAAATAAATTGTTATATGCCTATTTTTTCTCCATGTAGAATTCATTTATACCCTCATTAAATTTAATCTTATTTTACCTGGTTCAGTATTTTTTTTCTTACTCACATTTATATATTAACATCTTTTGTTTTTTATATCACCTTAACTTTCCAAATTTGTTTCTTCTCCCTAGTTTATATAAAAAAAGAAGAAAAAGTTCAGCAAAAAAACTAATATATCAAGCAAATCCTACATTAAATCATATTCCTCCACCTCTGAGAAGAAAAAAGTGTGGTGCATTTTCATATCTGTTTCTGGGTTCCGAATTTGGTAATTATAATTACACAGCATTTAAAAATATTTTATATTTTTATTTATATATAATATATTTTATTTATCTAATACATATATAAATAAATATATTTATATATAAATATTATATATTTGGGTGTTTTAATATATATTTTTAATGTTTTTAATTACATTGTTTTAGCACCAGTGGCATTTGTAATTCTTTGATATTTGACAAAGGGCTGCTATAAATATTTTTTTGTATATAGCAACTTTTTTCTATCTTTGACGTCTTTGGGGTATGTGCCTAGGAATGAAATTCTAAGTTAAGAGTATAAGCATTTTCATCATTTTATCTGCATAATTACAAATTGCTTTCCAAAATGGATGGTCCAATTCACAGTTACAGTAACAGTAAATTGTTGCCACTCTTTTGCTCCAACATTGACTGTTCCTCTGTCGTATCTCTACCAATTCTATTTAAAAAAAACATAGACAAAACAAAACAACAAATTTTAGTATTACTGATTTGGTGAAGAGGTAGCCAACCTTACCACCAAGAAAACCTCAATCAAATCCTGCATTTGACAGGTATATTGGTTGCTTTATACTAGCCAAGGCCCAATGCTTTAAGACATCTCTCTGAGATAATGTTTCAGAGGTATTGTTATTGATCTGCATTGGTAGCAAGAGTAAACTTATCTAGGAGATCCTTATAACACTGAATTGTTCCATTTCTGTCCCATATCACAAGTGATTTAGAATATTCCTTTGACAGTTATTAATACTTCACCATTCTTTTTTATATTTAGAACTATTTTAATGTCCTTTTATGGTGTTAATCAGAAATACTTTATGCCAACGTTGTCCTTCCACCTGCTTCTCCCTGCCTCTAGCCAAGAAAACACTTCTCTTCTTATTCAAGTTGCATTGATTTTGTTCATGTAAAAACTGTCTTCTTTTTCACATCATAAAAATGATTTAAACCCTTGGAATTTCCTCTATCCTTAATTTGCTTCAGAATTCACCATTTTGCCATAGCCGAAAGGTTTTGATCATTAATCATTATGTTATTGATATTATGATCATTAAAGTTTATTAGTACTCAGTGCATATATCAATTTTATTGTTCTACATGGAGTAAAGTGTTGGTTTAGATTTAATTTATGCCATATTGTTTTCCAGTTTTCTCAAGAATTATTGTCAAATCAGAAATTCTTTCTTAGGTAATTTATGTTGTGGGGGTTTGTTGAACACTTTCTCACTGAGTTTAATTACTTCTTATTCTGCTTGCTTAATCTCTTCCATTAATGTTCCTTTTAAAAATATGTATCTATCTAATCTAACCTATTGAGATTTTAACAAAATTTTTTTTGATAAACATCTCATTCTGTTCTTGTGGAGAGGATAGGGAGATATAGACTTTTTGATAATGTAATTATATGTCTTCAGTACTGGCTGGATGACCTGACTCAAAAATGTTTATTAATAGTCCAATGTCAATGTGGACAGGAGGTCTTATGTGGAGTACCCTAAGGATTAGTGCTTAACTCAGTGCTGTTTAACCTTTTTATCATGATTTTGATAGATAAAAATGGTACATTCATCAAGTTTTCAGATGACACAAAGCTGAAAGCTAATGCATTAGGAGATTGGGTAAAGATTCAAATAGATCATTAAAAGCTAGAAATGATGATGATGATGATGATGATGATGATGATGATGATGACGATGATGACGAAATGTAAGAAATTGTGATGTTAGGCTGCATAAAGAAGTAAAGTGGGGGTGGCTAGGTGGTACAGGGAACAGAGCACCAGCCCTGGAGTCAGGAGGACCTGAGATCAAATCCAGCCTCAGACACAACACTTACTAGCCATGTGACCTTGGGCAAGTCACTTAATCCTAATTGTCCTGCCTTCCTCCCCTCCAAACAAACAAACAAAAAAGTAAAGTGTTAGTGTCAAGAATATGGAAAACTGGAATGAGTGGGAGGGAATTATAAGCAGCCCTGTACAATATATCTACTATGATAATGTTTTGCATAGCTAGACATGTACAACATATACTGAATTACTTATCTCCCCAGAGGGAATGGGTGACAAGGGAGGAAGGAAATGGATCTGAAATTCGAGGTCTTAACATTAAATGTTTCAAATATATATAAATACTATTATTAATACTCTTTTGCTTATAATTGGTAGATAAGATGTGCAGGCATTGGGACACAAAGATTCACCTTCCTCTAATGGAAAAGTCGAAGGGGGTATGGGAGAAGGTATGGGAGAGAGCAGATTGGAGGAAGTGATATCTTGTGGGACTGCTATTCTGGGAGGTTGGGTAGGGGAATAACGGGGGAAAAATGATTGTAACTCAAAATCTGGTGGAAATGAATGATGGAAAACAGAAGTTAATAAAGCATTTGTTTAAAAAAAAAGAATATGGAAAACTATAATTGAATTTTATACTTCTTTAGAAAAACTCCTTCTGGAAAGTTGAATCCAGTTCCAGTTTTCACTTTTTTAAGCAAAAACATTGTTGTTTTGTTTTGTCTATGTTTTTTTAAAATAGAATTGGTAGAGATAAGACAGAGGAACAGTCAATGTTGGAGCAAAAGAGTGGCAACAATTTACTGTTACTGTAACTGTGATGACGACTCACATTTATATAAGGTCTAATATGTGTCAGGCACTGCACTAAGCACTACATAGACATATTCTTATTTGATACTCATCACAACCCTTGGAGTAATGTTTTTATTATCCTCATTTTAAATATAAGGAAACAGGCAAATATAGGCTAAGTGTCTTGCCCATATTCACATGGCTATTAAATGTGTGAGCTCATATTTGAGGTCAGGTCTTATTGACTCCAAATCCAATCCTTTGTCCTCTGTGTCACCTACCTCTAATTAGATGAAATTCAATAAGTTAAAAGTATCATACTTGGGTACCAAAAAATCAACATTACACATTGAGGGAGGTATAGATATCAGTTTGTTGGAAAAGGATCTGGGGGTTTCAGTGGAATACAGTTCACCACAAAAATACAATTCACCAGTATGATATGACCACTACCAAAAAAAAAGATGGGAAAACTAATTCAATCTTAGTCTGTATTACAAGGAGAAATAGGTTCTAGGAATAGAGAGGTGATAATTCCATTGTACTCTGTCCTCCTCAGACATAATCTGGGGTATTGTGCTAAGTTCTTGGAACTAAAATTTAAGAAAGACATTGATAAAAGTGACCGATTTCTTGAAAAGGACAACTAGGATGGTGAAGAGGATTGCATTTAAGTCAAATGAGCATAGACTGTTTAACCTGGAGAAGAGAGGACTAAGCAGGGCATGAGAGATGTCTTCAAGTAATTGAAGGACTTTGTATAGTAGTGATATGTATTTTGCTTGGTTCCATAAGGAAGAACCAAGAGCATTAGGTTAAAGTCGAATAGATGTATATTTATAGAAATTTTCTTAATATTTAGAGATGTCCAAAAGTAGAATAGTATGCCTTGAAATATGATGTTTCCCCTCCTTAGGGGTCTTCAAGCAGAGGCTGAATTACTATTTGTGGGGTATATTGTGTGAGGATTCCTTTCAATAATTATTTGAAAATAATAAGTATGATAATGATAATGACATGATGAAGATGATAATATTTATATGGCACTTATGGTTTGCAAAGCAATCATATCACTTTTTTGATCTTCACAATTCTCAAGGGTCAATAATGTTATTATTTCCAGATCTGGAAACTGAAGCTTAACATAGGTTAAATGATTGCCCAGGATGACATAACTTGTAAGTATTTGAAGAAGAATTGGTCTTCCTGACCAATTACAGTGCTCTATCCATTATATCACTTTGATACTCTCTGAATAACAATGTTCTCCTTGTTGTTCTGTGAACCAGAAACTCTATTTCTTGGCTGGAGGAATTTTTTCTTTCTGTCCCTCCTTCCTGGAATGATCTCCTCCTCATGTCTACTTCCTGGCTTCCTTATTTCTTGCCTACCAGATAAAATATTACTTTGAATAGGAAGACTTTTTCAAACTCTCATAGTTTTAGTGTTATTGCTTCGTTAATTATTTCTTCTCTATTCTGCAGATGGCACGTTGTTGCATATCTGTTTGCTTGTGGTCTCCCTCCATTAAATCATAAGTTCTCTAAGGATAGGGACTATCTTTACCTTTCTTTGTATCTCTAGCACTTAAAATAGTGCCTGGCACATAGTAATTTTGACTGAATGTCTAATTCTTCATATTCTACCATCATGTTTGTCTATAGAGAATGGTAGTGATCCCTACCAGTTTAATAAGAAAATGATACAGGGGAATATACAGTTTTACCTTTTCTCATACCTGATTTATGAGATTAATATATTCTAAATATAGAATATTGAACTTAATTTTAATTCCATGTAAAATTTGAGAATGCATTATTCAAGAATTGCTTGGTAAAATAAAATGGCGAAGCTGTTTATTAAACACTTATCCTGAGAATCCTTAAAGAAAATAGTCTGCTAATTCCTTAAGCAGCATGATATGTTGTAAGAATTCAATGTCATTACAAACTGTGAGATATGATAGAGTACAGGATTACTGCTGAATAGGTGAACTTCAACATATTCTACTAGTTTTTTAGAAACTACATCATCACGGAAGGCAGCAAAAACAGGAACAAAGTTTGTCCAAGCTGTACATGAGCAGTAATCATATAATTATGGAAGTTATTAAGAGATTTCAGTAGTGACCTCATTAAACTCATACATGGAAAGTTTCCCTGTTAAATGGCTATTCAGTCTCTGCTTGAGACTTCTATGAAAATCATCACCTCTCAAGGTATCCAATTCCATTTTTAGAGAGATCTAGTTGTGAGAAAATTTCCTGTTATCCCATATTTGCCTCTTTGTAACTTCTATCCATTTGAAAGGTTCTGACCTTTGGGGTCAAAAAGAAAAAGTTTAATCCTTACTCCCCATGACAGCCTTTCAAATACTTGAAGACACTCATCTGGTACTACCTGATTCTTTTCTTCTCTGAGTTAAATCTTTCAGTTACTTCAACTTATCTTCATATTGTATGAATTCAAGGACTGTCATCATCCTGTGTCCTTCTCTGGACAATTTCCAGTTTAACACTATCCTGCATAAACTGTAGCACTCAGAAGTCAGAACTGAGTGGAGCAGAAATAATCCTTGGTGGGCTTCAAGTTTCATATATACTAGATATGCATATCTATCTTTATATCTGTAGCCATATAAACAATCTTGTATGTTTCTGTAGAATCATCTAATTTAATGTATTTACTTATAAAAAATTCATTCATTTTAATTGTTTAAATACATAGCAAAGAGTAATAATGCAAATAGTAACAAATCAGTTTGTGTTACTATTAACTGTTGTATGGGTTGTTCTTTTTTCTCAAAGAGGACCATGACATCAGGAAGATTGATGTCATATCTTGCAAATGAATTGGATTTGAGAGAGGGAAGGCTGTGCAAACTTATCAGTCTCACTTTCTCCTCCAGAGCCATCTGGGTCCAGTGGCCAGACATAGATCAGGATGATTGGAGATGGCCCAGCATGCAATGGGAGACCTTGGCATTTTAAGCTAACGTTTTTCCAGTATCTCACTTGGAGTGAGGCAATGTAAATTCAAGTTAATAGACCTGTTTAAGAATTGAGTCAAGGGGCGGCTAGGTGGCGCAGTGAGTAGAGCGCCGGCCCTGGAGTCAGAAGGACCTGAGTTGGATCCGGCCTCAGACACTTAACCCACACAAACAAAAACCTAGCCTTGTGACCTTGGGCAAGTTACTTAACCCCAATTGCCCCAAAAGGGGCGGCTAGGCGGCCCAGTGAGTAAGAGCGCCGGCCTCGGATTTGGGATGACCGGGGTTAAATCCAGCCTCAGAAAATGAGCACCCACACATACATAATGACTAGCAGTGTAACCTTGAGCAAGTTACTTAACCCCAATTGCTAAAAAAAAAAAAATTGAGTCAGAGGTTAATACACATACACATATGTATGAATGCATATATATATATACGTATGTATATGCATATATATGTCTCACAGAAACTGCTTTGAATTTATTTTGTTTATATTTTGAATTCAGCCCCGTATAATTTCCCCACTGACATTCATTAACATATATTTGTATATGTATATATGCAAATATCTAACATATCTAAATATATTATCACATATTAATATATGTATGTATTGAATATACATACATTCAAATCTTGACTCAACTGCTTATAGTTTTGTGATTCATTTAATCTATCTCATTTTCAATTTCCTTATTTGAAAAATGGACTTGAGGATAGCTAGATGGCTCAGTGAATACAGGACTGAGCCTGGAGTCAGGAAGAAGTGATTTGAAAAATCCAGCCTCAGACACTCAATATCTGTGTTACCCTGAGCAAGTCACTTAGCCCTACTTGCCTAAGTTTCTTCATATGTAAAATGAGTTGGAGAGGGAAATGGCACACTACCTCAGCATCTTTGCCAAGAAAACTCTAAAAGGGGTCATGAAGAATCAAATAAAGTTGAAAATGAGAAAAAAATAGAAACTAAAAAATATTCTTTTCTCCTATAGTAGCTCTTAATACCAAACAAGTTAACATAAGTAAAGCAAATTGCAAACCAGAAAGCACTAGCTATAAACTAGCTACTGTTCTTTATATTATTATCATCATTACTACTACTATTACAAAATGACTTCTTAAGTCAGTTATAAATTCTGGGGCAATGTGGGGGAAGATCAAAAAATATTCTTTACTACATGATCTTAGAATTTTTCTCCAAATCAGGAACCAGAATTATAAGCAAGAACAAGCACAACTTCCTCATAAAATTGCTTGCAGTTTTAAGAGAGTAAATCTCCCAACTGGCTATAGTAATGGATCATCATTTAATTTCCATAGTTATCGGCTGAGTTACCATGTCAGCCAAACAGTGCCAGCTGGAGCGATCTTCGCTCTCATATTAAATGGCACTTTGGGGCTGGTTTAGAAGAGTCAGGTGTGCGCTTCCTTATTTCCTTGGTCTGTTTGCAAGCAAGTTTTCTTGCACAGAAGTCATTAGTATTTTATTTTAAAAGGCCCTAAGTTACATTGAGCACCTGAGCAAAGAAAAAAGAATCCAGACAGAACCTTAATGACTAAAAGTAAGTAGGAATGCAGATTTTCTCCTCATTGCTTGGGTCACATCTATATACAACCATTAAATCCAAAACACTACAGTCATGCTTTGCTCTTCGATCACATTTGCAAATGATCCAAAGAATAATCTAAATACATAGAGTTGCTATAATTATGGTCGCAGCATTATTACCAATGATGTTTTGTTTTGTTTTGTTTTTTCTGAGAAAAGAATTGTAAAATAGATTGAAGACAAGTAGTACCAGAAAAGCATATGGGAGAGGAATTAAGGTAAGGTGAGTCAGCAAGCATTTGTTAGGTGCCTACACAGTAGTAAGCATTGTGCTAAGTGTTGGGGATAGAATGAAAGGTAAAAAAAATAGTACAAACTTTCAAGAAATTCACAGGTCAGTGGGGGAGACAATGTGCAAACAGCTCTGTACTAACAAGATATAGACAGGACAAATTGGAGATAATCAACAGAGGAAAGGAACTAGCAGGAAAGGAGCTAAGAAAAGCCTTTTTATAGAAGGTGGGATGTTAGCTGGGATTTGAAGGAAGACAGGAGGTTTAGAAAATAGCCAATGAAAATTCATGGAGTTGGGAGAGAGAGGGTCTTGTGTGATGAACAGCAGGAAGATCAGTTTCACTGGATTGCAGAGTATGTGGAAGAGAATGATAGCAAAGGACCAGGATATAAAGAGATTTAAAAGTCAAATAGAGTATTTTATATTTGATCCTGGGGTAATACATTCACTGTAGTTTATTGAATGGGAATTAGAGGAAGCAATGCAGTTAGACTCGTGCTTTAGGAAGATAGATTTAATAGGTAACTGGAGGATGGACTGGAGTAGGAAGATATTTGATTTAGGAATACTAACTAGGGGCTGCTGCAGAAGTACAGAATTGTGGTGATGAGAGCCTGCCCTTGGGTGGTGGTAATCACACTAGAGATGTTGGTATATACAAGAGATATTATAATTGTAAAATCTACATTACCTGTCATCTGATTGGTCATGTGAGGGTGAGAGGATGAATATTCAAGGACGATAAGTAGGTTGTGAGCTTAGATGACTGAGAAGATGATAGCATCCTTGAAAGTAAAAGGGATGTTACAAAGATCAGAGGTTTTAGAATACATGTGTATTGAAAATTAATTTAGTTTTGTATATGTTTAGTTTAACATGATTACAGGATTCTTGAAAAGAGATTAGGGAAGGATAAATACATCTGTGATTCCTCTATATAGAGATGATAATTAAAACCATGAGACTTGATGAAATCACCGATTAAAATATTATAAAAGGAGAAGAAAATAGGATCTAGAACAGAGCCTTAGTCAAAACCCATAGTTAGGTGACTTAACCTGGATGAAATTCTTGCCAAGGAGGTTGAGGAAGTGTGAGCACATGGGTAGGAGGAGTGCCGGGAGAGTTTAGTGTCAGAAAAACTTAGAAAGAAAAGAATTTCAAAAAGAAAAGAGCAATTAATAGAGAGGTCAAGATGAGGATTGAGAAAAGACCATTATACTTGTTATTTAAGAGATCATTGGTAACTGGAGAAAGTAATTTCAGTTGAATGAGGTCGTCTAAATGTGCAAAGTTAAGAAGGCGAGAAGGAAGGAAAGTGGAACCACTGATTGTATATAATCTCAAGAAATCTAATCATAATATAGAGGAGACAGATGGGATGAAGGAGATGGGGGGAATGGATGTATTAAGTGAGTATTTTTTGAGGATGGAGGAGACATAGGCAATTTTGCAAACAATAGGGAAGAAGTCAGAAGACAGAGATCAAAGATTAGTGATAAAGTGGAGATTTAAAAGGGGGCAATCTGAAAGAGAATGTGGGATAGAATGGAATCATATGCATTTAAAGGGATTTTTCTTGGCAAGTAGAAGGGCTACCTCTTTATGCAATAGTCGGGTGAAAGAGGAGACAGGGAAGAAATGTGAGTAATGTGACATGTGAAGAACAATTTTTGGTAGATTGGTTTAATTTTTTTCAGTGAAGTATGACATAAAGTTCTTTTTTTTCAATGAAGTATGAGATAAAGTTTTCAGCTTAGAGGGTGGGGTTGGGGAAGGGGGAGCAATGGTAAGTTTAAGGAGGAATGAAAAGTTTTGAAAAACCACTATGGTAATTGGAATAGTGAACAGATTAGGGAGCTATAAAATGGTTTATTTGACACAGTTTAGGCCCAGCTGAGACTATGTAACATAAAGTTTTAGTGAACCCGGTTATTATAATTTCATGATTTTCTTTTACTTCAGAAAGTTCTGAGTAGTAGTGAAGGTAGCAAATGGTGGGAGAAGTCCAAGGCTTGGAAGGGCAAGCTCAGTGATAGAATAAGGATCAAAAAACTAGAGAAAAGCAGACAATGGAGAATTGCACTAATTTAATTAGGAATCAAAATAGGAAAGAAATTAGAGTGTAGCCAGTGTAAAAGTGATGACCTGGGAAAGAACTGAAGAGTAGAGAAATCAGGTGTTGTGGAGAAAAAAAAGATTAAGGTTTGCAAGGCAGAGGCAGAAATGGAATGACATTAGATAATCAACAGTAAGGGAATTCAGAGTGAGATAAAGTATTACTACAGTTTAAATCCGGGGATGCCAAAAATCTTTTGCAGTGAGGGCTCTGCTCACCAAAAACCTGCTGGGGTTTCATGATGTGCTGTGGTAGAACCATCTCAAAGAATTCAGAGACAGACCACCTCTAATCTAAGCATAGGCATATATTGAGACCGACACCTCTCAAGAAGTGGGCTAAGTTTTAAGAGGAACCAGAAACTTCAGAGAAAGTAAGATGGATTTTTGTGGGGCAAAGTTGCTAATTACCCAATCAAAATTTACATAGAATATAGGAATATGATTAATATTAAAAAGGCAGGAGGAGTTTGTTAAGGCATTAGATAATGAAGGAAGGGTCTCATCTACAGTTCGGCAGTTAAACATTCTGGTTGTGCTGCTATCCAATTGGCTAGCTATTGTGATCTTATCTGGTCAAGATACTTAGGTATTCTAGTCCTGTCTTAGGTTAAATGGATAATATGGTTGTGGTTGTATACAAGAACACACCTGTTTCTGTGGGAATGCGTTTGGGGGCAGTGATTTGGTAGAGGCAGTAGCTGGGTCCCATCACATGGATACACCTGCTATTTCTGTGGGAACTAAGAGTTCAGGGGCATACCTGTTGTTTCAGTGAGCAGTGAGGCATATATGAAGAAGTTAGAACATTGTCAGGGGGCTAGGAGGTACAGTAGGCCAGATGTTCAGTAGGGCCAGCCATATAATGAAGTTAGAATATTGGCGCTTTGGGCAGCTTTATTAGGATTACATCAGTATGAATGAAAAATAATAGATGAAAAATTCAAATATTATACCCAGATCATGAAATATTGAGCAAACCAAAAGGTCTATAGTATGTTGGGCAGATTCTCTTTAAAGATTTATGAAATAGCATAGGGTCAGAAAGTGTGGAGAAGGTAGCATTGACTTTAGTGGAAGACAGGACCCCAATCATGAGGTTATAGATCAATAAAAATTAGCCTGTGAGTAGCAATCACAATTAACCAATCAACAATCAGTTATCTACCACTTACTATGGGCCAGGCACTGTATTAAGTATTTGGCATACTGGACAAAGAAAAGGCAAAAATATTTCTTGTCCTCAAAGATCTTATGTTCTAATGAGGGGGAGGGATATATAAATAAGAGTATACCATTAAAAACAGACTAGATTGAACACAACATTAGATAAGATGGTACTAGCTGTTGAGAGGACTCGAAAGATGTGGAGAAAATTACATTTGCAGTGAATCTTAAATAAAGTCAGGGGTTCCAACATTCAGATGTTGAGAAGAAAAACATTCCAGTTACATAGAACAGTCACTGCAAATTTATTAAGGTGGTATTAAAAATTTTCTGGGGAGGTATGATGAGGAGACCAGCATGGCTGTAACATGGAGTGTGTGGAGTGCAATAAAATGTAAGAAGATTGAAGATATAGGAAAAGGCCAGGTTGTGAAGAGCATTAAATGTCAAATAGAAGATTATATTTAATTGTGGAGGCAATAGAGAGTAACTGTAAGAGGGTAAGGTAGTGACATGGTCATAACTAAGCTTTAGGAAATCTATTTTGAAGTTCCACAGAGGATGGAATAGATCAGTTAGACTTGAAGAAAGAGAGCCAATTGGAAACTTATTGCAATCATCCAGGTGAGAGTTGTTGAGGGTCTGACCTAGGATAGAGATTGTGTGAGTTGGAAATTGGGCACATGTAAGAGGTGTCATAGGAAAGAGATGACAAATTCTGCTAACCAATTTGATATGTGAGAAGAGTGAGAGATAAGACTTGAAGAGGACAACAAGTTTGACAAACTGAATGAGTGGAGGGATAGTGGTATTCTTTATAGTAGTTGGGAAGTTCAGAAGAAAGGAGAATTTCAGAAGAAAAGTAATAATTTTTGTTTTGGCCCTATTGAGTTTGAGATACAATAGACTACACAGATGGAACTGTCCAACAGGCAAATGTGGGACAGGAGCTCAGAGAAGAGACTTTCATCTTTTATTTTTCCCCCTTTTTTAGTAATGTTTGACTTTGTGGCCCCATTTGGAATTTTCCTAGCAAAAATACTGGAGGCAATTGCCATCTCTATTTCTAACTCATTTGACAGATGAGGAAACTGAGGCAAACAGTGTTAAGTGACTTGCACAGGTCACGTAACTGGCAAGTGTATGAGAGTGGATTTGAACTCAGGATGATGAATCTTGCTAACCCTAGCCTAGCACCATATCCATTGTATAACTCAACTGCCTAGAGAAGAGACTAAGTTTGGAAAAAGAGACAAGGGAATTATTTAGAGAGAGATGAGAATTGAATCTATGGCAGTCATTAAGACTAAGGAGCAGCTGCATTGTCCATGGCATGATTCCATGTTTACTTTGGCTTCTAGTTCCAAGGTCAAGATGAACATCCTCTGGAAAAGATGTGGGAAAATTGGAACACTAATTTATTGTTGGTGGAGTTGTGAACAGATCCAACCATTTTAGAGAGCAATTTGGAACTATGCCTAAGGGGCCACAAAAATGTGCATACCATTTGACTGAGAAATACTACTTCTAGGGCTATATCCCAAAGAGATTATAAAAATGGGAAGAGGACTCACATATACAAAAATATTTATAGCAGCTATTTTGTGGTGGGCAAGAAATGGAAATTAATAGGATGCCCATAGATTGGGTACTGGCTTAACAAGTTGTGGTATTTGAATGTAATGGAATACTATTGTGTTATACGAAATGATTAGCAAGCAGACTTCAGAACCCTTGAAAGATTTATATGAACTGATGCTAAGTGAAGTGAGCAGAACCAGGAGAACATTCTACCAGTAACAGCCACATTGTACAATGACTGACTTTGATAGACTTAGCTCTTCTCAGCATTTCAGGGACCTAAAATAACTCCAAATGACTTATGATAGAAAATACCATCCACAAAAAGAAATATGGAATCTGAATGGAGATTAAAGCATTCTATTTCCTTTTTTTAATTATTATTTGTTCAGTTTAATTTTTTTTCCTTTCTCATGTTTTTTCCCATTTCTTCTAATTCTTCTATACAACATGACTAACATGAAATTTTGTTTTAAAAGAATGTAGATGTAGAGCCTATATCAGATTGTGTGCTGTCTTGGGGAGAGTTTAGGGGAGGGAGGAAGAGAAAAATTTTAAATTTTCACTTATGGAAGTGAATGTTGAAAACTAAAAATTAATATGTGTATTTTAATTGAGAAAGTGTTAAAGAGGATTGATACTGTTCTTCTGAGTGTTTTTTCAAATGACCAAAAAATATATGAATATCCTTGCCACAAGTTTTTAACTTCTTCCTAATATTTTGTGCATATCTTGTATTTTACTTCCCTGTATACTTTGTTTCCTCCTGGAGAAAGGAAAAGCAAGCAAAACAAAAACAAACAAGCAAAATAATTCCTTCAAGACAGGGACTATTTTCATTCCCATTTTCATATCTGTAGGACTGAACACTTGATTTTACATAAGTGTAATGGCAAGCAAAGTTGTATTTTTTTTTCTGGATTGAATTCTAGCCAATCACAGATTTGTTTTGCATTGAGTTTTAGCTAATCAAATATGGGTAGCGAATTTTAGCCAATAAGATACTAGCTAGAACTGTATATAAAGAGAGGTGATGGTGTGAGAGTACAGACATTGGGAGCCAGCACTGAGAGGGTGAGTCAGCATTGAGAAGAAGAAAATCAATAGAAAAGACTTATAAGAGCTAGGAGGAGGCATGTGAGAACTTAGAGGAGACCTCTCAGAGCAGAAACGAGACCTCTCAGAGTGAAGAGAAGACCTTTGATGACAAAGATTTGCTAAAGGAGTTTATTAACTGTAAAAGCAAATAGAGCTGTAGAGCAGAAACCTGCCCATGAGAAAGAGGCTTAGCTTAACCCTCCTTTAAGAGATGTTAAAGTGAAACCCAGAGACTCTGGATTTTGGAGGTGAATTGAGATGATAGTGTTGGTAGTATGTTTTATTGCTCCATTAACCTTTGCTTTCCTAGAAGGAGGAGTTGCAGGCAGGGACCCCTGGAGCCTGCTGTTGGACAAGAAGAGAAATACCTTGGATTGGAGCACTCCCCGTGAGCTGAGACTTGGAGCAGAAGAAGAGAGCTGCATATGTATGAATCCAGGTGAGAGTCAGGAGTGGTCAACTCCCAGAGGAAGAGCCATGGGACTTGGAAGTCAACCTTGAGTCAAGATGAAAAAGAACTTGCTACGTTTAGTATTAAGGAGATTGTTCTTACTGTAACCTAGGGGTGGATGGTGTGGTATTTCCTGCTACTCTTTAACGATGTGTTGTGCTAGGGAAAATCTTAGCCTAGGACCCCCTGACTTTGGGGATGTGGTGATATATGCTGTGTAGTATGATGTCCTTACTCTGACCTGGGGGTGGACAGTGTGGTATTTTCTGCTACCTCTTAAGGATATGTTATGCTAGGGAAAACCCTAACTTGGGACCCCCTGATTGCATAAACAAGTGTTTTGCAGAATGCTACAGAATGCAATGATATATGCTATGCATCTTATGACATACTGAGATATATATATATATGTGTGTGTGTGTGTGTGTGTGTGTGTGTACATATATACATACACATATGTACATACACATATGTATATAGATACATATACATATATGTATGTGTGTCTCAGTTCATGTTTTATATATTATATATACATATAAGTGGATAGATAGATAGAGATATGTTTTGCTTAAGGATGTTGCTATGAATGCTATGCCTTACTTTACTGAACAATTTTTAGTTCTGAATGGAGAGTTCATTATACTATGCGATTAGACTCTTAAAATTATTCACTGCAGCAGTCCTCAGATGTGCTTCTGTGTTTGACATTACAACAAGGTAGGTACGTAATACATGTTATTTGAATTTAATGAAGCAGCAGAGAAGATATTGGAATGACTGAAACTATAATGACACTGAAAAAATGATTAGTCCATAAATTTTGGTGGGTGTCCATCATTAAGTTTGTAGCTGTAAGAAATGAGTCTACACTCCATCCCTACAAAAGATAGCCTATTTTCAAGGGTGTGGTGTGGATGGAAGCAGAACCAATGGAACTTTATTGCTGCTTATTTTGTATCGATTTTATTTCCATAAATGTCAAGAGTATATTAGTTACAGCATCTTCAGAAATGAAAACGTGGAAATTGGCTCTGATGATAATGAAATTTTACAAGTCTAATCTATTCAGTGATCATTTGTTTTTATTTCTACGTACTTTGCCAATACTATACTTGTATTATGCAAGCAGGTTGACTCCTCGTGACAAAGATTATCTATAAATATAGATTGTACAACACTGCTTCTGAAAATATTGTAGCAGATTCAGTTTTATCTTTGAAAATGGGCTTGTGTCTAGAGTGTACTATGTGCCCCATGAGGTGTTTCTGTATAGATTAAGAAGCATTAGATCCGCTGAAAAGAAAAAAAAAAACTCATGTAAGCAATGTAGCACTTTATGTCATGTGTTTAAATATTTTAAAGAAAATTCTATGATTTTTAGGGAAGTCATTACATTTTATAAGAAATAATTGCAATAATACAACTAACAATCTCTCTGGTCGTCGTCGTTGTTGTCGCCATCATCATCATCATCATCATCATCATCATCACCTATCCTACTGTCATATTTTTTGGTTTGGCTACTTCCTATTCCAAAAACATAATTTTCTTCTTTATTAAATTGTTGAATTCCTATTCATCTGATAAAACCCAACTCAAACACTATCTCCTCTATGGAACCTGTCCTGATTCCTTTCTCCTGCCTCTGTTGGTAACACACTTCCACTTAGACCTTAGATGGTCATTTGTTTTGCAATTTTCTACTGCATCGCTAGACAGAAAGATGTCTAATAATGGTGGTGTCTATACAATGCATTTACAGAGGACATATTTTAACAGATAAAATGAAATGATATGCTGTACTGCCAAGAAGGAGCATTCAATGCAATAATATATTACTACTTTACCTACTAAACAATAAGCTACTTGATGCCTTTGTCTTAGCTAGGTGAGGCAATGAATAGATTGCTTAGATCTGGCATCAGGAAGACCTAACTTCAAATATCATCTTGAACATGTACTAGCTATATGACTCTAGGCAAGACACTTTACCTCTCTTTGCCTCAATTTCCTCAGCTATACAATAAGGATAATAAAAGCATTTACCTTTCAGGGTTGTTGTGATGATAAAATGAGGTAAGAGTTCTAAAGTGTTTTGCAAATTTAAAGTACATTTATTTATTTGGAGTACATTTATAATAAATTATCATTATTAGTACCATTATTATTAATTTATGCCACACTGCCCTCCATAGCATTCTGCACAAAAGATTCTTTTTTTAAAAAGCAATTGGGGTTAAGTAACTTCCCAAGGTTACATGGCCAGTTTTTTTTTTTTGTGTGGGTGTTAAGTATCTGAGGCAGGAACTGATCCCAGATTCTCCTGATTCTGGGGCTGGCACACTTACTCACTGTGCCACCTAGCTGCCCCTCAGAAGATTCTTAATAAATGCTTTTTTCTAATATAGCTATCACCAGAAGGTTTATTATTTGACATATTGGAATGATATTTTTTATTTATATTATAGACTGGCATCAAATTATGGAGGATGTTAAATACTGGTTAAAGGGAGGAAGGAAGGGTGAAAGAAAGAAAACAAGCCTTTATTAACTGACTACTGTGTTCCAGGCAGTTTGATAAGTACTTTACAAATATTATCTCATTTAATTTTTATAACAACCCTGAGGAGTAGGTGCTATTACTATACCCATTTTACAATTGAAGAAACTGAAGCAGACAGAGGTTAAGTAAATCATTTAATCTTTGTGGATATTATTTTCCTTGTCTGTAAAATGAAGGTGTTAAACTAAATCTGAGTCAGAGAGGTTGTAACTTGGTCAGTCATTATAGCTAGTGTCTGAAGTAAGATTTGAACTTAGGTCTTCCTGACTCCAGGACTAGCACTCTACTCAAAGGAATATAAAATGTATTCAGTTGGAAATTGAGAACTACTGAAAATTTATCAGAAGGGAAGTAATATGCCTATGTCTATATGTGGGAGGTGATGAGTAGAGTTCTAATTGGCGTCTGATTCCCATCTTACTCCTAGGACCTAAATGTTCTTCTTGATTCATTCTTTCCATATTCCTCAATTGAATACTACTCAAGCTCTCTTTGATTGAATTACATCAAACACTTAGTTTGTCCAATAATCCAATAGTAGTGGAGAATAAGATCAATTTACTTAAAATGACATTGTGATATAAAGGAAATACAATAGGAAAAAGAAACCCCAACATCCACACATAACTCAAGAAATCCACTTCCCAACATTAGGGATTGTAATATTATGTGTCTTGCCTGTCTGGGTCCACAAACATAGCCTCCACTCTGAGGTTAATCTATCGAGGGTAAAAATGTTGGGATGAGCAATTTGCTCATCAACATAGGTTAATAATGTATTCAGGATTAAGAAGTCATTGATGATTAACTTGATTTGACTCAAGGTTCTCTTCCATTACATAGATGTTAAAGAATATCTAGGGCTTTAATGGCGTTGAGTGACTCCAGCAGTTCATTTGGGCTTTGGGGTACAACAACCATTCTGACTCAATAAGTTGTGGAAAAAGTTCCATAAAGCTACTTTAGATTTTGTTGATAAAGGTTAGATATTGTTTCTTACCCAATGCTGGTGGGTTGACGTACAATTTAAGAGGTATCCCTTTCACAGAAAACATTCTTTGTTTTTTTTTTTTACTTTACTGCTTTAATTTCAACCCTTACATCATCTTTCACCCATAAGGACTTCTCCCCAGTGGGGAATTTCCTCTGATGTCAATGTAACATGGGGCATATTGTTCATCCCAGAAATCCATGGAATACATCTCTTGAGTTCTAAAACACTCTAAAATATGGCAGATCTTCAAAGAGGCTTCTTGCATAGGCATAAATATTATCATGGCAGAAATATGAAGTGTGCATTGGAAGAATGAAAGAATAAAAAAAGAATACCTGTCTGGAGGCTATTTCAACAGTTTAGACATTTGTTAATGAAGCCTGTATTAGAATGGTGACAGTGAAAATCAAAAGAATAGAACAAATGTAAAACATGTGGTAAAAGTAGAAGGAATAACAACTGGTGATTCAGTTGGATATAAAAATGAAGGAATATGGAGATACAAAGATAACCTCATGATTATGATTGTGAGAAATGAGGTGAGTGATATAGACAAAGATAAGAACATTGAGTATGGGGCTCAATTTTCTGATATGTTGAGTTTGAGGTATGCAGAGATATTTTTTATGATTATGATATGTAATAGACTGTGAGCTACTCTTGACCAGCTTCTTCATAGCTCCCAATGGGATACTGAGATCAATATTCCTTTGCTTTTGGTATAGTCTTTGACAGAATGGATTTTTTTGAAGCTGCTAGTTGGATCTGGGGAATTGTTCATACACAAAGATGTCAAATAATGATGGTGATTAACCATAGCACTTCACAAAGGTCACATCCACACTGCTGAAATGAAATGATATGATGCCAAGAGGCAGTAAGTATGGAGACTCCAGAGCCACTTTGTTGCTAGACGTGTGTAGGAGTTTGTACAGTGTAGTTCTTTGAAGCATTAATTAATATTTCAAAGATGGAACCACAAAACATCCCTCAAGCAGCTGATTGCTTTTTTTAAAGCCCTTTGTTTTTGCTCAGTTAGTCCTACAAATAGTAAATTACTCACAGTTCACAATTCATCATATGCTAGGTTTCTGCCCAGAATACACTATTAGGCAGAAAAGGTAGGTCAAATGTGCATTCTAGGGCAAGCCAGAGAAATGATTTATATTTGCATTTTAAAACACTTAACTCATAATAACTTCTAAAGAATTTACCCTAAATTTTTGTCAAATCTTAGAAAAATTGAGATTTTTATTTCATTTCATTATTAAAATAAAGCACCCAAATAAATAAAAGAAGAAAAAAGATCATGATGATAACCAAAGTATCTTTACAGAAATAAATAGTTGGGTGTTTTGTTGTAGTTGTGCTTTGTTTTGTTTTTTCCTCTGTCTTTTTTTGTCTTCTGGACTAAAGGAAGTATTTTGCCTTTGCTATTCCTAATAGGTCCTAGTTATCTTGCATTCTTAATTTTGATTTCTAATTTTAGGAGGGATGTGATGCCTCTTATTATAATTCTTTGTAAATTGGACCATTTTTTGTTTATTTACTTTTATTTTACCACATTCCATTCCACAGTCTCTTGAGTTTCAATTTTTCACCCTCTCCTTCTTCCCCCCCCATCATGCCAGTATGCACTTGAATATAGGATCTACAAATATCTTCACATTAATCATTAGATTGTGCAGAAGGAATATAACTGTTGGAATGATCCGTGGGAAAGAGGAAACACAACAAAACAAGAAAAAGAAAGAGAGCAAGTAGTTTGTTTCACTCTGCATTCAGACTCCACATGTGTTTCTCTGGATGTGGGTATCTCTTTCAGGCATGAGACTTGGAGTTGTCTTATAACCTTACAATTCTGATAGGGACCCAGTTTATTGACATTGGTTGTCACACATATGTGTGTCTGTGATTGTGTAGAGATTTTCCCTGGTTCTGCTCTTCTCACTAAGAATCAGTTTATATAAGCCTCTCCAGGCTATTGTGAAGTTCGTCTGTGCCTCATTTCTTATAGCACAGTAAGAATAACATTTAACTAACCATAATCTTTCTGGACTATAAAAAATAAATTTAATCTATCTGTTATTAGGCAGAACAAGAAAATTAGAAGGCAAGCCCTCATTTACCTAGCCACAGTAAAAGAAAAAAAAAGTTTCGTTGTCCTTGTATTTGGGGGGAAAATACATGGTCTTCATAAAGTCCCAGAGAAGGGTCTAAAATAAGATTCTTGGAGACTCATCTGAAAGTTTTGGCCTTGAGCCAGTCTGAGCCTCAAAAAGACACTGATTCACCTCCTAGCCATTGTAACTAAGATTCAGAAATATCTATACTAACTTAAAAACCTGCAAAGTAAAATACTGCATTAATATATTAGTCAATGGACAGCATTGAGACTAATGAGCCACATTGGATATGGAAATTAAGGCAACATATTTTGCTCTTTTAAGCTAATAAACATGTTTTTATGAGGAAAAATTATAAATTAGGGAAGGGGGTGTATTGAAATTCTTTCCAAGTTTTTTTTGGGGGGGGAATCCATCTAAATATTGCTTTTCAGTTACTTGTGATCAGTGAAAACAACCACATATACACAAATATTAGAAGAACATCTAGGGACTTCTGGTTGATTTTTAGACAAACCTAGATGAGTACCTTTCCTTGTTGCTGTATTCAAATACAAAACCTAGAGGGAGTGAGACCAGAAATCAACTGTCCTTGCTGTTTTTAATCCATAGAATGGACTGCTCTTGGGCCAGCTAGTGGATAGAACACCAACCCTGGAGTCAGGCGGGGACCTGAGTTCAAATCCAGCCTCAGGCAATTAACACTATAGCTGTGTTATCCTGGATAAGATACTTATTCCCAATTGCATCAAAAATGCAAATAAAGAGAGAATGGACTGCTTTTCCTATCTCAATCTCCAATACTTTTTGACCTTCCATGCCACTCCACATACCCTGTTATGAAGACCAATTCTTTGAACAGGAGCCTCTGGAAATGAATGTCTCTTAATACTGGGCTAGAGATAGTTTTCAGATAAAGAAATCCAAGTAATCAATAGCCACATAAAACTCTCCAAATCACCAATAATTAGACAAATTAGAATTAAAATAACTCTAAATTTCCATTCAAACTTTTCAGATTGAAAAAAAAGTTGCCACAAAAAAAAAGAAATGCTGGAGAGACTGTGGAAAAATAGGTCCATTAACCCATGATTTTGCATTTTATTTCACAATAATTAATTAATTGATTACATGGTCCAGCCATTCTGAAAAGTAATGTGGATCTATACTCCCAAAGTTATTAAACTATGTATAACTTTATACCCAGCAATATTATTACTATGTCTATACCCCAAAGAGGTCGAAGAAAGTTAAAAGGGACTTATACACACAAAAATATTTATAGCAGTTCTTTTTGTGGTACCAAAGAACTAGAAACAGAGAGTGCCAATCAATTGTAGAATGGCTGAATAAGCTGAGGGATATGAATGTGATGTAATGGAATACTATTGTACTGTATGAAATCATGAAGAAGATGATTTCAGAAAAAACATAGGAAGAATTCTTCTATGAGCTGATAAAGTGAATTGAGCAGAGCGAGAGAAATAATTTATGCAATAATACCAATACTGTCAACATAAAAAGAAAAAAATGAAAGACTTAGGAACTCCAATCAGCACAATGACCAGTCAAAATTCCACAATTCATGATGAAACACACTATTCACCTCCAGATAGAAAGGTTATGGATTATGAATTATTTGAAGATTGAAGAATATTTTCTTTGAGATGGCTGTTAGGTATTTGTTTTGTCTGATAATGTGTTTTTGAAACAGGTTTTATTTTTCTTGTAAGGGAGCAAATTCAGAACTGAAAATAAAATAAAATTGAATTGAAAAAATAAACAAATGAGTCAGAGGACACGTTTCACTGAAGTAGCACGTTCTCATATCCAATTCCATGGGAAACATCCCAATATAACACCGCCTCCCACATGTATTTTATTTTATTTTTTTAATTTCAGTGGTCTGATAGGTGATCTAAACATCTAACTCCCAGGACATCAGAGGACAACAGTAAGAACCAAATAGTTTAAGCTGTTTAGTTGATCAGTCATTGTTTAGTAGTATGTGACACTTCATAAACCCTTTTGGGGTTTTCTTGGCAGAGATACTAGAGCAATTTTTTCATTTTCTTCTCCAGTTAATTATACAGCTGAGGAAACTGAGGAAAATAAGATTAAGTGATTTACCCAAGGTTACAAAGCTAGTGTCTGAGGCCAGATTTGGACTCAGAAAGATCGATCTTCCTGATGGGAAGCCCAGTATTCTATGCACCGTATCATTTAGCTGCCCCCAAAATCTATTTAAGTACTTTGTAAACTTTAAAGATAGATGTAAACAACATCTGATTTGTTTTTGTTGTAATTACAAAGTGTCTTTAAAACATGGTCTTTTCACCAGGGTGGGATTATCTTCAGGTCAGCACATAGGGCATTTCAAATATATGTGGACTACTTAGAAGGGATAGCAATCTGATTACTTAATCAAAATGGTAATATCCCTGTCATTTGTAAGCATTTCCCACAGGAAGGGGGGTGGAGAAACAGAGCTATAACTAGGGTTGTGTATGTGTAGGAGGTTATTAAACCCTATTTGCTCTCTAACCACTGCTGTGTATATATAAGTATATGTGTGTATGTGTGTATGCTATTTATAGGGTCATTTGCATGTTACATCACCTATTAGAATGTGAACTCCTTAAGAACAGATATCTGACCATGTTTTTGTTTTGTTTGTTTTGTTTTTTACTTTATTTCAACATTTAACCTAGTCTTCAGCATATAGTAAGTGCTTAAGAACTGTTTGTTAAAGGACAGAGCAAAGATAGCAGAGAAAAGGGAGCAATTTGTCTGAATTCTCCTCAAAAACCCTTCCTACATATTTTTGAAAGAGTTTAATTTGTTTATTTTTAGTTTACAATATTAACTTCGATAAGACGTTGAGTTGCAATTTTTCTCACCATCTTTCCCCTACTCCCCACCCCAAAATAGCGATCCTACTGAATACCCCTTCCCCCATCTGCTCTTTCTTATATCCTCCCCCATCCCCCCTCTGACTTTCTAGTAGGGCAAGATAGATTTCTATGCCCCAGTGCCTGTATATCTTATTTCCCAGTTGCATGTAATATATATATATATATATATATATATAGATAGATAGATAGATAGATAGATATAGATATATAAACATATGTAAGATATATATATATATAAACATAGATAAGATATATAGATATAGATTGATAGGTAGCTACCTATCAATCTATATCTATATCTATCTATCTATATAAACATTTACTTATAACACTTTGATTTCCAGATTCTTTCCCTTCTTCCCTCACCACTGACCCCTACTGGGAGGAAAAGTAATCCAATATAGGTTATACATGCATAGTTATGCAAAACATTTCCATAGTAGATATATTGTGAAAGAATGACTACATTTCCCTCCATCCTATCCCACCCCCCACTTATTCTATTTTCTACTTTGACCCTGACCCTTTTCAAAAGTGTGTGCTTCTAACTACCCTCCCCCTCAATCTGCCCTCCCTTCTATCTTCCCCAGTCTTATCCCCTTCCCCCCCTACTTTCCTTTAGGGGAAAATACCCAGTTGAGTATCTATGTTATTCCCTCCTTAAGCCCAATTCAATGAGAGTAAGGAGGTTAAAGGGGTATTTTTGCTAGCACTGAGGGAGGACTCTGTTGCTTTACCCATGCTTGGATCTGGGATGTACTCCTGAGTGACAGTCCCAGGGAGAGAAGGAGCACTATGATACTAGAGCTTATAGCCATAACAGAGGGGAAACTCTCAGTTCCAGGACACAAAAGAGTGCTTGTGGACACTCACAGAATAGAGCACAGGCCAGAAGAGTTGTAAATGCTTCTCCTTAGATCATAACACCTTGGAAGAACTGAAAACTTACAGGTCACTAGAAGTATCTGAAAAGAGCTGTATAAAATCCCTGAAGCTTGAGATAATGAACCCTACACCCTGGAAGCAGAGTCCAGCTTTAACAAAGAATTAAAAGTTAAGTAATAGACTGGAAAAATGAGCAAAGAACAGAAAAAATGCTGACCATAGAAAGTTACTATGGTGAAAGGGAAGCTCAAAACACACTCAGAAGAAGAAAATAAAGTCAATGCTTCTACATCTAAAGCATCCAAGAAAAAAATGTGAATTGATCTCAGGCCATAGAAGAACTGAAAAAGGGTTTGGGAAATCAAGCAAGAGAGGTAGAGAAAAAAACTGGGAAGAGAAATGAGAGGAGTGCAAGAAAATAATGAAAAAATCTCAACAGCTTGGTAAACAAGACATAAAACATCCTGAAGAAAATCACACCTTAATAAAGAGACTAGACCAAAAGGTAAAAGAGGTATAAAAAGTCAGGGAGGAGAAGACTACCCTGAAAAGCATAATTAGCTAAATGGAAAAAGAGGCACAAATATTTACTGAAGGAAAACAAAACTGCTTACAAAGTAGAACTGGCCAAGTGGAAAATGAGATATGAAAGAAAAAATAATTGCTTAAAAATTAGAACTGAGCAAATTGAAGCTAATGACTTTATGAACCTTCAAGAAATAGTATAAAACAAAATCAAAGGAATGGGGAAAAATAGAAGGCAATGTGAACTATCTCACTGGAAACAAAACAAAACAACTCTCCAGGAAAATAGATCCAGGAGAGATATTTTTGAAAGTATTGGATTACTTGAAAGATGTGATTGAAAAAAAGGGGAGAGGACTAGACACCATTTTTTAGAAATTTTCAAGGAAAACTGCACTTATATCCCAGAACCAGAGGGTAAAGTAGAAATTGAAAGAAATCACCAATCACCTCCTAAGAGAGATGTGAAAAATGAAAGCTCCCAGGAATATTATAACCAAATTTTATAGCTCTGAGGTCAAAAAGAAAATATTGCATGCAACTAGAAATCAACATTTGAAGCGTTGTGGATGCACAATCAGGATAACACAAAATTAAGCATTCTCTACATTAAAGGTTCAGAGGGCTTAGAATGTGATATTGTGGAGGTCAAAGGACCTAGGGTTACAACTAAAAATCACCTACCCAGCAAAACTGAGTATAATCCTTCAGGGGACAAAATGGATATTCAGTGAAATAGAGGACTTTCAAGCATTCTTGATGAAAAGACCAGAGTTGAATAGAAAATTTGACTTTCAAATACAAGACTCAAGAGAAGCAAAAAAAATGTAAACGGGAAAGGGGAATCATAAAGGATTTTATTAGGTTAAACTGTTTACATTTCTACCTGGGAAGATGATACTTGTAACTCATAAGAACTTTCTCATTATTAAGGCAGTTAGAAGCATTATATATAGACAGAGGGAACAAAAGTGAGTTGAATATGAAGGAATGATATGTAGTAAAATAAAATAAGGGTTGAGAGAAGAATGCATTGGGAGAAAGGAAGAGTGAGATGTAGATTAGGGTAAATTATTTCACAGAAAATGCAAAAAAAAAAAAACATTTTTACACTGATGTAAAGGGAGGGGATAGTGGTGGTGGTGACTGTACCTTACTCTCATCAGAATTGGTTCAAAGAGGGAATAACATACACACCCACTGGGTACAGAAATCTATCTTACTCTATAGGAAAGGAGGAGAGAAAAGGGATAAGAGAAGAGGGCTTTGTGATAGAATGGAGAGCAGATAGAGAAGGCAATAGTCAGAAGCAAAAAAAAAAAATTTAGGAGGGACAGAGTGAAAGGAGAGAGGGAATAGAATAAATTGAGTGTGTGTGTGTGTGTGTGTGTGTGTGTGTGTGTGTGTGTGTGTGTAGAAATAGTATGTAAGGAAATGCATTTAGCATTTATAATTGTGAAAATAATTAAGCAAATTTCTCTGATAAAGACCTCATTTATCAAATGAGAATAGAATGAAATTTATAAAATTATAGCTATTCCACAAATCATAAATGATCAAAAGATATGAACAGTTTTCATATGAGGTAATCAAAACTATCTATAGTCATATAAAAAAATCACTACTGATAGAGAAACACAAATTAAAACAATTCCGAGGTACTAATTCATACCCATTAGATTGGCTAATAAGATAGAAAAGTAAAATGACTGATGTTGGAGGTGATGTGGGAAAAAATGAGACAATAATGCAACTGTTGTTGGAGTTGTGAACTGATTCAACCATTTTAAGCACAATTTGGAGCTATATCTAAAGGTCTATAAAACCACATACACCCTTTGACCTAGTAGTACCACTACTAAGTATGTATCCAAAAATAGATAAAACAACAAAAAGGAAAAGGACCTATATGTAGAAAAATATTTATAGCAGTTTCTTTCTAGTGGCAAAGAATTGGAAATTAAGGGGATGCTCATCAATTCGGGAATGACTGAACAAATTGTGCTATGTGGTTGTTATGGAGTACTATTATGCTATTAAGAAATGATAAGTAGGATGCTCTCAGAAAAACCTGGAAAGACACTCATGGGCTGATGAAAAGTGTAATATATACAAAATAACAGCAATGTTATAAGCTGTGAATATATATATATATATATATGTACATATATATACATATATATATATATAATATATAGCTGTGAATGACTTGGTCATTCTCTGCAATGCAGTGATCCACGACAACTGTGAAGGACCTATGATGAAAAATGCTATCTATACCCAGTGAAATAATTGATGGGATCTGAATATAGAGTGAATAATACTTTTTTTTTTACTTTTTAAATTTTTCTTGAGGTTTTTTTTTTTTGGAGGGAATTCTGTGTTTTCTTTCACAACTTTGGAAATATATTTTGCATGATGACACATATATGACCTATATAGAATTGCTTGCCTTGTCAATGAAGGGGGTGGGGATGGAAGAAGGGAGATAATTTGGAACTTAGTTTTAAAAATGAATGTTAAAATTGATTTTACATGTAACTGGGAAAAATAAGATACTACATTTAAAAAAATGTTTGCTGACTGAAAAAGAAAGAATATAACAGGATTCTGTACTAACTTATCTTTTTTTTTAAACAAATGCTTTATTAACTTCTGTTTTACATCATTCGTTTCTGCCAGATTTTGAGTTACAATCATTTTCCCCCCATTATTCCCCTACCCAACCTCCCAGAATACCAGTCCCACAAGATATCACTTCCTCCAATCTGCTCTCTCCCATACCTTCTCCCATACCACCATCGACTTTTCCATTAGAGGAAGATGAATCTTTGTGTCCCAATGCCTGCACATCTTATCTCCCAATTATAGGCAAAAGAGTATCAATAATAGTATTTATATAATATTTGAAACATTTAATGTTACGACCTCGAATTTCAGATCCATTTCCTTCCTCCCTTGTCACCCATTCCTTCTTGGGAGATAAGTAATTCAGTATATGTTGTACATGTCTAGCTATGCAAAACATTATCATAGTAGATATATTATACAAGGCTGGTTATAATTCCCTCCCACTCATCCCACCCCCCACCTGGTCGATTCCCTACATGATCCTGTCCCTCTTCTATAGTGGGTACTTCCAACCTCCCCTCACCCCAAGGATGCCCTCCCATCCATCATCCCTCCTCTCATCCCCCTTCCCCCTATCCTGCTGCAGGTTGAGATATCCCATTTAGTATGTATGTCATTTTCTCCCTGAACCAAATTCAATGTGAATGTGGTTTTGCCTTTTTAGCCTTCCTTATTCTCCCCCTCCTTTGCAACCACTTCCCCTACATGAGATAGTTTACCCTACCATGTCTCTCCCCATCTCCTCTTGCCACTTTCCTCTCTCACCTCATAATTTCATCCCTTGAGTATTCTCCCTTCCCAACAAATTCAACCTATGCCCTCTATCCATATATAACTGTAACCATATACACACACATTCACATATGTATTCATATGACCACACCCCCTTCTTCCATTATTTTCATAGTGAGAAAGATATCATCAGTCACAGTTATTGCTTTTCCATATAGGAATGTAAATAGTTCAACTTTGATAAGTTCCTTTTGATTTCTTTTCCCTGATTATCTTCTCAGGCATCTCTTCCTTCTTGTGTCTGGATGTCAAATTTTCTATTCAATTCTGGTTTTTTCCTCAAGAATGCTTGAAAGTCCTCTATTCCACTGAATGACCATATTTTCCCCTGAAACAAAATACTCAGTTTTGCTGGGTAGGTGACCCTTGGGTTCATTCCCAGCTCTTTTGCCCTCTGGAATATCATATTCCATGCCCCTTGATCCCTCAGTGTAGAAGCTGCCAGGTCCTGTGCTATTCTGATTGTGTTTCCACAATATTGAAATTGTTTCTTCCTGGCTGCTTGTAGTATTTTCTCCTTGATCTGGGGATTCTGGAACCTGGCTATAATATTCCTGGGAGTTTTCTTTTTGGGATCTTTTTCAGGAGGTGATCTGTGGATTCTTTCAACCTCTATTTTGCCCTCTGGATCTAAAACATCAGGGCAGTTTTCCTTGAGAATTTCTTGAAGGGTAATTTCTAGGTTCTTTCTTTGATCATGGCTTTCAGGTAGTCCAATAATTTTTAAATTGTCTCTCCTGGATCTATTTTCCAGGTCAGTGGTTTTTCCCATGAGATATTTCACATTGCCTTCTAATCTTTCATTTGTTTGGATCTGCTTAACAGCATCTTGATTTCTCATAAAGTCACTAGCTTCCATTTGCTCCAGTCTAACTCTGAAGGAATGAATCTCCTCAGTGAACTTTTGAGATTCTTTTTCCATCTGGCAAATTCGACTTTTTAAGGCATTCTTCTCCTCATTGCCCTTTGGGCCTCCTTTGCCATTTGAGTTAGTCTATTTTTTAAGGTGTTGTTTTCCTCAGTCAGGCTGTTGACCCTCATTTCATACTTTTCCTGCATCCTTCTCATTTCTCTTTCTAATTTTTCCTCCACTTCTCTTATTTGATTTTTAAAGTCCTTCTTAAGGTCCTCTATGGCCTGCAACCCACTCATGTTTTCCCCTGGGGCTTTTGGAGCAGGACTTCTGACCTCACAGTCCTTTTCCTGCTCTATGCCCCCAAAATAGGAGTCTAGGGTTGCATTTTTCTGTTTCCTTTGCCTTGGCATATTGCCACTTGATTGCTTGACTTTTGGGCTTGTTGCCACACTATGGCTTTAAGGCCAGCTAGAGGAATTTTCGTCCCGAACGTGTGGGGGGCAACTTCCGTTTCTGGCAAGCTGTAAACCCACCCACAACTTCCACCCTAGATCACAATCCAGATCCAGGGAGGTTAAAGCAAGAGCGATTACCCCCCCAAGACTGATCGCTGGATCTCCCCACAATTTGTAGGCTGGGAGCCGGAAATGCCTATGAAAACTACAAAATGGCGTGTCTCCTCAGCGGCTTCTAGCCCCCAGGGGAGGGAGCTGACACATTCCCCAAATACAGGTCCCAAAGTCCATAGGACACTAACCTCTTACTTTGTCCTAGGCATGTCTATGTTGATAATTCTGGAGTCGCCACTGCTCCTGGTGTTCTGGGGTTTCTCCAGCTGGCTGCTGGCCCTGCCGCCCTGGGGCTAAAACCTCGGCTCACGGGGACCTGGGCTCGGCTCGGCTCCTGCGCTCTGTGCTCTGCGCGCTGCTGGCTCCCAGACCGCTGCGCTGGTCCTTCCTACAGGGCTGCTGGGCTGTCCTCAGCGGGAGGTTAGCTTCTCTGTGTTGTTCTGTGGGTGCTGGGGCTCCAGAAGTTGTTCAGAGTCTTTTTTTACATAGTTTGTGGGGAATCTGGGGGCAGAGAGGCTTGGAAGAGCTGTTTCTACTCCGCCATGTTGGCTCCGCCCCCCACTAACTTATCTTTAATGCCTCACAAACATATAAAATGATTTTGTGTGTATATGGCGATGCAGGCCTCCCAGGCTCCCAGTGGGAAGGAAGCCTGGACTCCACTTGGCTTTAGAGCGACGAGGGGCCTCAGAATAGTGGCTGAGATGACAAATAAATAAATAAGATAAAGAGGCTGCTCAAATAGGGATGTCTGTTCAGTTGTTGCAATTTGGGATCATAGATGAAGATCAGTTAATTGAACAAGCCCTGGATCAATTTATTAATTGCCATGAGCAGATGTATGAAGAATTTTTTAATACTTTCACTCATCTTTCAAAAGATTATCACGTGATAAAGAACAGAATGCCTGGAACAGACTCTTCAGGAAACAGCTTTGCCCAGGCTGTGCATCCTCACAGTCAGCCCATCAGGAGTGCACACCTTTCTCCCAGTCCTGTAGCTCAGCCTCCAGAGGAAGATCAGATCGTGATCCATGAAGGCCAGAAAGTTGGTATTTCCATTCAAGGTGACCTAAATCGGGCAGGGAAGATAAAGGTAGACAATTTCCTAGATTTGGAAGATTTTGACATGGGTGAAGAAACTGACCACAAGTTGAGCCAAGAGTTGCTGCTACTTCCAGGAGAGGTAGAAGAGGCGGTACATTTCTCTGTCTCAGGCTACATTCCTTCTTTTGACTGGCATTCTTGCCCTGAATGGAAGACTTGGCCAATAGAACAACCAGTGCACAGGCATTTGACAGAGGTATCTGGGGATGAAGTTCAACTATTCTCACTTGATGAAGATTTTGACTATGACAGCATGATGCTAACCCCCAAGTCCTCTAGTGCAGAGATGAAAACAATTGTAGCAATGTCCAGCCAAAGCAGACTGAATTCTGGCAGGGAGGCCGGAGAACCAAATAACTGATTTGGAATAATAGTTTCTTGTTTCTCTTGTTCTTATCAAGTAATTTTAAAATAAAAGGCAATTGTTGTATGTTATGAACATTAAAAATGATTTGGTGTATATTTCTAGGGTAATAAGAGATAGAAGTTAAAAACATTTCTAGCTATACTGGAAAGATGAAGAAACATAGCTTAAAAGTTTGTGTAAATAAAAGATGGGTCCTGTCCAGGATCGAAAACTGAGGTGGCAGTCTTCCTTTAGTCATCCTTTGTTAGCAGAAAGATATATGCTTTCATTGACTTCTCTGGGAAATAGCCCTGAATGTAACCCTGGACAATATCACTGGATAGATAGAGGCTCTGTCATCCAGATGATACATACTTTGTGGTTGTTCATTTTCAGCTGTGTCCAACTTTTCTTGACCCCATTTGGGATTTTCTTGGCAAAGATACTGGAGTGGTTTGTCATTTCTTTCTTCAGCTCATTTTACAGGTGAGAAAACTGAAGTAAACAGGGTTAATAAACTTGCCCAGAGTCAGACAGCTAGTAAATATCTGAGGCTGAATATGAACTCAGGCCTTCCTGACTCCAGGTCTGGTGCTCTATCCACTGTACCATTTAGGTGCTCCCTGAGTAACTCAGGTACCGAAAATTGTTGATCCCTATTTTGGATTGTCATCTGGAAATGTAAAAACTGGAGTTATTCTGAAACTACCAGCCACGATAATGAAAATGTGGAGTGTCTCTGAGAAATGTTTAACAGTTCTTCCTGTTTTTACTGCTTCAATAAATTACATAAACTGGCTTCACCTAACTTCTATGGTGTGAAAAATATATTAAAATCATGGCATTCTTCTTTCATATTTCAGTGAGGAACACAACACAGATCACAGTGAAACATTAAGGTCTACTAATTGCCACTTGATAGAATTATTGTTATTATTATTACAATTAAACATTTATTTAAAGCTGACTATGAACAAAGCTCTGTACAAAATTGGGTAAAGTCATGGCCCCTGCCCTTTAGTAGTTTATATATTAAATCATTCAAGGAAGTTTTCCAAATAATGGGTTTTTAAAAATCAATACACAAGAGAGGCGGAGCCAAGATGGTGGAGTAGAAAGAGCTCATCCAAGCCACTCTGCCCCCAGATTCCCCACAAACTATGTAAAAAGGGACTCTGAACAACTTCTGGAGCCCCAGCACCCACAGAACAACACAGAGAAGCTAACCTCCCGCTGAGGACAGCCCAGCAGCCCTGCAGGAAGGACCAGCACAGCGGTCTGGGAGCCGGCAGCGCACAGCGCTCAGAGCTCAGGGAGCAGAGCCAAGCAGAGCCCAGGCCCACGTTAGCCGAGGTTTTAGCCCCAGGGCGGCAGGGCCAGCAGCCAGCTGGAGGAACCCCAGAACACCAGGAGCTGTGGCGACTCCAGAATTATCAACATAGACATGCCTAGGACAAAGTAAGAGGTTAGTGTCCTATGGACTTTAGGACCTGTATTTGGGGAATGCTTCAGCTCCCTACCCTGGGGGCTAGAAGCCACTGAGGAGAAACACCATTTTGTAGTTTTCAGAGGCAGCTCCAGCTCCTGGCCTGTGAATTTGTAGGGAGATCCAGCATTCAGTCTTGGGGGGTATTCACTCTTGCTTTAACCTCCCTGGATCTGGATTGTGATCTAGGGTGGAAGTCGTGGGTGGGTTTACAGCTTGCCAGAAATGGAAGTTGCCCCCCACACGTTCAGGATGAAAATTCCTCTATCTGGCCTTAAAGCCATAGTGTGGCAATAAGCCCAAAAGTCAAGTAATTAAGTGGCAACATGCCAAGGCAAAGGAAACAGAAAATGCCACCCTAGACTCCTATTTTTGGGGCATAGAGCAGGAAAAGGACTGTGAGTTCAGAAGTACTGCTCCAAAAGCCCCAGGGGAAAACATGAGCAGGTTGCAGGCCATAGAGGACCTTAAGAAGGACTTTAAAAATCAAATAAGAGAAGTGGAGGAAAAATTGGAAAGAAAAATGAGAAGGATGCAGGAAAAGTATGAAATGAGGGTCAACAGCCTGACTGAGGAAAACAACACATTAAAAATAGACTAACTCAAATGGCAAAGGAGGCCCAAAAGGGCAATGAGGAGAAGAATGCCTTAAAAAGTTGAATTTGCCAGATGGAAAAAGAATCTCAAAAGTTCACTGAGGAGATTCATTCCTTCAGAGCTAGACTGGAGCAAATGGAAGCCAATGACTTTATGAGAAATCAAGATGCTGTTAAGCAGATCCAAACAAATGAAAGATTAGAAGGCAATGTGAAATATCTCATGGGAAAAACCACTGACCTGAGAAATAGATCCAGGAGAGACAATTTAAAAATTATTGGACTACCTGAAAGCCATGATCAAAGAAAGAACCTAGAAATCATCCGTAAAGAAATTCTCAAGGAAAACTGCCCTGATGTTTTAGATCCAGAGGGCAAAATAGAGGTTGAAAGAATCCACTGATCACCTCCTGAAAAAGATCCCAAAAAGAAAACTCCCAGGAATATTATAGCCAGGTTCCAGAATCCCCAGATCAAGGAGAAAACACTACAAGCAGCCAGGAAGAAACAATTTCAATATTGTGGAAACACAATCAGAAAGCCCAGAACCTGGCAACTTCTACAGTGAGGGATCTAAGGGCATGGAATATGATATTCCAGAGGGCAAAAGAACTGGGAATGAACCCAAGGGTCACCTACCCAGCAAAACTGAGTATTTTGTTTCAGGGGAAAATATGGTCATTTAGTGGAATAGAGGACTTTCAAGCATTCTTGAGGAAAAAACCAGAATTGAATAGAAAATTTGACATCCAGACACAAGAATCAAGAGATGCCTGAGAAAGTAATCAGGGAAAAGAAATCAAAAGGAACTTATCAAAGTTGAACTATTTACATTCCTATATGAAAAAGCAATAACTGTGTCTGATGATATCTTTCTCAGTATGAAAATAATGGAAGAAGGGTGTGTGGTTATATGAATACATATATGAATGTGGGTGTATATGTTTACAGTTATATATGGATAGAGGGCATAGGTTGATTCTGTTGGGAAGGGAGAATACTCAAGGGATGAAATTATGAGGTGAGAGAGGAAAGTGGCAAGAGGAGATGGGGACAGACAGGGTAGGGTAAACTATCTCATGTAGAAGAAGCAAGGGGAAGTGGTTGCAAGGGAGGGGGAGAATAGGAAGGCTAAAAAGGCAAAAACACATTCTCATTGAATTTGGTTCAGGGAGAGAATGACATACATACTAAATGGGATATCTCAACCTGCAGCAGAATAGGGGGAAGGGGGATGAGAGGAGGGATGATGGATGGGAGGGCATCCTTGGGGGAGCGGAGGTTGGAAGTACCCACTATAGAAGAGGGACAGGATCATGTAGGGAATGGACCAGGTGGGGGGGGTGGGATGAGTGGGAGGGAATTGTAAGCAGCCTTGTACAATATATCTACTATGATAATATTTTGCATAGCTAGACATGTATAACACACACTGAATTACTTATCTCCCCAGAGGGAATGGGTGACAAGGAAGGAAGGAAATGGATCTGAAATTCGAGGTCTTAACATTAAATGTTTCAAATATATATAAATACTATTATTAATACTCTTTTGCTTATAATTGGGAGACAAGATGTGCAGGCATTGGGACACAAAGATTCACCTTCCTCTAATGGAAAAGTCAAAGGGGGTATGGGAGAAGGTATGGGAGAGAGCAGATTGGAGGAAGCGATATCTTGTGGGACTGCTATTCTGGGAGGTTGGGTAGGGGAATAACGGGGGGAAAATGATTGTAACTCAAAATTTGGCTGAAATGAATGATGTAAAACACAAGTTAATAAAGCATGTGTTTAAAAACAAACAAACAAAAAAATAAATACACAAAATTGTTAAATACTGTGTTCTTTGTATAGTTCTTTTTTTTATTTGAAATAAAACTTTATTATGATCTAAACGAAAAGGGAATGGGAATGACAGTAACAAACAAGATTCACCACTGAATATTGTGATGGGACTGCAAGCCGTCTTATATTTGAAACTCAAGGGGACGTAATTGCGGTCCAAAACAACTAAATACGCAGGTCCAAAATATGAATTATATTTTTTTAAACTGCTACATTCACTCTGAAGCCCATTCATTTCCTTCAGCATCCCAAAGATTAAGCACATGTTCTGCTCAGCTATATAATAAAGTGGCAAACATGCTACACCACTGACATCACAGGACAGTTGCCTATAAATCTAGACCTCTGACGCTGGGATCTAGCTTCATTCTCTTACAGGTCATCATCTTCATTAGGGAGCACAGTTGTCTGAGCAATCTGTAAGTCCTGCTCATACTGTGCAGCCAGTGCTGGGTCCATGACAACCTCTGGAGGTGCAAGAGCAGGCATGGCAACGAACTCCAAATTAGGGTCTCCAACAAGTTTTCTAGCAAGCGAAAGGAAGGGCTTCTCAAAGTTGTAGTTACTTTTGGCTGAGATGTCATAGTACTGAAGATTCTTCTTCCTGTGGAAGACAATTGATTTCGCCTTGACTTTTCTGTCCTTAATATCCACTTTGTTGCCACACAACACTATGGGGATATTTTCACATACTCGTACCAGATCTCTATGCCAGTTAGGTACATTCTTGTAAGTAACTCTTTATGTTACATCAAACATTATAATGGCACACTGAGCTTGGATGTAATAACCATCTCTCAGACCACCAAATTTCTCTTGGCCAGCTGTATCCCATACGTTGAATTTAATAGGACCTCTGTTAGTATGGAACACCAGAGGATGGACCTCAACACCCAGGGTGGCTACATACTTCTTCTCAAATTCACCAGTCAAGTGACGTTTTACAAATGTGGTTTTTCCAGTACCTCCATCTCCAACTAATACAAGTTTGAACTGCACTTGGGGTTCTCCTTGGGCGGCCATCGCGATGATTCTTCCAGAAGAGTCTCCGTCTCCGCCTGACTGAACCTGTATAGTTCTTTTAAATTAGCTTCTTCTTCTTCTTCTTCTTTTTTTTTTTGGTTTGTTCTGCAATGTCCCTTCAGTTCATCAGGTATACTTCTTCCAGTCTCTCAGTTATCCTACTATTAAGAACTGAAATCACACTGATGGTAGGGGAAAGGCTTAGGGATCAGAGGAGTGGGGATCCTGTGACCTTGAGGCCACACATGGTCCTCTAGGTTCTTAAGTGTGGGTTTTTGACTAAATCTGAACTTTTTCGAATAAATCTCCTTAATAAAAGGATTTGTTCTGT
Source organism: Gymnobelideus leadbeateri (assembly GCA_011680675.1). Classification (NCBI taxonomy): domain Eukaryota; kingdom Metazoa; phylum Chordata; class Mammalia; order Diprotodontia; family Petauridae; genus Gymnobelideus; species Gymnobelideus leadbeateri. The sequence goes on from WOXC01007541.1 coordinate 253,961, forward strand.
AAAACTTGGACTCAGTCAAAAGGCCTCACTTGAGGTCCTAGAGAGTCACATGTCCTTGAGGCTGTAATAGCAAATACCCTATCATACCCAGAATGACTGTTAGCACAGGTTCTTTGATCTGCTTTACTAAAGGAAAGGAACTTTAAAGGGGTCAGCAATCTTTATTTAATTAATGTTATGTAGATATACATATACATCATACATATAAGCATATGCATACATATAGGTATACATTCATACACAAATATATATGTGTACACATATACATACATATATACATGCACACATATAAAATTCACTTAGTTCATGGGAAAAGCCCAGCACCCTGGATTTTAGGAAAGACAAAAAGAAATTATAATCACATAAAAATACAGACAGATAAAATAGCACAATTCAACAGACCAACATATAAGGCTTCACCAGCATTTGGGTTTTCAAAGCTTGGGGACTCAACTGCTACCCAGAGTCTCATCTGGCCAAATCACACAACTCTTCCCATAAGTGAGCCCCTGAAGAAAAACTTCACCTCAGAGTATATATACACCATTCTTCAGGATCAGAGGACATCGCCACCCTCATGACCCATTGCCTAATTACAAAGTAACAAAAGGCAAACCTCCCCCCAATCAAGCCCCTCCTGTTGGGTTCCACTTGAGATCCATTAAGGGGCAGGGAAAATCTTCAAATTTCCTTATCACTACAGTTCCCCACCTCTGTTAGATATTTGCCTCCCTGCCCCACACTTGTCCATATATGAACAGACACATACAGGGCCCAGAGGAAATCAGATCATAGGATTATAGATTGAGACCAAGAAAAAAAAAAAACATTTTGATACCAATATACTCTAACCCCTTCACTTTACAGATGAAGAAACTCAGACTAAAAGAGGCTAGATGATTTGCTCAAATTTAAATGAATACTAAGGGGCAGGAGGTAGGATTTGAAAATAGTCTTCTGACATCAAACCAAGTACTTTTTCCAGTACATGAAAAAGGTTGATCGAACAATTTGTAGTCAGAATAATTTGAGACCAGTGTCAGCTTCAAAGCATTTGGAAATGGTCTATGTTAGCAGAGTCATAATTAGGGCAAAGCAATTCAGTGGGACTTTTCACCAAGATATAGACATTCACTATCCAGGGGTGTGAAACATTCTCCATGTATAGCCCCAATATTTGAGATAGTGGTATTATGCCAAGGTATTCATATATCCTTCAATTGCTCCAGCAGGGCCACCTATACTCAGTCAGCACAAAAGTAGCACAACAACCTTACAATGTCTTAAGGAGTGCTTCCTCAGCCAAATACCAGTTGGATCCCTACCTCTCCATCCCTCATTCCATATCCCAAACATCTATTTATGGTAATTCATGTGATCTCTAAATTACCTTCAAATCTCTGAATTATCCTCAGTCTTAAAAGGGCAACTGATTAAAAATACTTTCTCCTGTAGTAGCTTGAGTCACTCAATTAATACATTAATTCTTTCTCTAAGACTGTCTCATTTTTTTTGAAAGGCTCTTCTCATGTTTCATTTTCTATAGGAAGTCTTTCCTGATCCCTTCCTCCCTACCTAGTTTGCTAATGTGCTTTGCCTACTTCATATATTATTAAGTATATGCATATCTTTTTACTTACTATATCTTTGTCATTTTCCCCCTTGAAATGTAAGCTTTATGAAGGTAAGAACTGTATTTCATTTTTATGTGTCCAGCACAGTGAATAGCAGTGTGTAGTTATCTACTTATTAAATACTTGTAGGAATAGATTGGATTGGATTGTACATTAAATTGAGTCCCTAAGTTACTCATCCTTTTCATGCATGGAGTAGCAAAGGAACATGAATAGTAGGATAGGACAGAAACTATGATTACTTATCTTTCTGGCATTAATGGGAATCTCCACTGGTAAGTGTTGCTGATATTCATTTATAGAAATGCAGAAAAAACAATTAGATTTAATATCCTTTAGAGATGCCGTTAATCAATCCTCCATAAGTCTTCATCTTCTATGTTCTGTTAGCAATTCTCTCATCACTTAAGGACAACAGTATTGAGAGAACGCCAACTACAAAAGCACATGTCACTGAGCTGTTAATAGTTTAGGATCTTCCTTGTCCCTGTGCGCAGGTTAGCCTGGAATCCAAGTTACTGCAGCTGGAAGTAATTAAACGTATGCAGCAAGAATTAGAGCCCAAGGAAATTGTTTTATGTCCAATAGATTACAGCCAAACTAAATTGTGAATCACTCACAAGAGGAAACTTGTCATGGTGACTCATGTAAATTACAGACAATGCCTCAGTTTGGGAAATAGACCTCATTAGGCTTAAATGGAGCCATATAATTTTGCCCAAAGTAGACATCTATCAATGCTCATTGTTAAAGGTAAACAGTTAATACTGTATATAACATTGAAAAAAAAATCATGGGACAGGGAGCTAGGGATATAAGGAGAAAGATCTAGAAATATCACAAGGACCCAAACACCAGAGCTGGAACATAAATTTTTAAAAATTTATTTTTTTAAATTCTTGGTATTTTATTTTCCCCCAATTGCATGTAAAATACTTTTAAACATTTGTTTTTAAAACATGGAATTCCAAATCCTCTCTCTCTCTTCCCACTCTCCTCATGGAGAAGGCAAGCAATTCGATATAGGTTAAATGTGTGTAGTCATGCAAAACATATTTCCATATTAGTTACGTTGTGAAAGAAAACATGGACCAAAAAGCAAGCAAGCAAACAAACAAGAAAATTTAAGTTAAAAAAAGTATTTCTTCAATCTGCATTTAGACACCATCGGTTCTTTCTCTGGGGATGGATAGCATTTTGCATCCTAAGTTCTACAGAGTTGTCTGGGACATTGTATTGCTGAGAAGAGCTAGGTCATTCACAGCTGTTCATCTTACAATATTGCTGTTACTTTGTACATAGTACATTTCACTTTGCATCAGCTCATGTAAGTCTTTCCAGGTTTTTCTGAGAGCATCTTGCTCATCATTTTATAGTACAGTAGTATTCCATCACAATCACATGGTAAAATTTGTTCTATTTCCTAACTAATGGGCATACCCCCAATTTCTTTTCTTTCTTTCTTTTTTTTAAAGCTCTAGCATTTATTGTGTCCATGTTAAGCACAAGTTTTAAAAGACAACATAGAACGTATAGAAACAACAAACTAAGGGATTTATGCTCTTTTCCAGTACAAGTAATTAAATTTGCTGGTTTCAAAAGGGTTTGGGTGTCACCCAAAAACAATGATAGCCAATGGGCCCTATAACATGGGACTGATTCACTATTCCAATACGATTCTGTTTTTTTGTTTGTTTGTTTTTTATTAAAAATATAAATAAAATGGAGCTGAAGGCCCCGACAGGAAGAACTCCGCAGGAGTCTTCACAGGATGGTTTCTTGGAGGTTAGTATCAGAAAACATCACAAACTAGCAGGATGACAGACCATGCTCTGATGTTGGCTGGGCAGCAGGTGGCAGAACATCCCACCCTGCCTTGGGTGGGGGGAAAGGACATCACATTTTCTCAGAATTTGAGGACACTTGAGCTTCCATTGCCACACATTTTGAGCTCTCTAGGCACCACACCGAATGGGGGTGTGTGAAGAATCCCTGTGGTCAAGGGGGCTTCCGTGTTCACTTTCTAAATAGATTCTTAATCTGTGAGTGTCCTGTGCATGTTGCAAGAGAAATCACGCGCTGGTGATTAGCTGTTTGCAAGTTGTATACATGTAGCTGTTGGGCTCATCTTTACAAACACCCTGTGGGGAGGAATCTACACTCTTCCTTGGTATGGGAAAAAGAGCTCCAGGTGCAGAATGAGGGGAAGAGAGTCCTCTCCAGTGCAGAAGTTTATCTGCTATACATTCCTGTTTGGGGCAAATTCTTCTAGATGATGTTGATAAACAATTGTCATCCTCTTGCAGTGACTTGGATGCCAACCTCCACAGGATTGGATGCTTTTTTCATCTCGACTGGTGAAGGTGAGGGTGGCTTATCCACAGCTTTCTCTAAACAGAGACTGCATTGCATTGTTTCCTTTTGTGCTCAATAAAAATGAGAATGTCCTCCAATGGAAAGTTCATCTGGTATTGTCCACAGATGAGAAGATCTTGGTCCCCTTCTGGTACTCTCAACATGCCATGGTCTGGCTCATCATTGCTAAGAATGACTTCAAGGGGTTTGGGTGAGAATTGATGTTTGCTTAAGTGTTGGGGTTTGCCTTGCTTGTGGTGAGACATGGTGGATTATGGAGTAGGAAGAGGCGGGGACAGGGGCTGGTGAACTACAGCTTGGTTCACATTGGGAGAGCCAGGTTAGAAAGAAGGAGACTCTAGAGAAAATATCTTCATCAGTGCCTTTTGACATACAAAATAAATGAGAAATAAAACAAAGATGGGACAGGGAAGATGAATTGTGGGAGAGCCATCATGGCTTTTTTTGGGGGGGGGGTAAAAAAAGAGAAAAGAGAGAGAGAGAGGGAGAGAGTGGGAGAGAGAAAGAGAGAGATGAAAAAAAATGGCCCATACTCCCAATTTCCAACTCCCTGCCAACGGAAAAAAGCTGCTATAAATATTTCCATTCCCCCCGTTTAAGACTCTTTTTGGATACAGGCCTAGTAGTGGCTCAAAGGGTATGCACAGTTCTATAAACTTTTGGGCATAGCTCCAAATTACTCTAAATAATGGTTGAAAGAAGTGAAGCTAAGATGACAGTAAAGGAAAGGATTTGTCTAAGCTGTCCCCCCCCAAACCCCCCAAATACTTTTTAAAATGACTCTAAATTCCAGAGCTACAGAACCCACAAAAACATGGAGTGAAACAAATTTCCAGTCCAAGACAATTTGAAACATCAGCAGGGAAAGTCTGTTGCACCAGGGTGAAAGAGGAATGCACTCCAGCACATGCTACAACAGTGCAGACCTGACCCCAGCAAACCTAGAGCAGGCTTTTGGGTGCCTGAATCACTGGCAGGTAGAGTGGTAGTGTCCATACCTCTCAGTCCACAGACTCCAAAGACAACTTAGAAAGTCAGCAGGAATGGTTTGTCTCACCTGGGTAACAGTAGAGCACAGTCTAGAACAGGCCACTCTAGCTCAGCTCCAGTCCTAGCAAACCAGGAGCAGGCCTTGGGAGCCACTGAATCAGCAGTGGCAGCAGCTGTTTTGGGAGTTCTCAGCCCACATAGGTAAGGGGGTTGAACATCTGGCCAGAAGGTGATCAGTGCAGGATTCTATTGTAGGATTCTGTTGTTTTGCCCATGCCTGGATCCAGGTCTCAGTTCTGGGGTTGAGGGAGAGAGTAGGCAGGGCTCATGAACACAGTAAAAAATGAAAGGTACTCACAGTTCCAGGGTAGAAAAAGTTCTTGTGGTCACTCATAGACTAGAGCACAATCCAAGAGAAGAGGAAGCACCTCTACTAAGATCATACCAACATGGAAGAACTGAAAACTTACAGATTCCTAGAAGTACCTCTGAAAACAGTTGTGTAAAACCCCTGAATTTTGGAAGAGTACAGCCTCCACTCTGGAAGCAGAGCCTCACTTCAACAAAGAGTTAAAAGTTAAGTAACAGGTTGGGGAAATGTGCAAAAAATAGAAACAAAACAAAACAAAAACAAAAGAAAAATCCTCTGACTATAGAAAGTTACTATGGTGACAAGGAAGATCAAAACATATCCTCAGAAAGAGACAACAACGTCAAAAATCCTACATACAAAGCCTCAAAGCAAAATATCCATTGGTTTCAGGCAGTGAAAGAATTTTAAAAAGATTTTGAAAATCAAGTAAGAGAGGTAAAGGGAAACTAGGGAAGAGAAATGCAAGATTTGAAATTCAAGGATGAAAGAAAATAATGAAAAAGAAGTCAAAAGTTTGGTAAAGGAGACACAAAAATACTGTAGAAAATTACATCTTAAAAAAACACACCAGGCCAAATGGTAAAAGACTTGTAAAAAGTCAAAGAGGAGAACAATGTCTTAAAAAGCAGATTTGGCCAAATGGAAAAGGAGTTCCAAAAGGTCACTGAAGAAAATAACTCCTTAAAATATTATAATGGAGCAAATGGACGCTGATGATTTTTATGAGAAATCAAGAAACATTAAAACAAAAGCAAAAGAATAAAAAAGAGGGAGAAGACAATGTGTCTCATTGGAAAAAAAAAAACTGACCTGGAAAATAGATGCAGGAGAGATATTTTAAAAAATCATTGGACTACCTGAAAAAAATGATAAGAAAAGAGTCTAGACATCATCTTTCAAGAAATTTTCAAGGAAAACTGCCCTGATATTCTAGACCCAAATGTAAAATAGAAATAAAAAAATCCACCTATTATCTCCTGAAAGAGATCCCCAAATGAAAACTCCTAGCAATATTATAGCCAAATTCCAGAGCTCCCACATCAGGTAGAAAATATTTCAAGCAGCCAGAAAGAAACAGTTCAAGTATTGTGGAGCCACAGTAATGTTAATACAAGATTTAGCACCTCCTACATTAAAAGTTCAGAGTGCATGGAACATGATATTATGGAGGACAAAAATGCTAGGATTACAACCAAGAATCACCTACCCAGCAAAACTGTACAATAGGTGGCAAGGTGGTGCAGTAAATAGAACACTGGCCCTGAAGTCAGGAGGACCTGGGTTCAAATCGGCCTCAGACACTTGACACACTTACTAGCCATGTGACTTTGGGCAAGTCACTTAACCCCAATTGCCCTCAAAAGACAAACTAACAAAAAACTGAGTATAATCCTTCAGGGAGGAAATGGATATTCAATGGAATAGAGCACTTGCAAACATTCCTAATGGGAAAATCAGAGCTATAAAGAAAATTTGACTTTCAAATACAAGACTCAAGAGAAACAAACAAAAAAAAAAGTAAAAAAAAAGAGAAGCTTAAAATGTAAACAGGAAAGAGAAATCACAAGTGACTAATAAAGTTAAACTTCATATTTTTACATGGGAAAAGTATGGCACTAAATAACTAAATACATATTATAGCTAAATTAACAAATAATTATTTGTTAATAAATCATTTTTATTGCCTTGGTTTACCCATGAGCAATTAATATTTCTCCTACTAGTTAAATCTGCCTTTATTTGTTTGAACTGTATTTTGTAATTGGGTTCCTATAGTCCTTAGACTTTTCTTGGCAGGTAGACTCCCAGATATTTTATACTGCCTGCAATTATTTTAAATTGAATTGCTCTTTTTATCTCTAAGAGTGCTGCTGAGTGTTGAAGGTGGTATATAGAAATGCTGATGATTTTTGTTATATTTTATTATTGATGTGGTTAATTATGTTGAAAATTTTCCTAAGATTGAACCATCCTGCATTCCAGGAATAAATCTCATTTGATCATAGTATATGATCTTTGTAATATTTTTCTGTAATCTCATTGCTAGTATTTTATTTTTAAAATTGTATTAATATTCATTAGGGAAATTGGTCTGTAGTCATCTTTCTTTCTCCTTTCTCCTCCCCTGCCCCTCAGTTTACATATCAAAGCTATATTTGTATCATTAAAGGAATTTGATAGGACGTCTTCTTTGTCTCTTTTTTCAAATAGTTTATTATCAAAGTACCAAAGTCTCATATTTTTTTGTGACTAACAATTGTTTTGATTTCTTCATTGGAAAACTGCCTGTTCATATCTTTTGACCATTTATCTATTGGAAGTGACTCATCCTTATAGATTTTTAAAAGTTCTTTATATATTTGAGACACGAGACATACTATTTGAAAAACTGTCTATAGAATTTATTCTCCAAATTTTCTGCTTTTATACTGATCTTGGCTATATTTGTTTTATTTGTATGGAAATTTTAATGTAATGTAATCAAAATGATTCATTTCACACCTAGCTTTGTTCTTTATCTGTTGTTTATTCACAAATTATTAACTTATCCATAATCTTGATAAATAATATGTTCCTTGCTCTTCTAATTTTCTTGCAAAATCTCTCTTTATAACTAGATCATGTAATAATTTTGATCTTATCTTGATAAATGGTGTAAGATACTGGTCTATGACTAGTTTCTGTCATATTCCGTTCAAGTTTTCCCAACAATTTTTACTAAATAAAGAATTCTTATAACCATATCTTAAGCAATTAGACATGTGAAATACAACATTATTATATTTATTTGTTCCTGTAAATTTTAAGGCTACTCTGTTCCATTGTTCTACCTTTCCTTGGCAGTACCGGATAATTTTGATAATTACTTCTATGATAATATGGTTTAATATCTTGTATTGCAAAATCTCTTTCATACACATTTTTATTAATTATTGGTATTCTTGACTTTTCATCTTCCAAATAAATTTTGTTATTATTTTTTTCTAATTCAGTAAGATTTTTCTTTGTCATTTAATTGGGATGTATATATATATATATATATATATATATATATATATATATATATATATATATATGGCAAAATTATTATTTTTGCTATCTTAGCCCTGCTTACCCTTAACTATGAATATATATCCAATTATTAAAATCTGATTTTATTTTTATAAAACTTTTTCAAACAATTTTATTTATATAGTTCCTGGACTTGTGTATTCCCAGCTGTACTCCCAGGTGTTTTATAATGTCTAGAGTAATTTTAAGTGAGATATCTTTTACTACCTTTCCTTGCAGTGTTTTGTTTATGATATGTAGGAATGCTGATGATTTATGTGGATTCATTTTATATCTTGGTAATTTCCTAAAATTATTAATTGTTTCAACTCCTTACTTTAGTCTTTGGGATTTTCCTGATATATCATCATATCATCTGCAAAAAGATATTATTTTAGTATCTTATTACCTATTTTGACTCCTTTTTTCTTTTTCTTCCATTGCTACTGCTAGGATTTCCAATACAAGACTGAATAATATTGGTGACAGGGGGGAAGAGCCAAGATGGTGGAGTAAAAGCAGGAACTTGGTGTGAGCTCCTGCACTAACTACCTCCACTGCCTGTAATATATGGCTCTACAAATTTTAGAGCTGCAGAATATACAAAGTGGCGGAGAGAAACATATCTCCTGCTGAAGGCAGCCTAGCTGGGTTACAGGAAGGGTGTACTTCACATTGCTGGGAGCCAAGCACAGTCCCCATGAGCCATGTGGTCCCAAACCAGGGCAGCCCTGACCACTGACCCAGACTGGCCAGAACAGAATTCAGGAAAGTGAATCATCAGCAGGTCTGGCAGTTTCCAGACTTCTCAATCCATAAATGTCAAAAAGAAAGTAAAAGGTTGGTAGGGAACTCTTTTGGAACTGGGTGGAGAAGGGTGCCAGCTCAGCCTTATTCCCTGGGGTAGATGTGGCAGAAGTGTGGTGGCTGCAGCTGCTGCCACGTAGCTGCTTTCATAGCTCCTGTTCTGCAGATCATAGGGGAAACAAGTGACCATTCAGAGGATAATCACTCTTGCTTTGACCTGCTTGGATATGGATCACAGTCTTGGGTGGTGGTCTTGGGGTGAGTAATACCTGTGTGCCAGAACTTGTGGTGACAATAGAAAGGGTGCCCTTCTCAGACCTCTGACAATATTTGCAAAAACCACAAAAATTTGGGACACAGCTCTCTCCCCTCTGGAAGCAGAGTTCAATTGTGCCGAAGTGCTCAAAAGTCAAGTAATTGGCTAACAAAATGAGCAAGCAGAGTAAGTACAATCAGACAACAGAACCCTTTTTTTGGACACAAAAGGTAACAAAATATAGAACCAAAAGACGACAACAAAGTCAAAATTCCTGCATTAAAAGCTTCCAATAAAAATATGAACTGCCAGACCTTTGAAACCATAAAATACAAAGAAAAAGTTAAAGGTCAGTGGGGAACTCTCTTGGAACAGGGGGGAACTGAAGAGCACAGTTCAGCCTCTGCCTCTGGGGCAAGAATCAGCAGAGGCACAGTGGCTCTAGTGGCCACAGCCTGGCTGCTTCAGCACCTCCTGTCCTGCAGATTATAGGAGGACCAAGTGACCATTCAGAGGGTAATTGCTCTTGCTTTAACCTGCTTGGATGTGGATCTTGGTCTTGGGTGGTGGTCCTAGGGTGTGAGAACAGTTATCTAGAGCTTGTGGGGGCTATAAAGAGGGCACCCAACTAATAGCTCCAGCAGCAGTGAAAACCCAGCAATTTGGGACATAGCTCTCTCCATTTTGGAAGCAGAGTTCTACTGTAGCAAAGTGCTCAAAAGCCAAGTAATTGGCTGGCAATATGAGCAAGCAGTGGAAGCACAAACAGATCCATTTTGGGGGGACAGAAAGGATCAAGGCATGGAGTGGAGGAAGACAGAAGTCAGAACCCCTGCATCAAAAGCCTCTAAGAAAAGTATTATCTGATTCCAGGACATGGAGGAGATCAAGAAGGATTTTGGGTGAGGGATATTTAGTAGGCTTGCTATATAGGGGTAGGTGGTAGTGGAAAGACAGGGAGAAAGAATTGTAACTCAAAATCTTGTGCAAATGAATGTTGAAAACTAAAAATAAATTAATTATTTTTTTTAAAATGAATTGGTTACAGGCCATGGAGGAGCTCAGGAAGGATTTTGAAAGTCAAGTAAGAGAAATAAAGGCAAAATTGGGAAGAGAAATGAGAATGTTGTAAGAAAATCATGGAAAGTGATTCAAAAGCCTGCTAAAGGAGACCCAAATACTGAAGAAAATAACACCTTAAAAATAAACTTAACTCAAATGGCAAAAGAGGCCCAAAAAAGCCAATGAGGAGAAGAATGCCTTAAAAAGCCAAATTTGCCAGATGGAAAAGGAATTTCAAAAACTCACTGAAGGAAATAAATCCTTCAAAGTTAGATTGAGCAAATGGGAGCTAATGACTTTATGAGAAATCAAGATATCATAAAACAGATCTAAACAAATGAAAAAAATAGAAGACAATGTAAAATGTCTCATTGGAAAAACCACTGACCTGGAAAATAGATCCAGGAGAAATAATTTAAAAATTATTGGGCTACCTGAAAGTCATGATAAAAAAAATTGCCTAGAAATCATTCTTCAAGAAATTATCAAGCAAAATTACCCTGATATTCTAGAATCAGAGGGCAAAATAGAAATCGAAAGAATTCACCAATCTTGAAAAAGATCCCAAAAAGAAAACTCCTAGTAATAGTATAGGCACATATCAGAGTTCCAACATCAAGGAGAAAATACAATTTGAATATTGTGGAAACATAATCAGGATAATACATGATCTAGCTTCTTTTACATTAAGGGATTAAAGGGCTTGGAATATGATATCCCAGAGGTCAAAGGAGCTAGGATTGAAATCCGGAATTGCCTACACAGCAAAACTGAGTATAATTCTTCACAGGAAAATATGGTAATTCAATGAAATAGAGAAATTTCAAATATTCTTGATTAAAAACCAGAGCTGAACAGAAAATTTGACTTTCAAATACAAGAAGCAAGAGAAGCATGAGAAGGTAAACAAGAAAAAGAAATCATAAAGAACTTATTAAAGTTGAGCTATTTACATTCCTACCTGGAAAAACAATAATTGTAACTCATGAATTTTTTCTCAGTATGAGGATAGCTGAAGGGAATATATCTGTATGTATGTATGTATGTATGTATGTATGTATGTATGTATGTATGTATATATATCTGTATGTATGTATGTATGTATACATATATACATATATATGCACATACATATATACATACATATAAAGTATGTACTGTATATTTGTATAAAATATATATGTGACTATGTGTATATGTGTGTACATGTATACATAAACAGAGGGCACAGGATCAGTTGAATAGGAATGGATTATATCTAAAAGATAAAATTCAAAGGTGAGAGAGGAATATAATGGGAAAGGGAGAAAGGGAGAGGCAGAATAGGGTAAATTATCTCATATAAAAGAGGCAAAAGAAAACTGTTACAATGGAATGGAAGAATAGGAAGGTGAAAGTGAATGGGTCAACCCTACTGTCATTGAATTTGACTTAAGGAGGGAATAACATACACAATCAACTGGGTATTGTCCCCTACAGGAAAGTGGGGGGGAAGGGGTTAAGAGGGAGAAAGATAGAAGGAAGGACTGATTGGGAAAGAGGATAGTTAGAAGAAAACATTTGAAAAAGGTCAGGGTCAAAGTAGAAAACTGAATAAGTGGGGGTTGGGATAGGATGCACGGAAAATATATTAGTCTTTAACACTATAAATACCGTGGAAATATTTTGCATAACTACACATGTATAACCTATATTGAATTATATGTCTTCCTAGTGTGGGTGGGAGATGAGGGAAGAAGGGAAAGCATCTGGAAATTCTTTCATTTTTAAAATCAAATTGACTAATTGTTTATCTATTTCTTTGTTTTTTCATAAAACCAAATCCTAGCTTTTTAAAAAATTCATTGTTTATGTAGACTAAGTTTATTAGGCTCACTTTTGATTTTAAAGATTTCTAATTTAGTATTTAATTGGTGATATTTAGTTTCTTTTCTTTTTAAAAGTATGCATATTCAGTGGTGGAGTCAAGATGACAGAGTATAAACAGCACTTCTGCAGAGCTCTAGCCCACAACACTTCAAAATTATGTAAAAGGGGGATTCTGAAAAACTTCTGGAGCTCCAGAACCCACAAAATGACACAGAGAAGCTAACCTCCCACTGAGGACAGCCTGCAGCAAGGCGGGGAGCAGCCAGCACAGTGCTCTGGGAGCCCAGCCCAGGTGCACATGATTCAGAGGTTTTAGCCCCAGGGCAGCCAGACCAGCAGCTGGCTAGAGGGACCCCAGAACACCAGCAGTGATGGCATTTCCAGAATTATCAACACATAGATGCCTAGTTCAAAGTGAGAGGTCAGTGCCCTATGGACTTTGGGACTGGTTGGGAGAGCACATGGCCTTTTTACCCTAGAGGTGAGAAGAAGGAGCCTGAACAGGTTGCACATTGCCACATTGCAGCTTCAGCTCCTGGCATGCAAAGTGTAGCAGGATCCGATGATCAGTCTGGGGAGTAATCGCTCTTGCTTTACCCTTCTAGGATTGCAGTCTGGAGCGGAGGTCTTGGGGTGTGTGACCAGCTTACCAGAGTGTGTGGAGGCTTCACAGAGGCCACCAAGTTGAGAAAACCCCAGCATTTGGGACAGAAGCTCACCTGGCTTGTGGCAGAGTCCTACTGTGGCAACAAGCTCAAAAGTCAAGTAATTGAGTGGCAACATGCCTAGGCAAAGGGAACAAAATAAACAGAAACTTTTGACATTAGACTCCTATTTTGGGGGCAAAGAGGATCAAAGTATGGAACAGGAGGAGTACTGTGAGGTCAGATATCCCGCATCAAAAGCCCCAAATGAAAATACTAGCTGGCTACAGGCCATAGAGGACCTTAAGAAGCATGTAAGAGAAGTGGGGGAAAAACTGGGTAGAGAATTGAGAAAGATGCAAGAAAAGTATGAAATAAGAGTCAACAGACTGACTGAGGAAAATAACACCTTAAAAACAGACTAACTCAAATGGCAAAAGTGGCTCAAAAAGGCAATGAGGAGAAGAATGCCTTAAAAAGCCAACTTTGCCAGATGGAAAAAGAATCTCAAAAGCTCACTAAGGAGATTCATTCCTTCAGAATTAGACTGGAGCAAATGGAAACTAGTGACTTTATAAGAAATCAAGATGCTATTAAGCAGATCCAAAGAAATGAAGGAATAGAAGGCAATGAGAAATATTTCATGCGAAAAACCACTGACCTGGAAAATAGATCCAGGAGAGACAATCTAAAAATTATTGGACTACCTGAAAACCATGATCAAAGAAAGAATCTAGAAATCATCCTTCAAGAAATTCTCAAGGAAAATTGCCCTGATGTTTTAGAAGCAGAGGGCAAAATAGAGGTTGAAAGAATCCATAGATCACCTCTTAAAAAAGATCCCAAAATGAAAACACTTAAGAATATTGTAGCCAGGTTCCAGAATTTCCAGATCAAGGAGAGGATATTACAAGCAGCCAGGAAGAAACAATTTGAACATTGTGGAAACACAATCAGTATAGTGCAGGACCTGGAAGCTTCTACACTGAGGGATTGAAGGGCATGGAATATCATATTCCTGAGAGCAAAGGAGGTGGGATTAAAACCAAGAATCACCTACCCAAAACTGAGTATCTTGTTTCAGGGGAAAATATGGTCATTCAGTGTAATAGAGGACTTTCAAGCATTCTTGAGGAAAAAACCAGAGTTGAATAGAAAATTTGACATTCAGATACAAGAAGCAAGAGATCCTTGAGAAGGTAAAGGGGGAAAAGTAATCATTATGAACTTATGAAAGTTGAACTATTTACATTTCTACAGGGAAAAAATGATAACTGTTACTGTTGTAACTTTTCTCAGCATGAAAAATAATTGAAGAATATGGGCATATGAATACATATGTGAGTGTGTGTATGTATGTTTTCAGGTATACATAGATAGAGGGCACAGGTCAAATTTAATAGGAAGGGATGATATTTAAAAGGTGAACTTAAGAGTTGAGAAAGGAGTATAATGAGAGGAGATGGGGAGAGAAAGAATGGAGTGCACTATCTTACATAGAAGAAGCCAGGGAAAATGGCTACAAGGGAGTGGAAGAACAGCAAGGCAAAAAGGCAAAACCTTATTCTCATTGAATTTGTATCAGAGAAAGAATGACATACATAATAAATAGGGTATCTCACGCTACAGGAGAGTAGGAAGAAGGGGATGAGATGGTGGAAAATGGAAGGGAGAGCAGGCTGGGGGGGTAAGTTGGAAGCACCCACTTTTGAAAAGGGACAGGACCAAAGCAGGGAGTGGGCCAGGTGGGAGGTGGGATAGGAGGGAGGGAAATATAGTCAGTCTTTTACAATATATCTACTATGGTAATGTTTTGCATAGCTACACATGTACAGTATATAATGAGTTACTTATCTTCCTTTTAAAATTAAATTTTTAAAAAATATATAAATACTATGATTAATTCTGTTTTGCATATAATTGGGAGATCAGATTTGCAGGCATTGGGGCAGGAGGATTCACCTTGCACTTCTGGAAATGTCAAAGGGGGTATGGGAGAAGAGATGTTAGAGAGCAGAATTTATGAGGGGATATCCTATAAGACTATTATTCTGGGGTGGTGGGTAGGGGAAAAATGGGGAAAAAGTGTAACTCAAAATTTGACAGAAATGAATGATGTAAAGCAGAACTTAATAAAACATTTGAAAAATGCATATTCGATTCATTAGTCTGCTTTTTCTCTACTTTATTGATATAACATTTAAAGATATACATTTTCTTCTGATCACTGCTTTTGCTGTATCTCATAGGTTTTGATATGTTTCCCTTTTGCCATTTTTAATGAACTTATTGATTGTTTCTACAATTTGTTCTTCAACCAATTCACTAGTTTACTATCTTCCATGTACTATATTATCAAGAGTAACACACTCTTCCTTGCTGTTCCTGGAATAAAACATGCCAGCTGTCCCTTATGCTTGGAATGTTCTCTACTGATACTCTTGATGCCTGATTTCCATCAATATTCAGCTCAAATCATTCTTTATGCAAAATGCCTTTTTTTTTTTGGTCCTATCCTCTTTCCTTGCTTTCTTTCCCCAGAGTCTTCCCTCTGTGATTACTTTCCACTTACACTTTATATATCTTATATACACATACTGTGTGTGTGTTTGTCTCCACTATTGGAGTTTGAGCTCCTTTAGGTTAGGGATCATGTTTTTGCCTCAAAGCACTGAGATTGGCACATAGTACATGTGCATGATTCATAATAATGCACACTTTTTCTTTACCTTTTTTCATCTATCCTTCCTTCTTTCCTTCCTTCTTCCCTCCCTCCCTCCCTTCCTTCCTTCCTTTTTTCCTTTCTCCTTCCTTCCTTTTCCTTCTTTTTTCCTTCTTTGCAATTTTTTTTTATAATGAAAAGAAATCTGTTTCATCTCCTTCCCATTCTCTGTCCCACTTGGGAAAAGGAGATAAAAGTAAAATTCCTGAGGAAACATGTGAGAAAAATGAACTGGAAAGTGTTTTGTAGGGCTGGAGGTATGAAGACGTAGACCATTGTAGAGAATCAGTTGACTTGGAAGGGAAAAGAGAATGATGAGGGACATTTATGCTGTGATCATCCTGGCTGCGGCTTCAGCAACCAGGGGAGCAGGCTCCAGGTCCTACACACATCTTCAGGGGAAAAAGCTGCTGGTGAAGAGATTAGGCCAGGGGTGGGAAATCTGTAGCCTCAAAGTCACATGTGGCTCTCCAACTCCTCAAGAGAGACCCTTTGACTGAAGCCAAACTTTGCTAACAAATCCTCTTAATAAAACAATTTATTCTGCAACACTTGAACTCAGTCAGAGGGCTACACCCAACAACTTAGAAGGCCACATGTGACTTTGAGACCACAGGTTCACCACCCCTGGGTTAGGCAGTCGGGAAAGTGAGTTAACCTGTGAATGAGGCAAATATAATATCTTTAAAGCATTTGAAAGTCATTGGTCCCTGGTTCTTTTTTTTTTTTTAAGCAATTGGGATTAAGTAACTTGCTCAAGGTTACTTGGCTAGTCATTATTTATGTGTGGGTGCTCATTTTCTGAGGCCAGATTTGATCCCAGGTCATCCCAACTCCGAGGCCAGCACTCTTACTCACTGTGCCACCTAGCCACCCCTAGTCCCTGGATCTTAACCTTATGTATATCATGAATCCCTTTGGCAGTTTGGTGAATTCTACAGACTGCTTAGAATAATGATTTAAATAATTGAAAGAAATATTAATTCAATTTGAAGTTACTATGATAGAGATTTAATTTGTTTGTTCTCATCCAAATTTATAGATCCCCTAAGATGTATCCATAGACTCCCTTTCACTAGAGCTATCTCATGGTATTATTTCTAATTTTTTGAAAATCAACAAATACTATTTTCTTGTTATGTAATCATGTGAACGGTAGTTTTGTGCTTTGCTATATCCAGGCATTGACTTCTTTTTTTTTTTTTTTGCTCACAGTAATTCTTTTATTTTTTTTTAAACAAATGCTTTATTAACTTCTGTTTTACATCATTCATTTCCACCAGATTTTGAGTTACAATCATTTTCCCCCCATTATTCCCCTACCCAACCTCCCAGAATAGTAATCCCACAAGATATCGCTTCCTCCAATCTGCTCTCTCCTATACCTTCTCCCATACCCCCATCGACTTTTCCATTAGAGGAAGGTGAGTCTTTGCATCCCAATGCCTGCACATCTTATCTCCCTATTACAAGAAAAAGAGTATTAATAATAGTATTTATATATATTTGAAACATTTAATGTTACGACCTCAAATTTCAGATCCATTTCCTTCCTCCCTTGTCACCTATTCCCTCTTGGGAGATAAGTAATTCAGTATATGTTGTACATGTCTAGCTATGCAAAACATTATCATAGTAGATATATTGTACAAGGCTGCTTATAATCCCCTCCCACTTATCCCACCCCCCACCTGGTCCATTCCCTACATGATCCTGTCCTTCTTTTATACTGGGTACTTCCAACCTCCCCTCACCCCAAGGATGCCCTCCCATCCATCATCCCTCCTCCCATCCCCCTCCCCCCTATCCTGCTACAGGTTGAGATATCCCATTTAGTATGTATGTCATTTTCTCCCTGAACCAAATCCAATGTGAATGTGGTTTTGCCTTTTTAGCCTTCCTTATTCTCCCCCTCCTTGGCAACCACTTCCCCTACATGAGATAGTTTACCCTACCATGTCTCTCCCCATCTCCTCTTGCCACTTTCCTCTCTCACCTCATAATTTCATCCCTTGAGTATTCTCCCTTCCCAACAAATTCAACCTATGCCCTCTATCCATATATAACTGTAACCATATACACACACATTCACATATGCATTCATATGACCACACCCCCTTCTTCCATTATTTTCATAGTGAGAAAGATATCATCAGTCACATATATTGCTTTTCCATATAGGAATGTAAATAGTTCAACTTTGATAAGTTCCTTTTGATTTCTTTTCCCTGATTACCTTCTCAGGCATCTCTTACTTCTTGCGTCTGGATGTCAAATTTTCTATTCAACTCTGGTTTTTTCCTCAAGAATGCTTGAAAGTCCTCTATTCCACTGAATGACCATATTTTCCCCTAAAACAAAATACTCAGTTTTGCTGGGTAGGTGACCCTTGGGTTCATTCCCAGTTCTTTTGCCCTCTGGAATATCATATTCCATGCCCTTCGATCCCTCAGTGTAGAAGCTGCCAGGTCCTGGGCTATTTTGATTGTGTTTCCACAATATTGAAATTGTTTCTTCCTGGCCGCTTGTAGTATTTTCTCCTTGATCTGGGGATTCTGGAACCTGGCTATAATATTTCTGGGAGTTTTCTTTTTGTGATCTTTTTCAGGAGGTGATCAGTGGATTCTTTCAACCTCTATTTTGCCCTCTGGATCTAAAACATCAGGGCAGTTTTCCTTGAGAATTTCTTGAAGGGTGATTTCTAGGTTCTTTCCTTGATCATGGCTTTCAGGTAGTCCAATAATTTTTAAATCGTCTCTCCTGGATCTATTCTCCAGGTCAGTGGTTTTTCCCATGAGATATTTCACATTGCCTTCTAATCTTTCGTTTGTTTGGATCTGCTTAACAGCATCTTGATTTCTCATAAAGTCACTAGCTTCCATTTGCTCCAGTCTAACTCTGAAGGAATGAATCTCCTCAGTGAACTTTTGAGATTCTTTTTCCATCTGCAAATTCGACTTTTTAAGGCATTCTTCTCCTCAATGCCCTTTTGGGCCTCCTTTGCCATTTGAGCTAGTCTATTTTTTAAGGTGTTGTTTTCCTCAGTCAGGCTGTTGACCCTTATTTCATACTTTTCCTGCATCCTTCTCATTTCTCTTTCCAATTTTTCCTCCACTTCTCTTATTTGATTTTTAAAGTCCTTCTTAAGGTCCTCTATGGCCTGCAACCCACTCATGTTTTCCCTGGGGCTTTTGGAGCAGGACTTCTGACCTCACAGTCCTTTTCCCACTCTATGCCCCCAAAATAGGCGTCTAGGGTTGCATTTTTCTGTTTCCTTTGCCTTGGCATGTTGCCACTTAATTGCTTGACTTTGGGGCTTGTTGCCACACTATGGCTTTAAGGCCAGATAGAGGAATTTTCGTCCCGAACGTGTGGGGGGCAACTTCCGTTTCTGGCAAGCTATAAACCCACCCACAACTTCCACCCTAGATCATAATCCAGATCCAGGGAGGTTAAAGCAAGAGCGATTACCCCCCAAGACTGATCGCTGGATCTCCCTACAATTAATTGCAGGCTGGGAGTGGGAAGTGCCTCTGAAAACTACCAAATGGCGTTTGTCGTCAGTGGCTTCTAGCCCCCAGGGGAGGGAGCCGACGCATTCCCTAATACCAGTCCCAAAGTCCATAGGACACTAACCTCTTACTTTGTCCTAGGCAAGTCTATGTTGATAATTCTGGAGTCGCCACAGCTGCTGGTGTTCTGGGGTTCCTCCAGCTGGCTGCTGGCCCTGCCGCCCTGGGGCTAAAACCTCGGCTCATGCGGACCTGGGCTCGGCTCGGCTCGGCTCCTGCACTCTGCGCCCTGCACACTGCCAGGTCCCAGACCACTGCGCTGGTCCTTCCTGCAGGGCTGCTGGGCTGTCCTCAGCGGGAGGTTAGCTTCTCTGTGTCGTTCTGTGGGTGCTGGGGCTCCAGAAGTTGTTCAGAGTCCCGTTTTACATCGTTTGGGGGGAATCTGGGGGCAGAGTGGCTTGGATGAGCTGTTTCTACTCCGCCATCTTGGCTCTGCCCCCCCAGGCATTGACTTCTAACAGTATAGTACAAAAGTACAAAACTCTAAGGTAATTTGCTTTCAAGGTGCTATTTTTCCTTCTACCTTATTGGTCCATTTGCACATAAAGTTTTTTTTTCTAGAAGTTTTCAGAATTATTTTATCTTTTATCTTCCTCTGATGAGATCAGATGTCAACTATGCTTCCCTTATACTTTTCCCCCTACACTGATTCTTTAGTGCACTAGGAATAGTTGTTAACTATGAGCCTTGGTGATTTTGCAGGATACTCAGAATTGGCCAAATGGGAAATGAAGTCCAAAAGCTCACTGAAGAAAATAATTCCTTCAAAATTAGAAAAGAGCAAGTTAAGCTAATGACTTCAGGAGAAATCAAGAAATTTTAAAACAGAACCAAAAGAATGAAAAAAATAGATTAAAATGTAAAATATTATCATTGGAAAAACCACTGACCTGGAAAACAGATCAAGGAAAGATCATTTAAAAGCTATGATAAAAAAGAAAGTGCCTAGACATCATCTTTTTTTTTTTGGCAATGTTGGCATTGTTGTTTATTAATCAGGTATTCATTCCACCCCCAGGATTCTTTGGCTCAATTAGCTGTGGTTGGAACCCAAGTCCAGTTAAGATACCTAGGGTTAAACAGTTCCATCATCACTGTCACACAAGGTGTGTGGGGGAAGCTTTCAAGGTTCCTATCCTGGAACTGGTCTGGGCACATTCCAGCAAGAAGACTTGAGAAGGGGAGGGAAGAGAACCAGGGACATTTGCACCTTTTCCTCTTTCAGAATCAGAGTAGTAGAAACAGAGTTAAAAACAGAAGAGCAGCTTGGAACTGTTGCAGCACTGCTAAGTTCTGCAGAGCAAGGGCTACAGGCTGCCCGACGAAAGACTTGACTGAACTTGGACTTTGCCAAAAAGGATGCCTCCTCTGCAGTGTGGGAGATCCAGGGCTCCTGAGTTCCCACAGGGGTGAAAAGCTCCTGGCTTTCCTTCAGGGATATCCCAACAAGGACCCAGGAGCCACTTTCTTCTTTGCACAGGAGAGATGATCCTGAGTCTACCTTAAATCTGTCCTCTGTTTCCTTAGAATACAGGACGCAGATGGTTCCATAGGGCAGTGTATCATCATAGGGACAGCGGCAGTCTTCAGCGGACAAGACAGTGACTGGAACAGCCAAGGGAACTCGGTTTGTGGTGTCTTTCCAGCCCAGCACCCAGCAGGTTGCATCAGGTGGAGGAGGTGCAGAATGGAGGCAAACTGGGAGCACAGAGGGGAGAATTCAACTCTGGTCTCAAGTTTCAGGAGGGCTAGGGGTGCTGTGGATCCCGGACCATGGGGTAAGCGAATGCTGGTGACTGCCCGTGACACCTGGTGGCCCTGGAACCCTGCTGTACCCAGGTAAACCTGAAGACCAGCTGTTGTGGAGGCTTGTCTGGTCATACAATGAGCAGCTGCTAGGACATAACTAGGGCCCACCAGGCTGCCTATACAAGCTTCACCACTTGTCCCATGCACCTCTGCTATCCAGGGCGATGGATTACTATTCTCTGATTCTCTAAGGCCACAAGCTCCGTATTTGGTTTTGAGGGGACAGGTGGCTGGTGTGGCTCCAGTTCCCCAGTTCCAGTCCAGCTGGTCCTCGATGTTGTTTGTGAGGGTGACCTGTCTGATCCAGTGGCCATGAAGTTGGAGTGGGGAGAAGACTCGAGGATGAGGACAGTTTTCTGTGGACTCTGAAACACCTGCTAGAAACCAGGTCCTGGATTCTTGGCATAGTAGGCCCCAGCTACTACCAAACCAGCAGCTGCTCATCTCCTCCTCTGGGTAGTCAGCACACAGGATTCTGGGGTTCATTCCAGGCTGGGCCACTTTCTCCCCCTCCTGGCCATGGAGGCATTAACACCACCAGGCTGCCATCATTTTAGCCTCCAGCAGGGAATTTTTGACGGAAGGCACATCTCCAGGGCTCCATTGGGTCAGTTGGCAACGACTCCCAGGCAAAAAGTAGTGGTGTGAGAAGGGCAAACACACAGGCCTAGTGTCTTCAGTGAAGTTTACAGACACTTCCAGTTCCAAAAGGGCCAAGTCATAGGCATAATCCATTGAGTAGTTTCTATTTACTACTACTTGCAAGACTGGTATCCTTTTTGCACTGGATGGGAGGATCACTTCCCAGCCATTAAGGTCTAGGGGTAGGCCGTGAAAGCAGCTGGCTGGTACAAGGACCCAGCTCTCTGATACCATCACACCATGACAGGGATTGGATGTTGGGGTAAGTACAATAGCCTTCCAGGGCCAATCACCAGGTTGGGGGGCAATCCTGCATTCTGGTAAAGCAAGGGTACAGTTGTTAGGGGCCTCTTCTGGCATATCTGGTGCAACAGGCTGGGGTTGCTCAGGGAAGGACGCACCAGTGATTCGTTGCTTGATCCAGCTCTCATAAGCTACCATGGCTGTAAAGACCCCTAGATGGTTCCTCCTTGCACAGCCATGGCCAAAGCTGGTGATTCCAGCCAGGAGCCACTGCTCTGCCTCCTCACAGACCAGTGGACCACCAGAGTCTCCCTGGCAGGTATCCTTTTTGCCCTCCTTAAATCCAGCACATATCATCCCAGGCAGTAAATCAATTGTCACATTGTAGGGGCCTCTGGAGTTTAAGAGACACTGACAGGTTGAAGGTCCAACAATGTCAATTTGGACTTCCTGGAGCACCCGTGGTGGTCGTAAATTTACCCCTTGCTGGATGTCTCCCCAGCCCAAGGACCAACAGGAGGCTCCATGGGGGAATTGGTGATTGGCCCGAGGCAAGCAGATGATCTGCACAAACTCCGTGAAGTTGACAGGTTCAGAAAGATGCAACAGGGAAATGTCACTCCCAAACTCGGCAAAAGTGTAATTATCCGGGACCAGAATTTCTGTTACATTCCGGTACTGTGCTTGGCCCTCCGGCGTCAGTGTGTGCAAGCCCAGGTACACTGATAAATCCTCTGGGTTAACCAAAGTCCCATTCAGGAACACGCAGTGAGCAGCAGAGATGACCCAGGATTCAGTAATGAGGGAGCTGCCGCAGAGGTGGAAACCATTTAACTGCAGACTTGCCTGCCATGGCCAGTCTTTTGGCATGGCATTGGAGCCACCCACAACCTGGGGACGGGGGTAGACTCGACCACACTCTGGATCATGTGTTTTTCCTGGGGTGGGGTGGAGAGCCAGTAGCAGAATGAAGAGAATTGGGATCATGCTAGTGCTGAGTTATGGGAACGCCAGAGCTCTGGGGGCTAGACATCATCTTTCAAAAACTTATCAAGGGGGGCTGGAGCCAAGATGTCAGAGTAGAAGCACAAACTTGGTGGGGACTCCAATCACTTTCAATACATATAAAATGACGCTAAACAAACTTTAGAGCTTTAGAACCCACAAAGTGACAGAGAAAAACACATTTCCTGCTGAAGGAAGCCTGGCAGGCAGACTGGAAGGGTATATCACACTGATCTGGGAGCCAAGCACAGTCTGGTATGAGCTCCACAGTTCCAGCTGCAGGCTGGTGGAGACCAGGACCTGCCAGATCAAACTTCAGGAAAGTGAATCTTCAGTAGCTGTGGAGGTTTCCAGACTTCTCAACCCATAAAAAAGTAAAAGGTCAGTGTGGAACTTGGTTAGAACAGAGGTGGACTGAACAGTGTGGTCCAGCCCCTGCCCTGGGGTGAGAAGAAGCACAAGGTGCAGTGGCCATGCAGTCTCCACCATGTGGCTGCTTCCAGAGCACCTGCCTGCAGACTGTAGGGAGAGCAAGTGACCATTCAGAGGGTAATTGCTCTTGCTCTAACCTGCTTGGATCTGGATCTTTGTCATGGGTGGTGGTCTTGGGTTGTGTGACCAGTGAGCCAGAACTTGTGCAGGCTCTAGAGAGGGTAACCCCAAGCGATTTGGGACATAGCTCTCTCTATTTTGGAAGCAGAGTTCTATTGTGGCAAAGAGTTCAAAAGTCAAGTAATTGACTGCCAAGATGAGCAAACAATGGAAGCACAAACAGACCATAGGATCCTGTTTTGGGGACAAAAAGGATCAAGGTATGGAGTGGAGGAAGACAGAGAAGTCAGAACACCTGCATCAAAACCTTCCAAAAATATGAACTGGTTACAGGGCATGGAGGAGTTCAAAAAGGATTTTGAAAATCAAGTAAGGGAAGTGGAAGAAAAATTGGGAAGATAAATGAGAAAGATGCAAGAAAATCAGGAAAAAGAGAGTCAATAGACTACTAAAGGAGACCCAAAATTAAATGAAGAAAATAACACATTAAAAATAGGCTAATTTAAATGGCAAAAGAGGCCCAAAAAGCAAATGAGGAGAAGAATGCCTTAAAAAATAGAATTTGCCAGATGGAAAAAAAATTCAAAAACTCACTGAAGAGAATGATTCTTTCAAAATTAAATTGGAGCAATTGGAATCTAATTACTCTATGAGAAATCTAGATACTATAAAACATATCCAAACAAATGACAAAATAGAAGGCAATGAGAAATATCTTATTGGAAAAACCATTGACCTGGAAAATAGATCTAGGAGATTAAAATTATTGGACTACTTGAAAGCCATGATAAAAAAGAGCCTAGACGCCATATTTTAAATTCTCAAGCAAAATTGTCCTGATATTCTAGAACCAGAGTGCAAAATAGAAATTGAAAGAATTGAATGATCATCTTTTGATAAAGATCCCCAAAAGAAAACTCTTAGGAATATTATAATAAAATCCCAGAGTTCCCAGATCAATGAGAAAATACCGAAAGTAGTCAGGGAGAAACAATTTGAGCATTGTGGAAACACAATCAAGATAACACACAACCTAGCATCTTCTACATTAAGGGATAAAAGGGCTTGGGATAGGATATTCCAGAGGTCAAAGGATCTGGGACCAAAATCAAGAATCACCTACTCAGCCAAAATGAGTATAATGCTACAGGGAAAAAATATGGTTATTTAATGAAATAGAGGGTTTTCATGCATTCCTGATGAAAAAAACAGAGCTGAACAGAAAATTTGACTTTCAAATACAAGAAGCAAGAGAAACATGAGAAGGTAAAAAGGAAAACGAAATCATAAGGAACTCATTAAAGTTAAACTATTTATATTCCTACACGAAAAACAATAATTTTAACTCATAAGACTTTCCTTAATATGAGTATAATTGAAGGGAATATACACACATACATATGTATGTATAGGTGGGTGTATGTGTATAACAGATATGTATGTGAGTGTGGGCATATGTACATTCATGTATACATAGAAAGAGGGCACAGGTTAAGTTGAATATGAAGAGGTGATATCCAGAAAATAAAATTAAGAGGTGAGAGAGGAATTTATTGGGACAAGGAGAAAGGGAGAGATAGATTAGGGTAAATTGTCTCATATAAAAGAGGCAAGAGAAAACTTGCAATGTAGGCGCAGAGCAGGAAGGTGAAAGGGAATAGGACAACCTGATTCTCATTGAATTTGGCTTAAGGACGTAATAACAAAAACGATCAATTGGGCATCATTCCCTATAGGAAAATAGGGGGGTAGGGGATAAGAGGGTGGGTGATAGAAGGGAGGGGAGGCCAGATTAGAGCAGAGGGTAGTTAAAAGCAAACATTTTTGAAAAAGGATAGCATCAAAGGAGAAAATAGAATAAGTGGGGGGCAGGATAGGATGGAGGGAAATATACTTAGTCTTTCACAATCTTACTGCTATGGAAATGATTTGGATAACTACACATGTACAACCTATATTGAATTGCTGATTGCTGATCCTCCCAGTGGGAGGGGTGAGGAGGGAAGAAGGGAAAACATCTGGAACTCAATGTTTTAAAATCAAATGTTTAAAAATTTGTTATTTACATGCAACTGGGAAATAAGATATACAGGTACTGGGACATAGAAATCCACCTTCCTATATCTACTACGGTAATGTTTTGCATAGCTATACATGTACAACACATACTGAATTACTTATCTTCCCAGAGGGAATGGGTGACAAGGGAGGAAGGGAATGGATCTGAAATTCGAGGTCTTAAAATTAAATGTTTCAAATGTATATAAATGCTATTATTAATATTATTTTGCATGTAATTGGGAAATAAGATGTGCAGGCATTGGGGCACAGAGATCCACCTTGCTCTAATGGAAAAGTCGAAGGGGGTATGGGAGAAGATACGGGAGAGAGCAGATTGGATGGGGAGATTTCTTGTGGGACTGCTATTCTGGGATGGTGGGTAGGAAAAAAATTGTAACTCAAAATCTGGCAGAAATGAATGATGCAAACCAGAAGTTAATAAAGCATTTGTTAAAAAAAAAAAAAAGAAAGAAATCCACCTTCCTTAATGGAAAGTTAGGGGGGGGATCATGGTGGAGGATATAAGAGAGAACATATTGGGGGAAGTGTTATTCAGCACTCTTACTATTTTGTGGTCAACATAAGGGAAAGATGGGGAGAAAATACTATATCTCAAAATTTTGTGGAAATGAATGTTGAAAACTAAAAATAAATGAATTAATTAATTTAGAAAAAAAAAATCGAGGAACCAGAGGGCAAAATAAGACCTGTAAGGGTCCACTGATAGCCTCTTGAAAGAGATCCCAAAAGGAAATTTCCTAGGAAAATTGTAGCCAAAATCCAGAGTTCTCAGGTCAAGGAGAAAATATTGCAAGCATCCAGGAAGAAACAATTTTAGTATTGTGGAATCACAATCAGGATAACACAATATCTATCACCTTCTACATTAAGGGATCAAAGTTCTTGGAATGTGATATACTGGAGGTCAGAGAACCTAGGATTACAACCAAGAATCACCTATCCAGCAAAACTGAGTATAATACTTTGGAGGGGTGGAGGAAGGGAGGAAATTGGACATTCAATGAAGTAGAAGATTTTTAAGCATTCTTGATGAAAAGATCAGAACTGAACAGAAAATTTGACTTTCAAATACCAGAATCAAGAGAAGCATGAAAAGGTAAACTGGAAAGAGAAATCATAAGGGACTTATTAAAGTGGAATTGTTTGCATTCCTACATGGAAAGATGTTATCTGTAAATCATGAGATTTTTCTCAGTATTAGTGTAGTTGAATAGAATATACATACATACACATATACATAAATACGTATATATATATATATATATATATAGAGAGAGAGAGAGAGAGAGAGAGAGAGAGAGACAGAGAGAGAGAGAGAGAGAGAGACAGAGAGAGAGAGAGACAGAGAGAGAGAGAGACAGAGAGAGACAAAGAGAGACAGAGACATCCAGACAGAGACAGAGACAGAGATATAGAGAAAGACAGAGAGACAGGGAGATAACAGAGAGAGACAGAGAAATAAGAGAAAGAGGGTAGAGGGTGTGTTGAATATGAAGGGATGATAATCTAAAAAATAAAATTAAGGGGTGAGAGAGGGAGAAGGAGAGAGGAAGAAATAGAATAGGCCAAATTATCTCACATAAAAGACATAAGAAAAAAACTGTTACAATGGAGGGGAAGAGGGAGGAGCTCAAAGGGAATGAGTCAACCTTACTCATTGGATTTGACTTTAGGAGGGAATAACATACATACTCAATTGAGTATTTTACCCTATAGGAAAGTAGAGGGGAAGGGGAGGGGAGGGATGATAAAAGGGAGGACAGGTTAGGGGAGGGGGTAGTCAAAAGCAAACACTTTGGGGCGTCTAGGTGGCACAGTGAGTAAGAGTGCCGGCCCTAGAGTAAGGATGACCCGGGATTGGATCCAGCCTCAGAAAATGAGCAACCACACATAAATAATGACTGGCCGCATAACTTTGAGCAAGTTACTTAACCCCAACTGCTTAAAAAAAAAAAAAAGCAAACACTTTTGAAAAGGGACAGGAGCAAAGGACAAAATGGAATAAGTAGGGGGTTAAGATAGGATGGAGGGAAATATAGTCTTTCAAAATATGACTATAATGGAAATGTTTTGGGTAACTGCACATGAATATATTGAATTGCTTATCTTCCCAGTGGGGGTGGGTGAGGAGGGAAAAGGGGAAAAAATCTGGAACTCAAAATTTTAAAAACAAATGTTTAAAAATTTGTTTTTTACATGCAAATGGGAAATAAGATATACAGGCAATGTGAATACAGAAATCTATCTTGTCCTACAAGAAAGTAAGGGGGAAGGGGATGAGAAGGAATGGGTTATAGAAGGGAGGGCAGACTGGGGGGAAGGGTAATCAGAATGCATGCTGTGTTGGGGTGAGGAGTAGGGCAGAGATGGGGAGAAAATTTAGAACTCACCATCTTGTGGAAATGAAATGTTGAAAACTAAAGATAAATAAATAAATTCTGGAAAAAAAAGTCTTACTGTTAACGCCAAACTACACTCTAAGTACACAATAATTGTTACCTCCATTCTATTTCTGAATTTACAGATTTGGAGATGGAGAGAGAGACTATATTAAAATACTATCTTCGTCTGGTTCTCCTGACTAGCTCCCCATCTAGTCAGTATAGTAAGTTTTTAAGTAGCCAGTATAAAGTAGTTACAGCAGGAATTAAGACTGCAAAGTGGAACTTAGAAGTTACATACAAACTGTCCCAAAGATCAAAGCTACACTACTTATAAATTGTATTAATTAATTGCATTAATTTGAAAAATTACATCCTGGTAATATGTACTAAATCAGGAGAAACTATTTAACATTTTCTGTCAGGGCCTTTTGGTTCTATAATATGTATAACTCAGACAGTTCTAGAAGACCAGAACACCAAATGGTTTTGATAATTTTGAATGGACATGAATATGTTAATTTAAAATTTTATCGAAGATTTTGAAATGATTTGGACCTGTTAATGAATTAAGCCCAAGGTAGCACAAATAAGAGTATTTTCCCTGCCTCAAAACCTATAAAAATGAGACCACAAACTCTTGCTCCCCTTCCCCCTTCACTGTTTTATCTCCATGGGTGTGGTCCCTAATGCTGAGTACTCCCAACTCTAATCCATGGTTATGAGAGTCATTTTCTCTGCCTGTAACACTCCTGTCTCTTCCAATCATTGCCTTGCTTCCTTGACCACCCCATTCCTACACTGTCTGCTTTTGGACCACACCCTTTTTGACTGCTTGTCCCTGAACTTTTTTTGTCATTTGTCCCTACACCCCTGTGATTGCAGCCTCACTTCCCACTGCCATTATGCTCTTTCCTCCTGAGTAAATAAAACAAAACAAAAAACAAAAAAACAGATGTGCCTGCCCCTATTTCATAATTTTATGAATTTTCTATCCAGCCACCAAGAGAGACAGACAAGGACAGGGAGAAACACAGATAGACGAGAGAGAGAGAGACAGAGACAAAGAGAAACAGAGAGAGACAGAAAGACAGACAGAGAGAGAGACAGAGAGAGACAGAAATAGTAAGAAAATTCTAGGATCTCTGTGTCTGTCTCTCTGTCTCTGTCTTTTTCTATCTCTCTCTGTGTCTCTGCCTCTGTTTCTCTCTTTTAATCAAAAGGACATCCTTATGTCCACATGACCAAGAGAGGCCAAATGTTCTATGCATGCAGTTAAATGAATTACCACTCATTCTTTTTGGTCACTAACATAGCTCATTCAGTAGCAGTTGGCAGTTCCTTTGAGGAGCTGCTGATTTCTTATCTCTTTCCTTGCTGTGATTACAAAACAGGACAGATTGAAAGAGTATTGGGTAACATTATTACAGTCTGCATGACAAGTAGATTCTTTCTATACAGGAAAGAAATGTTCTTGTGCTTCCTCCATCTTAAAATACACAGAAATACTTTACTGAGAAACAGAAAGGAGAAAAAATCCAATGATATAAAGGGGCTCTTAAGTTGGGAAATATTACTTGTGGTCATTAATATTCTTTTGACACACTTACATACTTCCTCTTTTAAAAATGCATATCTTATGTAAACTGTACTGTCAAGTTTTTTTAGAGCGATTATGTAATTGAAGATTATTCCTATATTCTCTTTTATGATAATTCATAGACTTGCTACTAAAAGTAGAGTACAGCAGTGAACATTGGACTATAGGAAAAA
The DNA here is from genome assembly GCA_011680675.1 of Gymnobelideus leadbeateri. Taxonomy (NCBI): domain Eukaryota; kingdom Metazoa; phylum Chordata; class Mammalia; order Diprotodontia; family Petauridae; genus Gymnobelideus; species Gymnobelideus leadbeateri. The sequence continues at coordinate 283,804 of WOXC01007541.1, forward strand.
AAACAGGTTCATAATGGATCAAAAATGAGTGTTGAAATGAAGCTAGAGATTATCTATTCCAACTCTTTCATTTCCAGATGAGAAAATTTAGCCCTAGAAAGATCAACTGATATGCATGAGGCCACATAGGTATTACCATACTTATTTAGTTGGGGCTTTTCAGTAGGTTTTTAAATTTATTTTAAAATTAAATGCAAAAGCAAAGGATAAAAATTCCATATACATAGCAGAACATGAGAGAGGATTCAATATTAAACAATTCTATATAAAAAAGCTCAGTATAAAACAATACATTTCCATTTCAAGAAGACCTATATAATAAATACTTCATGGCTTTTTTCAAAGCTGCCCAGGTTTTCTTTATTTCCTTGCAGGCTTTCTCTTGTTCACTGCTGTGTACTTTTTATTATAATTCACCCCACCTCCCTCATCCCCAACCCATAAAGAAAGCTAAAATTTTATACATACATATACTTGGACATCTACACACACACAAATACATATGTATATACACATATATTTACACACATGTACATTCATACACATATGTGTAGGACCATAGTATGCTTATTTCCACTTGTCATATGTTTCTCTGAAGGTAGATAGTATCTTCCTTCATAAATCCAAATCTGTTCATTTTTTTCTATATAAATCAGCTCATTATTTCTTACATCACAACAATATTCCCACCCAGTCACATGCTATCTGAGAGATTGTCTGTCAAAGTTTCTCCCCAGTTTTCTGCATTTTTCCTATTGGCTGCATAGATATTATTTCTTCAAGAAAAAATAATTTATAATAGTCAAAATTATCCATTTTACACTACAACAATGATATCACTTTATGATATAGTTTGAGGTCCCATACTACTGAATCTGTTTCCTTTACATCTTTTTCCCTGGTTTCTTTGCAGTTACTAACCTTTTGTTCTTCCAAATGAACTTTGTTACTATTTTTTTTTTTCTAATTCAGAAAGACATTTTTAGTAAGATAATTGGTATGGCATTATATAAGTAGATTAGATAGGTAAAATTGTCTTTTTAAAAATAATGTTGGCTTTACTTACCCATGGCAAGTAGCTTCCCAAATATTATATAATATCTATAGTAACTTTAAATGGGATTTCTCTTTCTATCTCTTGCTGTGGGATTTCACTAGAGATATACAGGAATGCTGAGGATTTATGTGGGTTTATTTTATATTCTGAAGCTTTGCCAAATTTATTTATTGTTTCAAGTAGTTTTTTACTTGATTCTCTAGGATTCTCTTGAATGAAGTTAAGGATTGTTTCTATAATTTCTTATTTGACTCACTCATTCTCTAGTATTAAATTCTTTAGTTTCCAATTAGATTTTAGTCTATCTTTCCATGGCCCTTTATTGCATATTATTTTTATTGCATCATGGTCTGAGAATGATGCATTTAATACTTCTACATTTCTGCACTGAATTGTGAGATTTTATGCCATAGTACATGGTCGATTTTTGTGTATGTGCCTTGTATTGCTGAAAAGAAAGTATATTCGTTTTTAACCCCATTCAGTTTTCTCCAGAGATATCTAGCCCCTCTAAAATTATATTCACCTTCTTAACTTGTTTCTTGTTTATTTTGAGGTTATATTTATCAAGTTCAGAGAGGGGGAGTATAGTTTTGCTATCTATTCCTTCCTCTAATTCCCTTAACTTCTCTAGGAATTTGGATGCTATACCACTTGGCGCATATATGTGAAGTAATGATATTGCTTCATTCTCGATGGTGCCTTTTAGCAGGATATAGTTTCCTTCCTTATCTGTTTTAATTAGATCTATTTTTGCTTTTGCTTTATCTGAGATAAGGATTGCTACCCCTGCTTTTTTTAATTTAGCTGAAACATAATATGTTCTACGCCAGCCTTTTATCTTTACCTGTGCATATCACCTTGTTTCAAATGTGTTTCTTGTAGACAGCATTTTGTAGGACTATGGCTTTTAATCCATTCTGCTATCTGCCTCCATTTTATGGGAGAGTTCACACTATTCACATTCACAGTTATGATTACTATCCGTCTCTTTCCCTTTGCCCCCCATTTATGTTTTTGTTTCTTCCTGATCCCTTCCCCTCCTTAAGGGTTTTACTTTTGACCACTGCCTCCCTCAATATTCCCTCTCTGTGACCACCTCTTCTTTTTTAAATTAATTTATTAGTTTAGTTTCAGTTAACAAGATTCAATTCCATAGTTCCTTGATTTTCAAATTTCCTTTACTTCCCTCCCCCACCCCCCATGACAGCATATAGTTCAGTATAGGATCTGCAAATACATTCATATTAGACATTAATCCAATTACAAAGGTGTATTGTACTAGATGGGATGAAAAATGGTAAAGAAGAAATAAAGCCAAACAAGGAAAAGAAAAAGTTCATTTAGTTTGCTTCCATCAGGATTCAAGCTCAGTTCTTTCTAGTTATATCTCTGGATGTCTCATTTCTCTCTTTCATGGGGCTTTCGGTCTTGACTTATATAACTGCATTGCTGAAAAGAGTCCAGTCTGTCATAGTTGGTCATCACACATATGATGTGTCTGTGACTGTATAAAAATTTCTTCTGATTCTTCTTCTTGCTCAGCATCAGTTTGTATAAGCCTCTCTGGGTAAATTTGAAATACGTCTCCTCCTCGTTTCTTATAGCACAATAATATTCCATTACATTCATATACCACAACTTGTTTAGCCATTCCCCATTTGATGGGTACCCCTTTAGTTTCTAATTCTTTGCAACCATGAAAAGAGCTGCTACAAATATTTTGGTACATTTGGGTCTTCCTCCCATTTCTTTTTTTTTTTTAAACAAATACTTTATTAACTTCTGTTTTACATCATTCATTTCCACCAGATTTTGAGTTACAATCATTTTCCCCCCATTATTCCCCTACCCAACCTCCCAGAACAGTAATCCCACAAGATATCGCTTCCTCCAATCTGCTCTCTCCCATACCTTCTCCCATACCCCCATCGATTTTTCCATTAGAGGAAGGTGAGTCTTTGCATCCCAATGCCTGCACATCTTATCTCCCTATTACAAGCAAAAGAGTATTAATAATGGTATTTATATATATTTGAAACATTTAATGTTATGACCTCAAATTTCAGATCCATTTCCTTCCTCCCTTGTCACCCATTCCTTCTTGGGATATAAGTAATTCAGTATATGTTGTACATGTCTAGCTATGCAAAACATTATCATAGTAGATATATTATACAAGGCTGCTTATAATTCCCTCCCACTCATCCCACTCCCCACCTGGTCCATTCCCTACATGATCCTGTCCCTCTTCTATAGTGGGTACTTCCAACCTCCCCTCACCCCAAGGATGCCCTCCCATCCATCATCTCTCCTCTCATCCCCTTCCCCCTATCCTGCTGCAGGTTGAGATATCCCATTTAGTATGTATGTCATTTTCTCCCTGAACCAAATTCAATGTGAATGTGGTTTTGCCTTTTTAGCCTTCCTTATTCTCCCCTCCTTTGCACCCACTTCCCCTACATGAGATAGTTTACCCTACCATGTCTCTCCCCATCTCCTCTTGCCACTTTCCTCTCTCACCTCATAATTTCATCCCTTGAGTACTCTCCCTTCCCAACAAAATCAACCTATGCCCTCTATCCATATATAACTGTAGCCATATACACATACATTCACATATGTATTCGTATGACCATACCCCCTTCTTCCATTATTTTCATAGTGAGAAAGATATCATCAGTCACAGATATTGCTTTTCCATATAGGAACGTAAATAGTTCAACTTTGATAAGTTCCTTTTGATTTCTTTTCCCTGATTACCTTCTCAGGCATCTCTTCCTTCTTGTGTCTGGATGTCAAATTTTCTATTCAATTCTGGTTTTTTCTCAAGAATGCTTGAAAGTCCTCTATTCCACTGAATGACCATATTTTCCCCTGAAACAAAATACTCAGTTTTGTTGGGTAGGTGACCCTTGGGTTCATTCTCAGTTCTTTTGCCCTCTGGAATATCATATTCCATGCCCTTCAATCCCTCAGTGTAGAAGCTGCCAGGACCTGGGCTATTCTGATTGTGTTTCCACAATATTGAAATTGTTTCTTCCTGGCTGCTTGTAGTATTTTCTCCTTGATCTGGGGATTCTGGAACCTGGCTATAATATTCCTGGGAGTTTTCTTTTGGGATCTTTTTCAGGAGGTGATCTGTGGATTCTTTCAACCTCTATTTTGCCCTCTGATCTAAAACATCAGGGCAGTTTTCCTTGAGAATTTCTTGAAGGGTGATTTCTAGGTTCTTTCTTTGATCATGGCTTTCAGGTAGTCCAATAATTTTTAAATTGTCTCTTCTGGATCTATTTTCCAGGTCAGTGGTTTTTCCCATGAGATATTTCACATTGCCTTCTAATCTTTCATTTGTTTGGATCTGCTTAACAGCATCTTGATTTCTCATAAAGTCATTAGCTTCCATTTGCTCCAGTCTAACTCTGAAGGAATGAATCTCATCAGTGAACTTTTGAGATTCTTTTTCCATCTGGCAAATTCGACTTTTTAAGGCATTCTTCTCCTCATTGCCCTTTTGGGCCTCCTTTGCCATTTGAGTTAGTCTATTTTTTAAGGTGTTGTTTTCCTCAGTCAGGCTGTTGACCCTCATTTCATACTTTTCCTGCATCCTTCTATTTCTCTTTCCAATTTTTCCTCCACTTCTCTTATTTGATTTTTAAAGTCCTTCTTAAGGTCCTCTATGGCCTGCAACCCACTCATGTTTTCCCCTGGGGCTTTTGGAGCAGGACTTCTGACCTCACAGTCCTTTTCCCGCTCTATGCCCCCAAAATAGCAGTCTAGGGTTGCATTTTTCTGTTTCCTTTGCCTTGGCATGGTGCCACTTGATTACCTGACTTTTGGGTTTGTTGCCACACTATGGCTTTAAGGCCAGATAGAGGAATTTTCGTCCCGAATGTGTGGGGGGCAACTTCCGTTTCGGGCAAGCTGTAAACCCACCCACAACTTCCATCCTAGATCACAATCCAGATCCAGGGAGGTTAAAGCAAGAGCGATTACCCCCCAAGACTGATCGCTGGATCTCCCCACGATTTGTAGGCTGGGAGCCGGAAATGCCTCTGAAAACTACAAAATGGCGTGTCTCCTCAGCAGCCTCTAGCCCCCAGGGGAGGGAGCTGACGCATTCCCCAAATACAGGTCCCAAAGTCCATAGGACACTAACCTCTTACTTTGTCTTAGGCAAGTCTATGTTGATAATTCTGGCGTCTCCACAGTTCCTGGTGTTCTGGGGTTCCTCCAGCCGGCTGCTGGCCCTGCCGCCCTGGGGCTAAAACCTCGGCTCACGTGGACCTGCCTTCCTCCCATTTCTATGATATCTTTGGGATATAACCCTAGAAGTGGTATTGCTGGGTCAAGGGGTATGAAATTATTTATAGTCCTTTGGGCATAATTTCAGATTGCTCTCCAGAATGGTTGGACAAGTTCACAACTCCACCAGAAATGTATTAGTGTTCCAATTTTTCCACATCCTCTCCAGCATTTGTCACTTTCTTGTTTTGTCATCTTAGCCAATCTGACTGGAGGGATGTAGTATCTCAGAGTTATTTTGATTTGCATTTCTCTAATCAATAGTGATTTAGAGCATTTCTTCATATGCTTATAGATATCTTTAACTTTTTTCTCTGAAAACTACCTGTTCATGTCCTTTCACCATTTATCAATTGGGGAATGACTTGTATTCCTTTAGATTTGGCTCAATTCTCTATAAATTTTAGAAATGAGTCCTTTATTAGAGACACAATTTGTAAAAATTCTTTCCTAATTTCCCACCTCCCTCTTGATCTTGGTTACATTGACTTTGTTTTTACAGAAGCTTTTCAATTTAATGTAATCAAAATTATCCATTTTGAATTTTATAATGCTCTCTAATTCTTGTTTGGTCCTAAAGTCTTCCCCTCTCCACAAATATGACAGGTAAACTATTCCTTGCTTTCCCAGATTGCTTACAGTATCATCCTTTATACCTAGATCATGCACCCATTTAGACTTGATTTTGATATATGGTGTTAGATAATGATCTGTGCGCAGTTTCTGCCATACTGTATTCCAGTTTTCCCAGCAGTTTTTGTCAAAAAGAGAATTCTTATCCCAAAAACTGGGATCTTTGGGTTTATCGAACAATAGATTACTATATTCATTAACTGTTGGGTCTCCTGCACCTAATCTATTCCATTGATCCACTACTCTACACCTCCGCCAGTACCAAGCAGTTTTGTTGACTGCAGCTGTCTAATACAGATTAAGATCTGGCATAGCTAGTCCACCTTGGCTAGCATTTCTTTTCATTAATTCCCTTGATATTCTAGACCGTTTGTTTTTCCAAATAAATTTTGTTATTATTTTGTCTAACTCTAAAAAGTAGTTTTTTGGTATATTGATTGGTATGGCACTAAATATATACTTTAGTTTGGGTAAAATTGTCATTTTTATTATATTAGCTCAATCCAGCCATGAGCATTTGATATTTTTCCAACTATTTAGATCTGATTTTTTTTGTGTGAGAAGTGTTTTGTAGTTGTGATCATACAGATTCTCAGTTTGTTTTGGTAAGTAGATTCCCAGATATTTTATAATGTCTACAGTGACTTTAAATGGGATTTCTCTTTCTATCTCTTGCTGTCGAGTTTCATTGGAGATGTACAGGAATGCTGAGGATTTATGTGGGTTTATTTTATATCCTGCAATTTTGCCAAATGTATTTATTATCTCAAGTTATTATTGTCTCAAGTAGTTTTTTACTTGATTCTCTATAGAGTTCTCTACATATATCATCATATCATCTGCAAAGAGTGATAGCTTGGTCATTTCTTTGCCTAATTTGATTCCTTTGATTTCTTTTTCTTCTCTAATTGCTAGTGTTTCTAGTACCAGATTGAATAAGAGGGGTGATAGTGGACACCCTTGTTTCACTCCTGATCTTATTGGAAAGGCTTCTAGTTTATCCCCATTGCATATAATGCTTGCTGATGGTTTTAAATAGATGCTATCAACTATTTTAAGGAAATTTATTTATTCCTATACTTTCTAGTGTTTTTAATAGTAATAATAATATTAGTATAATAATATAATATATATAATATGTAATAATAGTAATAATAATAAATTTATTATTTCCTATACTTTCTAGTGTTTTTAATAAGAATGGATGTTGTACTTTGTCAAACGCGTTTTCTGCATCCATTGAGATGATCATGTGGTTTTAGTTCATTTATATCCATACCCTCTATCTATGTATATCCCTGTCATGATAATCATATAAATTTCAATATTGACAGCTATCAGCTTCTCATATAGTGTGTAAACAGTTTGTTCTTTTTGCATACCAAGTTTTGTGCATGTGTGCATGAGTGTGCATGTGTATATGTGTGTGAGTCTGTGTTTTCCTTGTTTACCTTTTTATGTCTTTCTTGAGTCTTGTAATTGGAGATCAACTTTTCCATTGAGCTCTGGCTTTTTCATCAAGAAAGTCTGGAAGTCCCTTATTTCATTAAATGACCATTTCTTTGCCTGAAAGGTTATGCTCAGTTTTGCCAGGTAGTTGATCCTTGGTTGCAATCCTAGTTCTTTTGCCTTACAAAATACCAAATTCTAATAATTCTGATCTTTTAATGTAGAAGCTGTTAGGTACTGTGTAATCCTGACTGAAGTTCCATGATATTTGAGTTGGTTCTTTTTGGCTGCTTGCAGTATTTTCTCCTTAACTCTGTGATTTTGAAATTTGGCTACTATATTTCTTGGAGTTTTCAATTTGGGATTTCTTTCAGGAGGAAACATGTGAATTCTTATGATAACTATTTTACCTTCTGATTCTAGGACTTCAGGACATTTTCTTTGACAATAACTTGGAGGATGTTGTCCAGGCTACTTTTTTCGTTGTGGCTTTCCCCTAGACCAACAATTCTTAGGTTATCTCTCCTTTATCTGTTCTATGGGTCATTTGTTTTTTCAGTGAGATATTTTATACTTTCTTCTAATTTTTCAATCTTCATGTTTTGCTTTATTGACTCTTGGTGCATCATAGAGCCCTGAGCTTTGATTTGACTGATTCTAATTTTTGGTGAATTATTTTCTTCAGTTAATTTTTGAAGGTCCTTTTTAAGGGAGGTATTTTCTCCAATTAGGTCACCAGATTTTACTTTTTAAGGATTTGTTTTCTTCAGTGAGACTTTTTTTTTTCCAATTTGGTCACTGTAGATTAAATTTTATCTTCTACCTCTCTAATTTGGGCTTTAAAATCTTTCTTGAGCTCCTCCAAGAATGCTTTTTGGGTTTGAGACCAGTTCATATTTCCTTCTGTGGTCTCAGGTGTGAGTATAGAGTAAATGTTGTCCTCTATATTAGGTTGTTCTTGCTCCCTATAATAAGCTCTGACCCATTTTCTTGCCTTCCTCTTCTCCTTCTTAGCTTCCTTCCTTCCCATTGTAATTTCCTATTTCCTAATTTCTCAGGCAGGGAGCTAAGGGCCTGGATGTTTGTGTGCTATAGCCTCTGGGTATCTAGACTGAGGCCAACGCCAGGTGTTTCCCCTGAGTTACCCTGAGGCTCACAGAGTAACCTGTCTGTTGGGGAAGGGTGTTCTGGCTGCTTCAGATTTCTGCCTCTATGGCCCTGGGCTACAGCTCAGGCAGGCTCAGCAGGTGGTAGTTGGCAGTGCTAATGTCTTCAGATTCCCCTGGTAGTTCTGAAGTCCATCTGGGCTTCTTTTGTTAGTGCTTGCTGTCTCTAACCCCTGGGCTTTGGGAGCTCTTGATGGTCAAGTGAGGTGGGGCTTGTTGGAACCCCTCCCCCTCTTCTCTTCAGACTCCTTACTGCCCCAGTTATACCCTTTCTCACTGGCTCCTAAGTTATTTTCACTAATTCAGGATTTTACTCTGGGTGGGACAGTTATCTCTGGGTTTTCTAGGTCAGGTATGGGGAATCAGAGCACCTAAAGTTTCTTTGCCATTCTGGCCCCTGGAAAATCAGGCAGGTGATTTTTAAACTTCCAGGATGTGAGCTGATAGCCCCAGGAGAATCTGCTGTCTTTGCTTGGGGCCTTGTGCTTACCCAGCTCTGATGGATCCTCCCATCCAGTGGTGAGATGCTTTTGAGAGGGCTGTAAATCACCCTTGGGGTGGGTGAGTCTGCTGTCTTGGGATCCTTTTCTCTCAGTTGCAGTCTGCTCTCTAGTCCAGGCTGGTGCAGCCCCTGTGTGCTCCACACTCCCCCTGCCCCCACCCACACTGTCACTTTCCTGGGCTGGATTCTGCCACACTCTGTCTCCCAGTGGATTCTGACATTCTAAAATCCATTCAGATTCACTTTTTTATGTTTAGTGATGGGACTCACAGAGGACCTTAGAAAAGTTAATGCTTCCATTCTGTCTTCTTGGCTCCACATGAGGAACTCTTTCTATAGAGACTTTACCCAGTTATAGATAAACAACTCCTCTGTAACTCAGTTTCTTGGAGTATTGAGGGTTTGAGGGGCTTACATATGTCCATACGACTAGTATGTAGGAGAAGAAAGACTTGAAACAATGTCTCCTTGTCTCTATCCATTGTACCACAACCCCCTTTAATAAAGTGAAAGCAATACCCCATCCATCCATATATATATATATATAAAGTAAACCATATATATGTATACATATATATGTATATATATATGTATATATATATGTGTATATATATATATGGTTTACTTTAAACTGAGGGTCATCTTTATGTACATAATCTGAAGGTGCATTTTTGGCCACAACACAGTACAAGGTTGGGTTGTTGTAAAGAAAGGTGGCTACTTTGTTGTTCTCAGAGAAGGTGAGAATGCAGTAAAAAAGCTGAATTTTTTTTTGCTTTTTCTCGTGCCATTGTCTGAGCATTAGTTATTCCTTGAAGTAGACAGCAGAGCTGAGATAGTACTAGGTTCAGATCTTCATGGCATTTTTTCCTATCATTTGCTCCTGGTTCTTTGTTGATTTCTTGTTGGCATTTGTGCATAAGTGTATTGTTCTCTCTCAAAGCTATACATGAAATATTCTTGCATAATGGTTATTTTTATAAAGCAACATTTTGAATCAAGTACTGTGTTTCCTACTCCCCTTCCCCAACATTATGAGGTTTTCATTTCCTTCCTCTATCCTGGCTAGTTGCCTGACTTTTAATTAAAGGAGCAATGCCAATACCCTCATTCCTTTCTCTCTCACATGCTTAGAATAAGTTACTAATGAACCACATCGATTTGGGATATCAGTATTAACTTCAAGGTATTTGAAAAAAGAAAATATCTTCTATTCATATATTCAATACATTTCTTTAATACCTACTATTCTTCAGGTTCTGTACTAGGTTCTATAGGGAAATAATGACAAAAAGACAAACAAATCATAGGCCTAGCCAGCAAGGAGTTCATAATCTAGTGAGTAGCTTATATTCTTTGGAGGAAGCTAGGTAGCACAGTGCATAGAGCACTGGGCCTGGAAACAAGAAGACCTTGGTTCTAATATGACCTCAAACACTTACTAACTGTGTGACCCTGGGTAAGTCATTTAATTCTGTTTGCCTCAGTTTCCTCATTTGTCAAATGAACTGGAGAAGGAAATGGCAAAGATTTCTAGCATCTTTACCAAGAAAAACCCAAATGGAATCATGAGAAGCAGACCTGACTGAAACCACTGAACAACAACAATAACAACAACACTTATACTCTTTGTGAAGAACCCTGAAGTTGTTGAATATTTCCCAATCATTCATTTGCCTTAAATAGTCCATTATAATAGGCTATTCTGTTTTTTTTTTATTTCATCCTGATGTTGACTTGAAAATCCATTAGGGAGAGGAAATGGATACCACCCATAGCAGTGTAGCAATGGTTTGTAAATGTTAAAAAAATGTACAAAATACATATAAAATCAATACAAGGCAATTTCAGGTGATGGGAGAAGTACTAGAAGATAGAGATTTGAGGGGAGGCATCATATAGCATTTGGCATTTAACCTAAATTTGGAAGAAAGAAATGGGGTTTTTAGGGGATGTGGGAAGGGACAGAGGCTGTGTGAGGATACAGAAATAAGATGGAATATTTAGTGTGAGGAAGAGTAAGAAGCTAATTTAACTGGACTATATAATACATGAAGGAAGGTACTAACTAAACATGTAGTAAAAGAATGTTTCAGATCAGTTTTAATGAAGTTTAAATGCCAAATACAGAAGTTTGTCTTTGACCCTAGGTATAATAAGCCATGGAAAGGAGAATTCAAAGTGATCAGACCTGTGCTTTAGGACTATCACTTTGTAAACTCTTTGAAGATGGATTGGAGAGAGGAAAACTTTGAAATAGAAAGAAATATGAGCCTATTTTAATAATCTAGGTAAGAGATGATGTTAATCTTGTGAGTGGTGTGTAAATGATAGATCAGGCATATTATGGATATAAACAAGATAAGACTTGGCAACTCAGTTGTGTAGGGTGTTGGAGAGCAAAAAGTGAAAGATGATTCTGAGGTTGTAAATTTGGGTGACTAGAGTTATACTGGGATAAATATACAAAGGCCTCACCCACCCTAGGCAGATGTGGCTAGTTTTCCTTAAAGATACTGAAACTGTTCTCCAGTTGGGGACTAAACCTCAATTTGATGAAATTACCTGATCACTTGAATATAAAATAGCCTTGACATCAGCAAGACCAACAGCAGCAGCATAGGAAAACTGCCCTCAAGTGAATCAAGTGAATCTCAATAAATATCCATTACTGGTTTGAATATCTTTTTTTTTTTTTGCTTTTTGGAGGGCAATTGTGGTTAAGTAACTTGCCCAAGGTCACACGGCTAGGTTTTTGTTTGTGTGTGTTAAGTGTCTGAGGCCGGAACTGAACTCAGGTCCTTCTGACTCCAGGGCTGAAGCTCTACTCACTTCGACACCTAGCCGCCCCCTGGTTTGAATATCTTTACCCTGGTATGACTCAAGAAACCTCATTTCATTAATGTTAACATTTTAGTAACAAAATCATGAGGTTGTCATTTCTTCCCATACACAACCTAAGCCACCTAACAGGTTTTTCGGACATTTATCAGCCTGGTCAGCCTTGTCCTATGACAATAGTGATGGTGGATTGAAAGTTTGATAGAATTAGAAATGTTTGGAAGAGGGGTTGGGTTAGGGATAAAGGTAATTAGTTCTGTTTTGGATTTGCTGAAATTCTAAATGTCTATGGGATGTCCAGTTCAAGATATCCAATACAAAGTTGGTAAAGCAGGACTAGAGCTTAGGAGAGATACCAAGTTTGAATATATAGTCATCTATGTAAAGAATTGAACACATGGAAATTGATGAGGTTGAGAGAAGAAATGAGGAGAGACAGAGACAGAGAAATAGAGACAGAGACAGAGGCAGATAGACACACAGAGACAGAAACAAACAGAGACAGAGGGAGAAGATGGCCCAGGTTGGAGTATTAAATCACTCCTATAGTTAGAGAGGATGATGAAGTAAAAGAAGACTGAATAGACCTCTGCAGGGGGAAGAACCAAGCGAGAAAAATGATTTGAAAATGTATGAGAAGTTTTCTCTCAGCCTTTTCCATGCTTACTGGTGGTAGTTTCACCTCTTCAGTCCTGAGTTTAAGTGTGATAAGCTGTGCCTTTTGTGGCCTCTGCCCTGCCCCAGTAGCTGGGAACCTTGAGAAAGAGGGAATGGCTCCTGTACTGACAGCCAGGTCCCAAAGGAGCCATTTGGGTCCAAAGGCAAGACCAGGAAGACTGGAGTTGGCCCCTGCTGTTGATGGAGCTACGATTTGGACCAGCCCTTCTTGAAAGCAATGTGGAATAATGCTGAGAAAATTACTAAACTATGAAAATACCTTTTGGTCCACCAATACTACTAGTACCTGCAAAGTGATCAAAGAAAGATGAATAATCCATATGTACAAAAACATTGCTAGAAGCTCTTTTTCTGGTGGCAAAGAAAGGGAAACTGAGAAGATTCCCATCATTTGTGAATGACTGAACATGTTATGGTTTACAAAGGTGATAGAAAAGTATTGTAATATAAGAAATCACACAAGAAACATTTTCGTGGAACTTAAGGACAATTTGTATGAATCACTGCAGAATGAAGTTAGCAGAGTAGGAGAAAAAATATTCAATGACAATACTGTAAAGGCAAACAATTATGAAAGATTAAAAAACTCTGATTGACACAGTGACCAATCATTATTTTTCAAGAGGATTCATGATAATATATTCTACCTAACTTCAGACATTTATGTCATTGACTTTTATATTAGACCTTCCAATAAATAATCTGGATTTAATTTCTTTAAATATCAACAGATTTGATCTCTTTGCTTTCCAAGGGATTCTTTTTTTTTTCAGCCATAGATAAGGTTTATTAAAGCAGTGTTTGGAGTGAGATTTTTTTCACATGTAAAAAAACATTTAAATAATTTTTCTTTTTAACAATTGTTTTTAAAACTATGAGTTCAAGATTCTCTCCTTTCTCCCCTCCTTACCCACCCCCACTGAGAAGACAAGCAATTCAATATAGGTTATACATGTGTATACATGTATAAAAAGCATTTCCATAATAGTCATATTGTGAAAGACTAAGTATATTTCTGTACATCTTATGCCAACCCCCATTTATTTTATTTTCTCTTTTGACCCTGTCCATTTAAAAAAGTGTTTACTTCTAACTAGCCTATCCCCAAATTTTTCTTCCCTTCTATCATACTCCCTCTTATCCCGTTCCCCTGTTCTTTCCTGTAGGGTAAGATACCAATTGAGCGCCTATGTTATTCCCTCCTTAAGCCAAATCCAATGTGAGTTAAGGTTTCCTCTTTCCCTTTCCTTTTCCTCCTCTTCCCCTCCATTGTAACAGCCTTCTCCTACCTCCTTCATTTGAGATATTCCACCCAATTCCATCTTTTCCCCTCTCCTCCCAATATATTCCTCTCTCACTGTAGCAGCAAGCACCCTAACATCCTCAGGGTGGCTGCCAACACAGGTTCTTAGATCTGCTTTTCAAAAGGAAAAGAACTCAAAATTGGTTAACATGCTCAAACAACATATATCATTTACCTAGTTGAGGGGAAAAATGTCAGCACCCGAACTTCAGAGTATACAGACAGTAGTTTCAAAACAGAGAAACAAACAGATCAAGCAGACAGGCTTCCAAACTGTCCAACCATTACATCAATACCAAAATCACAGTTACCAGAGAGGGAAGCATCAACATCTGGGTTTTCAAAGCCGGGGAGCTTTCAATGGCTGCCAAAAGTCTCATCTGGTCAAATCACACAACACTCTCAAAGTGAGCCCAAAAGCAAAGCCTCCCATCAGGGTTTATATAGCCTTCTCCTGGCTCAGAGAATGTAACAACCTTCTTGACCCACTGCCCAATCACAAAATATCAAGGTGTAGGCGTTCCTGAAAAATAAACCTCCCACCACAGGCTCTAGGTGCGCTTAACCTATGGGCAGGAAAGATCTTTAAATTTGCATTTCCATTACACTCACCTCTTAATTTTATTTTTTGATATCATCCCTTCACATTCAACTCACCCTGTGTCCTCTGTCTTTGTATACATATACACACATATAAACACACACATACACCCACCTATAGATATATATGTATGCATACATACATACACACACAAACACACACACACATACATACATATATATATATATATATATATATATACATATACATAAACACATAGATAATCCCTTCAACTTTCCTCATATTTAGAAAAGTCTCATGAGTTACAAATATTATCTTTCCATATCGGAATGTAAATGGTTCAACTTTAATTAGTTCCTTATGATTTCTCTTTCCTATTCACCTTCTCATGCTTCTCTTGCTTTATATTTCAAAGTCAAATTTTCTGTACATTTCTTTTTTTTTCACCAAGAATGCATGAAAATCCGGGGCGGAGCCAAGATGGCTGAGTAGAAACAGCTCCTCCAAGCCTCTCTGCCCCCAGATTCTCCACAAACTATGTAAAAAACGACTCTGAAAATCTTCTGGAGCCCCAGCACCCACAGAACGACACAGAGAAGCTAACCTCCCGCTGAGGACAGCCCAGCACCCTGCAGGAAGGACCAGCGCAGTGGTCTGGGAGCCGGCAGCGCGCAGAGCGCAGGAGCCGAGCCCAGGTCCACATGAGCCGAGGTTTTAGCCCCAGGGCGGCAGGGCCAGCAGCCGGCTGGAGGAACCCCAGAACACCAGGAACTGTGGAGATTCCAGAATTATCAACATAGACTTGCCTAGGACAAAGTAAGAGGTTAGTGTCCTATGGACTTTGGGACCTGTATTTGGGGAATGCGTCAGCTCCCTCCCCTGGGGGCTAGAAGCCACTGAGGAGACACGCCATTTTGTAGTTTTCAGAGGCATCTCTGGCTCCCAGCCTACAAATCGTGGGGAGATCCAGCGATCAGTCTTGGGGGGTGATCGCTCTTGCTTTGACCTCCCTGGATCTGGATTGTGATCTAGGGTGGAAGTTGTGGGTGGGTTTATAGCTTGCCAGAAACGGAAGTTGCCCCCCACACGTTCGGGACGAAAATTCCTCTATCTGGCCTTAAAGCCATAGTGTGGCAACAAGCCCAAAAGTCAAGCAATTAAGTGGCACCATGCCAAGGCAAAGGAAACAGAAAAATGCAACCCTAGACTGCTATTTTGGGGGCATAGAGCGGGAAAAGGACTGTGAGGTCAGAAGTCCTGCTCCAAAAGCCCCAGGGGAAAACATGAGCGGGTTGCAGGCCATAGAGGACCTTAAGAAGGACTTTAAAAATCAAATAAGAGAAGTGGAGGAAAAATTAGAAAGAGAAATGAGAAGGATGCAGGAAAAGTATGAAATGAGGGTCAACAGCCTGACTGAAGAAAATAACACCTTAAAAAATAGACTAACTCAAATGGCTAAGGAGGCCCAAAAGGGCAACGAGGAGAAGAATGCCTTAAAAAGTCGAATTTGCCAGATAGAAAAAGAATCTCAAAAGTTCACTGAGGAGATTCATTCCTTCAGAGTTAGACTGGAGCAAATGGAAGCTAGTGACTTTATGAGAAATCAAGATGCTGTTAAGCAGATCCAAACAAACGAAAAATTAGAAGGCAATGTGAAATATCTCATGGGAAAAACCACTGACCTGGAAAATAGATCCAGGAGAGACAATTTAAAAATTATTGGACTACCCGAAAGCCATGATCAAAGAAAGAACCTAGAAATCACCCTTCAAGAAATTCTCAAGGAAAATTGCCCTGATGTTTTAGATCCAGAGGGCAAAATAGAGGTTGAAAGAATCCACAGATCACCTCCTGAAAAAGATCCCAAAAAGAAACTCCCAGGAATATTATAGCCAGGTTCCAGAATCCCCAGATCAAGGAGAAAATACTACAAGCAGCCAGGAAGAACAATTTCAATATTGTGGAAACACAATCAGAATAGCCCAGGACCTGGCAGCTTCTACACTGAGGGATCGAAGGGCATGGAATATGATATTCCAGAGGGCAAAAGACCTGGGAATGAACCCAAGGGTCACCTACCCAGCAAAACTGAGTATTTTGTTTCAGGGGAAAATATGGTCATTCAGTGGAATAGAGGACTTTCAAGCATTCTTGAGGAAAAACCAGAGTTGAATAGAAAATTTGACATCCAGACACAAGAAGGAAGAGATGCCTGAGAAGGTAATCAGGAAAAGAAATCAAAAGGAACTTATCAAAGTTGAACTATTTACATTCCTATATGGAAAAGCAATAACTGTGACTGATGATATCTTTCTCACTATGAAAATAATGGAAGAAGGGGTGTGGTCATATGAATACATATGTGAATGTGTGTGTATATGGTTACAGTTATATATGGATAGAGGGCATAGGTTGATTTTGTTGGGAAGGGAGAGTACTCAAGGGATGAAATTATGAGGTGAGAGAGGAAAGTGGCAAGAGGAGATGGGGAGAGACATGGTAGGGTAAACTATCTCATGTAGGGAAGTGGGTGCAAAGGAGGGGGAGAATAAGGAAGGCTAAAAAGGCAAAACCACATTCACATTGAATTTGGTTCAGGGAGAAAATGACATACATACTAAATGGGATATCTCAACCTGCAGCAGGATAGGGGAAGGGGGATGAGAGGAGGGATGATGGATGGGAGGGCATCCTTGGGGTGAGGGGAGGTTGGAAGTACCCACTATAGAAGAGGGACAGGATCATGTAGGGAATGGACCAGGTGGGGGGTGGGATGAGTGGGAGGGAATTATAAGCAGCCTTGAACAATATATCTACTATGATAATGTTTTGCATAGCTAGACATGTACAACATATACTGAATTACTTATATCCCAAGAAGGAATGGGTGACAAGGGAGGAAGGAAATGGATCTGAAATTCAAGGTCGTAACATTAAATGTTTCAAATATATATATAAATACTAAAAAAAAAAAAAAAAAAAAAGAATGCATGAAAATCCTCTATTTCATTGAATATCCACATTCTCCCCTGAAGTATTATATTCAGTTTTGCTGTGTAGGTGATTCTGGCTTTTAATCCTAGCTCCTTTGACCTCAAGAATATCATATCCCTAGCCTTTTGATCCCCTAATGTAGAAGCTTCTAGGTCTTGTGTTATCCTGATTGTGTTTCCACTATACTCAAATTGTTTCTTCCTGACTGCTTGCAGTATTTTCTCCTTGACCTGGGAATTCTGGAATTTGGCTATAATATTCCTAGGAGTTTTCTTTTTGGGATCATTTTGAAGAGGCTATCAGTGAATTCTTTCAATTTCCATTTTGCCCCTGGTTCTAGAATATTGGGGCAGTTTTGCTTGACAATGTCTTAAAAGATGCTATCTAGGCCCTTTTTTGATCATGGCTTTCAGGTAGTCCAATAATTTTCAAACTATCTCTCCTGGATTTATTTTCAAAGTCAGTGATTTTTCCAATAAGGTATTTTACATTGCCTTCTATTTTTTTCATTCTTTAGGATTTATTTTGTAGTATCTCGATTTCTCATAAAGTCATTAGCTTCCATTTGCTCCAACCTAATTTTGAAAGATTTGTTGTCTTCAGTGAGCTTTTGAAATTCCTTTTCCATCTGACCAATTCTGCTTTTTGAGGCATTCTTCTCCTCATTGGCTTTCTGGACCTCTTTTGACATTTTTGTTAGTCTATTTTTAAACATGTTATTTTCTTCAGTCAGGCTGTTGACTCATTTTTCATGATTTTCTTGCATCATTTTCATTTCTTCTCCATTCAAAAGCATCCATTCTGTGGTACTCAACTTTCCTCATATTTAAGACATGGTCAATATGGAAATTTGTTTTGTTTGTCTATGACTTGTTATTACAAGGATTTTGCGATTCCCCCACTCCCGCCCCTGGAATGTGGAGGAGGAAGTGGGAGTGTTTGAAAATAGATATTTGGTAAGGATTGCCCTCATTCCTTAGACTAAAGGAAGAAAGATGAGAAGAATCCCTTTTCATATGGGCACTCCTCACTCCTGGTACATTTTTGTCTAATATATAATAAAGTTTTAAGACTCAAGTTCTTGATTCATATCAGCTTTTCGGATAAATGTTATGTTAAAGTGAATGAGACTAGAGAGTTAAGAGGCAGCCAAGTACAAAGTAACAAAGTCTAAATTTTGTGTCAGAAGGCTTGCATTTGAGATTTAGCTATAATTTTAATAGCCAACTGACATGATGCACATCTAATCATGAAAATAAAAAATGTTTTTAATTACCATTGATTGAGAATGACTAAAAAAGAAGTAGAACAGTATTTCTTCTTAAAAAAGGGATAGTGGGGACAGCAAAGCCTGAAAGAAATTATTCTGGTGATAAAGATAAAAAAAAGATATTAAAAGCCTAACTTGGAAGCAAGATCACAGATTAGTGAAGACTATGTTTCAAGATTGATGGAATGTTGGAGATAAAGGGTATACCAATGAGAAAACTATGCTAGATAAATCTTCCTTGCCTTTTGTTTTCTTATTGAAGAATGATGAACTTGGATCTAGGAATGAGACTCCTAAAATTTTCAGCAGGAATTGCATACCAGAAGTCAAAGGAGACAGAACCTGGTGAAGTTCTCATTTCTTCATTTAATAACTTCTGAATTTCGCCATAATTTTACACAAACAAGTCTTGATGTTTGTGATTTTTCTGACACAGATGAGCAGATGTTGTGCTATGCACCAAATCTCTAAAAGCTACCCACTTCTTTTCTGCTCTACTGTTGCCAACTATGTGTTGGCTCCACTTTCCCTCCAAGATAGCAACGAACTTCCTGCTCAAAGAAGTGGCCTAATCTGTTGACATTTATTCTTCTGGTAGCCATTTTGTTTAGGACTGTGGTTTTTGTTGAATGTGAATATTTAACTTGGAGAGGATAAGTCCATGATCAGTCCATCAATGTGCACCACATATTGCCTTCATCATTCTCTCATCCTGTCCATCTCTTCATTGTCTATTTCACCACAGTTTTTTTCTGGAAAAGGACTCCTTTCCTTCACCCTCGAAATTTAAACTTCCTTTATACACAAGACATAGTTACATAAGAATTCCAGTGACAGGGGCGACTAGGTGGTGCAGTGAATAGAGCGCCGGCCCTGGAGTCAGAAAGTGCTGAGTTCGGAGCCGGCCTCCGACACTTAATCCACACAAACAAAAACCTAGCCGTGCAACCTTGGGCAAGTTACTTAACCCCAATTGCTTTAAAAAAAAAAAAAAGAATTCCAGTGACAGTGACTGGCAGTTCATAAAACATTCCCTTCTAGTAGTTTCCATCTTCTCTGCTATCAAAAGTGATACATATTATTTTTTAATTTAAGGAATAAAATATGCATTTCCATTACACAGCATAATAAAAAGATACTTATACATGAAACTGCATATCTGCTGTGCACAACTTGCTATTCTTTTCAAAATGAAATAAAATTCTGGTGTCAGAAGGACCTGAGTTCAAATTCAGCCTGACACTTGACACACTTACTAGCTGTGTGATCTTCAGCAAGTCACTTAACCCCAATTGCCCTGCCCTCTCCCCTGCAAAAAAAAAAAAAAAAAATAAGATGCTTTTAGGGAGTGGCTTGGTAGAGCACTGAGTAAGAGCTCAGGCACCCAGAGTCGGGATGACCTGGGATAGGTTCCGGCCTCAGTACTTAGCACCCACACATAAATAACTAGCCATGTAATCTGAGCAAGTTACTTAACCCCAATTGCTTTAAAAAATACAATAAAATGATCATGTAAAAAAAAAGAAAACATATGAGAAGAAATAGACTATAGGTATAAATAGAGGATGATGTCAAATATTATGGAGACATCAATAATAATACTATATAACAAGTATATAGAACTTTAACTTTGCAAAAGAATTTGCTTATATTATTTCATTTGATCCTCACAAAAACCTTATGAGGTAGGTTCTATTATCCCATATTATAAATGAGGAAACTGAGGCTGACAGAGGTTAAATGACTTCCTTGAGATCATATAGCTAGTTAACAGAACAGCATTGATCTGAGGCCATGTTTGAGACCAGATTTGAGCTCAGTTCTTAAAATCTGTTCTTTCTGCCTCCAAAATACAGAACTCTGTCTAATACTCTACCTAGTGTAGTAGCAAGCACCCCAATATCCCCAGGGTGACTGCCAACACAGGTTCTTAGATCTGCTTTTCAAAAGGAAAGCAACTCAAAATGGGTTAACAAGCTTACTTTAATCAAACAAACATACATTACCTAGTTCAGGGGAAAAGGTCAGCACCCCAAACTTCAGAGTTACAGAACTTACAAATCAAACAGACAGGCTTCCAAACTGTCCCTACATTACATACATCAATACCAAATCACAGTTACCAGAGAGGGAAGCATCAACATCTGGGTTTTCAAAGCCGGGGGGCTCTCAACAACGGCTTCCCAGAGTCTCATCTGGTCAAATCACACAGCACTTCTCAAAGTGAGCCCCAAAGCAAAGCCTCTCCTCAGGGTTTATATAGCCTTCTCCTGGCTCAGAGAATGTAACAACCTCCTTGACCCACTGCCCAATCACAAAGTATCAAGGTGTGGGCTTTCCTGAAAAACAAGCCTCCCACCACAGGCTCCAGGTGCACTTAAGCTAGGGGCAGGGAAGATCTTTAAATCTGCATTTCCATTACACCTAGTTGCCTCAATAAGGTTGAGGATTTTGAAAAGGCCAGTGAGGATGAAAAGAGATCACAAAATGAAATCTTATTCTTACTTGGTAGTAACTGGGAATAGAAAAATTGAGATTAGAAAAAAATGATCTTACGTACCTGAACATTTTAATGTTTAAAAACTCTTTCCACACAACATATCTTTAAGGTAGATAAGAGACTAACTAAAACAGAATGATAAAACAAACATAATTAAAATGTCAAATATATGGGCCTTATAAGTTTTGTGTCATTGTGTGTGTCTATAAAAATTTTTTGATACTCATTCAATAACAATTCAACTCAATTTTATCCGGTCACAATTTAAACATTAATCACACACCTACTATGTGCAAGGAAGTAGGTGATTCATTATGCTGAGAAAGCAAATCATACCAGAATGTATAAGCCATTTTAGAAGACTCATTCATCCTTCAGGCTTGCATCTGAGGTTTGTTTTCATTGTTGTTTGATTTTTTTTTCTGTCACTAAGATTTGCAATGCATTCTGGTATAACTATGACTGAGTAAAGTCCTCATTTTCTAAGCAAAGCATATTGTAGAAAATGATGTGGCTTTGCTTAAAGAGATGGGCTCTTGGGGGGCAGAGTCAAGATAGCAGAGTAGTAACAGCACTTCCGCAGTGCTCTGGCCCACACCACTTCCAAATTTATGTAAAAGGTGTCTCTGAACAACCTCTGGAGCTACAGAACCCACAAAATGATAGAGAAGCTAACATCCCACTGAGGGCAGCCTGGCAGGGAGTGGCCAGCTCAGCACTCTGGGAGATGAGCCCAGGCCCTCACGAGTCAGAAGTTTTAGACCCAGGGTGGCCAAACCAGCAACCAGGTGGAGGGACACCAGAACAGCAGCAGCTGTGGCATTTACAGAATTATCAACAGATAGATGCCTTCGACAAAGTGAAAGGTCAGTGCCCTGTGGATTTTGGGACTGTTTGGGAGAGCATGTGGGCCTCTTTTCCTGGGGGTGAGAAGCTGTTGATTAGCTGTGGGGTGCAGCCAGCCATGTTGCAGCTTCAGATTCTGGCCTGCAGATGATAGCTGCTCTTGCTTTAATCTTCTTTGATCTGGATTTTGGTATAGGGTGGAGGTCCTGGGATGTGTGACCAGTTTGCCAGAGTGTGTGGAGGCTTCTGAGAAGGCACCCAACTAATACCTCCAGCAGCTGAGAAAACCCCAGCATTTGTGACAGAAGCTCCCCTGGCTGGTGACAAAGTCCTACTGTGGCAAAAAGCCCAAAAGTCAAGCAATTGACTGGCAACATGCCTAGGCAAAGGAAATAAAAGAAACAAAAAAAATTCAACATTAGACACCTATTTTGGGGGCCAAAAGGATCAAAGCATGTAAAAGGAGGAGGACTGGGAGGTCAGAATTCATGCACTAAAAGCACCTAGTGAAAATATGAGCTGGCTACAGGTGATAGAGGACCTTAAGAAGCAGATAAGAGAAGTGGAGGAAAAATTGGGAAGAGAAATAAGAAAGATGCAAGAAAAATATGAAATGAGAGTCAACAGCCTGACTGTAGAAAATAACAACTTAAAAAACAGACTAATTCAAATGGTAAAAGAGGCTCAAAAAAGCAATGAGGAGAAGAATGCTTTAAAAAGCCTAATTTGCCACATGGAAAAATAATCTCAAAAGCTCACTGAGGAGATTCATTCCTTCAGAGTTAGACTGGAGAAAATTGAAGCTAGTGACTTTGTGAGAAATCAAGATGCTGTTAAGCAGATCCAAACAAATGAAAGAATAGAAGGCAATGTGAAATATTTCATGGGAAAAACCACTGACCTGGAAAATAGTTCCAGGAGAGATATTTTAAAAATTATTGGACTACCTGAAAACCATGATCAAAAAAAAAAAGAATCTAGAAAACATCCTTCAAGAAATTCTCAAGGAAAATTGCCCTGTTGTTTTAGAACTAGAAGGCAAAATAGAGGTTGAAAGAATATTCCCATCACCTCCTGAAAAAGATACCCAAAAGAAAACTCCTAGGAATAGTATTGCCAGGTTCCAGAATTCCCAGATCAAGGAGAAAATATTACAAGCAGTCAGAAAGAAACAATTTGAATAATGTGGAAACACAATCAGGATAGCTCAGGATCTGGCAGCTTCTACACTGAGGGATTGAAGGGCTTGGAATATAATATTCTTGAGGGCAAAGTAGCTGAGATTAAAACCAAGAATCGCCTACCTAGCAAAACTGAGTATCATGTTTCAGGGGAAAATATGTTCATTCAGTGGAATAGAAGATTTTCAAGCATTCTTGATGAAAAAACCAGAGTTGAATAGAAAATCTGACATTCAGATGCAAGAAGCAAGAGATGCTTGAGAAGGTAAACAGGGAAAAGAAATCATAAGGAACTTTTCAAAGTTGAACTATTTACATTCCTACATGGAAAAACAATAAATGTAACTGACGAAACTTTTCTCAGTATGAAAATAGTTGAAGAAGGGTATATGGGCATAAGAATTCATATGTGAATGTGTGTGTGTATATATATATATATATATATATATATATATATATATATATATATATATATATATATATAATGTTTACAGGTATATATAGATAGAGGGCACAGATCAAATTTAATAGGAAGGGATGATACTTAGAAGATGAAATTAAGAGGTGAGAGGAATATAACAAGAGGAGATGGGGAGAGACAGAATGGGGTAAACTATCTCATATAGAAGAGGCAAGGGCAAGTGTTAGCAAGGAAGGGGAAGAACAGGAAGGCAAAAATGCAAAACCTTATTCTCATTGACTTTGGATCAGGGAGAGAACCATATACATACTAAATAGGATATCTCACCCTACAGGAGAGTAGAGGGCAAGGGTTTGAGATGTGGGACGATTGAAGGGAGGGCAGAAAGGAAGGGGGTGATGTAAGTTGGATGCACCCACTTTTGAAAAGAGACAGGATCAAAATAAGGGAATAGACCAAGTGGGAGGTGGGACAGGAGGGAGGGGAATACAGTCAGTCTTTTACAATATATCTACATTGGTAATGTTTTGCATAGCTACACATGTACAACCTATACTGAACTGCTTATCTTCCCAGTAAGGGTGGGTGACAGGGGAGGAAGGGAATTAAGCTGGAATTCAAAGTTTTAAAATCAAATGTGTAAAAATATATAAATACTATTATTAATACTACTTTACATATAATTGGGAAATTAGATATACAGGCATTGGAGCACAGAGATTCACCTTGCACTACAGATTAAGTTGAAGGGGGTATGGGAGAAGATATGGGAGAGAGCAGATGGGGTGAGGGGATATGCTTTGGGACTGCTATTCTGGGATGGGGGTAGGGAAAAATGAGAGGGAAATGGGGGAAAAACTGTAACTCAAAAGCTGATGGAAATGAATCATGTAAACCAGAAGTTAATAAAGCATTTGGAAAAAAAAAGAGAGAAAGGATCTGGATCCCACTAACATCTTTCATTTCATTTTATATGACATTGTTTTTTTTTTAATAAGCAATTGGGGTTAAGTAACTTGCTCAAGGTTACATGGCTAGTCATTATTTATGTGTGGGTGCTCATTTTCTGAGGCCAGATTCGATGTCGGGTCATCCCAACTCCGAGGCCGGTGCTCTTATTCACTGCACCACCTAGCCGCCCCAATATATGACATTGTTTAGAAGTTTTTGGAGTGATTCCTTAAAGTCAGTGCAGACATTTTGACCTCCAAAAGAAGAGAGATGATTCCCTGAATGTTGATATTTGTGTATATAACCCTTTCATGTTCCCCACACTGATTTCATTTAATATAATTGAGCCCTATTAAAATTGAATTCAACTGCCCCCAGCCATGATTGGAGCCATATTGGGATTTCCATTGCTACTTCATCTTTTTTAGCCTTAGCTGTATTATATCATGATTTTTCTGTAGCCTTAATTCGATTTCAATTAACTGTGGAACAAAAATACATCGAGAAAACCCAAGGTATGAGCCTTTATAAAATGTTTAGTACTAAAGTGTCTTTGTTTCCTTAAATAATGGCTGTGTTGTTAACTAGGAAAGCATTCTGCTTTATTTTATTTCATCATCTTTAGCTTCTCTGAAAACACATGTCACATGTAGGTCTTTTCTGATTTCCCTTTTTCTAAGAGTTATCTCTCTCCTGTAATCATTTTGTTTATGACTTTGTAAATATTTTGTATTTATCTATTTACATTTTTAGTTCATGAGCCCTCCCAGTAGAATGTAAATTCCTTGAGAACAGGTAATATTTGTTTTTGTCTTTGTATCTTCAGAGTCTATCCTAGTGCTTTGCATGTTTGAGGCACTTAATAGGTATCTTTTGAATTTCATTTTTATCCTTTTTAACCATTAGAAAGTTATCAATTTCATCATGTCTTTTATGCTGTCTTTAGATCTTTCTCCTATATTGGTCAATACTGAGGTTCTCCTATAAGTAATGCAATTGATTAAAAATCAATACAATAACATTTTTTGTCTTAATTTTAAATTAGTTGCTTTCCCCCTAACAATGTTAGCCAATGTCTTTCACTGCTTAATATCATTTTATCATCTGAATTTGGAATCAAAAGCATTGCTTGAGTATTAACTTTTCATATCTGAGCCAGTCACGTTGGAAGTCAAATCGATGAATACATATAGAGTATTTTTATTATATTATGCTTTGGTGATGTAAAAATAATTTTTACCTGTGTATGTGTTTGTGTGTGTATGTGCATGCACACATGTACACATGATGGAAACACAACTGAAATTAAAATATGATGGAAAGACAACTAAGTTCTATAGGACTATGATTATATATCAGTCATCATCCCTCTCCCATGGTTCCTATTGATTTTTCATTTAAGTTTTCTGAATTTTCTTTTTCATTTTATGACCTACTCTTTAGTAATAAAAAATGCTTAATTCATTGGTGTCTCCTTTCATCAAATAATAGATGGTAGTGTACTAAATGTCTTAGTGACTTGGTAAACCAGCAAAGACTGACTGGACCATAGGTTCTGACTAGGGGAGGAGTTTCAATTCAGATGGAATCAATAAGGATAGGAGGCATAATATCAAAGAACTTTAACACACACTCTAGACATTGATTCCACCCTCCACATGCAAAACAAATTTTACAACTGTTTGAATGATTTCCCTACTATCTCAGAGTACCACTTAAAAGTTAGATATTACATAGTGAGAAAACAGTTTTAACTTACAGAGGTAAAAAGAATTGCCAATAAATGGAGAACAACCAAAAATAGAATTCATTTTCCTATGACTTCAAATCCTTAGCCTTTTAGCAGAAATATATGCATTTATTGTATATGAATAATTATGCCTCTTAAGGGGAGGCGGAGGCGGAGGAAGCTGAAGGGGGGCGAGGAGGACAGGGTGGCTGAGGCCAGCGCGTCGATTGTGTAGGCCTGGCGCAGCGCCCGAGCGGCTGAGCTTGTGGACCTGGGGGCGCGAGGTGGCCGTCATGGCGGTGCCGGGGAGCCAGCTGAAGAAAATGCTGAGCAAGTACAAATAGCGAGACCTAACTGTACGGGAAACTGTCAATGTTATTACACTGTACAAAGATCCCAAACCTGTACTGGATTCTTATGTCTTTAATGATGGCAATTCTAGGGAGCTAATGAACCTTACTGGAACAGTTCCTGTGCCTTATAGAGGTAACATATACAATATCCCAATATGCCTGTGGCTTCTGGACACATATCCGTATAATCCCCTTATTTGTTTTGTTAAGCCTACTAGTTCAATGACCATTAAAACAGGGAAGCATGTTGATGCAAATGGAAAGATCTATCTTCCTTATTTACATGAATGGAAGCATCCACAGTCTGACTTATTGGGTCTGATTCAAGTAATGATTGTGGTATTTGGAGAGGAACCTCCAGTGTTTTCACGTCCTACGGTTTCAGCTTCCTATCCACCACACCAAGCAACAGGACCACCAAATACTTCCTATATGCCAGGTATGCCAAGTGGAATGGCTTCATACCCGCCTGGACACCCTCCCAATCCCAGTGGTTTCCCAGGTCATCCTTACCCACCACCAGGTGGACAGTACCCTCCAACCACAAGTTCACAATATTCTTCCCAGCCTCCTGTGACCACTGTTGCAGATGCCAGAAGAATGCACAAGCAGGTATGGATTTGTGGTCATTCGTATGTTTTCTGGGCAGAAAAACAGGCACTCAAGAGAAGCTTTGGTCCACAGCTGGGCATTCGAGTGCAGGATGCCAAACTCCACTGGCTAGGAAAGAGTGGCATGATGTGGGATCAGTTAATACCCACCTTGATTCATGCACGGCGGCATCTGCCAGATCCTGATGTGCTTGTGATACACCTGGGTGGCAATGATCTGGGAGCAATAAGATTGTTGGATATTATGATCCGAATTAAGAAAGATTTAGGATTTATCAAGCAGATGTTCAAGAATGTCGTTTTAGTATGGTCCAACATTGTGCCTCGAAAAGCATGGAACCAAGAAAAACCTCAGAAGGTTATGTATGAATGTATGAAGAGGGTCAATCTAGAAATGTGCAACTTTATGAAGACCATCGGAGGATGCATTATCAAGCACGATACCCTTATACCAGCATCTCCAGGTTTATTCCATCTAGATGGTGTCCTTTTATCAGAAAGTGGTACTGATGTCTTCAACCTGGATTTGCTTAGTGTTTTGGAAACTCTGATTTAACTGAGGGAATTTGGGGGAGGGGGGTGAGAGGGAGGAAAGAAAGCTAAAAGGAGCACTTCTGGCCTGGGAAACTGATCCAAAGTAGGAAAATGTTTGGACACCTCACGAGGAATTTCCACTAAAACAAGGGTAACTTTTGCCCTTGGAGAGACTAGTTTGCCTACATCATATCTAAAGGGACAGTTTTTTGGACTGATTTGATTCCCTGAAGGTTTAGTGGTGCTTCTGGCCAAAATAGCAGAAAGTGTTGATTTCTTCTTTGTTACCTAAATGGAAAGTTGTGTTTTCTAACAGGACCTGTTTGATATGATTTTTTTTTAAAATTCTTTTCTTTTCTTTTTGGTGTATGAAGTAATGCTTGTAATTTATTTAAAGAGATATTGTCAAATAGGTTAGGCCTCATATTTTTACATACAGATCTTTTTGGTATGTCCTGAGTTAACAAATAACTACCTGGTGTTGGAAACCTATTTTGAGTGTCCTAAAACATAATGGTGTCTACTTTTTATAATTTCTCTTTGACACTAAAAAAAAGGTTTGTTTCTCTACCATTTTGTCCTCTATTCCAGTTGCATAATCCCCCGTTTCTGACATAACTTTAGAGTACTTTGGAGCTGGATTCTGTTTTGTTTTGTTATTCACCAGTATAAAAATAATGGCATTTAAGCTCTGGCAATAGAGTACTGAGATCAATCCTATATCATTTGTGTCTCCCATAGTGATGTTTTTCATGTGTGTCACACACATTACATATGTAATTTCTCTAGTTAATAGGCCCACATTTTTGGTTTACTTTTTTAAAACTACATTACGCTACTGAAGATTTCTTGCATAGCGAGCTTAATGATTAGTATTTTGATTTATACTTTGCAAGGAAAATTTTGGGGGCCCAAATCAAATTTTATTTTCTGACTATATTAAAATCATTTAATTTAGCCACAAGCGTTTAGTGCTGTGCTAACCAAAATCATACTTGTCAAATGGATTGTATATTTTTTAATGTACTAAAAGGTGTAAACAAAATAAAACTTAATTTTAAAAAGAAAAAAAAATAATTATGCCTCTTAGACCCCTGAGTTTTACATCAAAAGGTTTTTCTCTCTCTGATCTCTCTCCTTATTGCTCCCTTTAGTTTTTCACTATTCATTCAGCATCTGCATTCACTTTGTTGAGGAAGAACAGGGTAAATGGAGAGGGCACTATAAACTCAGGCTTCCTTCAGTCCCTACTTTTTGGATCTCTGCCCCAAAATTCCCTAGGGATAAATGCCAATGCAGTGTCAGAGATTTTAATTTAAAAATATAATAAAAGATATTTCTCTCAAAATCACCTCTTCTTTTTATTGTCACAATGAAGACTTTCTTACCACAAAGGACCCAATTTATGGGTATTTGCAATAGAGGTACTGAGCATTCTGCTCTCCCAAATGGTAGACTTTCAGACTCAAATTTAACAAATTCTATAGAAAAAGGGTCAAAAATTTCCTTCTACTTAATTTGGACTGGATAGAAAGATTAAGAGTTTATTCACCATGTCTAGCCAGAGAAAGAAAGGACAGAGAATTTGTAATTCCAAAGGATTCAATTACCTGATCCTGAAAAGATTTCTGAGAGACAGTAGGAAACAAAATCAAATTGCCTGACAAATACTGCTAAATTGCCTCCAAATTCACATTGAGACTGACAATCGAAATGGTTATTTAAAGGAACAACCTGTTCACTTCGATAAGGATGTACTTCTCATCTATCTTCATACGGTGAAATGGTTATTATGACTCATTTATATTCTAGTAAGAAATCATCAATAAGTCATTTTAATTTCCATTGAGATGAGTAGGGTTACAACCTACAGAGTACAAAAGATGGTAATACAACTGGGGAGAATTTGGAATCATACAAGGGAATACCTAATCTAGAAGTTTCCATTGAAGAATTACTCAGTCTCTTTGTAATAGTCTAATATGAATTTCCTTTTTTTTTTTATAAGCAATTGGGGTTAAGTAACTTGCTCAAGGTTACACGGCTAGTTATTATTTGTGTGTGGGTGCTCATTTTCTGAGGCCGGATTCGATCTCGGGTCATCCCAACTCTGAGCCCGGCACTCTTACTCACTGCGCCACATAGCCGCCCCCTAATATGAATTTCTAATTTATTAGATGGTTAGATGTGAACTTAGGTGGATATTAGATAGTAAAGTTCATTTAGGAACAAAGGAGGCTCAATTTCCAAATTGATCTCTGTTCAGTGTCACTACATAAATACGCCATCAACAGGTGATGAGGGTGGGAGATGATTGTGCAGGTTGATCTTAGGCTCATTTTCTTGCCATTCTAAAATATTTTTCAACCACCATAATTTTCTGTCTTCTAGTACAAACATAACAGTTATATACCGAGGTGTACTAGAGCCAGATTATATGGGTTTAAAAGAGCTAATTTTAAAATTTTCAATGTGAGAATTTACAGCTTAAAAATTGGAAAACATTATAAATAAGGCTTTGCTTTTTTGTTTGTGTTATTGTTGATTTCTAAACTTAATAAAAGATGGGATAAGAGCTGATATTATAAGCAATCTAGGAA
Organism: Gymnobelideus leadbeateri; assembly: GCA_011680675.1. NCBI lineage: Eukaryota > Metazoa > Chordata > Mammalia > Diprotodontia > Petauridae > Gymnobelideus > Gymnobelideus leadbeateri. The sequence continues at coordinate 314,290 of WOXC01007541.1, forward strand.
AGGAAGCAATCGTTTACATGTCAGATTTATGGAGAAGAGAAAAATTTATGATCAAATAAGAGATAGACAGCATTACAAAATGCAAAGTGGATAATTTTTATTACATTAAATTGAAAAGGTTTTGTATAAGCAAAGTCAATGCAAACAAGATTAGGAGGGAAACAGAAAATTGGGAAAGAACTTTTATAACCTCTCATAAAGGCCTCATTTCTAAAATATTAAAAGAAATGAATCAGATTTATAATAATACAAGTCATTTCCCAATTGATAAATGGTCAAATGGCAGCTTTCAGAGGAAGAAATTAAACGTATCTATAAGCATATGAAAAAATGCTCTAAATCACTATTGATGCAAGAAATTCAAATCAAAACAACTCTTAAGTATCACATCTCTCCTGTCAGGTTGGCTAACATGATAAAACAGGAAGATTATAAAATGCTGGAGAAGATGAGGGAAAATTGGAACACTAATGCATTGATGGATGGTGGAGTTATGAATTGATCCAATTATTCTGGAGAGCAATTTAGAACTATGCCCAATGGGGTATAAAAATGTGAATACCCTTTGACCCAGGGATACCATTTCTAGGGCTGTATCCCAAAGAGATCATAGAAATGGAAAAAGCACCCTCATGTAAAAACTATTTTTGTGGTGGCAAAGAATTGGACATCAAGGGAATGCCCGTCAATTGGGGAATGGCTGAACAAGTTATGGTATATGAATGTAATGGAATACTATTGTGCTATAAGAAATGAGGAGCAGATGAACTTAATAATAACCTGGAAAGATTTATATAAATTGATGCTGAATGAGGGGTGCAGAACCAGGAGAACATTGTTCATAATTATAGACACATTATATTTATGATAGCTAACTTTTATAAATTTGGCTTTTCTCAGCAATGCAAGATTCTGAGAAAATTTCAATATAGAGTCTCAATGGAAAAGGCTATACACATTCAGAGAAAGAATTAGAGTCTGAATGCAGATTAAAGCAAACTATTTGCTCTGTCTCTGTCTCGGTCTCTCTGTCTCTGTCTCTGTCACTGTCTCTGTCTCTGTCTCTGTCTCTCTGTCTGTCTGTCTCTCTCTGTCTGTCTCTGTCTGTCTGTCTGTCTGTCTCTGTCTCTATCACTCTCTGTCTCTCTGTCTCTCTCTTTTGTTTCTTCATTCTCATGGTTCATTCCATTGGTTATACTTCTTCCTTACAACTTGACTATCGTGAAGATATGCTTTAATGTAAAGGTATATGTAGAACCCATATCAGATTGCATGCAGATTGGGGAGAGAGTGGGGAGGAGAAGGAGGGGGAGAAAATTTGGAACTCAAAATCCTGTGCAACTGAATGTTGTAAACTCAAAAAAAAAAAATTAAAAGGAAAAAAATGGGAGTAGTAATAAAGCAGATAAAATATAAAATTATGTCATTAGCATATTTTTGATAGCTGGTTGTTAAATTTACCAGTATATCAATGCTATATGTCATATTAAAGCTTTCCAAAAGCTTTCCATACTTTATTTTAATATATTTTTTTTGTTTTCAACATTCTGTTCCACTAGATTTTGACTTTTACATTTTTGCCCCTTCCTTTCCCTCCCCCTTGGCAAGCTGGTGTAAGGGTTATGGGATTTGAAGATCTTCCATGCCCCATAGGACTTGCTGACATAGCAGGAATGGGTGGGGCAAGAGGAAGCAGAAGGAAAGCTACAGTTCTGGTGGTGTCTGGCAGCAGCAGCAGCGGTAGCAGTGCTAGCATCGAGGTAGAGGTGGAGGTGCAAACCGCTTTTTGAGCCAGCCAGAATTTCTGCTAAGGACTCTTGTTGGGGACTGCCAGGGACCGGAATTGCAAGGATCTGTAGCGGTTGGGAGAACACTTCCTGGACGCTGAGCAGTTGCTGTGAGTGGGGAGAGAAGGACCTTTGCATCAGGTAGCCTGTTCTGTTTTGAAGGCTTGAGAATGTGGTTGTTTACTACGTTACCTACATGTGCCAATTTCATAACTACTCTGATGGCTTTGACTTTCTGGTTTTGGGACTCAGTTATTTGGTATCTCAATAAATGTTCTGGCTTTATCCCCCATATAGAGCACCTGGTATATTTTGTGATTAATAACCACATAAGCCTATTTATAATTGCCATAGGCATAGTGAATATTGCATTGTTAATACAGATGGCATGGAATCTGATATAGGCTTTGCATATACATTCTTATTAGATATATTTTTAATGATTTAAAGAAGAGTTAGAACTAATAGGAGAAACCATATGAAAGAAGAAACAAAACACACAAACAAACGAAAACAAAAGGAGAGCCAATAGTATGCTTCCATCTGCATTCAGACTCCATAATTATTTCTCTGGATGTGGATAACATTTTCCAACAGGAGCCTTTTGGTCTTAGAACCTTGCATTGCTGAGAAAAGCTAAGTCTGTCAAAGTTAGTCATTACACAATGTGAATATAACTGTGTACAATGGTCTCCTGTGTCTGCTCCCTATACTCAGCATGAATTCATAGAAATCTTTTGAGTTTTTTTCCTGAAGTCTGCCTGCTCCTCATTTCTTATAGCACAATAGTATTCTATTACATTTATATACCACGACTTGTTCAACCATTCCCCAATTTATGGCCATCCCCTCAGTATCTAATTCTTTACCCCCCAAATCAAGCTGATATAAATATTTTTGTACATGTGGGTCCTTTTCCCATTTTTTAAATCTCTTTGGGATAAAGCACTAGAGGTAGCATTGCTGGGACAAAGGGTATGCACATTTTTATAAGCTTTTAGACAGAGTTCCAAGTTGTTCGAATTTTCCCACATCTTCTCCAAAATTTATAATTTTACCATTTTGTCATGTTAGCCAATCTGACAGGTGTGATGTGGCACCTAAGAGTTGTTTTGACTTGCATTTCTCTAATCAATAGCAATTTAGAGCATTTTTTCCTATGACTATAGATAGCTTTAATTTCTTCTTTTGAAAATTGCCTCTTCATATCCTTTGCCCATTCATTAATTGGGGAATGAATGACTTGTATTCTTATAATTTTGAACAAGTTCTCTTTATAGTTTAGAAATGGATCTTTATCAGAGACACTGGTTGTAAAATTTTGCCCCCAGTATTTTGCTTCTTTCTTAATCTTGCTTACATTGGCTTTGTTTGTTCAAAAACTTTTCAATTTAATGTAATAAAAAGTATCCATTTTGCATTTTATAATGTTCTCTATTTCTCATTTGTTCAAAAATTCTTCCTTTCTTCATATATCTGACATGTAAATTATTCCATGCTCTTCCAGTTTGCTTATAGTATCAGCCTTTATATGTAAATCATGTACCCATTTGGATTTTATTTTGTAAGATGTTTGTCTATGCACAGTTTCTACCATACTATTTTCCATATTTCCCAGGAGACTTTGTCAAATAGTGAGCTCTTATCCCAGAAGTTGTGGGTTTTGAGTTTTTCAAGCAGTAGAGTACTATAATCATTAACTATTGTGTCTTATGTACTTAACCTATTCCACTGATCCACCACTCTATTTCTTAGCCAGTCCCAAATCATTTTGATGGTTGCTACTTTATAATACAATTTAATACCTGGTGTGGCTAGCCCACATTCCCTAGCATTTCTTTTCATTAATTTCCTTGATATTTTGGACTTTTTGTTCTTCCAGATGAATTTTCTTTATTTTTTCTAGCTCTGTAAAAAAATTTGGTGGTTTGATATAGCACTGAATAAGTAAAATAATTTAGGTAGAATTGTCATTTTTATTATATTAGCTTGGCCTACCCATGAGCAACTGATGTTTTTCCAATTATTTAGATCTGACTTTATTTGTGTGAAAAATGTTTTGTAATTATGCTCATATAGTTTTTGGGTTTGTTTTGGCAGGTAGACTCCCAAATATTTTATAATATCTACAGTAATTTTAAATATAATTTATCCTTCTATTTCTTGTTGTTTGGCTTTGTTAATAATATGTAGGAATGCTGATGATTTATCTGGATTTATTTTATATCCTGCAACTTTGCTAAAGTTGTTCATTATTTCAAGTAATTTTACTTGATTCTCTAGGATTCTCTAAGTATATCTTCATATCATCTGCAAAGAGTGATACCTTTATTTCTTCTAGCCTCTTCTAATTTCTTTAATGTTTTTTATTCTCATCACTAAAGCCAACATTTCTAGTACCATATTGAATGACACTGGTGATTATGGACATCCTTATTTCACCCCTCATCTTATTGGAAATGTTTCTAGGTGACCTCTATTGCATATAATTTTCTTTTTTTTTAAAAGCAATTGGGGTTAAGTAACTTGCTCAAGGTTACACGGCTAGTCATTATTTATGCGTAGGTGCTCATTTTCTGAGGCCGGATCTGATCTCGGGTCATCCCAACTCCGAGGCCAGCGCTCTTACTCACTGCGCCACCTAGCAGCCCCTATTGCATATAATTCTTGCTGATGGTTTTAGGTTGTTGCTACTTTTCATTTTAATGAAGCTTCCATTCATTCCTATGCTCTCTAGTGTTTTTAATAGGAATGGCTGTTGTATTTTGTCAACAGCTTTTTCTGGATCTATTGAGATAATCTTATGTTTTCTGCTAGTTTTGTTGTTGATATGATCAATTTTGCTGATGGTTTTCCTAACATTGAGCCATTCTTGCATTCCTTGTATATATCTTACCTTGTCATGGCATATTATTCTCATGATAAGTTGTTGTAATCTTTTTGCTTTTATTTTATTTAATTTTTGCATCTATATTCATTAAAGAAATTGGTCTTTAATTTTCTTTCTCTGTTTTGGCTCTTCCTGATTTAGGTATCAGTACCATATTTGCACCATGAAATAATTTGGTAAGACTCCTTCTACTTCTATAATCACCAATAATCTCTATCATTTTGGAATAAATTGTTTTTAAATATTTGATGGAATTCACTTGTAAATCCATCTGGCCTTTTTTCTAAGGAGTTCCTTGATGGCTTGTTCAATTTTTTTTTTCTTCGATGGTGTTATTTAAGTATTTTACTTCCCCTTCTATTAATCTGGGTATTTTCTATTTTGTAAATATTCATCCATTTCATTATGATTGCCAAATTTATTGGCACACCATTGGGCAAAGTAGTTCCTAATTATTATTTTAATTCCCTCTTCATTGGTGGTAAATTCACCCTTTTCATTTTTTTGATACTGGTAATTTGGTTTTCTTCTTTCTTTTTTTTAAAATAAAATTAACCAAATATCTATCTACTTTACTGTTATTTTCATAAACTAGCTCTTAGTTTTATTTCTTTGTTCAATAGTTTTTTTTTATTTCAATTTTATTAATCTCTCCTTTCATTTTCAGTATTTCTAATTTGGAATTTAATGGGGGACTTTAAATTAGTTCTTTTTCTAGCCTTTTTAGTTGCATAACCAATTTATTGATCTCTTTATCTATTTTATTTATGTAAGCATTCAGAGATAAAGAAAAAAAACTTCCCCTAAGAGCTGCTTTTACTGGATCCTATAAGTTTTTGTATGTTGTCTCATATTGTCATTCTCTTGGATGAAGTTATTGTTCCTATGATTTATTGTTTGAACCTCTCATTCTTTAGGATTAGATTATTTGTTTCCAATTGATTTTTATTCTATCTTTTCATGGCCTTTTGTTATATATAATTTTAATTGCATCATGATCTGAAAAGAATGCATTTAATTCTGTCTTTCTTCACTGTACTGTGGGGTTTTTATACCCTAAGACATGATGAAAATGCATATTTGTATATTCCTTTCTGTCCCCATTCAATTTTTTTCCACAGGTCTACCATATCTAACTTTTGTAAAATTCTATTTATCACCTTAACTTATTTCTCGTTTATTTTGTATTTAGATTTATCTAGTTCAGAGAGGCTGAGGTTGAGGTCCCCCACTAGAACCGTTTTGCTGTCAGTTTCTTTCTGTAACTCCCTCAATTTTTCCTCCAAGAATTTGATTGCTATATCACTTGGTCCATATATATTTAGTGATGATAGTACTTCATTGCCTATGGTACCTTTTAGCAGGATATAGTTTCCCTCCTTAACTCTTTAAATTACATCTATTTTCTGCTTTTGCTTTGTCTGAGATCAGGATTGCTGCCCCTCCCTTTTTTTTTTTTAACTTCAGCTGAAGCATAATATTTTCTACTCTAGCCTTTTCCCTTTTCCCTATGTGTATCCCTCTTTTTCAAATGTGTTTCCTGTAAGCAACATGCTGTAGGGTTATCATTTTTATTATATTCTGCTATCTATTTCTATTTTATGGGAGAGTTTATCCCATTCACATTCACAGTTATGATTACTATCTATGTCTTTCTCTCCATCCTATCTCTTCCCCACACACCATTTACACTTTTCTTTCTCCTTCCTCCCTTCCCTTCCTCACTATACTTTGATTTTGACCACATTTTTCCCCATCCCCCTCTGAATTTCCAGTAGGGCATGGTGGATCTCTATGCCCCTTTGCCTGTATATCTTATTTCCCAGTTATATGTAAAATAATAATTATATATATAAACATTTAATTTTAGAACTTTAAATTCCAGAATCTTTCCCTTCCTCCCTCATCAACCACCCTTAGTGGCAAGATAAGAGATTCAATATAAGTTGTGAATGCACAGCTATGCAAAATATTTCCATAGTGGATATATTGTGAAAGACCGAATATATTTCCATCCATCCTATCCCACCCTCCACTTGTTCTATTCTATACTTTGATCCTATCCCTTTTCAAAAGTAGGTGCTTCCAACTTTCCATCCCCCCAGCCTGCCCTCCCTGCCATCATCTCCCTCTCATCCCCTTCCCCCTACTCTCTTGTAGGGTGAGATACCCTATTTAGTGTGTATATCATTCCCTCCCTAAGCCAAATTCAGTGAGAATAAGGTTGACTCATTCCCTTTTGCCTTTCTGTTCTTCCCCTCTATTGTAACAGTTTTCCCTTGCCTCTTCTATATGAGATAATTTACCCCATTCAGTCTCTCCTCATCTCCTCTCATTATATTCCTTTCCCACCTCTTAATTTCATGTTTTAAGTATCATCCCTTCCTATTCAGTCCTGTGACCATTCTTTATGTATACCTATACACATATATACACACACTCACAAATGTATTCATATGCCCAAATATACTCCTATATAGACATATATATTTATGTATACATATGTGTGTATACAAATTTCTATTCCCTTCAACTGTTCTCATACTGAGAAAAGTTTCATCAGTTACAATGACCATTTTCCATTTAGAAATGTAAATATTTCAACTTTGATAAGTTCCTTATGATTTCTTTTCCCTGTATAGCTTCTCATGCTTCTCTTGCTTCTTGTAGCTGAATGTCAAATTTTCTATTCAACTCCAGTTTTATCATCAAGATTGCTTGAAAGTCCTCTATTCCATTGAATTACCATGTTTTCCCCTGAAACATTATACTCAGTTTTGCTGGGTAGATGATTCTTGGTTTTAATCCCAGTTCCTTTGATCTCCAGAATATCATATTCCAAGCCCTTAAATCTCTCAGTGTAGAAGCTGCCTATCCTGTGTTATTCTGATTGTGTTTCCACAATATTCAAATTGTTTTTTCCTGGCTGCTCATAATATTTTCTCCTTAATCTGGGAACTCTGAAACCTGGCTATAATTTTTCTAGGAGTGTTCTTTTTGGGATCTTTTTCAGGAGGTGATTGGTGGATTCTTTCAACTTCTGTTTTGCCCTCTGGTTCTAAAATATCAGGGCAATTTTCCTGGAGAATTTCTTAAAGAATGATTTCTAGGTTCTTTTTTTGATAATGGCTTTCAGGTAATCCAATAATTTTTAAATTGCCTCTCCTGGGGGGGGGAGGGAGGGGCGGAGCCAAGATGGCAGAGTAGAAACAGCTCATCCAAGCCACTCTGCCCCCAGATTCCCCCCAAACTATGTAAAAGGGGACTTGGAACAACTTCTGGAGCCCCAGCACACACAGAACATCACAGACAAGCTAACCTCCCGCTGAGGACAGCCCAGCAGCCCTGCAGGAAGGACCAACGCAGCCATCTGGGAGCCGGCAGCGCTAAACGCACAGAGCGCAGGAAGCAGAGCCTAGCAGAGCCCAGGTCTGCCTGAGCCGAGGTTTTAGCCCCAGGGTGGCAGGGCAAGCAGCCGGCTAGAGGAACCCCAGAACACCAGCAGCTGTGGCGACTCCAGAATTATCAACATATACATGCCTACTTACAAAGTAAGAGGTTAGTGTCCTATGGATTTTGGGACCTGTATTTGGGGGAATGCATTGGCTCCCTCCCCTGGGGGCTAGAAGCCACTGAGGAGACACACCATTTTGTAGTTTTCAGAGGCAGCTCCCGCTCCCAGCCTGCAGGGAGACCAAGCGATCAGTCTTGGGGGGGGGGGGTAATCACTCTTGCTTTAACCTCCCTGGATCTGGATTGTGATCTAGGATGGAAGTTGTGGGTGGGTTTACAGCTTGCCAGAAATGGAAGTTGCCCCCCACACATTCGGGACGAAAATTCCTCTATCTGGCCTTAAAGCCATAGTGTGGCAACAAACCCAAAAGTCAGGTAATCAAGTGGCACCATGCCAAGGCAAAGGAAACAGAAAAATGCAACCCTAGACTGCTATTTTGGGGGCATAGAGCGGGAAAAGGACTGTGAGGTCAGAAGTCCTGCTCCAAAAGCCCCAGGGGAAAACATGAGCGGGTTGCAGGCCATAGAGGACCTTAAGAAGGACTTTAAAAATCAAATAAGAGAAGTGGAGGAAAAATTGGAAAGAGAAATGAGAAGGATGCAGGAAAAGTATGAAATGAGGGTCAACAGCCTGACTGAGGAAAACAACACCTTAAAAAATAGACTAACTCAAATGGCAAAGGAGGCCCAAAAGGGCAATGAGGAGAAGAATGCCTTAAAAAGTCGAATTTGCCAGATGGAAAAAGAATCTCAAAAGTTCACTGAGGAGATTCATTCCTTCAGAGTTAGACTGGAGCAAATGGGAGCTAATGACTTTATGAGAAATCAAGATGCTGTTAAGCAGATCCAAACAAATGAAAGATTAGAAGGCAATGTGAAATATCTCATGGGAAAAACCACTGACCTGGAAAATAGATCCAGGAGAGACAATTTAAAAATTATTGGACTACCTGAAAGCCATGATCAAAGAAAGAACCTAGAAATCACCCTTCAAGAAATTCTCAAGGAAAACTGCCCTGATGTTTTAGATCCAGAGGGCAAAATAGAGGTTGAAAGAATCCACCGATCACCTCCTGAAAAAGATCCCAAAAAGAAAACTCCCAGGAATATTATAGCCAGGTTTCAGAATCCCCAGATCAAGGAGAAAATACTCCAAGCAGCCAGGAAGAAACAATTTCAATATTGTGGAAACACAATCAGAATAGCCCAGGTCCTGGCAGCTTTTACACTGAGGGATCGAAGGGCATGGAATATGATATTCCAGAGGGCAAAAGAACTGGGAATGAACCCAAGGGTCACCTACCCAGCAAAACTGAGTATTTTGTTTCAGGGGAAAATATGGTCATTCAGTGGAATAGAGGACTTTTAAGCATTATTGAGGAAAAAACCAGAATTGAATAGAAAATTTGTCATCCAGACACAAGAAGCAAGAGGTGCCTGAGAAGGCAATCAGGGAAAAGAAATCAAAAGGAACTTATCAAAGTTGAACTATTTACATTCCGAAATGGAAAAACAATAACTGTGAGTGATGATATCTTTCTCACTATGAAAATAATGGAAGAAAGGTGTGTGGTCATATGAATACATATGTGAATGTGTGTGTATATGGATAGAGGGCATAGGTTGAATTTGTTTGGAAATGAGAATACTCAAGGGATGAAATTATGAGGTGAGAGAGGAAAGTGGCAAGAGGAGATGGGGAAAGACAGGGTAGGGTAAACTATCTCATGTAGAAGAAGCAAGAGGAAGTGGTTACAAGGGAGGGGGAGAATAGGAAGGGGAAAAAAAAGGCAAATCCACATTCTCATTGAATTTGGTTCAGGGAGAGAATGACATACATACTAAATGGGATATCTAAACCTGCAGCAGAATAGGGGGAAGGGGGATGAGAGGAGGGATGATTGATGGGGGGGCATCCTTGGGGGGAGGGGAGGTTGGAAGTACCCACTATAGAAGAGGGACAGGATCATGTAGGGAATGGACCAGGTGGGGGGTGGGATGAGTGGGAGGGAATTATAAGCAGCCTTGTACAATATATCTACTATGATAATGTTTTGCATAGCTAGACATGTACAACATATACTGAATTACTTATCTCCCCAGAGGGAATGGGTGACAAGGGAGGAAGGAAATGGATCTGAAATTCGATGTCTTAAGATTAAATGTTTCAAAAATATATAAATACTATTATTAATACTCTTTTGCTTATAATTGGGAGATAAGATGTGCAGGCATTGGGACACAAAGATTCACCTTCCTCTAATGGAAAAGTCGAAGGGAGTATGGGAGAAGGTATGGGAGAGAGCAGATTGGAGGAAACGATATCTTGTGGGACTGCTATTCTGGGAGGTTGGGTAGGGGAATAATGGGGGGAAAATGATTGTAACTCAAATCTGGCAGAAATGAATGATGTAAAACAAAAGTTAATAAAGCATTTGTTTAAAAAAAAACCAAATAAATTGCCTCTCCTGGATCCATTTTCCATGTCAGTGGTTTTTCCCATGAGATATTTCACATTGCCTTCTATTTTTTTCATTCTTTTGTATCTGTTTAATAGTATCTTGAGTTCTCATAAAGTCACTAGCTTCCATTTGCTCCAATCTAATTCTGAAGAAATTATTATCTTCAGTTAGCTTTTGAGATTCATTTCCATCTGGCAAATTCGGCTTTTTAAGGCATTCTTCTCCCATTGGCTTTTTGAGCCTCTTTTGCCATTCAAGTTAGTCTATTCTTTAAGGTGTTATTTTCTTCAGGCAAGTTGTTGACTCTCATTTCATAATTTTCTTTCATGGTTCTCATTTCTCTTCCCAATTTTTCCTCCAGTTCTCTTATGTGGTTTTAAAAATCATTCTTAAGCTCCTCTATGTCTTGTAACCAACTCATATTTTTCTTGGAAGCTTTTGTTGCAGGAGTTCTGACTTCACTGTCTTCCTCCTGTTCCATGCTTTGATCCTTTTTGTCCCCAAAATAGGAGGCTAATGTTGGATTGCTCTGCTTATTTTGCTTCCTTTGTTTCCTCATGTTACCACTCAATTACTTGAATTTTGAGCTTTTTTGCCACAGTAGAACTCTGCTACCAGAGAGGGGAGCTTTGTAAGTATCAATGGGATTTTCACAGCTTCTGGAGCTATTAGTTGGGTGTCCTATCTGATGCCTCAACATACTCTGGCTAACTGGTCACACACCCCAGGACCTCTAACCTAGACAGTGATCCACATCCAAGCAGGTTAAAGCAAGAATGTTTACCTCTCAGACTGGTCACTTGTCCCCCTACAATCTGCAGGCCAGGAGCTCTGAAGCAGCCACATGGCAGTGTTTGCATGCCCACCACACTTCAACTGCTTCTCAAGGCCAGACTGCATTTCTAGACTCCCGGATCCCAGATTCCACACTGCAATGACCTCTCACTTTGTCCTAAGCATCTATGGGTTGATAATTCTGGAAACTGCCACAGATGCTGGTGATCTGAAGTCCTTCCAGTTAGACACTGGTTAGACACTGGTTGTGGCTGCCCTGAGGATAAAACCTAGGGTTCATGGGAGGGGGGGAGTCTAGGCTTGGCTCCCAGAGTGCTGTGCTGATCACTTCCTGCTGGCCTGCTGTGTTGTCTTCAGCAGTAGGTTAGCTTCTCTCTTTCATTCTGTGGGTTCTGTAGCTCCAAAGTTTGTTTAGAGTCATTTTTTTACATGAATTGTAAGGGGTGGAAGAGGGAGCTGCAGGCAAGTCCTCTTTCTACCACAACATCTTGACTCTGCTCCCTATTTTTTCATTCTTTTGTATTTGTTTGATGACTGCTTGATGTCTCATTAACTTCCAGTCATTGGCTTCCACTTGCCAAGTTTTAGTTTTTAATTTATTGTTTTCTTTATTTAGCTTTTGTACCTCATTTTCCAATTGACCAATTCTACTATTTAAGGAGATGTTTTCTTCAGTGTACAGTTTTTCCCATTTTGTCAATTGTATATTTAAAGGAAATATTCATTTTTTCCCTCTACTTCTCTAATTGGACTTTTAAAACCTTTTTTGAGATCTTCTAAAAAGGCTTTCTTGGTTTGAGAACAGTTCATATTTCCCTTTGAAGCTTTGTTTTTAGGTTGATTACCCATGTTGTCCTCTCCTGAATTTGTGTTTTGATCTTTCTAGTCACCAACATACTTCTCTACAATAACTGTTTTTTCGTGGATGCTTCATGCTCATGTTGTTTTGCCTTTTTTCTGGCTTTTAAATTTTATATCTGTTTCTGGGAACCAGTGGGCAGTGTTCTAGACTTCTTGTGCTGGGAGCTAAGGACCAGGTTACTGTATTTTTTTGTGTGTGTGTACTGGGGCCTAAGATCAGCAACTGAGGTTATAGGTTGTAATGATCTGTTGGTTTACCTTGTGTTACACTGGAGATGGAGGTTTTGGCTAGTGTCTGGCTGATCTTGGTGCTTGCCTGCTCCTCTACCCTTAGGCTCAGGATCTCCCACTGGTCTACTGAGTTAGGGCTTGTCTCCCATTCTGTACTGATCCCTTCAGTCACAGTAAGAGGGACCTTTTCTGTTAATCTCTCTGGCCTCCAGAATTAAAATACTGCTCTAACCCATCTTTCTGCAGGCTCTACTCTTCCAGGTTTTTAGGGCAATATTCTCTGGGTTTTTCAAAATCTGTAAGTGAGGGTGTGAGTAACTTACTGCTTATTCCACCATCTTGGCTCCTGGGGTACATACACTATTTAATTAGATCTTCACAATAACTCTGTGAAGTAGGGATTATTTTACATGGAAAGATATTTTCTTTTTGGATTTGGGCAATTTTATTTGAGGAGAGGCACAGGAACATGGATACTTCTGAAAGAAACTCCAAGAAAATAGTCCCTTAAAAAGGAATTCAGGAGAAATTGTTCAGTCATTTTCAAAATATTGAGCTACTTAAGTACCTGTGAGAAAATATTCCTTTGAGAAAATAAATTACTTACAGAAAACAAAATTGAACGATATTTTTCTCTTGTTTGCCAACAACTAATTTGCATATTATGAAAACCTCAAGTGCAGTACTGAAAAATCCTGAAAACTAGAACGTTTTGAAACCAATGGGACAATTGTATATTCCCAACTTGTGGTACCTATTTCTGGTAGAAATACACATTTTCTCTTCTCATCCTAAGATAGAAGTGAGTCATTTTATACAAGGAGGTGTTGTTTTGAGATGAAAGTGTTCAACTGAAAAAGCAAAATACAGAACAGAAGTAGAGAAGAACCTCGAAAAGACAAGCTGCTTGAAAGTAATTAAGCCCAAACTAGTTCAGTGAGATAAGTAACTCATAGAAAAGAAGCCACATTGAAAATTAAGATAAGAGCTTAAACACTATATTTTTCTCATGCTGAACTGAATGGAGGGAGACAGGCATTGCTTCTGCTGATAGGAAGTTGGCTGATGAGAGGAAAAACTATGTTACCAAATGCTGATATGGAAAAAGAGAATTCTCGACTGCTAAAAAGAGCTGAAAAGAACCTTGCCTTCTCTGACCTTTACAACCACCTATGACTTTGAGGCCAGAGGTCTTTCAAGATCCAGTCAAGATAACAGATGTAAATAGGTCCTTAAACCTTAGAGGAACTGTTTTTGGCTGAAAGAGCATCATTACCTTACATATTTCTTCTCTTGAGGTTCTCTTAGGGCTTTAACAATGACCCTGCCTTGCTTTCCCCACCCTTCTTTTATTGTGACACTTTCTAAGATCTTCATGCTCTCTATAGGTACTACCTTAATGTTCAGTTTAGCAGGTCATCATTTAATTTAGGGTTGTGTATAGAGCACTGAATTTGGAGTGTGTACAGATTGTCTCTGTCACTACCTAGCTGATTTTGAGCAAGTAATTTCCCCTTTGGGTGCTTGTTTTCTCACTGAAAAAGTATAATGAGGAAACTAGACTAGATGATCTCTCATTTCCATTCCAATACCAGATGTTATTATTCTCTGGCTAATTTTGGAGTCTGTCCCAAGTCTGTGGCCTGTGCTGCCACTCCATTGTGAAAAAATGAACTTCAAGGTTTTTAAGATATAGGGGTCAGTGTGTCTGCTCCCTGTGATGGAGTCTTCCCCTACCTCTTCTCTCTCTCTTTCTCTCTCTCTCTCTCTCTCCCTCCCTCTCTCCTTCCCTCCCTCCTCCCTCCCCCAATACCTTCTTGTTCCAGTGAGAAGGAAGGGGCTCTACTCCAATCTGTTCATTTTACAGATGAAGAAATTAATGATGAGACAATAAATATCTTAATCTAAGGTCACATATGTAGGCAGACACATTTCAAAAAGTGGAAAGGGTAAGCATGCAACGTTTAAAAAACAGAACCCTAGTTCTTTTCACAATGTTTTCTTGGCAGAGTGCCCAAGTTATTTTGCAATATACACAAATAAAGGAAGAAGCTCTATAGTTTCACTTTCGACACACTTTTTCCAAATCAAGAAGTGAGCTGGAAGGAGGAACACAGCTGGTGAGTGAGGGTATATTTTTTAATCAGTTAGGTCATTTTGGGAGTGAGTAGTGGGAAGAAACTTTTAGAAAGCAAACTCTATCTTCCAGAGCACACAGCTTGGTTGACCAAAAGTGGAGTAAATAGGAAATTGTTGCCTAGAAATGGTATGTAACCTTATACCATCCCTGGATTGCCTTAGGTTGGAGCTTCTGTACTTCCTGGGCTCTCATTTGAGATAAGAGGATTAAAGATACTCTGATTTATTTTTTTTTATTCATCTGTCTGTTTTCCAGTATCATATATTAATGAAACAGGGAGGATTTGACTCGTGCTGCCTTGATTTTCAGTTGTAGTTCCATTTGCATTCTCAAATGATCCCAGCTCTGTTTTAAAATAAATAAATAAATATGGGCTAGGTAGTGTGTTCAGTATAAGCAAGTGATCCCAGCCTATTGAAATTTTCCCCAGGGACCACCAGTTCTTCAGTGAAGAGCTTGGCTTTAAGGAGGCAACCTTTCCAGTCATCTATTCTTAGATCTTCACATGGGAATATATGCAGGAATTCTCAGGCACTGGAGTATGGATTGACTGGAGAATGTTCCTAAAAAGCAAAACAAAGGTGTTGATACAGGGCCTGACAGACCTTCCTTTCCCCTTCCCTTTACCTTCTCCTTTCCCTTCCCCTCCCTCTCCCCTACTCTTACTTCCTCTCCCTCCCTCCCTCTTCTCCCTCTGTTCACATGGAGTAACATACCCTTAACCATCAGTGCTGTGCCCAAAGGAATGTAAATTTTGGTCACTAAAATCTCACAAAATATCTTGGGGTTTACAGGCTAGGTTTCTTTCTTAAGGACCATGCCTTAAGCCCAAATCATTCTGGCTCTCTTTGATTGGTCAACATTAGGTCCCAGCCAAGCCTCACTCTGTCATTGTTTGGGTCCTGATGGCTCAGAGTGAATTTAAATAGTAGTTGTTTCAGTTTTGGCCAGAGACCCTGAGAGTCTTCCCCTCCCAGATTCTCTCTGTGTCTCTCTTTCTCTGTCTCTCTTTCTGTCTTTCTCTGTCTCTGTCTCTCTCTCTTCCCTAATTTAAAAAAAAAAAAAAAGACCATTCTTTGCATCTTTTCTTACCTAGCCTTTAGTCACTGCATCCCTGTTGCCTCAGTCAAACTGAGACCTAGAAAAAAATCTTAACTTAAAAAAGATCTAGGTCTCTCACTACATCTGGGGCTGTCTCTAGTCATCCTGATCTATATCTTGCCACTGGACCCAGATGGCTCTGTAGGAAAAAGTGAGGCTGGTGACTTTGCAGAGCCCTTCTTGACTTAAATCTAATGCATTTGCAAGTCATGGTACCACCTTCCTGATGTCTTGCTCATCTTCAAGAGTGAGGGACAAACAACAATAACATTAACTTATCCTTATACCCCGTGTTCCAGCCTTCCACCCTCAACTTTTGTCACAAAGTAAAACAAAGCCCCTGTAAAAATTTATTCATTGTCAAAGAAAAAAAATTCCCTCATTTCGCCTAATATATACCTTGGTTCTGAATTTTATGCTTATAAATGGACTATGAATTTTTGTTGTAAGTTGTAAAATTTGTTTCCCAGCTTTCTGCTTCTCTTCTAATCTTTGTTGCATAGGCTTTGGGCAAAAGCAAATAAATTTAATGTTATCAAAATCATCCATTTTGCATTTGATGATGTTCTCTATCTCTTCTTTGGTCAGAAATTCACCCTTTTAATTTTTGATACTGGTAATTTGATTTGCTTCTTTCTTTTTAAAAATCAAATTAACTAAAGCATTATCTTTTTTATTTTTCTTTTTCATAAAATCTTCTCTTAGTTTTATGGATTTGTTCAATAGTTTTCTTAATCTTAATTTTATTAATATCTCCTTTAATTTTCAGAATTTCTAAATTGGTATTTAATTGGGGATTTTTAAATTTGTTCTTTCCTTAGTTTTTTTTAATTGTATGCCCAGTTAATTACCTTCCCAATTAGTTGCATGCCCAATCCTCTTTCTCTATTTTAGTCATGTAAGCCTTTAGAGATATAAAATTTCCCCTAAGAACTTCTTTGCCTTCATCTAGTAAGTTTTGGTATGTTGTCTCATTGTCATTCTCTTTGATGAAATTATTGATTGTTTCTATGATTTATTGTTTGACCCACTCATTAAATAGGATATAAGAAAAGTTAGATATGATAGTCCTCTGGAGAAAATTGAATTGGGATAGAAAGGAATACATTTTTTTTAGCAGTAGATGGCACCTGCACAAAAAAACTGACCATGTAGTAGGGCATAAAGACCTCAAAATCAAATGATGAAAGGCAGAAATATTAAAAGCATCTTTTTCAGACCTGTAATGGTAATAGGAATTTGAAGATCTCCCCTGACTCTTAATAGGCTTAGGTGAATTTGAGGACATTTCCTGATTTGAAAAGAAACTCTGCCCCCTAATATGCTGAATATGGTCACATGGAACCTGTGGAGAGAGGCTTGTTTTTCAGGAGGCACAACTTTTGTTACTTTATAGTCAAGTGGGTCATGAGGGTTGTGATGTTCTCAGACCCTGGAGAAGGCTATATATATATTCCCTAATGTGAGGTTTTGTTTTGGGGCTCGATCATGGGAAGAGTTGTGTGATGTGATATGACCAGATGAGACTCTAGACAGCCGTTAAGCCACCCCCCCCCAACTTTTTAAAACCCAGAAATTTGTGCTTCTCTCTGGTAACTAACTAGGTATGGATGTAATGGTCAGGTAGCTAGAAGCCCTGTTTATTGGTTTGCTGAATTGTATTATTTTCTCGGTCTATGTTTTTTATCTGCTTGTAACTTCTGTTTGAATTCTCTGAATTTCAGGGTGCTGATTTTTTCCCCCTGAACTAGGTAAATGATATATGTTTGATTAAAGTAAGATTGTTAACCCTTTTTGAGTTGTTTTCCTTCAGAAAAGCAACTGTGCTAGCAGCCGTCCTGGGTATGCAATGGTACTTGCTGCTACAAGACCACAATGCCAGACCACTTGGTTCATATATATTTAGTGTTGATATACTTCATTGTCTATAGTACCTATAGTTTCCTTTCTTACATCTTTAAATTGAAGTATTTTTGCTTTTGCTTTGTCCGAGATAAGAATTGCTAGTCTTTTTTTTCTTTAATTCAGCTAAAGCGTAATATATTTTGCTCCAGCTTTTTACCTTTACTCCATTTGTATCTCTGCTTCAAATATGTTTCTTGTTAGCAGTGTATTGTAGGATAATGTTTTTTAATCCACTCTGTTACTCACTTCAATTTTATGGGAGAGTTCATCCTATTCACATTCACAGTTATGATTATTGTGTCTTTCCATCCTATTTCCCCTCTTGTTTATACTTTTCTCTGTCCTTTTTCCCTTTTCCTCCTCACCAGTATTTTTCTTCTTTCTACCACCTCCCTCATTCTGCCCTCCCATCTACCAGGTCCCCTCCCTTTTCTTTTGCCTTTCCACTACTTCTTCCCTATAGAGTAGGATAGATTTCTGTACCCAATTGAATGTGTATGTTATTCCATCACTGAGCCAAATCCAATGTGAGTGAGGCTCAAACAATGCTCACTCCCCTTCACCCTCTAGAGGTAACTTTCTTCTCTCTCTTTTCTCCGCCCCCTTAATAGTATTTTATTTCTTCTGATTACATTTACATATAATTTTCAACATTCACTTTAATAAGATACTGAGTTTCAATTTTCATTTTCCCTCCCTTCCTTCCTCCCTCCCCAAGATGCCAAGCAATCTGATATAGGTTATACATATAAAATCATGTTAAACTTATTTCCACATTAGTCATGTTGTAAAAGAAGAATTAGAGCAAAAAGAAAAAGCCATGAGAAAAAAAAAAGTGAAGAGTATGCTTTGATCTACATTCAGATGTCATAATTCTTTCTCTGCATGTGGATAGCATTTGTTTGACAGTTTCTTGCTCTCTCATAGATTCATTAGATTCCACTTATGCAATTCTAATTTTTATTTGATTATTTTCTTCAGTTAGCTTTTTAAAATGCCTTTTCCATTTGTCTGATTCTACTTTTAAAGGGGTTGTTTTCTTCAGTGAATTTTTTTCCCATTTGTCCAAGTCTATTTTTTTGTAATTTTATTATTTTAAATTTAAATACAAAATAAGAGAAGAAAAAAGAAATGAATACTAAAACTAAAATAATATAAAATAAGAAAAAAAAGAAGCACTGCCATGTG
This sequence comes from Gymnobelideus leadbeateri, assembly GCA_011680675.1. Classification (NCBI taxonomy): domain Eukaryota; kingdom Metazoa; phylum Chordata; class Mammalia; order Diprotodontia; family Petauridae; genus Gymnobelideus; species Gymnobelideus leadbeateri. Next base: position 333,163 of record WOXC01007541.1, read on the forward strand.
CACAGCAAACTGTGAGAGAAGATTCAAGATATATAGTAATATATTTCCATTTCAAGAAATCCTATGTAATAAATACCACACATTGTATTGAAAATTATCCATCTTTTCTTTGCTTCATTGCAAATTTTCTTTTGCTCTCTACTGTGCACATTTTACTTTGATTTTTTTTCACCACCCCCCCCCACCAAAGGCTACAATTATGTAATAGAAATGTGAAGTGAAGATCTTCCCTGCCACTAGGCCATTTCATAGGCTTAAGTGCACCTGGAGCTTGTGGTGGGAGTTTTTTTCAGGAGATACTTTGTGATTCGGCCTTGGGTCAAGAGGATTGTTACATTCTCTGACCCAGTAGAAGGCTATGTAATCCTTGATGAGAGGCTTTGTTTTGGGACTCACTTTGAGAAGTGTTGTGTGATTAGACCAGATGAGACTCTGGGCAGCCACTGAGAGCACCCCCACCCTTTGAAAACCCAGATGTTGATGTTTTCCTCTCTGTTGACTATGTATGGATTTAATGGTTGGACATTTGGAGGCCTGTCTGCTTGAAATGTTTCTCTGTCTTGTAATTTCTGCTTGTAAAATCTGTATACTCTGAAGTTTGGGGTGCTGACGTTTTCCCTTGAACTGAGGTAAATGATATGTTTGATTGATTAATGCAAGATTGTTAGCCCATTTTTAATTACTTTCCTTTAGAAAAGCAGATCTGAGAACCTGTGTCAGCAGCCATCCTGGGGATGCTAGAGTGCTTGCTGCAATAAATTAGAAGTAGCTATGTGTGTCTGTGTCTCTGTGTGTGTGTGTGACACGTGTGTACACATATATATCTACACATATGTGTATATGCATACACATACAGACATATAAACACAAAGATATACAGATATACACATACACACATATGCCCATACATACATGCATTTATTTACACACACATATCAATAATCATAGTCATATATAGACATATATGTTTATGTGCATCTATGTAAGATCATACTATATTTATTTATTCTCTGTTTCTGTGAGGGTGGATAACTTCTTCCTTCATAAGTCCAAGTCTTTCCATATTTTTCAAGTCCACCAACTCTTCATTTGCTATACCACAGCAATATTCCCACCTTATGATGTCTAGTTGTTTTAAACAATCCAAATAAATGTTGATAACTATGGCTGACACAGTACAGTTTCTCTACTTTTTTGTTTTGGTTAAATCTTTTTAGCCTTAACTTTGATCACTGTCATGATCACCAGCCCTACTCCTTTTTTCCTAATTAATTCTACTCCTGATCTTTATTTTATGTTCAGTGCATATCTCTTATTTCCTATCCCTCCTAACTCCTCTACTTTACTTCTACTTGCAACTTTGCCCTCCTATTACTTAACCCAACCCCCCTCCAAGGATCCTTCCTTGATCCTCTCATCCTCATTAATGTAAACCACCTTCTACATCCCCCCTTAATCTATTCCCTCATCCTCCCCTTTAAAGATCCTTCCCTTATCCTCTCCCTTCTCCCTCTCCCTTTAGCATTTCATTTCTTTCTGAATTTAGAAGAATGTTGTACTCTTCTAGATATATGTATTATTCCTTTTTCAACTCATTCTCCATGAAAATAGGTTTCTAGAACTAGCAGCCCTCCTCCCCCATCTAATTCCTCTGTGTTGGTTCTTCCTCTTGCACCTCATTTATATAAGATAATTACTCTTTTTAGGTGTTTCTAAATGGTTTTACTTTTAAAATCAAATCACACTCAGGTTTACCCCAATCTTTCTTACAAACTACCAAATTACTAACAATAAATTTAAATAACTATTTACATACATAAAAGGTAAACAGGTGGTCCTTATTGAGTCCCTTGTAATTAGTCTTTGGTATGTACCTTATATTTCTCTTGGCTCTTCTATATCAGATCTTCTATGAAGTTCACCTTTAAAAAAATCCTGACAGTCTGATAGTTCATTAAATGTCCTATTTTTTTCATTAAATATTATCTTTAGCTTTGCTTGGTATGATATTTCTGGCCAGTACCACAGTTATTTTCTCTTGGATATGTAGTGTTCCAAGACCTGTAGTCTTTTAGTATCACCACTGCTATGTCTTGTGTGATTCTAATTGTGGTAACACCATATTTAAATTGTTTCTTTTTCTTGTTTCTCATACTATTTTAACCTTTAGCTGGGGATTTCAGAATTTGACTATGATATATCTGTGAGGTTTGCTTGAAGGATCTGTGATAGTAAACAGTGGATTTTTTTTTCTTCTATTTTTCTATTACTATTTCTTTCCCCTATTGTCCTAATGCTCTGGGACAATTTTCTTTAACTATTCCTTGTATTATTGTATTAAAGTTATTTTGGTGATCATAGATTTCAGGTAGTCCGATTATTCTTATGTTTTCTCTTCTTGATCTGTTTTTCAGATCAGTTATTTTTCTTATGAGATGTTCAACATTCTCTTCTATGTTTTTTCATTCTTTAAATTGTGTTTTATTTTCTTAAGTTATTTCTTGATCTCTCATGACTTCACTAGCTTCCTTCTGTCAATTCTAATTCTCAAGGAGTCAGATTCCGTATCTCCTTTTCTAGTTTGACTTTGTTTTCATAATCTTGTTTTCTTGGATTGTTATTTTTTTCTCAATTTCTCTCATTTGATTTTAAAAGTTCCTTTTACAGTTCTTCTATGAACTCTTTTTGGGAAAGTGACCATTTGACAGTACTTTTTTGTGATAGAAGAGGTTTTCTTTGCTTTACTATCCTCTGAAGAACTGTGGTGGTCTCTGTTCCCATAGCAATTCTATTCTTTCTCCTTTGCCTCCTAACCTAGCTAACCCTAGCTACTTGCTGTTTAAGTGGACCTAGCCTGGAGATTTTTATTATTCACAGGGATAAAACCTTGTCCTAGGATTTTTCTTCAGATCTTCTCTGATTATCCCAGGAGGGGACTGTTCCACCTCTACTCTTACTTATTTTTACCACTCAATGTTCACCCTGAGGCACAATTTTATCTCATTTGTGGGAGGAATCTGGAGAGCTGGGAATTTTCTGACCTACTCCACCATCTTCTCAGAATCCTCTCCCTGAAATCTATTTATTTAAAGAGATGTTTTCAGTCAAATTTTGTCCTTTGTTTTTTTCCATTATTCTACTGCATAGCTCTCATTTCTTTTCTGAATTTTTCTTCTACCTCTCTTACTTGATTTTAAAAGTTTCTTTTCAGTTCTTCTAAGAAGACTTTCTGGGTTTGAGGCCAATTAATATTCCCCTTTGAGGTATCACATGCAGGCATTTTGACATTACTTTCTTCTGAATTTGTGTTTGTTTTCCCTGTTGCCCCAGTAATACAATAGCTTTCTATGATCAGGGTTCTTCTTCTTCTTCTTCTTCTTCTTCTTTTTTTTTTTTTGCTCATTTTTAGAAATTGAGCTTTGCTCCTAGGGCACAGGGGGTACTGTCTCAAACTTCTTGTATTTGTGGCCTGGGGCCTGGTCACTGGCTTTCTGCACTGGGGCCTCAGGTGCTTGTGGCTTCTTTCCCACTGTCCTGGGATGGTCCAGTCTAGTTCCACCTGTTGTGCTAGGCTACTAGGCCTGGCGATTTGCCTTCTGGGCCTGGAGCTGGAGGCCTCACAGCTGATCTGTTGTGTCATTTGCCTGCTGAGCCATGATGGAGGGGCCTCGGTTGCTGATCTGTGCTGTTGCTAAGAGCCTCCTGTTGGCTTGCCCACATACTGTCAGTGCTGGATAGTGTTTCCCTTTTACCCAAGTGAGACAGACCTTTCCTGAAGCCCTTATAAATTTTCTTAAGCTGGAAAATTGTTTCACTTCATCTTTTTGTGGGTTCCATCACTCCAGTATCTTTTTAGAGGCTTGATTTAATATTGTTTCTGAAGGAAAGTGGAGAGAGCTCAGGCAAATTCCTGCCTTCTCTCTTCTATCTTCTCCCAATTTTTTAGTGTCCCAATTTTTCTCTGCCCAGTTTCTGCCATACTGCTTTTCAGTTTTCCCAATATTTATTTTTGTTTGTTTGTTTTTACCAAATAATGAATTCTTATCACTTTTGCTTTGTGAGCATCACATTTCTTATCCATAATATAAAATTGTTTAACTAGGTCATTTCCCAAGAAGTAGTACTTCCCAGGGCATGGGCTGCCTCAAATTAGAAGCTTCTTGCATTGCAGAATCTTTCCTGTTCTCATTAACATCTAGAATGTCTCTTCTCTTTCCCTTTCCCTGATTGGATAAGGAAGAAACACACAGGACTACTCCTGCCATTGAAGATTAAAGGGGAAAAAAAAAGCAAAACAAAACAAAAAACCACCATCCCAAATCACAAGTTGCCTGAACTTAGAGGCCTTCAGAGCAGATTTTTTGGCATTACTGTTTCAAAGGACCTGAGTGCAAATCCTCTATCAGAAACTGTGTTACCATTGGCAAGTCACTTAACCCTTGTTTGCCTCACTTTTTTCAAATACAAAATGGGGACTATGGAGAAGGAAATAGCACACCCAGTGTCTTTGCCAAGAAAACCTCATAAAAATAGGGTCATGAAAGGTCAGACATGACCAAATGACATAACAGCAATTCTTAAAGTTTATGTGCATTGATATTATATATGTATATGTATGTATGCATGTATGTATTTGTCTCATCAAGAAACAGTATAACCAATGAATTTATCCTAGAGGTGACTGATAATTTCACTCATTCTACACAGTGAGAAATCAGAAGATTACTATGATTGCTAATTTGTTGTGGGAAAAATATTTCAAGTATATTTCTTGACAGTCAGAATACATTCTGATCAAAGTAGACTTGGAAAGCAAATTAGTAAATGAGATGTTGGCTTTAGTAGGAATCAAGAAATCTAGATCCTTATCATGCTCAAGGAGATCAACAGCCTGAGCATTTCATTCCCAACTTACTACATATGTGAAAATTTCAAAAGTTAAGTAGAGGTCAAAACACATCAATTTAAAGCATATATTCACTGTTACATACAATGCCATAAGACTTACATCTTACTTATTAATGTGTGGAAGAGAAACATCCTTACATAGTCACTTATGCTTTAGAATTGAAGATAATGAAGAAGATAGTGGTCATCATAGGCCAACATGTGTCTTATTTAAGGAATAGGCTGAAAGAACCTTATTTATTAGCAGTGGTCCAACTTAGAAAACTCCTGATGGAAAAAAAAAAACAAATTGCACAATGCCTAAATTTGGTGTCAATATTTTTATGCATGTGACAGAGTTTTGGAAAAGAACCTTTTGTGGTACAGTCATGTACAAGGATATGTAGGTTATTATTCCAGTTTGAAAATCTCTCTCTCCCATGTAGAAAGGGCTTTGATAGTGAATAACAATGATTTAAATAAAGTTGTTTCTGGAAGACTTGCTTCTAAGACATAAAATATCACTATTCTTTTCCTCAGGACCAGGCTTTAACGGGTTTTAACGGCCAAACACAGGGAATTATATTTCATCCTAGAGACAAAAAGAGGCAAAAGACACAGATAGGCCTGTTTTAGGAATATCATTGGTAGCAGCAATGGGAAGAACAGATTGGAGAAGTAAAGGATTTGAGGTGTAGAAATGAATTAGGAGCCTATTTATCCAGGTGAGCAGGAGGGTATTGAGAGACCAAATTAGGGTGGTAGTTGTAGCAATACAGAGCAGGAGACAGATGTGAGCCCCTCTATGGAGGTAGAAACATCAAGATTTGGCAACTGATTGCATATGTGAACTGTGGGAAAAACACAATAAGAATTTACCAACTCTACTTTCTGTTTTGAGTATACATAATCTTCTGATCCTCCTCAAGGAAAGCCCCAACCCCTTCTTTGATGTTGTTTTCTTCCAATATAGCCTAAACAAACAAAGGAAGAATAGCAACTATGTTGTCCTTGGAAATCACAAATGGAAGAAAAGTCCTGCCTTTCTAATTTTCTGAGGATCGCACGTACTGCCATGTGGGGTTGCTAGGGGGCAGTGGATTGGGTGCTGAACCTGGAGTCAGCTTCAAATATGACCCCATACTAGGTGTGTGACCCTGGGTATATCACTCGACTCTATTTGCCTCAGATGCCTCATCGGTAAGATGAGCTGAAGAAGAAAAAGACAAACCATTTCAGTATCTTTGCCAAGAAAAATCCATATGGAGTCACAAAGAGGTGGAGACATCTGAACAACTGCTTTAGACATACTTGTTGCTCCATAAGCAACTCCTGTTATGCTAAATACTGAGGATACATAACTTCTTTCAAAGCTCAACCCAAAGGCTACCTCCTACCTACTACTAGAAATATTGGTTATAGCTATGGGGAAGAGTAGAAAATTAGGGTACCCATTATCAGAGAGGAGACAAGGTGGTCTATATTTCAGGAAAGAATTAATCATTGGTTCACAGATGCAGAACTGAAAGGGAGGGGGAGGAAACAACCACTTATTAAGCACCTTGAAATTCAATTCAATTAGCTTTTTTTCAAGCCTCTACTTTATGGCAGGCATTGTGTAATGCTTTACAAATATTTACTGTGAAAAGGCAAGTATCTCAGAGGCCATTTAGTCTAAAATTTCTGTCCTGCACTTACAGATAAGGAAACTGAAGGCTATGGAGGTTATGTGACTTGCCTAAGGCGATATTGGCAATAATCATCATAGATGGAATTTACTCTGATTTCAAGTTACTAGATCTTCATAGTCTGGATGCGCGGCTGGAGGAAGGAAAAGCCATTTATGTGGGTTGGAGTAGGGTGTGTTTTGCAGGCTTCATTCCCCAGTCTCATCGCCAGGGCCTCAGGCTCAGACCTGGAGCTGGAAGGCGTCCAGGCCCTTAAGAGTTAACAGTCCAAAAAAAGAAGCCTGGTTCCTAAGCCCATTCAGACTCCTCCTCACTTCCCCTTTAATGAGTGGTGTAGCAGAAAGTCTACAGATCCTAGGGCGGGGCGGGATCCCAGCTCTGAGGTTCAGAATTTCAGGGGCGTGGCCTAGACCCACTGCAGCTGCTAGCTCTGGACCACTTGCACTTTCTTTTCCCTCTAGGCCCGCTTGGTCTGAGGCAGGACAGCGGACTGATCTGAGATGGGCGACGCTGTCCGCTGCCGCCTGCTTCAGCACTTGGAATACCTGACTTCGGAGGAGCTGAAGAAATTCAAGTTTTACTTGGTGAACGAAATCCCCCGCGGCTCCTTGGAGAAGGCCGATTGCACGAAAGTGGCGGATCTCCTGGTCAGTTCCCTTGGACAGGAAGAGGCTTGGGGGAAGGCTCTGAGCATCTGGAAGATGATGGGCTTGAGAGAGTTGTGGGAGAAAGCCAAGAAGGGTAAGGCCCGCCTGAGGGCTGGAGCTTCCTGGGCATGCTTGCACAATCCCTGGCCACCCAGTTTCCCTTCCTTCTTTGCTCCTTCCCTCCATCCTCCCTTGCTCCCTTACTTGTCTTTCTTTCCTCCCCTTTTCCTTCCTTAGAATCCTCTTCTAGGTCTTCTCTCAAACCAAAATTACCTTATATTGACTTTGCAAAGATTTTGTGTTTACAAGTAGTTTCCCTCTAAAGAATGTAAGCTTTCTTCAGAGCAAGCACTATTTCATTTTCATGTTTATATTCCCAGCACCTAGGCCAGTGTTTGGCTTGTCAAAGGTACTTAATAAATGCTCTTCAAATAATTTCTGATATTTGACTTTAGAAAAAGAGAATCACATTGGGATACATGACAGGGCTGAGATAGAGAGGGAGGGTCTTCTCTATGCTTTTTCATGACAATCAAGATGGGAGGAGTGGAGTTCATTCACTGTTTCCTAATACTGGAAGAGGAAGAACATCTGGGCTACGAGTAGAGTTTGCTGGTGACAAGAGAGTGTTCAGAAGGCTCCAGAATGAATTGAAGGGAAAAGGAGATGGTAGATCTGGGAGAATGGAGTTAATGGAGGAGATTCCATCTGTGATCTCATCTGGGGAAAGAAGAAAAGGGAAATGGGAACCAGTGGAAAAAGGAGATGAAATGAATGGGGTCAGGCTTTGATCAAGTATTGTCTTTAATCAGGAGGAAAATGTCTCAGGAAGAGAGTATTTAGACTACTAAATTTAATACAATTCCCTGGAGTCTGTGTTGAGTTAGGAGCAAGAGTAGAAGTTCTTTTCTTCTCTCTCTCTCTCTCTCTCTCTCTCTCTCTCTCTCTCTCTCTCTCTCTCTTTCTCTCTCTCTTTTTTTTTAATGAGTGTGAAATACCCAGAAGTGAATCAGATGGCAAGGACACTAGCAAGGATAATAAATAATTTTGTTCCATTAAACAACCTTTTGTTGAGTTTTGACTCTTTGTAATCCCCCTTTGGGGTTTTCTTGGCAAATATACTGGAGTGCTTTACCATTTTCTTCTCCAAGTCATTTTACAGAGGAGGAATTGAGGTAAACAGTATTAAGTGACTTGCCTTAAGTCACACAGATAGTAAGTGTCTGAGGCCAGATTTGAACTCAGGAAGATGAGTTTTACTGACTTCAGGTCCAGTGCTATATCCTTTGTGTCACCTAGCCACCCCAAATCTTAATGGATCATTATCCAACAATCACCTGATAGAGTTCAGGGCTGGCCCATACCCTTTGCATCCCATTTGCATCAAGGATTTGATATTCAGGTACCATGGATCAGGGAGGAGAGAAGAAACAGGAACTAGCAAGAATTGTCATTTAAAGTTCTAAAGTAAAAGACAATGAGGTAGGATCTTTGAAACAATGGTGTGATATTTGGGATCCCACCTTTCACTGAATTTCTCAGACTAGTTTAAACTTGCCAGGAAACAGAGGTCTTACACTGCAAGCTCTCTGTGTACTTAAAACTTCCTCTAAGAGCCCTGGGTTGTGTTGAACAGTTTTGCCCACTTAATATCTGTCTCCAGTTTGAACATCTGAAGTCAGTCATTAAAAAAAAAAAATGAAAACTACCTTTGTATTCACTTAGAATTAAAAAAAAGAAGCAAAAGATGACATTAAGTCAAGGTTCTACTCAGCTGGAAACAAAAGGGCCTTAGATTCTTTCCTTTCCTCTATCTGAGCAATGCAGAAGATTTTCTCCCACTTCCTTGTGAACTAGATAAAATTCTTCAAGAAGCCTTCTTTAATCCATCAGCCTGCAGAGATCCCTCTCCCCTCCTGAACTCCTGGTTATCTACATACCTTTAGTATAGCAGTGACTGGCACATAGTCAATGCTTAATAAATTCTTGTTGCATAGTTGATTCACTATTTCAAACTTACAAATTATATTATTGAGTTTGTGTTTCTGAGACCAAACACATTTCATTTCAACTCCTTGGGGCCTAAACTGAAATCTTGTCCTTAATGCTGTCCTGAACCTCCATTCCTTCTTTCAGCTCCCAACTATCTACATAAGCAACAGATAAGTCTCTCATTATCTTCTGCTTTTTCTTTCCTACAGAGAATCTTGAATTAGTTCCTGCTCCAGTTCTTCTAGCCTCCTCAGGTCAGTAACCACTGTCAATGTAGAAGTCTAGTCTCAATTGGTTGTTGTTGTTTTTCAATCTGCATCCTGGACCTCAGATTGTCTATTAATGGGGGTCCCATAGGTAAAATTTAAGAGGATGTATGTACTACAGGAACCTGGAACACTTACTCAACCATTGAGTGAATTAAAAGTCTGTGGCTTATAGCAGATAATACACTTCCTAGAAGGGCAAGCTGAAAAAATATTGGCAGTGCCATTATTTAGCAATAGGGTAAAATGGTCAGATTTATACTATATTGATGCTAGAGGTAATAGAGAATTGCTGAAGTTTGTTGATGAGGAAAATGACATGATGAGACCTATGCTTTAGTAATGTCACTTTTTTAGTAGTATGGTAGATGGAGAGGAGAGAGATTTGAGATGAGATGCTAATAATTAGGAGACTGATGTAACAGTATAGTAAAGAGGCAGTGTACCCTCCAATTCAGGGACACTGACCTAGCTTTTTCCAGCAATAAGACACTTCATCTCTAGCCTCTTGGCATTTTCTCTGGCTGTCATCCATACCTGGAATATTCTTCCCTCAACATCTCTTCCTACTGGTTTCCCTGGCTTGCTTTAAGTCTCAACTAAAATACCATCTTTTACACTTACGATTTTCCTGACACCTTTTAATGCTAGTGCCTAATTAATCTCCTAATTATTTTCTATTTAGCTTGTATGTAGCTTATTTGTACCTATTGGTTTGCTAATTTCCCCAACTAGAGTGTGAGTTCTGTGAGGGAAAGGACTGTCTTTTGCCTCTTTTTGTGTCCTTAGCATGTTGCCTGACATATATTAGACATTTAATAAATGTTTATTGGCTGATTAATAAACATTTTATACATATATGCTTACTTTAACATGGACATACAGCACACACATTTATTATATGTAAGCCTTGACATACATGAAAATATATGTTGACATCCATATATACAAGTTCACTCATGGGCTCCCAGAAAGTCATTCCAAGTTCTAGGTACTCTGTCATTCATATTGTTTTGCAAATTATAGCTTTTGACTCATCTATTATTAGTGTGATTACTTTTACTAATCATCAAAATTATGTACTTATTTTAAATCAAACTCACTCAAAGAAATAAGGTAGAATAGAAGCATCAAAAGCATGGCCCTCAGGCTGCATGCAGTCCACAACATTCCTGAGTACAGCTTGAAGCAGATTAAAATGATAATGGAAAATATTTAAATAAGTAAATTAAAATATACTAAAATATAGATGATATTATATTTTAAAATTAAGTCATAGAGATCTTTATGTACAGATTAGTAGCCCCATTTCTATTTGAGTTTAACCTCACTAATGGAAAGGAACTAATTGTCCTACAAATACACACCCTCAGACAGAATAGAAGAAATGCCTAAGAATTGCATATGGGATATATACACATAGGGTCACATTTGATCAGAGCAGTTGTGTTGAGGGTAGTCAACATTACCAATACTGAGACGTGCCTGTGTCTTCTGGAGATGTCATTGATAGATCTAGTACTATTCTCTACCAAATCTTTTTCCCATTGAGTGCCATGTCTCCAAGGCACCTTAGTGAATGGCATAGTTCCACTTAAGGTAACCTTTCAACTAACTTTCTGGCTACCTAATACAGTTTGGCCACCTAATAAAACATCTAAGTGGCACAGTGGATGGGGTCACAGAGGAGAAGAGAGTCACTAGATGGGAGAAATCCTCTGCCTTCTAATAGTCTTTTCCTTGGGCTACCACTGATAGTCAAAGGCAGGATTGAACCCAGATCCCTTCTGACTCCATGTCTAGGACTGCCTTTCTAGTATACCTTTTCTCTTCTATTTCATTATGCCTCACCACCAAGGGGAAAAATGTAGGACAAAATTCAAAGGCACAAGTAGTGAAACAGTAAACACAAAAATAATAAATATATGAGGCGATACACAGAATCTACACTGTCTAGTCTGTAAAAATATTATCAATACAGTAAGACTAGTTTATGTCACCCTTCTCTCTGGCTTAGCACCCATTGCCATGAAGTCAGGTTTTGAAACTCCCTGGGAAGTTGGGGGATGAGGAAGGGGGGCAGGAGAAGATTTTGGAGGTGGGAGATAAGCCCACCTTACAAGCCCTTGAAATCTAATTTTTATTACTACTAATTCTTGAACTCAGACTATATTAGTACAAACTCTCAGAGGCAATATATGTCTTTGATCAGCATTTTTGTTTTTGCTTTTTTAACCCCTCTTTCTCTTCTGGGCCTCAGAGATTTACTGCTTCATGATTCCTCATGAACCATGGTTACTCCATAGAAAGGGCTTGCTTCTCATTTCTAATTTTCCAATTACCCTGTGGGATTTGTAGTTACTTCTATCTACCCTTGTGTTCTACATCAAGGGCTAAGGACTTTGTGTCTTAAGTCCAGAGAAGAAAAATCTCCATCTCAAAAAAGAAGTCTAGTCTGTGGACTTTTGACTTGTCTCCTTTAACTCATATGGAGATCAGTAGAAAGTTGCAAGACAGAAGGACTTCTAGGGGAAGGTAGTAGACAGTTCTTATTCACAATACCTGGAACACCAAGAGTGGGTGAGTGAATCAGGACAATAATATTGTGTTTTACCCATGACTTGGCCATAATAGTTTGCCATAACTCTCCATACCATACCTATTTTCTTTCTACATATTATTTTCTTCCTCAGGAGTAATTCTTTTCCTTTGGCCAAAGGCTCAGCTCATTTTCCTCTCTCCTAATCACACGCTATAATTCTCCCTATTGACTCTCACTCTAGTCCCTGCTGATATCTCCCTTATTCCTATATCTACCTTGATCCTACTTAGCCCAATTCTCCTCCAGATCTACCTTCACCTTCTGTGCTCTGTGGAATGTCTATTCTATTATTAACATCTTAAAAAAAAAAAACAAAACTTTTCCTTTCTCACTCCTTCCATCTTCTGGTACTCACTGAGATCAGCCTCCATTCTGATGACAATGACTGCCAGAATGGCACTGGTTGTTCGTTCAGGGAGAGAGAATATTCCTCACTTTCCTTTACCACTTGCAGTTGCTATCTTTGGAGTAATAACCTAGCAACCTGAAAAAAGGTTGAGAAAAAATGCTGATGTTCTCCTTATTACCACATATTATGACATTTTCCTCAACCCTCACCCTTTTCAAACTCTCTTCTCCTATGTTTTTCATGACACTACTCTTCATGTATTATCCTTCTACCTTTTTATCTCAATCTCCTTTAATGGATCTTTATCCAATTCAATCTTTAATGGTGGGTGTACCCCACGCCTTTTCCTGTATCCCATTTTTATTTTATCTCTATTGATTATAGTATCAGTTTTCTTGGACTAAATTATCATTTCTATACTGTTGATTCTCAGACCTTTATAAGCAAGCCGACTTCTTTTTTTTAACCAACCTCTCTTTTATGAATACCAGTCCCACTTCTCTACCTGCCTATTTGCAATTCTATCAATAAATCCTTTAGGCATCTCAAACTAAAACTATCTGAAACAGAATTCTTTATATTTCTTCCCATACATTCCCTTCTTTTGAACTCTCCTATTTTATTGAAAGTACCACAATCTTCCCAGTCATCCAGGTTTGAAACTTTGGTATATTCCTTTACTGCACATTTTTATTCACCCCAAGTGTCCAAATCACTTGACAATTCTTATTATTTTTGTCTTTACAATATTTCTCATATACATTATTTTATCCTCATTCACAAATCCAAAACGCTAGCTCAAGTTCTCATCCCTCTCACTTGGACTTAGTTGCCTTCTACTTGGTCTCTCTGCTTTCAATCTCTCTCCCCTCCTTTGCATTCTTTACAAGGAAGTCAAAGCTCCTTGAAGAAATGTAATACTGTTGGGGTTATTTCTTTTCTTTACATCCCCAGTGCTTAACACAATACTTGTCTCAAAGGAAGCACTTAATAAATGCTTGTAGATTGATTGAAGTTAAGAAAACAGAGACCTTTTACTAGACACAAGAGAATCATAGCATGTAGTAGGAATTCTCATGCAAGAAATATCACTATCACAATGTGTCTTCTATTTTGTAGCCCCTCAGGCAATCCAGGCCAGTGCCACAGAAACACTCAAGCTTTGCTCCCATGAAGACTTCCAAAAGCTGAGGAAGAAGATGGCAGGACAGGTATGATGTATGCTCTTTTCACTGGGGTAAAGGGGAGAAAGAATTGGTAATTACACAAATATGTGATTCTCGGGTGGGAATAGGATCTTTTCTATGTCTTTCTTAATAATTGTGACACATCAAAGAGCAAGATCTTTTCAGTTCTCATGCCAGATTTCTTGATCCTTTTTTCTCCAATTGTTAGGCAAAGTTCACATTGTTGTCTGAGACGTTTCAATGAACTCCAGTACCCCACCGTGGATTTCTGATTTCTGATACTTCCTTCTTCCATTCCTTATGTCCAATACCATCTCTATTTAAGAGAGTGTTTGCATAATGACATCCCATAGAGGTTGGGGAAGAAGGATACTCTACTCTCATCTGAGCCTCTTGTCTGTGTCTTTCAATTGGAAGTGTCTGGGGAACACTCATTTGCATTTCTCTTTACAGATATACCCAGTGATGGAGAAAGAAGTCCGCACACGTCGGGCTCTTATCATCTGTAACACAAAGTTTGACTGTCTCTCTGAGAGGAAAGGGGCTGAATATGACCTCAAAGGCATGCATGAGCTTCTTGAGGGCCTGGGTTACAGGGTAGATGTTGAAGAGAACCTCACAGCTTTGGTAAGCACAGAGGCAAGCCCCTTCCCACTACAAAGGTGATAGAAAATCTCTATGTCAGGCAATGCAGAAATTTCATTCCAAGGGCCAAGAGAACTTAGATTTGTCCCTAGAGAGTTCAGCACCATTTAACACACCATTTCACAACAAGAAGGTGCTAAATCTTTACTGTGGATGGGCTTTTGTGGACTTGATGAGACAACTCTCACCCCCTGACATTTCCCTAAAGATACTGATTGTGGAATGTTTCTGTGCTTCCTTTAAAATGTAACTTGAACCCTCCTTTCATTTCAAATCATGCGTTTTGCCCTTACGATACAGCTGTTCCCCTGAATGTACACATTACCAGTTTCTTTGACTATACATTCTGGGTCAGCCAATCTACACTTTCTCTTAGGCAATGGAGTCGGTGCTGCAGCGGTTTGCCTCCTATCCAGACCACCGGAATTCTGATAGTACTTTTTTGGTGCTCATGTCTCATGGTGTGCCAGGTGGCATCTGTGGGAAGGATTACACAGATAATTCCCCCCAGAGTCTACCTGTTAACAGGATCTTCCAAATTTTCAACACTTCCAACTGTCCCAGTTTGAAGGACAAGCCCAAGATCATCATCCTTCAGGCTTGCCGAGGGAGTGAGTATGGATTGGGATTAATCCAGAGTATTTAAGATAATCTACACATCTCAATTATTATAGGCTTCAACCAGGATGAAAAAATATGCATTGTCATCAATAAATATACTTTCCTATGGGAATTCCTTGAATGGCCTGATGCTCATCCTGGTAATTTATTTGGTGAATTAGGAAGAAGTTGCCTTGATTATTTGAAATGTCCCCAGTTATCATTCCTTAGGAATGAGTCTCATCCCATTCTGTTACCTTGGCATCTAAACAGTCAGGAGAGATGGGTGGCTTAATGGAGAGAGTAGTAGACCTGGATTCAGAAAGCTTTTGGTTTAAATTAATTGGAAAGATCAATGAATTTGGGATAAGAGGACCTAGATTAAAACAACCTCTATATAATGCAATCTCATTTAGGATATAGTTGTAACTTCTAAAACAGAGCTGAGTTTACTATTGTAGTAAGAGGGAAAGAGTTCTGACTCTAGAGTCAAAGTACTTGGGTCTAAATCCTGCTTCTCATACTATGTGACTGTGGGTAAGTCACATAAACTTTCTAAGTCCTAGTTACTTTCAATTTTAAAATAAATGTGTTGGACTAAACTGTCTCTGAGTTCCTATAGATCCAGCCTTTGACACTGATTAGACAGGTGATCATGTTAGTCTCTTAAAATCTCAATGCTACAGTTTCTTATTCTATAAAATTGGAGAGATATAGAACCTGATATGGACTTCAATGAGGTAATATATGTAAAATATTTCATAATATTTAAAGTGCTGTAGAAATGTTAGTGTGTTTGTGTGTTTGTGTGTGTGTGTGTGTGTGTGTGTGTGTGTGTGTGTGAGAGAGAGAGAGAGAGAGAGAGAGAGAGAGAGAGAGAGAGAGAAAGAGAGAGAGTAGGTATATGGATAGTTAGTGCCAGATTTTAGCTCAACATTTGAGGATGCTTGTCTCTACTCAATAGATGTTAACCCCAAATCTCATGTTTCTACAGACAATCCAGGAGTTGTTTGGGTCAATGACTCTGCAACACTTTCTGCAGATGGGTATACCCATGACCCATACATCTTTGAAAATGATGCTCTCCATAGGGCCCATGTGGAGAAGGACTTCATTGCTTTCTGCTCATCCACTCCAGGTAAGTGGTTTCCTGGGCAAGAATTTTGTAAGGAAAACCTCCCAATGCACAGTCTCCACTCATCTAGTGCAAAATGGATGAAGAAGCCATGTTTGTTAGGGATTTGGTGGAGGATCACATGATGACTCTCGAATTCTTGGTTTCTCTAGTCCTTTTTCAGAATACCTCATTGGTTTTTTCCAGTTAAATTTTATGTACATTTTTCTACAGCCACTGATCTCATACATATTATTCTATTGTTGCCATTTAATAAGGCTGACTGACTCAGAATTTATTGTTTGCAAAATACTGTTCTATATGGCAAAGGATCTTAAACCTAAAACAACTTGCAATTTTTGTAGGCAAAAAAATATAAACACCAGCAACTTAAAAACACAAGCTGGATGACAATTTTGGAAAGATAAATTAATCATGTTTATAGTATATTGATTAAGAAGAAAAGCAAAGAAATCATGGTCAAATGGGATTAGAGAAGTATTCCTATAAGAACTAAGTTTTAAGGGAGCCATCAAAGATTATAGAGGGTATGACTTAATGTAGAGAGAAAGGGGGAAGAGGTTATAGGCACATGGCCAAGGTTGCTATATTTCCTAGCATCTTATTCCCAACCATATTTTTGTGGAGAACAGAGTGCCTCTTTTGAGAAGGAAGAGACTGATTTTTAGTGAAAAAAGGCCAATAAGAAAGATATGTTATTGAAGAAGGTATCCCTGGGGCAAGAAGAACTATTCTAATATCATTTACTCATTCATTCATTTACCATTTATTAAGATATACTATAGGTAGGATATTATAACTTTTTCTTGAAGTTGCCTCTTTGTTTCTCCTTCAGTACGACAGGGACAAAAGGCACTTAGATTATAGATCTAGTGCTAACTTAATTTAGGTCCTCATTACTTCTATCTTGAACTATTGTAATAAGCTCCTAACAATTCTCTCCATTTTCTCTTTCCAATCCATCTTTTACATAGCTGCCAAAAGGATCTTTTTAAGGTACAGATCTGAAATTGTGTCATTTCCGTGCTCAGAAATATCCAGTTGCTCCTCATTTTTATCCCTTTCACCCAGCACAATATCTTACAAATAACAGGCACTTAATCAATGGTTGCTTAATTGAATTTCCTAAAAGGCAAAAGATATTGCCACTTAGCCTTCCCTTTAAGGCCCTCCAAAATGTTTACCACACCATGCATCCTTCTGCCATTTCATCTTCTAGCTAATCTAATCAAACAGTACCCTGACATCATACTCCATCCTTTCCTCTACTTCCACCATTGAAATATTTGAACTCCTTCAGAACTCCCTTTAAGCAGCATTTTTTCCTAGGAAACCTTTTTTTTTTTTGCTTTTTTATTGGAAGAGGGTAGGTAGGGCAATTGGGGTTAAATAACTTTCCCAAAGTCACATGGCTAGTTTTGTGTTAAGTGTCTGAGACTGAATTTGATCTCAGGTCCTCCTGACTCCCGGGCTGGTGCTCTATTCACTGCACCACCTAACCACCCTGTAGAAAACCTTTTTTAATCCCCTTTCCCATGGTGAAAAATTTCCCTCCCTTTATAGAAATTTTACTGAATCTCTTCTTTGCCCTTATTATACTCTACCTTTTTACCTACTTAAGTGTGTGTATGTCCACTCTTCTCTTTTGGATTTTAAATACCTTGAAGAAGGGAAATGTATTATATTTGATCTTTGAAATGCCTTGCATATATCAAATGTCTAATACCTGTAAAATGGAATTTAATTTCCAGATAATTTGTCTTGGAGAAATATCAACAAGGGCTCTCTCTTCATTATCCAATTAATTCATTACATCAGAGAGTATGCTTGGTACTGTCATCTGTATGATATTTTCTGCAAGGTAAGATAATCAGCACACATAGGCTTTTATCCCAGTGCTTTTACAAACCCATTTCTGTCCATCTTTCTTCTCCATTTTGCCCTTCTGTCTTGTTAAGCTATAAAGGTCTGGAAGACCTAGGTCAGAATCAGTCTGACATGCCATAAATCACAATTGCAGTGGGGCAATCAGTTCTTCATACTCTCTTTCTTCCCTCTAGCAACATATATCAGTGCTTACCACTTTGGGGCAAGAACCTAGGACTACTTCATCTCCTTTCTTCTCCTGTCAGGCTAGTAAATAGGAAGGGAAATTTGCTTGGTAACATATTTTCCTTGCTTCTGGTACACATGACTATTTTGTTTTTTTCTCAGAAACTCATCTCTTTTTGTTTAGGTCCAGAATTCATTTGAGACCCGAGAGCTGAATGTACAAATGCCCACCATCGAAAGAGCAACATTAACAAAGTATTTCTATCTTTTCCCGGGCAATTAAATTAGTAAGCATCAGAAACAGTGGCTGTTCGAAGCTCAGGTAAATTACACTAATGTGGAAGGGGTAAGATTCCCCATCTCTGGGTCTAATTTGGCTAACAGAAAAAAAAAGTTCAAAATGGTAGCTCTTTTAGTGAATAATGTAGAACTATATTGTTTTTTTCAATCTTTCATATCCTTTCCTCAATTGTATAAATGGAGAAAGGGATGATCAGGGAAATAGAAACCTAGCCAGAGAATTCTCTTGTCCTGGTTGATAAATAGTTCCTCAGAGTTCTTTCCTTGTTTTGTTCTTGAATATAACCATATTGATGAGAATTCATTAGAAAGACCATTTTTAGTATTGAAGGTTGACTTATGACGCCCTTAGTATAGAGTTGGTTTTACCTTTTATTATAGCAAGCGACAGTTATACATCTGTTCCTAAATTGAACCCCATAGCATTTCAGAGCAAGAATATTCCTCTGTGAGAACATCCCAAGATACAACTTGGTGTTTTTGGTAGGTTTCCAATTCAGATTATTCTGGGTCTTTCTTCCCACTAGTTTGATTAGTTAATATTGGGGGATATCCAGACATCATGCTTTTGTGGCTGTGTCCTTCACTCCAGAGGTTGGGCCTAGACTAAAGATTAACTGTGACCATTACCTTTCCTCATGTTCTTCTCTCTTTCTTTTCTCTAGGAAGTCACAGGTGATGCAATACTTATATACCTTTGTCTTCTGGAAGGAGGTTATCATGGGAATTGTAGACATTATTGTCTGATTTTTTCTTAAACAGTTCAATATATACAAAATTAAATAATTTGTCAGTTTTGGGGTTCTTTACTGGGCAAAATTGTATTGTATAAATTGAGAAAGGGATGATCAGGGAAATAGACACCTAGCCATAGAATTCTCTTGTCCTGGTTGATAAATAGTTCCTCAGAGTTCTTTCCTTGTTTTTTCCAGGATAGATTTCCAGGAGTGATCAGTAGTTGTCTGAACAGAACTGGGCAGCATAGAATATTCCAGCTTTCCCAGTACAGTGCTATTGAATTTGTTTAGTAAGTGTTTTTGAGAAGCTGTTCCCTACTAAGACCCTTGTTAGGGACTGTGGGAGATGTAAGAGGAGTGGAAAACTTAGTCCCTGCCTTTTATGAGCTTATACTTTCACTGAATATATAGGATATGTACACAAAAACTAAATATAAAGAAGATTATGAAATCTTTCCTTTGCTATTCACTGCTTCATAGTCTCTCCAATTTCAATCCTCTCATTTTAGAGATGAAGAAAAAATGATTTGCTCAAGGTCACACAGTAACAACCTCTCTGGTACACTTTTTTTTTCTTCATCTCTTACCCAAGATGCTTCAATTTATTGATCTCTAAAGTCCTTTTCATGCCTGCTCTATGCTCAGAAGTGCTTATGTGTACAGTATTGTAAATTCACTACATGCAGTACTATGTAACTAGTCCATGTAAGTCTTTTTAAAAAGTCTGTTGTTAATGAGTCCCTAATAGCTTCCTCAAAACAACCCTATGTAGTAGATTTTGTTATTATTCCTATTTGACTAGGAAGAAAATGAGGAGTCATTCTCCCCTCTTTATGAAACAACCCTTTTTAGGAATATGTTATGATTTATTCTCCTATAGGGAAATAGCAAACAGGAGGATGAAAAAAGATATAGGATGGAAGAATAATGTATATGAAAAATATAATAATTGATAAAAAGAAGTCAGAACACCGAACTCTGGTTTTGGCTGGTTTTTTGGGTTTTTGTTTGTTTGTTTTGTTGTTGTTGTTTGCTTGTTTGTTCGTTTGTTTTTTTCTATTTTTTTTTCTGCCAAGGAGAATGATCGTCAGCATATAAAAGATTATACAAAGATGGTCAAAAATAATTTGAAATGCAAATTAAATGAGAAAATAAGATTATTTGGTTGTCTTTGATTAAGTTAATCAGTTTCTGAAGAATTATTTTACATAACAATATAATGAAAGAAATGGTGGGTATGAATGTTGAGCTGCTGTGAGCAATCTTTGAAAAATCTTGTAGAACAAGAGAAGGGTAATCATTTTACTTCTCAAAAGAGGAGATTTTGAGATATGAATTGGTGACTATGATTTTGATCACTGCTAATATTCTAGCATTCATTAAAATAAAGGTTTTTAAAAATATGAAAGACAGATATTCATTACTAACAATCAACTTCATAAAAAAAACGAGTAATGGGAACAGCTAGGTGGTGCAGTGAATAGAGCATTGGCCCTGGAGTCAGGAGGACATGAGTTCAAATGTGGCCTCAGACACTTGACACACTTAGTAGCCATGTGACTTTGGGCGAGTCACTTAACCCCAATTGCCCTCCAAAAAGAAAAAAAAAGAATAAATAATGGCAAATGACTGCCCTCATTTCCATTATTCATAGGGTTACTAGACTGATATGTCTAGTAGACTTAGTATATTGAAAGAGAATAGCTAGCTATTGGCAAAACATAAAACAGTTTTCATTGTGGACAGCATGAAAAGATGTAGCAAAGCAGAATGTAAAATTAGATGCATTCAGAACTGATAGAATGACTGCAAATGTTTACACGAAAAGGAGACAAGTATTGAACTTTCATTAGGCAAACTATGAAATTCAAATGGTTATAGTTCAAAGGAAAATATTAACTCAAAATTCAAGTAAAAAGGGTCATAATAAAAGTCTGCTTAGTCCCTTAACCCTTTTTGTCTTAAGTTTTGTCATCTGTAAATGATCTAGAGAAGGAAATGGCAAACCACTCCAGTGTCTTTAGCAAGAAAACCCCAAATGGGTTCACAAAGAGGCTGACCCAACTGGAAAATGACTAAACAACAACTCTTTGTAATACAAATATTTCTGTGAAGGAAGGGAAAACTCTCCAAATGTGGGATTCAGCATCAGTTTTATTATACAATAAATAATAAACAAATCTACTTCAACATAAGGACTTTGTCCATCATTTAGCCTTACTTCTTTAGCATAAAATGCTGCAGATAGAAACTGGGGTATTTGGGACTAAATCCACATCTTCTGGTGTCAAATTCAGGTCCTTTTGGCTTCATTACTTTCATATTACCACCACCCCTAAAAAATAAGAGATTTCCCTCTTGCTCACATGTCACAAATTTATCCCTAATGATAAGCCAGGGCAGCAATAAGGGGAGCTCTGATTATTCTATGACTTTCCAAAATTGAAATCAAACAGATTTTCTCAGTACACCATTCTAATTTAAGTAAAATTCTTCTATTTCCTACATACTTCTTTCTGTCACATAAGTCCTTTTGGAAATCTATTCGCCATCTTTTGTAAACACAATTATTTTTTAAAGCATTATCTTCATGAATTTAATTCCCCAATGTTATAAGGAATGAATGAGGAAGCAGTATTTCATTATCTTCCAAAAGAGAGGAATAACTTTAATAGGTTCTGTTGAGAAAGGCCTGAATAATAGCTCCCTTATACCTTCTGGATTTGTCTATGTATGAGCTACAGTAGGAGGAAGTAATGACATTAACGAGAGCCACAATGACAATACTTGCTCGTATTTATTTCATAGAATTTTCCTTAGCTCTAACCTATGAGTTAGGTGGTTTCATATAATCATACTAAATTTACACATATCTGTGTGTCAAAGTTTCTCTGGTCACAAAAGGCCCAAGTATCCTTTGGGAAATTTTCTCTTTCTTTTGCTTCATAGTTCCCACCAAAAAACCTTGAAAAAGAATAAGAATGGTCCTATCTAATGTACTGAGATGTATTTTCCATTTATAGACATACATTTCACTGTGTGTGTGTGTGTGTGTGTGTGTGTGTGTGTGTGTGTGTGTGTGTGTGTGTGTGTTTGATGGGGGGAGGATTGGGAAAGCAAACGTGAGAGCGAGAGCCATGATTTCTTCAAAGTGGAAAATTCATCTTATGGAAACTCCAGAAAGGAAAGAACATGGATAAAACATTTCTTTTTTTTTCTTTTTTGGTTTTTTTTTGTTTTTGTTTTTGCTTTGTGGAGGGCAATTGGGGTTAAGTGACTTTCCCAAGGTCATGTGGCTAATTTTTGTGTTAAGTATCTAAGGTCGGATTTAAAGTCAGGTACTCCTGACTCCAGTGCTGATGCTCTATTCACTTTGCCACCTAGCTGCCCCAAATAAAACATTTCTTAAAAAAAAAAATAACAAAAAAAAAAACAAAAAAAAAAACAGAAATTAAAAAAAAAGTTCAGACCAAAACTTAAAAATAGACAAAATTTGTCACAATCTTGTTAAATCTAATATATATTTTAAAAAATCTAAGGCAGCTAGGTGGCACAGTGAATAGAGCAGCAGGCCTGGAGTCAGGAGGACCTTAGTTCAAATCTGGACTCAGACACTTAACACTTTCTAGTTGTTATGATCTTGGGCAAGACACTTAACACCAATTGCCCTGCCTTTCCCTCTCCAAAAACCACAGCAACAAAAAATCCTACATGGCAGAAATGCATAATTTTATGTTCAGTTCTCTTTTCTTTATTTATTAAAATGTTTAGGTTTTTTGGTGACTAAGTCTATAATATAACATGAAGTAATAAAAAAAAAGAAACTTATTGTCAATGTAGACCAATAACACTTAAGTTATTAAGTTCTCAGTCTTTGAAAGCTGTCTGGGCCACTGAGATATTATGCAAATTGCCTATGATCAAAGATATAGTATTTGTCACATTTAGGACTCCAGGTTTTCCCTGATTCTAATTCCAACTCCCTCTCCATGTCACCACATGGTTTCCCAGAATTACATAGAAGGACATTTTAAAAAAGGAAGGGCAAACTTGGGCCTTGAAATGAGTGACCATTAATACCAAGGGTGGATATAAACCTCTCAAATAAGCATCCCTCATACATATTATTGCCATGGTGTTCCTGAAAGGACCACAGTACTAAGGCGAAGGGATAGGTTTTTGAACTAGGCACTGCCAAAGGAATCTTGGGATGTTTCTTGAGCATCCACAATCATTAAGAATGGGATTGAGAAAAAACAGAGACCATTGAGATGGAAAAGAATCCAAAAGGAATCCTGTCAATTTCAGACTAAGCCAAGAGGTTTCACTACATTTCAGTATATCCTGAGATGGTAGAAGATCTTAACACTGTCCTGTAAAAATACATTGAAAGGAGTCAGGGAAATAACCAACTGTTTCTTTCCATTCCCTCCTCCCTCACTCCCCACTCTTTACACTGAGGGATAATTTCCTCACCTTTTTCTAAATTTTGCTGGAAGATTTCTATTCCATCCTTCTTTCTATGAAGATTTAGAAAGATTTGTACCCATTTGTGTATGGGGTCAGAGAATGACTACTACTTTATTATCTTCCTGGCTATTTACATACACAGTTAAGTGTTTGCTAGTATATTAATATATCTGGCCTGGACTGGTAATAGACCATGATGTATTACATCAGCTCAGGCTGTGATTTGCACAAGTAATTACCTTAAGGAAAGTAGGAAAGATAGGAAAAATAGCTAGGGGCTCCAGAGTCAGAGTTACTTAAAGACTTCCAGTATTTTGTTCATATACCTTAAAATGAACACGCACCATATATCTTGCAACCTCAGTTTTCTTCATCTGTAAAATTATGCAGTTGAATTAAATGATTTCTAAGATCCCTTTTTTCCCTCTTTATCCTATGACCTTATGGGGGAAAAGAAAATCACTTAATTTCTCTAGCAATTCAAATGGAAGGCATAAGGTGAAAACATTGTAGCCCTAATTACATATAGATAAGGAAAGCGAGACTTGTAAAGGATAAGTTTTTGTTTATCATCAAACAGCCAATGTGATCTAGACCTTTTCAACTCTTTTAGGACTTTTTTTTTTTTTACCATGGAATGTCACCCATTAAGCAAACTAAGTGAGCGAAAGTTGAGAATAAATGGTCTTTCTGGAGATCTTGTTTCTCAGACAGACTTTCCCCTGGCTCTGGAGGTCAGCTAGGTGATGCAGTGGGTAAAGCTCTCACCTTGTATGCAGGAAGATCCGAGTTCAAATTTGGCTTTAGACTCTAGCTATGTGACCCTGAGCATGTCACTTAACACCTGCCTTTTCACCTGCAAAATCGGAATAAAAATAGCTTTCACCTAATGGGGCTGTTGTTAGTATCAAATGAGAAAATATTTGTAAAGCTCAAAGAATAGTGCCTGTCACATAGTAGATTCTTGTTAAATGCATGTTCCCTTCAATATGTATCTATTTATCTAGAGAGAAAGAGAGAGGATATCTTTTGCAGCTACAAAATTTTACAGATGAAGAAAACTGAGGTTGCAAGATATATGATGCATGTTCATTTCAAGGTATATGAACATAAAATAACAGAAGTCTGTACATAACTCTGCTTCTGGAGCCCCTAGCTATTTTTCCCAAGTCCAATGTGACTGGCTAACATAATCATTTATGCAAATCACCGCCTGAGCTGATCCAATACATCATGGTCTATTACCACACCAGGCAAGAGATATTAATTCAATAGCAAACGTTTAACTGAATGTGTAAATAGTCAGAAAGAGAATAAAATATTCATTTCCTGCCTTCCGGGAGAAAGAGAAGTTAGGAGGAGAGAAAGGAGTAGTGGGAGAGAGACTGTGACCAAGTTCTAGACAGAAATAAAGAAGCAAAATATTAAAGAAGGGAAGGCAAAAGGGAAGAAAAAAAGGGGAAGGAAGAGAATGAGAGAGAAAGGGCAGGAGGAAGGGAGAGAGAAAGTGAAAGGTGAAAGATGGGAGCCGGGATACCAGAACCCGACAAAAGGTCAACAACATCAGAGGGAATTTCCTGGCAAAATCTCTGTGTTACAGAAAGCAGCAGTTCCCACAACTGAAGTCCGTCCCTTCCTCTAACTAGAGGAAGTTCTTAGTAACTTTCGATATCCATCGACTAAATTGCCTTCTGTCCTGGCTTGAAGAAGGAGGGGCGCAAACCTGAGGGATCATGGCTGGTGAGTAAGGGGACTTTAACTGGCTATAAGTTCAGATCCTGGAGCAAGGCCCCTCTGGATCTTATAGCCCACTCTATTTCTCCTGTATCTCACTTAGAAGGAGGAAGAAAATCAGGAAGGCAGATAGCAGGAAACTCTCTGAAACAAACTGTTTTCATTCCACTCTGCATTTCCATGATCTAAACAGGCCCTGGTTCTCAGACACTGACACTGGTGAAGATGAACCTAGGGCTGTTGAAAACCCGGGAGGGGCTAATTTCTATCTCACAGCTTCAGAGAAACAAAAGGAGAGGAGGCAGGGACTGATTATTCATTCTTGGGCTTTCACTCCAAATTTTCAAATGCTTCTCTGCTTTCATCATGTTATTCCCTTCTTCAAAAATTTGCACCAACTCTCTGTTGCTTATCGTATAAAATCTAATTTCTTATACCTTTTGAAACCTTTTACATTTTGTTACCCGTCTACCAAATGAAATGGTCTCTCTCTGCAGTATAACATCTTACAGCTAATAAACAACTGCTCCCTCCCTAACAGTATTGCTCCACTACATTCAGACTGGTCTCCTGACTGACCCACTCTCAATCCAACTCTCATATGGACTTACTTCTGTTGCTGTCATATGTTTTTGTGCCCAGTACTTTCCTTTCTGACTCTATTAATTGGTCTGATTTTTCAAGACCTAACCAGATCATTTCCCACTAGCTCTATAAAGCATTCCCTAACTCCTTTAAAAAAACACACAATACAAAGCAAAACACTCAAAATAGACATTTTTAGTTCTATAGAAAACAAAATAAGGAATGCAATGAAACTATCAATCTCTATTTCATAGCTATGTATCACTTTCTCTCTATATATATAGATAGATAGATATAGAATATTTAGAGTATATATATGTATATATATATATATATAGAGAGAGAGAGAGAGAGAGAGAGAGAGAGAGAGAGAGAGAGAGAGAGAGAGAGAGTCTACAGAGTAAGACAGTGACATGGTCAGATCTGCACTTCTAGAAAATTACTTGGATAGCAAGTATTGAAGTGACAAATCTGATGTAGAGAAATTCATTGGGAGGCCACTGAAGTAGATTAGGTCAGAGGGCCTGAAAGAAGGTGCTAACTACATGAATAGAGAGAAGGGATTGTTGTAGAAATAGAAATGACAAGATTTGACAATTGATAAGATATGTTGGGTGAAGGAGAATGAAGAGTTGAGGATATTAGAGAAATTCTATGTATGGAATCCTAGAAGGATGGCAGTATCTGACATAAATAAAGAAGTATGGAAGAGGGGAAGGTTGGAGAAAATGGGTTATAATAATTCAGCTTTGGACTTGGTGATTTTAAGATATTTCTGTTGAACTTTTACTTCTCTGAATTTCTGATCATTAATTAATATAATATAACTTTTCATAGAGTTATAGATTTAGAGCTGGAATGGAAAACAAAAATTGATCTAGTCCAATACTTCTTTCTCTCCCATTTTGCATATTGAGAGAAAAGAGGCATAGAGAGATCTTGACTTGCTCAGGTCAACACAGTTTGTAGCAGATCCAGGATGTGAACCCAAGTAGGGATTATCTTTTATATCTTTATAGTCTCACCAGTGCTAGACCCCAAAACACTCTGCCATATCACAAGAAACAAACAAAAAGCTCACCAGGTGAAGAGTTCAAAGATATGATTTTTCATCTTAGCTCTTCTAATAAAATACTAAATGATCTTATGTAAATCATTAACAAGTTCCGTGCTTCAGTTTGCCCATCTAAAAGTGCGCTATAGTCATTAGAGTAGACAGAAAAAAAAATCAGAAAATCAGGGTTTGAATCATATATCTTGCCCTTTCTAGATCTGTGATGCTTTGTTTTAAGCCATTTATCCTGTAAGCCCCAGTTTCTTCATCTGTAAATTGAAGACAATATTTTTACTCTACCTTTTGTGAGGTTTGGCTTTGAAATGTGCATATGAATGTGATGTTATTTTTCATGGGGTTGTTGTGAAGATAAAAGAGGTAATTGATGTCAAAATACTTAAAAGAAAGTAAGATCCTTGGAAAAAAGTGTGAGGAAAGCATGGTACAATAGTATCATAAATATTTGCTACAACACATGGTACAATGGAAAGAAAACTGAATTTGGAATTTGAGGTTGTAGCTGTTCAGTCATGTCTGACTTTTTGTGACCCTATTTGGGGTTTTCTTGGCAGAGATACTGGTATGATTAGCCATTCCCCCCCTCCAGCTCATTTTACACATAAGGAAATGGAGGCAAACAGGGTTAGGTGACTTGCCCAGAATCACACAGCTAGTTAAGTGTCTGGGACTGGATTTGTACTCAAGTCTCTCTGACTCCAGGTCTGGTGCTCACCTAGCTACCCTAGTATTTGAAGACCTGAATTCAAATTCTGATTCTGCTATGTACAGCTGTATGACTTTAAGCAAGTCCTTCAACTTCTCTGGATCTCTGCTTTATCATTTATCTAATGAGCTTGTTAGACCTCTAGGTTCTCATGTGGTTCTAAATCTGTGATCCTATAGGTTTAATAGATAGTCACATTGGGGTCTTACTCTTGAGGTCAGTTTGACAAATGCATAATATTGGATCACTGACTTGTCGTTTGTATCCTCCTATACTGTCACACCATGATTCCCCATATTCCTCACTTGCTTTACAAAAACATCAAGGTATCTGTGATGACCATACGCTTTACCTCATAGACCCTGTCTCTTGACAACCCTGGTAAGTTCTTGTGTCTCCTTATATGCGTTTGTTAGACTAACTTTCATGAGCTACAACTCTGATCATAGCATTCTTTTAATGAAAAATCTTTTAAATAATGTTGTTAATTTTCTTTTTTTACAATGAATATCTGAATTATCAAAAATCACCGACATCCTAATATACAAAGAAATGAAGTTATCAGATCCCTGACCTTACCAGAATGTCACATCCATGAGGCCAGTGAAAAGAACACTGGATTTATAATCAGAGGAACTAAATTCAAGCTCCATCTTGACTTCTTACTGACTGAGTGACCTTGGGGAAGAAGTCAAACATTCCCATTTAAAACGAAAGGTTGGACTGAATCTTTAAGGCCCCTTACAGCTCTATAATGTATCATCCTATGAAATCATTTAAATTTTATACCTCTTGAAGCATCTAGCATAAAGCTCTACACATAGTAAGTTATTAATATATTTTTAGTATTGAATTATTTGGGAGAGTTAGAATTTCCTAAGCACTTTGGGGGACAGTGCAGGAACACATGAGGCAGTATAGTGGAGGGTGGGAGAAAGAGAAGTTTTAAAAGAGCATTGTACTAACACAGTGCTTGACACATAGTAAGTAATCAAGAAATATTTCTTGATTGATTGGAAGTAAATGAAAAGTGAATAAGAAAGATGGAGAAGAACCCTGAAGGGGGGGGGGGTGGAGAGGAGAAAACCAAAATCAGACTTGCCTGTTGACTGTCATTTTATAAAATAGCCAAATATTGTTTTGAGTGAGTGAGTGAGTGAGTGAGTGAGGGCATGAAACTGGGAGAAAAGGTTTCTGAGAAGTTAAGAAAAAAGATTTAAAAGGCAAAGGGTGTTGGGCACTAAGGACTTAAAGAGGACCTCAGGGATCATAGCCTGTTGGGGGAACTTTCTCTAAAATTAAGAGAGGGCTTGTGTCCCATTCCATGATTGAAGGAATATCTTTGCTTTCAACAGATAAGGATATCAAGAAAAAGCCACTTAAGGCTTTTGAGTTACTGGGAAAGGACATAATGAACAGTTTTTTGGATGATTTGCTGGAAAAGGATATACTGAAGTTGGAGAAAGATGAACAAGAGAAGTACCGTGAAGCTCAAGCAATTGCCAAAACTGACATGAGGGTTAAGATCATGGGAAATTCTTTTGCTCGGAAAGTCCGCTCTGTAGGCCAAGTGTTAGCCGAAAGCCTGCTTCCCCAAGATAAACAGGATGATGGTGATAAGAGATCACTACCTTCTGGTAAGATTTCTGGCTCAGTGAAAGGAGTGCCTAAATAGTTTCTGAAATGGTTCACTTTGCTCTTTCTAGTTCTCTAGACAAGGCTGCCTAACTCATTCATTTATTAGCTAGTACCTCCAAGACTGGGCTTTGTGTTCCATTTATTTCTCATCATCATTCCAACTTTCTCTCCCTCTACCCTTTATTTTCTTACCTGGGCTTGATGTTTGGTACTTCTTAGGAGAAGGGATTAGCTATTGTGGAAATAATTTTATATTATCCCATTAAGTCTTCCTTAGTATTCAGGTTATTTGGTTTTAGATGTATCCCTGACTCTGTCCTTTAAGACAAAGAGTTAAAATCTAGGGGAGACAATAGGAGTGTTTACCATGCCCCATTCTATTCCTTCCCCCTTCAAACTTTAATCCAGAGGGATGTATAAAATGAGGGTCTTATATTCCTGAGTCACAATCTGTTTCAAGTTTTGATATGTGCATTAGTGTGTGGATGCAGAATTCAAAGTGATGCTCAGTCTAGGCCCTGCCCTGCTGGATCTCCCCCTTTATAACAGATGGCACAAATGAGGCAAAATTGACTAGGGGAACAAAGCTACCCTCAGGGGTTCCTTTGTATGCATCTTCACTCAGAGTCTGAAGATGACTCTGGCCCCTAAGTGGGTCTTTTGAAAACTATAGGACACCATCTACTCTATCACTTGGAGCCCTGCAGCTTCAGGTCTCAGCAGGAACCATGCTCCTCCACATTGTATGTACTCTGGTGTCTGATGATTTCCTGAATCCCATTTTCATTTTGTAGTAAATCAAGAACATCAGGGCAATAGGAGGGGGACTAATGGAAACACTGCATAGTTAGAGCTGATTCAATTATGGTTCAGTAATGTAATGTAACAATATTGTGTCTTGAAGGAAAGATAAACATATAGATCTATCTGAGGTGTTGAAAACTGAAATCAGAAAAACAAGAACTGTACATACATTTAAAATGATGTTATCTTTTATTATCTTATCTTATATTTATTATATTATATTATCTAAGTAAAGTAAGTAAGGCCAAAGGTGGAGGAATACACGGAAAAGTATGCATGCTTATTCTCTACATGTTAATTCATTTCCTTTTTTTTTCCTGTCAGAGACTAAGTAAGAATTTTATACTTTGTGGATTTTCAAAAATGTTTACTTAATTTTTTTCATTCATAATTATTGTATATATTATATTGCATAAAGCAGCAAAAAAACCTTCAAAGGAGCAAAGGAATAAATTCATTTTACTCTTGTATTCTGTTTCAAGAGCATGAACCTGGTGCCTGAAGAAGAAAAAAATGGATGGCAGAAATAAAGTTGGCCCTGATAGGATCATAGAAAGATGCCTCTTCTTTCATGAGGTCTATCCTTGTACTCATAGCTAGAGATAATTTCTTTTTCCTGAAATTTCTCATCCAACTTTATTTAACCTGTTTCAGTCACTTTATCATATTATGACCTATATTGTCTGTCAATCAATCCAGGAGAAGGTAAGTTCCTTGAAGAAAGGGAATTGTTTTGTCTTTGAATCACAGTGTTTGGTGTATAACAGGAGTTTAAGAAATGTTTACCTCATGAATGAATGAGCTTGTATTTATAGGAATCTACATTTTCTCAGGTATAGTGTTTTGGTAGAGAACCAAAGTTAAAATTAAAACAGTTTACATTGTATTGAGAGGAAATAGGATGTGAACATAGATAAGTGAATATATAGTAATTTAAGAGACACTGGAATCTTAGGGAATTATACATCCTCATGTTTTATACTCCCATTTGACTATAAAGTGATTGAGGAAGCACTGTCTTCTTTTCATGGTATCACAGAATACAATAGTTAGAAGACTTCAATAGTCTTCTAGTCCAACCTGCCTGCCTGAGAAAGCCTTTCTACACAAATGATTGTCCTGCTGTTGATTAAATATCAAGTACAGGGAAACCCGTGGATTGTCTATTAAATGGAATTGAAATCCCTCAGCCGATAACTTGCTTCAATCCCTGCCCTTTTTTTCTATCAGGTTCTCAAACGGAAAAGCAAACTGACTAATATTTTAAGGGACCTCAGAGGTCACCTAGCCCAAATTCTAGGTTTATTGTAAACCTAGTCACTTTCCTCTGAGTCCCCTTTAGCTTGTCTGTGTCAGTGACACTAAGAATTGAACAGAATAAAGCAGATATATAGACTGAATAGAACAGAATATGGTGTTTTGATTATTTGCCTCATTCTGGGCTCCATGTCTCTCTAAATGTAGCCTATAATCACATTAGTATTGGGGGGTTACCATGCCATACTATTGATTCCTATGGATCTGGTCATTTACTAAAAGTCCCAAACCTTTTCCACTTCAAATGTTGCTTGGTCATGACTACCCTATCCAAGTTCTAAATAATCTAAGCTGCCTGTGCAACCGTACACAAGACATTTCACCTTTCTTTACTTTTGTTTCCTCATCTGTAAAATGTGGGGGTTGGGCTAGCTGGTTTCTAAAGCTCCTTCCAGCTCTAAATCCTATGAATTTATTTTACAAAGAGAATGAGCTAAACCTATGGTTTCATCTGTGTGAGATGTCTGTGGTGAGGAATCACCTTTGCCAATACAGATCTTCACTTTTTCTTCCACTTACAGCCTTAGAGAATTGATTAGACTGTTGAGATGTTAAGTGGGCATCTCAGGGCAATGCAGCTAGTTAGTATATGTCTAAGGCAAGACTCAGATCCTCCTGGCTCTGATACATTATACTGAGAGGAAATAGAATGTAAAAAGTAATAAATGTAAAAGATATTCAAGTTAATATGAAGTACTATCCTGACTTTTGATGTTTTGCTTCTATGTATATTAAATTGTATTTTTATTAATTTTATCTCATCTTTTCAGGCATTTGATATGTTATGGGGATTTGATTTTGTCATCCAACGTGATACTTTCAATTTCATGTAATCTGCAAATTTAATGGATATAATATGTATATATATATACATATATATATTTCTTCATTTTTGTCAGTAATAACAATTTTAAACACCATTTTATCAGACAGATGGATGCACCATTCTTCTAGAGAATTCATAACACAAATAACACTGTCTTGCATGTAGGAAGAGATTAATAAATACATCATTGATTGATTTTAATAGTCAGACTGTGGTTCAATAATTTAGTCATGTTCAACTCTTTGTGAACCTATTTGGGGTTTTCCTTGGCAAATATAATAAGAGTAGTTTGCCATTTGCTTCTCCAGCTCATTTTATACATGAGGTACTGAGGCAAACAGGGTTAAGTGACTTGCCCAGGATCATCTACCTAATAAGTGACTGAGGTCAGATTTGAACTCAGAGTCTCTTGAGTCCAGGGCTGGAATTTTATTCACTGTGCCACCTAGCTGCCTGATAGTCTACTTGCATTTTTTAAACTTACTGTGTGACAGGTGCTGTGTCAAGCATTCATCCTTGATGGGTGCAGAAATGGCAGCTCAGGGATGCTGGTGGTGAAGAGCTAAGTAACACACAGTAGATATTTATTAAGCACCCACTATGTTAAGAAAATTGTACTAAGTTTTGGGGCAAGATACAGCATTCATATGAGATGTGTACTCTCTTCATAGACCTCCTGTTATAGTAGGAGAATAAGACATAACAGAGATAAGTGCTTTAGAGAGCTATGGAAACTTTGAGAGGGAAAGTCATTATTGACCAGGAGGACCACAAAAATCATGAAGTCTTTTTAAGTTGGACTCTAAATGACAGATAAAAGCTTAACACACAAAGTTATTTTGGATTGGAGGACATCTCAGGCATTGGGAAGTGGTGCTTTAGGCATGGGACAGATAGAAGGTGCAGTGGATACAGTACTGGCCTTAGAGTCACAAAAACCTAACATTAACTATGCGACCTTAGGCAAGTAACTTAATCTCTATGTCTGTATTCTTATCTGTAAAAGGATGATAAAAATAGTGCCTAATTACAGGACTATTTTATTAAATGAGTTAATATTTGTAAAGTGCTTTACAAACCTTAAAATACTTTAAAATATTATTGTTATTATTATTGTTATTATTATGACAGACAGAGAAATGACATGGGAATATCATAATGTAGACAAGTTTGGATATAGTGTGAGTAGAAAGGAGTAATATAAGTCTAGACTGGCAAGGCAGCACCAAATTGTAGAAGGCATTGAGTTCCTAGTAGAGATATTTTACCTTTAATTGAGAGGTAATAGGGAGCCACTCAAGATTTATGAGCATCTTAGTGACTTAACCAGATCAATCCAAGGGAAGAAAGAAACTTTTTGACAAAAGTAGAATACTGGCATATCCATGCAGTAGCTCCTTCTTATAAGTTAGTAACTGCTCCTGAACCAAGAACAACCATTGAATCTTTCTGTCTTCACTGGATATATCAAAAAGAGCAACCATTGAATCATATCTATTTTTTTTTTGCGATTTTTGGAGGGCAATTGGGGTTAAGTAACTTGCCCAAGGTCACACAGCTAGGTTTTCGTTTGGGTGTGCGTTAAGTGTCTGAGGCCGGATCCGAACTCAGGTCCCTCTGACTCCAGGGCTGACGCTCTACTCACTGCACCACCTAGCCTCCCCCATATCTATTTTTTTTAAAGGATAAGAATAATAAGAAGGGAACTTAGCATGAGAGAACTACAGAGAAAACCCTTGAGGAACCTAGAATGTGAAACTCATGCCGTGAAATCTGAAAAGGGAGAGGATTGGGCTGGAATTAAGATTGTTTCTACAGTGCCCTGAACACAACCCCATAGAGTCTTGTTTATTCCATAGAGGACCATAATTTCTCTCGGTGTTTTCTAAAGAAACAAAAATTCCTGTGATTACAACTTGGACAGTTCTGCATGTCACACACCTGTTTCTTCATTAACTCTCCCTAGCTCTTCTCTTCATCCATAATGATTTCACTATTTTTGTCATAATTTAGACCCACTTTTTATCCCTTTGCTTAAGAAATCTTCTTTGAAAGGGTTATCTCTGCTTGATTAACCTCTTCTAGGTTCAACCTTTAACTAGGGCAACAATTAGACCAGAGGATCAGTTTGATTTTTAAGAAAATCAATGCTACTACTAACACTGTTTATCTCTTGCACCTTCTGCAGCAAGCCAAGCCATGCCAGTTGAGCCCATGTCCATACTCAAGCTTTGTTCTCCGGAAGAGTTCCAAAGGCAGAGGAAAGAGAGGGAAGGAGAGGTACTATGCAATTTTTAAAAAATAAATTTATTTTCTTTCAAGTTATATGCATTTATACTTTTCTCTCTGTCATTTAGAAAGAAAAAAAGAAAAGTAAGAAAACTAACAACAAATATGCATGGTCAAGCCAAAGAAATTCCTTACATTGACCACATGCAAAGATGAATGTGTCAGAATATATTTTGAGTTCATCACCATTATAAGGTGGTGGGTGGTTTGTTTTGTCATCAGGACTTTGTAAAAGTAATTGGTCATT
The DNA here is from genome assembly GCA_011680675.1 of Gymnobelideus leadbeateri. NCBI lineage: Eukaryota > Metazoa > Chordata > Mammalia > Diprotodontia > Petauridae > Gymnobelideus > Gymnobelideus leadbeateri. The sequence continues at coordinate 367,938 of WOXC01007541.1, forward strand.
ACATTGATCAGAGTTTTCAAAGTTGTTCAATTTTACATCCTGATTCCAGAGGCTGGAGAGAGGGAAGCAGTAAATTGTCAAGTCAGGGGAATTCGTGATGTTAGAGGAAGAGCTCCTTTAGATCTTTCAAAATGAGTCAAGCAAGAGGTCCCTGAGTAAACCCAATGCCTAAGGTCTAGATCTCCTTTCCTTTTGGCCTAAAAGGCATATTCTTAAAACCATGAATTCAATATGCAAGCACATACATGAGTGTATGCATGTAGGCACTGACCACTTGGGACATATATGGATAGCTCTATGCTTGGTACCAAGAACTTAATCTAATTTTAAAGTTTAATCCCTTCTCTAAAGTGTTTGTGATTTAGTTGGGAAAAAAGGCAGAGAAGACATATACAGAGTGATGAACTTAAATAGCAAATAGTTAAGTAATAACATGAGGTAATAAACTATATTTTTCCAAATACAGGTTTTTCTCTCTCACCCTAAATATGCCTTTCATAAAGCCTGAGTTTGATTTGTAATCATGTTATTTTTACATATAAACCTATATGTATCTTTTTCCCCCTCATTAGTGACACTTCATTATAAGGGAATGGTTTACATTTAGAGAGGGCTGATTTTCAAATAAATTCAGTAAATATAAGTGTACCACTGGTAGAGATAACAAATGGTTAAAGCTGAGAAAAGAGAAAAACAGAAATTGAGGAAGGACTTGTAAGGCAAGTGGGACTTGATGTAGACTTTGAGCCAAGCATTAAATTTAAATTGTTAGATGGCCAGGAAAAGAATATTCCAATTTCACACGAGCTATAGAAAATTGTTATCTATATCTATTCTAATACATACACACAGATTATATGTACACATTTACATGTATATACACAAATATATATGTATGAGTATGAATATGTGTATACATATATACTATGAGTAACCTCATATTGGGAATATACAGGTATGTGTGTGTATACATAGTTTATCTATATCTCTCTTATAAAAACACCTATATATGCAAACATACATATCTATCTTTCTATTTAAATGATTATGTCTACATCTATCTCTACTTTATTCAAATCTATATATAGGCATATGTGTATATATATATGCATATGTATCTATGGGTGTATTTATGTATCTATATATGTATATGTGTATATACATATACACACACAAAGTGCCTACTTAATCTTCACGATTGTGTACTCATGTACTCACACATACTTCAGGCCTATACCAGTTTTCCACACTAATTGCTTTCTTTCATAGACAATATCCATGAGCAAGAAATAATGAAGTATTACCTTCTTACAAGAAACAGGGGAAAGAAAAATGGGTAGAGTCACCCTGATTCCCTAAGTATGAACACTTTGAACTGTGAAGGAGAAAGGAGAGTGACTTCTTCAGCTCATCCCATATTTATTCTTTACAGATATACCCAGTGAAGGAGAAGGAAGGCCGTACACGTTTGGCCCTCATCATCTGTAACATACAATTTGAACATCTCTCTGAGAGGACTGGGGCTGAACTTGACTTGGATAGGATGAAAATACTTCTCGAACAGTTAGGATACAGTGTGGATGACATGAAGAACCTCACATCTTCGGTAAGAGCCAGAGCCCCCTACCCATCTTAATAGATCCTAGATTCTGGATCTGGGTATCACCAGGATACATTTTCATTGTTCTACTAGAATCCAACTGACTCCTCTCTGGGAATACTTAGGACTTTAACTCTGCACAATTCACATTCACAACACATCAGGTCAGCACATGAACTTTTTGACACTCTTCAGAGTGTTGGCATTAACTATATTTGATAACTATTTGCATTCCCTTTTTGAGAATCTGTTCTCTGAGTCTGTAAAGATAAAATTATTTATATGGAACTCAAGATGTATATTAAAGTAAATCATCCTAAGTAAAGATGATGTATAGGAAGGTAAATCACCTACTCAAAGACAAAGAGACAGTAGGTCTCCTCTGACTCTAGTATTTCTATTTAACTAGGAAGCCCTGATTACTGGAAACTTTTATTTATAGAGATATTTGGATGATGGTCTTTTTCCTGTTTCTACTATTGCTACCTGAAATATTGACATGTCCCTAGGTTAACTTGGCTACTTAGTGTATTTTCTTTTCAAATGTCCTAAATACCTTTCCTGTAAAATAGCATACTCTGTATTCTCATTTCAAGATCACTAATCCATGCCCCATGCCCATCATCTATTCTTCCTTTCAATCTCAATTTTATTAAAACCACCAGAATTCAGATATATTAGTATAATATAAAGGAATGAACTAAGTGACATTTCTATTCTAGATCTAGAGTAAAGGAGTTCAGAAGTCATAAGTAAGGGTCTCAATGATTTTACACAGGAGGTTAGAAATTGACCAGTGTGGTGAATTTGGACTATTGTGAACTGTTTTATGAATTTTCACTTGCTATTTCTTTGAAATTTGTACATGTGACTCAGTCTCATTGGTCAAATATATCAGATAAGTTGGTGGGACTAGGTGACTTCTAATTTCCCCTCCTAGTTCTAAATCTGTTGTTCTATGACACAGATGAATGAACTTTCCCAAAGTCACAAGGGGGTAATTGTAGAGGTTTGCCAATTATTTGGCATAAGCAATACTAAATGTATATATGTATATGTATATATGTGTATATGTGTATATGTATATGTATAAATAGATATATATGCATATGTGTGCATCAGTAGTTTTATCTATGTATTCTAATGACATTAGGCAGACTTAGAAATTCATCTTTGATTAAATGAACCAAATTTAATCCAGTTTCCCCACCTTTAGTTAATCTTCTTTCAGATGAATTCTGGCTTTACACAAAATTCATGAGTTTCATTGCACTCTTTTTTCTGTTCTTAATTTGGTCGTTTTTAACAATGGATATTACTCCAAGAAAATAAGCACAAATTGTAGCTCTTACTGATCACATTTTGTTGACTGTTAGAAATATTTCAGTAGTTATTGGTGTAGGGAAGGGTGGCTTTGAAGAAAAGTTCACACCCACTATGAAACATGATTAATTAAAACAAGACAGAAAGGAAAAGATGATAGAAAGTAGAAAAGAATAAGAAGAAATTACACATTATTGCTGCAAAGTAGGTTATTTGATCCTCAGAAAGCAATTAAAGACTTTTAGAAGGACCTCAAATATGGGACAGTTGTTATTGACTACACTGTTGTCTAGATTTTTTGATGTTGAAAGGAGTGGATAGTTCAAACAAACAAAACTAAGTAACAATTACTTCGAGGGAAAAATTTTATGGTCAAGATAATGCAAAGATTAAAGTAATAAAGATTCCAAACAGGTAATTTTTATTGAAGGCCATGAGAGTAGTAATCACACCTCTCTTTAGATCAAGCCACTTTGGAAGAATTGAAAACTTAAAGATTCCCCGAACTCACCCTGAAAAAAGCAGCATGAAAAACCTGAAGTTTGGGACACTGCCCCCTCCACCCGAGTATTAGAGCCCAATTTTAACATAAAGTTAGAAGTCAAGAAATAGGCTGGAATAAAGAGCAGACATACACACACACACACACCCCCAAAAAAAGTGAGAGAGAAAAAAGATCCTGACCATCAAAAGTTCCTATGGTGACACGGAAGTTCAAAGCACCAACTCAGAAGAGAGCAAAAGACAAAACAGCTACATCCAAAGTCTCAAAGAAAAAAGTGAATTTATCTTAGGCCCTGGAAGAGCTCCAAAAGGATTTTAAAAATCAAATGAGAGGTAGAGGGGAAAACTGGGGAAAAAATACATGATAGGGATATAATAAAATCATGAAAAGAATTCAGCATCTTTGTAAAGGAAGCACAAACATTATTGAACAATATAACACATTAAAAACATAATAGGCAAAATGGCAAAGCCTTAAAAATCAGAATTGATCAAAAGGAAAAGGAGGTACAAAAGTCGCCTGAAGAAAAAACATCCTTAAAAATTAGAATTGGGCAAGTGAAAGCTAATGACTATCAGACATTGAAAAACAATAATAATAAAAAAAAAGAATGGGCAGGAAGGAGAAAATGATAAAGATTTCATTAGGAAAAAACACAAATGAACTGCAAGCTAGATCAATACAAGCTAATTTAAGAATCATTGAACTACTTGAAAACCATAAACAAAAAAAAGAGCCTAGACAAGATATTTCAAGAAATTATCAAGGAAAACTGCCTTGATGTCCTAGAACCAGAGGGCAAAATAGAAATTGAAAGTATTCAATAATTGCTTCCTGAAAGAGATCCCAAAATGAATTAACAAAAACTCTCAAGAATATTATAACCAAATTCCAGGGTTCTTAGGTCAAGGAGAAAATATTAGAAACAGCCAGAAAGAAACAATTCACATATTATGGTGCCACAGTCAGGGTAATACAAGATTTAGCAGATTCTATATTGAAGAATCAGAAGGCTTAGAACACAATATTCTGGAAAGTAAAGAACCTAGGATTACAACTAAAAATCACTTACCCAACAAAAGTGAGTACAGTCCCTCAAAGGAAAAAAAAAGCTGATATCTTAATGAAATAAATAGACCAGAGCTGAATAAAAAAAAAATTTGACTTTCAAATATAAGACTCAAGAGAAACATTAAAAAGCAAATAAGAAAGAAAAATAAGAAGGGATTCAACAAGGTTAATCTGTTTACATTCCTACATTGGAATATGATTCTTGCAATTTGAAGATCTTTATCATTAAGGCAGTTTGAAGTCCTATAGATAGATGGAGGGCATGGGTATGAGTTGTCTGTGATGGGATATTATCTAAAAAAAATGAAATTAAGAGGTGAAAAAGAGAGATGACTACATTGGAATGATATCTAAAAAAAGAACAAAATTAAGAGTTAAAGGTGAGGAAGAAGAATACAGTGGAAGAAGGTAGAAGAGAGAAATAGAATGGGATTTCATATAAAAGAGATTATGAGAGCTTTTGCAATGGAAGAGAAGGGGAGTTGACCTTACTCTCATCAAAATTAGCTCAAATTGGGAAGAACACACACATTCAATTGCATGTGGAAATCTTTCTTACCCTACAGAAAAGTAGGAGTTAAAGAGTACAAGAAAAATGGGGAGCTTATAGAAGGGAGGGAGGATTAGGTGAGGCTGTAATCAGAATCAAAACACTTTTAAGGAGGGGCAGGGTAAAAGGAGAGAAAGCAAAAGATAAAGAAGGGGAACTAGGATAGAGGGAAATACACAGTGATCATAGCTGGAAAAAATTTCCAGCAAGTTTCTCTGATGAAGGCCTTATTTTTCAAATAGAGAATTGAGCCAAAATTAAAAGAATACAAGTCATTCTCCAATTTGCAATTGGTCAAAGGATATGAATGTGTAGTTTTCAGACAAAGAAATTCCAGGGTTCCTAGTGTTCTCTTCCTTGTCTCTGCCTCCTGACTATCTGTGGTCATGAAAAAAATTCTTTAAAACTCTATTGATTTGTGAAATGCAAATTAAAACATTTCTGAGATACTACTTCACATTTATTAGATTGGCTAATATGACAGAAAGAGAAAATGACAAATATTGAAAGGGAAGTGGGAAAACTGGAATACTAAAACACTGTTGGAGTTCTAACTCAATCAGCCATTCTGGAGAGCAGTTAGGAACTATTCCCAAAAGGCTATAAAACCATGCATACTCTTTGACCCAGAAATACCACTGCTAGGTATATATCCCAAAGAGATTAAAAAAAAAAAAGGACCTCTGTGACAAGGATATTCATAGCAGCCTGTTTTGTTGGGGCAAATAATTAGAAATCAAGGAGATGCCCACCCATAGATTGGTGAATGGTTAAACAAGTTGTGTATTAGACTGTGTTAGAATAATATTGTGCTGTAAGAAATGACCAGCAGGATGCTTTCAGAAATACTTGGAAAGACTTACAGGAACTGATGCAAAGTGAAATGAGCAGAACCAGGAAAACACTGTACATAGTAAAAGTTATATTGTATGATGATAAGCTGTGAATGACTTAGTTACACTGAGCGATGCAATGATCCAAGATTCCAAAGGACTTATGAAGAAAATACTATTCACCTAAAGAGAAAGAGTTGTTGGAGTTTGAATGCAGATTGAAGCTATTTTTTTAACTTTTTCTTTTTTTTTCTTCTACAAAATAACTAATATGGAAATGTTTTGTAACACCACATGTATTGCCCATATCAGATTGCTTGCCCTCTCAAGGAGAGATGAGGGGAGGAAGAGAGGGAGGGAGAGAATTTGGAACTCAAAATTTTAAAAAATGTTGAAATTTTTATTATACATAATTGGAAAAATGAAAAAAATAAGAAGGAAATTTAAGGCTCTAAAAAGCTACTGTTAGAAAATTTTCAGTAAAACATATAAAATCTTGGGATCTGTGTGAAACCATAAAAATTTCAATTCTCTCAAAATTGTTTTAAGATTGTTAAGTTTTATCCTTGCTGCAGGAATGAGGAACTCTAATAACATACTTATATATAGAATTATTTTATATTTATAGAGGACCCCATATAGAAGGTAATATTGTAATATGGCCTTATATCAAACCACATATACTGAAAGGTTAAAAAAATATCCATGGAATCAAGATAAATATATTTTAGTGGTCTGGGAGCTCAATGCATTTAAATGCAATTGAAAAGCTATTAAGTATGTAGAATGTTAGATTTGGAAAAATGATCCATGCAAAGGTATGCTTAATATCCAATGTGATAATAATGAGATTTAATGATGAAGAATTAAAGAATACATGTTCAAATCTTACAAACTTAATGCAAAATTTGTAAAACAAATGAGTGAAACAAAATAAGGGAATAAATGAATAACATAAAACAAGCACTATTCTCAAAGCACAAATTTCATTCAGGAATTGACTGCCTGAGGGTGGGGGTGGGTTCTTTCTTTCTGGATTTTAGTAGGGAGAGGAAGTATATTGTATACTGATTTTTTAATATGTCAGAAGTTTTAAGGTCATTCAGTTAGTCAGCAATTATTTATTAAGTGCCTACTAGGTACCTGACACCATACAAGGCATTAGAGATACAAATAAAGCCAAAAGATAGTCCCTATTCTCAAAGACACCATGATTTAATGTAGGAGACAACATGCACACAACTATGAACAAATAAACTATGTTCATGATTAATTAGAAATAATAAACAGAGGGCAAATAGAATTAAATGGGATCAGGAAGGCTTCAGATAGAAGGTGGGATATTATTTGAGACTTGAAGGAAGCCAGGGAGGTCAGGAGGCAGAGACAAGGAAGAGAACACTAGATGCGAATGTGAAAGTCAATGAAATTTCCCAGAGTTAGGTGATGGCATGCCTTGTTCAAGGGATAGCATGGAGACCAAAGTCCTTGTACAACAGAGAACATCATGGAGTCTAAGTGTGTAAGAAAACTGGAACAATGAAGGGACAGCATAGGGAGGGTTTTCAATGTCAATTTTATATTTGCTTGAGGTGATAGGGAATCACTAGAATTTATTGAGGAGAGAGTGAGAAAGAGAGAAGCAGAGACATAGTGAGAGACAGAGAGACACAAGACCTACACACAGAGTGTTGCTCAGATCTGTGCTTAATGAAAATCACTTTGACAACTGATTGGAGAATGGATTGGAGTGAAGAGAGATTTGTGACAAGTAAAACAAAGAGCAGGTTATTTCAAAAGTCCAGGCATTGAGGTGAAGAGGGCCTTTAACATAGTGGTAACATTTTCAGAGGAAAGAATGTTTTGAAACTAAAATCAATGGATCTTGACAACATATTCAACATGCTCCGGTGAGAGACATTGAGGATTTGAGGATGAGGCTTAGGTTATGAGCTTGAGTACCTGGAAGGAAGTTAGACTCCTTCACAGTAAGAGTAAATTTAGGAAGATGGAAGGATTTTGGAGGAAAGATAATAATTTTAGTTGCAAACTTGTTTAGTTGAATGTGTCAAAAATATTCAGTCTGAGATTCCAAAAGGCAGGTGGAAATTCAAGACTAGAGGACAGCAGAGAATTTAGAACTGAATAATTAATTTTGTGGATCTTAAGCATAGAAATGGTGATTGAATGCATGCAAGATGATGAAATCATTAAATGAAATAATAAAAAGGGAGAAGAGAAGAGGGCCTAAGAAAAAGACCTGGAGGTCACTCAGATTTGCAGGAATGACTTAGGTGATAAACCAGCAAAGGAGACAAGGAAAGGTGGTCAGATAGGTATGATCAGAAGCAGGAGAGGGTGGTGTTATGAAAACCTATAGGGAAGAGAATATGAAGAAGAGAGTGATTTGGGTTGTCAAAAGCTGAAAGGGGTGAAGATGGATGAAGAATTTGAAAAAGGCATTTGATTTTCCAATTAAGAGAAAACTAGTAACTTTGGAATCAGTTGTTTCAGTTGAATTGATGAGAATAGACGCCAGAGTGTAGGGAGTTATATTACCTTCCCTAGGAGTTTAGCCACAAAGTGTAGGAGAGACATAGGGTGATATCTAATGTAGATGAATGGATCAAGTATGGGGGGTTTTGGAGAGTGAGGGAGACATGGTTAGATTGAAGATTCACCGATAGAGATGGAAGAGTTGGAATACTGTTTGCTCCATATTGTACTTTCATGTTTTCTCTTTACCACCATCATTCAGTAACTTCTCCTTTGAGGGCCTCTAAATCCATACTTATCATTAATTCAGAATACTAGTAGCCTGACCTTCAGGGCACCCCCCTTCTTTCATCAATGACTTCAATTCTTAGTTCACATATTTTCTCTATTCCTTAACTCCTGTCCTCATACTAAATAACTTTACTGTATGTACTTATTTTTAATTTATGGAAAGAAACAAACATTTCCATAATATAGCATAATAAAAAGATGATTACACAAGAAATTGTAAATCAGTTATGTACAACTTGATATTCTTTTTGAATAGATGACAAAGTTATCACGTAAATTTCCTTTTTCCCCTTGTTTCTTCCCTCCACCCCTGTCCCACTGATTTGCCATCAGATACAAATAGATTTGTGTGTGTATGTATATGCATATATTTTTGCATATATGTAGGTATATATGTAATATTATTCTATATATACTTCTATGTATCAGTTGTTTTCCCCCTCTGGATACAAATAGTTTTAATTTGTGTATTTATTATAGTCAAATTATTTAGTCAAAGTCATTCTCAAAACAATATTGCTGGGGCAGCTAGGTGGTGCAATGAGTAGAACACTGGCCCTGGAGTCAGGAGGACCTGAGTTGAAATCCAGCCTCAGACACTTAACACAAACACTAGCCATGTGACCTTGGGCAAGTCACTTGACCCCAATTGCCCTCCAAAAGGCAAAATAATAATAATAAAAATTTAAAAAAATATTGCTACTATTATATACAATGTTCTCTTGTTTCTGCTCAATTTGCTCTTCACTATGTTGTATAAGTCTTTCAATGCCATTCTAAGATCATTGAGCTCTCATTTCTTATAGCACAGTAGTATTCCATCATAATCATACATCACAACTTGTTCATCCATTCCTTAATTGATGGGCATCCCTGCAATTTTCAGTTTTTGCCACCAAAAAGTGAGCTGCTATAAACATTTCACATTCAAAGTTACAATTACTATTTGTGAATTTTTACATCTCATTTTTACTAATTATTTTATTTCTGTCTCTCTTTTTACCCTACCCCTATTACTTTATTTTCTCCCCCCCACTCCCTATCCCACACACCCCAAGAGTCCTGTCCCCACCTTCCCAATTCCAAGTCACACACTCCTTCAAAAATTCCTCCTCCATCCTCTCCCCCATGCCCACAAATCCTAATCTACATACTCCTCTAAAAGTCCCTTCCTTCCCTTGTTCCCCAGTTTTCTCACCTCTCTACATGTTCAGAAGACTTCTGTACCATTCCAGATGCTGTTTCCTCTTCAACCCAGATGAGAGTTAATAGTCCTCCACTCACACCTGCTTCCTCTATATTAGTTCTTCCTTTCTTGTCTTATTTTTATAATATAATTGCTTCCTTTTACCTTTTCCTGTCCAACTTTGCTTTTTTTAGAATCATTCCATCTTTCAAACTACCTTAGTAATGATAATCTTAAAAATACTAAATAATTTTCATATATATATATATATATATATATATATATAACTTGATTTAATGAGTAAAAAGTTTGATGTAATGAATACATTATAGTTTATCTATAATGATTTTCTTATATTTCTTCTGGATCTTTTATATCATATTTCCCATTGAGTTCTGGTCTTTTTTTACAAATACCTAAATGTGAGTTTGGTCAAATGCCTGTATTTTGTCATTGTTTTTGTTTTGTTTGTTTCTCCATTAAAGATTATACTCAGTTTTGCTGGGTGAGATGTTCTTGGATGCAATATCATCTTTTTTGCTTTTTAAAATATAATGTTCCAAGAAGTATGATCTTTTAGTATAGAAGCTGCTAGGTCTTGTGAAATACTGACTGTGTATATATATATATATATTTTTTTTCTTTTTGCTTGCAATATTTTTTCCCTAATGTGGGCATTTTAAAACTTGGCTATGACCTTCCTGTAAATTTTCTTCCTGGGATCTATTTCAGGTGGTGAATGGTGTATTTTTTTTCTATTTCTACTTTGCCTTTCTGTATTAGAACTTCAGGGCAATTTTCCTTAATAATTTCTTTTAATATTGTTTCCAGATTTTTTTTGTCATGACTTTTAGATAGTCTGAAAATTTTTATGTTGTCTCTTGTTCATCTCTTTTCAGATAAGTTGTTTCTCTAATGAGATGTTTCAGATTATCTTCTATTTTTTTTTGTTTTCTTATTTCTTGGTGTCTTATAATGGCATATGATTCTTCTTGCCCAATTCTAGTTTCCATGGATCATTTCCTTCCTTAAGATTTCTTATCTCTTTCTTTCAATTGGTTAACTTTTTTTTCAAAATTTCCTTAGATTGCTTTTTCCCTCTAATTTTTCCTTGATCTTTCTTATTTGATTTTTAAAATTTCTTTTTAAGTTCTTCTAAGAACTCTTTTTGGGTATGTGACCATTAGATGTTACTCTTTTGCATAAGAGTGGCTTTTTTTTTCCATTCACTGTTTTCCTTTGACTATAAACCCAGATCTTTCAAAATAGCTATCTATAATCAGATTCTTTTTCCTTTGCTTACTAATTTTTATTTTCTTTTATTTAATTTTATAAGCTTAATCATATTATTTGTCAAGTTTTAGCCCTAAGTTGTGAGTAATGTTGCTTTAGACCTCAGTGCCTCCTTAACTTTTCTGAATTCTGTCCAAGGGCTCAATCTCAGGTACTCCTCTCCTCTCCTAAACCACAGTTAGGGCTCTGCACTCACCTGGGATGGCTGCTCCTCCTTGCCCACAACCACGACCCGACTAGGCCTGTTTTCTGGAAACAGGAGTGGGGTGGGTAGGTGAGGGTGTTTTTCAATCTTCCCCCATTCAGACTTTTCCTGCTCCTTAGATGAAAATTTGTGAGGTGAAAGTTCATGAGGTGAAATTTCTTGGGTCCTACCCTGCTTCTGGATGGTGTTGCCTTTAGGGCCTTCTGTTTGTTAATTCAGTGGAGTCAGCCTGGAAGTGTCTATTCTTCACTCTAGCCAAACCTCAGACCCTAAAAGAGCTATCTTTAAGGAGGTCTTTTCTGAGGTCCTCTCAAGTTTGTCTTTGGGGGACAGCTGCTTTACCCCTTAACTTTTGCTGCTCTACTTTCATTTTGTGGTGATGTTCTGGACAGCTAAGAAATTTCTACACTTCTATTTTCCCAGAATACCACCCCATACCATATGTATTAATACTCCTTAACTTCATATTTTGCTAATTTATTCATTTCACATGTCTTTAACTTTATCTTCTTCACACACAAAGATGGTCATACACTTAATCTTGCCATCATCTACAAATGAATCATGTCCATCATGAACCCTGAAATTCCTGTATCTGATCATAGTCTATTGTAGTTGCACCTATCTTTCCCTGATTTCCAACCCTAAACCCTGTTCTTTGTCTACAATGTAATCTCCAATTACTTGCTCAACTCTCTCACTTCTCTCCCATGCCATCACCCATACCCAAGCTATACTCTCCTTCCTTCTGCATCCTAACCCCTTAGTGAACCACTTCAACTCTATACTATCTTCCTGTCTTTGAGTTCCTTGCCCTTTTGTTCTTTTACTGATCTTTCACTGCTAAATCTCAGTCTTGGATCTTCCCAGTTTCTGTTACCTTTGCACCTATATGCTGCTAAATGAATTGCTTTAAAAAGTTGGAGAAAAACACAAAATCGTGGTGATTGGGTTTGCTAAAAATTCATGTTGTCTAACTTGAAATGGGCCATCACTGCTACAGGCAATCCTTTTACATCTCTCTAATTACCTCATTTCCCCATTCATCACAGCATCTTTTCCATACCTTTTTATCCCTCTTCATACCTCCTGTGGCTCATAATTCTTCCACCTCTTTTAGCTGAGAACCTTGATTTAAAATTTTACTGAAAAAAATTGAGGTCATTCATTAAGAACTTTCCCTTCTCTTTTCCTTCTAAACTCATATTACCCCCATGCCTTCTGTCATTATTTCCTCCTCCTTCTCTCACAAAATTTGGTGTCCCTTCTTGCCAAGTTCAACCCTTATACCTGCACAAGTGATGCCATTCTATTCCACTTTCTCTAGCATATTTTCCATTCTATCATGTGTACTTTCTCACTTCTCTTTAGTCTCTCCCTATCTACTAGTACTTTCCTCCTGCCTATACACATGTCATGTCAATAACTCTAGTCATTTTACTTGGTCCCCACTAATTCACACAAAACTGTACATTTGTCTGAATTGGAAAAGTAGACAGATTCAGAGATGACATGGCCATAAAGCGAAAGAGTGAGGATAATTATATTTTACATCTTTCCTAAAACTTTATATTTTGTAATTCTACATTCCATCTTCAGAGTTGTTTTCAGTAGTATTTCTCCTAGGAAGTAGAAATACAGAATTAAATAAGTTTAATTGATTACTGCTGAAAAAAAAAAGATAAAGAAAGAAGAATCCTCTTAAGTTGAAAATGTTCTCTCTTTTACTGACTCTCTCCTTTGCTATTATTTTATTGTACCTTTTAGCTTAGATGACACTGTGAAAAGAACACTGGACCTGAAATCAGTATGACCTGAGTTCAAATCCAGCCTTAGAAACTTGATGGTTTTGTGACCTTGTGCAAGTTACTTAACCTCTTTTTGTCTCTATCCTACACATATACAAACACACATCTTTAATTAAATAAAAGAAGAAATGAAGAAATAAGTGAGATCCAGCAAAAATCTATAGATATTGCATTTTTTATAACAAGATTTAGGAGTTCTTTTATTTTGTTTTTTGTTTTGGGTTTTTTTTTTTACTTTTTTGGAGGGGGGTAGGCAGGGCAATTGTGGGTAAGTGACTTGCCCAAGGTCACGGGGCTAGAAAGTATTAAGTTTCTGAGCCCAGATTTGAACTCAAGAGGACTCCAGAGCTGATGCTCCATTCATTGGACCACCTAGCCACCCCAGGGAGTTCATTTAAAGGCCCTGTTATGTTACCTTATGTTAGTAGGTTACTGCTGAAATAGACTGTATGCTGCAAGTGAGTGACTTTGCTCATTTCTCCTAGGAAATGGAGTCAGCCCTGAGAAAGTTTGCTGCCCGCTCTGAGCACAAATCGTCTGATAGCACTTTTGTTGTGTTCATGTCTCATGGTATGCTTGATAGAATTTGTGGGATAAATCATCAGATCGATAACCCAGATGTGCTTCCTTATGACACCATTTTCAAAATTCTAAACACCAAGAATTGTGTCAATTTGAAAGACAAACCCAAGGTCATCATAATTCAGGCTTGTCGTGGGGGTGAGTACTATGTTTGATTATTCTGATTAATGTCTAGATAGTTTCCTTGTGCTGAAAGAGAATGGTGCTATTTTCTTTTTCTATTGAAGGTAAGAGCTGACAACACCCAATCCATGACTTAATCCCTAGAGAAACTGAAATTAACAGAATCAAATTCTGTTTATATATTTATTAAAAATTAATTTCAATGGACAGTTATTACAGGAAGTTATTTGAATTGTTGGGAGTATACATTTTTTCCTGTGAGGGCACTTGATAGAAAAAAGCATTTCAAAGCTTGATGTTGGGTGGTGGCACAATAAAATACAACTTTTCTAACAATAAGAGATATACAAAAATGCAATGGGGATAGAGTGAGTGGCTTCCTCTTTCCTGGAAGTACTGAGGGTGAGTAGAGATTAACTCTTATGGAAGTTTTAGATTTATTTTGGTCACATATTGATTGAACTAGGTAAGCACTGTGGTCTCTTCTAATTCTGAAATTCTATGCCTCAGGATCTATCTGCTACCAAAAGCTTGTCCTACTCCCCCTAGGAACTGAATAACTTTCATTTCTGAGAGGCTAACATTAAAAATTGATAAGGTCTACCCAGTTGAATGATCTCTTAGATAAGAGTAATGTGATACATTCAAAAGAGTAATGGATTTGTACAGAGGGGATCTGAATTCAAATATTTCCTTACTGTGGTGTAGCCTCTTAGTTTCTCTGTGGCTTCAGTTTCATTATTTGTGAAATGAAAGGATTAAGTTAATGTAATGTCTCTTCCAACTTAAGAGTTATAAATGTATGAGACAGTGGTGGGAAAGAATAGTCAATGGTATGGCTGGTGAAAGATGAAATTACTGAGGAAACAAAGGTTCAGTCTTCCAAGCATATCAATTTATTAAGCAATGCATGCCGACTGCCTAACAAATCAGGAACAGGCCCTTTTCTCAGCCTAGGGTTTCGCCCTGAATATAGGGGAGACACAATTTTATGCATTAAAAACAATTAATCAAATAATGCCAAAAGGAAACAATATAACATTAGGTAATCTGATTTCTAAGTGACTGAAAGATTAGGAACTTTCTGAGTTGAGAGGAGTAGAGTGAAAAGATGCAATTTCCTGAATTCAGAAAAAGAGTTGCCGTAATTCGCCCAAGTATGTGTGCACAATTAAAGGAATACAAAAATAATAACTGATTGATCAATGTGGGGCTGGCTAGTTTTCAGATAAGACATATTGGTTATTCAAGATGTAAAATTGTGAGAAAACTCTTGACATTATTCTTTAGATCTAGGTTTTTAGTTAAAAGTCTCTAAGAGCAGGTAGGGTGGTCCAGCTTTCCAGCATTGTAGGGCTAGATTTAAACTATGCAATAAAGTTTTTTACCACTTCCCACACTAGAATAACGGTTTTTTGTTTGTTTTTTTAAGAAGCAATTGGGGTTAAGTAACTTGCTCAAGGTTACACGGCTAGTCATTATTTATATGTGGGTGCTTATTTTCTGAGGCCGGATCTGATCTCAGGTCATCCCAACTCCGAGGCCGACACTCTTACTCACTGCGCCTCCTAGCCGCCCCTTTAGGGCAATTGGGGTTAAGTAACTTGCCCAAGGTTACACGGCTAGGTTTTTTTTGTTTGTGTGGATTAAGTGTCAGAGGCCGGCTCCGAACTCAGGTCCTTCTGATTCCAGGGCCGGCGCTCTATTCACTGCACCACCTAGCCGCCCTGAATAACGTTTTCTTAAAAGACAGAAGTTGGACTAGACCCATAATTAAAAATAAATAATAGCTCCAGAATTCAGTCACAAGATGAAGTCAGTGAGGTTCACATAATTCCTACAGTTAACTACTTGCTCCCCTAATGCCCTCAATTCCCTCAATTTCCTCATGGGTCTTGTTGTGTTTTGGGGGATAATGATAATAAGAATAAAAACAAAAACTCACATCTTCAGCACTGTGAAAAAAGATAGAAAGGGTACAAGCAATGAATTACCTTTTATACAGTGAACCATGGGACTGCATGGGTGAGTGATGCCCCAGAAATCGCTGAAGACAGCCCAAGTCAACTGCAAGTCTTTGAGGATGACTCTGTCAGGAAGACCCATTTAGAAAAGGACTTCATTACTTTCTGCTCCTCAACTCCACGTAAGTCACTAAGCCCTGAGTGTCCTTGTACAACAGGTCCAATCTCCTTGAGGCAGGATAGAAAACTTCAGGGTTTTAAGAAAATGTAAAAAAATAGTAAAATAGGTACCCTAGTTTCCATAGTCCTTTTCTGCTGATCACATGTTTTCCCTTCCATATTACCCATATCTGAGTTATCAAATGCTCCGGACACTCTTTTTGTGTGCCCTCTTTTCAAGTGATAGATCATTCAATAAACATTAAAGGAAATATACATATATTTGTATGTGTACATAGATATACACACATATCTATATGTGTACATATGCATTTTTGTTTATTTGTATGTCATATCCACAATGCAATGCATACATGCAAGTATGCTTACACAATACATGTGCTTAAATTTCTATTGTTATCCACAGAGTTTGGAACTTAGCAGTGGATAGTGAAATTATATTAGCAAGCAAGCATTTGCAAATTAAGAGAGTATTTGCTAAGCACATAAATTAAATACAGATTGAAGGAATGGTGGAGTCCAATATGATTAAGTAGGATTTACTAAAATTTAGTTGTAGGTTAATTTTATACAAGATGATGAGTATAACAATGAAAATTAAAGAAAAAAATTTCATAGATGTGGGGAATATGATATGGGCAAAGGTAGGCAAAATTGATATTACCCTTGACTAGATGAAGTGATTCTATTATTACATGAGTACTGAAGCAACACTTTTGCTCTGAGTCAGCAGGAAGCAGAGGACACACTGTGAGCTCCTAGTCTTTAGTGCTTGCAATGGAACCAGGGCAATAGACAAGTTAAAACTCAGTAACAATATGCTTTCTGGTTAGGGTGATTTCGAGACTAGAACTTGAGAGCAACCAAAATGGGACGATATTTATTTTATTTTATTTTATTTTTTGCTTTTTGGAGGTCCATTGGGGTTAAGTAACTCACCCAAGGTCACACGGCTAGGTGTGTGTGTGTGTGTGTGTGTGTGTGTGTGTGTGTGTGTGTGTGTGTGTGTTAAGCATCTGCGGCAGGATCCGAACTCAGGTCCTTCTGACTCCAGGGCCGGCCTCTACTCACTGCACCACCTAGCTGCCCCCAGAGTGGGACAGTTTTAAAGAGACACTACGAGAGAATTACCAGAGAGTCTTCTGAATGGAGATAGAAAAAAAATATTGCGTTGGCACTATCAAGAAAAAACTAGAATTTCATCTATGCCACTTACAACCTTATTCCCTCTTCTAAGTGTCATGAGGTTCTTGAATTTATCAACATCCAGCTCTCTTGTCTTCACCAGGCTCCCCTAACATGGGGATCATTCTTACAGGGTCAACTGCTTGGACAACCTCTGTTTTGGTACACATTGCTTTTTGGGGGGCAATTGGGGTTAAGTAACTTGCCCAAGGTCACATGGCTAGGTTTTTGTTTGTGTGTGCCTTAAGTGTCTGAGGCCGGATCCGAACTCAGGTCCTTCTGACTCCAGGGCTGATGCTCTACTCACTGAGCCACCTAGCTGCCCTGTCCCTGGCAATCTTTTGATGGTAGGTACCATTATTATTCTTATTTTACAGCTGAGGAAATGGAGGCAGGCAGAGGTAAAGTGACTTGTCCAGGGTAATGAAACTAGAAAGTATCTGAGGCTATGGTTGAACTCAAGTTTTTCTGGACTTCAGGCCCAGCTGTCTGTACATTGTGCCACCTAGCCACCTCTAAAATGTTTCATAAGTTGTAGCTCCTAATATCTCTTTGCCTAGCTGAGACTCATGGCCCTTGACAGTTAAAATCTCTTTTCTTTTTAGATAATGTTTCTTGGAGAGACACTAAAAATGGCTCCATCTTCATTAAAGAGCTCATCTATTCTTTCGAACAGTATTCTTGGTGTCACCACATAGAAGAAGTCTTCAGAAAGGTAAGACTTGTTTCACTGACTTTTTTTCAGTCATTTGTTCACCTATTTGAAAATACTTGTCTACTTTATTTGACCATTTTGGGTGGAGAAAGGAACAGAAAAACTTACCCTTATTGAATTTAAAGTCCCAATTAAGGATGGTAGGGGACTGAACATGTGTTTACAAACCAGGAAAAGAAAAAAAAACAATATGGGACAGAGTACAAACCAGTACAAGACTATCTGATACAATCAGTTGTATGATACAGCAAAGAAACATCACTTCCAGATAAAGTTAGTGAAGGAAAGCTTCACTGAGAAGCAAATTTTAATTCAGCCATGAAAGGACAATAGGTTTTAGATTGGCTAAGTGAGCATATTACATACTACCCTTCATGCAATAAGTATCTGATACATGTTTGTTGGATAGAGTAGGAATATGCATCACATTTGTGAAAGTTAAAAGGACTGAGGTAAGTATTAGGAGTTATATGAATTGAAGAATAGAAAGATCATAATGCAGCAATCATGTAAAAGGATAGAGTTATTAGAGAGTTTATTGCAAGTAAATACCAACAGAATATGGTTGTCACATTGAACTTTAGATCTAATTAGAAACCCAGATAATGAATGATAGCTATCCTTCTTTCCTAATATGTCTTCTTTTGATCTTTGGAACTGCTTTCCCTATGTGGGCTGATGTATTGTAAATCTATCAGCTGATGCTTGTCTGGGCTTTATCACATGGTTACCCAATAATTATTTACCCAGATTGGTCTATTCCACATATAAAAAGTCTAAAAGCCAATATTGCCAGTGCAATGCATATTTTGGACCCCTCTATTTCTAATATAATATTTTAATTTTATAGATAAGGATCTGAATCCCTTAGAGTTTACTTGCCTTAAGTAACCTGATTAGTGACAGCTTAAATGAAACAATATCAAAGTTGCTGACATTCAGAGTCAACAATTATTCATTGGTATTTTATCAGGGGCTATGTAGACAAAGGCTAAAAAAAGAAAGAAAGAAAAAATGAAATGAAAGAAGAGAGAGAGAGAGAGAGAAGGAAGGAAGGAAAGAAAGAAGGAAGGAAGGAAGGAAAGGGAGAAGGAAATATAAGTACTTGGTGCTTTCATTCTACTTAAGGCATGGGCTTAGTAGAAAGCATATATTAAGCAATGCAAAGTAATTTCAAGATTGAGAAAGAATTAACTGGAGAATCAGTGAAAGGTGTCCTTCAGAAAAACTAATGCATGAGCTGTCCCTTAGAAGAAGGTCATCATCCTAAGAGCCAGAAGTAAGAAAGCAAGCACATCCTAGGGAATGAGAACAAAGGCATGGAAGTTAAAGAAAGAATGTCATGTATATGGGAAACAGATGGTAGGCCATATATAGCCTAGAACCACAGAGTTCTTGTAGTACAGATTTTGCTAGGATTTTGTTGTACTCATGACAGAATGTTGTCTGTTGTCCATAGTCAACCCTAAATATTTTGGGAGAACTCATTACTTGTGTGATTTCAGGGTCATAAATGTTTATTTCAGTATATAATTATCTTCTGTCTTAATCATTAAAAACAAACTGAATGCATAAATGTGTAGATTTAAAGACACTCAATATGAAAAGGTGCTAGAAAACTGATGGGAGGCAGTCCCTCATACCTGAGATGTACTCACTGCTGTCATCTAACTCAGAGAATCTTTAACTTCCTTCAAAGCACAGATAAGGCATCACCTCTTGCAAGACTCTTTACCTGATTCCGTTGTCTATTAAAATTTAATTTCTTTGGAAATCATTTTGTGTTCCAGTCACATAAATAACAAGAAGGGGGCGTAGGAAACTACTAACCAGGAGGGAAAATGTCCAGCATCCAGCTAGGGCTATATTTCTTACCTTAAACATCATGTAGTACAAAAACCTAGGCTAGTGAATTTTGAATTGCCCAGTGTGAGGGGAGGCTGAGATTATTCGAGATATTTTCTCCTGGAAAATCACTATCTGAAGGTCTCAGCAAGAAGACAACTCAAAGACCTTGATTATAAGCAGATAAATCAACAGGGAAAACATTAACAGCAAAAGAATATATGACCTCCAAATCTAGTAAAGAACTTTAGACATATGTTGATAAATATTTCAAAACAAAGGACAATAATTCAATACTTGATAAGAGGGAAGACCCTGTAGACTTAAAAAACATGAAATCATAACATAATATTTGTGAGTGGTTTAAAAGGGGAAAAATGAGAATTATGAGAGCAGAATTTATGACCTGAATAGAAAAAACAATTAATGCAAAAAAATTCATTTCTTTGCATCCACTATGTGTTTCCTTACTTAAGTCTTTTTCATCTCCTGCCACAACTCCTAACAAATCAAATGTAAACTCCATGAGGGCAGGGAGTGTTTCATTTTTAATCAATTATTATAAGACTCTATGAAATACTGATATAGTACGTTCATATAAATGGTTTGTTTAAGTGAATTGTGAAAGAAAGGAAAACTTAGGTATCTTAAGGAGTAGAAACAAGGCCAAATGGAGTTGGTATCCAATAGATGAAATACTTTGAGCAATATAATTTCTTGGGAAAGGAAAGTAAAAAAAAAGATCAACATCTCAAGTCAAAGGAATATACATTAAATTCTTGAATTAAGGTCATCAAGGTGCATGTATTGAAAACAATCATGATTTTCAATTAATTCTGATAAATAAATTTCCACAGTTGGTATTTTCAGGGACACCTCTGGTTAGAGATTGTATATCACCATTTGAGAATAATTCAGTATCTCATTGATGAGGACCTGGAAAGAAGGGTCAGAAGAGGGAAAGAGCTTGAGAATCAGACATCTTGAGGAAAAAGTTCAAAGGCCACTGCTTTAGAAGTCAGGGTCATAATCATGAATCAGAATATCTTAGAATTGATTTATCTGGGATTAGGCTTGTAAGGAGTAATGGTCATATCTTTAAGACCAGTATCCTACTATTTCTGGTCCTGAAAGATCGTTGGTGGTTAAGTTTAGGGCTCAGATTATAAGGAGAGTGGATGAGAAATTGTAAAGTGAAGACTTTGGCCTAGGGAAATGATACCCTGTAAAGAAGTAGGATATTATTCTCTCTAAGGACCCTTATACACTTATAAATATCCATATGCTGAGCTGTCCTGTTTTCTTTTATGCTATAATTTGTTCCTTCTGCCTCTTTCTTCTCAGAAATGATTACCTTAAAACCTTCTTTTTGCCTTTTAGGTTCAGAATGCATTTGAAACTCCCAAAGTTAAGGCCCAAATGCCCACCATTGAAAGACAGTCCATGACAAGATATTTTTACCTCTTTCCAGGCAATTAAACCTAGTAAGTAACTGTTGGCATCCTTCTAAAGGATGAAACAGGAGAGAAGGTGAAATGTGTGTGCGTTTGTAAGTCTGTTGAGGAGCAAGACCACCCTGCTTGAGCATCTGCCAGAGATGAGGAAAGCTCAGAAAAATATAGCTGTGTTATTGCAATGCAGCCATTGTTATTTATCTGCACTTGAGGTGGTCTTAGACACACTAAATTTTTGTAAGGCTGGGGGAGGTTGTGATATGAGAAACATGAGAAAATTTCATGGCTAATAATTGACGTGGTAAAAACAATCTTCAGTTCTCCTGTCAACCAGGGTGGATCATCCCTCTGTTTAAAAAACAATTGAGCTCCATATCAATTCTGAAATACAATTGCTAAAGTCCCCTTATAATTATTTCCTCTTTTTATCAGATACGAGGATGAATGGGAAATCCTACTTTGATTAAGATGCTTGTTACATCAGACATTAGTCTCAAATCACTTCTTCTCAGCTCTTTTACTAACTATACTCACATTTATTTTATTTTTTCTTTAGGAAAATCCAAGTAGCCGGGACCTCATATATCTACTTGTTTCAGAAGAATATTTCCTAATGCAATTTCCTTCTTGATTAGAAGGAAAGGATTCATTGGGAATACAAACATACAAACACAGCAAACATAGACACACACACAGAGACGCATGTAATATTTCTGATGATCTAAGACATGGAGGCAAGTAGTATAAATATATGAGACCAAAAGTCATTCCCCAGTAGATAATTGGTTAGGCTATACTCCAAAGAAAAATCCAAACTATTCAGAAAGGCATTTAAAAAATGATCCAAGTCAATAATAAGATAAATGTAAAACAAAAGATCCCTGAGGTTTTCCCTCACAACCATAAAATTAATAAAACTTATTAAAATGCAAATAGTCAATATGGGAAGGATTATAGAAAGATGGACACATTAATAAACTGTCAGTCAAGATGTGAATTAATTCAGCATTTTTGGAGAGTGGTTTTGGATTATTTAAATTAAGTGGTTGAAATGACCATATTCTTGAATCCAGAGCCTCCAGTGCTAGTTGGTTGGCTGCCATCCTTTCATTTTTGAACAGGACCAAAATGGTATCATTATATTGGAATCAAAGTACAGTGTATCCAACTGTGGCTGATCAGACCAATATAAACTTGGAAGACTCTATCACTGGACAGGCAAAAATAGTACACATAAACATTAAGACTGGGGATATTTCTAAATTCGTCCATCTCGTGTTTTTTGAGCTAGTGCAATTCTGCTTTGCTCATAGAACATGGTATCTTCTTTGATGTGGGCATGCCATGCGGGGTGTTACTTTGCCAATGTCTCGAATTACATTCAATCTATTCCAAAGTTCTTCAGAGAGAATTTGAGAGTGACCTTGTATCACTTCTTCTGACCTCCATGTGAGTGCTTGCTTTGTGTTAATTCTGTGGCAATTAAATGTAAAATAGTCTTTTAGGTAAACATATGTGCTAGGCATATATACCAAGGAAGCTAAGGGGAAAAAAATAAAGGGCCCTCATAGACGAGTATATTTGCAACAAGGTAGATATCCATTAGTTGGAGAGTGGCTAAACAAATTGCAGTATATAAACAACACAATGAAATGTGACTGTGCTGTAATGTATTATCAATACAGAGAAGCATGAAAAGACTTTTATGAACTGATATAAATGAAACAGAATGAGGAAAACAAAATACATAGTGACTACAATACAATTAATAGAAAGAACAACAAGAATGACACCAATGGAAAGTCACAAAATTATAATGACCAAGCTTGTTCCTAAAAAAAGGATATAAAAAGATACTTCCCCCAACTGCTTTGCAGAGTATAGAGGACTATGTGTCCTATGCAACAGTACAGAAAATGTCAGAATTTTTCAATATATTTTTTAGTTTTGCTGAACTTTTTATTGTTCTTAAAAATAGCATAATTCTAAAAGAATTCATCTTTCTGTGAGACATTGGCATGAGGCGTTTAGGTGACACAATAAAATAAAGAAGAAAAGTCATCTAGGCCTTAGTTTGGGCAATGATGCCCATGCAGCTATACCATGCAGCTAGGGGGTGCAGTGACTAGAGAACTGGCCCTGGAGTCAGGAAGACCTGAGTTCAAATCCTGCCTAAGACACTTACTAGCTGGGTGAACCTGGGCAAATCATTAAATCTTGTTTGCCTCAGTTTCCTCATGTGTAAAATGAAGTGGAAATGGAAATGGCAAACCAGTCTGGTATCTTTGCCAAGAAAACCCAAAATGGGGTCATAAAGAGTCAGACACAGTCAAAAATGACTGAATATGCACTATCTATACCATGTCTACTAGGAAGCCAGGAAATGCTCAGACAATTTTGACTCTTTTTAAAGTGTTCAGTGTTATTTAAATTCTTATTGACAAATAAGGAAGTAGCTTTGAGCTGAAACCAGGAAATATAACTTCCTGAATTCTCAAATCATGTACAAATTAAACATTGAACCTAGGAAGGTACTTAACAAGTCCTATGTTTTATTATTAACTCTATATGTCATCCCAGCCAGAAGGGAAATCAATTACTTTAAAATATTTTCAAAGATTTAAGTCAAAGATTCCTTTTTTCTCAGTCGCTGGTTTCTGCCCCTATGGACTAGGCAGAATTGTTTCTTTCTATGAACTATCATATAAGGAACATTTTACTATACATAAGCTTGGGTTGTAGTGAACCATACATAATTAATAGTCCTAGAGCTGATTAGGGGATAATGGTAGCAGTGGTAGAGTGGATGGGAAAGGGGTTGGGAAAAGCCATGTGAATGAAACAAGCTGAGAAGGAGAAAAGTAGTCTGATCACTAGCTAAAAAAAGTGATATTCATTGCCATATCCATTCACCTCAGAGTTAATCTTTCATCTCAACTCAGCCAATTATTGAGTTTCTAGAGAACAGCCACTGAAGGTACAGGGTAGGAACTAGAGTAGGTCAGTAGAGGTACAGGCACTATTCATTGAGAGTTTGGGGTGGGAGACTTGTGACTAGAAAATAATAAAGGTAAAATATACCTTTTCCAAGAGAAACATATTAGGGAAGAGAAGAAATGGGATAACACTGAATATTCAGGTTCAATTGAACATGACCTTTGCAAAAATCCATTAACTTTATGGGAAGGCATGACAGAGAACAACTATCTTGGTAAGCATTAGAGAGACAGGTAAAATAGTAATGACTATACATAATAGCCCATCAGATAAGTGGAGTAATTAGACAATCGATATCTAGTATAAATCACAAAACTGGCATGAGAAAGCAAGATGGTGCTGTAATGGGTGACAGACTATCTGAAGATATCTTATGAAGGTTTCCATGAAAAGTAGAACACTTGAATGATTTCTTCCCTTATGCCTATAGTACATTACACACGAAAGGTTTAGATCTGATTCAGACCATTAATGAAGTACTGGTTATGAAACAAGTTAACAAACATGTATTAGGCACCTACTATGAGATGTCATAAGCCTTGTACAGTGAGAATTAATATAGTACTTCAATAATATTGCAGGAATGCTTGCTTAGAACAGTTGCTTAGAACAACTGACTTCATTTTTATGCTTCTGTTTTTAGATTGAGCTATTTTGAGTTAGTTGTTTCTTTTCAAAAACATAAAAAAAGCAATTGTGTGGAATGATGCAGTAAAAATATGTGTGTATTTTTAAGCAGCTAATGAAAAAATATGTGGACCCTCTAATAAGACAATCAATGGGGAAAACATTATAAGCAACCTTATCAGTAATTTTGTAGTAAAGCACCAATCAAATTATGTGGTAAATGACTTAAGGAACATACATTGCTTCAAAAACATAAATAAACAAACAAAACACCTGAGAGCCCAGCCACCAACCTGCTCCTAGAGTATTAGCAGTGCTGGTTCCTACATTTCTCACCCTTGGAGTGATCCAATTTGGCTTGAAGGCAGTGCTGATGGATAGTCACATGACTGCCTGTTAGGAAGACTAAAATGGCAGTGGTCTGATTTGTTGTTATAGTGTATTGTTAGCATACTTTGATTCACAAAATTCAATTGCAAAACACTGAGATATCTCATTAATGTTTCCATCCAATAGTTAGCATAAGTAACAGTAAATTGATTATATACATTCACCTTGCATTATGTCTTGGTAGGCAATGACTGTTCCTATGTTAAAAATTATAGTAGCTAAGCAAGGGAATATCAGGCATAACATAACTTTAAGAAGAAATATTAAAGAGACTTAGAAGAGAAAATAGTTAAGAACATGAGGCTTAAGATTTTCAAAAGGAAATTTAATTAAGGAGAATGAGAGTCTGCAAACAATGAAATTCTATTGCCATAGTCTTAAATTATAGGATCAGAGATTTAGAGCTGGGAGGACCTCACTGCTCATTTATCCAACTCCTAATATTTGTAGATGAGGATGGTGAAGCTCATTGACTTGACCAGGATCACATACATAGTAGATTTCAAAGATGGGATTTGAACCAAACTATTCCTAACTCACAGTGGATAGAGTGCTTGGCCTGCAGTCAGGAAGACCTGAGTTAAAATCCAGCCTCAAACATTTATTAGCCATGTGACCCCACTCAAATCACTTAAACCTGTTTGCCTCAGTTCCTCTTGTGTAAAATGAGCTAGAGAATGAAATGACAAACCACTCCAGTTTTTCTGCCAAGAAAACCCTAAATGGATTTGGACATGACTGAAGCAACTGACTAACAACATTCTTAACTCAAAGTTTAGTCTGATATCCATAATACCACAGTGCCTTTAAATTTGATGATGAGCAGGGATTAGCAGGGATGGGAGGAATAAAGTAAAAAGTGTGCAGCAGAGAACAAAAGAAAACCTGCAAGGAATCAAAGAAAAGCTGGGTAGCTTGGAAAACAATGTGTAGTATTTATTATATGGGTTTTCTTAAAATGGAAATTTATTGTTTCATATTGAATCCTATTCTGTTTTGCTGTATACAATGCCAATGTTCTTTTTTAATTCTTTCTCATTTTGTATTTAAGTTTAAAATGAATGAAAAAATAAAATGTAAAAAAAATAAAATTGATGATGAGCAAGATGGGAAAAAATTTTTTTCTTTTAGGATTCACATTTTTTTAGTTAATATTTTTAATTAATTAATTTTTAATTTTCAACATTCATTTCCTTTTTAATTAATTAATTTATTTTCAGTTTTAAACATTCATTTCCACAAGATTTTGAGAGCCAAATTTTCTTCCCATCTCTTCCATCCCCAACCCCCCCCTCAGATGGCATGCATTCTGATTACCCCTTACCCCAGTCTACCCTCCCTTTTATCACACCCCTTCACCTATCACTTTGCCCCTTAATTTCTTGTAGTGCAAGATAGATTTCCATATCCCATTATCTGTATATCTTATTTCCCAGTTGCATTGGAAAAATATATTTTTTAGCATTTGTTTTAAAACTTGGAATTCCAAATTCTCTTCTTCCCTCACCACCCAAATGTATTGAGAAAGCAAGCAATTCAATATAAGCTATACATGTGTAGTTATCCAAAACACTTCTGTAATAGTCATGTTGTGAAAGACTAACTATATTTCCTTCTAGCCTATCCTGCCCCCTCCCACTTATTCTCTTTTCTCCTTTGATGCTGTCCTTTTTCAAAGGTATTTGCTTCTGACTATTTCTTCCCCTGATCTGCCCTCCTTTCTATCTTCTCAACCAACCACTTTCCCCCTTATTTTCCTATAGAGTAACATACATAATTGAGTGTGTATGTTATTCCCTCCTAAAACCAAATCTGATAAGAGTAAGGTTCACTCATTCCCTCTCACCTCCCCCCTCTTCCCCTCCATTGTGAAACCTTTTTTTTCCTCTTTTATGTGAGATAATTTATTCCATTCTATCTCTCCCTTTCTCCTCCCAATAGATTCCTCTCTCACTCCTTATTTTATTTTTTTAGATATCATCCCTTCA
This sequence comes from Gymnobelideus leadbeateri, assembly GCA_011680675.1. Classification (NCBI taxonomy): domain Eukaryota; kingdom Metazoa; phylum Chordata; class Mammalia; order Diprotodontia; family Petauridae; genus Gymnobelideus; species Gymnobelideus leadbeateri. The sequence goes on from WOXC01007541.1 coordinate 395,149, forward strand.
TATTCAAATCACCCTGTGCCATCTATCTATCTATCTATCTATCTATCTATCTATCTATCTATCTATCTTTCCTACAACTACCCTAATACTGAGAAAGGTCTCATGATTTACAAATATCATCTGTCCACATAGGAATGTAAACAAGTCAACTTTAACAAGTCCTTTATGATTTCTCTTTCCTGTTGTTTACTTTTTCATGCTTCTCTTTATTTATGCATTGGAAAATCAAATTTTCTGTTCATCTCTGGACTTTTCATGAAGAATGCTTGAGAGTCCTCTATTTCATTGAATATTCATTTTTCCCCCTGAAGTATTATACTCAGCTTTGCTGGGTAGGTGATTCTTGGTTTTAATCCTAGCTCCTCTGACCTCCAGAATATCATATCCCAAACCCTTCGATCCCTTAATGTAGAAGCTGGTAGGTCTTTTGTTTTCCTAATTGTATTTCCACAATACTCAAATTATTTTTTTTTCTGGCTACTTGCAATATTTCCTCCTTGACCTGGGAACTCTGGAATTTGGCTACAATATTCCTAAGAGTTTTTCTTTTAGAATCTCTTTCACGAGATGATCAGTGGATTCTTATAATTTCTACTTTGCCCTCTGGTTCTAGAATATCAGGGCAGTTTTCCTTGATAATTTCTTAAAATATGATGTCTAGGTGTTCTATTTTTTTATCATGGCTTTCAGGCAGTAAAATAATTTTTAAATTAACCCAGAATCCATATGATCACAACTACAAAACACTTCTCACACAAATAAAATCAGGTCTAAATAGTTGGAAAAATATCAATTGCTCATGGCTGGGTTGAGCTAATATAATAAAAACGACAATTTTACCCAAACTAAACTATATATTTAGTGCCATACCGATCAATTTACCAAAAAACTACTTTGTAGAGTTAGACAAAATAATAACAAAATTTATTTGGAAAAACAAACGGTCTAGAATATCAAGGGAATTAATGAAAAGAAACTCTAGGGAAGGTGGACTAGCTATGCCAGATCTTAATCTGTATTATACAGTAGCAGCCATCAAAACTGCTTGGTACTGGCAGAGGTGTAGAGTAGTGGATCAATGGAATAGATTAGGTGCAGGAGAACTAGCAGTTAATGATTATAGTACTCTATTGTTCGATAAACCCAAAGACCCCAGTTTTGGGGACAAGAATGCACTGTTTGACAAAAACTGCTGGGAAAACTGGAATACAGTATGGCAGAAAGTGGGCATAGATCACTATCTAACACCATATACCAAAATCAAGTCTAAATGGGTGCATGATCTAGGTGTAAAGGATGATACTGTAAGCAATTTGGGAAAGCAAGGAATAGTTTACCTGACAGACTTGTGCAGAGGGGAAGATTTTAGGACCAAACAAGAATTAGAGTGCATTATAAAATGCAAAATGGATAATTTTGATTACATTAATTTGAAAAGCTTCTATAAAAACAAAGTCAATGTAACCAAGATCAAGAGGGATGTGGGAAATTGGGAAAGAATTTTTACAACTTTTGTCTCTGGTAAAGGACTCATTTCTAAAATTTATAGAGAATTGAGCCAAGTCTATATGAATACAAGTCACTCCCCAGTTGATAAATGGTCAAAGGATATGAACAGACAGTTTTCAGAGAAAGAAATTAAAGATATCTATAAGCATATGAAGAAATGCTCTAAATCACTATTAATTAGAGAAATGCAAATCAAAACAACTCTGAGATACCACATCCCTCCAGTCAGATTGGCTAAGATGACAAAACAAGAAAGTAACAAATGCTGGAGAGGATGTGGAAAAATTGGAACACTAATACATTGCTGGTGGAGTTGTGAACTTATCCAATCATTCTGGAGAGCAATCTGGAATTATGCCCAAAGTATTATAAATAATTTCATACCCTTTGACCCAGCCATACCACTTCTAGGGTTATATCCCAAAGAGATCATAGAAGTGGGAGGAAGACCCATATGTACAAAAATATTTTTAGCAGCCATTTTTGTGGTTGCAAAGAATTGGAAACTAAAGGGGTGCCCATCAATTGGGGAATGGCTAAACAAGATGTGGTATATGAATATAATGGAATATTATTGTGCTATAAGAAACAAGGAGGTGATGGATTTCAAAATTACCTGGATAGACTTATACAAACTGATGCTGAGTGAGAAGAGTAGAATCAGAAGAAATTTGTATACAATCACAGACATACCATATCTGTGATGACCAACTGTGACAGACTGGACTCTTTTCAGCAATGTAGTGATATAAGTCAATCCCAAAAGACTCAAGAAAGTAAGAAAAGCACCATCCAGAGATATAACTAGAAAGAACTGAGCCTGAATCCTGATGGAAGCAAACTAAATGATCTTTTTCTTTTCGTTGTTTGGTTTTTTTTTTCTTCTTTACCATCTTTCATCCCACCTAGTACAATACTCCTTTGTAATTGGAATAATGTCTAATATGAATGCATTTGCAAATCTTATACTTGCTGTTGTGGGGGGAGGGGGGAGGGAAAAAAGGAAATTTGAAAATCAAGGAACTATGGAATTCAATCTTGTTAACTGAAACTTAACTAATAAATTAATTAAAAAAATAAAAACTACATTTAAATTAAAAAAAATAATTTTTAAATTTTCTCTCCTAAATCTTTTTTTTCCTTCAGGTCAATAGTTTTTTTCAAAGAGATCTTTCAAATTGTCTTCTATTTTTTCATTCTCTTTCTTCTGTTTTATAATTTCTTGATTTCTCATAAAATCATTAGCTTCCATTTTGCTCCATGCTAATTTTGAATGAATTATTATTTTTTTCAGTGAGCTTTTTGACCTCCATTCCCATTTGGCCAATTCTGCTTTTTAAGACATTCTTCTCCTCATTGGCTTTTTGGACTTCTTTTGCCACTTAGGTTAGTCTATTTTTTAAGGCTCTGTTTTAATTCAGTATATTTTGGGGTCTCCTTTAGCATGCTGTTTACTCATTTTTCATGATTTTCTTGCATTACTCTCATTTCTCTTCTGAATTTTTCCTCTACTTTTCTGACTTGATTATCAAAATCCTTTTTGAGCTCTTCTATGGCCTGCAACCAATTCATATGTTTTTTCTTGGAGGCTTTTTATGTAGGAGCTTTAACTTTGTCTTCTTCTTCTGGTTGTATGTTTTGATCTGCTTTGTCACCAAAGTAAGATTCTATAGTCTGACTTTTTATGCTATTTGCTCATGTTCCCAATGAAATACTTGATTCTCTAACTCTTTGTGAAGGTAGGACTCTGTTTCAGTGTGGGTGGGGGTAGGAGTTGGGAGAGGAGTGGGAGTGGGTGAACTGTCCCAGGTTTCAGGGGATTTATCAATTGCTCTATACCCCCTGTCTGTGGGCCCAGGGCTCTGGTAGTAGTTGATATTGATGTTGCTGCTGCTGCTGCTGTGACCACCACCACTTTTGCTGACCTGGGGCTGAAGTAGGACTGTTCTCCTTTTCCACTCAGGTCCCTCAGAGATCCCCCATTGACTTTTCCCACTGTCCTCAGTGTTTGTGGATTGAGAAGTCTGGAAACCACCGAAGCTGCCAGCAATTCAGTACCCTGAAACTTGCTCTAGCTTATCTGCACCCAATGCACAGACCTTGCTGTATTGGTGCTACATACCCTTAGTGTTGATTTTCCAGGTTGTCTTGGGCTAGAGATATGTTTCAGTCTGTCATTTTGTGGGTTCTCTAGCTCTAGAATTTGTTTAGAATCATTTTTACAGGTATTTGGAAAGGTTTGGGCGTGAGATCAAGCAAATCCCTACTTTTACCACACCATCTTGACTCCACCCCCTAAAAAACAAGATTCTTATAAAGAGACTGGTGTGGCCAATCATCAGAAATAAATGTGGACATGCAAGATGTACAGATGAAGAAATCACAAGAGGTACCTAAAGATGAATATGAGAGGCAAAATCATATAAGAATAGGATACAAAGAGACTAAAATTCTCTTTTAGCTGAGAATACATGACTAAAACAACGACAAAATATTTTTCTTCATTTTCAGTTGAAGGTAACAGTACTGAAGTTTAGTAGGGATAAATATAAAGCCCCGCACTAGTTTAAAACTGAGCAGACCAGAGAAAATCTCTTTATTATCTACCTCCATTTTTGTCTATCATCTATTTATCTACACAGAAAGAGAGAGAGACACAAAAAGTACTGAGACTGACACATAGAAAGAGAGAAAGGTGGGAGAGTGAGGAGGGAGAGACAGAGAGAGATGGGCAGAGAGAAAGAGACAGAAACAGAGAAAGAAAAAGGGAGAGGGGAAGGGGAAAGCTGAACTAATTAATTAACAGTAAGGAAAAGACCTGGCTGAAGAGTGTTAACCAAGAGTGAGATGAAATTTAGAATGATAGAGGATTAGCTTCCAGCAATTGTCATGTCAGACTAGAATTAATCCTTAGAAATATCAATAACTTAAATACTACCCAGGACCCCAGAGCATCTTAATTTTATTTATTTGTTTAATCTTGTTTTTTTTTCATTCATCCATTCATTCATTCATTTATTCATTTGTTTGTTTGTTTATAACAAATCTATGAAATTCCTGAAGAGGAATTCCTTCTACAATCATAACTAGGAGGCTACTCTGCCACTCAACCACTTATAGTTTTAGAAAATTGACTGAGGCACTGAGAAATTCCTTAGTGAACATTACACAGCTAATATGTCTGAAGTACATGCGTTAAATTCCGGTCTTCCCATCTCTGAGGATTATAGGAACAGAGGTGTGAGTAGCCTTGACTATATGTATTTCCAACATGTGGGCTTCACAATCATTATACTCTAAGCTGAGCCCACTCTTCTTACATTGTGTGTGTGTCTGTGTCTGTGAGTGGGGGAGACAGAGAGACAGAGAGACAGAAAGAGAGAGAGGGAGAGAACAAAACTCCAGTTTTTTGGTTTTGTTTCTTGAGCAGAGTGGGAGAGAGGGGCTGTTTTGTAGCATTTTTCTTTGTCATTGTTTAATCATTTCATTTGTGTCTGACTTCTTGACCAACACTTTTGCTTATTTGTTTGTTTGTTTATTTAAGCAAAGGTACAAGAGTAGTTTGCCTTTTCCTTTCCAGTTTATTTTAGAGATGAGAAAATTGAAATAACAAGGGTTAAGTGATATGTCCAGGGTCATACAGTCAGTGAGTGTCTGATGCTGGATTTGATCTCAGGTCTTCCTGAATCCAGGCCCAGTGCTTTATCCACTGAGCCACCTAGCTGTCCCTTATCAGTCTTACTATGTCATTTTACAAAATTTGTTGCTTACGGCTGATTTCGTTTACTGTGTAATGCCCAGTGAACTACAGTTGTGGCAGTCCAGACCCAAAGAGTGTCCTAGAAACTTCTGAGAACAACAATAGCCACTGTGGATTTTTTGGCTTCCTGCTCTACCTCCTCAGTAGTACACCCTATAAACAATCCAAAGAAAAGCCAGGTGTTTTGTTTTTAGTAAAAACGAAAAGAAGAAAGGAATATTGGCTGTGAACTCTGTTATAGCCTTAATTAGAATGATAAGAAGCCCAATTCAGTGAAAGTTTATTCATATTTGGATATGTGGGGTAAGTGGTGTTCTTCAAAGTGTCCATGGCATAATGTTTAATAATTAGCTCTTTGTAAGGAATAATAATATTAAAAAATAAAAAATAAACAGAAGTGAATTAATGTATTAAAAAAAAAAACAATAACACCCATAGAAAGAGAATGTCCACATGGCTCCAGCTCCCATATTCACCAATCCATGTAAAAGGAGACTCTGAAGAAACTTTGGAGCTACAGAACCCATACAGTGAGAGAGAGAAGCTAACCTCCTGCTGAGGACAGCCCAGCAGTCCGGGAGGGAGTGGCCAGCACAGTGCACTGGGAGCTGACCCAAGCCCTGTGTAAGCCAGAGGTTTTAGCCCCAGGTCGAACTGACCAGCAGCCATCTGGAGGGAGTTAAGAACACCAACAGCTGTGGCTGTTTCCAGAATTATCAACACATAGATGCCTAGGACAAAGTGAAAGGTCAGGGAATGTGGACTTTGAAACCAGTAGGCAGGAGAGCATTGGCTTTCTCCCCCCAGGGCAAGAAGCCACTGAGATCCTTAGGTGAAGCAGGCATCATTTTGCAGCTTCAGCTCCTGGCCTGTGGACTGCAGGGGGACCAGGTGACCAATCTGAGGGGTAAGTGTTCTTGCTTTAATCATCTTGGACCTGCATTGCGGTCTGGAGTGGTGGTCCTGGGGTGTGTGACCAGCTTTGAAGAGTGTGGGGAGGCTTCAGAGAGGGCACCCAACTAATACCTCTGGCAGCTGATAAAGCCCCAGCATTTAGGACAGAAGCTCCCCCACCTAGTGGCACAGTCCTACTGTGGCAACAAGCCCAAACATCAAGTAATTGAGTGGCAACATGCCCAACCAAGAGAAAAAAAAAATTCAACATTAGACTCCTATTTTGGGGGCAAAAAGGATCAAAGCATGGAACAGGAGGAAGATATGAAGTCAGAATTCCTGCACCAAAAGTTTCAAATGAAAATACAAACTGGTTATAGGTCATAGAGGACCTTATGAAACAGATAAGAGACATGGAGGAAAATTAGGAAGATAAATGATAGTGATTTCAAGAAAACTACAAAATGGAAGTCAATAGCCTGACTTAGGAAAATAACGCCCTAAAAATAGACTAACTCAAATGGCAAAAGAGGCTCAAAAAGGCAACGCGGAGAGGAATGCCTTAAAAAGCCAAATTTGCCAGATGGAAAAAGAATCTCAAAAGCTCACTGAGGAGAATCATTCCTTCAGAATTAGACTGGAGCAAATGGAAGCTAGTAACTTTATGAGAAATCAAGATGCTATTAAGCAGATCCAAACAAATGAAGGAATAGAAGGCAATGTGAAATATCTCATGAGAAAAACCACTGACCTGGAAAACAGATCCAGGAGAGAGAATTTTAAAAATATTGGACTACCTGAAAGTCATGATCAATGAAAGAACCTAGAAATCACCCTCCAAGAAATTCTCAAGGAAACTTCCCTGATGTTTTAGAACAACAAACAGAGGTTGAAAGAATCCACCAATCACCTCCTGAAAAAGATCCCAAAAAGAAAATTCCTAGGAATATTATAGCCATGTTCTGGAACTCCCATATCAAGGAGAGAATGTTACAAGCAGCCAGGAAGAAACAATTTGAATATTGTCAAAACACAATCTGGATAACACAGGATCTGGCAGCTTCCACATTGAGGGATTGAAGGGCTTGGAATATGATATTCTGGAGGTCAAAGGAGCTGGGATTAAAACTCATAATCACCTACCCAGCAAAACTGAGTATCATATTTCAGGGGAAAATATGGTCATTCAGTGGATTAGAGGACTTTCAAGCATTCTTGAAGAAAAAAAACAAACTTGAATAGAAAATTTGACATTCAGATACAAGAAGCAAGAGAAGCATGAGAAAGTAAACAGGTAAAAGAAATCATAAGGAACTTATTAACGTTGAGGTATTTATATTCATTCATGGAAAAATGATAATTATAACTGATGAAACTTTTCTCAGTATGAAAATAGTTGAAGGAAATAGAAATATATATACATATATATATTATATATATAAAAATATAATAAAATATAAATACAAAAATATATATACATAATAATATAAAAATAAAAATATATATACATATATATTTTTGTATGTATGTATGTATGTATCAGAGTGTATATAGGTGTAAGAATTCATATGTGAATGTGTATATATATGTTTACAGATATACATAGATAGAGGGCACAGGACCAATTTAATAGGAAGGGATGATACTTAAATGATGAAATCAAGAGGTGAGAGAGGAATATAATGAAAGGAGATGGGGAGAGATAGAGTGGGGCAAACTATCTCCTATAGAAGAAGCAAGGAAAATTGGTACAATGGAGGGGAAGTACAGGAAGGCAAAAGGGAATGTGTTAACCTTATAATCATTGAATTTGGCTCATGGAGGTAATGACACGCACACAAAATAGTGTATCACCCTACGGGAGAGTAGGGGGTAAGGGAATGAGATTCAGAGATGATGGAAGGGAAGGCAGGCTGAGAGGGAGGGAAGTAGGAAGCACACACTTTTGAAAAGGGACTGGATCAAAGTAGAGAATAGAACAAGTGTGAGGTTGCATGGGTGGCAGGGAAATATAATTAGTCTTCTACCATATATCTACTATGGTAATGTTTCGAATTAGCTACATATGTACAACCTATATTGAATTGCTTATCTTCCCAGTAAGGGTGGGTGACAAGGGAGGAAGGAAATGAATTTGGAATTCAAAGTTTTAAAAATAAATGTTTTAAAATATATATACCATTATTAATACTATTTTAGATGTAATTGGAAAATAAGAGGAGGGGATATCCTTGGGATCTGCTATTTTGGGGAGGTGGGTAGGGGAAAAACGGGGAGAAAATTTGTAACACAACAACTGGCAGAAATGAATGAAGTAAAACAGAAGTTAATAAAGCATTTGGGAAAACAATTTTAAACTGAAAAAACCACTAATTTTAAGCTATTAGCATTAATATTTTTCATAACATTCTTAACTCTAAATTACAAAAGGAATAACTCAATCACTGGTTTGGAACATCCACTGATTTTTGAGGTGTAAGTGCTCCCTAAGATCTGATGGCTAACTCCAGCTCACCCTCGATGGTTATCTATTTCACTGTTAGAAAGTTCTTCACCAGGTCTAGCCTCTTTCCCTCATGTTGCAGCCTAAGAACTCTACCTCACCTCATTTTTTCCTGTCAGCACTTTTTTCAGAAAATGTGAACATGGATAATTAATGATTGCTGTATTTTATCAAACAGATTTTTCAGCCTCTCCTTAACCATTATGCAAAGTAAATTGGATAAAATTTCCTCAGAATCGACATCTAAGAGAATTAAAAAGAAAAAGAGAGAGAATGAGAAAAAAAGAAAGTTATAATTAATTTTGTTTGTTCTCAGCTAAAGTGCTAAAACAACTTTCTGGGCATATTTCATAACTTCACATGCCTACTTAAAGGTAGGGCAAAGGGTTTACACAGAAAAAAGGGACACAGCAAAGGAGCAGGATTTTTCAGCTATGTGGAGACTCAAGGTGACTCTCAACTTAACCTACTTCCATGATGGCCTTCCTGTTAATGCCGGTTAATTGGATCTCCTGAAAGACCAGGAACAAAAGATGAAGGCCTGTGTATATATATAATATATATTATTATGTGTATAATAACTCCAACAATGAGCAAAATACTGGCCAATACTACATTAGAATTTTAAGATCTGCAACTCATTTTAACCAAAGAACCTCATTTGTATATGAACATGTATTTGTGTAAGTGAGGCACTAAATATGTATTTTTTCATTTTTGTGCTTTCCCTCTCAGGGGAAAAAAAATCAGCTTTTAATCTGTGTTCTGCTAAGGGAAAATGATCCATTCCAGAGGCCTAGAAGCCACACCCACTCTCCGGCACTTTTGTTCTGGCAAGGAACCACAGTTTAAAAGACTCTTAATAACCCTCCCTCCCTCTGTACAGAGTTACACAAGGGTTGCTTTCATTTTCACTGTCTTTTGAAAGAAGCAAGTCAAAAAGATCATGGCTGGTGTGTGTGAATTTATTTTCCTTTTGTTTTTGTTTTTTGTAGTGAGGTTGTGAGGTAAGCAGAGTTGTGATCAATCATAGTTCTGTGTATTCTTTTTCCTTCTTGAGTTCTAGGAGCAAGAAGAATAGGACTATTCCTAATGGTCACTTTCTGCTATTGGCAAAGTGAAGGAAAAGGGTTAACACATATGAAGGAAACCTTCCTGGTGTTACTGTTGTTTGGAGTTGGGAATGATAACAAGGCCAGCTCCCTGAAGCAGGAGAAGAGAAGGATAACCTGTCTTTAGGCCAATTCCTTATGGTTTTCCTGTGGTTCCTTTCTCAACATTTTTTTGCCTCTTTTGCCCCATCCCTAAAAACTTCTAATAACTGGTCCCCAAAGCTCACATAGTCATTCAAGTAATGGTTTATTTAAAAAAATCCTAATTGAAAGTATTTGCAATTAGATAGAGACACAGTAAACTTCCTTCTAAATTCTAGATTTTATAAAAGTACACACAAACAGAAGTTATGGCCCAGACCTTACAGAATGCAGAGAGAACCAATAGAAGATCTGATATTACAATGTGTTACATTTTAGAGCAAAACTAGATTTTTTTTAGATGATAGGCAGAATGTTATAGTGATAGAAAGAGGCCTGACCTTAGAGTTAGGAAGATTTGGATTTAATGCCATCCTTTTTCACTTTGGTTGTTGGTTTTCCTTTTTTCTCAAAGAGGACCAAATGACGTCACTATGCTAGAGTCAAGTTGTCATGTGTCTGACTGGCTGATCAGACCAATAAGAGTTCAGAATGCTCTACCACAGATCAGGTCCAAATAGCCCATGCGAACGTTTGGGCTGGATTCTTTAAATTTACACATCCTTCAATTTCATTTGAGCTGTCTTAATTCTGCTTTGCTCATAGAGCACAGCACCTTCCCTGATGAGGGCATGCCACTCCAAGTGGTCTTGTGCCAGTGTCTCCCATGTCACACAATCAATTCCAAAGTTCGTAAGAGAAACCTTGAGAATGCCTTGTATTGCTTCTTCTGACCACCATGTGAATGCTTCCCATGTGTGAATTCTCCATGAAATTGTCTTTTTGGCAAGTGTACATTCTGCATTCAAACAAGGTGGCCAGCTCATCAGAGTTGCCCTCTGCTTTTTTCACATATTAGCTGGTCAAATCACTTGACCTCTCCGTAACCCAGGCAACTAAGATTATAAATGACTGAGGAGTTGTTGATTTAACTCTCCTTAGAATAGAGAAAGTATGCATACAGTTCTTACCCTAAAGACATCAACCGCTAGGAAAACACAACCTAACAAACAAAACCCCTGTCATGATATCTAAGACTAGAGTGTTTAATAATAGTTTAAAAAAAGAACAACTGTACCCTACAGAAGTCAGATGGATAAATGGGAAAAAAATAAACAGTATATATGACAAAAAGTAAAAAGGATGAATTTTAGTATTGGCTGTCATGCTTTTGAGTAATATTAGTGTGAACAAGTCAGTTAACCTGAGTATTAGATTCATAAAAATCGCAGAACTTCATAACTTCCGGAACCCCTAGCATTCAAATAATGCAAAACCTTTGTTGCACAGAAAAGAAAACTGAGGCCTTGAGGAATAAAATGACTTGCCTACTTAAGATAGTGGTAGATATTTGCAAAGCAGGAACAATTGCAGGTTTCCTTAATTATTAAACTCTTCTGTCCTTTTGCTTGTGAAGTGTTGACTTTTTCTTTTTTCCTATCAAGTAATGACTTTGAACTAGAAGATTCTCAAAGTATATTCTTTGTCTAAAATTTACCAGATCTTGTAATATATTCTCAAATCAGGATTGAAAGTTGTCCTTTTTCTTTCAACAGAACAAAATGAGAAGGATCCAATGAAAACTGGACTAGCCATGTTCACCGGCCTGCTTGATAATGTTTTCGACAACCTGATAGATGAAAATGTGTTGAATATAAATGAATTTGAGAAGATAGAAAAAGACTTTACTTCTATTGTAAAAAAGGCTGAAGGCATTTTAAATACTTTCACTCAGAAAAGTCACCAAACATACGAAATCTTGAAGAACACTATTGAAAAAAACATTGATTCAGGTAAGGTAACTTTAGCTGACATTAACAAACTGAAATTTTCTCCATCTAAACAGTCTCTTGTACTTGAAACCTTACAGCAACTTTGTTTATTATTCCAGTTAGTATATGAAGCACTGAGTAACTCCAACCTAAGAGTCATTAAAATTCAACATCCCAAGGACCTAATTATTTTATTTCCATTTTGGGCTCTCATCAAGCTTTTACGATTTCCCTCAATCCTTCATTCTCCTGGATGGGTTCACCTGCCAGATCCTTGAAGATTTTTTTCCCCTTCCAGGGAGGGGACTTGGTCTCTTGAGAACAATCAGTCTTCTTCAATAGCCAGAAAGATGTGGTTCTTGATTATAGGTATTCCATACATTCTTTCCCCACAATAGACAGTATTATCTGAACAAGAGGTATTTGGAAAACATGAAAGATATTTTCCATCTTTCATCTTTTCTCACTTTATACAGTTTCAGCTCTATAAGCATCACTCTATCATGGAAGAGGCCCTAAATCAATGCCTGTGATATCTATTGTGCAGACACAAACTTTCAAAATTAATTGGCTATAGAAACTAAATTAAAACTTCCCCCACTCCTGTTCTTCTGAAACTTAATATTTAAAATGAAAGATATTAAGAAACAAAGCTTGTAGGTGGACATGTATAGAAGATGGATTTGTGAAATTAGAGTTAGGAAAACTGGGGTTCAGATCATGCCTCTGGCAAATACTAGTTGTATAAGCATACATGAGTCTCTCTGATCCTTAGCTATTGCAGATAAGGAAACATACATTGAAGTGCCTACTATGTGCCACATATGGTAGTAAGCCCTTTGCTATTATTATACCAATTTTAGAGATGAGGAAACTGCAGCAGAAAGAAGTTAAGTGACATCTGTAGGGTCACAAAGTTAATAAGTGACTGAGGTCAAATTTGAACTCATATCTTCCTGATTCCAGACTAGATGATTCATTAATTGTGCTATGTAACTGCCTCAGTCTTTGGTATTATTTTTGTCAAGGACTGTATCTCATAAATCTCTATACCTATGATTACCAGAATTGCTTTGTCTTCCTTGAGAGATTGTCTGAGAAGCTGGGACTCTTCATAGTTATTTAGCCCATATCCAAGCCATGTATGTTCCCAAAATCACTCTTAAATGAAGGTATAGGCAAGAGGGGACATATAATGTAATCTGGCACTGCTTAATTGTAAAATATTACTTTTACTGTCAGATGTGATTGACATGTTGATTAATTTTCAATTATACTTTTTTCTTTTTGCTTCTTATTCCATCTGTATAATTTGTATTTTTTATTTTGCTATGTTTATACAAAACAATTATTTATTCTCATTTTGTGTATATTTATAAATGTATATTATATTAAGCAAAAGATATAAAATTTAAATGTTTAAATGAATTACATTTGTAATCTATTAGCTATTTAGTTCTAATATAGTATCTTGAACAGTATAGTAGTTCTAGGCTCAGTAACTTGAGCTTAATAGGTGTTGTTTTTATTTAACTTTCAAATTGAAACTTCCTGCTTTATTTCTTTGTTTCCCTTTATATACTTTAGCATGATGAAATATGATAAATTACTTAAAGCTTGGGGTTTTCTATTGGGAAATGAAAAAGACTGATATTTTTGGGTTCTCCTTAATTCATTCTACTGTTAGAAAATCCTTCTCTGTATTTAGCCTGTATCTCCCTCCTTTTTGTTATAGATTACATCTGCTTTTCTTTTAGCCCATTCCCTAAGAATATAAGCCTGAACAAATAATGGTCAACATATTCTTTAAAACTAGAATTTTCTGGGTACCTTTACCATTACTAAAAATAAATTAGATAAATATTCCAAAAGTTTTAAAGTAATAAAAATGTGAATGAGAAAATATACAATTAATTTTTACAGTTCTCAAAAATAGTGCAAAGGCATCTCACTCCCTTGAAATCTGTTCTTCATGGGTGAGATGGTTATGTTTGATGGCAAAGACTGATGGCAAAGAAGAACAGTTATGTGGTACAGTGGAGAAAAAAACAAACGAAAAAATAACAAAACATCAGATTTGGAGTCTGGGTGTGGGTGTATGTGTAATCAAGGCAAAGGCACTAGCTAGCCATAAAAGTCATTCAGAAAGGCTTATTCCAGGAAGGGGAATTTTAGCTGAGACTAAAAAGAAGCAAGGAAAGCCAAGAAGCAGAGATAAGGAGGCAAACATTTCCAGTCATGGGCAACAGTCAATAAAAATACATATAGAAGGGAGTGTCAAGGAGAAGGGAGTGATAACAGGTGTCAAAGTCTGCAGAAAAGTCAGTAAGGATGAGGACTGAGAAAAGATCAATAGATTTGGTTACTATGAGTTCATAGTAACTGTGAAGAGAGTAGTTTCATTTAACTGATGAATTCAGAATCTGGAGTTCAAAGGGTTAAGATGAGAGTGAGAGGAAAGGAAGTGAAGGCCTTTTTGTAAGCAGCCTGCTCAAAGTGATTAACCATAAAAGGGAAGAAACATGAGCTGGATAAATCACGTGAGGGTTTTCTGAGGGTGGGGAAGACATAAGCATGTTTGTAGGCAATATAGAGGCAATAAGCAGAAAGGGAGTGATTAAAAATTAATGAGAAAAGAATAATGATCAAGGGGAAAATCAACAGATAAAGAAATTTATCTTTCTGGGCCTTTTTCCCCCTTCTTTATAAAATGGAAATGATAATAATGCATATATCAACTATCTTACTGGGTTGTTGTGAGGGATGCACTATAAATAAATACAAAATATCATGACAGATTAGAATGCTGATCTTAATCTAAAGATAAAAATTTAATAGTGGTAAATATAAGCATTGCGTTGTACCACAAATAATCAACCTCACAAGTCTAAGATCGGAATATGTTTCAGATAAAAGGTGAATTTGAAAAAAAAATAAACAGTATCTGGGAATTTTAAGTATACTCACAATTGAATATTAATTAATAGACTGCTGTGGTAGCCAAGAAAACTAATTTAATCTTCACATGAAGAAAGGTATAGTGTTCAGGAATAATAATATACTAGTTATAACATGGTACTTCTTCCTGGTTACTGTGTCAGCTGTGGGCATCACAGTTTCAGACAGAACTTGAACTCTAGGATATGTAGAGGAACTTTGCCATAATATTGAAGAGTCAAATTCATTCCACCTGAATATCAGTAGAAGGGACTAGGAATATTATCATGGAAAAGAGAAGACCTAAGGGGAAGATGTGACATTTTTTTTCTTCAAAGTTTTCTTCAAAGTCAAATACTTCAAACATTTAAAGAGCTGTCACCTATATGTGGCTTAGATTTTTTTTCCTACTTGGGTTCAGAGAGCAGAAAAATGAATTTAAGTTGCAAAGAGGAAAAAATTGACCCAATATAAGGGAAAATTTCCTAACCATCAAAGTTATCCAAAGGTCCACTGAAGGTTTTTAAATCATAGTTGCATGGTTACTTGTTGAGTACATGGCAGACATTGTATGAATTATACTAAATGAGTCTTTTGGCTTCTGAAATTCTATGATTCTGTTATTGGGTGAGGTGTTACATAAATGTGAGGGCTTTCAAAAACTTATAGTTAGGGTGAAGGGGCAAAGATTGGAAAGTGCCGGCTCTGCCTCGCCTCTCAGTCGCCATGGAGGCAGTCCCTGCTGAGGAGCTGCCTGAAGAGGAGGAGGAGGACGAAGAAGGGCAAGAGCAGTTGTTGAAGCGGCGTCGGAAAGAGAAGAAGGAGCTGCAGGCCAAAATTCAAAGTATGAAAAATGCTGTTCCCAAGAATGACAAAAAGAGGAGGAAGCAATTGATTGAGGATATTGCTAAATTGGAAAGAGAAATGGAACAGAGACACAAAGAAGAACTGGAGCATTTGAAGCTGACTTCCCATGCAAAGAATAAGATAGACTCTGTTGTTCTTGACATTGCAAGTTTGGATATTGAGAATCCACAGCCTCGGATATTAAAAGCACAGAAGAGGCGAGGGAAGAAAGCTGCATTGGAGAAGGAAAGAGAAGAAAGGATAGCAGAAGCTGAAATTGAAAACTTATCTGGAGCCAGACATCTAGAAAATCAGAAACTTGCACGAATTTTGGCAGCTAGACATTTAGAGATTAAACAGATTCCATCAGATGGCCACTGTATGTATCGAACTATTGAAGACCAGCTGAAGGAACAGGAATGCCCCCTGACTGTAGCCACCTTAAGAAGTCAAACTGCTGAATATATGCAAAATCATATAGAAGACTTCCTGCTATTCTTAACTAATCCTAATACAGGAGATATATATACTCCAGAAGAGTTTGGAAAGTACTGCGATGATATTATAAACACAGCTGCATGGGGAGGTCAGCTTGAGCTAAGGGCTCTTTCTCATATTTTACAAATGCCAGTAGAAGTAATACAAGCATATTCTCCTCCGATTGTAGTTGGTGAAGAATATTCAAACAAACCTTTAATACTTGTATTATGAGACATGCATATGGCTTAGGAGAGCATTATAATTCTGTGAAACAACTGATGGACACAGCTACAGAAAATGGTAGCTAGTTTATGAAGTTTGTACGATTTTATATTGGTTCTTTGCAGCACAACAGTCTGGGCATTCATATCAAGGTCTAGATTGTTCCAAAGGGAATTGAATATATTCTTTTTTTAATTATTTTTTCCTCCTCCTCTCTCTTTTTCTTCTCCTTCCTCTTTCTCCTTTTTTTTTTTTTTGCAAAGCTACTAATGGATTTTGAGTACACATCAGAAATAAACTCTAGTTTCCACTTTGTGGCATTTTTAAAACTTGTTTTGGTTGCATCATATGAAAGCAAACATAGGCAGAACAGGTTTAGGAGAAAGCCTCCAAATATTGCTATTTATTATATCCTAAAATAGATTTCCTCTAACCTACACTGGTATGAATTTAAAATGGTCATATTTTTAAATGTTAGTAAAAAGCTTTTATTGTCTTTCAGTCTAACTCTTGAAGATGTTAATACTCAGCAATTATGTGGCAGTGATGATAGTGAATTCTAATACTCCTTTCAGATGAGATTGAATGCTTATAACTTGGGTGTTGATAGAATGGTCTGAATTTTCTCCACAATGTTATTTTTATAAGATTAAGGTACTGCTAAGAGCATGCTTACGTAATTAAGAATTTCATAGTATTTATGCAGGTGTAAGTCACTTGATTAAGATAAGTGGATGAGGCAAAGTCAAGGATACCTAACAGTTTATGCTGATAGTATGACACTTTTTATTTTTTTTAAAATGTGTAATTACTGAGCCCCCCTCCCCCCAAGTAAGCTTTTAGACATATGCATCTTCTTTTTTTTTTTTTGCTTTTTTTAAGAGGGGGGAAGGCAGGGCAGTTGGGGTTAAGTGACTTGCCCAAGGTCACATGGGTAGTAAGTGTTAAATATCTGAAGCTGAATTTGAACTCAGGTCCTCCTGACTCCAGGAACCACCGTTAGTGGCTCTATTATAGTGGCTCTATTCACAGAACCACCTAGCCATCCTGAGACATATGCATCTTAATTTACTAGATATTTATTGTTATTTTTGAAGGTTTAGATTCTGGAATTAATGCTATACATTTCTGATTATCTTAAAAATCTCATTATCTATGTGCTTTGTATTGCTCTACCCATGAATGTTCAGCTGCTGTCATAGCTGACTCCTACCCTTCCTCCATAACTTCTCAGTTTGGTTTGCTTTTTTTTCTGCAAAAAATACAGCTTCCTTTCCCCACACTTGTTTGCTCTTTCATCATTCTACCCAATTGATTCTTTAGGGAAGTATTGATTGCTTCTATTTTTCTTCTGTACAAAATAAGGAAGAGACTAGGTCTCATGATCAAATGTCTCATGATCAAAATCAACTATGTTCATATCCACATTTTCACTTTGCCTTTTTTAAAGCTTTCTGCTTTTCTCTTTGTTTAGAAAAAAAGGGTTTAAAAAAAAGCCCTAGTTACTTATTACACTTTACTTTATTATGTTAGTTTTCCATTAATTGAGCATTTGGGGATTAGTTATAATTCAATTATGGGTAAAATGTAAAGTCACTGTAGCTGTGTAATATGCAATATGTACAAGTGTGAAAGATGAATCTGTCTGTTCCCAGAGTGCAGCATACATAAGAGTATCCATACTTAGATGGTGCTCCTAAGTCTTATATGTAAATGCATATGATTTGCTCTATAAAAAGGCAAGTGCAAATAACTATTGTTTTATATATTTGTTTATTTTGGAAGAATGAATACAAATAAAATATCAGCATCAGATTAATAATCTTTGTGTATATTTGCCCAGAATGCAGAACTTTTTTGTAGATAACTAAAGTTTATATGATTTAAATTAAATGCTTTTTGGGTAAAAAATATACAAAGAATGGAATTATTACAAAGTATTAATGCTTTTGACCTATTTTCTAAGTAATCTCTGTAACTTTTAAGCAGTAATATTCATATGAATTTGATATCATGAAACATGACAGGCAAAGTAGGTTATCCAAATGGGTTTAAAAGGTTTAAAAGCAATTTTTCATTTGGTAGCTATCATATTTTCATCATAAGCTGAATATTGTCTTGTTCATGGGATTTTTAAAAGCAGACATGAACAAGGTTTCTATTGGGAATTTTTTTTCTTTTATAGAATTTGTGTTCTGATTCAACATTACTTACCATCATTTAAGTATTAACCTAAAATCAAAGTTTAAATAATGGCAGATGTTGATTAAGTGCAGCATATGCTAATTTAAATTTTTGTATGATATAAAATCTGGTCTAATTAGAACTTCATAAGGTTTCTTTTGTCCTTAACTTGGAGCAAAAAGGGATATGTCAGAGTTCTGGAATATGTCTTTGTCCAAGTATTTTATCCACTTTATTATGTTTACAACTTGTATAAAGCAAAAGAATGTGTTTAATTATTGTGAGCAATATAGTTTTGCTCATATTATGAGGCTTGCCAAAAGAATAATAAAAGATGAATGGAATCAAAAAAAAAAACTTATAGTTGTTGGGTCGGCTAGGTGGCACAGTGAGTAGAGCATCAGCCCTGGAGTCAGAAGAACCTGAGTTCGGATCCGGCCTCAGACACTTAATGCACACACAAACAAAAACCTAGCAGGGTAACCTTGGGCAAGTTACTTAATCCCAATTGCCCTCAAAAAAAAACCAAAACAAAAAAAACTTATAGTTGTTATATGATTAAACATGAGCTTCTTTCTATTTAGTCTTTGGAAATAACTTACATTATTTTGTAATTTATATTTCCTAACTCTTTTTCCTGCTTTTGACTCTTACTATATTTAAAAAATGTAAAACAATAAAGGTATACATAATTTAGAGCTTAAAGGTAAGTCAGAAGTCATCCAATTCAAACTCTTATTTTATAGATGACCAAAAGGAGTTTCAGAAAAATTAGGTGACATACCTAGGGTCACTTGGATGTTGATTCAGTCAACATTTCAACTCAGTTCTTCTGATTTCAGAACTAGTGTTCTTTCCTTGTTGTCAGAGCAAAAAAATAATTTTAAATAATCATAAAAATACTGAAGACTTCATCAAAATAGCATTATAAATTTTGAACCAGTAGGTATCTTACAAGTCATTTGGTTCAATCACCAGGGTCCAGAAATATGATTCAACTTTCCACTGGTCATATAGGAAATAAGTCTTTCAGTAATCACAGATTAGAGTAAAGACATGGTTTATATAATGGGTAAGATAAATCAAACACATCAAGGTTTTATGAACAAATTTTTAAACCTTTAGCAACAAGTGGATTCAGATAAGTGTCTATGATTCAATCTAACTTTTATTCCCATACAAACTCATCACATTGTAAGAACTTCTTTGTCCCAGAATTACCTTGAATTTTCAAAGGAACAGGCCTAGAGAAGATTGTTGGAGGTGGTAGTAACTGAGGGAAGAATATTTTCTTTCCACCACCTTTTAGATTCTGCATATGTCTCATGTGCCTATAGATTCCCTTTGTTGTTTGTGGTCATCATCTAACCTGTAAATAGGGCTGTTCCTTCATTATTCACCATGGATGGGGTATACTCCTTTACATGTGTCTTGGATTATGATAATTTAATGTAAGCCTAGCTTTAATTAATAGCCACTAAAAATAATGGAGCCAGTTTCATTCACTTGCATATTTCATGTCAGCTAATTAGAGCTGGCCTCATTCAATGAGCAGGCAGATTCTGACTTAAGATGTGAGCTTGAATTTATAGAGGAAACATGGCTCCCCGGGCCAATCACAATCCAATAATGCTCATTAGAAAGATTTCAGTGCAGTTTGGAGAACATTCTTCAGAAAGATGAAAAGTACTCATAATCTTTTCCTATGTTTCCCCTTCAGATTCTGAGGAAGGAGAGAAAGAAGAGAAAGAAAAGGCAGAAGAAAAACACTTGGAGGTGAAAGAGATGCCACAGACAGTGGCTTCCTGCTTATCTCATACTTCTTCTCCTAAGCCAGGGCTGGGTAGCCTGTGTCCTTGAGGCCACCTGTAGCCCTCTAGGTGCTTAAGTATGGCCCTGTGAATCAAAATTTCACAGAAAAAATCCCATTAATAAAAAGATTTGTTCTATAAGACCTTGGATTCAGTCAAAAAGACTCACCCAAGGACCTAGAAAGACAATTGTGGCCTCAAGTCTTTAAATTCTTTACCCCGTCTCTAAACTAAGACCAAAAATTATTGTGACCTTCCAAACAAATTATTAAGTGAACCTAGGATTCTGAACAGACAAATTTTCAGATTAGCAGTGTGATGCAATGGAAAAAAACCCTGGGTCAAAGATCAGAAGACCTGGATTAAAATCAAGTTTTTTTTCTTCTAATTAGCTATGTAAATTCATATGAGTGAATTAAAATGATGGAGTCTCTGTTGGCTCACCTGTAAAATGGAACTAACAATTTCCATATGACCTTTCTCCTAAGGATATTGGGAAAATCAAATGAGATCATGAGTGTGATTTTTTTTGAAAGCTACAGAATATTATGAAAGTGTAAAGTGTTGTTATTATATTTGTGCCCTAGTGTAGTATTTATACCACCAGGTAGAAGAAAATATTGGGTAAATTTCTTCCAGGCAAGTTTTAAAGAAATATCTTTCCTCTTCATTCAATTCTTCTTGTGAATATGATTATACTGTCTTTCAAAGAGACATTTCCCTAAGATGAAAACAGTTAAGGATATAGAATATAATAGAAATGCAAGGTCGAGGAATACTTTTTCTCATAAACTTTTGGAATTTTTTTTTCTTGCAGTTCCCCTGACAATGAAGGCTCCTGATGTCCATAATGAGGTCAAGCTCTGTCCTCCAGATTTTTACCAGGAATTGAAGAGATCAATGGATGAAGAGGCACAATGTTGAAACAGATGTAAAAAAATAGAGGCAATAATGCTCCTCAAACATAGAGAATGAGGAATTTTAATTTTAAAATTTAATTTAAATTTAAATTAAATTTAATTGGAATTTTTAAATTAAATTCTTATTTTTGCCTGGCAATAACTCTGGAACACTTGGAGGATAAAGGAAGTTGTTCATATAGTCATTCCTAGGCCTCAGGTTTCTGAACTTTCTTTTTTTCCCACAGAATTTATTTATTTTTAGTTTTCAACATTTATTTCCACAAGATTTTGAGTTACAAGTTTTCTCCCCATCTCTCCCCTACCCCTACCCCAAGATAGCAAGCATATTGAATACCCCTCCCCCCATCTGCCCTTTCTTATATATACCCCACCCCCTATCCCTCCCCTTACCCGTCTACCCCTTACTTTCTTGTAGAGCAAGATGGATTTCTATACCCCATTGCCTGTATATATTAATTCCTGGTTACATGTAAAAACAATTTTTTAACAATTGCTTCTAAAACTTTGAGTTTTAGATTTTCTCCCTTCTTCCCTCCTCACCTACCAACACTGGGAAGACAAGCAATTCAATATAGGTTGTACATGTGTAGTTAAACAAAATGTTTCCATAGTAATCATATTGTGAAAGACAAACTATATTTCTAAATAGAATAAATGGGGAGGGTGGGATAGGATGCAGGGAATTGCTTGTCTTCCCAGTGGGGGTGGGTGAGGAAGGAAGAAGGGAAAGAATCTGGAACTCAAAGATTCAAAAACAAATGTTTAAAAAATTGTTATTTACATGCAACCAAGAAATAAGGTATACAGGCACCGGGGTATAGAAATCCATCTTGCCCTACTAGAAAGTTGGGGATGGGCTGGGGGAGGGTATAAGAGAGAGCAGATGGGGGTAAGGAGTATTTAGTAGACACAGTATCTTGGGGTGGGGGGTAGGGGAAAGACAGAGAAAACTTGTAACTCAGAATCTTGTGGAAATGAATGTTGAAAACTCAAAATAAATAAATAGGAGATTAAAAAAAGGTGTTTGCTTCTGACTACCCTCTCTCCCAATCTGCCTTCCCTTCTATCATCCTGCCTCTTATCCCCTTCCCTAGTACTTTCCTAGAGGATAAGGTACAAAATTGAGTTCCTATGTTATTCCATCCTTAGGACAAATCCATTGAGAGTAACATTGACTCATTCCCTTTCACCTTCCTGCTCTTCCCCTCCTTTGTAACAGCTTTCTCTTGCCTTTTTTATGTGAGATAATTTACCCTATTTTATCTCTCCCTTTCTATTTTCCCAATATATTACCATAACACTTCTTAATTTTATTTTTATATATCCTCCCTTCATATTCAACTCACCTTGTGCCTCTGTCTATGCACACACACACACACACACATATACCCACATACATATGTATATATGTGAGTGTGTGTATATATTCCTTTCAACTATCCTAATACTGAGAAAAGTCTCCTGAATTACAAATATCATCTTTCCATATAGGAATGTAAACAGTTCAACTTTAATAAGTCCCTTATGATTTTTCTTTCCTTTCTACCTTTTCATGCTTCTCTTGATTCTTGTATTAGAAAGCCAAATTTTCTCTTCAATTCTGGTCTTTTCATAAAGAATGCTTAAAAGTTCTTTATTTCATTGAATATCCATATTTTCCCCTGAATTATTATACTCAGTTTTTTTGGGTATGTGATTCTTGGTTCTAGTCCTAGTTTCTTTGACCTCCAGAATATCATATTCCTGGCCTTTCAATCCCTTAATCTGGAAGCAGCTATATCTTCTGTTATACTGATTGTGTTTCCACAAGACTCAAATTGTTTCTTCATGACTGCTTGTAATATATTTTTCTTGAACTGGGTACTTTGGAATTTGTCTATAATATTCCTAGGAGTTTTCTTTTTGGGATCCTTTTCAAGAGGTGATCAGTGAATTCTTTCAATTTCTATTTTACCCTTTGGTTCTAGAATATCAAGGCAGTTATCCTTTATAAAGACTATTTTTTAATCATGGTTTTTAGGTAATCCAATAATTTTAAAATTCTATCTCCTGGATCTGTTTTCTGGGTCAGTGGTTTTTTCCATGAGATATTTCACATTACCTTCTATTTTTTTCATTCTTTTGCATCTGTTTTATAATATCTTAATTTCTCATAAAGTCATTAGCTTCCATTTGTTCCAATCTAATTTTGAAGAAATTATTTTCTTCAGTGAGCTTTTGAAGTTCTTTTTCCATCTGGCCAATTATGATTTTTGAGGCCTTCTTCTCCTCATTGGCTTTTTGGACCTCTTTTGCCATTTGAGTTAGTCTCTTTTTTAAGGTGTTATTTTCTTCATTATTTTTCTCAGTCTTCTTTAGCAAACTGTTGATTCACTTTTCATTATTTTCTTGTATCACTCTCATTTTCTCTTCCCAATTTTTCATCTACTTCTCTTACTTGATTTTCAAAATCCTTCTTGAACTCCTCCATGGCCTGTGGTTAATTCATATATTTGGAGGCCTTTGATGCAGGAGTTTTGACTTTGTTGTCTTCTGGTTCTATGTTTTGATCATCTTTGTCACCAAAGAAAAATTCTTTAGACTGATTTCTCTACCTCTGTTTGCTCATTTTGCCAGGCAATTACTTGACTTTTGAGCTCTTTGCCACAGTAGAACTCTGCCTCTAGGGTGGAGAGTGCTCTGTCCCAGATTCCTGTGGTTTTGTGCAGCTGTTATCAGAGGCTCTTCTAGGCACCTGCCTCAGAACTGTGAGGAGGACTTCTTCTCCACATCCTCACTGAGCTCTGCCATGCCAGTGCTCCTCACCCCAGGACCACTACTGAAGACTGTAACTCAAATCCAAGCAGGGCAAATCAAGAGAATCCTGCCTCAGCCCCAGCAAAGAAATTCTTGCAATTGCCCTTTGGTCAGCTGCTTGGTCCTCCCTCCATCTGTGGACCTGGAATTCAGGAAGCAATTACCCTGCTGGTGAAGCATCTGCAGGGCCCTAACCATGCTCATCTCTTACCTAGGTCCAACAGAGCTTCCCCACTTACCTTTTACTTTCTCTTTGGTGTTTTTTCTGCTCTGGCCAGGTCTGTGTTGGCTCAGCCCATGTGGGACTGTGCTCCACTCCCAGCCTGCTGTGATAAACCTTTCCTGTCAGCCTGCCAGGTTGCCTTAAGCAGATAATTTGCTTTCCTTTGTCATTTTGTGGGTTCTATAGCCCTAAAATTTGTTTAGAGTAATTTTTACAGGTATTGTAGGTGGTTGGGGCACAAGCTCAAGCAAGGTCCTGCTTTTACCCTGACATCTTGGCTCCACCCCCCACATAACTTCCTGACATCTTTCATTAAACAGAGAAAAAATGTCTCCCATTACAAGGACTCTTTATGAGGTCCTAATAATTTTAATTCGATTCGACAAATATTTTTCAGAACCTACTATGTGTTTGACAGTCTTGTAAGTGATATGAATACAACAAGATAACTGAGGGATTTAAAAGGGGATGGAAGAGATCACAAATACAAATATGTCCAAACAAGAGGAAGAAAGGGTCTTCTCTAAAGCACCTAATATGGATGGATATGGATCTTTATTTGCCAGCTCAAAAACCCTCTGTGGAATTTTATTATCTCTAGGATGAGATATAAAGTAATTAAAAAAAAAACTTTATAACCTAGCTTTAATCTAATTTTTCAGGCAGGTTGCATATTACCTCACCTCAAATGTTGAACATTCTGGTCAAATCAGTCTATTTGATATTGTTTTTTTATAATTCCTACCTTGGTTCCTTTGAACTTTGTTCCTGTAAAGCTTTCCCTACTCATCTCTGTGTTTTGGAACTCATTGGTCCCCTCTTTGAACAAGTTCAGATGAGATTGGGATTCAAATGTTGTTGCCTTCCCTCATTTTCCTCTCCATTTTGAAAACTTTGTCTTATGTGCTTGGTTTATATGAGATGATTTTCTATCTTTTTCCTCTCCTGTCTCCCTTCTCTCAGTGTATACCCATCCATTCTGTTGGGTGTTTTTTTTTTCTTTTTGCTTGTTTTTTGTTTTGTTTTGTTTTGTTAGATCACTCCACCATAATAGACTCTTATCTATGTTCCATATAGACTTCTAAATATTGTAATAATGATGAATTTCCTAGGAGTCACCTGTACTCCACATAGGAATATAAATAATTTAGCCTTATTGAGTCCCTTATGATTTCTCGTTTATGTTTACTGTTTACATTTAATACTTCTCTTTAGTCTTATATTTGAATGTCAAATTTCTATTCAGTTTTATTCTTTCCTTTAGCATTACTTAAATTTTTTTCTGTTTCATTAAATGTCCATTTCCCCCATATGATTACACTTAGTTTTGGTTGGTAGTTTATTTTTGTTAATAATCCTGATTCCTTTGCCTTCTGGATTACCACATTCCAAAGCCTATTATCCTTTAAAGTAGTAGGAGCAAAATCTTGTGTGATCCTGACTGTGCTTCCTTAGTACTTGACTAGTTTTCTTCTGGCTGTTTTCAATATTTTCTCCTTGATTTGGGAGTTCTGGAATTTAGCTAAAATATTGTTGGGAGTTTTCATTTTGGGATCTCTTTCAGGAGGTGGTCAGTGAATTCTTTCAATTCATGATTTGCCCTCTGGTCCTATCTGGGGAATTTTTCTTTATAATTTCTTAAAATATGATGTCCTGACTGGTTTATTATCATGAGTTGGAGGTAGTTTAATAATTTTTAAATTATCTTTCCTTGATCTGTTTTCCCAGGCTAGTTCTTTTTTCTGATGAGATAGTTCACATTTTCTTCTATTTTTTTCTGTTCTTTGAATTTGTTTGTTTCTTGATGTCTCATGAAATCATTAGTTTCTACTTCCCCAGTTATAATTTTTAAGGAATTGTTTTCCTCAATGAGCTTTTGTGTGTGTGTGTGTGTGTGTGTGTGTGTGTGTATTTTTTTTTCAATTTGGCCAATTCTGTTTTATAAGGTATTAATTTCTTCAGTAATATTTTTGTGCCTCGTTTATCAAGTTGTTCATTGTCTTTTCATAATTTTTTTTTCTTTTGCTCTTGCTTCTTTAGCCAATTTTTCATCTACCACTCTTATTTGATTTTGGCAATATAGTTTAGCTCTTCCAGGAATTCTTGTTGGGCTTGTGTTCAAGTATGATTTTTTTTTTACCTTTTAGAGGTTTTGCTTATAGCTTTATTGACTTCATTGACTCCTTCTGAATTTTTCTTGATCTTTCCTCTCACCATACTAAATTTTTATGGTCAGCTTCTTCTTTTTCCCCAGCTTTGTTCTTGACTTTGTACATTATGTCAATGCTAGAATCTACTCCCCATGTATGTCTGTGGGGAAAGGGCCCTTTAACAAACTTTGGGCTTTTTTGTACTGCTATTTGTAGAGCTATTTCTGGGGATTTAGAAGTCTTCAGTACTTCTAAGGTTGGATAATCTGGGAATAGATGTGGTCACTACTCTCTTCATCTGTATTCTGGTCCTTACGAGGGAAGAGCCCCTTATCTCTTAGGAGAGCAATCAATACTCCTCACGCTCCTCCTATGGGGCAAGAAATGACACTATTCCTCAGAGTCCCTGAAGCCTTGTGACAAAAAGTGATATGGGTCCTCTGGACTCCAGTTCTCTCTTGACCAAAACTGCTTTTCTCCTCCCTTAAATTATGACCCAAAAGTGGGTATAGGCAATGGAGTTGCCCAACAGAATCTGTGTCCAGTGCTAATACATGGTTCCCCTGTAATCTTTTTCTGATCAGTTGCCAGGTCCCCTTACCATCTCTGGATTTAGAGCTCCCAAAGCTGCTACTGCTTCTGTCACCACCACTTAGTCACCTAATCTTACCCCTATTGTTTTATCCATGTGGGTTCTAGACCAGCCTCTACCCCCTTGCCACTACTCTTTCTTTCTAGCCTCTTACTTGGTCTGGTACTGGAAGAATGGCTTATTCTGACCTTTTGTTGGCCATAACATTCCAGAATTTTATTTAAAATATTATTTTAAAGCTGTTTGGAGGGGAATGTTGGGAGAATTTAGCTGAGTGCTTTCTCTACTCTGCCATTTTGGCTCTCATTTCTTTTCCCCAAGAATTCTTGTTTTGTTTTGTTCTGCTTTTCCCCCCTAGTGCTTGCAATTCTATGTGATGGAGGAGAGTTCTGGTCAGTATCCTCCTGGTCTGTACTTTGTGTTTACCCAAATAGGGTTTCTGCTTCCTTGAACTAATCCAGATGGGGCCTCTTTTTCCCAAATCACAAACCTTTCTCTCTTCCCTGGAACTGTTTCTCCAAAATGGGTAATGGGTGAAGGAGCAGCCAAATGGCATCTGGTACTGACCCAATGTTAGCATAGGGGTCCTCTGTAATATCTTTCTCATCAGGAGTTTAGTTACCTGACCATTCTTAGTATAGTTACAGCTTCTGCTGTTGCTGATACCTCCAGGCCTTATAGCAGATGTATCTTCTATCACATAGAATCTGGTCTGCCACCACAGTATCCATAGATAGACCTCTCTTTCAGTTCTTCTAAGCTGCCCTGGGCTAGAAAAAATGAGATACTGTTATTTTTATTTTTATTATTATTTTTTTTGTTATTTCACTCAGAGTTTCATTTGAAGCATTTAAAAAAATGTTTAGAGAATTGGTTGGGACATTGCTCAGCAGAAATACTAAATTCCCTCTTCCATCTTGGCTTCACCTCTCTCTTCCCCAGAACATACTTAGTTCTTTTATGCCAAAATGTTGTTCCACGAATATATCAGAAGGATAAAGTAGAAAAAAATTTACCAAGGTGTTAGCATAAAAATTGATGTTATTTCTCATTTTATTCCTTAGAATAAATAAAATATAAACAAATGAGATAGACAGGCTTAGAGGAAAAGATGTGGAAAATAGATAGAATAGTTAAATAGTTAAATGCTGAGTATCAAAACATAGTTCAATGTCTGTGTGGAAAGAATTTTCCAGTGAATTTTCCAGGGATATGTGCTTGGACCTGGAATATTTAACATCTAATATATTGATTGTTAAATATCAAGTATTCTTTTTAAATGTGTTTGCATTATTTTACACATACTATTAATTTACAATTTAGTTATTTGAATTATGTGTATCTCCTGGAAGAATATAGGATCTTTGATGATGATGATAATTGTCATTTTGGGGTATATTTTCATTTAGCCTAGCTCTTTTTGTACAGTAGGGCCTTAATAAATATCAGCTGAATTAAAATAAGAAGGTTGAAAGCTTGTTTGTCTCAGGTGGAACTGATTGTGATTGACTATAGAGTACTTTCTTTGCACTTAGCAAAATTTTCAGTCCTTCACTCTTAGTTTCTGAAAGTAACTAGTGATGATCCTGGGACCAGTGATGCTGAAGAGTGGTAGCCTCCAGACCTGGTTAATCATTACAAAGGCATTGTTTACCCAGGGCAGAGAAAGCCCTGCTGCCACACATGATTTTATGTTCTGGTAAGAGAAGGCTTTCACAATGGCCTAAAGTTATCTGAAATTGCCTAAAGTTATAGTATATGAATGGGATTAAATAAAATTGTGCTGCAAGAAATAGTGAAGGTGGTGGTTTCAGAAAGACCTAGGAAAAATTTATGACCTTTTATAAATTCAAGTGAGTAGAAGAAGAAGAACAATGTACACAGTAACAGCAATACTGTCAAAATAATATATTGTGAAATACTGACCACAACTACAAAGGACTCATGATATGAAATGTTATATAAATAAGGCGTTGCATAGAAGGACGCGGTCTTTACATTCAGCCTCACCAGTTGAATGATGGAGTTCCCATTCTCATCTGGGTGAATACAAATGCTCAGGAGAGATCATTAGGTTATAGGCATAAGGAATCGCTTCTTTTTTTTTTAAACAAATGCTTTATTAACTTCTGGTTTACATCATTAATTTCTGCCAGATTTTGAGTTATTCTATCCCCATTTTCCCCTACCTATCACCCCAGAATATCAGTCCCACAAGATTTCCCCTCATCCAATCTGCTCTCTCCCATATCTTCTCCCATACTCCCTTCAGATTTGCCATTAGGGCAAGGTGAATCTCTATGTCCCAATGCCTGCACATCTTATCTCTAAGTTATATGCAAAACAGTATTAATAATAGTATTTATATATATTTGAAACATTTAATTTTAAAACTTTGAATTTCAGATCCATTCCCTTCCTCCCTTATCACCCACTCCCTCTAGGAAGATAAGCAATTCAGTATGTGTTGTACATGTAAAGCTATGCAAAATATTACCATAGTAGATATATTGTAAAAGACTGGCTATATTTCCCTCCCACCCATCCCACCCCCCACCTGGTCCATTCCCTGCTTTGATCCTGTGCCTCTTTGAAAGTGGGTACTTCCAACCTCCCCTCCCCCCAGAATGCCCTCCCCTCCATCATCCCCCCTATCATGCCCATACCCCCTACTCTCCTGCAGGGTGAGATATCCCATTTAGTATGTATGTCATTCTCTTCCTGAGCCAAATTCAATGAGAATATGGTTTTGCTTTCCTGTTCTTCCCCTCCCTTGCAACCACTTCCCCTTGCTTCTTCCATATGAGATAATTTACCCTACCCTGTCTCTCCCCATCTCCTCTTGACACATTCCTCTCTCACATCTTTACTTCATCCCTTAAGTATCATCCCTTCCCACCAAATTCAACCTGTGCCCTCTATCCATGTATGCCTGTAAACATATATACACACATTCACATATGCATTCATATGCCCATATATTTTCAATTATTTTCATAATGAGAAAGGTTTCATCAGTCACCGTTATTGTTTTTCCAAGTAGGAATGTAAACATTTCAATTTCAATAAGTTTCTCTTCATTTCTTTTCCCTGTTTACCTTCTCAAGCATCTCTTGCTTCTTGTGTCTGAATGTCAAATTTTCTATTCAACTCTGTTTTTTTCTTCAAGAATGCTTGAAAGTCCTCTATTCCACTGAATGACCATGTTTTCCCCTGAAACAAGATCCTCAGTTTTTCTGGATAGGTGATTCTTGGTTTTAATCCCAGCTCTTTTGACCTCTGGAATATCATATTCCATGCCCTTTGATCCCTCAATGTAGAAGCTGCCAGGTCCTGGGCTATTCTGACTGTGTTTCCACAATATTGAAATTGTTTCTTCCTGGCTGCTTGTAGAATTTTCTCCTTGATCTGGGAATTCTAGAATCTGGCTATAATATTCCTAGGAGTTTTCTTTTTGGAATATTTTTCAGGAGGCAATCTGTGGATTCTTTCAACCTCTATTTTCCCCTCTGGGTCTAAAATATCATGTCAATTTTCCTTGAGAATTTCTTGAAGGAGGATTTCTAGGTTCTTTCTTTGATCATGGTTTTCAGGTAGTCCAATAAGTTTTAAATTCTCTCTCCTGGATCTATTTTCCAGGTCAGGGGTTTTTCCCATGAGATATTTCACATAGCCTTCTATTCTTTCATTTGTTTGGATCTGTTTAACAGCATCTTGATTTTTCATAAAGTCATTAGCTTCCATTTGCTCCAATCTAACTCTGAAGGAATGAATCTCCTCAGTGAGCTTTTGAGATTATTTTTCCATCTGGAAAATTTGGCCTTTTAAGGCATTCTTCTCCTCATTGCCCTTTTGAGCCTCCTTTGCTATTTGAGTTAGTCTATTTTTTAAGGTGTTATTTTCCTCAGTCAGGCTGTTGACTCTCATTTCATACTTTTCCTGCATCCTTCTCATTTCTATTCCCAATTTTTCCTCTACTTCTCTTATTTGGTTTTGAAAATCCTTCTTAAGGTCCTCTATGGCATGTAACCTGCTCATATTTTCATTTGGAGCTTTTGGTGCAGGATTTCTGACCTCATGGTCCTCATCCTGTTTCATGCTTCAATCCTCTTTGCCCCCAAAATAGGAGTCTAAATTTGTATTTTTATGTTTATTTTGTTTCCTTTGCCTAGGCATGTTTCCACTTAATTACTTGACTTTTGTGGGCTTGTTGCCACAGTAGGACTCTGCCACCAGACAGCGGAACTTCTGTCCCAAAGGTTGGGGTCTTCAAAACTTCCGGAGGTATTATTTGGGTGGCCTCTGTGAAGCCTCCACACTCTCCAGCAAGCTGGATACGCACCCCACCACCTCCCCCCCTCCCCAGACCTCAATCCAGGTTAAAGCAAGTGCGACTACCCCCCAAGACTGCTCAATGGATCTCCCTACAGTACGTAAACCAGGAGCTGAAGCTGCCATTGAAGCTACAAAATGGCTTCTGTGCAGTGTCTCCTCAGCTGCTTTTTGCCCCCAGGGGAAGAAGCTGATGCATTCCCCAAATACTGGTTCCAAAGTCCAGAGGGCACTAACCTCTCATTTCCTCCTAGGCATATCTGTGTTAATAATTCTGGAATTGCCACAGGTGGTGGTGTTCTGGGGTCCCTCCAGCTGGCTTCTGGCTCAGCCACCCTGGGGCTAAAACTGTGACTCAGGAGGGCCTGTGCTCAGGTCCCAGAGCACTATGCTGTGCTGCACTGGCCTGACTGCTCCCTGCAGGGCTGCTGGGCTGTCCTCAGTGGGAGGTTAGCTTCTCTGTGTCGTTGTGTGGGTGCTCAGGCTCCAGAAGTTTTTCAGAGTCCACCTTTTACATGGTTTGGAAGTGGTATGGGGGAGAGCACCTTGGAAGTGCTGTTTCTACTCTGTCATCTTTGCTCGGTGCCCCCCGGAATCACTTCTTAAAGATCTAGAATTTAAGAATAGTGGTCTCAAACAAACAGAACTATATGCATTTAGTTTTAAATTTTAAAATGTGAATATTTACTTTGTTTACTAAATATTTAACAACTACATTTTATTCTGATTTGGGTTGTACTCCATAATTTTGTGGACCACACTATTTTTGACACCTTTGTTTAAGGGGATTCATAAATAATGTGTGAAATTTTAATGAGTGTAGGAGGTTGGGGCTGAGGAGTTTTTGAAATGGGGAAATAGTATGAAAAAGGTGGAAAAGTCCCAAAAATGTTAGAGGAAAAACAGTAAATCCTATGAATGATGATGATGGTTTAGCTAGGATGTATATAGTGTTTTAACGTTTGCAAAGTGCTTTAAACATATTATCTAATTTTATCATCACAACACTGTGAGGGAGGAGACAGTAGTATCCCCATTTTATAGATGAGAAATCTAAGGCCAGCAGAGAGGATGATTTGTCTAGGCATATACAGCTAGTGATTGGTCTGTGGCAATATTTGAACTTAGGTCTTCCAGACTGTGGGTCTCACTTTCTCACCTCTTTGCTACCTCTCTACCTCCTTTAAAGCATTAGTAATATCTAGTCAAATTGAAATAAAACTTCACTTCTACCCACAGTATTGCTAAGTCAAGCCTGGGTCAATAAGTAACATGAGGATCAGTGGTGTTAACTTCTCCTAGGATTTAAGGTGGCAGCTCTGTTTAGACTCAAGAGGCAAACAGGAAGAAATGAAACCAACTCATCCTATATCCATTCCCTACAGATATGTCCTATGATGGAAAAGGGTATCCGGAAATGCCAGGCTCTCATCATCTGCAACATTACATTCGATCACTTTCCTAAACAAACAGGGGCTGAACATGATGTTTTAGGAATGACTAAATTACTTGAGGACCTGGGATATAATGTGGATGTCAAAGAAAATCTTACAGCTCAGGTAAGGACCACAGCCCATCACCCACTTCATTCTTTCACAGAGACATAGAAATATGGACTGAAGTATCATAACCCAGCCAAGCTCACAGTTACAAAGGTTAGTGTACTTATATGTTTTTAAAATGACTTAACTCAGTTCTGAACCTCATGGTTCTCCTAGATAATTTGAACCTAAAGAATCACTGATTTATGACCTTGCTAATTATAGGATCCATGGGGAATTCTATTTCTTGTCCTGGTATATCCCTTGACATCTTCCAAAAGCCCCCATCCTATATTTGCTTCCTGTATTCTGGTTCCACTTTCTTGTGTGTTTTCCTGTCTTATTACCACAATTCAAATTCTGTAGTCTATTATATCAATTCATATGACTTCATTTCTCACCATTTGTCCCTCATTTTTACCTTACATTTCCTATCACAGTGATTCCATAGTTAGGAGACATTGTTTCAGGTATTATATGCCCTATCTGTTATTTCTCATATTGCCTTCATTTCTAAATACATCTCTAATTCCTAGACTAGCCAAAGAGTCAATCCCTATAATAAGATTAACAACACAATGTTTTAAAGAGAGAGAGAGGGAGAGGAAGAAAGAGTAGTTAAGCAAAACTTATCAATACATAAAGTGAGATTGAAAGCTTATGAAATTTGCTAACTGTAACCCAAATCTGCAAAGTAGAAAAAAGTATATTTTCTCTTTGATTTTAGGCTTGGTCATTATAGTTGTACAATATTTAATTTCATTTTTTGTGATAGATATTCTTTCAGTTTAAAATGTTGTAAAAGTGCATATTTTATTATTTTCCTTTGCATCAATTTATATATGTCTCTATACCTTTTTAGTATTTTTGTATTCTTTATTTCTTACACCACAATATTTATGAAACAACTCGGTCCATTCTTTAATCACTGCCCACCTGTTTTGTTTCCAGGTCTTCAGTAATTTAAAAAAATGTTGCTGTAAATATTTGTGCATAGATATTTCGTACTCTTTCTATATTTGACCTCTATGTATAACTATAGCTATGTATATATGTACATATATACATATACATGTATATAAATATATATATGTACATTTATATAAAATGATATATAACTATAGGGATGTCTGGGACAAGGTTTATGGACCTTTTTTTCATTTTCTTAAAATAAAAAAAAATTTTTAATTGAGATTGTTTCTTGAATAGTTAAGCCAGTTCAGAACTGTACAAAGAGTATATCAATATGCCTACCTTTTCACAGCTTCTGCTCCATTGGTTATATTATCTTGAGCAATATTCTGGGTATGAAGTAAAACCTCTGGGTGTCTTTGATTTGTATTTCTTTTATTATTGGTGATGTGGAGAAATCTTTTATAAGGTGGTTGATAATTCCTAATTTTTTGATAAATTTATTCATCTCTGTTGTCAACCTATTCAGCTAGAAATGACCTCTATATTTGTGATATATTTATATATTCATTTATATTCTATCCATTTTTTATTTCATATTGTCATATTTTATATCCATTATACATCTGTTTGTGGTTATATAGAGGATAGAGCACTGTGCTTGGAGACATGAAGACTTATCTTCATGAGTAAAAATCTGATTTCAAATACTTATTAGCTGTGTGACCCTTGGTAAGTTATTTAACCCCGTTCCTCATCTGTAAATTGAGCTAAAAACAGAAATGGTAAATAATTGCAGTGTTTTGGGCTAGAAAACCCCAAATGGGACCATGAAGAGTCAGACACAACCAAAATGATTGAACAATAATAACAACAATAATATATACATGAATGTATAAATGGAGTAGCACAACTATAAAGCCATATATTTGTAATACACATACCTTTGTGTGTGTATATATATATGTATATATATATATATATATATATATACACATATATGTGTGTGTGTGTGTGTGTGTGTCTATAACACAGACATACAGGCATACAGACTCACAGACACACACACACATGAATGATTGATATCACACCCGTATTACAGATATCTAATACAAATATCATCCACCAAGTAATATCTTCATTTCTTATTCTAGCAACACTGATTTTGTTTACGCAAATTTATGGAAGCTCAAACCATATCCTTGAAGCCTAGATTACCAGTAAAATAGTTCATAAGGGTAGAAGCAGGATGCAGTCCCACATGGCTGCAGCAGCATTTATCTAGGTTCATGTGGAAAAAATGTCCATTTTTTCTCTCATTCCTTATATCCAGTCTGTTTCCAAGACTTTGAAACATCTCTCAAACTTTCTCTCCTCTGACATTGTCATCCACCTGCTGTAGACTTTTATCACCTCATGCCTGGAATATTGAAAAGTGTGCTGGCTGTTGCATCTCACTGCTTCAAGTCTCTTCCCACTTGGTACATCCTTCACAAAGCTATCAAAACAATCTTTCTGAAGCATAGGTTTGACTATATTCCCCCTTTCCCCCCACTCCATTCATTAAAATACAATGGCTTCCTATTATCCGAGGACCAAAGATAAAATCCCTTTTTTTGACTTTTAAAGTCCTCCATTACCTGACCTGTTTCCGAAAATTATAGTTTTCTTGCCCCTTACCCTTCCACACCCCACCCCATATACTCTACAATCCAGTGCCACTAGTCTCCTTGCTGTTTGTTGCACAAGACACTCTATCTCCCACACCCAAGGATTTTAACTTTTTGCCCCCAATTCCTGAAATGATCTCTGTCTTCATCATCAACTCCTGCCTTCTCTGGTTTCATTTAAAGTACTACCCTATAAGACTTTCCTGATCACCCTTAATGTTAGTGCCTTCCATCATCTCTTATTTATCTTGTATATATCTTGTTTGTTCTTAGTAGTTTATATGTTGTCCTGACTCCTCCACTAGACTATCAGTGACTGGGGAGCAGGGATTATCTTTTGTTGTTCTTCATATTCCCCATAGTTAGTACAATATATGGTACATTTCAAGTACTTAATAAATGCTGATTTATTTATTAACTGGGAAGAAAAACAAAAAAATTGTATATGTGTTTATAACTGCTTAAAAACCTAGAATACAACCTTCTCACTTTCTGGAAACCATATTTTGAATTTTCTTTAGTGAATACATTCCCTTATTTAATGAAGTCATATTCACCTCTACATTTAGAAGAAAAAATAAGACAAACTGCAAATTCCTGGGGGCAGCAATTCATGTCCTACAGAAACAGTGTCATAAAGTAGTGGTTACCCCATTTATCAGATTAATAAGGAAAGCTATATTCCTTTGTCATCCTTATTAAGTGTCCATTTCAAACATCATGTTTTGCTGTTGTTTGTTTCCTCTACAATTCTAAATATTAATTACCCACTAGCATATCACATAATCCTTTTCTAGGTATGGAATTCTATCCTAGAAATGAAACAACCTATCAGAAAAACACATCTCTCAATTTACAAACTCTTCATTGACTAACCTCCTTGCCCCCAGGAGGTTCTTGTCTCCCCCTGCAGAAACATACCTCTTCTATAGGAATGCTCTTTAGTGGCACCCCTTGTCCTAATTTGTGCAGCCCACAACTGTGGTCCCATCTAACTGTCAGGTTATGTCTCTTCTTCTATGAACTCAGCTGCAATTAATTTGTACCTGGAACAATATTCTTTTCTTTTGAGGTTTATTTATTGATAACTTTGAAAAAGAAACTATTCCGCCATTTTGCTGGCTACTTCTAATTGTTAACTTTTGAGTGTCTCTCAGGAAAAGGAGAAAGAGTTGAAGGCATTCGCTGACCGCACAGAGCACTGGTTATCTGACTGCACATTTTTGGTGTTCATGTCACATGGCATCTGGGATGGTATCTGTGGGACAAAGCATAAACAGGAAACGCCAGATGTGTTGGCTACTAATACCATCTTCCAAACTTTCAATAACCGTAATTGCCCCAGTCTGAGGGGTAAACCCAAGGTTGTCATCATCCAGGCATGCCAAGGAGGTAAGTGTTTGGCTATAAATTGATCTAAATATGTTCAATCCTTGACAGTACCCTGTAGTGTAGTTGTAGCCAATACTTTCTCTAAAGTAAGGGTAGGAGATAGGGGGAGAAGTCTATGCTTATTGACAGTCCTGTCTCACTCCTTAGAGAAAGAATAAAAACATCCCTAAATTATACTATGTCTATATAATTATATTTGGATGGCCTAAAATTGTAGAAACTCATGTCCTTCTACAAACGTTGTTCAGCAGAGATTCATCCAAATTAAGTTTGAAACTTTTTCTATCTTCTAGTTTGGGAATACTCTCCATTTATTCTCTCTTGGGTAGAGCTAGATATTTGTCATGCTAGAAGAAGGAAGATGGTAGATTAGTAGGTGAATGGAAGTGGTGTGTGTATGTGTGTGTGTGTGTGTGTGTGTGTGTGTGTGTGTGTGTGTGTGTGTGTATGTGAGAGAGAGAGAGAGAGAGAGTAAATGTTACCCATGAATACTTTGAAGCAGAAAGTTTAATGACTGTAAGGGTTGTTTGTGGATAGTGACTTACAACTCATTTTATCTACAGAGGGCATTGGCATAATTTGGGTGAAAGATAGAGAAGATACTCCTTGAAAGATACTCCTTGCAAGTACACAGAGAACTGAATATTTCAAGTGATTCTATTCGACTGAAACATGTGGGAAAGGACTTCATTGCTTTTTGTTCTACAACTCCAAGTAAGTAGTTTCTTAGAGAGGTACTTAAATATCCTTCAGCAGTATACAGATTGTGGTTTGGCATAGTTTCAAATGTACTTGTCTTGTGGCACAATAGAATGTGTGCTGGATTAAAATCGAAGGCTCTTTTAGTTTTTCAGTTGGGTCTTACACACTGAGATCCAATTTGGGGTTTTTGTTGCAGTGATAATAGAATTCTTTGCCTTTTCATTCTCAAGATCATTTTACAGATAAGACAACTGAGGCAAACAGGGTTCATTTACTTGCCCAGGATCACAGAGCTAGCCAGATTTGAATTCCAGAAGAGGAGACTTCCTGACCCCAGGGCTGGCACTATATCCACTGGGCTACTTTGCTGCCCTAAAATCCAGAGACCTAAATTAAAATTCACCAATTAATATCTGTTATATTTTTAATATAACTTTGTTGTCTCTGGGCATGATTCTTACATATAAAAAGGAAGGTCTAGGGTCGGCTAGGTGGTGCAGTGAATAGAGCGCCGGCCCTGGAATCAGAAGGACCTGAGTTCGGAGCCGGCCTCCGACACTTAATCCATACAAACAAAAACCTAGCCGTGTAACCTTGGGCAAGTTACTTAACCCCAACTGCCCTAAAGGGGCGGCTAGGTGGCGCAGTGAGTAAGAGCGCCGGCCTCAGAATTTGGATGACCTGAGATCAGATCCGGCCTCAGAAAATGAGCACCCACGCATAAATAATGACTAGCCGTGTAACCTTGAGCAAGTTACTTAACCCCAATTGCTTTAAAAAAAAAAAAAAAAAGGAGGGTCTTGAACTGGATGAACCCTGAAGTCTCTTCCACATTTAAACCAGTGATTTTGTAATCTATGACTCAGAAGGACTGGGAGCTTTCAGATGATAGAGTGGATCTGAATCTAATTTCCTTCTAGTCAAGTCATTATGCTAAGAATCTTGTCCCATTGGTGGTGTTAAAGTGAATTCTGAAAACAAATGGTCCAGAACTGAGGATTCAAAATCAAGACTTTCTAAATACTACCATAGTATTTAATATCACAGAACCACACACATCACTTACTGAATTGAATGCCATAGATTATGGGATAGCAGTAAAATCCAGTCAACCAGGTGTGAGTAATATATGCTCCACTTGTGGTAGTATTTTTGTCCAGTTATTAGTAGCCATCGTTGTCAAAAGAGAGTGGGAGTAATTCCCACAAATCTTCATTTGTATACTAGTAGTTAAGTAAGCAACCTTCATGATGGTGGAGTGGCACTAGGAGAAGGTGGAGAATACTGTTGGAGAATATTGTTGGAAATGAAATTTCTATTTGAAAATTTTTAAAAATTCCCACTTAGATTAATTAATTCTCAGTCTAGTAATAAACTGTCTTTTTTTACTCTTGCGTATCTTTGTTCTAGAGGCTTCAGGAATTAGAAAGGAATAGAGGAGCAGGAAACATCCTAAACTACTTTTTAATTGTTAAAAGTAGACATGGGAATAAGTGATATGCAATGGAAAGGCTTGTAGGTTTGGGAATAGAAGATCTGGGTTTGAATGCCAGTGCTGTCACATACAACTTTACCTCTCTGGGCTCCATATATTCTGTGTTTGTTAAGTGAAACTGTGGGGATCAATGACTGTTAAGTTCCAACTGGCTGAAAATAAATAAATGAAAATAAATAAAAATCTTAGAGATCTGAGATGTTAAATATCTTAGGTTGTGTCACACAGCCATTATGTTTCAGAATCATAACTGAACCCAGATCTAGATTCCAAGACCACCTTGTTATCTCCTTTAAACCTTGCTGACTTCTCCCTAGGATAATCATGCAAAATAATTTGGAGCATTTTAAAAATAGTATAATTTGAATTTCATATCATATTAATTGAAATAAAAGTTGTAGATAATCAGTGCATATAGATATGTATACATATGTGTATATATGCATATCTGTGCAAATGTGCAAAAGTATATATTCACATGCATATGTACATATGTGCATATACACATATATTACATATAGAATGTAGTCAATATATGATAGCTAATATGCATATATAATATGCATGTATGCATGCATATACATATACATTCTTTTTATTACATGTAATCTATATAGCATATATAAATATGTAAAGTATATAAATATTAATATATGCAGTATAGGGAGTACATAGGTTTATACACACAAATAGTCTAGAAAGTTTATATAAATGGATATATTTATGTATATATATATACATATGTGTGTGTATGTGTGTATGTGTGTGTGTGTGTGTGTGTGTGTGTATGATGTCTATGTCCATATATCCACTAGGCATTTCAGGTTTGGGGATGCTGTTCCATCTCTCTATCATTTCAACCATTGTCATCCATTTTTTTGACCACCGTGCAAATTTAGTCTGTGAAGCTTGATTTCTCCAAAGTGAAGCCTCCTCAAAAGGGTTAATGTTTTTTTTTTTTATTATCGAAACACAGTTTACTGCCTTACAGAATAACATCTGTATTTAGCCATGTTTTGCAACATAACTTAAACTATGCACTCTTACAAACTTGCCAAATTTCCATCTTGCAAACTCCTGCTTTTTCTTGCTCTTTGTTCTCTGTTGCTGAGGAAAATTCACACAAATAGATTTTGCTCCTTGAAGCCCAGACAATGAGCGTGCTAAAGGAAGGGGGGTTTTCATTAGGGTATGAAAGGACCTTGCTTTTCCGAATCAATTTGAATCATCCTGACTGGCACTATTAGAGAGAGGAGGGGGGGTACTCTTTCTCATGAAAAAGTCATAAACTCATGTGTGCTTTCAGATATCTAAGTCTTTGTGTTGGTTTTTTGGTAGTGGTCCCTGTCCCACACAAGCCCATCTTAACAATTAACCAAGATAGAGCTCTGAAGGAACAATGAAATGTATCAGTATTGAGACTGGACCTATGATTTCTTTGATAGAGGGTACTCCTGTGTGAGGGCATCCCCCTCTAACAAAACAGTTCAGTAACTTCTCTGAAATCTAGATGCCTAGATGAGCACTCAGAGGTTAAGTGACATGCTTAGGATCACTAAAAGATTAGATGAGAATCTAGGCTTTCTTGGCTCCAAGGCAGTTTCTTTCTCTTTCTCTCTCTCTCTCTCTCTCTCTCTCTCTCTCTCTCTCTCTCTCTCTCACACACACACACACACACACACACACACCTGATTTAGGAATATAGTTTAGAAATGCTCAACAAAGGTTACTCAAATCAAATCGAATTGTTTCTAATGTCCATTCAACCTAGACAGAAATTGTTCCAAACTTTCACTTCTCAGTTTACTTCTT
Source organism: Gymnobelideus leadbeateri (assembly GCA_011680675.1). NCBI lineage: Eukaryota > Metazoa > Chordata > Mammalia > Diprotodontia > Petauridae > Gymnobelideus > Gymnobelideus leadbeateri. Next base: position 435,860 of record WOXC01007541.1, read on the forward strand.
TTTTTTTTATTTTTTTAAAGCAATTGGGGTTAAGTAACTTGCTCAAGGTTACACGGGTAGTCATCATTTATGTGTGGGTGCTCATTTTCTGAGGCCAGATTTGATCTCCGTTCATCCGAGGCCAGCACTCTTACTCACTGCGCCACCTAGCCGCCCCTCAGTTTACTTCTTAAAGCAAATATCAGGCTCCTCAATCTTAATCTCTCTTATTTTCAGATAACATTTCTTATAGAGATGATAAAGAGGGCTCTATCTTCATCAAGCAACTCATAGATTGTTTCCAGAAATATGCCTACTGCTGGCACTTGGAGGATATTTTCCATAAGGTCGGTATTTTACTATATATCCTACTCCAAGAGTAGAGAATCTTTGGCCTTAGGATCACATGTGGCCCTCTAGGCCCCCAAGTGTGGCCCTTTGACTGAATCTAAATTTCACAGAACAAATTCCCTTAATAAAAAGATTTGTTCCATAAAACTTGGACTCAGTCCAAAGCCACACCCATGGACCTAGAAATCCATATGTTCCCTACTCCTGTTCTACTCTAATTAATAGGCATTTGTAGGTCTCTTCTGGATCCCTACAGATATTTCTGGACCAAAACCTTTATTTCTGAGCTTTTAGATTTCTTGTAGAGCTTATAGAAATTTTGAATAGAACTAGGTAGACATTCTCATAAAAAAATTAAATAGCCTTTTATCCTAATAATATGCCTTGTTTGAATCCTATATGGAGAAGCTAAACTGTTAGTATCCACTCCAAAGAAAAATAGAAGGTTTCTCATTTACAGTACTCTACTTATATTTCTAACTATCATGGTATTCAACTAAAATATGAAGAAGAACGTTGCTTCTGGTAATCCTCCATTCGTTTTATCTTTTTGTTGGTTTTCATCGGCCTCACCCTTCTGACTTGCCTATTACAGAAATGCTCCCTTCAGTAATTCAAGCACTCATATAATTCTCAAGAGCCCCCCATGTTCTCAAACTGAAATTCTCCCTACTTTTTTGTCTTCCTCATTAAACCTTCTCTGATTTGAGTCCTGACTCCTAAAGCTATAATCTCCATTAGGAAACTGACAAACTAATTTAGGACACATTGTTCACTAATGGCCTAAATGTTTACTTTCTTCTCAGAAGCTCACCTTTGGCTCTCAGCAATTCTCCAAATCTCAGTTCCAGGATCCACTGTTGTAGTCACATCCCTGAGATGAGATAGTGAAGGTCAGAATCAAAGTATTTGGCCAGATTTGTTACCTAGTAATCAGGGTTTCATTAACTTCAGGCAAAGTAGTTGTCATAAATTACACCTTAATTAACATCAGCTAAATGGTTTATGTGTTCCAGTATGATTCTAACAGGTTCAAGGGTATTTTTTAAGGCTGAGAATGGAAACCTGGTGATCAATGGAAAGACCATTGCTGTCTTAGAAGAGTGACCCCATCAATATTAAACTGGGAGATGATGTGATTTAGTTTGTAGTAGAGTCAATGCATGTCTTTACCACCTTGGAAAAGGCTGGGGCTCCTTTGAAAGGAGGAGCTAAATGTTATCATCATTGCTGTCCCTTATGTTGATGCCTGTATGCTCAAGATGCAGTGAAACATGATAAAAATTATTATTCTCTTAAGATTGTTAGTGATGCCTCTTGCTCTACCAATTGCTTGGCCCCTCTAGCCAAGGCCATGACAATATTTTCATTACTGCTACCCCTTGCAAACTGTGGTATTACGGATGTTGTGGTACTGCCTAAAACATGATGCTTGCTGCCATTGGTGCTGCTGTGGTTGGGGACAAGTTAATCCCTGAGCTTAATGGAAAGTTCACAGGCATGACTTCCCATGTTTCTGTTGTATATCTGGCCTGGCTTCCTAGAAAATCCTGTCAAATATGATATCAAGAAAATAGTAAAACAAGCATCAGAGGTACCGTTGAAGAGAGCCTTGGCTTACATGGAACACTGTTTTATTATGTGACTTTAAAAAGAACAATGCTTTTTTATCTTCAGTGCTAGAGCTGGTATTACCATTAAATACTATTTTTGTCAATCTCATGTCCTGCTATGGAAATAAATATGGTTATAGCAACCATGTAATAGACTTCACAGTCTACAGGATTTCCAAAGAGCAAGTAGAAAGCCATGGATATTTATCCTCAACCAAAAGAGTATTTCAACCATTAGGGAGCTCACATCACTAATCTATTTCTCTAACACTGGAAATCTCATACTCTTCATGTGGTCCTTACCCTAAAGCATTCTTGTATTAGAGAGGAGAAACATAGAGTCCAATGTTAGGTGCCATCAAAGATGTTTTCATATTAAAAAGAAAAAAAAACTCATCTATGGAATTATTTCTTCATTTAAAGTGCGGAAGGCATTTGAGACACCAGAGAAAAACTCCCAGATGTCCACAGTTGAAAGATTATCTTTGACAAGACAATTTTACCTCTTCCCAGGAATTTAAAGCTAGCACAAGGAAATAGAAGCTATTGGCTACTCAGGTAAATTGATCCAAGGGATGCGGAACCAAAATGCATTATTCATGTTCTAAACTGTAAGTCAAGGGCACACAGATGGAAGGTGGTGAGGTGCTGGCTACCCTGCTAGCTACAATTGCCTATGTAAAATTATGTAATGGTTTATGCCACTTAATTCTGGCATTTATTTGACTTAGGTCATTACGTGGCTATATAGATGAGATCAGTCCAATATGAATGAATGAAGCATTCATTAAGTACTTACCTGCAAGCACTGAGGATATAAACAGAAAAGACAACCCCTACTCTCAAGGACTTCACATTCTATTTGGGAAGATAACAGAAATGGAAGGTTTAGATGGAAATCAGATGGCCAATTCCCTTAGTCACTAGGAAGAAGTGGCAAAACTGATATAAATGTTTCCTTAATATTATAATTTCATATCACTATTCACAGGGTTCTTGGGTTCAGAGTATTGGGAAGTTTCCATCAAGTTTTTAGGGGAGATGGTGGTTAGATGGAGGTGTTTTGACTTTCCTGGCACATGCTGCCTCCTTTCTCTCCTTCAGAGCACCTTACTGTCTCAGCTAAGCTGATTTGACAGAACCTGTGTGTGCAGATGACTTTAGGGGATGGTTGGCCCTTTCTCTGTAGGAGTTACTTCCTTGAATGATAGGTGTGAGGGAAGGGATGGAAACAAGAAATGTGCTTTGGGAAGTAGAGCTACTTTCAGGGTTCCTGTTCCTTTGCCTTTTGGCAGCACTTGGTTAATAGTTATTGTTGGGTATGATGAGAAGGATGGTTGTATTGTTCATAATTATTTGTGTCCTTAATGATGGCTGTGGGAATGGGGCCAGAAGCAAGTCTAATGATTTTGGGTGGCACTACTATTTCCTGGTTTATTGGATGTAGCATCCTACACTGTCCACATAAGTGTCTGAAGGGAGATGGTGGTCAAGGTGGTGGTGGTGGTGGTGGTTTCTCTTGCTGCCACATGCTATTTCCTGGCTCTTTCTCCTAAAGCTTTACTGTGTCAGGAAGGCAGCTTCTGTGTGACACTTGGCTGACAGTTGGTGAGGATGGCCTCATGTAGAGTAACCTTTTGACTATCACTTATTCACTAAGAAGTCAATGTTGAGATTTTGGATGTGCTCATATTAGGCTATGGAGGGAAAGTTATGTTCAAGATTTTAAGCCATTGATACTTTTAATCTCATGAGGCCACATAAATAGTTTCCTCAATTGTGATTTATATTCTAGAGTACTGATGTGAGGGATGGCTCTGTTGTGGGAAAAAATGAATTTTGTTAAAGTTTTTAATATGAAAAGTAAAAAAACCTTTATTCTGCCCAATACAAGCCTAGTCAGGGATAATTATCAGCTTTCAGTAGCATAGTGTGTCTCTACGGAGTAAGTGTGGTATAGGATGTGTTAAGAGAAGAATTATATCTCTGGGGTGAGGGCTGCCAAGCCCTTTCAGGGTTTCTTTGTATCTTTGATGACTACCTGATCCACAAACTCTCACCTATGGCTAAAAAACTATAGCATGTGCAGTGGTCATACTCTGGTAAACCATTTGGCAGATGGACTAAAGCAGGTTGAGGGTAACCAAAGGGCCTCAAAATAGAATGGACTGATGAGGACAATTTGTTCCAATGGCCATGAAGACAGCTGAAGCAGGCACTGTGTAGTGCTCTGAGCTTGGTTGCACATTGAAGATGTCCCTGCATCTCCAGTCATCACCAGTTGTATTGACTGTCTTGCTACTGGACTGTGATGACTCTGGAAGAGAAATTGAGGCTGATGAGTTCATGTAACTCTGCCTCACTTCAATACAATTTCTGCATGAATCAAAAGACATCAGTCATATCACTATCATTTTTTCAAAAGAAATGCAAGATACACCAATTTAGAGAATCCATCACAAATGTCCACATGGAGTATTTGTGTCTCATATCCAAGCTCTTGGTCTGATAAGCTAACACACTTATTCCTCTTTGAGAAAGAAGTACAACAACCAACTAACCAATGGAGTAAGTGCTTTTTGTAATTCAAACCATGTCCCCCTTGTAATTACAGGAAAACAAGCACATAGTCAGGATGGGTTTACAACTTATCAACCACTCCTCTGGGGGGAAGGCAGCTTGTTGTGTTATAGCTGGGTAAATAGTCTATCTCATCTGCAATTCTGTCATTCACCTTATGTTTCTGTAAGAGTATGGACTGTGTCTTTTGTTTGGCCATTTTCTTAGAACTCAGGTAATGGAACAGGAAGCATAAAGATCATTTAACCCAGAAAATGAATGTTTATTCCTAAGTGGTATTACTCATGTCAAGAAAGGAAAAATATAGTTATTCTCTTTCCTGCCATCATAAACATCTCATCACCATCCCCAACACCAACCTCCTACTTCACTGAGAGAAATGTGAGTGTGTAAGTTATGAAGGCCATAATATAAATAATCTTCTGAAATACAGATGAATCATTATTGTTTTCTTTTATGTGGAAATCCAAAGTGGGGGCTGGGCCTGTGCAGTGGATTGGTCCTGTGATGATGCCTTCTTCTAATATTGTTCTCTCTTTTATCTAGGAAGTACCATGCTATGAAGTCCCGAAGTACCCAACTCTTCTAGAAAGATGCCAAATGCAGAATATTTTTCAAGCTGATTTCCTCCTGTCTCCCTGCCCACATTTCTACTTTCATACTCTCACTCCTGCTTTTCTCTCAAACCTGAAATGCTCAGACCAAATGTGATCCCTCCAACTTGAAGTTTGACATCCTTAAGGAAGCCTTTCCTAACTATTTATCTCTCCTTCTAGTCTTAGCAGCTTAAAATACCTTTTCATTATACCCCATCTAAGGTTTTTCATTATAACCTACCAGTCATTTTATTTTTTATTTTTTCATGCATAAATGCCTTAATTTTGAAATATTGATACTTTGAAGCTAGGGATAACGTATTCTCCCTTTTTTGGTGTCCTCTCCATTTCTTAGAATAATTGTTGGATATAGGGTAGAACTTTAATTATTATTTTTAAATAGAACATGACCATAGCAACTTTTTAAAAATGTCATCACGTTTTTTTTCTTTTGGGGTCATCAGGCAACAAATCATCACAGAAGTGGTCATTGGACTAGGGTGCATTAAGGTTAAGTGACACTTAGATGACTAAGATAGTTGTTTGTTCTTAAAGCATTTCTATGCCTCCTAAAACTCCAAATATCACTTAATTTCCACATATGAGGGTGATTGGGAATCATTTCCTATTTGATTATAAACTCTTTGAGAGCATGGTTTGTCTGCCTAGCTTTGTATGCCCACTGGCCAACAGAATATCTTGTACATTTTTTTTATTATTCCTATAATTAGGTTACCATAGGGAAATCAAAGTGAGGAAACTCCTTCTACCAATGCAGATCAATATAAACCAATAAGCATTTAAGTGTTTATTTTGGTTCTGACAAAATGCTAACGTCTGTAGATACAAAGTTAATACATGTTCTTGCAACTAATCTGCAATTTACAGTGTCAGAGAGTAACCTGATGTACTGAGAAGAAATGTACTCTCTCCAGGATCACATTGCTAAAACACATTTCAGGAAGCACTTGAACCCAGGTATTCCTGTCATGAAGTTGTATCTATCCCCTGGGTCATATTGGTTATTTCCCTACACATAGTGACCACTTAAAATATCTCCTGAAGTAAATTTATTTAATAAATTTTAGAATGGGTAGAATGTAACCAATTCATTCCATTCACATCAAACTCATAGGAAGACTACAAGAGATCTTGAAAAAGGTCTGATGACCCTGATGCTATACTAACCAATTCCATCCACATAATGAACTCCAATTGTTCCCTTTAAGCCTTCTCTACAATTCTGCTGGAATTATTTTATAATATTTTTTATCAAAATATATTTTATGTCATCTTTATTATATTTATATTATATTTAATATATAATTTATGGAATTATTTTTATAATATTTTTATCAAAATATATTTTATGTCATCTACATATCCCTCATATATCTTCATTTCAGTTTTTAGGAACAACATTTATGCGTAAAATAAAAAAAAATAAGATAAAATTCAGCAAAACAGGCAACTGGTAAAAATATAATACCTGATATTCCAAAACCATTGATTTCCATCTCTGCAAAGAATCATAGTGAAGTATAACAGAGTCCTTATTAAATATGTTCCATATTCCTCAAGATATTGATATTGGAATCTCTAGCTGTCATTCTCCATTAGTGTGTACACACTCATACATATAGACATACATGCACCCATCATACATAACTCTCCAGGCCACCCTGTTTTCTCATTTTAATAAGACATTCTCTATAATACTCTTGTACCAAGTATCTTCCATTTCTCCATAACACTTCCATATTTTCAGCTGCCTTTTATGTGTTGTATTCCTTCATTAGAATGTTAACTTTCTTGAGGGGAAAAGGACTGTCTTTCTTTATGCTTTTATTTGTATTCCCAGAATACAAAACTACAATACCTAACTTATAGAAAATGCTTAATAAATATTTGTTTCCTTGCTGACTGGTACATAGTTTATATCAGTGCTTGAATATTGTGAGAAAATAAATTAAGGACAATGCAGTTTGGAACTAACCTCTGCCGGTTTAAGAGAAGAATAAAATATATTTTCCTTGCTGTGAGAAAAAATGTTCTAATAGTTAGAACTACCCAAAAGTATAAATGTCTGATCTCAAAAGATAGTGAGTCCACTCTACCCCTACCTTTCAGGGTCTTCATTCAGAGGCTGGCAAGTACTTGTCAGGTATAAGTGAAGATTATTGATTGTATGGGTGGGACAAGATGGTTATTGAGGTCTCTTCCAGCTTACAAGTTCTGTGACCCATGGAAGTTTTATGATTATGATATAGGATACACACACACACACACACACACACACACACACACACACACATACATCATAAACCAGCCACATGATTATTTTCTCACTTCTCATCTTGAAATATTAGACACTTAGCCCCACTCCTCTCATACATTTGAAGTTTCTGGGGGAAGTGTGGAAAGAACTATTTAAAGACAATCATATTATAAAGCAGGAAGCAAAGACCCAGAGTTAGTTTCAGGACAAATAATATAACCATATTTTCCTTATCTGAGGTGCAATTAAACCAAAAATTTGATCTCTAATATCAGATTTATATTGAGAAGCATAAAGGAAGGGAAGCATTAACAGGTAAAAAGGTAAAAGAAAAGGTAATAGATTCAATAGAGCTTAACAGTTTACATTCCTATATGGGAAGATGATACAGTCTCAGCAATATTGTGTCCTGATCAACTATAAATGACTCAGCTCTTCTCAGTAACACAGGGACCCAATTACAAAGGGCTCACAAAGGAAAATGCTACCCACATTCAGATAAAAAAAAAATATGTACTTTTTTTTTTCTTTTTGAGGGGGAATGCAGGGAAATTGGGGTTAAGTGACTTGCCTAAGGTCACATGGCTAGTAAGTGTTAAGTGTCTGAGGCTGGATTTGAACTGAGGTCCTCCTGACTTCAGGGCTGGTTCTCTATCCACCCCAATGCAGACTGAAGCATATTATTTCATTTACTTTATTCTTTTCTTATTTCCCATCCTTTTTCTCTGTATCTTCTTTCACAATTGCAACTAATATGGAAATATGTTTTACTTGATAGCACATGTATAACCTATATAAAATTACCTATCATTTTTGAAAAAGGGGAAGAAGGGAGTTGTTATGGGAATGGGAATCTGAAGATCTTCCCTGCCCCTTGGCCCTTTGATAAGCTTAAGTGACTCTGAGAACCCTCCCTGATTTGAAAATATACTCTGCCCCCTAATAGACTGAATGTGGTCACAAGGAGCCTGTGGCAGAAGGCTAGTTTTTCAGGCAGTGGCTCAAGAGGATTGTTAATTCTCTGAACCAGGAGAAGGCTATATATACCCTGATGTGAGGTTTTGCTTTGGGTCTCACTTTGGGAAAAGTTGTGTAATTTGGCCAGATGAGACTCTAGGCAGCTATTGAGCCCTTCCCCCACCCCCAGTACTTTGAAAACACAGATGTCTGTGCTTCCCTCTATGGTAACTAACTAGGTATGGATGTAAAGGTCAGACAGCTGGAAGCCCTGTCTCCTGATTTGTTTCTCTGTCTGCTTATAACTTCTGCTTCTGTTTGTATTCTCTGAAATTCAGGGTGCTAAACTTTTCCCCTTGAACTAGATAAATAATATATGATTGATTAAAATAAGATTATTAACCCATTTTGAGTTGTTTTCCTTTAGAAAATCAGATCTAAGAACCTGTGCTAACAGCCATCCTTGTTATGCTAGGGTGTTTGCTGCTACAGGAGGGAGAAAAATCTGGAACTCAAAATCTTGTAAAAATATGTGCTAAAAATTATATTGACTTGTAATTGGAAAAATACTATTTAAAAAAGACAGTCACTTAAAGAAAAATAACAGATTTGGAATATGAAAATACAGAAACATAAGAATTTATATATATATATATATATGGTTGTGTGTGTATGTACATATACACACATATATATTGTGCATATATAGGAAATTACATATATATTCCTATACATATATAGGAAATTAAGATAAAATGAACAGAGGTAAATTAAGGATAATAGGTTTATCAAAACATTTTAGCTAAAACGAATAACATCAGGAAATACAAATTTTAAATGATCTATCTGGAAGCTTTAATATAGCCAAAAAAAAAAAAAAAGAAAGAAGTCATGATTTATCAATCAGATATATAAATTTACACCATGGGGGAAGGAAAGTTGTAATTTGCTTATAGTGGTTCAATTTCATAAAATTCAAAGCCCTCAGACATAAAAAATATTTAAAAAAATAAGGATACATAAAGAATGAAAATGAGAAGCCAGAATAAAATTCACTATGTCTTGTAAGTTAAAAAAAAAGAGCTATAAACATGCTATTATAAAAGCTTAAAAGCTTAGAAAACTGCAGCATTAATGGAGAAATAGAGGAAACTACATTATTTTCAAATGAAAATAATGTGAACAGCACACAATGAATCATTATGAATAAACAAATATATATCCAATGATGTAGCATCTAAATCAATAAAAGCCTCAATAGTAAGAAAATATAATCTCAATAATAGGAAATTTTAATTATCCTTCCCCAAAACTGGACAAATCTAAGGGAAACTAAAGAAAAAGGAAAATACATAGCTTCATTTTCTTTGAGAATTTAAAGCTAAAAGATTTATGGTATTTTCTGAATTCAAACATTGAAGAATACATACATTTCTGAGAATCAAATCATACCTATATTAAAAAAGAAGCCATGTTAAGGCACAAAAAACCATAAATAAATATTTTTTAAGGAAATAATTAAAATGTCCTTAGAGACTTCATCATCATCATCATCATCTTACTCATCATCTTCATCGTTATCATCATCATGAATATAATTAACAAAAGTTAAAGATGTATACTTAAAAGGAGAGTTAAAATGACATTCTAAAATTTTTAAACAAAACTTTTTGCAGAAACAACAAAAGTATACACAATATATACACAACACTCACATGTAAAATACATACATATATACATGCCCTCATATAATATACATACTGTGCACACATGTATATGTATTCATATTTATATAAATTCATATATATTTATTCTACATAAGCACATGCTTACAAATGTTCATACATGTATATACTCATATGTGCACATCCTTATTTAAGTGCATTTTGTGTATTTCTGTTTGTAGGTCTAATTTATATTTTCAGTTTTAATATACTGAATTATTTATTGAATAGCAATTAAATTAAATAATTTCTAAGTGTTGAAAATTTGGATTTATACCAGGGTTTCAAGAATGTCTCAATATTAGGGGAAAAACCTCTTATAGTAAATTGTTCAAATCTAAAAAAAAATGACACAACTCAAATCCTCAAATCATATAATTATATCAATTTCTATTAAAAAAAAAAAGAGGGAGAGGGGCGGCTAGGTGGCGCAGTGAATAGAGCGCCGGCCCTAGAATCAGAAGGACCTGAGTTCGGAGCCGGCCTCTGACACTTAATCCATAGGAACAAAAAAACCTAGCAGTGTAACCTTGGGCAAGTTACTTAACCCCAATTGCCCTAAAGGGGCGGCTAGGTGGAGCAGTGAGTAAGAGTGCCGGCCTCGGAGTTTGGATGACCCGAGATCAGATCCGGCCTCAGAAAATGAGCACCCATGCATAAATAATGACTAGCCGTGTAACCTTGAGCAAGTTACTTAACCCCAATTGCTTAAAAAAAAAATTAAAAAAAAAAAGAGGGAGAAAGAAAGGGGTCTTTGGAAAATAAACACAACACTAATTTATGCTAAAAAGAAAAAAAATACCATATTTTTCCTAGGAATAGGAGTAACTTTTAATATGATAAAATAAAATTAAAAAACATAAAAGATTATAAGCAAAAGAAATAACCAGAATCTTTTCCAATTAATAAAATCTAAAACAAAACAAGGATATCCATTTTCCCCACTCTTGTTTTATCTAGTTTTTGAAACTTTATTGTTAGCAACAAGAATATGTATTACAAGAAAAGAAATCTTTCTTTTTTATACTGGCAGTGCTGGTTTATTTAGCCTTATGTAAAGACAAACAGGAGCAGTTTTCCAGAGGACTGCTGCTATGAACAGCTCTAAGGTTCTGAAACATAGTATAGTGAATTCTCTATTTATTCAGCAGTAAATTAAAGCAAAACATTCACAGAAACCAAAGTGCAGCATTCACAATGTAATAGGATAACAACTTATCACTGAAGTGGCCACATAATTTTAAGTAAAAGATATTGTTCAGTAAGTCCTTAACTCAATCATCCTTAAGGGACACAAAATCCAATCATTCAGTAAATCCTTTACACAATCATCCTTAAGGAGTAAACCTCCTTAAGGGACACAAAGTACAAAGGTCAAAGTTCTCCACCATTAGGTTACATTGTCTTAATCTCTCAGTCAAAAAACCTTCTTTCTTCTTGATTAGAGATTAGTTTCCAATCATCCTTAACTCAATCATACTTAAAGGTTACAAGGCACAGAGTACAAAGTTCTCTCACCCGTAGGCCATAGTAAATCATGATCTTCTCAATCAGCACTAAGTAGCCAAGGATAGGTCATTAGCACCTCCCTGTCCCACCCCTTCAAGTTGCTTTGGCAAGTTCCTCCCACTGTAGGTTTCACAAATTCTTTTTCTTACCAAAGACTTAATACAATCAGGACAAGACTCAGAAGAAAATTGAACTGAAACAAGGTGCTAATTAAATAGCTGAAAAAAGGTGATATGTATTTTGTTGCTTGCCATTACACCTTAGAGAATTAAGAAACAAATTTTGCATTATCCAATTTCTTTAGCAGAGTAGAAGGATATAATACACACACACATACAGTTGATAGAAGTTCAGTATGGTAATAGCAAAATCCAAGAGAAAACAATGGAAACAAAAGCCTTATTCAAATTAACTGCACAATACATAAAATATTTCGGAATCTATTTGCCATTGCAGAATAACAACTGATATAGATACAATTACAGAACACCTTTTACCAATGTGCAATAAAAACTTGTATCAAATTATGAAACATATTCTAATGAAGTATATTTAAAAAAAAACTGATTGAAACAACTTGGAGGAATGTTCAAAGGTTATGAATAGGCTATGATGATATAGTAAAAATGAAAATACAAAATTTACAGAGTTAGTGCTATGCCAATAAAACTAACAAGGAATAATTTGTGGAACTAAACAAAATACATGAATCATTTTATAGAGAAAGGATGTAAAATCTTAAGGGAAACAATGGAAAAAAGTAGAAACGTAGGATAAAAGTACATCCAGGTATCAAATTATATTATAAAGAAAAACCATCAAGTCTACTTAAGATTTAAAAAAATAATAATAATAAAAATAACTTGGTTGAGCAGATTAGATAAGGAAGAATGATACAGAGCAATTTAGTTCAATAAAAAAACCACAGCATTCAAGTAACTGGGAACATGAATTACTTTGCCAACATAGGGGAAAAATTTTATTTTATAAAAATTGCTGGGATATTAGGTTTATGATAATATCTTCTATATAAATAATACTTTATGAAATACTATATGCCTAATGTAAAAAGACCATAACATGTAAAAACAATAAACTTAGCATGGATTCACTAATTTGATATAGACAATTACACTGTCAAAAATGGAAGTGAACTAGATCAAGTATATTTACTGATATGGCTAGTGGGAAAATTCTTGAAAATATCAGGGGTCAAGTTGACCATAAAAAGAAGAGATCCTTTGAGTACATAAAATTGAAATAGTTTTAATGATCAAAATCAATGCCACTATGACAAGAAAGAAGATATGGACTGGGAAATATCCTTGCAATAAAAATCTCAAAGACAATTCTGACATAGTTAAAGAGTTTACTAAATTCTGATTTTTTTACAGAGAAATAACACAAATATATAATGCCAAAAACTATTCCCCCATGGATTAGTTGTTAAGGGATATGAAAAACAACCACAACAACATCAGTTTTCAAATGAAGATTTTTAAACTATCAGTAAGCATAAATATATTTCCCCAAACATTGATAAATACAACAGTGCATATTTAAAAACCTCTGATATTTCACTTCCCACCCAGAAAGTAGACTAAAATAACAGAGGAAAATATTTAATTTTGGAAATTCTATATAAATAAATGCAAAATGATGCATTGTTGGTGGAGTATTGAATTCATCTGAATTTCATCACATGTAATTTAAAATTGACTTATGACAGTGTTCAGTACATAGTTCAAGAGGCCAAATATAGAAAGTTCCTCTAGGAATAAAACTATTCATTCAGGTGCTATTATGGCATTAAGTAAGTGAAAATAAATAAATGCCTATTGATTGGAAAAAGTCAAAACAAATTGTGGTAAACAAATGTAATGAAACATGAAGAACAAGGATGCCAATGTCACTGAAATTCTGAGTGTGTAAAGGAGGAAATATTAAGAATACTGGGAAGATAAGAAGAGTTCATGTTATAAAGGATTTTAAAAACCAAATACAGGGTTTCATATTTGGTCTTAGGGATTATAGGGGGCCACTGGCATGGATGTCATGGAGAGATCAATGCTTTATTTAGAAAGACCTTTTTAATAGTTGAGTGGAAAATGGGCAATAGAGATGAAGCAGGGAGACCAACTAACAGGTATGAGGTGATGATGGCCTTTCTCAGGGTGACAGCAGTATCAAAGGAGAGCATGGGCATATACAAGAGATTACATGAAGATAGAATCTATGGTACTTGGCAACATATTGCATAAGAAATATTAAAAGACAGTGAGGAATCAAGGGTAATATGTAAGTTACAAATATGGGTGATGGGGGGAAGGTGGTCTCAATTGTAATAGGAAAATTTAAAAGAGAACTGGTTTTGGGAAAAAGGTAATGATTTCAGTTTTAGACATAAGAAACTTAGGATTTCTATGGGACACCCAGTTCATGATACCCAATAAAAAGTTGGAGGTTTGAGAACTGAGTGAAAATAAATTAAAGGATCCTGAAAAAGAACAACTAGACAGGCAAGAGAACAAGGATAGAGTAATGTCACAAAAGCCTAGAGAGGAGAGAATATGAAGGAAAAGAGGGTGATCAACAATCTCAAAAGTTAGAGAGTTCAAGAATTATGAAGATTGAGAGAATACTATCAGATTTTGTGATTATATATGATATAAGGTCATGTTATAAACTAATATATTAATATAATATGATATGAAACTTTATGATACAATATAATATGGCATGGCATTGAATGATGTGATGTATATTCACAATATATTTTACTTGCACAATAAGTTCAAAAGAGAAATCTAAAAAATTAGAGATAAATGAAAAAAATTAAAAATGATAAATGAAAGTCTGTTCTTTGAAAATACAAAAAATCCCTTTACTTAATTTGCTAAAAAGAGAAAACAACAAATTGCCTTAATAAAAAAATAATAATGTATAAAATATGAAAGAAGAAATTAAATGAGGGCCGCTAGGTGGTGCAGTGAATAGAGCACCAGCCCTGGAGTCAGGATGACCTGAGTTCAAATCTGGCCTCAGACACTTAACACACACAAAAAAGTAGCCATGTGACCTTGGGCAAGTCATTTAACCCCAAACACCCTCCAAAAAGCAAAAATAAAAAAGAAAGAAGAAATTAAAACAATTAGAACTTGATATGGTATATCATATTCAAGAAAAACTTAGAATTTAGAGAAAATAGTCAGTTACCTACAGAAGAACAAAATAGTCCCAATAACAGAACATAGAATAGATATCTTATTCCAATCCCAAATAAAGCATTTGGTTAAATCATAAGGAATTAGGGGTTGGAGGTGCAGGAGGACAAGCTAAAATGATTTCTAGGTGAATCCTTTCAAATACTTAAAGACCAATCCAAATTTAAATTCTAAGTGAGGAACATGGTACAGTAGAAATTATACTAGGTCTATAGTAAAAAAAAATCTGGATTCAAATAATATCTTTACTATTACTTGTCCAAAATTGGACAAGCAACCTCACTTCCCTCATTTATAAAGTAAAAGCCTGGCCTCGATGACTTCAATGATCATTTTGGTTCAAAATTTTTGATCCATTGATCATTGGTGCACATTAAAACATATGCCTCTACAATTGTGCTTAATAATTCTGAGAAGGGGAAGGACTAATAGTCAAATTTTCACAAGATGTGGCAAAACATATTGCATGCTCTTCTAAATATGTCTTTGCCTATATACGCCACAAATTCTCAAAAAAAAATTGATAAACTAATCTATGAAACTCCTAGGAAAATTATAGACTTGTTAGTCTAAAAACGAAAACAAAAGAATCATGGAACAGTACCATGGATGAATATTGATATAAAACTATTTAAAATTCTAGAAGATACATTATAGTAATATATCAAAAAGCTTCACTATTGCTAAATTAAATTTACATCATGGAAGCAAAGATGTTTCAAACTTCAGAGTATCAATTTATATAATTACACATATTGAAGAAATAGTTTTGTTTTGTTTTGTTTTGTTTTGCTTTTTGGAGGGCAATTGGGGTTAAGTAACTTGCCCAAGGCCACACAGCTAGGTTTTTGTTTGTGTGTGCATTAAGTGTCTGAGGCCAGATCCAAACTCAGGTCCTTCTGACTCCAGGGCCGACACTCTACTCACTGCGACACCTAGCTGCCCCTAAGAAATAGTTTTGAAATAGTGAATAGAAAATGAGGAGTAAGATAAACCCGAAATAAGATCCCTAATCCTGATGTCAGTCATTTAACTTCTCAATGTCCTAGGTGGCAATATAAGATTATATATTTCAGAGCAGCTCTCAATTGGCATTGGTAGAGAGAGGGGGTAGGGATTTTGCAGGGGTTGTTCCATATATTAATGAAATCATAGGTGTGGTTTAAAAATATTGAAAAAAAAACCCTACCTCCAAACATTATTAAAGATTAAGTGCTGAAAAAGCCCTTGGCAAAGCACAAAACTGGAAAATTGTGGAAACTTAAATGAATGAATCAATATTTATTAAGCAGGAAGCACAAGAAGCTTTCAAAATTTACACAGGATAAAACCAGAATGCATCTTCATTGCACACTTATTTGACATGCATTAGAAATGCTCATGATTGGGGTGGCTAGGTGGTGCAGTGAATAGATTACTGGCCCTGGAGTCAGGAGGACCTGAGTTTAAATCTGCCCTCAGACACTTGACACACTAGTCATGTGACTGAGCAAGTCACTTAACCCCAATTGCCCTCCAAAAAGAAAAAAAAAAATGCACATGATAGCAAGACAAGAAGTTGGAGATAGAATGTTGGCAAAGTGGATTCAAAATTGACCCTTTCTGTAAACACATGAAAATTTACTTAGAAAACCATAAAGAATAAATAAATAAAGCAAATGAGAGAATTGGTTGTTTAAATAACCTAGCAGGGTACAAAATAATCAACAATAATAATCAGCAATAACAGAATCCAGAATAAAAAATAATTACAAAATTAGTATTTATATTAATACAAATCAAAACACTTTCCAGAAATTAAAAAGTATTCATGGTTCAGCCTCAACAATGTAATGAAAATGATTATACTACCTAAAATTATATGTTTAGGGCTACAATAAGGGCTGCATATAAAATACAAATAATAACATTCATTTGGAAAAATAATAGATTTAGAATCTCAAAAGAAAATATTGGAAATAAAAGAGGGGATAGAGGGAAAATAACAATTTTAGACTTGAAATTATACTCTGAAGCAGGAATAATCAAAATTGCTGTTTGTTTAAAAAAAATTGAAGAGTTAGAACACAGGAACAGATTAAGAATGACAGAATAAAAAAAAAAATGAACTCACTCAATATTCAGTAAACCAGAGACCATGAACTACATGGGGAAGAATTTCCTATTTGATAAAAATTACTATAGATACTGTAACTAGTTTAGAAAAAAGTATGAAAAACCATCATCTAACACTATAAATTATCATATTTTACAAATGGAAGGAGATTAAACTGGTTACTTCATTGGTAGAGGGTATTTTCAGATAAATTAATTCTGCCAATTATGGTCAGTGTCTTCTCTGTAACTTAAAATCTCAGAGTAGTCTAGAATGCTGAAAGTTGTCACGGAACCCATATAATACAGTCAATGTATCAGGCAGGATTTGAAATATGGAGAAAGTCAGCAGTGGAGTGTCTGTAGAAAAACTAATACACTAATACAATTCTGCTGAAATAGTTAATTGTTACAATTTTTTGGAAAGCAAGTTGGAATTCTGGGGAGAATGTATCGAAAATATTCATTCTAATTGACTCATAAATCCCACTGCTTAGCATATACTCACAAATACATTAAAGGCAAAAGAAAAAATTTCATACACACCAAAACACAAAATACAACACCTTTGTGGTAGCAGAGAACTAGCAAAGAAATTGGTGTCTGCTGATTAGGGAACAATCAAACAAATTGTGGTACAATAAAGTAGTGGAATATTGAACTTAACAGAACAGAAGAAGTACTACAATATACATAATTTAAAAATATGAAATAAATGGAACTAAAAGCATAAAAGTTAATTTTGTTCAAACATAAAGAGCAACTATGTCTCAGATGAAGAATTGAAAAAAATTATTTCATCCCTTCCCTCATATACAAATTTATATATGCTTTAAGATCTACAAAATTATCTATCTATCTATCTATCTATCTATCTATCTATCTATCTATCTATCTTTCATCTCATTTGATCCTTACAATAACCTCTTTAGGTAGTTATTATTATTCCCATTTTATAGATAAGAAAACAGATGGTGATAGATTAAGCAAATTTCCCTGCATCACTAAGCTAGGGAATATGTGGCAGAATTCAAACTCAACTCTTTCTTACTCCAAATGTACCAGTTTATCTCCTCCACCTTAGCTGCCTGTTAAAGAACATTTGTGTGTGTGTGTGTGTGTGTGTGTGTTTGTAATATTTCATATTCTGTCAGATATCATCATTATATTAGTTTTAATGAGTTACTCTTTCCTTTTTATTCTTTCTGAGTGTGCAGAAATGACTGACAAATAAAAGGAAACTTTTTTAAAAAAGTATAAAAATAACTTTATAATTTATAAGCTGGTGCCTAGTTAAGTGTTTGGAAGATAATAAGTGCTTAATAAATAGTTTTATTTTGATTTTACTTCTTTTTTCCAAATGCTTTATTAATTGTGGTTTACATCATTCATTTCTGCCAGATTTTGAGTTTCAACTTTTTTCACCCACTTTTTCCTACCCCCTACCCCAGAATAGCAGTCCCACAGGATATCCCCTCATGGAATCTGCTCTCTCCCATATATTCTCCCATACCCCCCTCAACTCTCCCTGTAGGGCAAAGCAAATCTCCATGCCCCAATGCCTGTGCATCTTATTTCCCGATTATATGCAAAATATTAATTATAGAATTTATACATTTTCATACATTTGATTTTAAAACTTTGTATTCCAGATTCATTCCTTTCCTCCCTTGTCACTCACCCTTACTGTGAAGATAAGCAATTCAATATATATTGTCCATGTGTAGCTATGCAAAACATTACCATAGTAGATATATTATAAAAGATTGACTATATTTACCTCCCTCCTATCCCACCTCCCACTTAGTCTCTTTCCTATTTTGATCCTGTCCCTTCTTACAAGTGGATGCTTCCATCTTCCCTTCCCCCCTTCCCTCCACCTCCTTTCCATCATCCCCCCTCTTATCCCCTTCCCTCCTACTCTCCTGTAGGGTGAGATGTCCTATTTAGTATGTATGTCATTCTCTCCCTGACCCAAATTCAATGAGAATAAGGTTTTGCCTTTTTACCTTCCTGTTCTTCCCCTCCCTTGTAACCATTTTCCCTTGCCTTTTCTCTATGAGAGAGTTTACCCCATTCTGTCTCTCCCCATCTCCTCTCATTATATTCCTCTCTCTCCTCTTAATTTCACCTTTTAAGTATCATCCCTTCCTATTAAATTTGACCAGTGTCCTCTATCGATATATACCTGTAAACATATATACACACATTCATATATGTATGCATATGCCCATAGAACCTTCTTCAACTATTTTCATACTGAGAAAAGTTCCATCAGTTATAGTTATTGTTTTTCCATGTAGGAATGTAAATATTTCAACTTGGATAAATTCATTTTCATTTCTTTTCCCTGTTTACTTTCTCAAGCATCTCTTGCTTCTTGTGTCTGAATGTCAAATTTTCTATTCAACTCTGTTTTTTTCATCAAGAATGCTTGAAAGTCCTCTATTCCACTGAATGACCAAATTTTCCCCAGATACATGATACTCAGTTTTGCTGGCTAGGTGATTCTTGGTTTTAATCCCAGGTCCTTTGCCCTAAAGAATATCATATTCCAAGCCCTTATATCCCTCAATGTAGAAGCTGACAGATCCTGTGTTATCCTGATTGCATTTCCACAGTATTCAAATTGTTTCTTCCTGGCTGCTTGTAATATTCTTTCCTTGACCTGGCAATTCTGGAACCTGGCTATAATATTCCTAGAAGTTTTCTCTTTGGGATCTTTTTCAGGAGACAATCAGTGAAATCTTTCAAACTCTAATTTGCCCTCTGGTTCTAAAACATCAGGGCAATTTTCCTTGAGAATTTCTTGAAGGATGATTTCTAGGTTCTTTCTTTGATCATGGTTTTAAGGTAGTCCAATAATTTTTAAATTATCTCTCCTGGATCTATTTTCCAGGTCAGTGGTTTTTCCTATGAGATATTTCACATTGCCTTCTATTCTTTCATTTGTTTGGATCTGTTTAACAGCACTAGCTTCCTTTGGTCCATTCTAAATCTGAAGGAAAGATTCTCCTCAGTAAGCCTTTGAGATTCTGTTTCCATCTGGCAAATTCAGTTTTTTAAGGCATTCCTCTCCGCATTACCTTTTTGAGCCTCTTTTTCCATTTGAGTTAGTCTATTTTTTTTTTTTTGGCATTTTTTTTAATTTTTAATTTTTTTTTTAAACAAATACTTTATTAACTTCTGTTTTACATCATTCATTTCCGCCAGATTTTGAGTTACAATCATTTTCCCCCCATTATTCCCCTACCCAACCTCCCAGAATAGCAGTCCCACAAGATATCGCTTCCTCCAATCTGCTCTCTCCCATACCTTCTCCCATACCCCCATCGACTTTTCCATTAGAGGAAGGTGAATCTTTGTGTCCCAATGCCTGCACATCTTATCTCCCAATTACAAGCAAAAGAGTATTAATAATAGTATTTATATATATTTGAAACATTTAATGTTACGACCTCGAATTTCAGATCCATTTCCTTCCTCCCTTGTCACCCATTCCCTCTTGGGAGATAAGTAATTCAGTATATGTTGTACATGTCTAGCTATGCAAAACATTATCATAGTAGATATATTGTACAAGGCTGCTTATAATTCCCTCCCACTCATCCCACCCCCCACCTGGTCCATTCCCTACATAATCCTGTCCCTCTTCTATAGTGGGTACTTCCAACCTCCCCTCACCCCAAGGATGCCCTCCCATCCATCATCCCTCCTCTCATCCCCCTTCCCCCTATCCTGCTGCAGGTTGAGATATCCCATTTAGTATGTATGTCATTTTCTCCCTGAACCAAATTCAATGTGAATGTGGTTTTGCCTTTTTAGCCTTCCTTATTCTCCCCCTCCTTTGCACCCACTTCCCCTACATGAGATAGTTTACCCTACCATGTCTCTCCCCATCTCCTCTTGCCACTTTCCTCTCTCACCTCATAATTTCATCCCTTGAGTACTCTCCCTTCCCAACAAAATCAACCTATGCCCTCTATCCATATATAACTGTAACCATATACACACACATTCACATATGTATTCATATGACCACACACCCTTCTTCCATTATTTTCATAGTGAGAAAGATATCATCAGTCACAGATATTGCTTTTCCATATAGGAATGTAAATAGTTCAACTTTGATAAGTTCCTTTTGATTTCTTTTCCCTGATTACCTTCTCAGGCATCTCTTACTTCTTGCGTCTGGATGTCAAATTTTCTATTCAACTCTGGTTTTTTCCTCAAGAATGCTTGAAAGTCCTCTATTCCACTGAATGACCATATTTTCCCCTGAAACAAAATACTCAGTTTTGCTGGGTAGGTGACCCTTGGGTTCATTCCCAGCTCTTTTGCCCTCTGGAATATCATATTCCATGCCCTTCGATCCCTCAGTGTAGAAGCTGCCAGGTCCTGGGCTATTCTGATTGTGTTTCCACAATATTGAAATTGTTTCTTCCTGGCTGCTTGTAGTATTTTCTCCTTGATCTGGGGATTCTGGAACCTGGCTATAATATTTCTGGGAGTTTTCTTTTTGGGATCTTTTTCAGGAGGTGATCGGTGGATTCTTTCAACCTCTATTTTGCCCTCTGGATCTAAAACATCAGGGCAATTTTCCTTGAGAATTTCTTGAAGGGTGATTTCTAGGTTCTTTCTTTGATCATGGCTTTCAGGTAGTCCAATAATTTTTAAATTGTCTCTCCTGGATCTATTCTCCAGGTCAGTGGTTTTTCCCATGAGATATTTCACATTGCCTTCTAATCTTTCGTTTGTTTGGATCTGCTTAACAGCATCTTGATTTCTCATAAAGTCATTAGCTTCCATTTGCTCCAGTCTAACTCTGAAGGAATGAATCTCCTCAGTGAACTTTTGAGATTCTTTTTCCATCTGGCAAATTCGACTTTTTAAGGCATTCTTCTCCTCATTGCCCTTTTGGGCCTCCTTTGCCATTTGAGTTAGTCTATTTTTTAAGGTGTTGTTTTCCTCAGTCAGGCTGTTGACCCTCATTTCATACTTTTCCTGCATCCTTCTCATTTCTCTTTCCAATTTTTCCTCCACTTCTCTTATTTGATTTTTAAAGTCCTTCTTAAGGTCCTCTATGGCCTGCAACCCACTCATGTTTTCCCCTGGGGCTTTTGGAGCAGGACTTCTGACCTCACAGTCCTTTTCCCGCTCTATGCCCCCAAAATAGGAGTCTAGGGTTGCATTTTTCTGTTTCCTTTGCCTTGGCATGTTGCCACTTAATTGCTTGACTTTTGGGCTTGTTGCCACACTATGGCTTTAAGGCCAGATAGAGGAATTTTCGTCCCGAACGTGTGGGGGGCAACTTCCGTTTCTGGCAAGCTATAAACCCACCCACAACTTCCACCCTAGATCACAATCCAGATCCAGGGAGGTTAAAGCAAGAGCGATTACCCCCCAAGACTGATCGCTGGATCTCCCCACGATTTGTAGGCTGGGAGCCGGAAATGCCTCTGAAAACTACAAAATGGCGTGTCTCCTCAGCGGCTTCTAGCCCCCAGGGGAGGGAGCTGACGCATTCCCCAAATACAGGTCCCAAAGTCCATAGGACACTAACCTCTTACTTTGTCCTAGGCAAGTCTATGTTGATAATTCTGGAGTCTCCACAGTTCCTGGTGTTCTGGGGTTCCTCCAGCCGGCTGCTGGCCCTGCCGCCCTGGGGCTAAAACCTCGGCTCACGTGGACCTGGGCTCGGCTCGGCTCCTGCGCTCTGCGCGCTGCCGGCTCCCAGACCACTGCGCTTTTCCTCCCTGCAGGGTGCTGGGCTGTCCTTAGCGGGAGGTTAGCTTCTCTGTGTCGTTCTGTGGGTGCTGGGGCTCCAGAAGTTTTTCAGAGTCCTTTTTCACATAGTTTGTGGAGAATCTGGGGGCAGAGAGGCTTGGACGAGCTGTTTCTACTCCGCCATCTTGGCTCCGCCCGAGTTAGTCTATTTTTTAAGGTGTTATTTTCCTCAGTAAGCCTGTTGACTCTCCTTTCATAATTTTCTTGCATCATTTTCATTTATCTTTCCAATTTTTCCTCCACTTCTCTAATTTGATATTCAAAATCCTTCTTAAGGTCCTCTATGGCCTGTAACAAGCTCGTATTTTCATTTTTAGCTTTTGGTGCAGGAGTTCTAACCTCCCAGTCCTCCTCCTGTTCCCTGCTTTGATCCTCTTTGCCCCCCCCCCAAATAGGCATCTATTGTTGAATTTTTCTGTTTGTTTCCTTTGCCAGGCATTTTGCCACTCAATTACTTGACTTTTGGGGTTGTTGCCACAGTAGGACTCTGCCACCAGACAGGGGAGCTTCCATCCCAAATGCTGTGGTTTTCCTAACTGATGGAGGTGCCCTCTCTGAAGACTCCATATGCTCTGGCAAGCTGGTCACCCACCCTAAGACCCCCACCGCAGATAGCAATTCAGATACAAGAAGGTTAAATCAAAAGCGATTACCCCCAAGACTGATTGCCAGATCCCCCTATAGTTAGCAGGGCAGGAGCTGAAGCTGCTGTGTGTGTCCTTGGCTTTGCTGAAGCTTCTCAGCAGCTTCTTGCCCCTAGGGCAAGAGGCCACCTGCTGTCCCAACTGAGTCCCAAAGTCCATACCACACTAACCTCTCACTACCACACTATGAGTTGGTAATTCTGGAAACACCACAACTGCTAGTGTTCTGGAGTCTCTCCAGCTGGCTGCTTGTCAGGCTGCCCTGCGGCTAAAACCTTGACTCATAGGTGCCTGGGCTCTGCTCCCAGAGATTTTTTGCTGGCCACTCCCTGCAGGCTTGCTGGGCTGTCCTCAGTGAGAGGTTAGCTTCTCTGTGTCATTTTGTTGGTTCTGGAACTCCAGAGGTTGTTTAGAGTCCCATCTTACATGAATTTGGAAATTGTGGGAGTTGGAGCTTCATGGAAGAGCTGTTTCTACTCCAGCATCTTGACTCCGCCCCCCTTGATTTTACTTTTTAATTGGAAATATTTGCTTTCTTTTCTTAAGATGTTTTTTTAACCCAGTATGTAATTTATCCTACTAAGGAATTCTTCCTTATATCTAGTTTATTGCTCTCTTGTTTTTTTGTTGTAGGCTAAGATTTCTTTTCTTTCAATTGGTTCTCTGAGCATATGATTATTGAGAATTAATGGCCAGCAAATTCTTTAACAGCAATGTTTTCAGGTTGCTTTACCTCTTTTATATAAGATAAATTAAGGAAAAGATCCCTAGAATTTCTGCTGTATGAGGAAATAAAAATGAGATAGAAGAAAGATATGAATAATTTTGGCATCTTCTTCAATCTCTTCAAAACTGAATAGGATTGATTTGGGTGTTTCTGATGGGAAAGGCAGATTCCAAGGAGGAGCAGTGTGTGGTACAGTGGAAAATTTGTTTGTTTTGTTTTGTTTTTTGCTTTTTTGGAGGAAGGAAGGCAGGACAATTGGGGTTAATTGACTTGTACAAGGTCACATGTCTAGTAAGTATTAAATGTCTGAGGCCAGATTTGAACACAGGCTCTCATGACTCCAGGGCTGGTGCTCTATTCACTGCATGACCTAACTTTCCCAGAAAATATATATAGAAAGAAGTCATTTTATATCCTTATTTTCTTTAACATTCTGTGTCCCTAAGGTTCTACCATTTGGAGATTTGATTCTATTACTTGTTAAGCCTTGACTCCAATAAAGCTTAGCCTAATTGCACAGTGAAGGTGATAAAGATATCAGGTGGTTTGATTTACTGGCCGAAATGAGGAAACAAAGATAAAAAGATAAAAAAAAAAAACAAAGTCTGTTTGAGCTTGCATGTTTATGCCAGAAATATTTTTTTCTAATTTCCCTACTTCCTTTTGAAGATAAAAAATGGCCTTCACTTCTTAATTCTGCAAAGAAAATAAAACTACATTCTAGAGACCTGGGAGCCAGATTTTGCTCATCTAGCAAAGACTAATGAAATGCTTTGACAACTATATTAATCCTTTACTGCACTCCCTTCCTTCTTTTAGAGGAGTGTCCATAACATATATTATATTCACTTTCATTTTCACTCTCGGTATCAGTGAATTGTAAGAGCCATGGCTGGTGAGTGGGGTCTTTCTTTTCTAGGGTTTTTGAGGGTAGTTATGGAGCTTCTTTTCTGTTAATGTGTGTAGGATTCAGGGTAAAAGGAAATATGTGGGATGGGATAATGAAGAATAGAGAGAGGTACTTCCTGAAGTCTTCTTTAACTAGTTTTGTGTTAGGAGATCAGAACAAGAATCTAAGGACTAGCTCCAATTTCCAAATTTCTTAAAAGCAATAATAAATGGAAAGAAATTGATTTTATGTTGATTCCTCATGTGTCCCCCCCACCCTGTGGTTTCCTTCGGGACAGAATATCTTTCTTTCTTTTTTGTCCTCTAGCACTGCTTTTCAACAGTATGAGTCACAGAAGCTGCCTCCCTTCAGCTTCACAGAAATATATTACATCAGAGTGCAATGAATGGTAGAGATCATTTTTGTTTCGAACTTCTAATTTATAGAGGAGAAACCAGGTCTACTCAGATGAAGTTACTTATGCATAGTCATCTAACAAGTAAGTGACAGGACCAGAAACTAGCCTAGGACTCATAATTCCAGATTGGTGTCCTTTTTTCTCTTTGGAAAAAAAAAAGGACTTTTTTATAGTTTGAAAGTAAGGAGGAGAGAAAGTAGGAAAGAAGCAAGGTAGAAAAGAAAGACAGATTTAATTAAATGTTATCCAAGGTTCCTTCTTGTAAAATGAATGATTCTCTCATTGTATATCCATATGAAAACTGAATAATTTCTTGTCTTTTCAACAGAACAAAAGCAGAATTATTATTCTTTGAAGATTGTGAAATGCTTAGTCAGTACCTTTTTTGATGGTGTTATTGATGAACTGATAGAGAAGGATGTTTTGAGTCCAAATGAGATAATAAATTTAGGAAAAGAATTTACTACAATTATGGAACAAAGTGGAGGTCTGCTTAATACCCTGGATCAGCTGATTCAAGGAAGCAAAATTATTATGAAGAAATTATTATTTCCTTCTCTACAAGAAATTTCAGGTAATTTCTGTTAACTCAGCCTAAATAACAGACATTATGTTTTCTATTTCTTAATTAAATATTCTTAATCTTTCTTTTATTTCAGGGAAAGTTTTGCAGTATAGATCCTTTTTCAGAACAATATATTAAGCAATTTAATGAAATACTATTGGTTATATGTTAGCAAGAAATAAAAAGAATATATAATGCACTCCTCATCGAAGTTCATGAAACCTAGGTTTAAAAAACCCTGTTCTAAATAGTACTGTGGGAAAAAGAAGTGTGGAATAAAATCTTGTCTTTGTCTCTAATTCCAGTTAGCATGGGTAGTATGGATTAACTCCATTCTAGGGATCATTCAAGTTCAATGTTTGTTTCAATGCTTGTTTCAAAAACCATTCTCTGCACAATTATCAAATCAATCTCCCTAAAATATAGGTCTGACCAAATCACCCCGTCTTCAATTTAATAGACTCCAGAGGATCTTTGTCACCTCATTGATCAAATACAAAATCCTGTCTTTGGCTTTTAAAGTCCTTTATAACCTTGTACTTTCCTTCATTTACATATGTTTTTTTTTTTAATCTTACTCCTCTTCATGCATTCCATGTTTCACTAGTTACCTTACTGTACCTCACATAGGATATTCCATTGCCTTTTTTGAACATTTTCGCTGGGCATACTCCATGGTTAAAATGTTTTATCTCAGTCTCCTAATTTACCTGTCTTTCTTTGAGGCACAGCAAAAGTCTCATCTGCCAATGGCCTTTTCCTAATCCTCCTTAATTCTGTTGTTTTTGTGGAAGGAAATGGCCAACCACTCCAGTATCTTGGCCAAAAAAAAATGCCCAAAATGGCCACAGAGAATCAAACATATCTGAAAAGACTGAACAACCACAAAAATCCTCCTTAATTTTAGTGCCTTGAGTCTGAAACTACTTGCAATTTATTCTGGATATATCATATTTCCCCAAATAGACTATGAACTCCTTAATGGTGGAGATTGCCTTCCCTCTCTCTTGTATTTCCAGTTATAGCATAGTCCCTCAAATATAATATGTATGTAATAAATGGTGCTTGACTGACTGACTATTCCAGCACTAGGACTGTTTTTCCTAACTCAAGGGACTTTCACTGCCTGCCCCCCATACCTGGAGTCCTCTCTCTTCTGACTTCCTTCAAGTCCCAGAAAAAGTTCCCATCCTTTTTGAAAAGGCTTTCCTGATCCCCCTTAATAATAGACCCTTCCCTCAGTTGATTTTCTCCAATTTCTCCTATCCATACTTTGTTTGTACACAGTTGTTTTTATGCCTGACCATCAGATTGTGAGCTCCCTGAGCGAAAGTACACTCATTTGCTTTTCTTTACATCTCCAGGTATTTAAAACAGTGGCTGGCACATTGCAGACACTTAGTAAATATTTATTGACTAATTGTTGCATAAAATGCTTCTATCAGTTCCAAGTCTCCATAGTATCTTTAGATCTATATCAGAAAATTCTAGCTATTCAAGGTTAAATCACATCTTTATGTCAAATCTTCTGTTATCGTATTCATCTGCTCTATTTGGAGCACTTATTATTTGCAGAATTACTAAAAATCCTTAAAGGACTTGATCCAGAGAATATTGTCCCAGTATCAGAACTTCCTACTGACTTTTCATTTTTTTCCCATTGTAGCCCTAAGGTCTCTAAAGTCAACCTTAGATTAATAGGTGTGGGCAAGAGGAGGTGTTTAATGATTTAGTACAACTTAACTCTGACTCAGTCCCTGTGATAAAGTTTTGGAGGTCAGCTAGCTATTAGGATAGGAGTTAGGGGTGTTGGATTTTGTGGTGAGTGAGAAAGGAATGCTTTCTCTAAATTTTTCCAAATTTTGCATGCTTTTCTAGTGTTTATGGATTTGCTTTATGAATTACAGATACCATCCATGCCATGAATGGAGCCCTTCCTTCATTATTCAAGATGGTTCATACTCCTCCAATTGGGTTCCCAATTGGAACAATTTCCTCAATTTTATCCTTTTGATACAAGAAAATAGAAGAGCCATTTTCATCCACTTTTATGTTTCATGTCAGTCATTAAGAATTTACCTCCTTATTCACTGACCAGGAATATCCTGACATCAGATATAAACTTGGATTTCAAGAATCACGATGGCTTCCAAGGCAGTCACAAATTCAAGAAGAGAAGTTAATTTATAGTACTGTTTAAGGGGGTTCTAGTACAAAGGGAAGAACAGTCTTCAGAAGAACAAGAGATACTCATACCCTCCTCCTTCATTTCCCTTTAGGAAATCAAAGAGAGAAAAAAGCTTTCGCTCTTTTCCAGAAGTCAGAAGATATGGAAAAAATTTTTTCAGGTAACAGTATCTCCAAAATAAATAAGAGCTGTTGCAAACTATGTCTACTATGTTCCTTGAAGAATTGTGAAATGAAGTACTAAGCAGAGCTGTCCTCAAATCAGTGGCGTGATATGATGGAAAAAAGTTTTAGAATAGAGATAATAAGATCTGAGTTTAAATCATCTCTTCTACTTCTTCCTGTATGTGTTCATGTAAATAATTCACATCAAATTAGCCTCAGATGTTTCACATGTAAAAGAGAGCTAATTATTTTGACCCTGCTCTCTCCCAAAGTCCTTGAGCAGCTCACATAAAATAATGGGAATGACATTACTTTGGAAACTGCAAAAGACTGCATAAAATATGGCTTACTATTATACTAAATGACTCTGGATAGAGTGCTCGAATTGGAATCAGGAAGACCTATGTTCAAATCCAACTTCAGATATTTACTAGCTGTGTGAAACTGGGCAAATCACTTAACTATGTGTACTTCAGTTTCTCATCTATAAAATTAGCTGGAGAAGTAAATGGCAAACATTCCAGTATCTTTGCCAGTGGGTACATGAAGACTTGGGCACAATTGAAACAATGGAACAATAATATTTCAATGGCATAGATTTCTCTTTCTACACATACAGGAAAGAATTTAGGGAAGGATGGTGGAAATACCTTTCAGACGCCACTTAAGGAAATGGTTTAACTACATCTACCTTGAATTGAGCTCATAGTGAGTTTGAATTACACAGAGGCTAGGGGAAGTATACTTTTCACTGTGTCTATTTATAGTTCTTGACATATTCTTTTTGTCCAGTTTCTTCAAGTTTGAGCTATAGGAACTCAGAACCCTATTCTACTGAAATATTAAGAATTAGCTCTTGTAAGGGACCTTAGAGGTCACCTTAATCCGATTCCTCTCATTTGAATAAAGATAGTGAAGCTCAAAATAGGAAAGTGATATGCAAAAGAGCCTATGGCATCAGAAGTAAATTAGGAAACCCAACCCATAAAGCATGTTGGATTTTCCTAAGAAAAAATTTCCCTTTCTGCTGGAATTATTTTACTTTTATCTAGAAAGGAAATAGACTCAATATTTCTTATTTGGAAAATCAAATCAAATTAATGTTGTTGTTTTTTTTCCAGTCCTTCAGATCATATGTAACTCTTCAAGATCTATCCAGAATTACCAAAAGAGACTCAGAAGCACTATTTTTCAGTTCTTTGAGAATCTTGGTATGTCATTTTTCTGACTGTAATAACTCAAATCATTGAGAACATGGTGTTTCAGTTACAATCTCTCCTTGATTTTTTGAAAGATATTCCCTGTTGCATATTCCCACATTTTTCTCAGTCTAAAATCATTCTCCATGGCAAAGAAAGTAAAACATGAGAACCTTTTAAATTTATCTTTTTTCATGATCTCATCTTCCTTTAGCAGTCCTAGTCTTCGTTTTATCCTTACCCTTAACTTAAGCAAACAAAACCCCTTTTCTGTGATCCTGGCTTTTTTTTTTTTACTAGCCTCTACTTTGAGAGTTGACATTCTTTTTTTTTTTTTTTTTGCTTTTTGGAGGGCAATTGGGGTTAAGTACCTTGTCCAAGGTCACATGGCTAGGTTTTTGTTTGTGTGTGCTAAGTGTCTGAGGCCCGATCCGAAGTCAGGTCCTTCTGACTCCAGAGCGGGCGCTCTACTCACTGTGCCACCTAGCCACCCCGAGAGTTGACATTCTTAACATTATTCTTTGACAGAGTGATCAAACTTTTGAGTTCAAGTGGAGAGATGACAAATAGATGAGTCTGGTTCAAGCAGATTTTTCTGCTAAAGAAGTATCTGAAAAGTAAGTTTAGAATTTTGGGTAGAGATCAGATTTGGGGTAGCCTTTAAAATAAAGATAAGGACTTTTGACTTCATTTTATAAGCAATAAAGAACAACTAAACAAGATAGTGCAGTGATCAAAGCCTGTCTTTGTAAGACGAAGGTGGCAGTAAGGTTCAGTATAGACAAGAGTCAGAAAATGTCAGAATCAGAGTTTTGAGTTAGAATGTTGTTGAAGTAATGAAAGTATCAGATGGTAAGAGCCTAGCCAAAAATAACAACTTTGGGACTCCAAAGGAAGGGGTGAGGTCATGGGACATTGACTAGAATGCATCAAAATAAATTGCTAACTGACATAGGACACAGAGGGAAACATTCCATCAGAATCAGAAGGCCATAGAAGTTTGGGGTCCAGGGCACTTAGAGAAGGGTAGTGCCATTATCAGAAATTGGAAAGTCAGGAGAGCAAAGAGATAAACAAAGAGATATGATGATTTGGAAATAATTGTGCTTTTTACCAAAGCAATTTGCCTTCATTTTCTCAGCTATCCTTTTAAATGCTATTTTCCCAGGCTGACAACAGATAGGTATATAGAGTCAAGAAGAAATTCAAAGTTAAAAAATAGTCTTCATTAGTTTTTTTTTCTTTTTCCTTCTAGATTCTAATTCAGTAAAGGCTATAGCACCCCCAAACCAGATCAAACTTTGCAGACCAGATTTCTACCATGGACTGAAGGAAGCAAAGGAGGGAGAGGTACAATGCTAAGTGAATTGTTGTTTTCAAAAATGGCATTTATCTTGTTCAAATACAGAAGACAAGGGAATGCTACAAAGTTCTTTCTAAAGCCTAGATATGCCTTCAGATCATCTGAGAGGATATGCAGAATTCCCCAATCTTCTCATGTCTATGCCTTAGGTTTCCTGTTTCTTGAAATATGAGTCTAAAATACACTCTCTTGATTCTTCCCTGAAGTTCCTTAAAAATGTGTGTCTAATACTGGTTCTGATTATAGGTAGTTGTGACTCTTAATTCAATTAACAAAATATACAATTGAAAAAAATTAACAAGTATTTCCTTTGTTCCTAATATTTCAATTCTGAATGGGATATTGAGATAACTGAATAAGAGACCTTTTCATTAAAGAGCTTATTCAAGCTGTGTGAGGGGATAAGACAAGGACATAAATAATTGTATAGTTTATGGGAGGCTATGATCATTGTCATAAGAGAAATACAGCAATGATACTGTGTTGTTTGGGGACAAAAATCTTTTCAGTTCAATTGATTCTCAATTGATAAAGATGTATTTATTGAACACCTATAGCATGTGAGGCACTTCCCTAGGGGTTGAGAATACAAAATAAAAAATAAAACCACCTCTGTCCTTGAACAATTTAGGGCATATCATATATACACATATAAGAAAATAAAAGATCTATGGAGGGTAGGGGAAAGGAACAAGCATTTATTAAGCACTTATTTTCCAGGTGCTAAACTAAGTACTTTATATATATACACACACACACACACACACACACACGTGTGTGTGTGTGTGTGTGTGTGTGTGTGTGATTTGATAGTTATAAAAAACCTGGGAGCATTATGATCCCCATTTTATAGTTGAAGAAAATGAGACAAATAAAATTTAAATGACTTGCTCAGGATCACATAGCTGGTAGATGTATGGGGCTGCATTTGAACTCAGTTCTTCCTGACCCTAGGTCCAGAACTCGATCCACTTTGCCACCTAGCTAGAGTGATTGAGCACTAACACCTAGGGGATGTGGAAAGGCTTTACATAGAAGGCAGAAACTGAATTACCATTGAAAGAATATAAGAATTCTGAGTGGTCATGATGAGAGAGGTGTGAAGAGGGAGTATATTCAAGTATGGGAAACAGCTGTGAAAATGTATCTAGACATAGGAGGTGGAAGGTCAAGTCTGGGAAACAATTAATATTCCACTATGCTGGAAGCACAGAGGGCATGAAGGCAAGTAATATAAAAGAAAGACTGGTACCAGGTTGTGGCATTTACCAAATGTCAAGCTAGAGAATTTTAATTTTATTTATTTATAGATTGACTTAAGATTTTGTATAAAGGGAATAGCAAAGTCATATCTATATTTAAGAAAACTTTTTTAGGAAGCAATGTGCAATAGGGACTAGAAAGGAGAATAGGAAATGGGAATGGGAAAACAGGGCATGGGAAGGCCAATTAGCAAATTGGACAGAGAAGAGTTGAGTGTTGGAACAAAGGGAAGGACCATATGTGAAAAAAGAATGAGATGAATACCAAAGATGTTTTGGAAGTAAATTTGACAAGACCTGGCAACTGAATAAATATAGGATGTAAGGGAGAGACAATAGTGAAAATGAAAACTTTTAGAGTGATGTCTTGGTGACTGAATGAATCTAGGTACCCCAAATAGAAATAGGAATGTTTAGTATAGGAGTGGTTTTAGAGTTCAGAAAAATTTAAAGAGATCCAGTTGGATATGTTGAGCCTCAGATACCTAAAGGATATCTAGTTATAGGTATTAAACACAGTTGTTGATTTTTGACTAATATGGTAGGTAGTAGTCAATTTGGTAAAGACAATGGAATCCATGAGATATGATGAGGTCCCCAAAAGTAATAAAGGATTAGAGGTCAAGACAAAGAGTTAGGGGATACCTATTCTTAGTTACTGAGTGGTAGGTGATCACCTATTCAATGAAAATGAAGAAAGAGCTGCACTTGTACATAGAAACCTATGGCAGTATTGAACTGAACATAGACTGAAGTAATTATAGAATATTCAAAGGTAAGAAGCAGAGCAAAGGTCAGAAAGTATTCCAACAACATGAGCAAAGACATGGAAGTTATAAAACAAAAGATATTGTAGAGGCACAACTAATAATCCAATATAGTTTCATTATTTGGCACATGTAATAGACAAATAAGAACAAGAAATAATATTGTTCTTTCAAAATATTCTTAAAGGCAATTCCTAACAATTCCTAACAAAGATAAATAGTTTTAGCTCTTTTAAAAGGCATTAAGTGGACAACTCTTTCTAGGATATGGAACTGAATGTAGGGAAGGATGTGACCAGTTCATTCTATATCTGTTCCTTGCAGATATATCCAATCATGGAGAAGGGGACCCGTTTACGTCTTGCCCTCATCATCTGTAATATTAAATTTGACTACCTCGATGAACGACGCGGGGCTCACCTTGACATTTGGGGAATGTGGAAACTCCTTGAAAACCTTGGATATAGTGTGGTTGTCAAAACAAACCTTACATCACAGGTATAGGCCATAGTCTCACCAAAAGACACAGACCCAACTCTCTGACTATCCCAGCAGGGCAGAATCTTATGGGCCAGGCATTATATTTGTTGTCAGATTACTAATGATTAAGACCCATCAATGAAGTCTCACATCATGATTTAGGCAAACTCCCAAACAGTGATTTGGTGGGTCTTCTATTTATAGGATGGTCTTACTGAGATGCTATTGCCTCTCTAGTATTGCCGCTAATTGCTTCTAAAAGTCATTTTGTTACCTAGATACTTATCTACCTGTTCTATGTGCTTTCCTATCTCATTGCAGCAATGCAAAATTTCCTATCCATTATCTCCATCTATGTCCCCAGATTTCCAAGATTTATACTATAAAAGCCCAGTTTATGTCTGGTGATGGTTCCTAATCATTCATTTTTGAATGTCTCTCAGGAAATGGAGTCAGTGTTAAAAGAGTTTGCTGATCGCCGAGAACATTGGTGCTCTGACAGTACCTTCCTGGTGTTCATGTCTCATGGCCTCTTGAATGGTATCTGTGGTAAAGCACATAAAGAGGAAGAACCAGACCTGCTGGCTACAGATACTATCTTCCAAATTTTTAATGATGGCAGCTGCCCTAGTCTAAAAGGCAAACCCAAGGTCATCATCATCCAGGCATGCCGAGGGGGTGAGTGTTTGTTTATATATTGTCCTAAATATATTCAGACACTGAATTGTAAATCTGAAATTATAGTCTACATTCTCCCAGAGGAAATGTACCAGCTACCTTGCTATGGAAATTAAAACAAACCACAATTCTATATAAAATTCCATAAAAGCATCACAGAATGTTCTAGCATTATGTGAATCGGGCTGTCCAATGGATAAAGCTATACCATATAAATATATCTCAAATTGAATTCAGCATTTTGTTTATTCTATATCAATAGATTCCTTTTAGTTTAGGGTTACAAAGCTCTAAATTGATTCCACTTGATAAGTACTAGAGAGCATGGATAAACATTGTGCATGAACAATCTGGATAACAACTGTGGTAAGACTGTTGGGAGGAGGGGAATAATTGATAGATCCCTTTGTTTTTAGAGAACCCTGGAGTCACATATACAAAGGATACAACAGAGACTTCAGAAGACACACCCAAACAACCTTTGCAAGATTACTCAAGTAGCAATTCCCTGGAACAGAAGCTCATGGAGAAAGATTTCATTTCATTTTGTTCTTCAACACCACGTGAGTGACTTCCAGGAAAGGAATTTTCAACTCCTTCAGTAGTTGTTAGGCACTGTTCTTACTCAATTTCCTTTGCTGTCTTTCTAGGTAATCTGTACCTTAGATGGCCTAGAAGCTTTCATATGGTAGGGCAGATCATACAGAGAGAGCTAGGGATGCCCTAGTGTGTCAAAAATAATAATTGATATTGTGTATCTTGCTTTTGTTTGAAACTTACATAATTTATTGCTATTTTTAAAAGTCTGTCGTCAGTTTTAGTTCCTTTAATTTGCTTAATAATAATAGTTGAATATGCATTTGCCTTGAACATAAATAAATGGAAGTCTGTGGGTATATACCTTAATGGAATGTGAGCACACAGACATAAGTTAGAATGGAATAACATTAATTTATGTTTGGGGTATTTAGGGAGGATCATCAACTCTGATGAGCTCTTTTCAGGGCTGCTCATTCACCTTTGGTGTCCACTTGTCACTCATCTCTCTCCTATGGTTCCAAGAAACTGTTGCATGTGCAGTAGACATACCCCTGTAAAATGATCTTGGTAGATGGGCTAAGTCAGGTTGAAGCTAACCAATAGACCTCAAAACCTTCAGTGAGATACAAGGCTGTCTACCCCAAGTATGCAAAAGCTTCCCTTGGCACAATGGGTGGATGGGAGCAATTTGTTTCAATGGCCTTGAAGGTGGCTGAAGCAGGCACTGTGGAGTGTGCAAAGCTTGGTCAGACATCAAAGACACCAACATCACTTACTGAATCACTGGCCATCTCCTGTCTTCTTGATTTCTGTCCTGACACTGAGCTTTGATGACTCTGGAAGAGAGAACAAGGCTGGCACCTTTGCAGAACTCTATCTCACTTAAATGCAATTCATGTTCAAGTCAAGGCATCATCCATGATGTCACTGGCCTTCTTCAATAGGAAGGACAAACAACAACATTATGGTTATATGGTTGTAAGAAGTGTCCCTTTGGTAGTATCTTGGTAATTCCCCACACAAATGGGCAAGAAATAAAGATTTAACCTCATGGGATTTCAAGTACTTCTGTAGATCCTCTAAGAACACAGGTTCATGGCACCTAATAATCTGTTATCACATGGATCACATGCAGGTAGTAAATTCAGCCAACCAGGTATAACTGAACTACTTGTTTTAAGTCTTGTGGGATCTTTGACTAATTCTAATATCTGGAATGGGATAAGGGGGAAAATTCTCACAAGGTTGCCCTTTTTAACTGTTCCTCTTAGAGCTTTATGGTGAATGGATTGAGATTCAATGGGAAGAGGTCTCAGAACAGAGATCCATGAGATCTATTAATAAATGGGTCAGAGAGTAAATAATATTTGTTAATTTCCTGATATCCATATCTATATCGACATATATGGAGAGAAAAGGAGAGAGCAGGATCCTATCCTAATTATTCTTCTAGTTATACATAGAAATGGTAGGAGGTAAAGTGGAACAAATATTGTATTTGTTGATCTTGGTTCAAATGCTAAATGTGTATCTTATCTCTTGTGTAATTTTGGGCAAGGCATTTTAATCTATTGACCCCAATTTCCTCATCTGAAATATTAGAAGGATGAGCTAGGTGACTTCTAAAGTTCCTTCTATCCCCTAAATCTCTGATCCTAAGATTTTTGTGGTAAAGTGAATTTAGAATCAGAAGACCTAGGTTCAAATGCTACCATTTTAATTATCTATGTAACTTCAAGTAAAACATTGAATTTCCCTGGGCCTCATTTTCTACCTCTGCAAAATGAAGATTTTAGATGTGATGACATCTATGCTGCATTGCTGGTATAGATTTATGATAATGTCAGTTAAATTTTGAGCATATCTAAGTCAATAGTACAAGGGATGAAAATTATATTTAATCTAAATATATATGCACAGAATACAGTTCATTTAGGCCCTCTTTCCTTTTTAGACAAGAGATCATGCACAGAACTGCATTCTATTTTAACCATTATATATTTTAAGCCATGTATTTAATTGATTTTTTCCCCTCTTGCCCAACTTATCCAGACTGAAAAAATGCTAAATGTTAATCTCCTAGTCATCTCCTAAAGTGAATGCCATGGTCATGAAGTTTATTAACTTTTATTTTCAGATAATGTTTCCTGGAGAGTTGACATAATGGGTTCTGTCTTCATTAATGAACTCATTTATTGCTTCCAACTATATTCCTGGTGCTGTCACCTGGAGGAAGTTTTCCGCAAGGTCAGTTTCTATCTATTTGCCCCATTGTAATTCCCATGGTGTTTGTAGATCAGCCTTCCTCCCAATCCTACTGAGAACCCTGAGGGGTAAGAGAGACATTTTTGACTAAGATTTTCTTTCTGAGTTTCTTGTAGACCAGGAAGTAAACTGTAGAAATAGATATTGATTGAGGTTTCCCACATGTAATCAAATAAAAATTTACCCCAATATCCCCAAGTTCTACTTAGGGAGCTATATAAACCATCTGAATTGTGAGTGACTATACCAGAGAAAAATAGACAAAAGTTTTGTAGTAACCTATTTATATTCCTATCTATCATGTGCATCAGCAAATATGTGAAGCTTTATTTTTGTTTAATTTTACCTAAAATGATGCTTCACTCCTTTATACTAAATCTCTTTCTTAGTTTTTGATTGTCATATTCATTTATTTGTCTATCTTATAAATGTTGCCTCTAGTAACCAGGATCCTTTATGATGATGACTCAGCAGCACACCTTGTCCCCAATTTTATCTTCTTCACTCTATTTATCAACATTTTCCCTAACTTGACCCCCATCATCTCAGTATTATATTCTCTGTCAGAAAACTGACAATGTAACTCAAGTTACATTATTCACTAGTAACCCACAAGGATTTTCTTTCCAGAAATTTATCTATATAATTTCTTTCTTCATTGAAGGTCCAGAAATCATTTGAGATTCCAAAGACACTTGTCCAGATGCCCACCATTGAAAGGGTGTCCATGTCAAGATATTTCTACCTCTTCCCAGGAATATAAAATTAAGCAATAATACTAAAATTTAAAAGCAACTCAGGTAAGTGATTTCAAGATGAGAGAGAACATATTCTCTTTATTCAGGGTCAATAATCAGAATGTCACCCTACACAGAGAAATGGTGGCCAGGTCCCACATATCTAGCTGTCTAGTATTAACCCAATAACTTAGATTTATTTGGCAATGATATTGATGAACCCAGTGGCTTTATTTGACCTGCAACATTACACAGTTATATAGATAAACATCAGTCTAATATGTCCCTAGTGCAATAGTCTACTGATTATGCCCTGAATAATGAATGACCAGTGATTATGTGTTTTATGTATCCATAATTAAAAAACAATGGAGGCAAGGCCATTTGGTCAAACTCATCTTTAACAAATCCATTCAGTTGTAAAAGAAGCTTTTTAATCATATGAAGACTGGTCACTTACTTCAACAACTAGTTCCTAGTTTGGAACACTGCTGTTTGAGGTGGTCCTCATTCCTCTTTCTCCTTATCAAAGACTTACCTAGGAGAAATGTAAATTCAACTGAAATGTTAAGGCTCTATTAGTCAGTCAGTCAACAATCAGTTATTAAGTAATTATCTATATGCTGCATTCTGTGATAACCTTTGAGATACAAAAACATTGTTTCTGAGTTCACATTCTAATGGGGGATACAACATGTAGATAACTAGGTAAATAGAAGACATACATAGAATCAACAGAAAAAAAAATAATCACTAAGAAGAAGACAGTGGGTCCTCAAGAGATTTCAAAATATTTCCAAGAGAAAATTGGATTGGAGTTGAGCCTTGAGAGATGTTAGTGAACCTAGAAGACAAAGGCAAAGATCCTGAGAATTCTAAGTATGGGAGACAGTCAGAACAAAAGTACAGAAATGGAGAAGAGAGTAACATGTTTCAGAACACTAAATTGGCCATTACAGCTGTGTCATAGAGTCTGTAGAAGGGGAGTAAAGTAAAAGAAGACTAGAAAAAGTAGAAAGGGTCCAGGCTACAAAGAGTTTTAGTTACAGGAGAGTTCATATTTGATCTAAGAGACAATAAGGAGCCATCAGATTTTATCGAATAAAAATGTGACATAGTCAGAATGACACCTTAAGGATAAAATATTTTAGAAGCTGTATGGATATAGAAAGAAGTAAGAAGGAAGATGACAGGGGGTGTGTAGAGGACCAGATGCCAGGTGGCACAGAGGCCCTGACAAAGCCTGATCAATGTGGTGGCAAGTTGACCTACAACCACAAGGGCCATTGCCAGGCCTATCATTGCAGGGGTGGGACTGGATGGAGCTGGGTAAGAGTCAAATGCAGGGCCCCTGGCAATGGCAGCAGCTACTCATGGGACTAACAATCCACAGCTTGGAAATTTAAAAAGCCCCTATCTGGACTTCCAAGGACCAGGATAGCAGATTTAACCCCAGCTGCTCCAATCCCCAACTCTGACCCTGAAAACATAGTAATTATTGTCCCAAAGCAAAACTTTAAACAGTAAAGGTTTGGGAACCCTAGAGGAAGGGTGTGGCTAGGGACCTGCCTCAAAATGCGTAAAGAGCAGACTGTAAAGACAAAGACTCTGGAGTCCTACTATTATGAGTGGGAGGAACCAAATTCAGAGCAAGACAGTTTTGACTCCACACCCACAGCTGAAGCCTCAATAGGGAACTGGTCTCAAGCACAGAAAGCATTCTTAGATGAGCTCAAGAAGAATTTTGAAAATCAAATTAGAGAGATAGAAGTTAAATTGAATAATCTTTTTTTTTTTAAGAAAAAATTTCAGTTTTAATGATTGCAATGTGTTTCACATATAGTACTTCATATGATATTCTTAACACCCGAGACTCCCATTACCTGGGAGGTAGATGCTATAATGTTTCTCATTTTATGGAGAAGGAAAATGAGTCTAGATAAGGTTAAGTGACTTTCCCAGAGTCACACAACTAGTAAGTGTCTAAAGAAAGATTCAAGCCAAGTTCTTTCAGATTCCAAATCCAGCACTCTAACCACTAAGCAACCCAACTACAAAAAAAGTAAATTTAGAGATACAATCTTTGGATAAACACAATGCTTTCCTTATTTTCTCCAGGTAGTTTGTTGCCATAATCAAGATGGAAGGATTTATGTGGATCCATCGCTGTTTCTTCTCACAAAAGACAACCTTCCTATGTTTCCTCAGCACCAACTTCTCTCCACTCTATTGACCTCTCCTGTTTTTTAGGAATGTCACATTTGCAGTGATGCAAAGGATGGATTGACATAGACTTGAGGCAGATAGACATCTCAGCCTTCTTCTCTGCTACTATCCTTGAACATGTCTTCCCACAAATCTTCCAAAGATGATCCTCCCAAAACAGAGTCTTCTCCTCTTACTTTGTCCTAGGCCAGTCTATGTTGATAATTCTGGAATCTCCACAGTTCCTGGTGTTCTGGGGTTCCTCCAGCCGGCTGCTGGCCCTGCCGCCCTGGGGCTAAAACCTCGGCTCACGTGGACCTGGGCTCGGCTCGGCTCCTGCGCTCTGCGAGCTGCCGGCTCCCAGACCACTGCGCTTGTCCTTCCTGCAGGGTGCTGGGCTGTTCTCAGCGGGAGGTTAGCTTCTCTGTGTCGTTCTGTGGGTGCTGGGGCTCCAGAAGTTTTTCAGAGTCCTTTTTTACATAGTTTGTGGAGAATCTGGGGGCAGAGAGGCTTGGACGAGCTGTTTCTACTCCGCCATCTTGGCTCCGCCCCCGAATAATTTTTATAAAATAAAAATTTCAAAATTAGAAAAACATTACAATGAAGAAAACAGCTCCTTAAAAAGAAAAAAAATGTGTAATATGGAAAAGGAGCTTCAAAAACTAACCAAGGAAAATAATTCCCCAAAAGCTAGAATCAACCAAATTGAAGCAAATAACTCTATGAGGAACCAAGAATCAGTCAAACAAAACATCAAGAATGAAAACTTAGAAAAAAAGAGGTAAAATATCTCAATGGAAAAATAACTGACCTGGAAAAAAGATCCAGGAGAGATAATCTGAGAATCATAGGCCTACGAGAAAATCATTATGAAAAAAAGAGCCTAGACAACATCTTCTAATTGCTCCTCAAAGAAAACAGCCCTGAGACACTAGAACCAGAGTATAAAATAGAAATTGAGAGAATCCACCGGTCACCTCTTGAAAGAGATACCAAATTGAAAAGTCCGAGAAATGTCGTGGCCAAACTCCAGAACTATCATGTAAAGGATAAGATAATCGAAGCAACCAGAAGGAAACAATTCAAATATCTTGGAACCACAGTAAGGATTGCACAGAACCTGGCAGCTTCTACACTGAAAGATTGGGGGAACTGGAAT
Source organism: Gymnobelideus leadbeateri (assembly GCA_011680675.1). Lineage (NCBI taxonomy): Eukaryota > Metazoa > Chordata > Mammalia > Diprotodontia > Petauridae > Gymnobelideus > Gymnobelideus leadbeateri. The sequence goes on from WOXC01007541.1 coordinate 476,805, forward strand.
ATGATTTTTTACAAGGCAAAAGAACTTAGGTTATAGCCAAGGATCACCTATCCAGTGAAACTGAACGTATTCTTCCAGGCAAGGAGATGGTCATTCAATGATATAACAGATTTCCAGACTTTTCTGATGAAAAAGCCAGAGCTCAATGGAAAATTCAGCCTCCAATTACAAGATGAAAGAGAGACAGAAAGAAACAAGGAGCAGATGGACTTCATATTTACCTGGAGAGGTTTATACAAACTGATGCTGAGTGAGAAAAGCAGAACCAGGAGAAATTTGTGTAAAATTACAGACACAACATATGTGCGGTGACCAAGTTTGATAGATTTGGACTCTTCTCAGCAATGCAGTGTTATAAGTCAATTCCAAAAGACTCATGATGGAGAGAGAGATGTTCAGAGAACATCTGAGAGATATTCAGAGAAAGAACTATAAAGAAGAAAGTTTGAATCCAGATTGAAGCAAACTACCTGTTATTTTTCTTTTTTTTTTTTCTTTTTTTTTTTTAAACAAATACTTTATTAACTTCTGTTTTACATCATTCATTTCCGCCAGATTTTGAGTTACAATCATTTTCCCCCCATTATTCCCCTACCCAACCTCCCAGAATAGCAGTCCCACAAGATATCGCTTCCTCCAATCTGCTCTCTCCCATGCCTTCTCCCATACCCCCATCGACTTTTCCATTAGAGGAAGATGAATCTTTGTGTCCCAATGCCTGCACATCTTATCTCCCATTTATAGGCAAAAGAGTATTAATAATAGTATTTATATATATATTTGAAACATTTAATGTTACGACCTTGAATTTCAGATCCATTTCCTTCCTCCCTTGTCACCCATTCCCTCTGGGGAGATAAGTAATTCAGTATATATTATACATGTCTAGCTATGCAAAACATTATCATAGTAGATATATTGTACAAGGCTGCTTATAATTCCCTCCCACTCATCCCACCCCCACCTGGTCCATTCCCTACATGATCCTGTCTCTCTTCTATAGTGGGTACTTCCAACCTCCCCTCCCCCCAAGGATGCCCTCCCATCCATCATCCCTCCTCTCATCCCCCTTCCCCCTATCCTGCTGCAGGTTGAGATATCCCATTAGTATGTATGTCATTTTCTCCCTGAACCAAATTCAATGTGAATGTGGTTTTGCCTTTTTAGCCTTCCTTATTCTCCCCCTCCTTTGCACCCACTTCCCCTACATGAGATAGTTTACCCTACCATGTCTCTCTCCATCTCCTCTTGCCACTTTCCTCTCTCACCTCATAATTTCATCCCTTGAGTATTCTCCCTTCCCAACAAATTCAACCTATGCCCTCTATCCATATATAACTGTAACCATATACACACACATTCACATATGTATTCATATGACCACACCCCCTTCCATTATTTTCATAGTGAGAAAGATATCATCAGTCACAGTTATTGCTTTTCCATATAGGAATGTAAATAGTTCAACTTTGATAAGTTCCTTTTGATTTCTTTTCCCTGATTACCTTCTCAGGCATCTCTTCCTTCTTGTGTCTGGATGTCAAATTTTCTATTCAATTCTGGTTTTTTCCTCAAGAATGCTTGAAAGTCCTCTATTCCACTGAATGACCATATTTTCCCCTGAAACAAAATACTCAGTTTTGCTGGGTAGGTGACCCTTGGGTTCATTCCCAGTTCTTTTGCCCTCTGGAATATCATATTCCATGCCCTTCGATCCCTCAGTGTAGAAGCTGCCAGGTCTGGGCTATTCTGATTGTGTTTCCACAATATTGAAATTGTTTCTTCCTGGCTGCTTGTAGTATTTTCTCCTTGATCTGGGGATTCTGGAACTTGGCTATAATATTCCTGGGAGTTTTCTTTTTGGGATCTTTTTCAGGAGGTGATCGGTGGATTCTTTCAACCTCTATTTTGCCCTCTGGATCTAAAACATCAGGGCAGTTTTCCTTGAGAATTTCTTGAAGGGTGATTTCTAGGTTCTTTCCTTGATCATGGCTTTCAGGTAGTCCAATAATTTTTAAATTGTCTCTCCTGGATCTATTCTCCAGGTCAGTGGTTTTTCCCATGAGATATTTCACATTGCCTTCTAATCTTTCATTTGTTTGGATCTGCTTAACAGCATCTTGATTTCTCATAAAGTCACTAGCTTCCATTTGCTCCAGTCTAACTCTGAAGGAATGAATCTCCTCAGTGAACTTTTGAGATTCTTTTTCCATCTGGCAAATTCGACTTTTGAAGGCATTCTTCTCCTCAATGCCCTTTTGGGCCTCCTTTGCCATTTGAGCTAGTCTATTTTTTAAGGTGTTGTTTTCCTCAGTCAGGCTGTTGACCCTCATTTCATACTTTCCTGCATCCTTCTCATTTCTCTTTCTAATTTTTCCTCCACTTCTCTTATTTGATTTTTAAAGTCCTTCTTAAGGTCCTCTATGGCCTGCAACCCACTCATGTTTACCCCTGGGGCTTTTGGAGCAGGATTTCTGACCTCACAGTCCTTTTCCCGCTCTATGCCCCCAAAATAGGAGTCTAGGGTTGCAGTTTTCTGTTTCCTTTGCCTTGGCATGTTGCCACTTAATTGCTTGACTTTTGGGCTTGTTGCCACACTATGGCTTTAAGGCCAGATAGAGGAATTTTCGTCCCGAACGTGTGGGGGGCAACTTCCGTTTCTGGCAAGCTGTAAACCCACCCACAACTTCCACCCTAGATCACAATCCAGATCCAGGGAGGTTAAAGCAAGAGCGATTACCCCCCAAGACTGATCGCTGGATCTCCCCACGATTTGTAGGCTGGGAGCCGGAAATGCCTCTGAAAACTACAAAATGGCGTGTCTCCTCAGCAGCTTCTAGCCCCCAGGGGAGGGAGCTGACGCATTCCCCAAATACAGGTCCCAAAGTTCATAGGACACTAACCTCTTACTTTGTCCTAGGCAAGTCTATGTTGATAATTCTGGAATCTCCACAGTTCCTGGTGTGCTGGGGTTCCTCCAGCTGGCTGCTGGCCCTGCCGCCCTGGGGCTAAAACCTCGGCTCACGTGGACCTGGGCTCTGCTCGGCTCCTGCGCTCTGTGCGCTGCCGGCTCCCAGACCACTGCGCTGGTCCTTCCTGCAGGGTGCTGGGCTGTCCTCAGCGGGAGGTTAGCTTCTCTGTGTCGTTCTGTGGGTGCTGGGGCTCCAGAATTTTTTCAGAGTCCTTTTTTACATAGTTTGTGGAGAATCTGGGGGCAGAGAGGCTTGGACTCGCTGTTTCTACTCCGCCATCTTGGCTCCGCCCCCCGGGAGAGCTTTTGATTCAGCTGTGGGGTCTTCAGAAACTCCCTTAACCTCGTTCAGACTGTTTCTTCATCTTCATTTTGGATGGCATCCAGGATGGCAAATAATGTTGGAAATTAGCATGCTGGCGTCAGTTCTTCCAGGTTCTTGAGAATCAATTGTTATATTTTCATTAGGAGTATTTACAACCAAGGACGAATCGCAATCATCTGGCAGAGGGAACGGATCATTGGAGCCAGGTAGGAGAGTCGGGCCCCCAGTGGAGAGAGTGGCTTCTCAGGCTGCATTCAGCCCCCAGCCTGGAAATTTAGAAACTGCCTGCCTGTATGATACAGGGGCTGGAATGGCAAAGTAAATTCTAGCTGCTCCGATCCTCCCATCCCTCCTCCATGAAGCAGAAAACCCCCTGTTATTTTTCTTTATCTTGTTTGGGTTTGTTTCCTCTTTCACATTGTTCATTCAATCTGATACAATCCTTCTTTGCAACCTTGTTAGAGCCCGCCTTTCAGGGCAGACCTCAAACTCACCTCTCCAGCCACCTCTGTGGCACTCCAATCGCCTTCTGAGATTCTGGTCGCCCTACTGCGACCCATATGGTCGCCCCACCACAACCCCTCGGAGAGTTCCTTTCCCAGTCGCCCCACTATGACCTCTGGTTCACCCCCACAAACCCCTTGGGGGAGCCTGCTCCTCCCAAACAGACAAAGGAGTCCTGACACCAAGATGTAATATCTTGCCATTTAATCTCTTTCTTGTTCACAATCCCCTCTTCTCTCTCTCCCCCCTCCTCCTTTCACCTTGCCTCCCTCCTTTTAGCTCCTTTCCCCTCCTCTGACTCTGTTCTCCCACATGCCTCAGCAGTAGCAGGCTTCTCATGGCAGTGGATTGCTCCCCTTTTAGCAGCGCATACTCAATACCCCAAAATCACGGGAGTAGAATACATGCTCAGGAGCCTCTGACCCTGCTTGAGTTGCTCTGTCAATTGCCTGAGTTTTCCATGGGTTCTCAGAGTTTGGGTAGAGTCTTAAAGGGCTGCAACACAACCTGACTAATGTCTACTGTGAAAGTATTTGCAGATCCTATACTTGAGTGTATGCCACCATGGGGGTGGGGAGGACAGGAGGGGAGGTAAGGGGAGAAAATTTGAAAATCAAGAAACTGTGGAACTGAATCTTGTAAACTAAAGGTAAACGAATTAATAAAGACCAAGAAAGAAAGAAGTGAGAAGATACTTGAGTAAAGGAGCAATTGCCAAGGAAAACAGTGATTAATGTCTACATGAGGATGGTGGAAGTGCTATTAGAGGGAAGGGACCTTATAGGACAGCTGTTGTTAAAGTAGAAATGATGAGATTTGATAATAGTTTTGGACTTGTGGAATGTATGAAAGTGATTAATTGAGGTTGTGGTAATTGGGTAACTCTGCATATAGATGGTTGTATTTTGGACAGCATAAAAAAAGTTAAGAAGAGGGTAAGTTTGGAATAAAAATAAGATGAGTTTTGATTTGCTACTGTTCCATTTGGAATTTCCATGGAACATCCATTTTCAGATGACCAAAACGAAAACCAAAACCAGAATTTTTAATGATGTAAGACTAGAGCTCAGGATCATTTTTGGTAGGCATTTGCCTTATCAGAAGCTGACATATGTTGTGGCTTAGCTCTGGAAACACTTTCTCATGACTGCTTTCTCTTTCTTTTATTCAGATGATAATGTGCTATGTAGTCCTGAAGAACATATTATTTCCAGAAGAGCATTTCTGAATGCAGGATGTTTTTTAAAACCTCTGCCACCATTACCATACTTTTAAAAATGGACATTTACATCTCTCTCTCTCTCTCTCTCTCTCTCTCTCTCTCTCTCTTGCTTTTCCTTTTCCCCACAAATTCTGAAGTCCTCTGCCCAAGGAGACTTCCATTTCCAAATTGTTTCTTAAGTTGCATACCTTCCAAGGAGTAAAATTTAAAAATTTAATTCCCCACTTGGATTTCTCTTTCTGGTACCTAAAAATTCTTATGGTTTACAACACAGTTGGTGACATTTGATAATAATCTGGTATATTTTGCTTTTAAATTATGAATGTACTTTGTGTTTCCATGTATATTGCTAGTTCCTTTTGATCAGTAATAATGCTTTCACCTTCAAAATCCTCCCTCTCATAATTTATGTTCCTTTTTTTATTATACATCAGAAAACTGTTTTCCATTGGTTCTATATCTATATCAATAATTTATATTGGTTTCATATCTTACTGCTTCTTTGCAATATATTCAGATATCTAGTAATACATTTCTGAATATACATTGTGTTTCCATTTATATTGTTAACTCCTTTTGATCAGCAATGCTACTTTCACCCTCTTTGATAATCTTTGCGTTTCTTAACATAATGTTGGTCACATGAGAGGGTTTTAGATAATAATGACTTCGGATATTGGATTGAATAATTTACAGAATGCATAAAATACCTGGGATTTAACCTATTGAGGGGAAGATGAAAGATTAATATTAATATAATTACAAAACACTCTTGACAGAAATAGAGAGCAATAAATGAAAAAAGATATTCACTGTTCATGTTTTTTTGTGGTAGTATAATTTCCAAAATGATTATACTATTCTAAATAATTTACAGGTTGAAGTACTCAAGTAATTAATCAATAGGCATTTATTAAGGGTCTAACATGCCAGGTACTGTGATAAAAAATGGGGATAGATAAAGAGGCAAAATACAGTCTCTGCTGTGTCATCTTCAGTCATCCTGATGAATGTCTGGTTACTGGATCCAGATGGCTTTGGAGAAGAAGAGAGGCTGGTGACCTTGTGTAGCTCTCCTTTGCTCAAATCAATATCAACTGCAAATCATGTCATCATTTCCCTGATGCTATGATCCTCTTCAAAAATGAAAGACAAACACATCCTGTGAGTAGTCCAAGCTGCCTGAATGGGGCCACTAGTTGGGTAACTCAGCTCATCCTCTTTTTCTCCCTCTCCCTCTTCTTCTCCTCCTCTTCAAAGGAAAGTAAATTTTGATAGCTAGAACCTTACCACTTAAGTTGGGGTTTACTAGATAGATTCTTTCCTTCCTTCCTTCCTTCTTTCCTTCTTTCCTTCCTTCCTTCCTTCCTTCCTTCCTTCCTTCCTTCCTTCCTTCCTTCCTTCCTTCCTTCTTTCCTTCCTTCCTTTCCAAGAAAGAAATTTGAAAGAATTTAGAGTGGAAAAAACACCTTAAACCATGTATCACAGCCAACATTAATGGAAAGGCAGCGTGAATATAAAAGTTCACATCAAAGTAATTAGAAGACAATAAGAGCAAGGACCTTTCACAGATGTGACTGGGGAAAGGAGTGATTCTTAAGCAAACAAAAATGAGGAAATTATACAATATAATATTGACATTTATCATTACTAAAAATTAAAAAATGCTTCCATGAATAAAATCAATAATGATAGAATTAAAAGAGAAATGATAAAGTAAGAAAAATATTTACATCCAATATCATCAAGTATATATTATATAGGAAGTCTATTATATTACTATCCAAAGTATACTGGGATTTGACATATAAAATGCCAATAAGGGTTCCCCAGCAGAAAACTGTTCAGGGGATAGAGACAATCTATTTTCAAAGGAAGATTTGCAAGCACAAATTGCTACATTAAAACATGCCCTTAATCACTAAGAAAAAAGAGAAGTGCAGATGAAAACAGTTCTGAGGATTCATTTGCTTCATGAAGATTCAGAAAGACAGAAAACTAATATGGGAACAGTAAAAGTTGGAGGGCCACTGGGAAGACAGGCACATTAATATGACCAAACTTTCTATGTCCTTTGGCTCAGCAATTCCACTGCTGAGTATATACCACAAGGAAGTAGAAGAAGATCAAATGAACAGCATATAAAAATGTATTCATAACACACCTTTTTGGTGAACTAAAAATTGGAAATATATTATTAACCCTTAAATTTGGAAAGATCAAATGTATTCTTCATGAATGTAATGTAATATAATTGTGCAGCAAGAAATAGGCACTTAAGAGTAATATCACAGGGAAGATGGCGGAGTAGGTCAGAAAACTCCAAGCTCTCAAGATTTGCCCTCACAAAAGAGTTAAAATAGCACTGTAGGGTGAAGAAAGTGTGGAGCGGGGGATAGACATAAGAAGTGGGCATACCCAGGTCTTCTTGGGATAATTTGAGAAGATCAGTAGAAGGGTTCTAGGAAAAGTTCAGTCTCTGTAAAGAGTAAACACCTTGAGGCTAGGGTCCACTCTAACAGCAAGCTGCTAGCCCTGGGGTTAGTTGGCTGGAAAGGCTGCCTCAGCCCAAGTCACCAAAACTTTTACTTTTGGCATAGTTAGAGGAGTTGGGTGTCTGAGAATGGGAAGATCAGGGGAACATCTGCTGACCAGGAATGCCACACTCAGTTGTGCTGCAAAGAGTAGCAGGGGTGAGAAAAAACCAATATACATCTGGTGAGTGAAGAAGCTATGGGGAAAAAAAGCCCCTGGCTGTGGGCACTTACAGGACATTAGTGGTTTGGTTTTGTTTTCACACTACAGGGAAGAACTGAAGAAATGGGACAAGCATATGAGGAACCATTTCCCATACCCCAGGGCTAGAGGTGATTACAAATAATTAAGGTATTGCCATAGAAAATACAGAGGCAAAGGAGAAAACATCCAACCATACAAAACTATTATGGGAATAGAGATGACTATGGCTCATCTTCAGGGGAGGATATTGAAGTAAAGAAACCTCCAAAGAGTAATGTCATGTGTATACCTGCCCCAAAAGAATTCATAGAAGATCTTAAAAAAAGACTTCAAAAATCTAACTGATAGAGATGGAGGAATTACTAAAGAAGAAAATAAGAATAATTCAAGAAAAAACAATAAGGGTATGAAAGGAAAGTTAACCAATTAGTAAAGGAGATCCAGAACCTTAAGGAAAAATGACTTCTTGAAAATTAAAATTGGGCAAAGTGAAAGTAGTGAAATTATAAGAGATCAAAAAATGATTAAACAAAATAAGACTGATGAAAAATAGAAGAAAAAGTGAAACAAGAAAAAACTCCAGATTTGTAGAATACATCAAGAAGAGAAAATTTAAAAGTAACTGGACAAAATTAAAGTTATGATCAAAAAAGAATCTTCATACAATAGTGCAAGAAATAATCAAAGAAAATTGTCCTGAAGCACTAGAACAAGGGAAGAAAGTAGAAATAGAAAAAAAAATCATTGATAACTACTTAAAAGATATTCTATGAGGAAAACTCATAGGAGTATCGTACACAAAATCTGAAGCCCCCAGTTCAAAGAAAAAATTATTAAGAGCATCAAGATTTAAAAAATTGCATATGATGGTGCCACTATTAGAATAACACATGACCTAGCAGCAGAAACTTTAAAAGACCACAGTTCTTTTTTTTCTTATTAAAAAAATGCTTTATTAACTCCTGTTTTACATCATTCATTTCTGCCAGATTTTGAGTTACATTTTTTTCCCCTGTTTTTCCCCTACCCACCCTCCCAGAATAGCAGTCCCACAAGATATCACTTCCTCCAATCTGCTCTCTCCCATATCTTCTCCCATACCCCCTTCGACTTTTCTATTAGAGCAAGGTAAATCTCTGTGCCCCAATGCCTGCACATCTTACCTCCCAATTACAAGCAAAAGAGTATTAATAATAGCATTTATACATAGTTGAAACATTTAATTTTAAGACCTCGAATTTCAGATCCAATGCCTTCCTCCCTTATCACCCATTCCCTCTGGGAAGATAAGTATTTCAGTATATGTTGTACATGTTTAGCTATGCAAAACATTACCATAGTAGATATATTGGACAAGGCTGTTTATAATTCCCTCCTACCCATCCCACCCCCCACCTAGATCATTCCCTACTTGATCCTGTCCCTCTTCTATAGTGGGTATTTCCAACCTCCCCCCCCAAGAATGCCCTCCCACCCATCATCCCTCCTCTAATCCTCCTTCCCCCTATTCTTTTGCAGGTTGAGATATCCCATTTAGTATGTATGTCATTCTCATCCTGAACCAAATTCAATGAGAATGTGGTTTTGCCTTTTTGCCTTCCTATTCTTCCCCTCCCTTGCAACCACTTCCCCTTGCTTCTTCTACATGAGATAGTTTACCCTACCCTGTCTCTCCCATCTCCTCTTGCCACTTTTCTCTCTAACCTCATAATTTCACCCCTTAGGTACCATCCGTTCCTAACAAATTCAACCTATGCCCTCTATCCATGTATAACTGTAAACATATACACACACATTCACATATGTATTTACATGACCATACACCTTTCTTCCAATATTTTCATACTGAGAAAAGTTTCATCAGTCACAGTTATTGTTTTTCCATGTAGGAATGTAAATAGTTCAACTTTGATAAGTTCCTTTTGATTTCTTTTCCCTGATTACCTTTTCAGACATCTCTTGCTTCTTGTGTGTGGATGTCAAATTTTCTATTCAATTCTGTTTTTTTTTCCTCAAAAATGCTTGAAAGTCCTTTATTTCATTGAATGACCATACTTTTCCCTGAAACAAAATACTTAGTTTTGCTGGGTAGGTGACCCTTGGGTTCATTCCCAGCTCTTTTGACCTCTGGAATATCATATTCCATGGCCTTCAATCCCTCAGTGTAGAAGATGCCAGGTCCTGTGCTATTCTGACTGTGTTTCCACAATATTGAAATTGTTTCTTCCTGGCTGCTTGTAGTATTTTCTCCTTGATCTGGGGATTCTGGAACCTGACTATAACATTCCTGGGAGTTTTATTTTTGGGATCTTTTCAGGAGGGGATTGGTGGATTTTTTCAACATCTATTTTGCCCTCTGGGTCTAAAACATCAGGGCAATTTTCCTTGAGAATTCCTTGAAGGGTGATTTCTAGGTTCTTTCTTTGATCATGGCTTTCAGGTAGTCCAATAAGTTTTAAATTATCTCTCCTGGATCTATTTTCCAGGTCAGTGGTTTTTCCCATGAGCTATTTCACATTGCCTTCTACTCTTTCATTTGTTTGGATCTGCTTAATAGCATCTTGATTTCTCATAAAGTCATTAGCTTCCATTTGCTCCAGTCTAACTCTGAAGGAATGAATCTCCTCAGTGACCTTTTGAGATTCTTTTTCCATCTGGCAAATTTGGCTTTTTAAGGCATTCTTCTCCTCATTGCCCTTTTGGGCCTCCTTTGCCATTTGCGTTAGTCTATTTTTTAAGGTGTTGTTTTCCTCAGTCAGGCTGTTGACCCCCATTTCATACTTTTCCTGAATCCTTCTCATTTCTCTTCCCAATTTTTCCTCCACTTCTCTTATTTGATTTTTAAAGTCCTTCTTAAGGTCCTCTATGGCCTGTAACTCTTTCATATTTTCCTTTGGGGCTTTTGGAGCAGGATTTCTGACCTCACGGTCCTCCTCCTGTTCTATGCTTCGATCCTCTTTGCCCCCCAAATAGGAGTCTAATGTTGCATTTTTCTGTTTAATTTGTTTCCTTTTCCTTGGTATGTTGCCACTTAATTACTTGACTTTGGGGCTTATTGCCACAGTATGACTCTTCCACCAGACAGAGGAGCTTCCTTCCCAAACGTGTGGGGAGACAAATTCCATTTCTGGCAAGCTGGATATCCACCCCATGACCTCCACCCCAGATCACAATCCAGATCCAGGGAGGTTAAAGCAAGAATGATTACCCTCCAAGACTGATTGCTGGATCTCCCTACAGTTCGCAGGCCAGGAGCTGGAGCTGCCACTGAAAACTGCAAAATGGTGGATCTCCTCAGTGTCTTCTAGCCCCTAGGGGAGGAAGCTGATGCATTCCCCAAATACTAGTCCCAAAGTCCATAGGGAACTAACCTCTCACTTTGTCCTAGGCATATCTGTGCTGATAATTTTGGAATCACCACAGCTGCTGGTGTTCTGGGGTCCCTCCAGCTGGCTGCTGGCCTGGCCACCCTGGGGCTAAAACCTCGGCTCAGATGGACCTGGGCTTGGCTCTCTGCACACTGAGCTGCTGGCTCCCAGAGCGCTGTGCTGGCCCTCCCTGAAGCACTGCTGGGCTGTCCTCAGAGGGAGGTTACATTCTCTGTGTCATTCTGTGGGTGCTGGGCATCCGGAAGTTGTTCAGAGACCCATTTTACATAGTTTGGAAGTGATCTGGGGGAAGAGTGCCTTGGACATGCTGTTTCTACCATGCCATCTTGGCTCCGCCCCAAGACCACAGTTGTTAGAAAACAATATATTACAGGGGAAAAGAACTGGGCCTCCAGCCAAAAATATCATACCCTGAAAAGTTAAATATTATCCTCAATAAAAAGAAAATCAACATTTCCGGGGTGGAACCAAGATGGTGGAGTAGAAACAGGAATTCTGCATGGCTCCCACTTCAACCTCCTCCAATTCATTTAAAAATGACTGTAAACAAACTTTCGAGCTACAGAACCCACAAAATGGCAGCGAGAAGATAACTTCCCACTGAAAACAACCTGGCAGGCCAGCAGGAAGGAGCCAGCACAGAGTTCTGGGAGCTGAGCCCAGCCCCACATGAGCCACAGGGTTAGGCTCAGGGTGCCTACAACCAACTTCTGGCTGGCTGGACTTGAGATCATTAGCAGCTGTGGCAGATTCAAGAATTATCAACCCATAGATGCTAAGGACAAAGTGAGAGGTCAGTGCAATGTGGAATTTGAGAACTAGGAGTCTAGGAGGAAGTCATGGACTGTGGTCTGGACGTTGCCCCCTGGAGGGAGAAGAGGCTGGGATATGGTGGCCATACAGGCACTGAGTGGCTGCTTCAGAGATCCTGGCATGCAGATTGTAGGGGAATGAAGCAACAAGTCTGAAGGGTAATCACTCATGCTATAACTTGCTTTTGGATCACTGTCTAGAGTAGAGGTCCTGGGATGTGTAACCAGTGTGCCAGAGCTTGTGGAGGCTTCAGAGAGGGCACCCAACTAATAGCTCCAGCAGCTGAGAAAAACCCAGAGACTTGGACAAAGGTCCCCTCTCTGGTATCAGAGTTCTACTGTGGCAAAAAGCTCTGAAGGCAAACATATTGAGTGGCAACATGAGCAAGCAAAGGAAGCAAAGCAAGCTCAATGATGTGACTTTACACTCCTATTCTGGGGATCAAAAGGATCAAAGCATGGAACAGGAAGAAGACAGCAAAGTCAGAACTCCTGCACCAAAAGTTAACAAGAAAAATATGTGCTGGTTGGCCATAGAGGAGCTTAAGGAGGATTTTGAAAAAAAAGAAGAGGAAGTAGAGGAAAAATTGGGAAGAGAAATAAGAATGATGCAAGAAAATTATGAAATGAGATTCAACAACCTGACTGAAGAAAATAACACCTTAAAAAATAGCCTAACTCAAATGGCAAAAGAGGCTCAAAAAGCCAATGAGAAGAAGATTACCTTAAAAAGCCAAATTTTCCTGATGGAAAAAGAATCTCAAAATCTCATTGAAGAGAATCATTCCTTCAGAATTAGACTGGAGCAAATGGAAGCTAGTGACTTTATGAGAAATCAAGATACTATTAAACAGATTTAAACAAATGAAAAAATAGAAGGCAATGTGAAATATGTTAATGGAAAAACCCCTGACCTGGAAAATAGATCCAGGAGAGATAATTTAAAAATTATTGGACTACATGAAAGCCATGATCAAAGAACAAACCTAGAAATGATACTTCAAGAAATTCTCAAGGAAAATTGCCCTGATGTTTTAGAACCAGAAGGCAAAATAGCAGTTGAAAGAATCCACCAATCACCTCCTGAAAAAGTTCCCAAAAAGAAATCTCCAAGGAATATTATACCCAGGTTCCAGAGTGTCCAGATCAAGGAGAAAATATTACAAGAATCCAAGAAGAAACAATTTGAATACTGTGGAAATGCAATCAGGATAACACAGTATCTGAAAGCTTCTACACTGAGGGATCAAAGGGCTCGGAATATGATATTCCTGAGGTCAAAGTAGTTGGGATTAAAATCAAGAATCACCTACCCAGCAAAACTGAGTATTTTGTTTCAGGGGCAAATATGGTCATACAATGAAATAGAGAACTTTCAAGCATTCTTGATAAAAAAAATCAAATAGAATATTTGATATTCAGATACAAGAAGCAAGAGAAGCATGAGAAGGTAAACAGGGAAAAGAAATCACAAGGAACTTATCAAAATTGAACTATTTACATTCCTACATGAAAAAAACAGTAATTGTAACTTATGAAATTTTTCTCAATGTGAGAATAGTTGAAGGAAATATAAGAGTGTATACACACATACATATATATGTGTATATATATATATATATATATGTCTATATAGGAGGACATATGTTCACATGAATACATATGTGACCATGTGTATATATGTGTACAGATATACATAGAGGGCACAGGACCAATTGAATAGAAAGTATGATACTTAAAAGTTGAAATTGAGAGGTGAGAGGAGGAATATAATGAGAGGAGATGGGGGAGAGACAGAATGGGGCAAATTATCTCATACAGAAGAGGCAAGGGAAAATGGTTACAATGGAAGGGAAGAATGAAAGGCAAAAGGGTATTGGTCAATCGTATTCTTATTGAATTTGGCTTAGGGAGGGAATGACATAACTCACTAAATAAGGTATCTCACCCTACAGGAGAGTAGGGGGGAAGGGGTTGAGAAGGGGGATGATGGAAAGGAGGGCAGGCTGGGGGGGTGGAAGTTGGAAGCACCCACTTTTTAAAAGGGACAGGATCAAAGTAGAGAATAGAAAAGTGGGGGGTGGGATAGCATGGAAGGTAATATAGTCAATCTTTCACAATATATCCACTATGGAAATGTTTTGCATAGCTACACATGTACAACCTCTATTGAATTTCTTATTTTCCCAGTAAGTGTGGGTGACAAGGGAGGAAGGGGAAGAATATGTAATTCAAAGTTTTAAAATCAATTCTTTAAAAATATATATTATTATCATTATTTCACATGCAACTGTGAAATAAGATATATAGGCACTGGGGTATAGAGATCCACCATGCTCTAATGGAAAGTTGGAGGGGAATGGGGGAAGATATTGGAGAGAGCAGATTGGGGAAAGTGATAATCAGTGGGATCACTGTTTTGGGGTGGTGAGTAGAGGAAAACTTGAGAGAAAATATGTAACCCAAAATATTGTGAAAATGAATGATGTAAACATAAAATTTTATTAAAAAAAAAAGAAAATCAACATTTGATAAATTCCCAGACTTTCAAGATTTTGTTTAAAAAATACTGAACTTAATAGAAAATTCAACATATAAGAACCAAGAGAAATATAAGGCACATGACAGACTGATTATAAGGGATCCATAAGGAGTGACTGTTTACTTTTTATATTTGTAAAATGTATGTCTAAGATTCTTATCAATAATTGGGCATTTTAAAAGAAAGATTGGGGTAAACCTAAAATGCAAAGCCATTTAGGAAGAGTTTATAAGAGTAAATATTTTAGGTTCAAAAGGAAGAATTAATACCGAGGCATTAGATTGGGGAATAAGTTTAGTAGTTCTAGTAACCTACTTTCATTGGGAATGGGTTTAAAAAGGAGCAATATATATATATATATATACATATATATTTAGAAACATATAAAGGCTTTCTAAATTCTGAAGAAATAAAATGTTAGGAGCATTGGGAGAGAGAAGAGGACAAGGGAGGGATCTTTAGAGCAGAAGGTGAGGGAATAGATAAAATAGGGGCATAGAAGGGTGTTTTGATTTGTGGGAATGGAAAGATAGGGGAGGGATCTTTGGAGGGGGCTAGGCAAGTTATAGGAGGGCAAATTAGTGCGTAGAAGTAAAGTAGAGGAGCCAGGAGGGATAGGAAACTAGAGTTATAATCACACATATAAAAAAGATCAGTAGTAGAATGTTTGGAAAGTATATGTCTATATTTGTGTATATATTTCTTTATATATTTTCACTTTTTTTGATTTATCTTTATCATGATTTTTCCCTTTTATTCTGTTCAGTAGTAAAAGGGTTACAAAAACAAATGATCCTTCATTTTTTTTAAGGTGCTTGGGCACATGGCAATTACTGTCAACTTAGCCTAAAGATTGGCAGGGTGGCCAAGGAGGGGGCTAGCCACAGAATGGAACCTACTTTGTGAGCCTTTTTCCTTTTCTTAGCAAATAGGCCTGCATCTCCAAGGCAGATCTGTGGAGTCTGTGCTGCCCACTCAGTGGATTCTTGGATGGCAGTAGCACCAATGCAATATTTATAGTGCCCATGATCACAATAAGGACTATGACTATAAGTATCACATGACATTCCATCACAAAATATGCCAAATTCTCCAGATAGTGGATAAAATTGATGGTTTTATTTAGACACCAGAAAACCGAATCCCCAAACCAGTAAGCTGATTCTATCATAGTAACAAAGATATTCAGAAGCCATAATAATTGAGAGCTATAGCATCCTTTAGCCTTCCCACAAACCAATAAAAGATCAATACTTACTCACAAAACTCTCTTATCTCCTTGGCTAAGCTCCTCTACCCCCAACTGTCTCCAAATGTCAGACTCACTCTGACCCAGCTTCCTGTGAGTCTAGTGGGCAGAGTTTACTTTCAAAGCAGGGAAGCTTCCTGTAGACTCTAGGGGGCATAGTTTATCTTCACAGCAGGGGAGGTCTTTGAACTCCCTCCAGGTCTATGAAGGGGCAGGGAAGATCTTCAAATTCCTATTCCCATTACAATGGCTCACAGCATGACCAAATAAGGGGAGCCATAGTGGATATGCTGAGAAGGGTGATAACCAGCATGGGCCATGTTTTTACTTGTGAAGAAGGGGGTTGATGGCAGATAAGAACAGATTTCCTTTTTCAAATTAGAAGGGTGCATTTATTTAGTTCAGATGAAGGGGGATAGTAGAGAGAAATATCAGAGCCAAATATAAACAAATGTTGAGTGTGTCCAGCCCAGCAAAGACATGGTCCCTTTTAAGAAAATATTTGCCCCAAGGGAAACAGAGAACATGTTAACTTCTGGCGGGGTCACAAGACTCTGGTGAACTGATAGGCATTAAACACAGGCTTAAACACAGGCAACACAAACATTAACTAAACACAGGCATCTCAGAAGGATTTGGCAAACAAATAACCATTCCCGTTCTGGTTTCAGCCACTGAAGTGGATAAAGAGCAAGATGGGAAGAAAACAGAATGGGCCTAGCAAGGACAAAGAGAATCAAGCAGGCCTAGCAGGGGCAGCTGGCCCCACCACTGCAGTCCCTATACAGGAAATGAATGAAGGGAAAGGGCCAGACTTCAAATGTCAGTGTTGGATGGACTGTCCCCAGCTGAGCAGACCACCACGAGGGTTTCTGCCCTCTTTCCCATTTGCCCAGGAAGACCACCCAGCATAACAGAAGGGGAATTTGCCAAGTGGCTGCTCCAACTAGGGCAGATAGTCACAGGGGGTTTTCTGGGATCATGTGAGGCAAGTCTACAGCCTTTTTGACAAACCCCTAAACATAATGCTTTTAATAATTATATGATTCACTTGTTCAAGGGAGTAGAAATGTTTAGGGCAACTTGGAAATTTGGGGATTTCATGGGAGCCCAGGAAGCCTCAGGAGTGGGATCTGAAAGATGGTAATCAGACAACAAGGGCTAAGCCTACAAAGAGGAGGTGAACCTGTCTAACCTCCTCCCTATGTTGGTGCTCAGGTATGAATATGTAGCAGCAAGCACCCTAGCATTCCCAGGATGGCTGCCAACACAGGTTCTTAGATCTGTTTTTCTAAAGGAAAACAACTCAAAATGGGTTAACAATCTTGCTTTAATGAAACATATGTCATTTACCTAGTTCAGGGGAAAAAGTTCAGCACCCCAAACTTCAGAGAATACAAATGTTACAAGCGGACAAAAAAAATACAGAGAAAGAAATCAGCAGACAGGCTTCCAACTATCTGACCATTACACCCATACCTAGTCAGTGACCAGACAAAGGACATTAACATCTGGGTTTTCAAGCCAGAGGGTTCAATGGCTACCCAGAGTCTCATCTGGTCAAAATACAACTCTTCTCAAAGTGAACTCCCAAACAAAGCCTGACATCAGGGTTTATATAGCCTTCCCCTAGCTCAGAGAATGTGTTTTTTTTTTTTTTTTTTGGGTGGGGGGAGGGTGATTGGGGTTAAGTAACTTGCCCAATGTCACACGGCTAGGTTTTTTATTTGTGTGTGCCTTAAATGTCTGAGGTCGGATCCGAACTCAGGTCCTTCTGACTCCAGGGCCAACACTCTACTCACTGCACCACCTAGCCACCCCTAGCTCAGAGAATGTAACCACCCTTTTGACCCACTGTTCAATCACACAGCAACAAGGTGTGGACATTCCTAAAAACCAAGCCTCCTGCCATAGGCTTCATGTGACCACATTCAGCCTATTGGGGGGCAGAGTATATTTTCAAATCAAGGAAGATTCTCAGAGTCACTTAAGTCTACCAAAGGACCTAGGGGAAGGGAAGATCTTAAATCCCCATTCCCATAACAGAATATAACTACTATCCTCCCATTGCTGCTCAGCCAGAAATACAGCCCTACTGCCCTAGGAGGTGCTGGTGGAGGTGGTGAGACATCTTCCAATGTAGATCCCTAACCCAATGATGAGGAAGTGAGAGAGCAGCAGGGATGGGAGGGAAACCTTCAGAAACTCTGCAGAGAAAATTTCCCTCCCTCACCCCAGTCTTTAGGACACTCATATTTCTCATGCTAAGAGTGGCTGAGTGCTTTGGGTTCTTAAAAAGAAACTCCTTTGGAGGGATGTTTTTGAGCCTTCTGGACCAGTCAGATCCAGTTTGAGTTCTTCTTCAGGATGCTCTCCACTTCTTTCCATCTTTCCATATAATCTTCTTCAGAGTGAGAACTGTTCTTTTCTCCAATGCTGTGAGTATCCATTTTAGAAATTCTGTTAATATTTTGGGGTGTCGGTAAACTAAGGGGTCTGTCACAGTGAGAACTCTTGGAGCTACTCCATCCAGCCTTATACTGCACACCCAGAAGGATCTTTTCCATGTTGCCATTATAGGCTGAGATTGAGGCTGGTGCTGCATTGTGGCCCTTGCTGTTACTGCTGAAGTGCAGCTCCACCCAAGAGCCCTGCGTATTCTCCTTTGATTGGGGCAGGGGCTATCTGCTCTGCACCATGGCCTGGGTCTACATCAGCTGCCATTGGAGGGGGCGGGCTGCAGCCAATATAGCTGCCAACGCTGACCATGACCCTGACTCTGACTACAGGAAGGCCATCATGGTCCATCTGTCAGGACAAGAATTATAAATCAAATATCAAAGCATTTAGTTAGTACACAATAAAAAAGTAGAAAGAGAAAATTCAATGGTTGATTAATTATCAGCCTCCCAATATATGAAGGTTATCATATTCTAAATCCTTTCACAAGCTTTGGCAAACGTTTGACACTATTTTAATATCTTAATGAAAGTGGAAAAATTCAACTCTTCCCATATCACTATCTTTTATCTCTACTATGGCTTGAGATGAGTTAAATGGTACAATGGGCAAAGACCTAGCCTTGGAGTTAGTAAGAGTTGAGTTCAAATTTGGCCTTAGACACTTACTAGCTAATTGACCCTGGGCAAGTCATTTACCCCTGTTCACCTTAGTTTCCTTAATGTGAAAGTGAGCTCGTGAAGGAAATGGCAAACTAATCTAGCATCTTTGTCAAAAAACAAAAAACAAAAGCCAATTAAGGTCAATAAGATTTGGACACAACTGAAATGACTGAACAACAACAACATAGTATAAGATCTTTGATGATATCAACCCTCTTTTATTCATTTTCAAATTCTTATTGAATTCATCGAAGTGTGGTATTATGCTAGACTTTTTCCTATATAGATATAAAAATAGAACCAGCACTTACCTTAAAGGAGCTTATATTCCATTAGGGATGAGAACACATAAACAAATAAATGTTCACACATGATCTGCAAAATAAATATAAACTAATGATGTATGAATTCATCCCCTCAATGAATATCATTGAGAAACTTCTGGGTACATAGCCCTATATGTGTGCTAAGAGAGACACAGAGTTTAGATAAGACATATATGTGGCCACCAAGGAGATTAAATTAAATTCTAGTAGAAGGGACACCGAGATGACAGAGTGAAGCAGGAACTCACCTGAAGTCTCCCAAATTCCCCTTCAAACAACCAAAAAAATAAACTCAAAAAATTCTAGAATGACAGAACTTAAAAAAAAAAACATGGGGGTAAAACAATTTTCCAGGCCAAGACAACTTAGAAAGGGAGAGGAAAGCTCTGTCTCACTGGGATGATAATGGACCACAGTCCAACATAGGTCCCTTGCAGGCAAGCCAGCACCAGCTTGGGGGACACTGAATCTCCAGAGGTGACTTCTGGAGCTCTCAGTCCATGGAAAATAGTGGGGCTAGACAACCGGTAAGATGGAGATTACAGGGAAAACTTTGCTAGCACAGAGTCCAGGACACTTTTGTATTCATTACTCATGAAAGGACCTGGATCCCAGGCTCTGGTCACAATCTCAGGCTGAGGAGGAGCAATAGCACTCTCGACCTTGCAGCTGTAAGTGAGCAAGGATTCTAGTCATAGAATTTAGTTATACTCATAGTCTAGTCATAGGAAAAAAAGAATGCTTGTGATTTAGCAGAGCACAGGCTAGAAGAGCAGACCATACCTCTCCTTTGATCATTTCACCTTGGAAGAATGGAAAAAATCATAGGTTCCCAGAACTAGTTCTGAAAAAAACAGAGTGAAAAAGCTGAATCTTAGGACAGTGCCCTCTCTATATAGCTGTAAAGCAAAAGGTCAGAAAAAAGTCAGAAGAATTACAAAAGTGCTAACATCTTTTTTTCTTTGCCTGGTGGCTTACATTCTGACCTTGGAGAATCACAAATATTGTTTAAATGTCATGAGCCAATCAAAAACTCAGCTGCTTTCTGTCAAATTGGACCATTTATTCTTTAAGTATTCTCTCCTACTCAAAATGATCCCCTTGGCCTTGAAATTAGATTTTTCTGTCATTACTCCCCAATATTGCTTGCTATGCAGACTTATGCAGTGGATGTCATTACTTCTCTCATTATCCCTATATAAAAGGTGAGAACATTTTTTACTCCCCATGGCCATTTACTAACCAATTGTATACTTCAGTCTTTTTTCCTGTGAAATACATAACAGTCTGATTATACCCTCCTCATCTTTGTTCTTTGTCTAGTGACCTCCTTTTTAACCTCCCAACTGTCTCAGTTATTTTAGTAAGTGTGTCAAAGGCTTCTCCACCTCATGTCACACCAACTTTAGGTTTTGAGATATGCTCATCCAATTTTGTTACACTCTAACTACCCAAATCATCAACCTCATTTCCTTCCTGCTTGACTCTTAAGGCTTTATCACGTGTTGGGATAAACAATGGCTATCTATGTTTTCATCTCCTCTTCCACTAGAATTTTGTTGTTTGCTCATTTCTAGCCTATTTCTTGACTTTTAACTGTATGTTAAAGTTGGCCTCTGGGGTAGAGAGGGCACTGTTATTCAAGTAATGTTTCTGGGCTGTAGTTTCCTCCTCCCTAAAATCTGTGATATGCTCCAGGAATCTCAAACTGACTGCCTCTGGCTAAAAGCAGTTCAAAAAACTCCATACTATTAATCAGATTAACATATAATTTGCAAATCTTTAACAAAATACATAAAAATACAATACAACATAGATAATGCTAATTTGTTGTTTTCCAAGTCAATATGCTGTCCTAAGAAATGGGATATGTTTCTATTTGGGTTATACAAAACTGTGTTAGAGGAACTCTGTTTCCTTCCTTCACTAAATCTATGACCCAAGTAGAAGAGACACTGATTGATTTCTTTTTGTATGAACCAGTGAACAATCCACCCCCTCTAAAAGTACTTGTTCTCTTGGACTTTACCCGTGGCTAGTATTGATTTAAAATAATAATAATTACCAAAATCATTAAGTACTTAATAAATGTGCTTTCGCTCTCTCTCTCTCTCTCTCTCTCTCTCTCTCTCTCTCTCTCTCTCTCTTTCGCTCTCTCGCTCCTTTTTTTCTCCCTTCTTTTTTTGCTCCTTCCTTCCTCCTATCCTCCCTCCCTTCCTCCCTTACTTGCTCCCTTCCTCCCTCCCTCCTTCCTTCCTTCCTACCTTCCTTCTTCCTCCTCTCTCTCTTTCTCTTGGGACTTTTCCTAGCTTCTAGACTTCCAAACTCTACTGTCTCTACTTGAAACTTCAGGATTCTGGAAAAAAAAAAAAGGAAAGAGTTCTTAGTGAAAATGAAATATCAGGAACTTTATAAATTAGACAACAATGACTATGACATTTTATAATCTGTAATAGATAAAGAAGGGTACGGCATATTTTGCCTATAAGAGGACAGATATCACAGAACACAGCAATAAGATAGAAAGGATCACGTATCTGAAGTCTCTAGAAGGAAAGTTCCCAAATGAGAGTCATGCAATACTCTCAAAAAGAAACTTTCCACAACTACACAACTGATTTAAGGGGAACAAAAAAGAGGAAGTTACTAAAGAAGTTAATATGGTTAGTCATAGGTTATGTAAAGACATTAAAGATATACAAATATTAGAGATTACAGTAGACTGTTAGTGTAGTGTCAGAAATACTAATATTCTTCATAAATTGAGGCAAATGATGAAATCTAAAGGATTAGAAAAGATATTTCAGTTTTCTTTTATGTGTGTATAGGATTGATGGGATAATAATCAGAGAAAATGAGGGAAAGATTAAAGGAATCAAAAAGTATGTGTTAGGTGTTTATCATTTGCTAATCAACATGCTATAAAAATAGAAAATCAAGATAATCTCTAATCTCTAAGAGTTCATATTCAAATGGAGGTAGATTATGTATACACACGTATGAATGCACACATACACATACATGCCTATATACCCTCATACATATTATGCACATACATATATATGTATATGAGAAAGGTAGTTTACCTATAAGGAGAATGGAAAGATTCAGGGCTCCTTAAGATATGACTTTCATGAGGAAAGAGGGGAAGACTCAAGGATCCTTGGAGTCAATCTTTGTTATAGCTGGAAAGAACCAATAATATAAAGGGTTCAGCTTATGATGGGGCAAATGGTAAGATCTTGAGATCTTTAGTATATTAGTGAAACTGGGGAGGGAAAGGTGATAAGGAGGGTGGAGGGTAAGAGGTTTTGCCAGGGACCTGATCACTATCAGTGACCAGAAACCCTGCCATTCAGTCTGGAAGGAATTCACAAGGCTCAGGCAAACTTTGAAGTCGAGATTGTAAAGTTTATTGCTATGCTGCCCAGCACCACACCGAACAGCGGGCAAGGATTCTTAGGGAACCTGCAAACTTACAGAGATCACAGGCATAGTTTTAAGGTGTCAGTTATGCTAACTAGGTGAGTAAGGGTGGGATCAGGGAGGAGTTAAGTAGTGGTCAGTGCTTAAAGGACCATGCACTTTTAATATCAACTGCGCAGGTGTATTGCCCATGATTCATTGGGAAATAGCTCAAGGGGGGCGGGGCTAGCTGGAGTTGTGGTTTTAGGCCTGACATGTCACTAAAGAGTGCCCAGTCTGCCACCCACCAAGGTCATCAGAGACAGTGTGGGTATATAATTGACTAAGGAGTTACCCTATAGATAAGGTATTGAAGAATTTATGGTGCAGCTGGCCACTCTAACTAAGGGAGATAATATTTAGTGAAGGATTCATAGATCAAGCAGAGATAAACAGGTCATGAGTTGTTGCTGGGCAGAGTGCTGGAAAGGGGAAGGGGCAGAGTCAATGCTCTGAGGCTTGGGGGGTGGAAATGTGATTGTACAGAATGGTTTTACAAATTGATTTTACAGACTTAGATCCCAAAGCACCCCATTTACAAACTGATGTTACAGATTGATATTACAGACTGATGTTACATAGATTGATGTTACAAACATATATACATCCCAAGTACCCCATCAAAACTATGCTATTACATTATTGCTATTTTTCCTTTTTCTTGAACATAAGAGGTAATTAATAAAGCTTTGTTGAATTTGAATTGGATTTTTTTCCCTTTAACTTTTTTTTTTTGCTCTTTACATAATTGCCTTTCAAATCATTTTAAAAGACCTAGTAGGGAAGAACCAGGTAGTATTTTGGCTGAGCAGATTGAAGGAAAAAAAAAGTTTACATCCTCTTACATGCCAAACTGGAAAGATAAAAAACAAACAAACAAACAAAAAACAATCCAGATAGTGTCTTCCAGGAAATACAGAAAGGATTTGCAATTGTTATAAGAGGAGAGAGGGGAAAGTCTTCTTTAAGATCATGGGCTGAGAGTATCTTTTTTAACCATTAGAGAACTATTTCTCAGGTCTAGCTAAAATCCTTCTTATTGGAGACTGTAATTTATTTTCTTTCAGTAATTTTTTCAGTGAATATGAAAATGGACAGTTAATAGTCTGCATATTCTGTAAATCAGATATTTTGTTTTTCTTTCCTCTTTATCCTTGGCCTTTATTTAAAAGAAGTTGAAAAATATGCCCAGTCTTACAGATTACTCATAGTACTCATAGAAATCAAGAACAACAATAAAAATGTATTACTGCATACTTGATTTTATTGTTCTTAACTGGGGCATTTTCCTTTTCAAAAAGTTTTCAGAGTTGAGGTGGCTCTGTGCAAGGAACAAATGGAAATGCTAAGAAATGGCCACAGAGAACACTAGTTTGAGAATAATGAGCTGTCCTATGGAATGCTGAAGCAGCTCTTTCAATCTTTTATTGCCCTCCCTCCCTTCCCTTTCCCGGAATAGGGTTCTGAGGAAGGCTAACTTATACTTTCATTTTTGCTATCTTGCATTACCAGTGAGTTAGAAGGACCATGGCTGGTGAGTAGGGATCTTTTTTGTATATAGGGTGGGATTATTCAAGTTTAGCTTGTGGGATTGTTTCCTGTTAGTAAGACTCAGAGTTCAGAGCAGAAAGACATATTAAGGAATTGCTTTCTGAAGATGGTGCTACTTTTTGAAGCAGGAACCTTTCTTCTGCCAGTTTTATGTAGGGGGAATAACAACAAGCACCCAGGAGTTACATACCATCTCCAAACTTCAGGACAGAAAGGTGGAAGGGGAGTTAACTTTATATTGTTTCTTCATCCTTTTTCTCTAGTTGCCTTCTGAACAAAATTGTTTTGTTATTATTTTTTCTTTCCTGTTCTGTTACTTTCCAGGTGTATGACTGATTAGATTGCTGAAGCTCTATAGGTCTCAGCTTCAGAGAATTTTATTACTGGAAGGGACAGTAAGGATTGTTGTTTCCCAAACTGTCATTTTATAGAGGAGAAATCTGAGGTCTAGTATAGGTTTGCCCACAGTCACATAGAGTTAGAGAAAGAGTCAGAAACAAATCTAGGTCCTGTCCTCTGACTGTTTTCTGACGTCCTTTCTACTATAATTACAAGATTCCAGGATTTTGTTCCAATTTCAGACTTTCTGAAATTGAGGAAGAGAATTCCCTCCACCTTGTACCATGAACCCAAACTGAAAGCTGCCTTACTTTCTTTAACCAATCTCTGTCCTCCTTCTCCCTCCTCCCATTCCACCCCACACTTAAAAAAAAACTCAGTTACGTTCAAATTTCAGTCTGTCAAAGAGATTTGCTTGTGAAAGAGAGTGTTTGCATTTATAGAGAAAATACCTCAGCATATTTCTTTCTGATGTATTTTAAAATCTCTTCTCTGAACACAAGGCAAACAAATTGCAACCATATTCTCTGAATATAGCTCTTGGATCACAGATTTAGAGCTGGAAGGTTACTTGGAGGCTACCTTGTTCACCATCTTTATTTTTCAAATGAGGGGACTGATGTCCACGGAGATTAATTGACTAGGAAATACATGAGGTGAGATTTAGTCAGGTTTTTTTCTAGACTCCAAGTCCAGCATTCTATCCACTACTGTAAACAGCACTGCTTCATAGTACCTCAAAAACCTCATATTCTTGTTTTATAGGAACACTGTTTTTGACTGTCATATTTAGTTTTTAATAATGACTATAACCTGTCAAAATGTGATATAAATGGAAAAATATGACTGTCTCATTTTCTTTGGGCTTCAATTTGATAGAATCATAGAACTTTTGATCCCTTAAATTTCCTTCAGCATATCTGATTCAACCACACATTTTAGAGTTGATGAAATTGAGGCTGATATTAAAAAGAACTATTCACCAACACTTTTAGAAGGCAGTTAAAGCATGGACCAAACATCGGTGTTGCATTTGTTTCCTATACTAACTTTGTTTCTTATGTGTAAAATGATTAAGTCACACAGGGGCATTTCCAAAGGTTTTACTTTTCTGAAATGAGTTGATTTTCTGACAAGATCACTAAACTATAAGTGACACTTCTGTGCTTTTAGCAGGACAGAAGAGTGATGATCCACTTAAGAAAGCAAAGACTGAAGCCACAAAAATATTTAATGATTTTTGTGATGATTTGATTGAGCAAGAGGTTTTAAATCCAAACCAGATAAGGAATATTAAAAAGCAATTTGAATCAATCAAGAAAAGAAGCAGAGACTTGGTTGATACTGTCACTCATTTAAGTGTTCAAACTAGCCAAGTTGTTGTGAAAAGATTGTTGGAAACCTCAAGACAACTGCGTTCAGGTAAGGCTCAATGACATTACGTAAAAGACTCACATCATGTTATCTCTCCATTCATAATCTCCCTTCTACTTAAAACCCAATATCTAACTTCATCATTATTCCAGAAGGCACAGGGAAAATGGATTGATTCCATCCTCAAAGCATTTCAGTTCTGGTGTTCCATCGGCCTCCTTTCACTTTTCTCTCCCCATGGCTTGCTGTCATCATCTTGTTATTATTCACCTCAACCCCTCAATCTTATATTTGGGTTCTGACCTGGTATCTGCCTTTTCCTTAAAGGATTCTTTCTCTTGAGTGTAGGAACTTGGATAATTGAGTCTTTGGAGAGCAATCTATAGGATCTTATCCACCTTTCCTCAGCATGTGATCTTTGGATGCTAGAATTCAGGCACCTCTTATCCTTACCCATATGAGAAGCTATTTGAAGTACTTCTCATCCCTTGCCTTTCATCACCTTATAGAATTTCAGCTCATGGAGCATAGATGTAACAGAAGAGATCTCAAACACTGAATTGGCATTCATATAATTTAATTAGTGCATAAGTTTTGATAACTCAGTTGGCTATTTAAGGTAATTTGAAGAGTAAATAAAGTCCCATTTTCCTGTAACTCAGAAATTGCAGAGAAAGGTGTCTCACACATGTAAGAAACAATGTACTGTCATGGCTAGATTGCTAGATTTATAATAAAGAGGATGATACTATAAATGCTGCCACAAATACTAACGATGTCTCTAAGACAAGTCTCATAAAATATATGAGCTTTAAAAAAACTTTTTAAAAATAACTACTAAATGAATGACATACAGTATATTCAACACAAGTGACAGAAGTTCCCAAACAAACAAAATCATACTCATATTCTTCTCATTTATTTATTTGTTTATTCATTTATTCATTCATTTGTTCATTTCTTTATTTATCTATCTATCTATTTATTTATTTTTGTCTAAGGAAACCAAGCAGTAGATGAAAATTCGGAGCCAGTAGAAAATGCAGGGATGTCACAGGCAGTGGCTTCCCTTTTATCAGGTAACTATGCCTCCAAAGCAAGAAATGACATTGTAACCCATTTCTGTTGCTCTCCTTCTTAAACTGTGAATGAATTTAGAGGGACGTAGTACTAAGCAAAGTTATCCTCACATAAGTGGTGTGATATAAAGGAGACAGTTTGGGGATAGAAAACAGAAGACCTGGGTTAAAGTTAAGGAAGGCTTTTCTATTTATTTGTAGAGTGTATTCATGTTTATGACTTAAAATAACTCAGTCTCAATTGCTTCACCTAAAAAAGGAGCTAATCATTTTGAATCATATTTCTTTTAATATCATTGGGAAGACCAAATAAAATAATGAATTGAGAATTATTCTTATGCCTACATATTGTTGTTTTTCATTGGTTTTCAGTCATATCTTATTCTCTGTGACTCTTGGGTTTTCTTGGCAAAGATATTAAAGCAGTTTGCCATTTCTTTTCCAACTCATTTTACAGATGAGAAAGTTGAGGCAATTTAAGGGTTAAGTGACATGCTTAGGGCCACCAAAGAATAATAGTCTGAGGCCAGATTTGAATTCAGGAAAGTGAGTCTTTCTAGCTTCAGGCCTGGCACTCTATCTACTGTGCCACTAAGCTGCCCCTTACATAATATTATACTTACATAATACAGTATAAACATAAGGAATTGCCCATTACTCTACCACCAACTTTTGTGTTGTTTGTAAATGGTACAATTCACTCCAAACAGTCCTTAAAAATCTTCCCATCTCATTCTAGAGTGAGATGAGTTCATATGATACAGAGCCTATGGGATGGATCTGAGAAATTATTACTTCCATGAGCTTCATATCATCTTATTGTACTTGTTTTGACCTGATTGATTTCATTAATTTTGATTTCTTCTCTTTAGTGCTGCCCATATTTTAGATATCATTTAAGAAATAGCCAGTTTTTATAGAATTTAGAGCTAGAAGGGACTTTAAAATCTAGTATAACCCATTAATTTTATAAATAAGGCAATTGAAGCCCAATGAAGAGAAAAGACTTGTTCAGTAATGTATAAGAAGTAATTACTATAGCTGGAATTCAAATGCAGGTCTTATGACTCAAAACTCAATGTTTTTTTTTTCCATTACATTGTGCAGCATTCTCTTTTAACCAACCAATCTTCTTTTTTATCTTTAACCACGAGCTTTGTTACATACTCTACTTTGTTAAAAGTCTATTTTATTATTATTTTTAAATCAGGGTAACATTTGTCCTTTTCCAATCTTATATCCAGGTAACTTATATCCTATTCATTGAGAAATTTCAAGGATCACCAAAAGAACAGGAATCAGTCCTTGCAACATCCTCTAGCACCCTAGAATTTAACATTCCTCGGTCTGCTAACTTACATCATTGAGGGCACATAGATGCTGTCTTACAAGATCCTGGCTTATTTTGAATTTAAATTCTCTTTTAGCCATTTTTTTAAAAATTTAAGCAAAATAATAATTTCTGGGATTCTCACCATTATTTATGATCTTAATATAAAACAATCAAACTAACATTTACTAAGTTCTTACTATATTCTGTACTAAGTGATGGGAATATAATGAACAAAAATGACATTGCTTATGCACAGTAGGCACTTTCATTCTAATGGGAGGGACATCATGACCACATATAAGTATATATAGAAATGTACACAAGGTAATTTTTGCATGAAGGGTACTACCTGGGGAATCAAGAGGAATTTTATTTTGAAGGTGCTGCTTGAATTAAGACTTGATAGAAACCATGGATTCCAAGAGCTATAGGTGAGAAGATAGTGTTTTAATGCTATTAGTCACTATCAGAGCAAAAGGCCATCTTGGCTTACTGGGTCTGAGAGTGAAAAGAGTAAAGTTTAAGGTAGAAAGGAAGGAAATGTAAAGAAATTTGAATGTTTAAATATTTGATTTGTGAAATAAGAGGCAATAGGGAGTCACTGGAGTCTACTGATCAGTGTACAAACATGGGAAAATCACTTTGATGACTGAGTTGAAGATTCAATTAGAAAAGACAGGGATTTGAGTCAGGATGATGGAATAGAAGGATAATATAATTGGCAGGGAATGAAGTGATAAAGTCATAACGAGGGGATGTGACTGTTTAAGTATAATTGGAGAGAAGGTGTCAAATTGAAGACAAGCCATGGAGATAGATTTGACAACTTACGGTATGGATGTGGAAGGTGAGACAGAATAGCACCAAAATTGCACAAGGATGTCAGTGTCCTCAAAGATAACAGAGAAATTCAGAAGGGGTATAGGTTTTGAAGAAAAGATAGTGATTTCAACTCTGATCATCTTGAGTTTGATATACCTATAAAATATCTACTTCAAAATGTCAAGCAATTAAAATGTCTTTTAGATTATGAGCTCCTTGAGAGCAAAACGTATAATTTGCCTTTTTTTTTTAATCCCCAACACTTGGCATATTGTCTAGAACATAGAATGTGCTTAAGAAATATTTATTGGGTTGTCTGGGTGGTGCGGTGGTGCAGTGAATAGAGCACTAGCCCTGGAGTCAGGAGGACCTGAGTTCAAATCCAGACTCTCTCTGACAATGCTTACTAGCCGTGTAACTTTGGGCAAGTCACTGAACCCCAATTGCCCTGCCTTCCCTCCTGCAAAAAGCAAAAAAAAAAAATATTTATTGACTGATTTACTATTGATTTGTAAATGTAAATCAGGAGAGAAACTTGATTGTACTGTATTTATAGATTTAGGAGTCATCTACACCGAGATAGTAATTGAACCCATGGGAACTGATGAGGGGGAAGAGAGACATGAGACAGAAAGAGACAGGCAGAGAGAGAGAGAGAGAGAGAGAGAGAGAGAGAGAGAGAGAGAGAGAGAGAGAGAGAGAGAAAGAGAATATGCCTAGGACAGAGCTTGTACACTGACACTTAGGGGGAATGATATGGATGATAAGCCAATAAAGGAGTCTGAAAAAGAATAACCAAATATATTAGAACAGAATCAGGAGAGGATAGTTTCACCAAGTAAAGAGAGGGAAGAGATTGGTAAAAAGAGATTGTGAGTTTTAAATGTTCAAATTGTAACATCCAATCTTATTCAAAATAATTTTTTTTAAATAATTTCCTCTCCATCTCTGTTTTCTTTTATTTGTGTGAATATGTTTGTCATTTCCAGAGGCATTTTCTCAGAATGACAGTACATTCTAAGAGAAGTACAAGGTCAAATGATATCCTGCCTTATTAGGATTTGTTTTCTTGCCATTGTAGAGACTCAGGCTATCCAGGCAGCTGAACCCCTAAACAAGATCAAGCTCGTCTCTACAGATTTCTACCATCAACTGAAGGAAGCAAAAGAAGACGAGGTACTATTTTGGATGAACGAGTGTAAAAGGGCAATCAATAATCTTCTCCTATTATAAGGGGTGAAGACTTCTATTGTCTAGAAATGTCTCCAGGGAATCCAAATACTATGTAGAGCTCCCTAATATATTGATGGCCATGCCCAGGATTTCCAGTTTATTTTAGTTCCTAGCTCTGATATACATCCATGTGTTCCCTTTCTGTTTCTCAAGTAAAAATTCTAAGGCTGACTCTCATTCTCACCCTAGGGCCCTGCTTACCCTCCTCCCATTTAGAAGATATAATGTGTCTACTCTGTGACCATCTTCTAAATACTAACAGAAAAATAATTATATTGTTTGTTTTAAAAAGTTTGTTGATTTGGAGAAAATCAGGGAAAAAAAATTCACTTAATCGTCCTACAAGGCCAGCTATGGTGATTGCCACAGAGAACATACAATAGGAAAACAATTGAGTTTATAGAAGGCGAAGATTCAACTCTGTTCCACAAAATCTAGTAAATTCTTTTCAACTCAGAGTACATGTTGAGTATGAATAACTGGGAGAAAATGTAAGAGGGAAACTTGAACTGAATCATGAATGGAGATAAGGACTGTGAGAAGGTGCTTGAAAGTAGCAAATTGATAAAAAAAAAGAAAGTCAGACCATACCAGCTGCCAATAAACTGGCATTATTCTAAAGGGACACAAAATGAATGGATTTCATGAACCACTGATAAAATCATAGGCTCATATGAGAATAATAACAACAAAAAGAGAGGCCAAGAGAAGGAATATTAAAAAAAGATCACTGATAGAAGAAGATGACATGATGAGTCTAGATAGTGGAAAGAAGACATCCCTGCTCAACTCTTCCATAAGCAGGTTTTTTGTTTATTTATTTTTGCAAAGGAAAATTATCTTTGGACCAAAAGAAACATAAAAAGTCTAACAGGAAGTTAATAGAAAATATAAATATGGGAGAAATATAAAAGCACTTATTGTCTTTTATAAATTCATGTTGCCTTGCCTAGATGATCTATGACATGGAGTACTGAAGTAGGAAATATGATGACTGGGTCATTACTAGTGATCTTTTAATGATATTGAAGAAGAGGAATATGGTAGGAATAGAGAAGAACATATCATGTATCATTTTTTTAAAAAAGCATAAATGTAGGGTACAAACCATAGGTCAATTGCAGCTAGATTTTAGTTCTTAACAGAATTCTAGAATCTATTTTTCAGTAGATGGTGACCACAGGGGAAAAGAAAATAGAAATCACAAAAAGCCAGCATAGTCATAAAAAAGCTTATACAAGAACATACCAGTTTTTTTTAATATGTTTTCTAATTCAGTAGATGAAGAAAATATTGTAGGCCCAAAATGACACAATCATAATCATAAAAAAGTTATGCATGGAATATATCATAGAATTAAAAATGATAGATGGGATAGATGATGCACTTAAATGCATTAAGGTATAGGTGTATGAGTGGACCCAAAGAGTGACCATAATGTGTAGTTAGAATCTAAACTTCTTCTTACTGGGTAACATAAGCAATAACTTGTTGATTCTCTAGAACTCAATGGAATACATTTCTTCCTCAGGGTAGGTATACTCCTAAGAGATCTGAGTGTTTTTCTAATATCTTCAGCACAAACCCTATGGGAAGACTTGTATGAACTTATGACACTGTTGTGAGTGGAACAAGAAAAAATATAAAACTATAACTATGGGGGGCGGCTAGGTGGTGCAGTGAGCAGAGCGTCGGCCCTGGAGTCAGAAGGACCTGAGTTTGGATCTGGCCTCAGACACTTAACGCACACACAAATAAAAACCTAGCCGTGTGACCTTGCGCAAGTTACTTAACCCCAATTGCCCAGCAAAAGTAAAACAAAACAAAACAAAACAAAAAACTATAACTATGATAAAATGTACTCATCTATGAAATAGGTGATGATAGCCCCTACAATACATGGTTGTTGTGAGATAAAAGAAGATGACATTTGTTAAGGGTTAAACATTAAAGTATAATGTAATGCTAGCTATTAAGGTAATGCTAGCTATTAATGTCAGTAAAAATAATTGCATAAAGCTAAATATATGTAATTATAATGAATAATCTTGGCACTTAATAAGATATACAAATTGTATCACATTCCTTTCATTGTAGAGATGAAGAAGCTAATGATATGATTATTATTACATGTAGTAACTGTATGTATTCAGTTTTCTTTTCTTTTTTTGGTCTCTCTTATAAGGCAAGGCTCAGTGAGGTTGAGGGAAAGCAGAGGCGTATCTAGAAGCAATAATGATTTAAAGATAAAACATTTAAAATTAAATGAAATAGGAGGGGGTTGAACTATGTAAAAATTAAGTTCATTTTTTAGCTTTAACATCTTTTGAGGAAGGAGTGGATTGATAGAAATTTGAGACTTAGGGAAACTGAGGGGGAATTGAAAGGGTGAAGCCTCCTAAACAGGGGAAATCAGTAGTCTGATATATTAGGAATATTAGATTACATTGGTAGTATTAGATTATATGTAGTGGAGTAATGGGTATATAGGTTGTGCACTGGAGAGAGGTCTGACCCTGGAGTAAGAAAGGAAGAAAGATTCATCTTTCTGAGTTCAAATCTGGTCTCAAATACTTACTAGCTGAACATTTCATTAAACCTTGTTGGCATCAATCTCCTCATCTGTAAAATGAGTTGGAAAAGGAAATAGAAGACCATAGAAGACCACTCTAGTATCTTTGCCAAGAAATCCCCAAATGAAGTAATAAAGAGTTGTACATGACTGAATAGAAAAAGTAGAGCAATGGCAATTGAAACCCCTTCTTACAATTTTCCTATAGTAATAAATCAGGCAGATATCTTATGATCATTTCTTAGGATCATTTAGGGTAACAAAACAGTCTGGTTTGTGGAAGTGAAAATGCAAAAAGATGTGGTCAAGTCATTCTATAAACAAATAAATAGATATAATTTCTTACAGATATATGAAGTCATGGAAAAGGGAAAGCGTACACGCCTGGCCCTCATCATCTCTAACACTGAATTTGACCACCTAAGTGAACGAAATAAGGCTCAATTTGACATACAGAGAATGATGGAGCTACTTAATGACCTGGGCTATACTGTGGATGTCAAAGAAAACTGTACATCATTGGTAAGGTCCACAAGGCCACAACACCATTGCCCATACCTTCCCTTTCCCCAAAAGTCAATGAGTCACCAGTATGTGCACCTGGGGGAAGCCATCTCATCTCCTTGTGTTTTTTCCAACTTATATGAAAGTTATGTAGTGCAGGAGTTAGAATTTAGGACCTATAGTCAGAACTTGAGTTTAAATCCAGCCTTAGACACTTATAGCAGTGCTACATTGGGCAAGTTACTTAACTACTGCTTGCCTCAGTTTCCTCTATTGTAAAATGGGGGGAAACAATAATTCCACCTACTTCCCAGGATTATCATGAGCAGCAAAGGAGATTATATTTGTAAAGTGTTTAAAGTACTGTTTGGCTCATAGGCGCTACATGAATGCTATGTATTGTTATTGTTGTTATTTCTTCCATGCAAATTCTTTTGTCAGTAATACTCAACCGTATCATCTGATTTATTTACACTAGCCCTTCAGTCAATAATTTTTAAGTATCTCTCAGGAAATGAAATCAGTGTTGAAGGAGTTTGCTCGCCGCCCAGAGCACCAGTCCTCAGACAGCACCTTCCTCGTGTTCATGTCTCATGGCACCAACGATGGAATCTTTGGGATCAAGCATAAACAGGAAGACCCAGATATCCTAGCCAATGATACCATCTTTGAAATTTTCAATAATAGTAAATGTTACAGACTGAGACATAAACCAAAAGTTATCATTATTCATGGATGCCATGTAGGTGAGTTTTTTGGGTTATTATGCTAAAATATGGCCAGCAATTTATCTGCAACTTTGAAGGAAGGTCTATTCTATCCCAGTGAGAAATAAGCAACTATCTAGCCATAAATGTATTTACCATGCCTTAGAAGAACCACTGAGTTACATATGGAGTTACATGTCTCACATATTGAGAACTTTTGTACCTTACTGGTAATTTGTGATATGTCCAACAGAGATTCATACTTGAGTTTGAATTTTTCTTCATTCCAAATAAATGTATTCCTTCACAATGGTAAAAATAGATGAACTCTGTGCATGTGAATGTGCAAGCATGTGTATGAATATTATCTGTAAAATATGCTTCCAAGGATAATGCACTACTTTTGTAATTATTGTAATGTTACTATGACCAAAGCAATTAACATCATTTTTGCCCAGATGACCAGAGAATGGTTTCACAACAAGGTGCACTGGCAACTTCAGCAGGCAGCAGTGTCCAGTCCTCCAAAGATGAAAAAAATATTTTTTCAGTGGATGCTACTAGAATAGCCCATGTGGAGAAGGACTTTGTTTGTTTTCGCTCTACAGATCCATGTAAGTGGCTTCCCAGAAGGGAACTTACAATTCTTTGGCTAGTATTCATACACTGACCTTAAACACTCTTTCTTTTGCCCAATCAGAAAACTTATGTCTCTATTATAATGGGAGACTAGATTATATGGAAGATTGCGATCTAATGCCCTTGGTATTTTAGTGCCCATTTTCTTGCTGCCTTGTTGATCACAAGGGGACTTCCCAAACCAATAGGACTGTGATGATGATAAAGATAAGGCTGTTGAATCACATAAAACCATAGAGAAAAAAGAAGAAAAATTACAGGCAAAACAATTCAATAGAATCAAGGAATTTCCAAGTTGGAAGAAACCTAAAGTATCGTCTACTAAATCCATGCCTGAAAAAAAGAGGCCCTTCTACAAGATCCATCATTTAAAGAACTCTAATGTGGGGAAATCATTACCTTCTGATAGACCCATCCAACTTTTGGACAGTTCCACACAAGTTTTTTGCTTGTTTGTTTTTCTTATACCCAACTAATTTCTCTTATTTTCAACTTCCTATCATTGCTCCTAGTTCTTTATTACAGAACCCATTAAAATAAACTGAATTGTTCTAACATCCTGTAAATAATGAAGACAGTTACCATGCTCCTTACCCCCAAGTTCCTCCCACCCCCTCCCCCGAGCTTTCCTTATTCAGGTGTAACACCAATGCAATTGTTACAGCACCAATGGTAACTATAAATATGCCAGCATAGTTCTGAATCACAAAATATTGCAGACTCCATATAGAAGACAGAAGCAAAACAGTTATACAGATACCCAATGTCAAATGCCAACAGAAAAACAAATGCATCATTTACAAAGAAGTTAATACACCATAACATAGCAGAAGGCAACACCCTCCCACAGTCTTCCCACAAACAAACCCTCACAAGCCTAGCTGTCTCTTTGCCAGCATCCTCTCTCCTTACTCCTTTCTAACTGCTCTAACTCACAGCTTCCTCTGGGCTCTGCTCCACACATTTGGCAAACTACTCCTACCACAGGGTTCATGTGATTACATTCATCCTATTAGAGGGCTGGGAAGATCTTTAGAGCAGGGAAGATTTTCAAATTCCCTTAGGCCTATTAAGGTGTAGGGAAGATCTTCAAATTCCCATTACAATTACATCAGGCTAAACATTTTCAATTACTTCAAACAAAACTTCTGGCTCTTTCTCATTCATGTTGTTTTCCTTTGGATATTTTCCATCTTAGCGAATTTCCTTCTTCAAATGCGTGTATTCTAGCATTTAAGAGTTAAAAGAACCACACTAGCAAACACAACAACAGCAACAATAACAACCGAGTTTGATGGAAGATATGACATCAGTAAATGTAGATGTCTCTGGTCAGTTATTAGCATCTAGCATTAGAAAAAGGGATGGGAATGATTCTCATGAGCAGTTGTTGGGATAGTTTTAATGTGTGGAGTGAAAATTCTTACCTAGTAAGTTTATGCAGTGGGGAAAAAAACATTCTAATAAATGTTTTAGTCAGGTTATTGCTCAAATATCATTTACAGTATTTCTAAGATATTTGATTACTAGATGGAATTCTTTGCCATAAGCTTATTTTAATATACCACATGGATCAGGCCCTGGGATATTTGATGGTTACTGGCTATGTAGCATCCTAGAGCTACCTGAAAGAAAGTACAAAATGCTCTGAGGTTATCAGGGAGAGGACACTGTTCTATCCCATTAACTCTTCATGCTTCTAGGTGGTACAATTTATTTCATGACTAAAAGATATATTCAGGATGCCTTTATCCCATCACAGTGTTTCTAAAGGTCCCATCTACTGGCAATGCTTGTCTCTTCTCTGAATCTGTTCTATCTATCAATATTGTATCTCATCATGTAGACATAACAACATGAGGCCAGCTCAAAGATAAATAGATGGTATGCAACAGTATATAGTTGTAGAACCAAGAAAAGGAACAAATTAGAATGGATGTTCAATATAGGTTGTACATATGTAGTCACACAAAACATTTCCATAGTAGATATCTTGTGAAAAAGTAACCATATTTCCCTCATCCTATCCCACCCCCACAAATTCTATTTTCTACATTGACCCTGCCCCTTTTCAAAAGTGTGTGCTTCTAACTCCCCCCAATTCTGCCCTCCCTTTTATCATCCCCACTCTTATCCCCTTCCCCCCTACTTTCCCATGGGGTAAGATACCCATTGGAGCATGTATGTTTTTCCCTCCTTAACCAAATTCATTGAGAGTAAGGCTGACCCATTCCCTTTTGCCTTCCTGTTCCTCCCCTCCATTGGAACAGTTTTCTCTTGCCTCTTTTATATAAGATAATTTACAATTTCACCAACAATGCATTAGTGTTCCAATTTTCCCACATCTTCACCAGCATTTATAATTTTCTTGTTTTTTGATGTTAGACATTCTGATAGGTAAATGTTTTGATTTGAATTTCTCTAAAGAGTAATGATTTGGAGCATTTTTCATATGATTATAGACATCTTTAATTTCTTCCTCTGAAAACTGCCTGTTCATATCCTTTGACAACTTATCAATTGAAGAGTACTTGCATTCTTATAAATTTGACTCTCTGTGTATCTTTTAGAAATGAGGCCTTTATCAGAGTCACTGGTTGTAAAAATGCTTTCCCAGTTTTCTACTTCCCTCCTAACTTTGGTTGCATGGCTTTGTTTGTACAAAAGCATTTCAGTTTAATGTAATCAAAATTATCCATTTTGTTTTTCATTATGTTCTCAATCTCTTATTTGGTCACAAATTCTTCCCTCCTTCATAAATCTGACACATAAACTCTCCTTTGCTCTCCCAGATTGCTTATGGTATCAGCTTTTATACCTAGATAGTGAACCCGTTTAGAATTTATTTTGGTATATGGTGTAAGATATTTGTATCTGCCCAGTTTCTGCCATTCCAGTTTTCCCAGGAGTTTTTGCCAAGTAGTGATTTCTTATCCCAGAAGCTGGAGTCTTTTTTTTTTATATAGTTTTTGTTTTTCATTAAACAAGTTGTTAGTTTCATGTATTGATTTTGGGCAAGGGGTATTCCGTAGGATCACTATTTTGGGGTAGGGGTAGGGAAAGACAGCATAAAAATTTGTAATTCAAAATCTTTTGGAAGTGAATGTTGAAAACGAAAAATGAACAAAGTGTTAAAAAAAAGGAAGTAGACTTGAGCTCATCCCCATTCCTCCTGAAAGTACACCAAGACAGGTGTAGTTAGCAGGCATGTCATTTTACTCCAACAAAATCCAAGTAGTTTGGCACTTTCTAAATCACAATATTGCATCCTCCAAGTCGGTAGTTTCATTATACTGATGTCGGATTATCCCCAGATACCCTTACAAAGTGATAATTATTCTGGGTTCAAGGAATATACTTTGTTACTTATAACCTCTATTAATAAAATGTTGATTTCATCCTGTGATTTATTTGGTTACACAATACCTTGCACAGTGATGGTCTGATAATCCAAAAATTAATGTTTAGTAGAATAAAATAAGATTCAGTTGAATTGTACTGGTTCTTCTATTTTCTTAAGTCAGACATAAAGTAATAAAATAAATAAATAATAAAACATAAAATAAAGTTACATCTCATAGTGTAATGATAAAAATGAAAATCAGGACCTTGAATCTTATTATACCAATATGTTTAGATTACATTTCTTTGGAAGATGATCGAGTGGGTTCCCTTTTCATCAGCCTGCTAATTGATTGCTTTCAACAATACTCCTGGTGCTGTCATGTGGAAGAAGTTTTCCGTAAGGTTGGTAGACTCTATTTGGAATTGTCCTCTGCTAAGTGAAAAAAAAAAACTGTTTTGTTTTTTTTACTTCAGATTTTCTTGTAGAACTCTTTCCAAGACATCCAGTACAGAGCCAGATCAATATTCCCCCCAAAAATTAATGGAATAGTTATTTATTCTAATAATTACACTTCTCTCCTAGGAGCTATAGAAAAAAATTGAATTGTTAGTAGATATGCCTGAGAAAAACATCAAAGATTTATATTTATCCTATAATTATTTTCATTATGAAATATAAACTAAATATAGTTTGCATTTATTGTCATTTCATTCTCTTTACTGAATTTCTCTCCTGATTTTCTGGCACCTCCTCCTCCTATTTGCCTAGTGACCAGATATTGGCCCCAGTATATAAGCTCCTTAATATAATGATGTGACAGAAACTCTGATTCCTAATTTTACCTCATCCCTCATTTTATTTTTGGAAAACTCAAGCTGTATTTTCATTATTGCTTAAACAAAATTGATTTTCCTTCCAGATGTTTACAAATGTCTCTTAATTACTTCAGGTCCAGAAATCATTTGAGACTTCACAGGATTTACTCCACATGCCCATCATTGAAAGGTTATCCATGACAAGATACTTCTACCTCTTCCCAGGAATTTAAATCTATCTAATGACACCAGACATTTCCAAATTAACGTAAATGGTTCCAAGGGATTGGACCCAAGGTTTTCTTACTCAGAATCAACAACTGCAAGTCTTCCAAGCACATAGAAGAGTTGGTGGTGGGTCTATTACCTTGCTGGCTGGTAAACTCCAATTTCCTGTGTGTCATTTGTTGATGTTCAGAGTAACGTCAATCTGATTTAATTTTTCTTTGGCCATTACATATTGTAAAGGTGATGATGAATTTAACATTGTCCCAAACACTTATGATTTTGACCTGACAAATTAAGGCCTGATATTCAGATTTTGGAGGTACTCATGGAGGGAAGAAATCATTATGTTGTTGATTTCAAACTGGTTCTTAAGTCAATTTTAATCCAGGGAGCTTCCCAATACTTAAAGTCACAATTATGATTTGTGATCCAGCAAACTAACATGTAAAATGGTCCTTGCTTCAGAATTGTGAGGCCCATTTCACAATCTTATTTGGGAGAAATATAAGTGCTGCTAACATATTGTTTAAATTAATTAATGTGCTATCTTCATTACTATTTCAAATCTTCATCTTAATTAGGTAGGACCATATCATCATGCTTTTATAAAGGTCTATATTTTAGCTAATACTGTCCCTGTGCCATGATTTCCCCTGGTATCACACTTTCTTATTGTTCCCTTCTTTGTTTTTATCTAGAATAGTCCTGAAGCATTTGAATATACCAGAAGGACAGTTCCTTTAACAGAATTTTATTTTTCCCATACTTCAATCTTCATAATTCTTTTCCCACAAAATGATTATCCTCATTTCTATATTTTTGAACACACATTTTCCCAAATCTTGTAATGCCATATCAAATATACTCATCCTACAAGCCCTGTCTAAAATTTCACATCCTCCAAGAAGTTTTCTATGATATTTCAATACATCCATACATTTAAAATCACATTTTGGTGCACTCGGTTACAATATATTCAGGGGTTGCCAAGCTATAGCCCAAGGGTCAAATCTACTTAGTGAGGTAATATTTTTACATATTTTAAGATGAAATTTTTTTTAACTGTATTTAAAACATTTCTGGGGGGTGGAGCCAAGATGGCAGAAAGGAGGCAGTAACCTTGCTAAGCTCCTCTGTCATTAGACCTTAAAAAGTGAATCTGAACAGATTCTGGGGTGACAAAATCCAATTGAAGACAGAGTGTGGCAGAATCCAGCCCAGGAAATTGCCCAGTGCGTCTGGACAGGATGAGCGCTGAACATGTGGGGTCTGCACAGCTCAGACTTAAGAGCAGACAAGCAGACTATACCAGACAGAGAAAAAGCCCCAGCCTGCAGACTTTCCAAAGATGAATCAGTCATCTTGCCTTCATCTCAGGAGTGGGCAGGACTAATCATTGGAGCCAAGTAGGAGAGTTGGGCCCCCAGCTGAGAAAGCAGCTTCTCCTACAGCTTTCGGCCCCCAGCCTGGAAGATTAGAAACTGCCTGGCTGTATAATACAGGGGCTAGAATGGCAAAGTAAATTCTAGTGCCTCTGATCCTCCCATCCCTCCTTCATGAAGTAGAAAACCCAAAGATAAGTCTCCCACCCAGATTGAAATCCCAAGTTAATGAAATAGCCTCAGGCTTGGGAGTCTCCAAGAAGGGGTGTAACTGAGACAGCCAGGAATCTGAAGAGAAGAGAGGGAGGGGTCCCAACAAGCTGCACCTCACCTCACCAACAAAATCCTACTTATAGCCCAGGGGTATAGAGGCAGAAATCTGAAGTGGTCAGATTCACCCCCACAGAAGCATCTACATCCCTCTCTGACATCCCTGCCTTAGCCACAAACTAAACGTCCAGGACCTAAGCTCATAGCCTGAGAAATTAAGAAATAGGAAATCACAATGGGAAGGAAGGAAGCTGAGAAGGAGAAGGGGAAGGCAAGAAAATCAATCCGAGCTTACTATGTAGGTCAAGAACAACCAAATACACAGGACAATATGGACTCTCTAACCACACCTGAGACCACAGAAGGAAATATGAACTAGTCTAAAGCCAAAATAGTATTGTTGGAGGAGCTTAAGAATGATTTTAAAGACCAAATCAGGGAGGCAGTGACCAACTTGGAAAAAAGTCTCAGTGAAGTAACTGGAAAAATATCTCCCTAAAATAGGACCTTTAAAAACTAACTGAAGACTATAAATTGCTAAAAATTAGAGTAAATCAAATTGAAACTCAGAACTCTATGATGCAGCAAGAGTCAATCAAACAAAACAAGACAATTGAAAAATTGGAAGAAAATGTAAAATATCTCATTAAAAAACAACTGACCTAGAGAACAAATCCAGGAGACATAATTTAAGAATTATTGGTTTACCAGAAAGCCATGATGAAAAAAAGCAGCCTAGACAACATCCTCCAAGAGATTTTCAAAAACAACTGTCCTGAGGTCCTGGAATCAGAAGATAAAATAGTTATTGAAAGAATTCACTGGACTCCTCCTGAAAGAGATCCCAAACTGAAAACTCAAAGAAATATAGTAGTCAAATTCCAGAATTACAAGATTAAGGAAAAAATTCTCCAAGCAGCCAAAAAGAAACAATTCAAATATCGAGGAACTACAGTTAGGATCACACAGGACCTAGCAGCTTTTTTTTAATTTATTTTTTATTAATTAAACAAATGCTTTATTAACTTCTGGTTTACATCATTCATTTCCACCAGATTATGAGTTACATTTTCCCCCATTTTTCCCTACCCACCACCCCAGGATAGCAGTCCCTCTAGATATCTCCTCATCCAATTTGCTCTCTCCCATATCTTCTCCTATACCCCCTTCAACTTTGCCATTAGGGCAATGTGAATCTCTGGGCCCCAATGCCTGGACATCTTATGAAACATTTAATTTTAAAACTTCGATTTTCAGATCCAATCCCTTCCTCCCTTGTCACCCACTCCCTCTGAGAAGATAAGCAATTCAGTATGTGTTATACATGTATAGCTATGCAAAACATTACCATAGTAGATATATTGTAAAAGACTGCTTGTCTTTCCCTCCCACCCGTCTCACCTCCCACCTGGTCCAATCCCTACTTTGATCCTGTCCCTCTTTGATAGTGGGTACTTCCAATCTCCTCTCCCCTCAGAATGTCCTCCCCTCCATCATCCCCCCTCTCATCCTCCTTTCCCCTACTCAGGAGAGTGAGTGAGGGTAAGATATTCCATTTAGTATGTAAGTGGTTCTCTCCTTGAGCCAACTTCAATGAAAATATGCTTTTGCCTTTTTGCCTTCCTGTTCTTCTCCTCCCCTGCAACTACTTCCCCTTGTCTCTTCTACATGAGATAGTTTACCCTACCCTGTCTCTCTCCATCTCCTCTTGCCACTTTCCTCACTCACCTCTTGACTTCACCCCTTAAGAATCATCCCTTCCTTGGGGCGCCTAGGTGGCACAGCTAGCAGAGCGCTGGGCCTGGAGTCAGAAGGACTCGAGCTCGGATCTGGCCCCAGACACCCAACACACAAACAAAAACCCATCCGTGTGACCCTGGGCAAGTCACCCAACCCCAATTGCCATCCAAAAAAAAAAAAGAATCATCCCTTCCCATTCAAATTCAACCTGTGCCCTCTATCCATGTATAACTGTGAACATATGCCATGTCCCCTTCTTCAATTATTTTCATAATGAGAAAGGTTTCATCAAACACAGTTATTGTTTTTCCATGTAGGAATGTAAATAGTACAACTTTGAAAAGTTCCTTTTGATTTCTTTTCCTTGATTACCTTCTCAAGCATCTCTTGCTTCTTGCATCAGAACTTCAAATTTTTTATTCAACTCTGGTTTTTTCAACAAGAATGCATGAAAGTTC
The DNA here is from genome assembly GCA_011680675.1 of Gymnobelideus leadbeateri. Lineage (NCBI taxonomy): Eukaryota > Metazoa > Chordata > Mammalia > Diprotodontia > Petauridae > Gymnobelideus > Gymnobelideus leadbeateri. The sequence goes on from WOXC01007541.1 coordinate 519,863, forward strand.
TCTATTCTGCTGAATGACCATATTTTCCCTTGAGACAAGATACTCAGTTTTGCTGGGTAGGTGACCCTTGGCTTTAATCCCAGCTCTTTTGCCCTCTGGAATATCATATTCCATGCCCTTCCATCACTCAGTGTAGAAGCTGCCAGATCGTGGGCTATTCTGATTGTGTTTCCACAATATTGAAATTGTTTCTTCCTGGCTGCTTGTAGTATGTTCTCCTTGATCTGGGAGTTCTGGATCCTGGCTATAATATTCCTAGGAGTTTTCTTTTTGGGATCTTTTTCAGGAGGTGATCAGTGGATTCTTTCAACCTCTATTTCCCCCACTGGGTCTAAAACATCAGGGCAATTTTCCTTGAGAATTTTTAAAGGATGATTTCTAGGTTACTTCTTTGATATGGCTTTCGGGTAGTCCAATAATTTTTAAATTGTCTCTCCTGGATCTATTTTCCAGGTCAGTGGTTTTTCCCATGAGATATTTCACATTGCCTTCTAATCTTTCATTTGTTTGGATCTGCTTAACAGAATCTTGATTTCTCATAAAGTCATTAGCTTCCATTTGCTCCAGTCTAACTCTGAAGGAATGAATCTCCTCAGTGAACTTTTGAGATTCTTTTTCCATCTGGCAAATTCGACTTTTTAAGGCATTCTTCTCCTCATTGCCCTTTTGGCCCTCCTTTGCCATTTGAGTTAGTCTATTTTTTAAGGTGTTGTTTTCCTCAGTCAGGCTGTTGACCCTCATTTCATACTTTTCTTGCATCCTTCTCATTTCTTTTTCCAATTTTTCCTCCACTTCTCTTATTTGATTTTTAAAGTCCTTCTTAAGGTCCTCTATGGCCTGCAACCCGCTCATGTTTTCCCCTGGGGCTTTTGGAGCAGGACTTCTGACCTCACAGTCCTTTTCCCGCTCTATGCCCCCAAAATAGGAGTCTAGGGTTGCATTTTTCTGTTTCCTTTGCCTTGGCATGTTGCCACTTAATTACTTGACTTTTGGGCTTGTTGCCACACTATGGCTTTAAGGCCAGATAGAGGAATTTTCGTCCCGAACGTGTGGGGGGGCAACTTCCGTTTCTAGCAAGCTGTAAACCCACGCACGACTTCCACCCTAGATCACAATCCAGATCCAGGGAGGTTTAAAGCAAGAGTGATTACCCCCCCAAGACTGATCGCTGGATCTCCCTACACTTGCAGGCCAGGAGCTGGAGCTGCCTCTGAAAACTACAAAATGGTGTGTCTCCTCAGTGGCTTCTAGCCCCCAGGAGAGGAAGCCAACGCATTCCCCAAATACTGGTCCCAAAGTCCATAGGACACTAACCTCTTACTTTGTTCTAGGCATGTCTATGTTGATAATTCTGGAGTCGCCACAGCTGCTGGTGTTCTGGGGTCTCTCCAGCTGGCTGCTGGCCCTGCCGCCCTGGAGCTAAAACCTCGGCTCACCTCGGCTCTGCTCCCCACGCTCTGTGCACTGCATGCTGCCAGCTCCCAGACTGCTGCGCTGGTCCTTCCTGCAGGGCTGCTGGGCTGTCCTCAGTGGGAGGTTAGCTTCTCTGTGTCATTCTCTGGGTGCTGGGGCTCCAGAAGTTGTTCAGAGTCTCCTTTTACATAGTCTGGGGGGAATCTGGGGGCAGAATGGCTTGGATGAGCTGTTTCTACTCCGCCATCTTGGCTCTGCCTCTGGAAATTGAAGTTTTAAAATCAAATGTTTTAAAAATATATATACCATTATTAATAATATTTTACATATAATTGTGAAATAAGATATGCAGGCATTGGGGTACAGAGATTTACCTTGCCCTACTGGAAAGGTCGAAGGGGGTATGGGAGAAGAAATGGGAGAGAGGAGATTGGATGAGGGGATATCCTTTGCGACTGCTATTCTGGGGTTGTGGGTGGGGGAAAAATGTGTAAAAATTGTAATTCAAAATCTGGCAGAAATGAATGATGTAAACCAGAAGTTAATAAAGCATTTGGGGAAAAAAATTAAGAATCTTTGCCTCCACATTCAAAGACTGACTGCCAAGGTGACTGTCAGGTGGGGTGAGAGGCTCTGACCTTACAAGTTTGATAACTATTACACCTCCTACTTTAAAAAAAAATTCCTCTTTTAGAGGACTACATCTGTAGTGTGCCTGATACTGAGAACGAGATTATTAATTCCTTAGACATTGTAAACTCAAAGTCCTCTAATGAATAAATCAAAAAGTTTTAGAAACTGAGTATGGCTGCTCTTAAAGACCTTGAACATCAGAATTCCACATGGAGTGCTTGAAGTAAATGGAACTACTTATAATCATTCCCCAAAAGGTTGCTACATATCCACTGACTAATCTTCAATAGATTTCTATACAGAAGTTATCAGGGCCATTGCCAGTACTCAATTTCTCTGTGGAGGTCATGAGAATATGCCCAAAGAAGGATAAAATTTAGAACCCTAGATTACGTTCCCTTATCTCCTTCACTGGTGATAAAAATAAAATACAAATAAAAGTGGCAAGTCCTACTATTTAATGGAATGTCCACATAGATGAGACCTTAAAACTAATTATGTTTGTGTCACAAACTGTACTAAATGCTGGAGATACAAAGACAAAATTGAAACACCTGTTGCTACGCAGTTAACCAGTTTGATAATTTGCTGTCTTTCATCTTTGATTACCTTGGACCTTTGTCATTCTGATAACCACAAAATACTAATCCTTTCCCCTCAGTCTTCCTTTCTGCTTTCTCTTCCACTGCCAAGCCTAGTTGGCTTGAACCTGAACACAGTTGGAAGAAGTCATTTCACAACTGTTTTCCTTTTAGTACATAATTTTACTTCCTACTTTATAGATAATATCCTTGAGCTCTCTATTCTCTACTAATCCCTCCTCAAACCCTCTCTATATCTTCAAGGATGCTTTCCTCTTTCATTCTTGTCTAAGAGGGTGGAAGTTGTCCTTCTCTTTGTTAAGGTGAAATATACCACTTTCACTTCCACTTCCTGTCTAATTTAGGAAATTGCTTAATTGATCACCAATCTACACTCTTTCCTCCTCTCATTTTTAATCTCTCTTTATCCATTCATTTTTTTCCATTACCTACAAAAATTTCCATTCCTTTCTTATCTATTAAAAAATATTGACCCTGCCACTCCTTTAAATTGTCTTCTGATAACTATTTTTCTCTCACTACTAAACTTCTGAAATTAATAATCTACATCTATTGGTTCCACATCTTCACCAGGCATTCTTTTCTCAAACCCTTTAATTTGATTTTCTCACCATGTCTACTGAAATCTCTTAAAAATCATTCATTTTTTCAGATATTCTTAACTTCATATTTGTCTTTCTCCTAATCTCTTGCATAATTTGTTGTTTATCTTTTAAATTGTTTTCTTTAACCAATATGTATTTGGAGTCTAAAATATGTTTTCCTGGAACCAATCTATGGATTTTTTTAGTAGTTTCCTTTTATTGTTTCTTTAACTCTGATGTTCAGTGTTATTTATTTTTAAATTTTTTCTGGGAAATCCATGGTCCTCACCTTGTCTGTATGAATCTTGTTTTTAAGATCAATGCTTTTGGGGAAGTTAGGTGGCACAATGAATAGAAGACCAGCCCTGGAGTCAGGAGGACCTGACTTTAAAACTGACTTCAGTTACTTAACACTTATTAGCCATGTAGCTTTGGGTGAGCCACTTAAGTCCAATTGCCCTGCCTTCTCCCCACCCAAAAAAAAGATCAATGCTTTTCTTTGTATACAGAGATCAGTTGTTCTAGTATTATTATGAATGCTTTTGCTTCCCTTCTAGATTTTATTTAAATTCAATATATTTGTACTCCAAATTTTCTGTCCTCTCTTTCAGCTTTGGAAAGTCTAGTGCATTCAAGTTTTTTTTTTCTATTTTGCTAATTACTTTTCCTATGCAAGCCATTTTTCCCCTTATGACTCTTTCTGTCAAGATTTAAGTTTCACTTGAAATATTCAAGAAAATCTTTCTGTGGTTTCCTGCTTTATTGTGAGTCCACATGGTTCTATATCCCTCATATATTGTTTCAACTTCTTTTGTATTACTATATTCATTTAAAGGCATTTGTTCAAGAAAGATCTACCTAATTAGGGATCCTTAATCTAGGACTCACTTCACTTCAAATAGAAGAAAATCATAGTTCTACCTTCCTTTTCCTCTCCACCTTTCCACAGTTAAACAGAATTCAGGTTGTCTGCTTGTTTCAATAGGACTTATGAGAAGAATAAAGTTAGGGAGTTTGTCAGAGACTGCATCAGAAGGCAAATCATGTGGTGATTACCAAAACTATAGACCAAAAGTTAATTTGATGTATCAAGGCATTAAGAGATAAGCTTTCTCTACTTCATAAGACTTATTTGGCTTCTTCATGCTTACACTTTGGCAATTCCTGTAATTGCTTACCTGTGATAAGTAATTTCTCTTTTGGAATTTTTTTTTTACTTTTTGGAGGGAAATTGGGGTTAAGTGACTTGCCCAAAATCACATGGCTAGTTTTTCTGTTAAGTGTCTGAGGCCAAATTTTAACTCAGGTCCTCCTGAATCCAGGGCTAGTACTCTATTCACTGCACCACCTAGCTGCCCCTTTGGAAATTTTTAAGGAGATATTGGTAGATGTAGAACATGTCTAGTCCTCCAATTTATTGAAAATGTAACCAGAATATGATGATTTTATTTTTCTTCAATCACCAATGATTTTTAACTGCTAAATCTTGTGGGTCATTTCTCAATCCTCATTCTCCTTCAGCTTATAGATTTCAGAAAACTTATATATTTTTCAAGGCTCAGATTGCTTGTAATCTGCTGAAACTTTTTTTCTAATTTTCATAATTATTAGTGTTTTTCCTACCTCAAATTTCTCTAGGTTCTTTGAGTTGATCTCTACTTTACCCTCTTTAAACTTGACTTGCATTATTTTATCTGTGTACATTTTGCATCTCCTCAATAAAATATAAGGTCCTTGAAGACAGGTACTTTTTGATTGATCTCTGTATCCTTCTACCCTCTTGTACCTAGGGCAGCCCCTACCCTCTCCTACCTCTGCTCCCTATTTGCCCCATCACTACAAAATAATTTAGAAGATTTTTTTTATTTGCAATGACTGAGACAATAATTTAAGTAGGTTCTTGATAAATATTTTTGGATTGAACTAAAACTAATGAGGAAGAGCTCATTCATTCCAATACCATCCCATCCAATAAGAGTTGATTTAGAAAATATGTTTTATAAGTCACCATGTTGGGCAAACAGGATATTAAGACAAATATCTCAAGTAATTGATGTTTTAGGATGGCGATGCAATATGGCAACAAAAATAGATATATCTATATATCTGCACACTTGTGTGTGAGTGGGTCTGTAATTTTAGTGTCAAGCACTTAACAAATAGGAAGATTATATTCGAACATAATAATAATAAATATAAAGAAGGAATCTCATTGGATGATGGAACATCAGTAGAACCTTAAAATAAACCAAGGACTCTATTCTATCCAAAGGTAAGGAGGCAGAGGCTGGGATGTTATACAGACAATGACAGATAGGTCACTTTGACTGGTAAAACTGTGTGTAAAAAGAATAAAGCAGGAAAAAAAATATGAATTTACTCTGGAAGTACATAGTGAAAGACTGACATAGAAGTGATTTTAGTAATTTACTTCAGAGTAGAGAGGGAGCTACAAAAGCTTCTGAATCAAGAGTGAAGTATGGTCTGTCTAATCCTTTAGGAAGGTGACTTTGGAAGTAGTTTTGAGAGTGGACTGGAGAGTGGAGAGTTTGAAAGCTTAGGGTCTAATGAAGAGGATTTTAGATGAAATTTTTGACTTTGCCATTCATTCAATAAGAATCTATCAATTACCTGCTATGTGATGAGACAACTAAAAACAGATAGGAAGAGGGTAGATTGTAGAGAAAGATTAGCATACAAAATAATATGAGGACTAAAACAAGACTCACAGGGAAGATTAGGAAAGGTTTCCCATCTCACATCAAATGAACCTTGAGAAAAATCAATAAATACCAAGAGGTAAAATGTATGCACTTTGTATTGGAAGCTAGGTAAAGAAATCATGGTTAAGGATTCTCAAGGAGCAATGACAGCTACTCTTCACGAAAAGAAACAATACCCATTATGTTCATTTTTCCCTCAAATCAAAAGATTATGACTTATTAGGAATTGAGCTATGGAAGAAAGCTTGATTCACATATTAATGTACCCAACACCAACTGTTTTATTCCAGGTCTGTCACAAATCATTCAATGGAAAATACTCAACTATTGTCTGGATAGTTTTAGAATGCAGAAAATGGCCAGGCAATTTTTTTCTTTTTCTTTCTACTGATTGCATGGCAGATTGATGATCCAGTCTGTTGCTCCCAGTTAGATGAAACAAGCAAACATATCCTATTATCCAAAGTTCAAATTAAATATCCCTTGAAATGTTATCCTATTATTGTGGACAACATCAAATTCATTTAGTATTAGTTTTAGTGATCTCTCTATAGCAGGTATTCTTAACTATTATTTTTTCTGTCATGGATCACATTAGCAAAAATAGGTGAAACCTTCTCAGAATAATGCTTTGTCACCTATATTCCTAATAGGAAATTCTCTCTCTCTCTCTCTCTCTTTCTTTCTCTCACTCTCTGTCTGTCTCTGTGTCTGTCTATCTGTCTCTCTCCAACATATACATACAACATGTCCAGAGTCCACAAAACATGCCACCAGCAGCTCCAGCCCCCAGCAGTTCCCATCCCTGGCAGTCCTCAGTAGGAGTCCTAAGCAGAAATTCCGGATGGCTCAAAAACAGGAGTTTGCTCTGCCACCACCTGCTGCTGCAAATAAGATTAGATATGTAGCTACATACACACATGTACGTGTATACTATATCTATGAGATGGAATGGGTGGGGAACTATTTGTTATGTTTTTATAATTGGGTGGCAGTTTCACTCATTATAATGTTATTTTTTTTCTTTCCTTTGATCACTCCTATATAATTAGGCTATCATTAGTGATGTAACTGAAATGAACTTCACAAGAATTTCAAAACACTTACACAGAGAGTGTGAACAATGAACTCCTTGATACTATTATGATATCATCCTCTGTAATAAAAGACAATTTCCCAATCTCTCTGGCATTCAATATTCACACAGTATATTGCTTTGTATTCTGTCTTTGTTCTAATGCAGTGAGCCAGTTTCAAATCACTAGTAATCTCACACTGATTAGTTACATTTACAAACTCTGTGAGTAATTGATGTCCTTTCTATGGAATAAATTTTGTGTAGGTTTGCAGCATATATTAGAACTTAGGTATTGCATCCTTCCTTTCCTATACCACACTGCAGTGTTTGGGTTTCATATATCTCCATGGCTGTAATGTATATGCATGCAAGTGCTTGTTTATGTGTGTTAGTGGATATATACTTTTATATTTCAATAAATGAAGGATCTATAAAATCATTATTTCAACATTGTAGGTACTACTTTTGTCAACAATGCAGTATTCACAATGCCTATGGTAACTGTAAATATGCTGATATGTTTATTAATCACAAAATATACCAGGATCTCTACATGGGGAATAAAGGTAGAACATTTGTTCAAATACCAGAAAACTGAGTCCCAAAACCAGAAAGTTGAAGCCATCAGAGTAGTTATGAAGTTGGTACACATAGTTAATGTAGTAAACACACACATTTTGAAGCCTTCAACACAGAACAGGCTACCTAAGCAAAGTTCCTCCTCTCCCCACTCACAGCAACTGCTCAGAGTTGTGAAGCATGCCACCAGCAGCTCTGGCACCTGGTAGTTCCTGTCCCTGGCAGTCCTCAGCAGGAGTCCTTAGCAGAAATTCTGGCTGGCTCAAAAATAGGAGTTTGCTCCACCACTGCCTGCTGCTGCTGCTGCTTCTGCTGCTGCTGCTGCTGCTGCTGCTGCTGCTGCAGCTGCCACTACCACTTCCACTGCTGCTGCTGCCACCAGGCTTCCAGTCACAGCACACATTCCAGCTTGGCTTCCACTTCCTCTTGCCCCACCCCTTTCTTCTATGTCAGCAAATTCAAGGGCCATGGAAGATCTTTAAATCCCATAAACATAACACTACTCTATATTTTTGTGAAATTCTCTATCTGGAAAATAAATTTTGATAAAGCAGAATTTGTGATAAGACTATCTGCTCCCAGCTTGGCTAATCCTCCAATAGTTCAACAGACTATAACTGGATCCATACTTGAATTCTTTTGGATATCTGGAAGAAATGATATTCTGCTGTTATAGCCTATAGTATAAGTGAGGGTTCCATCCATGCCAAAATTATACATACACAAAACACACACTTGATATTTTAAAATATGTGATTTCTTTAATGGATTATCTGTCTATTGCCAAAAGGAGATAACACTTTATGCTTTGGTAGATAGTACTTACAAATATTTTCTTTAACAGACAATATTCTTGACTTGGAGTCAATAAAGACTTAGGTTTCCATTCCAGCTTTAAAATGTATTACTTGTGAGAACAAGTCCAAATCACTTTATTTCTTTAGTACTCAGTTTCTTCATTGGTCAGTTGTGGAAACAGTACTGGACCTGGAGGCAGGAAGAATTGAGTTTGGTTTCCTTTTCAAGCCCCTTACTAAATGTGTTAACTGGGGAGATTAACTTTACCTTCCTTAACCTCAGATTCTTCATCTATAAACGGAGGATAGTAATAGTGTTTATCTCATAGGGTTGTTGTGTGAGTAAAGTGAGAAAATGTATATAAAAAGTGCTTTTCAAACTTTAAAGCTCCATAAAAATGTGAACAAGTTTTCTTCATTACATTTAATCTGTGTACTTTCTCATGAATAACCATTTTTTTCTGGCTGGACTGCTTTTAAAAAGTAAAACCTTGTATTTCATTTGACTCTCCATTGTATTGTATTGTTTTGTATTGTATTGTATTGTTTCTGTATTGTATTACCAGTCAAACTATTTGAAACTCTTTATATATTTGGTACAAGCAGATAGTCTTAAAAATATTTTCTGATCATGACAGAAGAGAGTACATGGACCATACTAATCATTGACCCTTTCTATTTCCAAGAAGGTTGGAAATGTCAGGTACAACTTCAATCTTTAATAGTTCAAATCTCATATGTATTGCAATTTACTTATTTTTGTATGAGCCTAGATTGGGAGACTGGACAATTTCAGAAACACTGCTTCCTCCCAACTTGGTAAATTATTATACATTTTTCAATATTTTATGACCACTTCCTTTCTACAGTTGAATTTTAATTTGATTATGAGAGACTCTCATTCCCTATTGATGGAATAATAATCTGTCCTCCTCCTTATGAATTAGTCTCCTACATTCTCTTCTATGAGATATTAACCAGTGTAGTGTCATTCTTCCTACTCTAGTAGCATGAGGTAAGATGGGAGGAATGCATTTCTTCCTGCAAATAATAATAATAATTTATAATAATAACAATAATGATAGTAATAGTAATAATAATAATAGAAATTGAAATCAGCTGAAACATTTCATGACTTTTTTAATCTTTGTAATGTTCTGGCTCAGATTTAGCAAATTTAGCAAATTTATCCTAAATATATAAAAGTGTGTAAAAATTGAGTTTTCATTCAACCCCTGATCATGGTTTTAATATGACCCTGCACTATTGAAAGCTGTGCCAATAGTGTTTAAACTCTGCTAAGCAGGGAAGAACAAAACAAAAATAGCTTTGATTGTGAGTTCAGTGATCAGCTTTATTTTGGGGGTCTACGGACCAGCCTAGCTAGGTTCAGCAAAGTTATAGGTTGACCATAGAGTAATATGTTAGCCTTATCCTAAGTAATATATTATCCTTATCCTTATCCTAAGACTAATCTTAAATCCTTCTCCTTATCAGAAGAGTCTATTAAGGTAAGGAGGGATGTTGATTGTTATTGGTAGAGGTATGAAGCCATGTATCCTTTGAAACATTAGCAAAGTATAAATTCCATAAAATTCCGTATAGCTATTACACCAAGCTTTTTGTGTAACCTGTAAATTTGAGAAGCTTGCCATTATTATCATTATATGTCATTGATAAAAATGTTAAACCAAGCAGAGATTCCGGGAGTACTCCACCTGAGACCTTCCAAGTCTACATTAAATTCTTTTAGTAAGAACTCATTTCCTTTTGTGCCGGGCTGATCTTCAGCATCAGGTGACAAGGAGAGTGAGAAATCCCTCTGACAGGTGATTATCATCTCCTGTCACCCATGTTCCCTGATGGAAGGTGCTGAGAGGCCTGTGGAGTGACTTCCATTTGTGCCAGTACAAGGCTGGTTACCTGCCTGATCTCCCAGCCACACCATGAAGAACGTCCAGTGCAAAAAGGATCAGCTTTCCCTTTGAACTCAAGCAGTCCATCTCCTTCTGTGTCTGTCCCTGGAGGAAATAAGAAGAGAAATGCCAAGTGGGGAATGAAACTTCCATCTACAGCAATCCAGATTTGTTTTCTATTTCCTGCTGTAAAATTTCCTGCCTACTCTCCAGCCTTCAGAGGGAAAAAAGAAATAGGGAAACAGGGATCTACCAATTTGACCTGATTGTGTGCTTCCAATCTCTTCCTGCACCTCTCTCCAGACCCCCTCAAGTCTCCTTTGGGAAAAGAAATGCTGCCAAAAAGGAACAGTCTTACAGTGAGTCATCACACGTTACAGTGATACTGAAACCCTGTTTTTCTTCATCCACACCCCATTCCTTAACCTTCAATATTTAATTCCTTATCCACATTCCCTGAAATCCTCTCACCAACCAAATACTACCCAGCCCTTCCACTGTGGCTTTACAACATCTTACAACAAACACCTTTATCCTAAATATTTTCTCCTCTAATGCTTATATCTTCTACCTGTCACTGAAACCTGGCTCCTCGCTGATGACATAAACTCCTAGTCACTATTTCCAGAATTAACTGCACCTTACTTCTTTCATCTCAACTCACTGGTTGAGAAAGGAGAATTGTTAAACTACTTGTTTCTAATTGTCATTGCCAGGTTCTCTCCCTATGTTATTCTTTTAGTAATTTATCTTCCATGCAAAGATAGTGATACTCTTGTTCTTGTCATTGCCCACAAATGTACTACCTCCATCTTCCTTCTTTTAACAAACATGATTCCTCATCTACATAGTGCTCCTCAATCCTTAAGTTTTCTGCCAATTCATCTCTCTAGCAATAGCTACCCTCTTCTCTCTGCATCTTGATGAAACAAGTTGGTGAAACAGTTCAATGCAACACTGCCCTTTTCACTTGAGTTCCTATACACCTTATCATATAAACAATGGTGCCCTGCCAAGTCTCAGCATTGGATCATGCCATGTGCTACCTCATTGCTACATACATTCTTCAGAGATAATGTAGAGAAAATAATGCAACATTCTGATTGGTTCCACCTTTATGCTATACAACCTCAATGTGACCACCACTCTTGCTAGAAAATCCTGTTGTACTTCCAATCTCAACTCACTATTCCTCTTCACAGCAGTTCTTCCAAAACTTTTCATCCCTTTGCAAACCTCACATGAATTGCCCTCTCTCAGTTGAGAACTTTGCTCATATTTGATAGAAAAAATGAGTCTGTTTTCTGAGAGCTTCCTTTTCTTTCTACTTTCTCATTGCTTATCATTCATATGCTTTATGTTACTGACTCCTTCCAAACTTATGCAGTGTGATATGAGAAGTAGATATATTATGATACATTGATTCCAATATAATGTTTTAATCTGTAGTTTAACAAATATGAATAGATAAGCAAATCAATTCCCACATGGAAGTGTCCATAATGCCTCGACCTTATTTGAAATATCATTTCTACTTTTTCACATCAGGTACTAACATCTTAGAATACAAATAGAATGTTGTCATTTTTGTCATTAATAATGAATCTATCACTAAAGAAATGCTGGAAATCTATTTCATTTTTCTTCCATTTGTTTTCCTCCTCTAAATTTTATCTATAAATACTTGAGATAATTTCTCTATAATGGGACACAAATCTCTTCAATTGAAAGTTCATTTTTACCACTATTGTTTGTATTTTTGACTAATTTCAGGTGTTTTTAACTCTTTAGGATCCCCAAATTTAGATTTTCTTGGCAAAGAACTTTAGTGGTTTGCCATTTCCTTTTCCAGCTCATGAATGAGGAAACTGAGGTAAACTTAAACAGTGACTTTTTCTGGGTCACACAGGTAGTAATTGTCTGAGGTCAAATTAGAACTCAGGTCTTCCTAACTCCAGATCTGGTCTTCTATTCACTGTGCAACCTAGTTGCCACAACTACTACCACTAGACCTGACCTATTAGAAGTACTCTTTACCCTGTTAGCCCTTTCCTTTTATTGTTGGCTTCCTCACATAATTTCTAATCCAAGTTGGATGTCTGGGTAATCCATGTCTTTATTCCTCTACAAACTTTTCTCAGTTCTTCAGACTATCTTTACCTTCTTCCATCCATTAATTTCAGTTTCAATATTTGCATTCTCTACCCTCATTGGATTTAAAGCTAGAAAGCAAGGGGCTGTCCTAATGCTTGACATTTTCATTTACAGTGCTTAACATGCTGTCTAGAATATAAGTGGCACTAAAATAATTATTAACTTGGCTTGACTATTTGCATCACATTTGGCAGTTTTATTTCCCCTTCCATGACTTCACAGTTTTCTGAGTTGCTCCTAACAACAAGCTTCTGCCATTTCTTTAATGTTATCCAAATGAATATATGCCATAAAACTATATTAATTTTTCTTCTAGAAGTCTTTATTTTGCAAGGAGATAAATTGTTTCCTTGATGAAGTAGTTTCTGTGCTCCTTTGTTCTCCTCATTGAAGCACCTGTTTCACATCAATCAACATTCTCTAAGGAATATGGACAACCAGGGTCAATGTCTTTAACTTCATCCATATATATTTTCTGAAAAAAATTTTAAATGAGATCATGTTTGAGCTGAATTGTATTTAGTCTTATTGTATACACCCTTTCTTCTCATTAAGTATTTTTTTGTTATTTCTCTTTCCTATGGTCTTTATTATAAACACAGGGAAGATTCTGTAATGACTTTCACATCAGTAACCAAATTCACATCAGTTAAAATACATTAAATTTTATTTTTGTCATGTCTAATGCTTTCTGTATCTAGTGACTTCCTACTCTCCTTTTGAAGAGTAAGACATCCTTGTGGCTGCACAAAGGCATTTTCGCATGTATTTTTTTTTTTGATCCTGGTCATATTTTCCTCTTGAAGTCATTGAATACTATGGTATAAATTTCTTGGATCAGAGGATTTCAAGTGAAGATTTTACAACTATTCCTATTTTTTTCCTTTTCTTTTTCTAGGCAATGATCCTAAATGTTCCATTTGTTTTATTATCTATTTCTCTCTACATGGACTCATCCACAAACTTAATAAGCATACCTTCTCTATCTTCATTCGTAACCTTGTTAAAAGAATTATGGTCTTATGAATTTGGAAGCTGATGATAAGTATAAGGATAGGGCTGTGTTGGTGCTTAGATTTTATGAAGTAGAAATGAGTCACCACAATTACAGAATACAAGGAGAAGATGTTTTAAGGATTGCCTCAGCATCTATGTGAATGATCCACATGGCAAATTTTACATAGGAAGAAAGACCAAAACAGGTTGAAATGATCCTTTACTAAATAGCAATAAAATTTAATCCAGGTGATTTATCATCAACATTCTAATCTTTTACATGAAACTTTAGTACTTCTTTTATTTTCATAGATATGCTTATCAAGACCCCCCCCCATCAGATTCTCTATTACTCTCGCCACTGTTATTACTACTCTTTTTGTTTTTTCTCAGTTCACTCAATGTCTATATCAACTTCTCAAATGTTTTTGTCATTTCCTGTTTTCAGATCTTCTGCCAAAATGCCATTGGGACAAATGTAGGCTCATTGTTAGAGGTTTTCAGGGGCATTAGAAAGTAAAGTTATTACTGTGTCTGCCTCTTAAAATTGCTTTATTAATATCACAGACAATTTTTTAAATTTCCAGCCACTCAGTTTATTAGTTAACAAGCACTTATAAAGCATTAAATATATCATAGGGATTATACTAGGCAGGAAAAGACCTAGTTTATGTAGGATGCTCTGATCATTTTACTCCTTCCATTAAACATAAAGTTACAAATTTATAATATTTCATTAAAATCAGGTAGAGAAATGATATTTATAAACGTAAATGAGACAGAAAGAAAGAGAGAGATGAAGGAGAGACAGGCAGATGGACAAAGATTAGTTATCAGGACTTGAAAGAGACAGAAGGGAGAAAGACTTTGTAGTCTTTAAAGATTCTTGCAAATTATGTTAGTGATTTCTTTATCTTTATTTGTTTAATATCCTTCTCCCTTCACACATCTCTTTACCTATACTTTCCTCCTAAAAAAAGTTAGAACTAGAACATGCATTAGGGTAAGTAAATGTGTAATATATGAAAAACTGAGCTTCCTCTGTCTTGAAGCTTCTTTTTTCTCTGCCAAAATTTTTTTTTATGTTTTCCCCTTACATATGCTTCCTCATAGTTGAAGCTCCTAAGAGGTACAAAAGAAATATAACTAACTCTGGCTTATAATTTGAGCAGGTGCTTGTGGATTATATGTCATTTATAGATACAAATGAGAATGTCATAGTCTATGTAGGTTTTAACCAGTTCAGCAAGTAGGAAAAAAATTTTTTTTTCCTGTTTGTAAAAATAGCACTACTTAATTTAAATAATCAGACTTAGTCCCTTGCTTTCTTGCCAAACAATGTAATGTAGTGATATTTTCTTAGAATATACACATGCTTTAACCAAAAGATAAAGGCCCCATTACTTTCATCTGTGTTGTAGGGGTGACTAAACTGAGGAGGTCATGGCTCTTGAGAAATCACTCTGCAGCTGTGATGTTGAGGGACAAACTCTTGGAAAGGATATTGGGTGTAGCGGAGAAACCCTAGAATTTAGAAAGGCCAAATTAATTCCAAGAGAAAGAAACTGCTTTCCATGAACTCTGTAATTTCTTAGGTAGGAGGTCTCTTATATTTGGGTTTTGGAGTTGAGAGCTGGAAGCTAAGTACTCTTTCTCCTTTCCAAGTTTCTCAGAGGAAAAGGTAGAGGACAGGGGTAAACAAATTATTTAAATATATTTTACTAATAGCCTTTTTAAAATTACGTTTACCTACGTAACCCTAACCCTAACCCTAACCCTAACCCTAACCCACTAACCCTAACCCTAACCCTAACCCTAACCCTAACCCTAGGAATGTAGCTTACCCTCTTTCTCTTTTCATAGAAGCATCACAGTTAACAAAGTATAAAAAGAACCAAAAAGTAGCCCAATTAAAATAACATTCACAGTATCTGAAAGTATAGGTAGTTTTCTGCAACTATAGACCTTCATCTTTGCAAAAAACATGTGCATTTTCCCATCTAATCTCTGGGACAAACTTCCATCATTATAATTACAAAGTATTCAGAACAAAGGGATCTTTATTGCTCTCACCTTCAAGATTAAAACAATGATTCAACTGTTTTCTAGCATTTTCTATCTTGTTATATGAATATTTTTAAAATATATAGGCATACTGCTTCTCTTTTAATGCTTGAAAGAAATTACTTTTTACATCTTTTTAGTGATATAAATAAGTTCACCCATTTGTCTTTCTAATTATTTACAGTTAAAATGTATGAAATATATTTGGGCAGGATATGGCTTTTCTTTTCCTAAATTTTATTCATGAAGGTGTGGTCCAAATTTCATAATAATTCAAAATTTGCTTAAAATTCACCATAACATTTAATTTAATAAATATATATGTCATGTATTTATATGCATATGTCTCTCTCTCTCTACATATATACATATATATATATTTCTAATACATAATACTCATCTTTCCTTTGTAATTTGAAGCTATGACTACTAGTTGTATACTAAAGCTAAAACCTATGGGATTTGCCTTTTTTCTTCATTCTTACAATTAAAGGAATAACCCCATGCTTCTAATAGATCAGATCCTGAAGGAGAAGCAGAACTTGTTTGTAGAATCCATAGACAAAGGCTTTGTGAATGATCTGCTGGAGGGTATAATGATAAAATGAAAAGAAAATGCAGGGAATTGAGGAGTGAAAATACCACAGCTATGACTAAGACCCTGTCCATAAGGGAATGTGTCATTTAGAAAGGTCCAGAAGCATATTAGCTTTTTATAAAAAAAAAAATATCTGGCATAGAGAGCTAATCTTGCCAGAAGGATGTCTTTTTTATTCAAGTGAGGATGGGGACTCAGCAGAGAAATTGCTATAAGTAACCTAGTATTCTAGAGCCCATTATCCAGTTTCAATAGTCGTCAAGGCAACTACCAAAGACTAGAGCTTCTAACCCAGCATTCATTTACCTATTTCTCCCCTTAAAAGCCTAGTTGTACCATTATCTATCTCTACATTTCACTCACTATCCTTTACTTTATTCCATTGAGCTATTTTTTGGTTACATTTCATGTGAAAAATATATTCCTAATTTTTGTTGTGCTCTAGTAAACTAAGCATTAGGCTCTACATAAGGCTCTACTTCTAAGAAGTCAGTGGTTACTTTCCTATCCAGTGATTTCCTCAATAGCTACTATGGTCCAGGTCCAGAAATTAAGTCCTGGAACACTTAACTATTTCATGTCTCAACTCTTGTTCCATGGCTGCACTGTGTTGATTGGTATTTTCCTCAATCAATAGCTATATCTAACACAGAGTTTCAGAAAGACTTCAATTTCTGGATATTTCCATTGCCACTATGTCATTCCATGATTAACCCCTATCTTTCTCTTGATTCAAATGTTGGAAACTATATCAAATCTCTCTTTGATCCTGATGAGGTTTTTGACAATGCTTTACATAGGTCTGCTGCAATTTTCAAAACCATAATATCTCTTCATGGCAATACCTACATTGTATGAGTTATTTCTTCATATTAGAATGCAACTTCCCTGACTGCAAGATACATGATGATTCTTTGATTATTTGGATTCTAGGAACATAATAAGCATTTAACAAATGTTTTTAAAATCATTCATCCATTCATTCATTTCATGCACAGAAGGACAGAAATGGCATGTGAACTTTTAAGGCAAATGTTAATTTTCTCTTATATCAATAACCAATTATTAATTGAGATTAAGGTTTTCCCTTTTCTATTTCCTCATCCAGAAATAATCCCCCATAGGTTATTCAGTCAGCCCTATGAAGGACATTGCTGATAGATGAGAATAATCAGATCCTCTGGGTACATGCTTCTCATCCTACCCAACTAGAAGACCTTATAAGGAGAATTTAATCTAGTTGGAATTCTTACTTCAAGATCTTTCACTGACAGAGTGGAGAATGAATCCACTTGTATAGAATGAACAAAATGGGAGTCTGGTTTCATATAAGTCTCTTTTTGTCCATGAGTAACATGATTAGTAATGTACCCAGCCCCTCATTAGAATAGACCCTCTCCTCATTATATTTGTTCTCTCATAAATTGTTAACCGGAGTTGATTTCTGCCTGTTGGGAATACCAACTCTTCCAAGGGTATATAAGCATCAAGAGGCCTCCATTAAGGGCCTTTGCTTTACAAAAGAAAGACAAATGATCATCCTTTTATTAATTATTACACTAGCCATAATTAATAAGTTGTTTACCTAGAAATTACATCCCTTGGATTTTTGTTTTTTCAAACTTTGTACACATGTACATGTAGATAGAGAATTCTCATCCTTTCTCACACCTCTGAAAAACATTTTAGCACAGAAATTCCAGTGGTAGAAGAATAAGCAGAGTGCAGGCAAAACTTCTTAAGAAAAGGCAAGAAAGATATGAAAATTAGAAGAAAAGGTGAATAGAGTGATAAAGTGCATCAATAAAGAAATATCTATTAGGATTTGGTCACTTCCAACCAACAAGCTGAAGGACTAAACATTATTTCTGATCCTCTCAATTTTTCAGGCTTTTCTAAAATAGAAATTATACACAATAGAAAATATAATTTTACCTGTTTCCTTAGTCTAAAACACCAAGCCCCCTAATGGTATGTTGAATAGGAGAGGAGGGGAATCTCCTTACTTCTAAATGCTCATTCAGCAAGCTCTACCCCACTTCTCATCACAAAAATTCAGGGCCACAAACATTTACAAGACAAGTCAAATCTAATTCTTTCTCAATCCAGTAGCATGGAAAATAAAAAAAAAATCATAACTTGTAGGTGAGCACAAGGCAGTGCTCTTTGCTGTAATAGATCTTTGTCAGAAAATTAAAGAACAGAAGTAACTGGGGGAGGATATGTATACATGTTGGTGGTTGTATGGTACTCTATCAATTCACAAGAACCCAGCACCCACCTAGAACCAGTTCTATAGCCCCAAGAGTCACACAGGGGTTGGGAAATGTGAATTTCCTACCATAGCAGGGGACTGTGACATCTTTGAGATCCACCTCTTAGGGAACAAATCCAGAAAGGAGTAGTCAAAAATGGATCAGTAAGGTGATATAATGGGAAAAAATACTTAAATGAGCAAAGAACTCAGGAAAAAAGAAAACTCAGTTAAAGTCCTTGAGTACAAGTGGAAAAATGAACAAAAACAACAAAGAATATTATTTGTAGATTGACTCAATATCAAAGAAAATCAACAAAAAAATGAACCCAAGAGCTATGCAAAATCCTAAGAGATCATAGAATTGCAAAATGGTGTTCCTGAATTATTTGAAAGAGAACTAATAATTTGTAAAAGCAGAATTTATACCCTGCACAGCAGAAATTATTTGTAGGAAGGAATAATTTGAATTCATGGTGGCAAGTCTCATCAAAAAGAGAAAAGAAAGGAAAACTGATTCCAAATATAAATATAGAGAGCTAAAAAAAACAAAAACAAAAACAAAAAACAATCTGGAAGAAGAAAAGTGAAATTAACATAGAAAAACAAAATAATGTAAAAATGAACAAAAACTACATGTATGATCTCCATATAAGCAAAATATATTCATACCAAGGCGTATATGTGTAGAGACTACTTAAGTATTATAACTCTCTGTGAACTGATTCAACCATTCTGGAGAGCAATCTGGAACTATACCCAAAGAGCTATAAATAATTGCATACACATACATTGGGGTGGCTAGGTGGCAAAGTGAGTTAGCGTTCTGGCCCTGTATTCGGTATGGCCCGGGATCAGATCTGGCCTCAGAAAACAAGCATAGACACATAAATAATGACTAGCCATGTAATGTTGAGCAAGTTACTTAACCCCAATTGCTTTAAAATATAATAATAATTGCATACACTTTGACCCAGTAATACCACTTCTACGGTTGTATCCCAAAGAGATCATAGAAGTGGGAGGAAGACCTATATGTGCAAAAAATATTTATTGCAGTTTTTTTTGTGGGGGCAAAGAACTGGAAATTGAGGGGATGCCCATCAATTGGGGAATGGTTAAACAACATGTGGTACATGGATGTAATGGAATGCTAATATGTTATAAGAATACAAAGCAATATACTGTGTGAATATTGAATGCCGGAGAGATTGGGAAATTGTCTTTTGTTACAGAGGATGATATCATAATAGTATCAAGGAGTTCATTGTTCACACTCTCTGTGTAAGTGTAGACAGACTTCATGTTTACCTAGAGAGACTTATACAAACTGATGCTAAGTGAGAAGAGAACCAGGAGAAATTTGTACATAATTACAGACACAATGTATGTGTGATGACCAGCTTTGAAACACTGGATTCTTCTCAGCAATGTAAGGTTATAAGACAACCCCAAAAGACTTATGATGGTAGTAGATGCCTATGTTCAGAGAAAGAACTAGAAAGAACTGGGTTTGAATGCAGACTGAAGCAAATTAGCTGCCCCCTTTCTTTATCTTGTTTGGTTTTGTTCCCTCCTTCCCATTGTTCATTCTATCAGTTACAGTCCTTCTTTACAACCTGACTAATTTCTAATGTGAAGTATTTGCAGATCCTATATTTCATTACATACCACCACGGGGGGGAAGAAGGAGGGAAGGAGAGAAGGGGGAGAAAATTTGAAACTCAAAAGACTGTGGAACTGAATCTTGTAAACTAAAATAAACAAACAAATTAATAAAGACAAAAAAGAAAAACATTTAAAAATTAAGTATTATAATAAATAAAATAAAACAATTCAAAAAATAAGCTTGGAACTTATAATGTAAGAAATAGTAAAAGTGCCTAGAAAAATATAAATATAGAAAACGAGATGTCAATAGAATGAATACAAAAATTGTCTTTTAAAAAAATACAAAACCTTACCAGCAGAGATATGTTAAGTACAAACACACACACTCACATAAAATTTAATATAATCCACAAGAGATATGTAATACCAAGATACATACAAACACATGTGTGTGCATGTGTATGTGTGTGTGTGATATTGAAATTTAACAATTTAATCCAAGTGATGTACCTTATAAACCTGAACTTAACCAATAGTGACATAAATATGTATATTTAATTAAAAAGAGTTATTAGAAATAGATTTAGAAAGAAAAATAGATCTAAACAAATTATTTGCTTCTCAAAGACAATAGAATAAAGAAATACAAGAAAGATAAACAAATATAACAACTAAGATCAGAGAAGTCATTAAGACATTTTCTTTCTTTAATTTTAATTTTTTATTGTCAGTTCCAAATTTTCTCCCTCCTTTCAGCCTCCACTACCCCCGTACATATTGAGAAAGAAAGAAATATGATACTTATTATGCATAACAATGTCATTGTAAAATTTTTACATTAGTCATGATGTGAAAAAAGTAAAAACATATATACATACACATATAATATATATGTATATATACATATGTGCATGTATATATGTATGTATGTGTTTGTATATATATGTATATATATATATATATATGTACATGCCAACAGATTTATGTGTGTGGCCTTCAATCTGCACTCTGAATATTTCAGTTTTCTCAATAGAGGTGGATAGATTTTTTTTTAACCAAGGTCTTTTGGTATTGCTGTAGATTGTTTTATAGATAAAATTAGCTATCTTCCACAGTTCATTATCATTAGAATATTGTATACATTTTTTCACAGTTCTATGCATTTCATTTTTGATGAACATCCTTGGCTAACTCCTCATCTAATTGGAAAGTGTATCCTAAATAGGATATGCAGTTTTTAATTTGGAGAAAATCTATGTTTATTCCTGTAGTTTCTAATGTATTTTACAGTAAGAATGGGTGCTCTGTCAAAAGTGTTTTCTGTAACTATTGGCATAATCATATTATTTTTGTTGGTTTTTTATTGTGATAATAACGTATTGTGAGGTAGCCAGGTGGCAAAGCAGGTAGAGCATGGGACTTGGATTGAGGAAGACTCAAGTTCATGAGTTCAAATCTGGTCTCAGATATTTACTAGTTGTGTCAACCTGAGCAATTCAATTAACCATGTTTTCCTCAGTTCCTCATCCGTGAAATGACCTATAGAAGGAATTTAAAAACCACATCAGTATTATTGTCATGAAATCCCCAAATGGGGTCACAAAACCTCAGGTACAACTAAAATGACTGAACATCAGCAAATGAAAAATTATGCTTATATTTTTCCTAGTGTTGTAAATGTACCACATTCTTATTTAAAAATTCCTAGCTGTTCATTATGTAAGATCTCTGTGATATATTAATGTAATTTATTAGTATTTTATTCTAAATATTTCCATTGATATTCATTAGGGAAATTTGTTTTCTTTTCCCTTTTTTTTTCTTGATGGTATCAAAACCACGTTTGTGGCATAGAAATAAGTAGGTAGAATTCCTTCATCTATTATTTTTCAAACAGACTGCATACAAATGAAATTAATTGTCATTTGCATATTTGTTAGAATTCACTTCTAAATAACTGGTACTGGGGATTTTTCCTAAAGTGCTCATTTATTGCTTATTCAATTTATTTATGTTTCTATAATAGAACCACTTAAGAAATCTAGTTCCTCTTCTGTTAATCTGGGCAATTTATAGTTTGGAAAATGTTCATCCCCTTGGAAAAATAGATCAATAATTACTCTTTTTTTTGGAGGGCAATTGGGGTTAAGTAACTTGCCCAAGGTCACCCGGCTAGGTTTTTGTTTGTTTGTTTGTTTGTTTGTTTTTGCTTGTGTGTGTGTTAAGTGTCTGAGGCCAGATCCAAACTCAGATCCTTCTGACTCCAGGGCCGACGCTCTACTCACTGCACCACCTAGCCGCCCCACTCTTTTTTTTCAATTTATTTATATATTTTTAGTTTTCAACATTCATTTCCACAAGAATTTGAGGTAAAAGTTTTCTCCCCATCTTTTCCCTACCCCACCTCAAGATAGTGGGCCTTCTTAATGCCCCTTTCCCAAATCTGTTCTCTCCTATATCCTCCCCCACACCCCCTCCCAACTTTCTAGTAGAGTAAGATGAATTTCCATGCCCCAGTGCCTGTATATCTTATTTGCCAGTTGCATGTAAAAAAATTAACATTTGTTTTTAAAACTTTGATTTCCAGATTCTTTCCCTTCTTCCCACCTCACCCACCCCCACTAGGAAGACAAGTAAATCAATATAGCTTGTAAATATGTAATTATGAAAAGCACTTCCATAGTAGTTACATTGTGAAAGACTATATTTCCCTCCATCCTATCTTGCCCTCCACTTATTCTAATTCATACTTTGACCCTATCCCTTATCCTGGGTATTTGCTTCCCCTCTCATCCCCTTCCTCTTCCTTTCCTTTAGGGTAAAATGCCCAATTGAGTGTGTATTTTATTCCCTCTTTAAGCAAAATTCAATGAGAGTAAGGTTGACCCATTCCTTTTCACCTTCCTGCTTTTACCCTCCATTGAAATAGCTTTCTCTTGCCTCTTTTATATGAGATAATTTACCCTATTCTATCACTCCCTTTCTTCTTCTTCCAATATATTCCCCTCTTACCTCTTAAATTTATTTTATAGATATCATCCCTTCATATTCAACTGATCCTGTGTCCAATGTCTATGTATACATGTACACACATATACACGCACTCATATGTTTATACATACATACAACATCCTATATATATATGCATGTGTGTGTTTGTATGTATGCATGTATAGGATGTTGTATGTATGTATAAACATATGAGTGTGTGTATATGTGTGTACATGTATACATAGACATTGTGTATATATATATATAATATATATATATACATGGGGAGAGAGAGAGGGGCCAAACTGTGCTTTTCTCCTCTTCTCTCACCTTGGATCAACAAGATTCCCCACTGACCATTTTTAACTTAAATTTTAAGTTTATTTTTACTTTACATCACTCATTTCCACAAGATTATGAGTTACAAATTTTCTCCCCATTTTTCCCCTACCTACTACCCCAAAACAGCTATCTCATTGAATATCTGCTCCCCCAATCTTCTGTCTCCTATATCTTCCCCCATGCCCCCTCTGGCTTTCTAGTGGCACATGGTAGATCTTTTTGCCCCAGTGCCTGTATATCTTATTTCCCAGTTGCTTGTAAAATAACAACAACAACAACAACAATAATAATAATACAAATATATATATTTTCCACTTAATAAAAATTTATTGAGAATTCCTGGGATAGCTGTTATCTCCTCCTGGCCTTGGAGGGAAACCAGCTAGAGAGGAAATTACTGAGAAATCATATAGTCCTTATACCCCAGGCCCCCAGCAAAATATGGGGTGGGGGGATTAGGGAAAGGAACATCTGTCAGTCTTCATTTACCAAACGAGTGGGGAAGGGATGGTGTGATGGTGGAGGAAAGTCACATGATGGTGGGGTGAGGGAGGAGGACCCATCTGCTGGGTCATCCAAGACTAACTCGGGGAGGAAGAGATCAGCTTTCTCTTGAGGTCAAGAGGACGTCTCTATTTCTTGCCCTTGATAAGGCTGTCACTTCCTGGAGTGAAGCTTTCATCCTGCAAGTTCAGCAGAAGGTTGTCAGTAGTGAGGTAGATTCGGTTCTGAGATGTGGCGATGGTCTTGGAGATGTTCTGGGCAGCTCGGATCTTCCGAAGTTTGATGTAGCCACGGTTCTTGCTCAGGGCTTCCCCGAGCATCTTGGCAGCCTCAGCTTCACCCTCAGCTTGGACGATCTTTTGCCGCTGCTCCTGTTTTGCCTTTTCCACCAGAAACTGAGCTCTCTGGGCCTCCTGCTGGGCCACTTGCTTAGCCTCCACTGCAACTGTGTACTCTCTGCTGAAGCTCAGTTCTGTGATGGCCGCATCGTCCAGAATGAGGCTGGGCAGCTCCAGGGCATTGGGTCGGGAGAGCACTCGAAGGGAAATGTTCACCATCTGAAGGTCTTTGGAGCCTGTGGGAGAAGAGATCTTGCGGGGCAGGGCACGAATGTCATAGATGATGGGGTACTGGAACCAGGGGATCCTGAAGTGTAGTCCTTATGCGGGGATGGTGTCCTGCTGTACACCCCCAATTCGGTTAAAGAAAATGGCTCTTTGCCCACCTTCCACAGTGAACACGGACTCTCGGACTCCGTAGGCCACGGCCCCGGCCCCGAGTAGCAGCTTCAGCACTGTGCCCATGCCTCAGGGCCCGGTGGGCAGCCGCCCCTCGAAGTCCTTCAGGTTCTGGGCCATGTTTGCTCCCTGGCGCCACGACGGGAAACTAGGCCGGGGATGCCAACCGCTTCTCCCCTTGCCCTCCGCAGTCCCCGGCCCTGGCCCTGGCCAGTGCTGCCTCTCCCGGGATCCGCACCCCTCACACAAGGCTCCGCTACTTGCTCCTACAAATATATATTTTTTTCATATTTATTGTTTAAATCATTCATTTCCACAATATTTTGAGTTAAAAATTTTCTCCACATTTTCCCCCTACCCACCATCCCAAAACAGCTGTCCCACTGAATATGCCCTCCCCCAATCTGTTCTTTCCCATAACTTCTCCCACCCCCCTCCAACTTTCCAGTAGGTCGAGGTAGATCTCTATACCCTAGTACCTGTATATCTTATTTCCCAGTTACATGTAATATATTACTAATAATGTGTCTGTATGCACATATATTTTAAACATTTGGTTTTAAAATTTTGAATTCCAGATTCTGTCCCTCCCACCCTTGTAATGCACACTTACTGGGAAAATAAGAAATTTAATATAGGTTGTACATGTGTAGCTATGCAACACATTTCCATAGTGGATATATTGTGAAAGACTGACTATATTTCCCTCCATCCTATCCTTCCTCCAACTTATTCTATTCTCTACTTTAATACTGTCACTTTTCAAAAGTGGGTGCTTCCAACTTCCATTCCACCCAGGCTGCCCTCCCTTCCATCATCCCTCCCTGTCATCCCCTTCCCCCTTACTCTCTTGTAGGGTGAGATATCCTATTTAGTGTGAATGTCATTCCTTCCTTAAACCAAATTCAACAAGAGTAAGGTTGACTCATTCACTTTTGCTTCCCTGTTCTTACCCTCCATTGCAATAGTTTTCCCTTGCCTCTTCTGTATGAGATAATTTCCCCCATTCTGTCTCTCCCCATCTTATGGCAGTATGTTCCTCACTTACCTCTTAATTTCACTTTTTAAGTATCATCCCTTTCTATTAAATTTTGCCCTCTGACTATGTATACCTGTACAAATATATACACACACTCACATATGTATCCATATGCCCATATACCCTCCTATAAAGATATATATATATATATATACACCTATGTATGTGTGTGTATGTGGGTGTGTATACACACACACACCCACACACATTTATATTCCCTTCAACTATTCTCATACTGAGAAAAGTTGCATAAGTTACAATTATCATTTTTCCACATAGGAATGTAAGTAGTTCAACTTTGATTAATTCCTTATGATTTCTTTTCCCTGTTTACCTTCTCATGGTTTTCTTGCTTCTTATATCTGAATGTCAAATTTTTTATTCAACACTGCTTTTTCATGAAGAATACTTAAAAGTCCTCTATTCCATTGAATGACCATATTTTCCTCTGAAATATGATACTCAGTTCTGCTGGGTAGGTGGATCTTGGTTTTAATCCCGGCTCCTTTAACATCCAGAATATCATATTCCAAGCTGTTCAATCCCTTAGTGTAGAAGCTGCCAGATCCTGTGTTAGTCTGATTATGTACCCATGGTATCCAAATTGTTTCTTCCTGACTTCTCAAAATATTTTCTCCTTGATCTGGGAACTCCAGAACCTAGCTGCAATATTACTAGGAGTTTTCTTTTTGGGATCTTTTTCAGGAGGTGATAGGTGGATTCTTTCAACTCCTATTTTGCCCTCTAGTTCTAAAACATCAGGGTAATTTTCCTTGAGAATATAATGAAAGATGTTTTCTTGGTTCTTTTTTTGATGATGGCTTTGAAATAGTCCAATCATTTTAAAATTACCTCTCCTGGATCTATTTTCCAGGTCAGTGGTTTTTCCAATGAGATACTTCACATTGCCTTCCATTTTTTCATTCTTTTGGATCTGTTTAATAGTATCTTGATTTGTCATAAAGCCACCCACTTCCATATGCTCCAAACTAATTCTGAAGAAATGATTCTCTTCAGTGAGCTTTTGAGATTCTTTTTCCATCTGGCAAATTTGGCTCTTTAACTCATTCTTCTTCTCAATGGCTTTTTGAGCCTCTTTGGACATTTGAATTGGTCTATTTTTAAGGTGTCATTTTCTTCATTCAAGTTGTTGCCTCTCATTTCATAATTTTCTAACAACATTTTCATTACTCTTCCCAATTTTTCCTCCACTTCTCTTATTTGGTTTTTCAAAATCATTCTTAAACTTCTATGGCCTGTAAGCAGCTCATATTTTTCTTGGAAGCTTTTGACACAGGAGATCTGATTTCACAACCTTCCTCCTGTTCCATGCTTTGATCCTTTTTTTTATTCTCAAAACAGGAGTGTATTGTCAGATTGCTGAGCTTGCCTTGCTTCCTTTGCTTGTTCATGTTGCCACTCAATCACTTGACTTTTGAGCATTTTGCCACAGTAGAACTCTACTTCCAGAGAGGGGAGCTTTGTCCCAAATTGCTGGGGGATTTTTAGCTGCTGAAGCTACTAGTTGGCTACCCTCTCTGAAGCCTCCACAAGCTCTGGCAAATGGGTCACACACCCCAGGACCTCTACCCTAGACAGTGATCCAGATTGAAACAGGGTAAAGCCAGAGTGATTACCCCTCAGACTGCTTGCTTGGTCCCTGTACAATCTACATGCCAGGAGCTCTGAAGCAGACCCTTGGTGGTTACAACTGCATGACTGCCATGCCTCAGTCGCTTCTCCCTCCAAGGGGCAAAGGCAAGACCACACTCCCTGCCTCCTGGTTCTAAAATTCCACACTGCACTGACCTCTCATTTTGTCCTTAGCATATATAATTCTGGAAACTGCCACAGATGCTAGTGAAGACCCTCAAGTCAGAGGCTGGGTGTGGCCACCCTGAGGTTAAAATCTCTGGTTCATGTGGGTCTGTGTTGCCTCCCAGAGTTATGTGCTGGCCCCATCCTGCCAGTCTGCCAGGCTCTCTTCAGGGGGAGGCTAGCTTCTCTCTGTCATTTTGTGGCTTTTGTAGCTCCAAAGTTATTTTATAGTCATTTTTTACATGAATTGGAGGAGGTGGAAGTGGGAATCACATGGAAGTCCTGCTTCTACCTGGCCATCTTTCCCCACTCACCTTTTACTTTCTCTTTGGTCTTTATAGATGTGATCTGGCCTATCTGGGCCACTTGTTGGGGCCACCCCATATTTTAGACAGCACAGTTCACATGGGCTTTCACTTAACTCCCACCTTGTTGTGGTAGACCCTTCCTGTCTGCTTTCCATGCTGCCTTTTTGTTTCTCTGTCACTTTGTGGGTTCTGTAGCTCTAAAATTGGATAGAAAGAGAAATCCCATTTAAAGTTACTGTAGACATTATAAAATATTTGGGGATCTACTTGCCAAAACAAACACAGGACCTACATGAACACAACTACAAAACACTTTTAACACAAATAAAGTCAGATCTAACTAATTGGAAAAACACCAGTTGTTCATGGCTGAGTCAAGCTAATATGATAAAAATGACAATTTGGGGGGGGCGGAGCCAAGATTGCGGAGTAGAAACAGCATTTCCAATGTGCTCTGCCCCACACAAATTTCAAACAATGTGAAAGGGGACTCTGAACAACTTCTGGAGCCCCAGCGCCCAAAGAACGGCACAGAGAGGGTAACATCCTGCTGAGGACAGCCCAGCAGCCCTGCAGGGAGCGGCCAGTGCAGTGCTCTGAGATCAGGCAGCACAGCTCGCTGGGAACCCACAGTGCAGCACACAGAGCCCAGCCCAGGTCCGTGGTTTTAGCCCCAAGGCGGCAGGCTGGAGGGACCCCAGAACACCGGCAATTGTGGCAATTCCAGAATTATCAGCACAGATATGCCTAGGACAAAGTGAGAGGTTAGTGCCCTATGGACTTTGGGACCAGTATTTGGGGACCACGTAGCTTCCTCCCCTGGGGGCGAAAAGCTGCTGAAGAAACAGCTGCACAGAAGCCATTTTGCATCGTCAGTGGTGGCTCTAGCTCCTGGTCTGTGAATTGTAGGGAGATCCAGCAATCAGGCTGGGGGTTAATCACTCTTTCTTTAAACTGCCTAGAACTGGATTGTGGTCGGGGGGGGGGGTGGGGGATTTGGGATGGGTATCCAACTTGCCAGAGTGGATGAAGGCTTTACAGAGGCCACACAACTGGCAGAAGTTGTGAAGACCCCACATTTGGGCAGAAGCTCCCCTGTCTGGTGGCAGAGTCCTACTGTGGCAACAAGCCCAAAAATCAAGTAATTAAGTGGCAACATGCCTAGGCAAATGAAACAAAATAAACAGAAAAGTTCAACATTGGACTCCTATTTTAGGGGCAAAGAGGCTCAAAGCATGGAGGAGGACTGTGAGGTCAGAACTCCTGCAGCAAAAGCCCCAAATGAAAATACAAGCTGGCTACAGGCCATAGAGGACCTTAAGAAGCAGATAAGAGAAGTGGGGGGAAATTTGGGAAGAGAAATGAAAAAGATGCAAGAAAAGTATGAAATGACAGTCAACAGCCTGACTGAGGAAAATAACACCTTAAAAAATAGACTAACTCAAATGGCAAAAGAGGCTCAGAAAGGTAATGAGGAGAAGAATGCCTTAAAAAATCGAATTTGCCAGATGGAAAAAGAATCTCAAAAGCTCACTGAGGAGATTCATTCCTTCAGAGTTAGACTGGAGCAAATGGAACCTAGTGACTTTATGAGAAATCAAGATACTATTAAACAGATCCAAACAAATGAAAGAATAGAAGGTGATGTGAAATATCTCACGGGAAAAACCATTGACCTGGAAAATAGATCAAGGAGAGATAATTTAAAAATTATTGGACTACCTGAAAGCCATGATCAAAGAAAGAACCTAGAAATAATCCTTCAAGAAATTCTAAAAGAAAATTGCCCTGATGTTTTAGACCCAGTGGGGGAAATAGAGGTTGAAAGAATCCACTGATCACCTCTTGAAAAAGATCCCCAAAAGAAAACTCCTAGGAATATTATAGCCAGGCTCCAGAACTCCCAGATCAAGGAGAAAATACTACAAGCAGCCAGGAAGAAACAATTTCAATATTGTGGAAACACAATCAGAATAGCCCAGGACCTGGCAGCTTCTACACTGAGGGATAGAAGAACATGGAATATGATATTCCAGAGGGCAAAAGAGCTGGGATTGAAGCCAAGGGTCACCTACTCAGCAAAACTGAGTATCTTGTTTCAGGGGAAAA
The DNA here is from genome assembly GCA_011680675.1 of Gymnobelideus leadbeateri. Taxonomy (NCBI): domain Eukaryota; kingdom Metazoa; phylum Chordata; class Mammalia; order Diprotodontia; family Petauridae; genus Gymnobelideus; species Gymnobelideus leadbeateri. The sequence goes on from WOXC01007541.1 coordinate 549,713, forward strand.
TATGGTCATTCAGTGGAATAGAGGACTTTCAAGCATTCTTGATGAAAAAACCAGAGTTGAATAGAAAATTTAACATTCAGATGCAAGAAGCAAGAGATGCTTGAGAAGGTAATCAAGGAAAAGAATCAAAAGGAACTTATCAAAGTTGGACTATTTACATTCCTACATGGAAAAACAATAACTGTGTTTGATGAAACCCTTCTCATTATGAAAATAATTGAAGAAGGGTACATGGCATATGTTCACAGGTATACACAGATAGAGGGCACAGGTTGAATTTGATGGGAAGGGATGATTCTTTTTTTTTTGGTGGGCAGTTGGGGTTGGGCGACTTGCCTGGGGTCACGAGGCTGGGTTTTTGTTTGTGTGTTGGGTGTCTTGGGGCCAGATCCGAGCTTGGGTCCTTCTGGCTCCAGGGCCAGTGCTGTGCTTGATTCAACACCTAGCCGCCCCAAGGAAGGGATGATTCTTAAGGGGTGAAGTCAAGAGGTGAGAGAGTAAAGTGGCAAGAGGAGATGGAGAGAGACAGGGTAGGGTAAACTATCTCATGTAGAAGAGGCAAGGGGAAGTAGTTGCAGGGGAAGGGAAGAACAGGAAGGCAAAAAGGCAAAAGCATATTCTCATTGAAGTTGGGTCAAGGAGAGAACCACATACAAACTAAATGGAATATCTTACCCTCACTCACTCTCCTGTGTAGGGGAAAGGAGGATGAGAGGGGGGATGATGGAGGGTAGGGCATTCTGAGGGGAGGGGAGATTGGAAGCACCCACTATCAAAGAGGGACAGGATCAAGGTAGGGAATGGACCAGGTGGGAGGTGAGATGGGTGGGAGGGAAAGACAAGCAGTCTTTTACAATATATCTACTATGGTAATGTTTTGCATAGCTATACATGTACAACACATATTGAATTGCTTATCTTCTCAGAGGGAGTGGGTGACAAGGGAGGAAGGGAATGGATCTGAAAATCGAAGTTTTAAAATCAAATGTTTCATAAGATGTCCAGGCACTGGGGCTCAGAGATTCACCTTTCCCTGATGGCAAAGTTGAAGGGGATGTGGGAGAAGATATGGGAGAGAGCAGATTAGATGAGGGGATATCTAGTGGGACTGCTATTCTGGGGTGGTGGGTAGGCAAAAAATGGGGGAAAAATGTAACTTATAATCTGGTGGAAATGAATGATGTAAACCAGAAGTTAATAAAGCATTTGTTTAATTAAAAAACAAAAACCAAAAAAAAAAAAACAAAACTGAGGCTATGGGGAAATTAAAATTTGATTGCTGCCATAGTAAAAAAAATAATAAAACAAAACAAAAAATGACAATTTTACCTAAATTAAGTTACATATTTATTGCCATAGCAATCAGTCTCCCAAAAATTACTTTGTAGAGATACAAAATATAACCACAAAATTCCTTTGGAAGAACAAAAGTACTGGAATATCAAGGGATTTAATGAAGAGACATTCTAGGGAAGCTGGCCTCAACCTACTAGATTTAAACTTTTTCTTACAAGCAGCAGTCATCAAAACTACTTGCTACTGGCTGAGGAATAGACTAGTGGATCAATGAAATAGATTTAGTACACAAGACACAGCAGTCGATGACTATAGTAATCTACTGTGTGATAAACCCCAAAGCCCAGTTTTGGGGATAAGAATTCACAATTTTACAAAAACTGCCGAGGAACCTGGAATATATAGTATCACAGAAACTGGGCATAGGAAAATATCTAACACTGTATACCAAAATCAAGTCTAAATGGGTGCATGATATATGTATGAGGGCTGATACTGTAAGCAATCGGAGAAAGCAAGAAGTACTTTGCCAAGAAGATTTATGGGGAAGGGAAGATGTTATGACCAAATGAGAGGTAGAGAGAATTATAAAAGGCAAAATGAATAATTTTGATTATATTAAATTGAAAAGTCTCTGTAGAAACAAAGCCAATGCAACCAAGATTAAGAGTCAAGTGGGAAATTGAGAAAGAATTTTTACAACCAGTGTCTCTGATAAAATCTTCATTTCTAAGATATACAGAGAATTGAAGCAAGTCTTTAAGAATACTAGTCACTCCCCAATTGATAAATAGTCAAAAAATATGAACAGGCAGTTTTGACAGGAAGAAATTAAAGATGTCTAGAAGCATATACAAATGCTCTAAATCACCATTGCTTAGGGAAATGCAAATCAAAACAGCTCTGACATACCACATCTCACTGGTCAGATTGGCTAAGATGACAAAACAGGAAAATGACAACTGCTGGAGATGTGGAAAAATTGGAACACTAATGCATTGTTGGTGGATTTGAGAACTGATTCAACCATTCTGGAGAGCAATTTGAAGCTATGCACAAAGGCATATAAATAATTGCATACACTTTGACCCAGCAATAATACTTCTAGGGTTGTATCCTAAAAGATCATGGAAGTAGGAGGAAGACTCATATGTACAAAAATATTTATAGCAGCTTTTTTGTGGTGGCAAATAATTAGAAATTAAGGGAATGCCCATTAATTGGGGAATGGCTAAAGAAGTTGTGATATGTGCATGTAATGGAATACTATTGAGCAGATGGACTTCATATTTACCTGGAGAGACATACAAACGGATGCTGAGTGAGAAGAGCAGAACTGGGAGAAAGTTGTACACAATTAGAAACACAACGTATATGTGATAACCAACTTTGATAGATTGGGCTCTTCTCAGCAATGCAAGGTTATAAGACAATTCCAAAAGATTCATGTTGGAAGATGTTTACATTCAGAGAACAAACTAGAACTGAGTTTGAATGCAGATTGAAGAAAAATACTTGCTCTCTTTCTTTTTCTTGTTTGGTTTTCTTTCTCTTTCTCTTCACCCTACCCCCATCATATTCTTCTTCCCTGCTTTTTCCCATTCTTTTTTAAGATGGTCAAGACATAATAGAACTACAAATAGGTCTTGTCTACTTCAACTCCCTCTATGACCTTTAATGATGATAGGGTTCAGAGGGGACATATGCATCATATCTTCATACTAAAATATAAAAAAAAAATTATCCCTGAAGTGGCTAGGTGGCACAGTGAATAGAGCACCCGCCCTGGAGTCAGGAGGACCGGAGTTCAAATCCAACACTGAACACAAAAACTAGTTGCGTGACCTTTGCCAAGTCACTTAACCCCAATTGCCCTGCCTTCCCCCCTCTAAAAAGCAAAGAAATTAAAAGTTTATCCCTCTTCTGTTTCTTATAATTGCTCATTCATGTTTACCTTTTTGTGTTTATCTTCAATCCTGTTTAAATTTCAAAGTTTTCCTACAGTTCTGGCCTTTGAATTAGTAATGTCAGGAAGTCTTTTATTCCATTAAAGGCCCATTTTTTTTCTACCCTGTAGCATTAAACTCACTTTTTGCTGAGTAAATTATTCATGGTTGTATGCCTATATGCTTTACCTTATGAAATATTTCATTCCAAGTTTCTTGTCCTTTATAATGGTGGCTGCTATATTATGTGTGATGTTGGTTGTTGATCCTTGGTAAGGGAAGGAAGATTGGAAAAGTGAAGAACATCATAGTAGTCTCATATCTTATGCAGTTCTCCAAGTTATCTGTAAAAATGGGCCTTACTTTTATTGACATTTTGATTATACATCAGTGGGAGATAAGGAGAAAAATCTATGAGATTATTTTTCTCTGCCTTCAGAACCCTGGTCAGGTTTTAGATAGTAGAGATAAAAAAAAAGGCAAAGGAAAAGAAAGGAATTTTTTTCCCCTGGTATGTAGAAATTTATGGCATTACAAACTAATCAGAGAAAGAATTGTAACTGAATGTGATTTATTTGCTATAAATCTTTATAAAAATAAAGTCAGCATACCTTCATCAGGAACAAATCAAGATTATAACTTTTTGCTTTTTTTTTTTTGGAGGGCAATTGGGGTTAAGTAACTTGCCCAAGGTCACACGGCTAGGTTTTTGTTTGTGTGTGCGTTAAGTGTCTGAGGCTGGATCCGAACTCAGGTCCTTCTGACTCCAGGGCCGGTGCTCTACTTACTGCGCCACCTAGCCGCCCCAAGATTATAACTTTATTCCCCCTTCTGACAGGATTGTTAAACTACTAGCTGAAGGAAGGGAAGGAGAATACGCATTTATATAATGCCATATGGGGAAGGACAACAAAACTATACTTAAGTAAGTATTTTTGTCAGGTGCCTATCATATTGTTGGGGAGAATGTGTAGAAGTATTGTGTGGGACAGAGACCACTACCAAAAAATCAACACAAAGACTTAGATATCTGGAAGCAGAAATGAGTTTTCTGCTTTCTCATGAGAAAGGGTACTGCCACTTGTTGCTCTAATGGCCCTGGGCTAGGGAAGTACAAATTGATTTCAGAAAGCAAGGTCCTTTTACATCGTAATTCGAGTCCACCCTCACCCTCTTCCCCTAATTCCACTAGCTAATCCTCAGAGGGCATGATCTATTTGTGTGAATCTTCCTCAGCAATAAAGAGGAAAGGCAGTTATACAAGTTTGCCCAGGGAAAAGAAAATTGGGGAATTTTTGCAAGTTTGCCCAAGTGCACAATTTAGATTGTGTTGCAAATTGTGGCTAAATGTAATGGTAATGGGATTTGAAGATCTTCTGTGCCCCTTGTATTGTTAAGCAAACAGGTACTAAGCACCTTGTTTCAAGTGCATGATTGTGACAGGTATCAAGATCCAGAATTAATGAACCCCAGAGTGGGATAAATTTGCTGATGTAACAGGAATAGGTAAGAGATGGGCCACAAACCCATTGGTGAATTAGGAGAGGATGTGAATACTTCCCCCAGAAGAATGATTGAATGAGAACAATTTGTTCCAATGTCCATGAAGGTGACCAAAGCAGGAGCTGCTGAGGGCTTAGAGCTTGATCAGACATCAAAGATGACAAGGTCACACACTGGATCCTGTCCTTGTTGGTTCTCCTGACTTTTGTCCTGCCAGTGGACTTCGATGCCTCTGCAAGAGAGTGAAACAGATGACTTTGTGCAATTCTGCCTCACTAAAATACAATTCATAAATTATCAAGACATCACCCACAATGTCATTGGTCCTCTTTGGAAAGGAAAGATAAACAACAGTCTTTTCCTAACAATAGATGAGCCACTGAACAACTGTAAGTTTCTAAGTTTCCTCATAAGTACCATGTGTAAATTAATAATTAATCTCCCCATACTAAAAATTATTTTTAACACATCAGTTCCCACAGATAAAAATGAAAGAATGGGATTACATGTCATTCATAATTACTTCTATGTTAAGGTCTCTGATCTTATTACTTCTTAGTAGAACCAGAACCTTGTCAACCTTCATGCAGTATGTAAATGTTCATGATGATGATAGTGATGATAATGATGGTGGTGATTGTCATTATAATCCTACAAGTTTCTTCATCCCCCAATCAATTGGTCAAGTAATCTCTTTTTCTTGCCAAATTTACTAATCTCAGTAGAGACATAGAGAACTATGAATTTGGATTAAGTTCTCATGCTTCTCTTACTTCTTGTACTTGAACATCAAATTTTCTATTCAGCTCTGGTTTTTTCATCAAGAAAGCATGAGAATTTTCTATTTCATTGAATATTTTCCCCTGAAGCATTATACTCAGTTTTGCTGAGAAGGTGATTCTTGGTTTTAATTCTAACTCCTTTGACCTCTGAAATATCATATTCCAAGCCCTTCTATCCTCTAGCATCGAAGCTGCTAGGTCTTGTGTTATCTTGATTGTGTTTCCATAATACTCAAATTGTTTCTTCCTGACTGCTTGTAGTGTTTTCTTCTTGGCTTGGCAACTCTGGAGTTTTGCTATTATACCTTGGGGTTTTCTTTTTGGTATTTTTTCCTTTTTCTTTTCTTTTTTGTCTTTTTGAAGGGGAAGAGTCATGGCCAATGGGGTTTAGTGACTGGCCCAAAGTCACACAGCTGGTAAATGTTAAATGTCTGAGGCCAGATTTGAACTCAGGTCCTCCTGACTCCAGGGCTGGTGCTCTATTCACTGCCCCACTTATCCTCCCCAATTTCGGATCTTTTACAAGAGGCAATAAGTGAAATGCTTTAACCTCTATTTTTCCCTCTGGTTCTAAAACACCAGGGTAATTTTCCTTGGTAATTTCTTGAAAGATGGTGTCCAGGCTCTTTTTTTTTTTTTTTGATCGTGGATTTCAGGTAGTCCAATAATTTTTAAATTGTCACTCCTGGATCTATTTTCCAGGTCAGTGATTTTTCCATTAGCTTCCATTTGCTCCAATCTAATTTTGAAGGAGTTATTCTCTTTAGTGAGTTTTTGAAGTTCCTTTTCCAGCTGGCAAATTCACCTTTTATGACATTCTTCTCCTCATTGGTTTTTTGGGCCTTTTTGCCATTTGGGTTAGTTTATTTTTTTAAGGTGTTATTTTCTTCAGTCAGTCTGCTGCCTTGCTTTTCTTGATTTTCTTGCATTATTCTCATCTCTCTTCCCAATTTTACTCCACTTCTTTTACTTGGTTTTCAAAATCCTTCTTGAGCTGCTCCATGGCCTATAAGCATTTCATATTTTTCTATGGAGCTTTTGATGCAAGAGTTCTGACTTCATTGTCTTCCTCCCATTCCATGTATGTTACGATTGAGTTTCCTCTGCTTGCTCATGTTGACTTTTGAACTCTTTGTCAAAGTAGAATTCTGCTTTCAGAATGGAGAGAGCTTTGTCCCAAATTGCTGGGGTTTTCACAGCTGCTTGAGCAATTAGGAGCGTGCCTTCTCTTCAGCACCCACAGGTTCTGGCCCCTGCAAGACCACTATCCAGATCTAAGCAGGTCAAAGCAAGAGTGATTATCCTCTGAATGGTTGCTTAGTCCCCCCTACATGTCTGCAGACCAGGAGCTCCTGAGGCAGACATGCAGTCTCTTCTTGCCCTGGGGGGTTGTCCATTTCATCCACACCTGTTCCAACAGATTTTCACACTGACCTTTTATTTTGTCTTTTGTGGTTATGGGTTGAGGAGTCTGGAAACTGCCACATGTTTTGGTGCTTCACTTTCCTGACGTCTGCTCTGGCTCCTGCTGGTTGGGGATGTCCTGGGGCCAAAACCATGGCTCACAAAGGGCTGGGCTCAGCTCCCAGCTTTGTGTGATAGCCCCTTTTTACCAGCCTCTTGGGCTACCTTCAGTGGGAGATTTGTTTCTCTTTGTCACTTTGTGGGTTCAGTAGCCCTAAAATTTGTTTAGAGTCATTTTTTACATATATTTGAGGAGGTAGAAACTAGAGCTGTGGGGAAGTCCTGTTTCTACTCTGTTATCTTTGCTCCACCCCCTTGGCTCCCATCTGTGTTTCAATAATAGAAAACTATTAACCCTTATGAGGAGGCTTGACTTCTGAAAAAAATCATCCCTCACAGTATGAATTAAATAATAATTAAATGAATAAATAGTATTAGAACAATTTACATGGTGATATGCAAAGAATAGATCCTTAGAGTACAATATCAATATAATAGGACAAATATAGTATTTGAGGTATCTATGCTGGGCCTTTCCTCATTATCACATTTATCAGTCAGTCAACTAGCATTTACTAAGGACATACTATATGCTAGTATAAAGTTAAGCACAAGCAGCTTTCCAGAGGACTGCTGCTGTGAACGACTTCAAGGTTCTGATTACATAGTATAGTGAACTTTCTATTTATTCAGTTACAAACTAAGACAAAATATTCATGGAAATCATAGTACATCATTCACAATATTATTACATAACAACATACTGCTAAAATGGCCACATAGTTTTCACCAAAGTGGCCACGCAATTTTAAACAAAGTGCATTCATTCAGTAACTCAATCATTTAGCAAGTCCTTAATTCAATCATCCTTAAGGAAGTTGCCTCCATAAAGGACACAAAGTACAAAGATTAAAGTTTTCCATCCCTAGGTCACAGTAAATCATAATCTTCTCAGTAAGCATCAGGAACCCAAGAAGAGATCTTTTCATCTTGATTTGAGTCTGGCTCTCAGATTCCATGGTTCCCCTTCCATGGTACCAGCTCCTGCCCAAATCTATACAACTGTCACCTGAGTTCAAAAGCTGACTACTCTTAGTTCCTTGTACAGCTCCTTGTCTAGTCCTGTTCCATATTGAAGCTCACAGTCTGGTGCACCTCAAGTCCTTTACCGTTTCTGTTCATAGGAAGACAAAGCTTAACAAAGCTACAATAACAGCCATATACATTGCCAGCATTCTCAACACTTCACTTTCTGCCTGTAAAAACCAATGCAGACCCAACAATGAGGTCTGAGAAAGCAACACAAATTGTAAGTATAGTCCCAGGACCTCTGAAAAGATAAGTAAGATCCTCCTCCAGGATTTCTGTAAACATACAACAAGAAAATCCTCATTAGGGGGCAGCTAGGTGGTGCAGTGAATAGAGAACCATCCCTGGGTCAGGAGGACCTGAGTTCAAAGCTGGCCTCAGATACTTAACACTTACTAGCCATGTGACTTTGGGCAAGTCACTTAAACCCAATTGCCCTCCAAAAAAAAAGAAAAAATAAAAGAAAGAAAACCCTCATTCAACACTTATGAACCAGCAGTAAGGTCCCAGGGCTTCTGTAACAACAGCACCATCCCCTATCAGTAGATGAATCTGACCAAGTAACATCAAAACAGACTGACAAAGTACAAGCACCACAGCCATGCTTCCTCCTAGTTCTCCTCTCTTCTCATTTCTCAATTCTTTTTCATTCTCTTCTCAGTTCTTCTCAGTTCTCATTTCTCCAATTTGCCACCACAAGTTCTGTTGTCAATTCGTAGCAGTTCTCAGAAGTTCTCAGCATCCTAGCAGTTCTCTCTCTCAGCAATTCTGGCTCTCTAGCTTAAGGTTTTCCATATATATGGTATTAGCTCCTTCCTGTTACATCAGTAATTACCCCCTAATGTTGGATTCACAATTTCTATATCTTAATACTTGATACATCCATGATCTTGAAACAAGGTGCTAAGTACCTGTTCGATTGCCAATACAAGGGACAGGGGATATCTTCAAATCCCCATTATCATTACAGCTAGGCACTGTAGTAAATATAGGAGATTCAGAGAAAGGCAAAAGACAGTCCCTGTGTCAGGGAGTACACAGTATAAAGAAAGACAATATGTAAAGTACTATCTATAAGCAACATTTATAAAGGATAAATCAAGGGTAATCTCAGTAGGAAGGCGCTAAGTTTCCTCAGAAGGACTGGGAAAGGATTTTATTTGCATAAAATGGGGTTTGGTTTGACACCTGAAAAAAAATCCAGGGAGGCCAGTAGTCAAAAGAATTCACGGCATGCAAAATCATCATTGAAAATACAGAATCCATACAAATGAAACAGAAACAGCCCTTAGTCCAATATTACTGTGTTGCAGAGGACAAGGAAAGTAAGGTGTAAAATGATGAGAAAAGTATGTCTAGAAAGTAGAGGGTCATAAATAGCCAGATAACTTTATATTTTGTCCTAAAGAGAATAGAGAACCAAGGTTTATGGGCTGGTGGAGTAACATAATCATACCTGAGTTTTAGGAGGATCAGTTTGAGAGCGAATGGAGGATGGATTGGAATAGAGATAGAATTGAGTCAGGATGAGCAGCCAGCAGGCTGTTGCAGTAGAGCAGGTGCGAGGTGATGAGTTTTCCCTAGGTGGAAACACTGTTAAAGTAGAAAAGTGAGCATGTGTGGGAGATACTACATATGCAGAAACAATAGGACTTGCCACAGTTTGAATATGGGGAGGAGAGCAGTGAGAGGATGAGTATTCTAGGATTATACCTAGGTGTAGCAGCAAACACCCCAACATCCACAGTGTGCCTGCCAACTCAGGTTCTTAGATCTGCTTTTCTAAAGTAAAGCAACTCAAAATGGGTTAACAAGTTTACTTTAATCAAACAAACATATATGATTTACCTAGTTCAGGGGGAAAAGGGTAGCACTCAGAACTTCAGAGAATACAGACAGTAGTTTCAAAACGGAGAAACAGACAGATCAAGCAGACAGGCTTCCAAACTACCCAACCACTACATCAATACCAAATCACAGGTACCAGAGAGGGAAGCATCAACATCTGGGTTTTCAAAGCCAGGGGGCTCTCAATGGCTGCCCAGAGTCTCATCTGGTCAAATCATACACCACTTCTCAAAGTCAGCCTCAAAGCAAAGCCTCACAACAGGGATTATATAGCCTTCTTCTGGCTCAGAGAATGTAACCACCCTCTTGACCACTGCCCAATCACACAGCATCAAGGTGTGGTCATTCCTGAAAACCAAGCCTCCTACCACAGGCTCCATGTGACCACATTCAGCCTATTAGGGGGCAGAGTATACTTTCAAATTAAAGAAGGTTCTCAGAGTCATTTAAGTCAATCAAAGTCTCTTAAGCTAATGAAAGGGCCTAGGGGCAGGGAAGATCTTCAAATCTGCATTTCCATTATAACGTTTTGGGGAAAATTTGGTCATTCAGTGGAATAGAGGACTTTCAAGCATTTTTGAGGAAAAAACCAGAGTTGAATAGAAAATTTGACATTAAGGTACAAGAAGCAAGAGAAGCATGAGAAGGTAAACAGGGAAAAGAAATCATAAGGAACTTATCAAAGTTTAACTATTTACATTCCTACATGGGAAAACGATAATTGTAACTTATGAAACTTTTCTCAGTATGAGAATAGTTGAAGGGAATAGAAATGTGTGTGTATATACACATACACTTCTATATACGTGTATATAAAACTTCTCAAAGTGAGCCCCAAAGCAAAGCCTCCCATCATGGTTTATATAGGCTTCTCCTGGCTCAGAGAATGTAACAACCTTCTTGACCCACTGCCAATCACAAAGTATCAAGGCATGGGTTTTCTTGAAAAACAAGCCACCAGGGCAGCTAGGTGGCGTGGTGAGTAAGAACGCCAGCCTCGGAGTTGGGATGACCTGGGATCGAAACTGGCCTCAGAAAATGAGCACCCACACATAAATAATGACTAGCCGTGTAACCTTGAGCAAGTTACTTAATCCCAATTGCTTAAAAAAAAAAAGAAAGAAAGAAAGAAAAGAAAAACAACCCTCTCACCACAGGCTCCAGGTGCACTTAAACTAGGGGCGGGAAAGTTCTTTAAATTTGCATTTCCATTACACTAGGTTGTAAAAAAGGGTTATGTGAATTAAAGTATAAATAGCATGCTAAACAAATTTGCAGATAATAGAAACATAAAAGTAATGAATAACACAATGGGTGATATAATTCAGATCTCCAGAGGCTAGAGTTTGGGGCTAAATCTAGTACTATGAAATAAAATAGGGACAAATAGAAAATCTTGCACTTATTTATAATCAATATCTCCAATACAAATTGCCATGGTTATATGCAGTTGTTCTGAAAAAAAAAAGTTATGGGACTTTTCATGGAATAAAATCTAAATTTGGGCAACAAGTGCAATGTGACAGCTTAAAAACACTAAGGACTTTATACTGCAAGAAGAATGGAATAATATTTCCCTCCCCTGAGACTTCATGTAGCTGAGTTCATTTGTGGACCTCACACTTTAAGAACAGCACTGATAAACTATAGGGTGCAAGGAAGAGGACAATTGGGTTAGTGAATGGCCTTGAGTTTATATAAGATAAGTAACAATGGGAAAACCTAGGGATGTTTAGCCTGGAAAGGAAAAGATTCAGGAGGAACAAAATGGTTTTATTCACATACTTGAATGACTGTCAAGTAGAGGAAGGATTAGACTCATTCTGGTTAGGCCCAGTTGGGAAAAAGGGGAGCAATGTGTGGAAGCAGCAAGGAGGCCAAGATAAATTGTCAGAAAAACAAATACACATACACATGCAGACCCCACCACCACCTCTACCACCACCACCACCAGTTTCCTCACAATAAAAGCTTTGTTAAGGAGCAATGGGTCTGCTTGAGATGGAGTGGTTTCTCCTTCCTGAATGTCTTCAAGAAGAAATTGCCTGATGGTTTATGCTGGACTTGGTCAGTTGGTTAATAAGTCAGAAGGTTAGTAAGCTTTTATTATGTGCCAAGCTCAGTGCTAAGACTGATCGCCAGTCCCCCTACAGTCTGCAGGCCAGGAGCAGAAGCTGCAATGTGGCAGGATGTGCTGCTCTGGCTATTCAGAGGCTTCTCACTCCCAGGAGAAGAAGATAACTCGTTCTCAAATACTGGTCCCAAAATCCATAGGGCACTGACCTCTCATTTTGTCCTAGGCATCTATCTATGTATTGATAATTCTGGAAATACCACAGCTGCTGGTGTTCTGGAGTCCCTCTAGCTGGCTACTGGTCCAGCCACCCTGGGTCTAAACCCTCCAATTCATGCAGGCTTGAGCTCAGCTCCCAGTGGGAGGTTAGCTTCTCTGTGTCATTTTGTGAGTTCTGTAGTTCCAGAGGTTGTTCAGAGTCCCCTCTTACATAAATTTAGAAGTGCTGTGGGCAGGAGCTCCATGGAAGTGCTGGTTCTACTCCACCATCTTGGCTCCACCCCCTGGAGATTTTTATTTTAATGTACATATTTATTTATTTTTAATTTTCAAAATTTACTTTTATAAGATTTTGGGTTCCAAATTTTCATCCTCCCCCTCTTCACCCCTCCCCTAGATGGTATGCAATCTGATATAGATGATACATGTATACTCATATTAAACATATTTCCAAATATGTCATGTTTTAAAGAAGAATCAGAAGCAAAGAGGGAAATCACAAGAAAGAAAACAATAACAACAATGGGAGGAGAAAATGTTATGTTTAGATTTGCATTCAGAATTCACATCCTTTTTCTAAATGTGGATAGCATTTCCATCAGAAGTCTTGGAACTGTCTTAGATCATTGCATTCCTGAGAAGAGCTAACTCTATCAAAGTTGCTCATCTCACAGTGTTGATGTTACTGTGTACTGTGTTCTCCTGGTCCTGCTCCTTTCACTCAGCATCAGTTCATGTAAGTTTTCCATGTTTTTTCTAAAATCTGTTTTCTCATCATCTTTTATTGAATTATAGTATTCCATTACACTCATATACCACAAATTGTTCAGTCATTTCCTCATTGATTTCTATCCCCTTAATTTCTAAGTCTTGGCCACTTGAAAAGGAGCTGCTATAAATATTTTTGTGCATGTTGGTCCTTTTCCCATTTTTATGATCTCTTTGAGATACAGAGAAATAGAAATGGTTTTGCTGGATTAAAGGATATGCATAATTTTGTAGCCATTTGTGCATAGTTCCAAATTCTTCTCTAGAATGTTTGGATCATTCCACAGCTCCATCAACAATGCATTAGAGATCCAATTTTCCCACATGTTCTCCAAAATTTTTCATTTTCTTGTTTTGTCATATTAATCAATGCTAGGAGTGGTATGTTAGCTCAGAATTGTTTTCATTTGTATTTTTCTAATCAACAGTGATTTAAAGCATTTTTTCTTATGACTATAGATATATTTAATTTCTTCCTCTGAAAATCGCCTGTTCATATCTTTTGACCATTTGTAAATTAGGGAATGAGTTGTATTCTTATGAATTTGACTCAGTTATTTATATATTTTAGAAATGAGGCCTTTATCAGAGACACTGGCTGTAAAACTTGTTTGCCAGCTTTCTGCTTCCTTTCTAATCTTGGTTGCATTGGCTTTATTAGTACATAAATTTTTTTTAATTTAATATCATTGAAATTATCCAATTTTCATTTTATAATGTTCTCTTTCTCTTGTTTGGTCATAAATTTTTATGTTCTCTCTAGATCAGACAGGTAAACTATTCCTTGCTCTCTTAATTTGAGTATAGTATCAGTCTTTATGTCTAAATAGTGTACCCATTTTTATATTATTTTCACATTTGACCTAAAATGTTGGTCTCTATCTAGCTTCTACCATTCTATTTTCCAGTTTTCCTAGTAGTATTTGTCAAATAGTGTTATAGGAATGTAAATTTTTAAGATCTTCCCTGCCCCTAGGTTAAGTGCACCTGTAGCCTGTGGTGTGAGGCTTGATTTTCAGGAATGCCCACACCATGGTGCTTTGTAATTGGGCAGTGGGTAGAGAGGGTTGTTATGTTCTCTGACCCAGGAGAAGGCTATATAAACCTTGAGGTGAGGCCTTTGCTTTGGGGCTCACTTTGAGAAGTGTTGGGTGATTTGACCAGATGAGACTCTGGGCAGCTGTTGAGAGAGCACCTGATTTGAAAAACCCAGATGTTGATGCTTCCCTCTCCGGTAACTGTGATTTGGTATTGTTGTAATGGTTGGACCATTGGAGGCCTGTCCACTTGAAATATTTCTGTCTGTATGCTCTGAACTTCAGGGTGCTGACCTTTTCCCCCTGAACTAGGTACATATATATGTTTGGATGATTAAAGCAAGATTGTTAGCCCATTTTGAGATGCTTTCCTTTAGAAAAGCAGATCTAAGAACCTATGTTGGCAGCCACACTGGGGATACTGGGATACCTGCTGTTACAAATAGTGAGTTCTTATCCTAGAAGCTATATTATTTGGGATTATCAAAAAGTAGATTACATTGACTACTATTTCTTGTGTACCTAACCTATTCCACTGATCCACCACTGTATTTCTTAGCTAGTAACAAGTAGTTTTGATTATTGGAGCCAATGATTGGAAATTTTTAAAAGGGAGAAAAGTCAAAGGACAACACCTGCTTGCATCAAATAGTAATGGAAATGAAAAGTGATGAAATAGGGAAACATGAGTGAAGGAAAAATAAAGAGAAAGTTGTCCACAGATCTTTAAAGGAGAGATAATGCAGTCTTTTAAGAATCTGTACCAGGGGCGGCTAGGTGGCGCAATGACTAGCGCGCTGGCCCTGGAGTCAGAAGGACCTGAGTTCAGATCCGGCCTCAGACACTTAACGCTCACAAACAAAAACCTAGCCGTGTGACCTTGGGCAAGTTACTTAACCCCAACTGCCCTCCAAAAAATTAAAAAGCAAAAAAAAAAAAAAAAAGGGAGAAAGGAAAATAATATTAAAAAAAAAAAAAAAGAATCTGTACCATAGCCTCAAAAAGAGGAAATGAGACACTGGAAAAAAATAATCTTTGACTAAGGAGCTCACAAAAGTAAGAAACTAGAATTGTTCAGCACATATATTTTGTCATTTCATCAATGTGGATATTCTCTTGCCACAAAGGATATAACTTAGTAGATGATAGTTGATATTTTCTGTGCCTGAAAAAAAAATCTCATGGTCAATCAAATGATAAAAGTCTCTGAACTCAGTTATACAGGACTTCAGATCCCCAGATATGCATTAATTGCTAATCCTGAACCAGGAAGACTTTTCAGTTTGATGGGAATTTAAATCTATAGACATAACCTTTAAAAACTTAATAAACAATTAAATGAGGTATTATAATAGAATTTTAGTGCGATTAAATAGTTTGAAGAATACTAGCTGTAAGGTCCAGGATTTCCACTGTCTATAGGAAAACCAATCTGTTAAGTGGACCCCGGAAGCAGAAAGGTAATTGAGTATCCAAGTTCAATGTGCCTTTCATTGCTGGATCTGCCATCTTACAGACTCTGGGAAAGCCATAAAGTGGTGATTCAAACTCAGATTGGTTTGACTCTCAGTCTCTTCACTCAGGCACTAACCTGGATTCATGACCTCACCTCCTAGTCATTTTGTGACATACACAGTTTTCACCTAGTTTTACCTTAACCTTAGCTTAAAGTATAAAATATTTTGCCTCAGTCAAACTGAGACTTAACCAAAGATTTTTATTCAAAAAGGACAAGTTCTCCCTCTGCATCCAGGGCCATCTCCAGTGCCCCTGATCTGTCTGTTACCACAGGACTTAGCTCCAGAGGAAAAGTGAAGCAGCTGATTTTACACAATTCTCCCTTACTTAAACCCAATTCCTTTGCATGGCATCACATTACCACCCCAGTATCATGCTCCTCTATGTGAACCAAGGACAAACAATAACAATAATAAATAAATAAATAAATGACTCATTAGAGAAGGACTTTAGTGCAGCTAAATAGTACTTGAAGAGTACTTGTTGTAAGGTTCATGGATTCTCCTCTCTATAGGACAACTAATGTATTAAGTGGGCCCTGGAAGTAGAAAGGTCAGTGAGTTCAAAAGTCCAATGTGCCTCTCATTGCTGGATCTGCCATAATTACTTAGAGTATAGGGTCTGGGAAAGCCGTGAAGTGGTGATTCAAGCTTAGACTGGTTTGGTTCTCAGTCTCTTAATTCAAGCACTAACCTTGATTCATGACTTCATCTCCTAGTCATTTTATGCCTTTTACAGGTTTCACCATATCTTACCTTCACCTTAGCCTAAAGTATAAATAGGAATATTATCAATAAAGTTCCTAAGTTTATGAAAATGTCAGCTCTGACCCCTATTCTTATCCTTTTGCTATTTTTATAAAAGGACTTCACATTCTAGATTAAAATACATTTACAAAATGAAATAAAAAATGCATCTTCTGAAACATAATGAAACTCATTCTACCCATGAGTTTATTCACATCCTGAGATTAATTTATGAGGATTCTTCCATTCTTCCAGTTCTTTGTGTCTTGTGATTTCAGTTGTAGTATTTTAAGGTCCAATTCCTCCAGTACCATATTAACTCAAGAAAGAAGATTTTTTGTTTGTTTGTTTTTTCTGTTTTTTTGTTTGTTGTTGTCATCATTATGTTGGGGGGTAATATTCCATATTTAATATATACTTCTTCCTCAAAACTTCTTTGGAGGTCAAACTTCTTTTAACTGACATTCTATAGTTAATATGGTGCAAAAAACAGAGATAAAATTATAGGCTGGCCCACAAAATCTTTCTTGCTAAATAATCTTGCTAGGAATTTGACTGAAATAACCTTTGGGAATACTCCATTCCAAATTGAGCCATCAGACTGCTATATCAATTACCCGTCATCAATATATTTATGGCTCTATGATCTATTCCATACAATCAGCTTCTCAAGTGGTACACATCATGACTTATCCATGCCTTCTAAACTTACTCAATTCTTATACAAGTACTCCAACAAATCCTTGCCAGAGGATTAACCCAATATGGCAGGGGCCCTCCTGTAGATCTTCTGATATTGTTTTTTTTGACAATGGAACTCACTGGCTATTCATAACTTAATTCTTTTCTTAGTATTAATAATAGTACTTATATATATTTGAAACATTTAATTCAAAAACTTCGAATCCCAGATCCATTCCCTTCTTCCTTTATCACCCACTCCCTCTGGGGAGATAAGCAATTCAGTATGTGTAATACATGTATAGCTATGCAAAACATTACCAAAGTAGATATATTGTAATAAGCTACCTATAATTCCCTCCCACCCATCCCGCCCCCCACCTGGTCCATCCCCTACTTTGATCCTGTTCCTCTTCTATAGTGGGTACTTCCAACCTCCCCTCCCCCTAGAATGCCCTCCACTCTATCATCCTCCCTCTAATCCCCCTTCCCCCTACTCTCCAGCAGGGTGAGATATCCCATTTAGTATGTATGTCATTCTCTCCCTGAGCCAGATTCAATGAGAATATGGTTTTGCCTTTTTGCCTTCCTGTTCTTCCCCTCCCCTGCAGCCACTTCCCCT
Organism: Gymnobelideus leadbeateri; assembly: GCA_011680675.1. NCBI lineage: Eukaryota > Metazoa > Chordata > Mammalia > Diprotodontia > Petauridae > Gymnobelideus > Gymnobelideus leadbeateri. The sequence goes on from WOXC01007541.1 coordinate 567,306, forward strand.
TTCTTCTTCTACATGAGATAGTTTAGCCTACCCTGTCTCTCCCCATCTCCTCTTGCCACTTTCCTCTCTCACCTCATAACTTCACTCCTTAAGTATCTTCCATTCCCAGCAAATTCAACCCATGCCCTCCATCCATGTATAACTGTAAACATATATACATACAATCACATATGTATCCATATGCCCATATACCCTTCTTCCATTGTTTTTGTACTGAGAAAGGTTTCATCAGTCACAGTTATTTTTTTCCATGTAGGAATGTAAATAGTTCAACTTTGATAAGTTCCTTTTGATTTTTTTTCCCTGATAACCTTCTCAGGCATCTCTTGCTTCTTGTGTCTGGATGTCAAATTTTCTATTCAACTTGAAAGTCCTCTATTCCACTGAATGACCATATTTTCCCCTGAAACAAAATACTCGGTTGTGCTGTGTAGGTGACCCTTGGCTTCAATCCCAGCTCTTTTGCCCTCTGGAATATCATATTCCATGCCCTTCAGTCCCTCAGTGTAGAAGCTTCGAGGTCCTGTGCTATTCTGGTTGTGTTTCCACAATATTGAAATTGTTTCTTCCTAGGCTGCTTGTATTTTCTCCTTGATCTGGGACTTCTGGAACCTGGCTATAATATTCCTGGGAGTTTTCTTTTTGGGGTCTTTTTCAGGAGGTGATTGGTGGATTCTTTCAACCTCTATTTTGCCCTCTGGGTCTAAAACATCAGGGCAATTTCCTTGAGAATTTCTTGAAGGGTGATTTCTAGGTTCTTTCTTTGATCATGACTTTCAGGTAGCCCAATAATTTTTATATTATCTCTCCTGGATCTATTTTCTAGGTCAGTGGTTTTTCCCATGAGGTATTTCACATTACCTTCTATTCTTTCACTTGTTTGGATCTGTTTAACAGCATCTTAATTTCTCATAAAGTCATTAGCTTCCATTTGCTCCAGTCTAACTCTGAAGGAATGAATCTCCTCATTGAGCTTTTGAGATTCTTTTGCCATGTGGCAAATTTGGCTTTTTAAGGCATTTTTCTCATCATTGCCCTTTTGGGCCTCCTTTGCCTTTTGAGTTAGTCTATTTTTAAGGTCTTATTTTCCTCAGTCAGGCTGTTGACCCTCATTTCATACTTCTCCTGTATCCTTCTCGTTTCTCTTCCCAATTTTTCCTCCACTTCTCTTATCTGCTTCTAAAGGTCCTCTATTGCCTGTAACCTGCTGATATTTTCCTTTGGGGCTTTTGGAGCAGGATTTCTGATCTCCTAGTCCTTCTCCTATTCCCTGCTTTGATCCTCTTTGCCCCCCAAATAAGAGTCTAATGTTGCATTTTTCTGTTTATTTTGTTTCCTTTGCTAGGCATCTTGCCACTTAATTACTTGACTTTTGGGCTTGTTGCCACAGTAGAATTCTGCCACCAGACAGGGAGCTTCCTTCCCAATGTTGGGGTCTTCACAACCTCCGGTTCTGGCAAGTTGGATACCCACCCCAGACCTCCCCCAAGATCACAATCCAGATCCAAGCAGGTTAAAGCAAGAGCGATTAACCCCCAAGACTGATCACTAGATCTCTCTACAGTTTGCAGGCCAGGAGCTGTTGCTGCCACTGAAGCTGCAAAATGGCAAGTGTGCTGTGTCTCCTTATTGGCTTCTAGCCCCCAAGGGAGGAAGCCAATGTGTTTCCCAAATACTGGTCACGAAGTCCATAGGGCAATAACCTCTTAATTTGTCCTAGGCATGTCTGTGTTGATAATTCTGGAATCGCCACACCTGCTTGTGTTCCAGTCAACTGCTGGCCCAGCCCCCCTGGGGCTAAAACCACAGCTCATGTGGACCTGGCCTCCATCTCCCAGAGTGCTGTGCTGGCCCTCCCTGCAGAGCTGCTGGGCTGTCCTCAGTAGGAGGTTAGCTTCTCTGTGTTGTTCTGTGGGTGCTGGGGCTCTAGAAGTTGTTCAGAGTCCTGTTTTACATGGTTTGGAAGTGGTCTGGTGAGAGAGCACCTTGGAACTGCTGTTTCTACTCTGCCATCTTGCCTCGGCCCCCCCATAACTTAATTCTTGCTCTCACTACATGTTAGCCTCTGCTCTTCCAGTTTTCACATATTTGAGAATGTTTCATGTTGCTTCTCCAATGCAGTTCTTCATGGATAATATTTTGTAGTCAAATCATGCACAATTAATGCTTTCTGAATGACCTGGAGCTTAATTATTTAGAGGTATTGGACATCAAATAATTAATCCATAAATGTGTATAAGTATAAACACATATATGATAGATATAAATAACTTTGCAAACTCCAAAGTACTATGTGTCAGTTATAATTCAATATTTATTACTATGATACACAAATATTTACTGCTTATATGCAACCATATACATAAGCATTTGGAAACACAAGTTCATTATTGAAATATATGTAAACATTTCTGCATATATATGCCATATATGTATATATGTGGATAAACTGTTGCATGCATACAGATATTCAGTGTATGATATCTTTATCCATTGTGTTCATACTTTGTCCTTAATCATAATCAGTTTAGAATTACCATTAGCTTCCCATCATAAAAATAATCACACCAATTCTTTGTTTGTTTCCTTGGTCTATTTGCCAAATAAAATCAGTCCAAATTGCTACATTCATTTACACATGCACAAAAAAGTATGAAAAATAATATTCTATGTATAGAGGGGCAACTGAAAATTTATAAAAGAGTAAAATAACTTCTCTCCATTTCCAAGGTAATGAAAAATACCAATAATGTGGAATTTTTATTGTTTACAATTCATTTGTATATTCATAGCAATTTACTTGTGTGAACATTTTGATAGAGAGAAGCCTCCATTTCAGGGAAAATCACTGCTTGTTATGTAACTTGAAAATGATCACATATTTTGCAGTGCATTAGGGCCAGTTTTTATATTATACAATTGAACTGTAGGTTGTTTATATTAAATTGAAGCAACATAGTATAGTGAAATGAGCACTGAAATTACAGTCAATAAGGCTGGGTTAAAATCACAGCCCTCCTATTTGTTACCTCTTTCACCTAGGACAAGTTACCACCTTCCCTTCCTAATTTGTAAAAGAAAGGGTGGAAGACATGTCATTGAAAGTATCATTCAGATTTAAATTCTATGATCTCACTACATGATCTCCAACTGGATTCTATAAAATTATAATCTAATCTCTTCCTTAGATTGCTTTCCCTATCTAAGTAATTGACTATCACAGTGTTTTTTTTTTCTTTCTTATGAAATTATAAGGAGGAGCAGTATATATTCATGAGGAAAAGAGAAAAAGTTCAGTTTGGGCCTCTAAATTTTAGGAAAAAACATTGAAAAGGTGCATAGTATTCAAAGGCAAGTTGTGGAGACTGTGAGTGCCTTTGAGTTTATACCAATCGTTTGTACATTGAAGAAAATAGGCTTTTAGAAAGAAAAAAAACATTGAAGAACATAACAATTCTAAATATTTGAAGGATTTTTTTCTATAAAAGAGAGATTAGAATTTTTCAGATTGGCTTCAGAGGACAATGAAAGGAAAAAAAGGTATGTTTTGTGAAAGTAAATTGTAAATTTAGGTTAAATTTAAGTAAAAATAATTACAAAGATAAATTCCACTAATTGTGGAAGAAATTGCCTCCATCGTTAATGGGTTCTCTTTCACTGGATTTTTTGAAGAAAAATCTGTATAACTATTTCCTAGGGATGCTGTAAAGAGTTGGACTATCTGTCTTCTAAAATACCTTCAATATCTGAAATATGATAATTCTGTGAAAGCATATTGGTAGGAAATATTGGTGGCTGTAACACAACTCTCCAAGTCTGCTTCTTTAAAAGTAATCTTTAACAGTTTGCATTTCTTTATACATAAGCACAGAACTAGAGATACATAGGACCTTAGAGGTTTTCTACTACAACCCACTCATTGTATAGATGAGAAAACTGTGGTCTGAGTAGATTAACTGAGCTGTTTAAGGTCATAGAGAAAGTAAGCATCGAAGATTAGATGTGAGCCCATGGCTTCAGATTAGAAAGTCAGTCCTCTTTCTACTCTACCACACTTGTTCCTAAATGAATGTAATGGTATTGTAATTTGAATTTGAAGACCCCTTTTTGTATGGGCAAGTAAGTAGGTACTTAATACAGTGTTTCCTGTTAAGCAAAGGTAGCAGGTACTTAGCACTTAGTAATTGATCAAGCCTTTGTTGGGGAAACAGAAGGTATGAACAACTTTCTGCTGTTACTAACTTAACTTGGAGGGTTTGCCTGAAACATGAAGCTAATGCTGTGTTTATTAAGGAAAAGCCCCAGAAAGGGACAGTCAGAATTTCTTAGGTCCGGCATCTGGAGGCAGGGCAGCTACAGAAGAGAAATGAGAATCAAGAACTGAAACTGCATTTCTCTAATCAATAGTGATTTAGAGCATTTCTTCATATGCTTAGAGATATCTTTAATTTCTTCCTCTGAAAAGTGCCTGTTCATATCCTTTGACCATTTGTCAATTGGGGAATGACTTGTATTCTAATAGATTTGACTCAGTTCTCTGTATATTTTAGAAATGAGTCCTTTATCAGAGATATAGGTTGTAAAATTTATTTCCTGATTTCCCACCTCCCTCTTGATCTTGGTTACATTGGCTTTGTTTGTACAGAAGCTGTCCACAAATCTGTCAGGTAAACTATTCCTTGCTTTCCCAGATTGCTTACAGTATCATCCTTTATACCTAGATCACGCACCTATTTAGACTTGATTTTGGTATATGGCATTAGGTAATTATCTATGCCCAGCTTCTGCCATACTGTATTCCAGTTTTCCCAGCAGTTTTTTGTCAAATAGTGAATTCTTATCCCCAAAACTGGGGTCTTTGGGTTTATCAAACAATAGATTACTATATTCATTAACTGCTGGGTCTCATTGATCCACTATTTTACTCCTCTGCCAGTACCAAGCAGTTTTGATGATTTCTGCTACATAATACAGATTAAAATCTGGTATAGCTATTATAGCTAGTCCACTTTCCCTAGCATTTCTTTTCATTAATTCCCTTGATATTCTGGACCATTTGTTCTTCCAAATGAATTTTGTTACTATTTTTTCTAGCTCAATAAAGTAGCTTTTTGCTAAAGTGATTGATATGGCACTAAATATATAATTAAATTTAGGTACAATTGTCATTTTTTTTTTTTATATTAGCTCGACCCAGCTATGAGCAATTGATATTTTTCAAATTAGTTAGATCTGACTTTATTTGGGTGAAAAGTGTTTTGTAGTTGTGATCATGTAGATCCTGGGTATGTTTTGGCAGGTAGATTCCCAAATATTTTATAATGTCTACAGTAACATTAAGTGGGATTTCTCTTTCTATCTCTTGCTGTTGAATTTCATTAGAGATATACAGGAATGCCCAGTATGTATGTGGGTTTTTTCATATCCTGCAACTTTGCTAAATTTATTTATTGTCTCAAGTAGTTTTTTATTACTTGATTTTCTACTATTACCTAAGTATATCATAAAGTCATCTGCAATGACAGATAGCTGGGTCTCTTCTTTGCCTAACTGGATTCCTTTGATTTCTTTTTCTTTTCTAATTGCTACTGCTAACATTTCTAATATGAGATGGAATAAGAAGGGTGATATTTGACACTCTTGTTTCATGCCTGATCTATTTGTAAATGCTTCTTATCCCCATTACATATAATACTTGCTGATGGCTGTAAATAGACGCAACCTATTATTTTAAGGAAGACTCCATTCATTCCTATACTTTCTAGTTTTCAGTATTTCTAATTTAGTATTTAATTGGTGATTTTCAGTTTGTTCTTTTTTCTAGCTTTTTCAGTTGCGTGCCCAATTCAATGACCTCCCTTTTCCACAATTTATTCATTTATGCACTCAGGGATATAAAACTTCACCTAAGAACTGCCTTTGCTGCATCCCACAGGTTTTGGTATGTTGTCTCATTATTGTCATTCTCTTGAATGAAGTTACTGATTGTTTTCATGATTTCTTGTTTTACCCCCTCATTCTTTAGGATTAAATTGTTTAATTTCCAATTAGTTTTTAGTCTATCTTTAAATGGCCCTTTATTGCATATAATTTTATTGCACCATCATCTGAGAAGTATGCATTTAATGTTTCTACCTTTCTGCAATGAATTGTGAGGTTTTCATACCCTAGAACATGGTTGATTTTTGAGTACGTGCCATGAACCACTGAGAAGGAAGTATATTACTTTTTCTCCCCATTCAGTTTTCTCCAGACATCTATCTTATCTAGCCTCTCTAAAATTCTATTCACCTCCTTATTTTCTTTCTTGTTTATTTTGAGATTAGATTTATTAAGTTCAGAGAAGGGGTGATTAAGGTCCCCCACTAGTATAGTTTTACTATCCATTTCTTCCTCTAATTCCCTTAACTTCTCCTCTAAGAATTTGGATGTTATACCACTTGCTGCATATATGTTGCATATAAGTAAGGATGTTGCATATAAGTAAGAATGTTGCATATAAGTTGCATATAAGTAATGCTTTTGCTTCATTCTCAATGGTGCATTTTACCAGGATATAGTTTCCTTCCTTATCTCTTGGAATTAGAGCTATTTTTGTTTTTGCCTTTTCTGAGATAAGAATTGCTTCCCCTGATTTTTTTTTTACTTTAGCTGAGGCATTATATATTCTACTCCATCATTTTTACCTTTACCCTGTCAGTATCCCTTTGTTTAAAATGAGTTTCTTGTAGACAGCATATTGTAAGATTATAGTTTTTAATCCATTCTGCTATCTGCCTTTGTTTTATGGGAGAGTTCATCCCATTCACATTCATAGTAATGATAACTCTTTCCCTCCATCCTGTTCCCTACCCTGCTTATGTTTTTGTTTCTTCTTACTCCCTTCCCCTACTTAAGGGTTTTGCTTTTTGACCAGCACTGCCCTCAGTGTTCCCTCCCTTTATCTACCCTCTCCCCTTACTACTATTACCCTCCCTTCTACTCCCTATACCCCACCATCTACTGCCTATAGAACACTATAGATATTTATACTTATCAGAGTATGTTACTCCCCCTTTGACCCCAAACCAGAGTATAAATTTCATACAGTGCTCCTCTCCCTGCCTCCTTTCCCTCTATTTCATGAGTTTTCATGTCTTTTCACATTGGAATCTTAGATTGAAAGGACTATGTTGATCCCTTTTTGAACCAGAATCAGTGAGAATAGTGTTCAAATGATGTTCCTCTCCCTCTTTCCTTCCCCTCTACTATAGTGTGTTTTTATGATTCTTTGTATGGCATAATTTACCTTTTTCTGTCTCATCCTTTCCTTTTATCCCATTACAGTCCCTTTCACCTCCTTAATAAGGTTATTTTTTTAACAATAGTTTAGTTCATTTATGCCCACATCCTCTATCTATGTATAACTGTTTTAAAGGTCATGATAATCATATAAATTTTGATATTGACAATTATCAACTTCTCATATAGAGATGTAAACATTTTGCTCTTATTCCATGCCAAATTATGTGCATGTGTGTGTGATTGTGCGTGTGAATGTGTGTTTTCCTTGTTTACTTTTTTATGTCTTTCTTGAGTCTTGTAATTGGAGATCAAATTTTCCCTTGAGCTATGGTTTTTCATCAGGAAAATTTGGAAATACCTTATTTCATTAAATGGCTATCTCCTTGCCTGAAAGATTCTTCTCAGTTTTGTTGGGTAGTTAATCCTTGGTTGCAGCCCTAGCTCTTTTGCTCTATAAAATATCAAATTCCAATCCCTCTGATCTTTTTATGTATAATCTGCTAGGTCCTTTGTGATTCTGAATGTATTTCCACATTATTTGAATTGTTACTTTTTTGCTGCTTGCAGTGTTTTCTCCTTAATCTTGTCATTCTGGAATTTGGCTACTCTATTTCTTGGAGTTTTCAATTTGGGATCTCTTTCAGCAGGAGTCTAGTGAATTGTTTTGATAACTATTTTACCATCTGGTTCCAGGACTTCAGGTCTGTTTTCTTTGAAAATCTCTTGGAGGATGTTGTCCATGCTGCTTTTTTCATCATGGCTTTCTATTGATAGACCAATACTTCTTAAGTTATCTCTCCTGGATCTGTTCTCTAGGTCAGTTGTTTTTCTAGTGAGATATTTTACACTCTCTTCCAATTTTTCCATCTTCATGTTTTGTTTGATTGACTCTTGGTGCATCATAGGGTCCTGTGCTTCAATTGACTGATTTTAATTTTTACTGAATTATTTTCTTCAGTTAATTTTTGAAGGTCCCTTTTTAGGGAGGTATTTTCTCCAACTAGTTCATTAATTTTACTTTTTAAGGATTTGTTTTCTTCAGTGAGACTTTTTTCCTGTTTGGTTACTCTAGATTAAAATTTGTCTTCTACCTCCCTAATTTGGCCTTTAACATCTTTCTTGAGCTCCTCCAAGAATGCTTTTTGGGCTTGAGAACAGTTCATATTTACATCTTTGGTATCAGGTTTGAGTACAGAGTCCATGCTGTCCTCTGTATTTTGTTGTACTTGATCGCTATAATAAGTTGTGATTGATTTCCTTGCTTCTCCTTCTCCTTCTCAGCTTCCTCCCTTCCCATTGTAATTTCCTATTTCCTAATTTCTCAGGCTATGAACTAAGGGCCTAGTTGTTGACTTTGTTTGCTGTAGCCTCTGCATGTCTAGATTGAGACCAAGGCCAGGAGTCTGAGTGTTTCCCCTGAGGCTGGCAGAGTAATCTGTGGAGGAAGGGTGGTCTGGCCACTTCAGATTTCTGCCTCTATGCCCCTGGGCTACTGCTGAGGCAGACTTTTGCTGGCCAGGGGAGGTGGAGCTTGTTGGGGCCCCTCCCCCTCTTCTCTTCAGACTCCTTGCTACCTCAGTCACCCATTCTCTGGGAGTTTTCTTTTTGGGGTCTTTTTCAGGAGGTGATCGGTGGATTCTTTCAACCTCTATTTTGCCCTCTGAATCTAAAACATCAGGGCAGTTTTCCTTGAGAATTTCTTGAAGGGTGATTTCTAGGTTCTTTCCTTGATCATGGCTTTCAGGTAGTCCAATAATTTTTAATTGTCTCTCCTGGATCTATTCTCCAGGTCAGTGGTTTTTCCCATGAGATATTTCACATTGCCTTCTAATCTTTCATTTGTTTGGATCTGCTTAACAGCATCTTGATTACTCATAAAGTCACTAGCTTCCATTTGCTCCAGTCTAACTCTGAAGGAATGAATCTCCTCAGTGAGCTTTTGAGATTCTTTTTCCACCTGGCAAATTCGACTTTTTAAGGCATTCTTCTCCTCATTGCCCTTTTGGGCTTCCTTTGCCATTTGAGTTAGTCTATTTTTTAAAGGTGTTGTTTTCCTCAGTCAGGCTGTTGACCCTCATTTCATACTTTTCCTGCATCCTTCTCATTTCTCTTTCCAATTTTTCCTCCACTTCTCTTATTTGATTTTTAAAGTCCTTCTTAAGGTCCTCTATGGCCTGCAGCCCACTCATGTTTTCCCCTGGGGCTTTTGGAGCAGGACTTCTGACCTCACAGTCCTTTTCCCGCTCTATGCCCCCAAAATAGGAGTCTAGGTTGCATTTTTCTGTTTCCTTTGCCTTGGCATGTTGCCACTTAATTACTTGACTTTTGGGCTTGTTGCCACACTATGGCTTTAAGGCCAGATAGAGGAATTTTAGTCCCGAACGTGTGGGGGGCAACTTCCGTTTCTGGCAAGCTGTAAACCCACCCACAACTTCCACCCTAGATCACAATCCAGATCCAGGGAGGTTAAAGCAAGAGCGATTACCCCCCAAGACTGATCGCTGGATCTCCCCACGATTTGTAGGCTGGGAGCCAGAGCTGCCTCTGAAAACTACAAAATAGCGTGTCTCCTCAGCAGCTTCTAGCCCCCAGGGGAGGGAGCTGACGCATTCCCCAAATACAGGTCCCAAAGTCCATAGGACACTAACCACTTACTTTGTCCTAGGCAAGTCTATGTTGATAATTCTGGCGTCTCCACAGTTCCTGGTGTTCTGGGGTTCCTCCAGCCGGCTGCTGGCCCTGCCGCCCTGGGGCTAAAACCTCGGCTCAAGTGGACCTGGGCTCGGCTTGGCTCCTGCGCTCTGCGCGCTGCCGGCTCCCAGACCACTGCGCTGGTCCTTCCTGCAGGGTGCTGGGCTGTCCTCAGCGGGAGGTTAGCTTCTCTGTGTCGTTCTGTGGGTGCTGGGGCTCCAGAAGATTTTCAGAGTCCTTTTTTACATAGTTTGAGGAGAATCTGGGGGCAGAGAGGCTTGGAGGAGCTGTTTCTACTCCGCCATCTTGGCTCCGCCCCCTCAGTCACCCATTCTCAAGGACTCTCGATCCCCAGGTTATTTCCACTATCTCAGCATTTCACTCTATGTGGGACACTTATCTCTGGATTTTCTAGGTCAGGCAGGTAGAATCAGAGGATCCAGAGTTTTCTTTGCCATCCTGGCCCTCGAAAAATGAGGCAGGCAATTTCTAAACTAGACTGGGCAGTGATAGCCCCAGCAGAAGCTGTTGTCTCTGCTGGGGGCTCATAGCCCTCTCTTACCCAACTCCTAATGGATCTTCCCATCACATGGTGAGATGCTGGTGAGATGGCTGCAAATAGCCCTTAGAGTGGGTGAGTCCACCTGCTGGGGCTCCTTCTCTCTCTGCTGTAATATGCTTTCTAGTCTGAGCTGGTGCAGCCCCCAAGTGCTCACACTCCTCCCTGCCAGGACCCACATGGGCACTTTTCTGGGCTGGATTCCTCCACGCTCTGTCTCCAAGTGGATTCCAACACTCCAAAAGCTGCTCAGATTCACTTTCCAAAGTTCAGTGATGGGATTCAGGAGCTTAGAAAAGTTACTGCTTTATTTCTTCCATATTGGCTCCACCCCTGTCTCTCTCTCTCTCTCTCTCTCTCTCTCTCTCTCTCTCTCTCTCTCTCTCTCTTTAAATTAATTTATTAGTTTAATTTCAGTTAACAAGATTCAATTCCATAGTTCGTTGATTTTCAAATTTCTTTTACTTCCATCCCCTTTCCCCCCACGGCAGCATATAGTCCAGTATAAGATCTGCAAATGCATTCATATTAGACATTATTCCAATTACAAAGGTGTATTGTACTAGGTGGGATGAAAGTTGGTAAGGAAGAAATAAAACCAAACAACGAAAAGAAAAAGATCACTTAGTTTGCTTCCATCAGGATTCAGGCTCAGTTCTTTCTAGTTATATCTCTGGATGGAGCTTTTCTCACTTTCTTGAGTCTTTTGGGATTGACTTATATCACTGCATTGCTGAAAAGAGTCCAGTCTGTCATAGTTGGTCATCACAGATATGGTATGTCTGTGATTGTATACAAATTTCTTCTGATTCTACTCTTTTTGCTCAGCATCGGTTTGTATAAGTCTCTCCAGGTAATTGTGAAATCTGTCACCTCCTCGTTTCTTATAGCACAATAATATTCCATTACATTCATATACCACAACTTGTTTAGCCATTCCCCAATTGATGGGCACCCAATTAGTTTCCAATTCTTTGCAACCACAAAAAGGGCTGATAAAATATTTTTGTACATATGGGTTTTCCTCCCACTTCTAGGATCTCTTTGGGATATAACCCTAGAAGTGGTATGGCTGGGTCAAAGGGTATGAAATTATTTCTAATCCTTTGGGCATAATTCCAAATTGCTCTCCAGAATGGTTGGATAAGTTCACAACTCCACCAGCAATGTATTAGTGTTCCAATTTGTCCACATCCTCTCCAGCATTTGTCACTTTCTTGTTTGGTCATCTTAGCCAATCTGACTAGAGGGATGTGGTATCTCAGAGTTGTTTTGATTTGCATTCCTCTAATTAATAGTGGTTTAGAGCATTTCTTCATATGTTTACACATATCTTTAATTTCTTTCTCTGAAAACTGCCTGTTCATATCTTTGACCATTTATCAGTTGGGGAGTGACTTGTATTCATATAGACTTGGCTCAATTCTCTATAAATTTTAGAAATGAGTCCTTTATCAGAGACACAAGTTGTAAAAATTCTTTCCCCATTTCCCACCTCCCTCTTGATCTTGGTTACATTGGCTTTGTTTTTACAGAAGCTTTTCAATTTAATGTAATCAAAATTATCCATTTTGCATTTTATAATGCTCTCTAATTCTTGTTTGGTCCTAAAGTCTTCCCCTCTCCACAAGTCTGTCAGGTAAACTATTACTTGCTTTCCCAAATTGCTTACAGTATCATCCTTTACACCTAGATCATGCACCCATTTAGACTTGATTTTGGTATATGGTGTTAGATAGTGATCTATGCCCACTTTCTGCCATACTGTATTCCAGTTTTCCCAGCAGTTTTTGTTAAACAGTGCATTCTTATCCCCAAAATTGGGGTCTTTGGGTTTATCGAAATATAGATTACTATATTCATTAACTGCTGGGTCTCCTGAGCCTAATCTATTCCATTGATCCACTACTCTACACCTCTGCCAGTACCAAGCAGTTTTGATGACTGCTGCTGTATAATACAGATTAAGATCTGGCATAGCTAGTCCACCTTCCCTAGTGTTTCTTTTCATTAATTCCCTTGATATTCTAGACCGTTTGTTTTCCAAATAAATTTTGTTATTATTTTGTCTAACTCTACAAAGTAGTTTTTTGGTAAATTTATTGGTATGGCACTAAATATATAGTTTAGTTTGGGTAAAATTGTCATTTTTATTATATTAGCTTGACCCAGACACGAGCAATTGATATTTTTCCAACTATTTAGATCTGATTTTATTTTATGTGAGAAGTGTTTTGTAGTTGTGATCATATAGATTATGGGTTTGTTTTGGCAAGTAGATTCCCAAATATTTTATAATGTCTACAGTGACTTTAAATGGGATTTCTCTTTCTATCTCTTGTTGTTGAGTTTCATTAGAGATGTACAGAAATGCTGAGGATTTATGTGGGTTTATTTTATATCCTGCAACTTTGCCAAATTTATTTATTGTCTCAAGTCGTTTTTTACATGATTCTATAGGATTCCCTAAGTATATCATCATATCATCTGCAAAGAGTGATAGCTTGGTCACTTTGCCTAATTTGATTCCTTTGATTTCTTTTTCTTCTCTAATTGCTACTGCTAGTGTTTCTAGTACCAGATTGAATAAGTGGGGTGATAGTGGACACCCTTGTTTCACTCCTGATCTTATTGGAAAGGCTGCTAGTTTATCCCCATTGCATATAATACTTGTTGATGGTTTTAAATAGATGCTATCAACTATTTTAAGGAAGGCTCCATTTATTCCTATACTTTCTAGTGTTTTTAATAGGAATGGATGTTGTACTTTGTCAAAAAGCCTTTTCTGCATCTATTGAGATGATCATATGGTTTCTGCGAGTTTTATTGCTGATATACCCAATTATACTGATGGTTTTCTTAATATTAAACCATCCTTGTATTCCTGGAATGAATCCTACCTGATCAAAGTGTATTATTTTTGTGATAAGTTGTTGGAGTCTTTTGGATAATATTTTATTTAGAATTTTTGCATCTAAATTCATGAGGGAGATTGGTCTATAATTTTCTTTCTCTGTTTTATCTCTTCCTGATTTAGGAATCAGTACCATATTTGTGTCATAGAAAGAATTTGGTAGGACTCCTTCTTCACTAATTTTCCCAAATAGTTTGTAGAGTATTGGAATCAATTGTACTTTAAATGGTTGATAGAATTCACTAGTGAACCCATCTGTCCCTGGAGAATTTTTCCTGCGGAGTTCATTGAATGCTTGTTTGATTTCTTTTTCTGAGATGGGATTATTTAGGTAATTCACTTCTTCTTCAGTTAATCTGGGCAACTTGTGATTTTGTAAATATTCATCCATTTCACTAAGATTGTCATACTTATGTGCATACAATTGGGAAAAATAATTCATCATTATTTTTTGATTTCCTCTTCATTAGAGGTAGATTCACCCTTTTTATTTTTGATACTCATAATTTGGTTTTCTTCTTTCTTTTTTTATCATATTGACTAAGGGACTATCAATTTTGTTGATTTTTTCATAAAACCAGCTCTTAGTTTTATTTATCAATTCAATAGTTTTCTTAATTTCAATTTTATTAATCTCTGCTTTGCTTTTCAATATTTCTAATTTAGTACTAAATTGGGGATTTTCAATTTGTTCTTTTTCTAGCTGTTTCAATTGCATGTCCAATTCATTGACCTCCCTTTTCTCTAATTTATTCATGTATGCACTCAGAGATATAAAACTTCCCCTGAGAACCGCCTTTAGGGCATCCCACAATTTTTGGTATGTTGTCTCATTATTACCATTCTCTTGAATGAAATTATTGATTGTTTCTATAATTTCTTTGACCCATCCATTCTTTAGGATTAAATTGTTTAATTTCCAATTAGTTTTTAGTCTATCTTTTCCTGGCCCTTTATTGCATATAATTTTTATTGCATCATGATCTGAGAAGTATGCATTTAATATTTTTGCCTTTTTGCACTGGATTGTGAGGTTTTTATGCCCTAGGACATGGTCTATTTTTGAGTATGTACCATGCACTGCTTAGAAGAAAGTAAATTCCTTTTTATCCCCATTCAGTTTTCTCCAGAGATGCATCATATCTAGTCTCTCTAAGATTCTATTCACCTCCTTAACTTCTTTCTTGTTTATTTTGAAGTTAAATTTATCGAGTTCAGAGAGGGGGAGATTAAGGTCCCCCACTAGTATAGTTTTGCTATCTATTTCTTCCTCTAATTCCTTTACCTTCTCCTCTAGGAATTTGGATGCTATACCACTTGGTGCATATATATTAAGTAGTGATATTGCTTCATTCTCGATGGTGCTTTTTAGTAGGATATAGTTTCCTTCCTTATCTCTTTTAATTAGATCTATTTTTGCTTTTGCTTTATCTGAGATAAGTATTCCTACCCCTGCTTTTTTTTTTACTTTAGCTGAGGCATAATAAATTTTACTCCAACCTTTTACCTTTACCCTGTGGGTATCCTTTTGTTTCAAATGTGTTTCTTGTAGACAGCATATTGTAGGATTATGGTTTTTAATCCATTCTGCTCTCCACCTCTGTTTTATGGAAAAGTTCATCCCATTCACATTCACAGTAATGATGACTATCTGTCTCTTCCCCTCCATCCTATTCCCTCCCCTGTTTATGTTTTTGTTTCTTCCTTCTCCCTTCCCCTCCTTGAAGTTTTCCCTTTTGACCGCCCCCTCCCTCAGTGTTCCCACCCAGTGACACCCTTTCTTAACCTACCCTCTCCCCTTACTACTATTTCCCTCACTTCTAATCCCCCCTTTAGTCTCCTCCTTTTCACCCCCCCCTTACCCTTCCACTATCTATAGGATACAATAAATTTTTATACTTATCAGAGTAAATTACTCCCTGTTTGATTCCAAACCAATGAGAGTAAATTTCAAACAGTGCTCCTCTCCCTCCTTCCCTTTCCACTATTTAATGGATTCATGTGTCTATTAACATTAGAATCTTAAATTTCACTGATTAATTTGGTCCTTCTTTGAACCAGAACCAGTGAGAATAGTGTTTAAATGATGTTCTTCTCCCTCTTTCTTTCCCCTCTTCTATAGTGTGTTTTGATGCCTCTTCAGATGGCATATTTTACCTTTTCCTAGCTCATCCTTTCCTTTTTCCCATTACAGTTTCTTTGATCCCCTTAATAGTCTTTTTTTTTTTACTTCATGTTAGTGCATTCATACCCACACCCTCTATCTAAGTATAACCCTTTAGAAGGTCATGATAATCATAAAGATTTTGAATAATGACAGTTATCAGCTCCACATATAGGGATGTGAACATTTTGCTCTTGTTGCATCCCAAGTAATGAGCATGTGTTTGTGGGTATGGGTGTATGCACTTATGCATGTTCGAGTCTGTGTTTCCCTTGTTTACCTTTTTATATCTTCCTGGAGTCTTGTAATTGGAGATCAAATTTTCCATTGAGCTCTGGCTTTTTCATCAGGAAAGTCTGGAAGTCTCTTATTTCATTAAACATCCATCTCCTTGCCTGAAAGATTATGCTCAGTTTTGATGGGTAGTTATTCCTTGGTTGTAGTCCTAGCTCTCTTGCCCTACGAAATATCAAATTCCAGTCCCTCCACTATTTTAATGTAGAAGCTGCTAGGTCCTGTGTGATCCTAACTGTAGTTCATCAATATTTGAATTGTTTCTTTTTGGCTGCTTGTAGAATTTTTCTTTAATCTTTAATTCTGGAATTTGGCTACTATATTTCTTGGAGCTTTCAGTTTGGGATCTCTTTCAGGAGGAGTCCGGTGAATTCTATCGATAGCTATTTTATCTTCTGATTCCAGGACCTCAGGACAGTTTTCTTTGACAATTTCTTGGAGGATATTGTCTCGACTGCTTTTTTCATCATGGCTTTCTGGTAGACCAATAATTCTTAAGTTGTCTCTCCTGGATCTCTTCTCTAGGTCAGTTATTTTTCCAGTGAGATATTTTACATTTTCTTCCAATTTTTTGATCGTTTTGTTTTGTTTTGTTTTTCTTGATTGACTCCTGCTGCATCATAGAGTTCTGAGTTTCAGTTTGATTGTATCTAATTTTTAGCAAATTATGGTCTTCATTTTGTTTTTGAAGTTCCTTTTTAGAGAGGTATTTTCTCCAATTACTTCACTAATTTTACCTTTTAAGGATTTGTTTTCTTCACTGAGACTTTTTTCCAAATTGGTCACTGCTTCCCTGATTTGGTCTTTAAAATTTTTCTTATGCTCCTCCAGCAATGCTATTTGGGCTTGAGACCAGATCATGTTTCCTTCTTTGGTCTCAGGTGTGGGTAGAGAGTTTATATTGTCCTGTGTATTTAGTTGTTCTTCCCCTACATAGTAGGCTCGAATAGACTTTCTTGCCTTCCCCTTCTCCTTTTCAGCTTCCTTCCTTCCCATCGTGACTTCCTGTTTCTTAGTTTCTCAGGCTATGAGTTTAGGGCCTGATCCTTGACTTTGAATACCTCTGGGTGGCTAGTTTATGGCTAAGTCAGGGAAATCAGTGAGGAATGTAGATGTGCAGGTGGGGGTGAGTCTGACCACTTCAGATTTCTGCCTCTATACCCCTGGGCTATAAGTAGGCTTTTGTTGGTGAGGTGAGGTGGGGCTTGTTGGGTCCCCTCCCTCTCTTCTCTTCAGACTCCTGGCAGTCTCAGTTACACCCCTTCTTGGAGACTTTCAAGCCTGAGGCTATTTCTTTTAACTTGGGATTTCTACTGGGTGGGAGACTTATCTTTGGGTTTTCTGCTTCGTGAAGGAAGGATGGGAGGATCAGAGCAGCTAGAATTTACTTTGCAATTCCAGCCCCTGTACTATACAGGCAGGCAGTTTCTAAACTTCCAGGTTGGGGGCTGAATGCAGCTGGAGAAGCCACGCTCTCCATTGGGGGCCTGCCTCTCCTACCTGGCTCCAATGATACTTCCCCTCTGCAAGATGACTGTGATTCGTCCTTGGTAAGTCTGCAGGCTGGGGCTTTTTCTCTCTCTGGTGTAGTCTGCTTGTCTGCTCTTAGGTCTGAGCTGTGTAGACCCCACATGCTCTGCACTTGACCTGTCCTGACACATTGGGCAACCTCCTGGGCTGGACTCTGCCACGCTCTGTCTTCCACTGGGCTCCTTCACTTTGGAATCCGCTCAGATTCACCCTTTGAGACTTAGTGACAGAGGAGCTCAGGGAGGTTACTGCTTCCTTTCTGACATCTTGGCTCCGCCCCCTCCACCCGTCTCTTGCTTAGATTTTTAAAATGGTCTCCTAATGGATCTCCTCAGTACAGTTCATTCTTCATTCTATATCCAAAATGTTTTTATCTTAAACACCGAGCAGATGGTGTCACTCCCCAACCCGATAAACTTAAGTGGTTCACTATTTACTTTAGACTCAAATATAACCTTAATTTAGTTTTTAAAGCCCTTCACATCTTTGTCTCTATCTTTTCAGTCTATTATTTCAGCCTCATTGCACATTACTTTTTACCTCTATTGTGCATGTGTATACATATATATATATATATATATATATATATATATATATATATGTGTGTGTGTGTGTGTGTGTGTGCATATACACACATATGTGTGTGTAAAGAGAGAGAATGTATTTATACATGCATGTATGTATGTATGTGAATGTGTGTATGTAGTTTGTAGAAAGCTGTTATCATCGTATCTCCTCAATTAGAACTGGAGATCTCCTTAATGCTGGGGTTGTCTTTTTCCTTTCTTTGTATGTTCAGTGCTTAGAAAAGTTCTTGGTATATAATAAGTACTTAACAAGTGCTTACTGATGATTAAATGACTTCCTGAACTGTGTGATCCAATAAACCTGTTGTTCTCCCTTTAAAAAAATCCCAAATGACACTTTATTTCTTATTCCTATATCTTTTCATTCTATGGCCTTCATACCTGGAATTCACTCCCTCCTCCACTTATCATAGGATCCATTTCTTTCTTCAAGATGCAACTTAAGGGGGCAGCTAAGTGGAGCAGTGAGTAAGAACACTGGCCCTGGAGTCAGGAGGACTCAGGATCGGTTCCTGCCTCCAAAAATTAGCGACCACACATAAATAAATAAGTAGCTATGTAACCTTGAGTAAGTTACTTAACCCTAATTGCTTTAAAAAAATAAATAAATATAAATGTTCTTTAAAAAAAAGGTGCAACTTAAGCACCGCATTCTACTTTTGTCTTTTCTAACTCTCCTTCCAATTGCAAGTGCCTCTCCTTTCTAACTAAGTTGTGTAAGGGATGTGGCCTGTGTTTTGCCCATGTAGAATGTGTGTCCACATCTATCTCCCTAAATGTGGTTCATGAGGAAGAATGAATAGATATGTCTATGCACTGAAACTTCCCCAAGGGTGAAACTGATTCCATTCTGGAGGCAAAATTGGAGTTTGTGGTAAAGTCTCAATACAATGGTATCCTAAAAGAAAGGATGCCTTGCTTGTATTATTGCTATCTATTCATCAACATATTGTTAATCAGGGACCTGAAGAGAATCTGTAATTTTAGATACTATTCTAATTTAAAGCTACAAAACAGAATTGTCCAAAAATTCTCATCCACTTCACTCCTTACTCAGGCATAGAACACTGAATAATCAGTCTCCACCAACATGGAAAGTTCCATGCAAATTGGCTTTGAGGTACAGGTTTGATCTTTATGGAAGTACAATAAAATTACAAATACACATAAAAACACATATATACTTACGCATATGTGTGTGTAATATATATGAACATACTGACTTCAGAATTAGAATATAAGGTTTTTGAAAATAAGAATTGTTTCAATCCTTATATTTCTATGCCCAGCATCCAGTATAACTCCTGGAATACAATAGGCATTTTAAAATAAATTTTCTTCATATCTCTTGCTTTTATCCTTGCTTAGATTCCCATGTGTATCTCTAGCACTTTCAACTTCCAGAGAGCTGTCCTTATGTCAAATATTTGTTTTTTAATGAAGTGTAGAAATATTCAACAAACCATATAACTCATAGAAAAAAGAAACAAAGCAATCTGAGATTATTTGCAATATTCCATTTCTTTGGATAGGAGGCTCAGCAAGGAATAGTAGAGAGAGGTATGTTCTCATAATTTTGGTGGGCCAAATATTTACTTCATATTTTTTAAAATTAAATATGCTATTTTTGGTTGTTTTTCTTTCAATTTATGTTGATTTAATAATTTTGTAGTATTTTCTTGATTTTTCTTAGTTTACTTTGCAATAATTCATGCAATTTTTAAAATATTTGAATGCATCATTTATAATATTCAATTAAATTCATGTAACAAAATTTTGTCAACTATTCTCCAAGTGATGTGGGCCTGCTTTACTTCAAGTTCTTTTTTTAAACCATAAAAAGTGCTACTATAGATATTTTCATATATGTCAAGATTTTTTTATGACCTCCTTGGTCTATGTGTTTAGGAATGGAATCTCTGAGTCAAAGGGCATGAGCAGTTTAATAAATGATTATTTATTGATTGTTGATTGAAATAGTCACTTAAGTTTACACAAGTCTCCATCTAATTCCTTTATTCTTTTGAAAATCATTGTCTTTCACACTTTTACTATTCACATTGAAAGAAAAAATTAAAACCTCAGTCTTACTTTCTTCAAGCCTTCAACAATTTGTGATTTCATCAATAACTATAATTCTTCCAATTATGTAGATTAAGATCAATCTGTGCTTTAATGGACAATATTCATGACTTTGTTGTCATTCAGTTACTTTCAGTTGTGTCAGAGCCTTCATGATACCATTTGAAATTTTTCTGGTGAAGATAATGGAGGGATTTGACATTTGCTTCCTTTTCCAGTTCATTTTACAGATGAGGAAACTGAGGCAAGCAGGGTTAAGTGACTTTTCCAAGATCACACAACTAGTAAGTATCTGAAGCTGGATTTGAACTCAAGAAGATATGTTTTCCTGTCTCTGGGCCCAGTACTTTATTTACTGCCCTATCTAGTTGCACCATTCATAAGTTGCTAAGGCCCAAAACAAAAAGTCACTTGGTAATGAACCTTTCCACATTTAGCTAGGCCTGTTTTCATTGGATAAAGTCTCTCTAGCTTTCTAACTTCTCACTTAAATCCTATTCAATTCCCTTATTGTGGTACATGAATTTAAAACTATAAGTGAGATTAGGGGCATTCTAACTGAACTATTATTTTAAAGATGAGAAAATTGAGGTCCAGAAAAATTAAGTGATTTGTCCATGGTCACAAAGGTTGGTCTTGAAGTAGTAATATGTAGTAGACTAGTAATATGTGTAAATATTCCTCTTAACTATGAGTCTATGAGATTTTTATTGTTGAATGAATCAAGAGAGCCATCTTGGAACAAATTCTGTACTTCATTACATATTAGACTAGTCCTTTCATCATCACTGAATTCACTTTAATTTTCATAGCTCTGTATTGAAGTGATAACATTGTTACTAGCTTTATTGTTCATTCAACCCAATTCCATTATATTCTATATACAGTGATTAAGTGCTAATCTCCCTGAGGATACAAAGACAAAAAAAATAAAATAAAATAAGATGAAACAATCAAACAAAACAACCATACCTACCATTCATGAGGTGACATATTATAAATTTAGGGGAAGATACACAATATACATAGATTAATGATTCTAAGGTATATAGTCAATTGTACAAAATAGTTTCAGAAAGAAAAGAGAATAACAATAGGAAAACAGGAAAGAGAGTATATTGATGTAATCCCTATGCAATGTAGGAGAAAGGTAGAAAAACAAAACATTCTGGACTTAAGGTATGGCCTATGCAAGGGCATGGAGTTGGCAGATGGAAAACCATATGTGGAAAATAGCTAGTAGTTTGATTAGAATAAAGAATGTGGAGGCAGAACCAAGATGGCAGAGTAAAGGCAGAGACTCACCTGAGCTTTGACCACAAACCCTTCAAATACCTTTTAAAATGACTCTAAATAATTTATAGATCAGTAGAACCCATAAAAAGGCAGTGTGAAACAAATTTCCAGTCCAAGACAACTTGAAAGGTCATCAAGAAAGGTCTATTGCACCAGGGTGAGACACGAACACAATGCAATATTGGCCTGACCAATGCAGACTAAATCTAAGCAAAACCAAAAATAAGTCTCAGGGACACTGGATCACTGGCAGCAACAGTGGTTTCTAGACATCTCAGCCCTCAGATGCTAAAAACAACTTAGAAAATCAGCAGGAAGAATCTGTCCCACCTCGATGAGAGCAGAATGAAGTCTTGTGTAGAGCTCACCAACACAGCCCTTGCCTCAGCAAACCAGAAGCAGGCTCTGGAAGTGACTGAATCAGCAGCAGCAATGGCTACTTAAACATTTCTCAACCAAGAGGTGGTAAAGGGATCAAACAATTTGTCAGAAGGAGATTACAGGGTTCTTTCCGTGAGCACTAGGGCGGGAATTTGTTTCTTTGCCAATACTTGGATGAAGGTCACAATATTGGGTAGCAGTCCCTGCTCCACTGTGGCTGCAAATTCTGAAGTCTAGGGCAAGGAGGAGCACTAGCATAGCAGAGATGGTAATAATACTAGGGGGCAGGGACCCTTCTCACAGTTCCAGAGCATAAAAGAGAGGTTGTTATCACTCACAGGCTAGGACACTGGCCAGGAGAGCATTAAATATCTCTTCTTTGATCAGTCATGCAGAACTGGACCACAGATAAGTTAGAGTAGAGTCAGAATGATAATGGTTGGTTGCTGGGGTGGGGGTGGGGTCACATAACTTCGGCTGGAAATCCTTTGATGGACCACAATCAGCCTGCAGGCCATATGTTGTGCAGACCTACCTTACAGAGGTAAGCATTCTTCAAATACTGAAGAAAATAGCACCTTGAAAAACAGAGTAGGTCAAAAGGTAAAAGTGGTACAAAAAGTCAACAAGATGAAGAAGAGATTAAAAATCAGAATTGGTCAAATGGAAAAGGAGAGCCAAAACCTCACTGAAAAAAATAATTCCTTAAAAATTAGAATGGAGCAAATGGAAGTGACTGATTCATGAAAAATCAAGAAACAATAAAAAATGAAAAGAATAAAAAAGGAAGACAATTTGAAATATTTCTTTGTAAAAGCAGCTGACCTGGAAAATAGATCCTATTGAGAGTATTTAAAAATTATAGGATTGCCTGAAGGCCAAAAACAAAATAAGAGCATAGACATTATCTTTCAAGAAATTATCAAGGAAAATTGTCATAATATTCCAGAATGATGGGGGAAATAGTAATTGAAAGAATACACTGATCACCACTTGAAAGAGATCCTAAAATGAAAACTCCCAGGAGTATTATAGCCAAATTTCAAAGTTCCCAAATCAAAGAGAAAATATTGCAAGAATTCTGGAAGAAACAATTTCCATAACATGGAGCCACAGTCAGGATAACACAAGACTTATCAGCTTCTACATTAAAGAATGGGAGGGCTTAGAATATATTGCAGGGGGCAAAGCATCTAGGATTGCAACCAATAATTACCTACCCAAAAAACTGAGTATATATTTTCTGGACAAAAAAAAATGTAATAGACATTCAATGTGAAGCATTCTTGATGAAAATACTGGAGCTAAAAATTAAATCTGCCTTTCAAATATAAGACTCAATAAAAGGATAAAAACATAAGCAGGAAAGGAAAATCATAAGGGGCTTTATAACTGTTTACATTCCTACATAGGAAGGTGATATTTGTAACTCCTAACAACTTACTCATTATTAAAGTAATTAGAATAAGTGTATACAGACAGAGGGCACAGGTGTGAGGTGAACATGAAGGAATACTATCTAAAAAATAAAATTAAGAGATGAGAGATGAATGTACTGGGAGAAAAATAAAGGGGTATTTGGAATGGGTTAAATTATCTCATATAAAAGAAGAGAGTGAAGGAAAGAGGTGGAAAGTGAAGGGGAGTGAGTGAAGCTTACTCTCTTTAGAACTGGGTCAATGAGGGAATAACATGCATACTCAATTGGGAATTGAAATCAGTCTTACCCTACAGGAAAGTTGGAGGGGAAGGGGATAGAGAAGGCTGAGTATGATAGCAGGAAGGTAATTTGGGATATGGATTAGTCAGGAGGAAAACACTTTTGAGGAGGGACAGGGTGAAAGGAGAAGACAATAGAATAAATGGGAAGGATAGATAGGATGAAAATACAGTTAGCAGTACTAACTGCAAAAAAAAAAAGAAAATTGAAGCAAGTTTCTCTGATAAAGGCTTCATTTCTCAAACATATAGAGAACTGAGTCAAATTTATTATAATAAGAGCCATTCTCCAACTGATGCATGATCAAAGGATATGAATAGATTTCAAATGAAGTAATCAAAGCTATCTATAGCCATAATGAACATATTTTCATTATCGATTAGAAAAATGCAAATTACAACAATTTTAAAGTACTACCCAATATCTATTAGATTGGCTAATAGGACAGAAAAGGTGAATGACAAATGTTACAGGGGATGTGGGAAAGATGAGACAACAATGCATTGTTGGTGGAATTGTGAATTGATTCTACCATTGTTTAGAGCAATTGGGAGCTATGCCTGACAGACTATAAAACTACAAATACACTTTGACCCAGTAATACCACTATATTAGGTCTGTTTCCCAAAAGAGATGAAAAAAAAAACATAAAGGATAAGGATATATATGTGCAAAAGTATTTATAACAGCTCTTTTCTGGGGGTAAAAAATTAGAAATTGAGATGCTCATCAATGGGGAAATGGCAGAACAAGTTGTGAAATGCGGTTATGATGGGATATTATTGTAGAATAAGAAATAGTGATCAGGATGCTCTCAGAAAAAACCTGGAAAGAATTGCATGGGCTGATGCAAAATGAAATGTGTTGTGTACAAAGTAATAACAATATTGTTGATGATTAGCTCTGAATGACTTAGCTATTTGTAACAATACAATGATCCAAAATCTGAAAGATTTATAAAGAAAAATGCTGTCCATCCTCAAACAGAGAAATGATGGTATCTGAATATAGATTGAAGCATATTTTCTTTTTACTTAAAAACGAATAAAGAATGTCTAAAGGGGAGAAATAATAAGATTGAAAGAAGAAATCATATTCTGGAAAATTTAGCTACCTGGTACTATTAACCAGGCTCAAGATTTTTTTGTTTTACTTTTCCCTAGAGATAATAGGGAGTCTTTGAAAAAAATATTTAGGGGATTTATATTGTTAGAACCTACTTTTTGAAACTTTTCAATTGTTTGAAAGGTGGATTGTAGACAGGAGAGAAGGAAAACTGGGAGACCAATTTGGAGGCTATTTCAAATATCTACAGACAATGTGATAGTAACCTAAAGCAGAATAAAAGGAAGAGGATGAATGAGACAGTTGTATTGCAGTTGCATTTAACATTGCTTATTCACCTCAATAGCAGGGATGAGAGGTGTCCATCCCCTTTTAAAATAGGGAGCTCTAATATGGATCATATGTTGATTTTTGTTATCTAATTGTTTAGGTCACATTTTACTCTCTGTTTTAAGATTCACTTACTAATTATTGATTCAGTAAACTCCTCTACTCACTGGTAAGTCATTCTAGGAAAATCAAGTTATTAACATCCATTCACGTTTCCTATTCTTCTAAAGTCATAGCAAAGTGAATTTGACATATCAAAAAATGAACTATGGTTTTGTAAAGGATACAAATATTTTGAGCATTGTTTTTCTCCAGTGGCCATCTGAATGCTGCCAGGTACTGTTTTTGGCATCTCCAAAGTTTATTATGCTTTTGTCATCTGGGAACAAACTACATAAGCCCTTTTTTCTTTTCTCTATTGAAATTAATTATTTAAACTCCATCATTAGAGTATATATTATTTTTACCCTGAATGCTTTACCTTTTAAAGGCCTACATCAAAAGCAACCTATCACTTCTCAACTCATTGAAAGTAGCTAAAAAATCTTCTGTAGTTTATCCCTGATGTCTTAACATACTTCTGTTCAGAAGAACTGCCATATCCTCTGCCAGCCTGGAGGTTGTTCTGTGAACTCTTTTGCAGTTTATTTGCTAAAGAAAGTCCTCTTCCACTGAATGACCAGATTTTTCCCTGAAACATGATACTCAGTTTTGTTGGGTAGATGATTCTTTGTTTTAATCCTAGCTCCTTTGCCCTGCAGAATATCATATTCCATGCCCTTTGATCTCTCAGTGTAGAAGCTGCCAGATCCTGTGTTATCCTGATTGTGTTACCACAGTATTTATATTGTTTCTTCCTGGCTGCTTGCAATATTTTCTCCTTGATCTGGGAATTTCTGAACCTGAATATAATATTCCTAGGAGTTTTCTTTTTGGGATCTTTTTTCAGGAGGTGATAGGTGGACTCTTTCAACCTCTATTTTGCTCTCTGGTTCTAAAATATTAGGGCAATTTTCTTTGAGAATTTCTTGAAGGATGACTGCTAATTTCTTTTTTTTTTATCATGGCTTTCAGAAAGTCCAATAATTTTTAAATTGTCTCTCCTGCATCTATTTTCCAGGTCAGTGGTTTTCCCAATGATATATTTCACAGTGCCTTCTATTTTTCATTTGTTTTTATCTGTTTAATAGTATCTTGATTTCTTATAAAGTGACTAGCTTCCATTTGCTCCAATCTAATTCTGAAGGGATGATTCTCTTCAGTGAGCCTTTGAGATTCTTTTTTTAATCTCCCAAATTTGACTTTTTGAGGTATTCTTCTCCCCATTGCCTTTTTGAGCCTCTTTTACCATTTAAATTAAATCATTTTTTTATTATTCAATATTTTATTAGAAATGCTGGTAAATATCAATGAGAAGAAAAAATTGAAGGTATAAAAATGTGTAATGAAGTAATAAAACTATCTCTTTTTACAGATGATATATTTGCAAAATCCTAGAGATTCAACTAGAAAGTCAGTTAAAACCATTTTAGCAAAGTAGCAGGACATAAAATAAACCCACATAAATCAGCATTTCCCTATATCACCAACAAAACCCTACAAGAAGAGATAGTAAGAGACCCCATTTAAAATAACTATAGACAGTATAAAATACCTGGGAGTATTCCTGCCAAGAAAAACTCAGGAACTACATGAGCATAATTATAAAACACTTCTTATATAAAAAAGCCATATTAAATTAATTGGAGAAATATTGATTGATGAACCATGGGTGGGCAGAGACAATATAATAAAAATAACAAATTTACCTAAACTAATCATATATTCAATGCCATCCCAATTAAATTACCAAAAAATTAGTAGGAAAAAATAAGAACAAAATTTATTAGGAAGAACACAAGGACAAGAATAACAAAGGACTTAAATGAAAGCAAAAAGTTAAGGTCTGAGGTTTAGCTATACCAGATCTTAAACTATTTTATTAGGCACTGATTATCAAAACTATTTGGTACTGCTTCAGAAATTTAAAAGGTAGTATAGTAGAACAGAGTAGACACGCAATACATAGTAGAAAATGATTACAATAACCTTATGTTTGACAAATGTAATGATTTATGTAATGATTTAATCTTTGGGGATAAGAATTCACTATTTGGTATATATGCATGTATTATTGGGAAAACTGAAACGCAGTCTGGCAGAAATTAGGCAGAGACCAATATCTAACTCCATTTATCAAGATAAGGTCAAAATTGATACATGATCTAGATATAATGGGAGTTATCATAAGTAAAATAGAAGAACATGCAATATATTACTTCTCAGACTTATGGATACAAGAAGAACTTATCAATAAACAAGTGTTAGAGAGCATTGTGAAATATAAAAGGATAATTTTGATTACATGAAAATTTTTAAAGTTTTGGACAAATAAAACCAATATAACCAGGACTGTAAGGAAAGCAAAAACTTGAGGGGGGAGGAAGGAGTTTTATAGCCAATTTCTTGTATAAAGGTTTCACATCTCAAATATATAGAGAATTTTGTCAAATTTATAAGACTATAAGTCATTTAAAAATTAAATCATTTTTAAGGTGTTATTTTCTACAGTCTGGTTGTTGACTTTCGTTTCATAATTTTCTTTCATCGTTCTGATTTCTCTTCCTAATTTTCCTTCCACTTCTCTTACTTGGTTTTCAAAATCCTTTTTAAGCTCCTCTATTGCTTGTAACCAGCTTGCATTTTTCGTGGAAGCTTTAGGTACAGGAGTTCTGACTTCACTGTCTTCCTCCTGTTCCATGCTTTAATCCTTTTTGTTCACAAAATAGGTGTCTACTGTTGGATTTCTCTGTTTTCGTTGCTTCCCTTGTTTACTCATGTTGCCCCTCAATTACTTGACTTTTGGGCTTTTTGCCACAGTAGGATTCTGCTACCAGACAGGGGAGCTTCATACCAAATGCTTGGGTTTTCTCAGCTGCCAAAGGTATTAGTTGGGTGCCCTCTCTGAAGCCTCCACAAGCTCTGGAAAGCTGCTCACATACCCCAGGACCTCTACCTTAGACCACAATCCAGATCCATGCAGGTTAGTACAAGAGTGATTTGTTGTTTGGTTCAACATATGCATATATGTTGAACTACATATGCAGCCAGACTGCAGACTGGTTCCTTGGTTCCCCTACACTCTGCAGGCCAGGAGCTGAAGCTGCCACATGGCAGCAGTTGCACAACCACAGCACCTCAGCAGATTCTGCCTCCAGGAGATAAAGGCTGACCAGACTCCCAAACTACTGGATCCCAAAGTCCACACTGCACTGACCTCTCACTTTGTCCTTAGCATCTATAGGTTTACAATTCTGGAAACCACTACAGCTACTGGTGATCTGAAGTCCCTTTAGCTGGTGGCTGGTCAGCCCTGCCTTGTGGCTAAAACCCCTGGCTTATGTGGAGCTGTGGTTGGCTCCAAGAGCACTGTGCTGGCTGTTCCCTGCTGGCCTGCCAGGCTGTTCTTAGTGGGAGGTTAACTTCTCTGTGCCTTTTTATGGATTCTGTAGCTGCAAAATTTGTTCAGAATTATCTTTTACATTACTTGGAGGTGGTGGGAGCCAGAGCCCAATGGAAGTCCTATTTCTACTTTACCATCTTGACTCTGCCCCTCTGAAATTCAGCTCATTTAAACATGTATAACATGCTGAAATAAAGCAAGACATTGTGGTAGTCAATAGGGATATAATACTAAAAAATCCCCCAGCAAATAATAGCTTTTCTTGCCTTCAAGGAGTTATATTTTACTAGGGTTATATACATACATGCATGCACACATACATACAGATGTGTGTATGTATCTGTGTGAATAGATAATTAGATAGATGGTGGTTGTTGGTTGTTGTCCTTTGTTCTTGAAGAGTAGCAACATGACATCACTACATCAGAGTCAAGTTACAGTGTGTCCAGCTGTGGCTGACAAGACCAATGAGCTCAAAATGTTCTACCACATGCTGTACACAAAATGTTCAAGTGAAAATTTGGGGTGGATTCTCTAAATTTGTTCATTTTACATGTCCTTTGAGCTATGTAAATTCTACTTTGCTCATAAAGCACAGAACCTTCTTTAACGTGGTACACCATGCTGGGTGGGCCTTTGTCATCTATGTCACCCAAGATTTGGAATCAAAGGACCTGGTTTTGAATTCTGACTCTGTCAGGATTGTCAATCAGTCAAAAAACTTTTACTAAGTACCAGGCATTGTGTAAGCAGTATGACTTTGGGTAAATCCTTTACCCTTTCTTAGACTCAGTTTCATCTGTAAAATGAGGGGGTTAAACTATCAGAATCATAGGATCATAGAACTAGAAATAGAAGCACTTCATAGATCATTTATTTCATTTACCCTCATTTTACTCTCTCATTTAGATTAAGGTTCATATGTATCCTTCGTTTTTATCCTACCCTCCCCTGAAGTACCTAGGGCAGGTTTGGGAATAAATACTCCTTCAGTTCAACTCAAACCAACAAGTATTTATTGAATTGTATCAAAGTGAAATGGGATTTGAATTATCCTCATCAAATTCTTAGGCAGGGCATCTAAGGAGAACAGACTTCTGAAAGGACTATTCCAAGCTTCACAGAGAAAAAATCGGGCACACTTGTATTTGATTTCCAAATCACTAATTAATATGGTGGGAGCCTTAAAAATTCATAAATAATAGTTTTATGAATGTTGTATGTATTCTACAAGCACTCCCTTGGCATCTGCCTGCTAAGACCTGTATCCAGTCCTTCAAGCTAGTATTTCAGCCTGCTGCTTTAAATGGTGCTGATTTCATCAGCTTGCGGGGGCCTGCACTGCTCAGATCTTGAAAGTATTGAAGTCTGTCTGTGCAACAAAAAAGCTTCCATGATTTTTCAGGTTTTTTTTGCATATCTTTTCTGGCTATAGAAAGTTGTTATCAATGGAGGTAATTGAGGCATTAGAGCCCAGTCTTGCAAATTGAAGAGATGCCTAGAATTCACCAGTTACCTGTTGTGAGAGCTACTTCTAGGCACCTGTGAATTTTCAGTTCTTCTAAGGTGATACGATTAAAAAAAAGAAGTGTTTACTCCTCCCACTGCATAGTCTGTGAGCAACCAGTCACTCTTTTCTGCCTCAAGACTGTGAGGAGGATCCCTCTCCACAGCCTCCACAAGCTCTGCCATGCCAGTACTCCTACTCACCCCAGGACTGCCAACCAAGACGTCGACCCAGTTCCAAACAGGGCAAAGCAAGAGCAATTTCCCTCTGATTCCCCTACCATCTGTGGGCCAAGTGGTCTGGAATCAGCTTTTGCTACCACTGCTGTTACTGCTACCACTGCTGACACCACCTCCATTGCCTCAGGACTGGAACCTGCTCTTCTCTCAGCCAGGTGCCACAGCTTCCCCAGTGACCTTTTATTTTGTTTTTAGCATTATGACAAATCTGGAAACCACAAGAATTACCAGTGATTCGATCCCCTGAGGCCTGCTCCACCCATATTGTCTACTTAAGATTGATTTCCATTTTGAGTCCCTTGTGATGGACCTTTCCTGTTGACTTGCCAGTCTGCCTTCAGCTGGAGATGTATTTCACCCTGTCATTCTGTGGTTTCTGTAGCTCTAAAATTTGGTTAGAGTCATTTTTACAGGTATTTGGAGGTGATTGGGGTATGAGTTCAAATAAGTACCTACTTTTATTCTTCCATCTTGGCTCACCAGATTTTTTTTTAATTTTTCCTTTTTGGCTCCATAAAGGTTTTTGTTTGTTTGTTTGTTTTTGTTTGGTTGTTTTGGTTTGTTTTTTGGGTTTTCTTGGTAATTAATTTTTATGGCACAGAATAAGTAAATTTATTTAGATATTTTTATTGTATTGGCATAGTCTACCCATGAAAAATTAACATTTATCCGGTTATCTAGATCTTACTTTATTTGTGTAAAAAGTGTTTAGTAGTTGTGTTCATATAATCCCCTAGTTGTCTTGGCTGGTAGATCCCAAAATATTTCATTTCTTCACTTCTCCATGCTGAATTATTTTGAATGGAATT
This sequence comes from Gymnobelideus leadbeateri, assembly GCA_011680675.1. NCBI lineage: Eukaryota > Metazoa > Chordata > Mammalia > Diprotodontia > Petauridae > Gymnobelideus > Gymnobelideus leadbeateri. The sequence goes on from WOXC01007541.1 coordinate 598,260, forward strand.
CCTCTTTGTATACAAACTATTGACTTTCTTTTCATAATATTCTTTCATCAGTATCTTTTCCCAAATTTTCTATATCACATTTTAATTAAAAATCATCTTTTTTCTATTCAATGAATTCCTATTGGATTTGTATTTGATTTGCATTTTGGCTGTTCTTATTGAAGGCTTTGCTTGTAAATGCTTTGGCATAATTTATCTTCTTGATCTTCCCTGTCACTATAATAACTTGTTATGGTTAGGTTCTGTGTTGTAGTTTGCTCACTTTTTTACCCAATTTCTTGAGTTTTAAATGCTTAAGTTGTACTCTGCTCCTAGGGTAGAAATGACTACTTTTTTGAGCTTCAGACCTTATTTGATACTGGTTTTAGAGCCAGTTCTGGAAGTATGTGGGTTTTCAGTGCTTTAATGTAGGGAGAGATGTGGCCACTGCTTTCCTGGAATGTGCTTCAGTCTTTATCCAGGAAGGGACTTTGTTCCCTTATAACCATTAGTCCTAGCATTCTTTCTGAATCTGGAACTGTGATCCAGTCCCTGGGTCACTTCTAGTCACAATTATTCGTGATTCCATTTTTCCTGGAATTGAAACTAGGGTCCCTTCTTCTTTATTGCTGACCACAAGGACTCCTCTCTTCCCTGAATCCATGACCTGGACCCTCACTTCCCTGTGAACAGATATACTATTGTTTGTCACTCAGACTTCTATGTGAATCTGTGTATGGAAAATGTAACAGAGAAGAGCGGAGCCAAGATGGCAGAGTAGAAACAGCATTTCCAATGTGCTCTGCCCCACATAAATTTCAAACAATGTGAAAGGAGCTCCGAACAACTTCTGGAGCCACAGCACCCACAGAATGGCACAGAGAAGCTAAACCCTCCTGCTAAGGACAGCCCAGCAGCCCTGCAGGGAGTGGCCAGTGCAGTGCTCTGAGACCAGGCAGCACAGCTGCACTGGGAACAGACAGCACAGCTCGCAGAGCCGAGCCCAGGTCCAAGGTTTTAGCCGCAGGGTGGCCAGGCCTTCAGCCGGCTGGAGGAACAACAGAACACCAGCAATTGTGGTGATTCCAGAATCATCAGCACAGATATGCCTAGGACAAAGTGAGAGGTTAGTGCCCTGTGGACTTTGGGACCAGTATTTGGGGACCACGTAGCTTCCTCCCCTGGGGGCAAAAAGCTGCTGAAGAAACAGCTGCACAGAAGCCATTTTGCAGCGTCAGTAGTGGCTCTAGCTCCTGGTCTGCGAATTGTAGGGAGATCCAGCAATCAGTCTGGGGGTTAATCGCTCTTGCTTTAAACTGCCTGGATCTGGATTGTGGTCTGGGGGGGAAGTTTGGGGTGGGTATCCAACTTGCCAGAGTGGGTGAAGGCTTTACAGAGGCCACACAACTGGTGGAAGTTGTGAAGACCCCACGTTTGGGCGGAAGCTCCCCTGTCTGGTGGCAGAGTCCTACTGTGGCAACAAGCCCCAAAATCAAGTAATTAAGTGGCAACATGCCTAGGCAAATGAAACAAAATAAACAGAAAAGTTCAACATTGGACTCCTATTTTAGGGGCAAAGAGGCTCAAAGCATGGAGGAGGACTGTGAGGTCAGAACTCCTGCACCAAAAGCCCCAAATGAAAATACAAGCTGGCTACAGGCCATAGAGGACCTTAAGAAGCAGATAAGAGAAGTGGGGGAAAATTTGGGAAGAGAAATGAAAAAGATGCAAGAAAAGTATGAAATGACAGTCAACAGCCTGACTGAGGAAAATAACACCTTAAAAAATAGACTAACTCAAATGGCAAAAGAGGCTCAGAAAGGCAATGAGGAGAAGAATGCCTTAAAAAGTCGAATTTGCCAGATGGAAAAAGAATCTCAAAAGCTCATTGAGGAGATTCATTCCTTCAGAGTTAGACTGGAGCAAATGGAAGCTAGTGACTTTATGAGAAACCAAGATGCTGTTAAACAGATCCAAACAAATGAAAGAATAGAAGGCAATGTGAAATATCTCATGGGAAAAACCATTGACCTGGAAAATAGATCCAGGAAAGATAATTTAAAAATTATTGGACTATCTGAAAGCCATGATCAAAGAAAGAACCTAGAAATCATCCTTCAAGAAATTCTCAAGGAAAATTGCCCTGATGTTTTACATCCAGAGGGCAAAATAGAGGTTGAAAGAATCTACCTATCACCTCCTGAAAAAGATCCCAAAAAGAAAACTCCTAGGCATGCTGCGCAGGGGGGTAGGCCATGGCGGAGCCGGCGCAGGCCCAGGCCCAGGCTTCAACTCAAACCCAGGCCCAGACTCAGGCCCCGCATCCCCGGAGGCTGCAGCCTCCGGCAGCGCCGGCGGGTAATCCAGGGAGCGGGACGCCAGGAGCCGGGGGTGATCCAGCGCGGCCTGGCCTGAGCCAGCAGCAGCGCGCCAGCCAGAGGAAGGCGCAGCTCTGCGCGCTGCCCCGGGCCAAGAAGCTGGAGAAGCTCGGGGTCTTCTCGGCCTGCAAGGCTAATGACGCTTGCAAGTGTAATGGCTGGAAGAACCCCAAACCTCCCACTGCCCCCCCCAATGGACCTGCAACAGCCTGCAGCCAACCTAAGTGAGGCCTGCCGGAGCTTCGAACATCCTCTGGCTGACCATGTGTCCCACCTGGAGAACGTATCTGAGGATGAGATCAGTAGGCTGCTGGGGATGGTGGTGGATGTAGAGAATTTGTTCATGTCTATGCACAAGGAAGAGGACACAGACATCAAGCAGGTTTATTTCTACCTCTTCAAGCTTTTGAGAAAATGCTTCCTACAGATGACACGTCCAGTTGTGGAGGGGTTGTTGGGAAGTCCCCCCTTTGAGAAGCCCAATATCCAACAGGGTGTACTGAATTTTGTACAGTTTAAGTTCAGCCATCTGGACCCGAGGGAGCGACAGAAAATGTTTGAGCTCTCAAAGATGTTCCTGCTCTGCCTTAACTACTGGAAGCTGGAGACTCCTGCCCAGTTCCGGCAGAGGTCACAGGGTGAAGATGTCGCCACCTACAAGGTCAATTATACCAGGTGGCTGTGTTACTGTCGTGTCCCACAAAGCTGTGACAGCCTATCCCGCTGTGAGACAACTCACGTCTTTGGACGAAGCCTCCTTCGGTCCATATTTACTGTTACCCGCCGTCAGCTGCTGAAGAAGTTTAGGGTGGAGAAGGACAAACTGGTACCTGAGAAGAGGACACTTATTCTTACCCATTTCCCCAAGTTCCTGTCCATGTTGGAGGAAGAGATCTATGGGGAAAATTCCCCTATTTGGGAGTCAGGGTTCACCATGCCTGCCTCGGAGGGGCCACAGTTAGTTCCCCGGCCAGCCACTGTCACTGCTGCAGCTGTGCCAAGTGCCCCATTATTCACCCAAAGCCTGGGTGGCAGCAGCAGCAGCTCCCTTGGCCTGGACCCTGGAGGGGCAGAGCCCATGCCAGGTGAGAAGAGAAAGCTTCCTGAGAACTTGACCCTAGAAGATACAAAGCGGCTTCGAGTAATGGGGGATATTCCTATGGAATTGGTCAATGAGGTCATGTTGACCATTACAGACCCTGCGGCCATGCTTGGGCCTGAGACCAGTTTACTCTCAGCCAATGCAGCACGGGATGAGACTGCTCGGCTAGAGGCGTCGTGGGATCATCGAGTTCCATGTCATAGGAAATTCACTGGCACCAAAGGCCAATCGGCGTGTTACTACTCTGTCTAGTTGGGCTGCAGAATATTTTTTTTTTCTCACCAGTTGCCGAGGATGTCCAAAGAGTACATTGCCAGACTTGTGTTTGACCCGAAGCACAAGACATTGGCCCTCATCAAAGATGGACGGGTCATTGGGGGAATCTGCTTCCGAATGTTCCCCACCCAGGGCTTCACAAAAATCGTGTTCTGTGCTGTCACTTCCAACGAGCAAGTGAAGGGGTATGGGACTCACCTCATGAACCACCTGAAGGAGTATCAAATCAAGCATAACATCCTCTACTTCTTCACCTACGCAGATGAGTACGCCATCGGCTACTTCAAAAACCAGGGCTTCTCCAAGGACATCAAGCTTCCGAAGAGTCGATACCTGGGCTATATTAAAGATTATGAGGGGGCCATGCTGATGGAGTGTGAGCTGAATCCCAGGATTCCCTATACTGCGCTTTCCCATATCATCAAGAAGCAGAAGGAGATAATCAAGAAACTGATTGAGCGCAAACAGGCCCAGATTCAGAAGGTGTAGCCGGGGCTCAGCTGCTTCAAGTAGGGTGTAAGGCAGATCCCCATGGAGAGTGTCCCTGGCATCCGCGAGACAGGATGGAAGCCGCTGGGGAAGGAAAAAGGGAAAGAGCTCAAGGACCCTGACCAGCTCTATACAACCCTCAAAAACCTTCTGGCTCAGATCAAGACTCACCCCAGTGCCTGGCCCTTCATGGAACCTGTGAAGAAGGCAGAGGCTCCCGATTATTATGAAATTATCCGTTTCCCCATTGACCTGAAGACCATGACGGAGCATCTCAGGAGCCGCTACCATGTGACTCGGAAACTCTTTGTGGCTGACCTCCAGCGGGTGATCGCCAACTGCCGAGAGTACAACCCCCCAGACAGCAAGTACTGCCGCTGTGCCAGTGCCCTGGAGAAATTATTTTATTTCAAGCTAAAAGAAGGGGGGCTCATTGACAAATAGGGGGACCCCAGCTGGGCTTCACAACCTGCCTACTACTTTTCAGCCTCCAATGTTGGGACTCACTGACAAGTCAGAGGACTACCAGAGGGCTCCCCAACCTGCCCCCTTACCTGGGGGGCTCACTGACAAGTAGGGAGATTCCACCAGGCTCCCCAAACTGCCTCCTACTCTTCAGCCTCTTGACCTTGGGGGCTCATCGCCAAGGAGGACCCCCCCCCACTGGGCTCCCTGACCTGACCCCTGAGCTTGGGGGCTCATCAACAAGGTGGGCCCCCCCCAGTCTTTCTCAGTCTTTTTCCCTCCACCTTTAAGTTCTGGACTCAGACTCCCCGAAGACCTTCCCACATCCCTTCCACCTATGGGAGGAGTGGGCAGAGCTGATGTTCTTCCATGATTGTCTTGGAATTTCCCCACACCCCTCCCTAGTGTAGGCTCTCACCCTAACCCAGACCCGACCCCTCTCCCATCTCCAAACCACAACATTGTGTCTGCCTCAAGAGGAGGACACACTATAATCGAAAGGTTCTCAGTCCAAGTTTGAGCGCCCTGCAGGATGGCACCCCCCCACTGCTCCATGGCTCCCCTTTCCCGCTGCAGCCAGGTCCTTGGTTTCACAGGCCAAGGGCTGACTGCTGTCTCGGTGTGTTGGGGGGGTTCAGAATGGGTGGGGCTGTCACATGGGGGTGCAGCTTCTCTGCACCGGTCCAGCCATCATCTGTTTCCCTATAGGGATTTGCTCCTTCTGCATTTACCCCATGTGGGGAACAATAAAACTCTGAGGTTGTTGGGTTTTTTTCCAAAAAAAAACAAACAAACAAACAAACAAAAAACAAAAAACTCCTAGGAATATTATAGCCAGGCTACAGAACTCCCAGGTCAAGGAGAAAATACTAGAAGCAGCCAGGAAGAAACAATTTCAATGTTGTGGAAACACAATCAGAATAGCCCAGGACCTGGCAGCTTCTACACTGGGGGATCAAAGAGCATGGAATATGATATTCCAGAGGGCAAAAGAGCTGGGATTGAAGCCAAGGGTCACCTACCCAGCAAAACTGAGTATCATGTTTCAGGGGCAAATATGGTCATTCAGTGGAATAGAGGACTTTCAAGCATTCTTGATGAAAAAAACAGAGTTGAATAGAAAATTTGACATTCAGACACAAGAAGCAAGAGATGCTTGAGAAGGTAATCAAGGAAAAGAAATCAAAAGAAACTTATCAAAGTTGGACTATTTACATTCCTACATGGAAAAACAATAATTGTGTTTGATGAAACATCTCTCATTATGAAAATAACTGAAGAAGGGTACATGGCATATGTTCACAGGTATACATGGATAGAGGGCACAGGTTGAATTTGATGGGAAGGGATGATTTTTTTTTTTTTTTGGAGGGCAGTTGGGGTTTCGTGACTTGCCCGGGGTCTCACGGCTGGGTTTTTGTTTGTGTGTTGGGTGTCTGGGGCCAGATCCGAGCTCGGGTCCTTCTGGCTCCAGGGCCGGTGCGCTGCTCACTGCGCCACCTAGCCTCCCCAAGGTAGGGGTGAAGTCAAGAGGTGAGAGAGGAAAGTGGCAAGAGGAGATGGAGAGAGACAGGGTAGGGCAAACTATCTCATGTAGAAGAGGCAAGGGGAAGTAGTTACAGTGGAGGGGAAGAACAGGAAGGCAAAAAGGCAAAAGCATATTCTCATTGAAGTTGGCTCAAGGAGAGAATCACATACATACTAAATGGAATATCTTACCCTCACTCACTCTCCTGAGTAGGGGAAAGGGGAATGAGAGGGAGGATGATGGAGGGTAGGGCATTCTGGGGGGAGGAGAGGTTGGAAGTACCCACTATCAAAGAGGGACAGGATCAAAGTAGGGAATGGACCAGGTGGGAGGTGAGATGGGTGGGAGGGAAATATAACCATCTTTTACAATATATCTACTATGGTAATGTTTTGCATAGCTATACATGTACAACACATACTGAATTGCTCATCTTCTCAGAGGGAGTGGGTGACAAGGGAGGAAGGGAATGGATCTGAAAATCGAAGTTTTAAAATTAAATATTTCATAAGATGTCCAGGCATTGGGGCTCAGAGATTCACCTTGCCCTAATGGCAAAGTCGAAAGGGGTATGGGAGAAGATATGGGAGAGAGCAGATTGGATGAGGGGATATCTAGTGGGACTGCTATTCTGGGGTGGCGGATAGGGAAAATGGGGGGAAAATGTAACTCATAATCTGGTGGAAATGAATGATGTAAACCAGAAGTTAATAAAGCATTTGTTTAATTAAAATAAAAGAAAATGAAGGACAAACAACTATATATATATGAGTGTGTGTATGTATGTATATATATATATATATATGAGTGTGTGTGTATGTATGTATATATATATATATATATATATATATATATGTATGTATGTATGTATGTATATGCACAGCCCCTTTGAGAAATTTATATCTGTTTGTATCTAATACAGACACAAATAAACGTATTTACATATAAAAAAGAAGAAAATGTAACAGAGCCCTTAGATCACTGACAGTAAAGGGTCCCCTGCAATATCCTCCTGATTGCCTGTCTGCTCTTCCCAGCATCCATGGACTAAAAGCTCCAGAGTCTGTCACTACAAATGCAGCCATTCCCAAGGTGTGGGCTGTGCTATATGTACTACACTATCAGAAGATACCACCAACCAGATGAGACAAACTTTTCCTACCCATCACCCAAGTTATCTTGTGGTGAAGAATTGTTTTACCTGACTTTTTGTTAGCTCTAAGACTCCAGAATTTGATTCAAGGCATTATTTTATAACTGTTTGAAGGGGAGTTTGAGAGACTTCTGCCAAGAACTTCTTCACTTTGTGTTCCTTGCTCTACATATTATGCACTTAAAAAGTGCATGTTAATTGCATTTTTTAAGTTAAAAAGTGCATGTTAACTGCACTTTTGTAAGATAGTCCAGTAGGACTTCTGGGAGAAGTTGACATTTCTTCTAGACAAAAATTTTAAGGAATAAATATGAGGAAAAGGTGGTTTACAATTATGGGAGATGACATGCAAATAAATACAGAGAAATTGTATGATGTCACATTTGGGAAACAGCTAGTAATCCAGTTTGAGTGAAATAATATTTATGAAAAAAGAAATAGGGTGTGCAGAGAGAGGCAGGATAGGACACTGTCATGCACAGGGGCAGGCTGGGACAAGGCCTGATTAATGTGGCGGCAAGTTGTCCCACCAGCCACAAGGGCCATTGCCAGGCCTATCACTGCAGGGGTGGGACTGGATGGAGCAGAGTAAAAATCAAATGCAGGGCCCCTGACAAGGGCAGCATCTACTCCTGGGACTGCCAATCCACAGGCCAGAAATTTAAAAAGGCCCTATCTGGACCTCCAGGGAACAGGATGGCAGAGTGAACCCAGGCTGCACCAATCCCCCATCTGACCCTGTGAACATAATAATTATTGCCCCAGGGCAAAACCTTAAACAGTAAAGGTTTGGGAACCCTAGAGATAGAGCATGTCTAGTATCCTGCCTCAAATTGGGAAAAAAGCAGACTGTAAAGAAAAAGACCCTGGAGTCCTAATATGAGAGGGAAGAACCAAATTGAGAGGGAGACAGTGTTGACTCTACACCCACAGCTGAAACCTCAATAGGGAACTGGTCTCAAGCACAGAAAGCATTCCTAGATGAGTATAAAAGAACGCTAAAAACAAAATGAGAGAGATTGAAGATAATATGAATAATTCTTTTAAAATCAAAATTGCTAAATTAGAAAAACATTACAATGAAGAAAACAGTTCCTTAAAAAGAAAAATGTGTGATATGGAAAAGGTACTTCAAAAACTAACTGAGGAAAATAATTCCCTAAAAACTAGAATCAACCAATTTGAAGCAAATAGCTCTATTAGGAACCAAAAATTAGGCAAACAAAACATCAAGAATGAAACATTAGAAAAAGAGCTAAAATATCTCAATGGAAATATAACTGGCCTGGAAAACAGATCCAGGAGAGATAATCTGAGAATCATAGGCCTACAGGAAAATCATGATGAAAAAATGAGCTGGGACAACATGCTCCAAGAGCTCACCAAGGAAAACTACCCTGAGATACCAGAACCTGAGGGTAAAATAGAAATTGAGAGAATCCACCAGACACCTCCTGAAAGAGATCCTAAATTTAAAAGTCTGAGAAATGTTGTCGCCAAACTCCAGAATTGCCAGGTAAAGGAGAAAATACTTCAAGCAGCCAGAAGGAAATAATTCAAATACTGAGGAACCACAGTGAGGATCTGGCAGCCTCTACAATGAAAGATCAGAGGAAGTGGAATACAATTTTTTGCAAGGCAAAAGAGCCCAGGTTATAACCACAGATCAGCTACCAAGCAAAACTGAACATATTCTTCCAGGCAAGGAGATGGTCATTCAACAATATAATAGCATTCCAGAACTCACACTCACACACACACACACACACACACACAGACCTATCCTGTTGTTTAATAAGAGCAAACTGTTTATACACAAGTAGAGGGTATGAGTATAAATTACACAAAATTACAACAAAAAAAAACTTAGTAAGGGCTACAAAGGGACTCAAATAGAAGAAGAGGAATGGATGAAGTGGAAAAGGGTAAATTACTCTGCACACAGGGACATAAAAACAACATAGCAGAGAGAAAGTAAGGAGGTAGATAAATATTATATGAGCCTTTTCCTCATTGGTCCTGGTGCAAGGAGGGAATAACACAACCAGTTAGGCATAGGACTCTACAGAGAAGAGACAAAAATGTATCATAATAGAGGGAAAGAGGGGAGGGAGAGGAGCCTTGTATGAGATTTTTTCCTGTCACTCTTGGTGTGAAGAAGAAATAGGATACTACATTAACTATAAAAATATCCTAGTGGCAGTGAGGAGGGGCGGCGCTAACAAGTGGAGGGTTAGAAAGGAGGGAAGAAAGAAGTGGGAAGGGGAGGGAAAGGAAAGGGGCTGATAAGAAGGGAATACTGAGGAAGGCATTGATCAAAAGGAAAACTCTTAAGGAGGGGAAGAGAGAAGGGGAAAATATATAAGCATAAACAGGGGAGGGAAGAGGATGGAGGGAAAGAAACAGATAGTAATCATAACTGTGAATGTGAATGGAATGAATTCTCCAATAAAACAGAGGCAGATAGGAGAATGGATTAAAAACCATAATCCTTCAATATACTGTTTACAAGAAACACATCTGAAACAGAGGGATACAAACACATAAAGGTAAAAGGTTGGAGTAAAATATAACATGCCTCAGCTAAAGTAAAAAAAAGCAGGTGTAGCAACCCTTATCTCAGATAAAGCAAAAGCAAAAATTGGTCAAATTAAAAGAGATAAAGGCCTTCTCTCTCTTTCTCTTGGCACTTCCAGTGGAGGGGCCACTGTCTCCTCGCCAGCACCATGCTTGCCCTCAGACCCCTTGTGAAGCCTAAGATAGTCAAGAAGAGGACCAAGAAGTTCAACTGCCACCAGTACGACAGATATGTCAAGATCAAGAGAAACTGGCATAAACCAAGAGGCATTGACAAGAGGGTTCGAAGTCGATTCAAGGGCCAGATCTTGATGCCCAATATTGGTTATGGAAGAAACATGAAGACAAAACACATGCTGCCAAGTGGATTCAGGAAGTTTTCAGTGCACAATGTCAAAGAGCTAGAAGTGCTCCTGATGTGCAACAAATCATACTGTGCTGAGATTGCTCACGATGTTTCCTCTAAGAATTGGGAAGTGATTGTTGAGAGAGCAGCTCAGCTAACCATCAAGATCACCAATCCAAACGCTAGACTGAGGAGTGAAGAAAATGAGTAAAAAGTTTTGCACGTTTTTATTTGTGTTAAATAAACTACTACCTGTAAACTACAAAAAGAGAGAGAGTGAGTGAGAGAGAGAGAGAGACAGAGAGAGAGAGAGAGAGACAGAGAGACAGAGAGACAGAGAGAGAGAGAGACAGAGAGAGAGAGAGAGAGAGATAAGGAAGGAAACTATATACTGCTAAAAGGCACCATCGAGAATTAAACAGTATAATTACTTAACATATATACACCAAGTGGTATAGCATCCAAATTCCTAGAGCAGAAGGTAATTAGAGGAATCAGAAGAAGAAATGGATATCAAAACTATACTAGTGGGGCACCTTAATCTCCCCCTCTCTGAATTTGATAAATACAACCTCAAAATAAACAAGAAAGAAGTTAAGAATATGAATAGAATTTTAGAGAGGGTAGATAGATCTTTGGAGAAAACTGAATGGGGATAAAAAGTAATATAACTTAGCAGTAGATGGCACATACACAAAAATCAACCATATACTAGGACATAAAAACCTCACAATTCAGTGCAGAAAGGAAGAAATATTAAATGCGTCCTTCTCAGATCATGATGCAATAAAAATCATATGCAATAAAGGGCCATGGAAAAACTAATTGGAAAAACTAATTGGAAACAAAACAATTTAATCCTAAAGAATGAGGGAATCAAACAAAAAATCATAGAAACAATCAGTAACTTCACTGAAGAGAATGACAATAATGAGACAACATACCAAAATTTGTGGGATGCAGCAAAGGCAGTTCTTAGGGGAAGTTTTATATCCCTGAGTGCATACTTGAATAAACCATAGAAAGGGGAGGTAAATAAATTGGGCACACAATTGAAAAACCTAGAAAAAGAACAAATTGAAAATTCACAATTAAATATTAAATTAGAAATAATGAAAACCAAAGGAGAGAATAATAAATTTGAAATTAAGAAAACACTTGAATTAATAAATAAAACTAAGAGCTGGTTTTATGAAAAAGGCAATAAATTTGATAGAACCTTGGTCAATATGATAAATGAAAAGAAAAAAGAAAACCAAATTATGAGTATCAAAAATAAAAAGGGTGAGTCTACCTCCAATGAAGAGGAAATTAAAACAATAATTAGGAATTATTTTACCCAATTGTATGCCCATAAATTTGATAATCTTAGTGAAATGCAATAACAAAATTATAAGTTGCCCAGATTAACTGAAAAAGAAGTAAATTACTTAAATTACTCCATCTCAGAAAAAGAAATTGAGCCAGCCGTCAGCAAATTCCATAGGAAAAAATCTCCAGGGCCAGATGGATTCAATAGTGAATTCTATCAAATATTTAAAGAAAAATTGATTCCAATACTCTACAAACAATTTGGGAAAATTACTGAAGAAGGAGTACTACCAAATTCTTTTTATGACACAAATATGGTACTGATACCTAAATCATGAAGAGATAAAACAGAGAAAGCATATTATAGACCAATTTCCCTCATGAATTTACATGCAAAAATATTAGCAAAAAGACTTCGGCAAGTTATCATAAGAATAATAAACGTTGATCAGGTAGGATTTATTCCAGGAATGCAAGGATGGTTTAATATTAAGAAAACCATCATTATAATTGATCATATCAACAATAAAACTAGGAGAAACCAAATGATTATCTCAGTAGATGCAGAAAAGGCTTTTGACAAAATACAACACCCTTTCCTCTTATGAACACTAGAAAGTATGGGAATAAATGGAACCTTCCTTAAAATTATAGGTAGCATTTATTTAAAGCCATCAGCAAGTATTGTATGTAATGGGGATAAGCTAGAAGCATTTCCAATAAGATCAAGGCTGAAAAAAGGATTTACACTATCACGACTCTTTTTCAATCTGGTAATAGAAATGTTAGCAGTAGCAATTGGAAAAAAAAATCTATAGACTATAAATAACTGCATACCATTTGACCCAGCAACACCACTTCTAGGATTATATCCCAAAGAGATCATAGAAGTGGGAGGAAGGGGGCGGCTAGGTGGTGCAGTGAGTAAGAACACCGGCCTCGGAGTTGGAATGACCCGAGATCTAATCTGGCCTCAGTAAATGAGCACCCACACATAAATAATGACTAGCCATGTAACCTTGGGCAAGTTACTTAACCCCAATTGCTTAAAAAAAAGAAGAAGTGGGAGGAAGACCCATATGTTCAAAACATGTTATAAAAACTATTTTTGGTGGCAAAGAATTGGAAATTAAGGGGGTGCCCATCAATTGAGGAATGGCTAAACAAGTTGTGGTATATGCATGTAATCGATAACTATTGTGATATAAGAAACAAAGAGCAGATGGACTTCATATTTACCAGGAGAGGCTTATACAAACTGATGCTGAGTGAGAAGAGTAGAACCTAGAGAAATTTGTACATAATTACAGACATAACTTATGCATGATGACCAAATTTCATAGACTGGACTCTCCTTAGCAAGGCAGGGTTATAATTCAACCCCAAAATTCTCATGATGCAGAGAGATGTCTACATCCAAAGAAAAAAGTAGAAAGAACTGGGTTTGAATCCAGATTGAAGCTAACTACTTGTTCTTTTACTTTTTCTTATTTGGTTTTGTTTCCTCTTTCCCATTGATCATTCCATCTGATACAATACTTCTTTATAACCTGACTAATGGCTAATGTGAAAGTATTTGCAGATACTATACTTGATGGTATGCCACCATGGGGGGGGGCGGGGGATTGGAGAAAAAATTTGAAACTCAAGGAATTGTGGAACTGAATCTTGTAAATTAAAAGTAAACAGATTAATAAAGACAAAAAAATTCAAAAGAAAGAAAGGAAGGAAGGAAGGAAGGAAGGAAGGAAGGAAGGAAGGAAGGAAGGAAGGAAGGAAGAAAGAGAAAGAAAGAAAGAAAGAGAAAAAGAAAAAGGAAAAAGGAAAAGAAAAAGGAAATAGAAATAGCTGAAAGAAAAAAAATAGTTTAAAGAAAAATCAAGATTTTGGAAAATCGATATTTTTCCCAGATCTTCTAAACCTTCTTTAGAACAACCTAGAAAAGTAAAAAAAATATATACGCAATGAATAATTTTTAGAAGATAGAGATATCTGAATGGGATTTGGATGACCAGGATTGTAGTGGGGGTAGTGGTAGTGACCACTCGGACTGGAAAAAGCACCAGGACAAAATATTAAACCAGGGCACACTTGAACTAGAGCTGAGAAGAGATATGCCATATAGCAGCTCTGTCACCCATCCCCCAGTTTCAGATCACAGCTCAAGGCTCATGAAGACTGTGAGTAAAACCAAGTGCAATATTGAGCACAAAATGATTCCCAGAAAATTATCTGTTTGGCTTCAGCACAGAAGCAGATAAATGATTTAGTTCTTACCTTTAGTGTAATAGAAAAGCCTGGTAGAAAAACAGAGCAAATGAACAGGACCAAAGCAAATTCAACACTTCCGTCATTTGGAACCTCTAAAACCTCATAGCAGGCTGACAGTGACTGAGCCTGGCAACAGTCTACTAAAACTCAACCACACACATCAGCACAGAAACTTGGGACACAATTTGCACAATTCAAATCAAGAGGACTGGGAACAGAACTCTTCTTAGACCATACCACTTTAGAAGCATTGAAAACTTGCAGTTCCCTTGCCTGAATTGTGAAAGCATCAGAAACTCAGACCATACATCTCCTGGAGGAGTAGGTAAAAGTTAACACTTACTCCAAGGTCAAAGTTGAGAAGACTGGAAAAATGATCAAAAAATGAACTTGATGTTAAAGAGCTATTATGATGACAGGGAAACTGAAGATATAAACACCAAAAAACATAATACCATAAAAGCATCTACAATCATAATTTGAAAGATTAATTAAGAGCAGAAAAGGTACCTATGGGAAAATTTGGTAAAATGATAGCTTATCAAGAAAGTTATGAATAGATAAATAACAACTTGTCAAAAAAGATAAAAATTTCCACTACAGATAATACCCCTTTAAAATTAACCTTCACAAAATCAAAGCTAATGACCCCATGATGTATTAAGTAATAATAAACTAAAGTCAAAAAATAAAAAATAGAAGTAAATATTAAATGTTTTATAAGAATAAACAATTGTTCTGAAAAATGGATTAAGAACAAATAATTGAAGTATAAATGGCCTAACTGAAAGTCAACAACAACACCAATAAAAACAAGAGCAAATCAGGAAATTACCTTCCTGAACTTCCAGGAACCAGGATAGCATCATGATCCCCAGATGCTCTAATCCCCTCCTCTGTCCTTGAAAACGCAGAAATTATTGCCTCAGAGTAAAATCCTAAAATAGTGGAAACAACTAAAGGCTTGGGAGTCCTAGAGGAAGGGTGTGGTTAAGGCTATGCCTCAAATAGGGGAAAAAACAGAATGTAAAGACAAAAACATTACAATCCTGCTGTTGCTCAGGTGAAAAACCAAATTCAGAGGGAGACAGCATTGACTTTACACCTACAGCTGAAGCCTCAAAGGATATATGACTGGTCTCAAGCCCAAAAAGAGGTCTTGGAAGAGCTCAAGAAGGACTTTAAAAATGAAATTAGAGAGGTAGAAGACAAACTGAACAATTCTTTAAAAATTACAATTGCAAAAATAGAAAAAAACAGTTAGGTAAAGAAAGTAGTTCCTTTAAAAGTAAAATGTGGGGTGGGGGGGGGGCTGGAGTAGAAATAGCTCCTCCAAGCCACTCTGCCCCCAGATTTCCTCCAAACTATGTAAAAGGGGACTCTGGACAACTTCTGGAGCCCCAACAGCCACAGAACGACACAGAGACGCTAACCTCCTGCTGAGGACAGCCCAGCAGCCCTACAGGAAGGACCAGCATAGTGGTCTGGGAGCCAGCAGCACACAGAGCTTGGGGAGCCTAGCCCAGGTCCAAATGAGCAGTTTTAGCCCCAGGGTGGCCCTTCCAGCAGCCGGCTGGAGGGACCCCAGAACACGAGCAGCTGTGGCGACTCCAGAATTATCAACATAGACATGCCTAGGACAAAGTGAGAGGTTAGTGCCCTATGGACTTTGGGACCAGTATTTGGGGAACGCATAGGCTTCCTCCCCTGGGGGCCAGAAGCCTCTGAGGAGAAACACCATTTTGTAGTTTTCAGAGGCAGCTCCAGCTCCTGGCCTGTGAAGTGTAGGGAGATCCAGCAATCAGTATTGGGGGGGTAATCGCTCTTGCTTTAACTTCCCTGGATCTGGATTGTGATCTGGGGTGGAAGTCGTGGGTGGGTTTCCAGCTTGCCTGAAATGGAAGTTGTCCCCCACAAGCTTGGGATGAAAATTCCCCTGTAGGGCCACAGAGCCATAGTATGGCAACAAGCCCAAAAGTCAAGTAATTAAGTGGCAACATGCCAAGGCAAAGGAAACAAATTAAACAGAAAAATGCAACCCTAGACTCCTACTTTGAGGGCAAGGAGGGTTGAAGCATGGAGAGGGAAGAGGACTATGAGGTTAGAAGTCCTGCTCCAAAAGCCCCAGGGGAAAACAGGCCATAGAGGACCTTAAGAAGGACTTTAAAAATCAAATAAGAGAAGTGGAGGAAAAATTGGAAAGAGAAATGAGAAGGATGCAAGAAAAGTATGAAATGAGGGTCAACAGCCTGACTGAGGAAAACAACACCTTAAAAAATAGACTAACTCAAATGGCAAAGGAGGCCCAAAAGGGCAATGAGGAGAAGAATGCCTTAAAGTCAAATTTGCCAGATGGAAAAAAAAAATCTCAAAAGCTCACTGAGGAGATTCATTCCTTCAGAGTTAGACTGGAACAAATGGAAGCTAATGACTTTATGAGAAATCAAGATGCTGTTAAGCAGATCCAAACAAATGAAAGATTAGAAGGCAATGTGAAATATTGCATGGCAAAAACCACTGACCTGGAAAATAGATCCAGGAGAGACAATTTAAAAATTATTGGACTACCCAAAAGCCATGATCAAAGAAAGAACCTAGAAATCACCCTTCAAGAAATTCTCAAGGAAAATTGCCCTGATGATTTAGATCCAGAGGCCAAAATAGAAGTTGAAAGAATCCACCAATCACCTCCTGAAAAAGATCCCAAAAAAGAAAACTCCCAGGGATATTATAGCCAGGTTCCAGAATCCCCAGATCAGGGAGAAAGTACTACAAGCAGCCAGGAAGAAACAATTTCAAAATTGTGGTAACACAATCAAAATAACACAGGACCTGCCAGCTTCTACACTGAGGGATCAAAGGGCATGGAATATGATATTCCAGAGGGCAAAAGAGCTGGGAATGGACCCAAGGGTCACCTACCCAGCAAAACTGAGTATTTTGTTTCAGGGGAAAATATGGTCATTCAGTGGAATAGAGGACTTTCAAGCATTCTTGAGGAAAAAACCATAATTGAATAGAAAATTTGACATCCAGACACAAGAAGGAAGAGATGCCTGAGAAGGTAATCAGGGAAAAGAAATCAAAAGGAACTTATCAAAGTTGAACTATTTACATTCCTATATGGAAAAGCAATAACTGTGACTGATGATATCTTTCTCACTATGAAAATAATGGAAGAAGGGTGTGTGGTCATATGAATACATATGTGAATGTGTGTGTATATGGTTACAGTTATATATGGATAGAGGGCATAGGTTGAATTTGTTGGGAAGGGAGGATACTCAAGGGGTGAAGTTGTGAGGTGAGAGAGGAAAGTGGCAGGAGGAGATGGGGAGAGACAGGGTGGGGTAAACTATCTCATGTAGAGGAAGCAGGGGGAAGTGGTTGCAGGGGAGGGGAAAAATAGGAAGGCAAAAAGGTGAAACCACATTCTCATTGAATTTGGTTCAGGGAGAGAATGACATACATACTAGGTGGGACATCTCAACCTACAGCAGAATGGGGGGAAGGGGGATGAGAGGAGGGATGATGGATGGGAGGGCATCCTTGGGGGGAGGGGAGGTTGGAGGTACCCACTATGGAAGAGGGACAGGATCAAGTGGGGAATGGACCAGGTGTGGGTGGAATGAGTGGGAGAGAATTATAAGCAGCCTTGTACAATATATCTACTATGATAATGTTTTGCATAGCTAGACATGTACAACATATAATGAATTACTTATCTCTCCAGAGGGAATGGGTGACAAGGGAGGAAGGAAATGGATCTGAAATTCAAGGTCTTAAGATTAAGTGTTTTAAATATATATAAATACTATTACTAATACTCTTTTGCTTGTAATTGGGAGATAAGATGTGCAGGCATTGGGACACGAAGATTCACCTTCCTCTAATTGAGAGGTCGAAGGGGTTATGGGAGAAGATATGGGAGAGAGCAGATTGGAGGAAGCGATATCTTGCAGGACTGATTTTCTGGGAGGGTGGGTAGGGAAAAAAACAAGGCGGGGGGATGATTGTAACTCAAAATCTGGCGGAAATGAATGATGTAAAACAGAAGTTAATAAAGCATTTGTTTAAATAAAGAAGTAAAATGTTTGAAATTGAAGAAGAGGTTCAAAATCTAACTGGAGAAAATAAATCCCTAAAAATGAAATCTGAACATATGAGAAAGGAGCTCCAAAAATTAACTGAGGAAAATAATTCACTAAAACTTAGAATCAGCCAAATCAAATCTTATGATACATGAAGAATTAGTCTAAAAACCCTCAAAAATGAAAAATTAGAAAAAGAGGTAAAATGTCTCAATGAAAAATAACGGACTTGGAGAACAAATCCAGGAGAGACAATCGAAGAATTATTGGTCTACCAAAAAGTCAGGATGTAAAAAAGCGCCTGGACAACATCCTCCAAAAAATGTCAAGGAAAACTACCCTGAGTTCCTAGAACCAGACGATAAAATAATTGTAAAAAGAATCTACCATATACCTACTGAAAGAGATTCCAAATTGAAAACTCTAAGAAATGTTGTAGCCAAATTCCAGAACTATCAGGCAAAAGAAGGCAGGCAGCCAGAAACAAACAATTCAAATATCGCAGAACTACAGTCAGGATCACACAGGACCTAAAATCTTCTACATTGAAAAATCAGAGGGACTGAAATATGATATTTTGTAGTGGAAAGGAGGTCAGTCTACAACCAAGGATCAGCTATCCAGCAGAACCCAGCATAAGCTTTTCAGGAAAGGAGATGTTCATTCAATCAAATAAAGGATTTCCCAACCTTCCTGATGAAAAAGCCAGAGCTCGATGGAAAATTTGATCTCCAAATATAAGACTCAAGAGATACATAGAAAGGTAAACAGGGACCTGTTATGGGAATGGGAATCTAAGACCTTCCCTTCCCCTAGGCCCTTTGATAGCCTCAAGTGAATCTTAGAACCTTCCTTGATTTGAAAATATACTCTGACCCTTAATAGGCTGAATGTAGTCACATGGAGCCTGTGTCAGGAGGCTTATTTTACAAGAATGCACACACTTTGTTGCTTTGTGATTGGGGAGTGTGTCAAGAGGGCTGTGATATTCTCTGATCCAGAAGAAGGCTGTATATACCCTGATGTGAGGTTTTGTTATGGGACTCACTTTGAGAAGAGTTCTGTGATTTGACCAGATGACACTCTGGGCAGATATTGAGCACCCCCAGCTTTGAAAACCCAGATGTGGGTGTTTCCCTCTCTGGTAACGGACTAGGTATTGATGTAATGGTCAGACAGTTAGAAGCTTGTCTGCTGATGTTTCTCTGTATCTGTTGTTTGCTTGTAACTTGTTTGTATTCTCTGAATTTCAGGGTGCTGATCTTTTTTCCCTGAACTAGGTAAATGACATATGTTTGATTAAAGCAAGATTGTTACCCCATTTTGAGTTTGGTTTCCTTTAGAAAAGCAGATCTAAGAACCAGTGTTGGCAGCCAGCCTGGGTATGCTAGGGTGCTTGCTGCTACAGGACCCTAGGAAAAAGTCTCCAGGGCCAGATGGATTTATTATTGAATTCTATCAAACATTTAAAGAATAACTGATTCCAACACTCTACAAACTATTTGGGAAAATTGGAGAAGTCTTACCAAATTCTTTTTATAACACAAATATGGTACTGGTACTAAATCAGGAAGAGACAAAAGGGAGAAAGACAATTAAACATCAATATCCCTCATGAATATAGGTGCAAAAAATTAAATAAGATATTAGCAAAAAGACTACAGCAACTTATCATAAGAATAATACACTTTGATCAGGTAGGATTTATTCCAGGAATGCAAGGATGGTTGGATATTAGGAAAACTATCTGTATAATAGATTATATCAACAACAAAGCTAGTAAAAACAATATGAATATCTCAAAAGATGCAGGAGAGGTTTTTGACAAAATACAACATGCATTCCTATTAAAAACACTAGAAAGTATAGGGATAAATGGAGTCTTCCTTAAAATAGTAAGTAGCATCTATCTAAAACCAACAACAAGTATTATATGTAGTATGGACAAGTTAGAAGGATTTCTAATAAAATCAGGGGTGAAACAAGCATGTCCATTTAACCCCTTTTATTCAACTTGGTACAAGAAAGTGTAGCAGTAACATAAAGAGAAGAAAAAAAATTGAAGAAATCATATTAGGCAAAGAAGATACTGAGCTGTCAATCTTTGTAGATGACATGATGATATACTTAGAGAATTTTAGAGACTCAAGTAAAAAACTACTTGAGATAATAAATTTAGTGAAGTTGCAGGATATAAGATAAACCAACATGAATCCTCAACATTACTATATATGTTTAATGAAATCAAACAACAAAAAATAGAAAGAGAAATTCTACTTAAAGTTACTGTAGATAATGGGGCGGCTGGGTGGCGTAGTGAATAGAGCGCCGGCCCTGGAGTCAGAAGGACCTGAGTTCGGAGCTGGCCTCCGACACTTAATCCACACAAACAAAAACCTAGCCGTGTAACCTTGGGCAAGTTACTTAACTCCAATTGCCCTAAAGGGGTGGCTAGGTGGCGCAGTGAGTAAGAGCGCTGGCCTCGGAGTTGGGATGACCCGAGATCAGATCCAGCCTCAGAAAATGAGCACCCACACATAAATAATGACTAGACGTGTAACCTTGAGCAAGTTACTTAACCCCAATTGCTTTAAAAAAAAAAGATACTGTAGATATTGTAAAATACTTGGGAATCTACCTAGCAAAATGAACCCAGCACCTATATGTACACAATTGCCAAACACTTTTAACACAAATAAAGTCAGATCTAAATAATTGTAAAATTGCTCATGGCTAGGTCAAGCTAATATAATAAAAATGACAGTTTTACCTAAATTAAATTGCATATTTCACACCACATCAATCAATCTACTAAAAAATTATCTTATGGAGCTAGAAAAATAGTAATGAATTTCATCTGGAAGAACAAAAGGTCCAGAATATCAAAGGAATTAATGAAAGAAAAATGCTAGGGAATGAGGCCAAGCCATACCAAATTTCAATCTGTATTATAAAGCAGCAGTCATCAAAACTACTTAGTACTTGTTGAGGAACAGAGTAGTGGATCCGTGGGATAGATTAATTTCATGAGACACAGCAGTCAATGACTATAGTAATCTTCTGTTTGATAAACCCAAAGACCCAGCTTCTGAAATAACAACTCACTATTTGACAAAATCTGCTGGGAAACCTGGAAAATAGTATGGAAGAAACTGGGTATAGAACAGTATCTTACACCATATACCAAAATTAAGTCTAAATGGGTGCATGATCTAGGTATAAAGGCTGATACTATAAGCAATATGAGAGAGCAAGGAATTATTTATCTGTCAGATCTATGGAGAAGGGAAAATTTTATGACCAAATATGAGTTAGAAAGCATTATGAAATGCAAAATACATCATTTTGATTACATTATGTTGAAAAGTTTTTATAAGAAATAAGTCACTGTAATCAAGATTAGAAGGGAAGTGGGAAATTGGGAAATAATTTTTACAATCGGTATTTCTGATAAAGGCCTAATTTCTTTTTTTTTTTTTTTAAAGCAATTGGGGTTAAGTAACTTGCTCAAGGTTACACGGCTAGTCATTATTTATGCGTGGGTGCTCATTTTCTGAGGCCGGATCTGATCTCGGGTCATCCAAACTCCGAGGCCAGCGCTCTTACTCACTGCGACACCTAGCCACCCCTTTAGGGCAATTGGGGTTAAGCAACTTGCCCAAGGTTACACGGCTAGGTTTTTGTTTGTGCGGATTAAGTGTCAGAGGCCGGCTCCGAACTCAGGTCCTTCTGATTCCAGGGCCGGCGCTCTATTCACTGCGCCACCTAGCCGCCCCAAAGGCCTAATTTCTAAAACATAGAGAGAATTAAGTCAAATCTGAAAGAATTCAAGTCATTACCTAATTGATAAATGGTCAAAATATATGGACAGACAGTTTTCAAAGGAAGAAATTAAAGACATTTGTAGGCATATAAAAAATGCTCTAAATCACTATTGTTTAGAGTAATGCAAATCAAAGAACTCTTAGGCACCACATCTCATTGGTCAGATTGGCTAAAACAGGAAAATGATAAATGCTGGATAGAATGTGGAAAAATTGGAACATTAATGCATTGTTGGTGAAGTTGTGAAGGAATCCTACTATTCTGGAGAGCAATTTGTAACTTTGCAGAAAGGGTTTATAGCCTTTGGACTTATATCAGGAATAATAGGGCTGATTCTATTTTAGGAAAATTATAAGTATCACTGTCCATCTCAACATAGTACATACCCTTTGACACAGCAATACCACTTCTGGGGCTGTATCCCAAAGAAATCACAGAAGTTAGAAAAATACCAATATGTACAAAAATATTTACAGTAGCTCTTTTTGTGGTGGCAAAGAATTGGAAGTCAAGGGGATACCTATTAATTGGGGAATGGCTAAACAAGTTGTGGTATATAAATGTAATGGAATACTACTGTGCTTTATGAAATAAGGAACAGACAGATTTCATAATAAGTTGGAGAGACTTATATAAACAAATGCTGAGAGAGGAGAGCAGAACCAGGAGACTTGGTACACAATTACAGACACATCGTTTGTGTGATGACTAACTTTGGTAGACTTGACTCCTCTCAGCCAAACAATGATAGAAGATAATGGCAAAACATTCATGATGGAAAGGGATGTTCACAACTAGAGAAAGAACTACAGAGACTTCAGATTGAAGTAAACTATTTGCACTCTGTTTCTTTTTTTGTTTTGTTCTATTCCTGCTTTTTCATTGTTCAGCCTGTGGTTATAACTCTTTAAAACATGTCTAAAGTTCAAAGTTAAGATATTTGTAGAACCTATATTTGATTATATACCACTATGCCTGGGAAGGGGAGGTGAGAAAGGGAGAGAAAATCTGAAACTTAAGAGATTGTGGAAATGAATGTTTTAAACAAAAAGTAAATAAAAAGATATATATATATATATATATATATATATATATATGTAGTATATTATTTGTAATATAAATATATTTATATAATGCATATATATATATATATATATATATATATATATATATAATTCTTCTTGTTTTGTTTTATTTTTTCTTGATTTTCCATAACATCATTACATTCCATCTATTCCATTTTATTTTTGAAGGAATCTTTTTCTTCAGTGAGATTTTTGAAATTTCTTTTTTTCCATTTGATCAATTCAGTTTTTTAAGGTTTTGTTCTCCTCTTTGGCTTTTTGGATCTCTTTTACCATTTGGCCTAGTCGTTTTTTTTTTTTTTTTATATTTAAACAAATGCTTTATTAACTTCTGTTTTACATCATTCATTTCTGCCAGATTTTGAGTTACAATCATTTTCTCCCCCTGTTTTTCCCCTACCCACACTCCCAGAATAGTAGTCCCGAAAGATATCACTTCCCCCAATCTGCTCTCTCCCATACGTTCTCCCATACCCCCTTTGAATTTTCCATTAGAGGAAGGTTAATCTTTGTGTCCCAATGCCTGCACATCTTATCTCCCAATTATAAGCAAAAGAGTATTAATAATAGTATTTATATATATTTCAAACATTTAATGTTACGACCTCGAATTTCAGATCCATTTCCTTCCTCCCTTTTCACACATTCCCTCTTGGGAGATAAGTAATTCAGTATATGTTGTACATGTCTAGCTATGCAAAAAATTATCATAGTAGATATATTGGACAAGGCTGCTTATAATTCCCTCCCACTTATCCCAACCCCCACCTGAGCCATTCCCTATATGATCCTGTCCCTCTTCTATAGTGGGTACTTCCAACCTCCCCTCCCCCCAAGGATGCCCACCCCATCAATCATCCCTCCTCTCATCCCCCTTCCCCTTATCCTGCTGCAGGTTGAGATATCCCATTTAGTATGTATGTCATTCTCTCCCTGAACCAAATTCAATGAGAATGTGGTTTTGCCTTTTTGCCTACCTATTCTCCCCCTCCCTTGCAACAACTTCCCCTTGCTTCTTCTACATGAGATAGTTTGCCCTACCCTGTCTCTCCCCATCTCCTCTTGCCACTTTCCTCTCTCACCTCATAATTTCACCCCTTGAGTATCCTCCCTTCCCAAAAAATTCAACCTATACCCTCTATCCATATATAACTGTAACCATATACACACACATTCACATATGTATTCACACGACCATACTCCCTTCTTCCATTATTTTCATAATGAGAAAGATATCATCAGTCACAGTTATTGTTTTTCCATATAGGAATGTAAATAGTTCAACTTTGATAAGTTCCTTTTGATTTCTTTTCCCTGATTGCCTTCTCAGGCATCTCTTCCCTCTTGTGTCTGGATGTCAAATTTTCTATTCAATTCTGGTTTTTTCCTCAAGAATGCTTGAAAGTCCTCTATTCCACTGAATGACCATATTTTCCCCTGAAACAAAATACTCAGTTTTGCTGGGTAGGTGACCCTTGGGTCCATTCCCAGCTCTTTTGCCCTCTGGAATATCATATTCCATCCCCTTCGATCCCTCAGTGTAGAATCTGCCAGGTCCTGGGCTATTCTGATTGTGTTTCCACAATATTGAAACTGTTTCTTCCTGGCTGCTTGTAGTATTTTCTCCTCGATCTGGGGATTCTGGAACCTGGCTATAATATTCCTGGAAGTTTTCTTTCTGGGGTCTTTTTCAGGAGGTGATTGGTGGATTCTTTCAACCTCTATTTTGCCTTCTGGATCTAAAACATCAGGGCAATTTTCCTTGAGAATTTCTTGAAGGGTGATTTCTAGGTTCTTTCTTTGATCATGGCTTTCAGGTAGTCCAATAATTTTTAAATTGTCTCTCCTGGATCTCTTTTCCAGGTAAGTGGTTTTTCCAATGAGATATTTCACATTGCCTTCTAATCTTGCATTTGTTTGGATCTCCTTAACAGCATCTTGATTGCTCATAAAGTCATTAGCTTCCATTTGCTCCAGTCTAACTCTGAAGAATGAATGTTCTCAGTGAACTTTTGAGATTCGTTTTCCATCTGGCAAATTCAGATTTTTAAGGCATTCTTCTCCTCATTGCTCTTTTGGGCCTCCTTTGCCATTTGAGTTAGTCTATTTTTTAAGGTGTGGTTTTCCTCAGTCAGGCTGTTGACCCTTATTTCATACTTTTCCTGCATCCTTCTCATTTCTCTTTTCAATTTTTCCTCCACTTCTCTTATTTGATTTTTAAAGTCCTTCTTAAGGTCCTCTATGGCCTGCAACCCGCTCATGTTTTCCCCTGGGGCTTTTGGAGCAGGACTTCTGACCTCACAGTCCTTTTCCCCCTCTATGCCCCCAAAATAGGAGGCTAGGGTTTAATTTTTCTCATTAACTTGTTTCCTTTGCCTTGGCATGTTGCCACTTTATTACTTGACTTTTGGGCTTGTTGCCACACTATGGCTCTGCTGAGAGTCAGGAATTTTCGTCCCGAATGTGTGGGGGACAACTTCTGTTTCTGGCAGCTGGAAGCCCACCCACAAACTCCACCCCAGATCAGAATCCAGATCCAGGGAGGTTAAAGCAAGAGCGATTACCCCCCAGGACTGATTGCTGGATCTCCCTACACTTCCCAGGCCAGGAGCTGGAGTTGCCTCTGAAAACTACAAAATGGGGTGTATCCTCAGCAGCTTCTAGCCCCTAGGGGAGGAAGCCAATGCATTCCCCAAATACTGGTCCCAAAGTCCATAGGGCACTAATCTCTCACTTTGTCATAGGCATGTCTATGTTGATAATTCTGGAATCGCCACAGCTGCTGGAGTTCTGGGGTCTCTCCAGCTGGTTGCTGGCCCTGCCGCCCTGGGGCTAAAACCTTGGCTCATGTGGCCCTCGGCTCGGCTCCCAGAGTGTTGCACTGTGCTGTGCTGGCCACTTCCTGCAAGGCTGCTGGGCTGGCCTTAGCAGGAGGTTAGCTTCTCTGTGTCGTTTTGTGGGTGCTGGAGCTTCAGAAGTTATTCAGAGTCCTCCTTTTACATTGTTTGGAAGTGGTGTGATGGAGAGCAACTTGGAAGTGCTGTTTCTATTCCACCATCTTTGCTCCACCCTCAAAATCTTTCTTGAGCTCTTTAATGGTCTAAGTCTAATTTCATTTTTATTATCTTGTAGGCTTTTGTTCTAGGAACTTTTACTTTGCTATTTTCTTCTGACTGTGTGTTTTCGTCTTTCTTGTCACCATAGGAACTTTTTATGGTCTGAATTTTTTTCTATTCTTTGCGAATTTTCCCATCCTATTACTTGACTTTTACCTCTCTGTTAAAAAAAGAGATCTGCTTCCAAGTTGAAGAGCACACTATTCCAAGCTTCAAGAGTTTTGTGCAGCTATTTTCAGATACTTCTAGGGACCTGTAAGTTTTCACTTCTTCCAAGGTGGTATGATCTAAGGATGCATGTTTATTACTTTCCTGGCTTGAGCTCTGTTCTGTGAGTGACCACAAGCATTCTTTTCTTCCCAGAAACTGTGAGGAAAGTTCCCTCTTCACTGCTGCCACAACCTCTGCTATGCCAGTGTTCCTTCACCCTAGCACTGTCTCCCAGGATACATGTGAGACCTGGATACAAGTATGGGCGAAGCAATAGTTTTGCACTGTCTCCCAGGATACATGTGAGACTTGGATACAAGTATGGGCAAAGCAATAGAGTTTTGCCCCTTGCCAGCAAAGGGACTTCTGTAATCCCCTTCTGACAAGTTGTTCAACTCCTTACTATTTGTGGTCTGAGAGGTAAAGAAGTAACCACAACTTCTGCCGATTCAGAGACTGACAATACCTGCTCCTGCTTTGCTGGGGCCCAGTCTGAGCTGGTACAACCTGCACTCAACTATGCTCTCTCTCCACCCAAATGCAACAGACCTTTACTGCT
Source organism: Gymnobelideus leadbeateri (assembly GCA_011680675.1). Taxonomy (NCBI): domain Eukaryota; kingdom Metazoa; phylum Chordata; class Mammalia; order Diprotodontia; family Petauridae; genus Gymnobelideus; species Gymnobelideus leadbeateri. The sequence goes on from WOXC01007541.1 coordinate 625,021, forward strand.
GACTTTCTAAGTTGCTTTTGAAATCTGTCTCTTGAAAGTTTTGGAAATTGCCACTGCTGCCAGTGATTCAATTGCCCCAAGATCTGCTCCTGGTTTTCTGGAGCCAGTCTGTGCTAGCATATCCAGTATGTGCTGGATTGAGCTTTTCTCTCACACTGTTGCAACAGACTTTACTGCCAACCCCACAAGTTGTTTTATGCTGGAACATTGTTTTACTCTGTCTTTTGTTGGGTTCTGACTTTCTAGAATTTGTTCGTATTTTTTGAAAGTATTTGGAGTGATTTTGGGGAGAGCTCAGATAATTCTCTGCCTGTATTCTGCCATCTTGTCTCCTCCTCTACCACAAATAGAGACTTGATAGCTAAACTTAAGAAGAGTAAAAAAAAAAAAAAGAAAAGAAAACTATAGACAATTTTTCCAATGAATATTGATTTTAAATTTGTCATTTAAGTACTAGAAAGGATATTATAGCAATATCTCAAAACAAAGATCCTATGACTAGGTTCGATTTATATCAGGAATTTAGGGCTGGTTCCATTTTAGGAAAATTATAAGTATCACTGACCATCTTAGCAAGACAACAACAACAAAACAATAAAACAGCAAAAATCACATGATTGCTTCAATAGATGTATAAAAAACATTTGAAAAATTGCAACACACATTCCTACTAAAATCATCTGAAAACAAAAGATTAAATTGAATTTACACCAAAATGATAAGTAGTATCTATCTAACACCAAGGACTAGCATTAATGCTAGTGAGGATAAGCTAAAAGATTTTCCCAAAAGAACAGGGGTGAAAGAAGAATGTCAATTGTCATTATTACTGTTTAGTATTATACTAGAAATACTAGCAATAATCAAATTAAAAATAGACATTGAATAAATGTGCATAGGCAATGAGAAAATGAGTCTATCATTCTTGAAGTTGATATTCTAGTTTACTAAGAGATCCCTACAGAATCAGCTAAAAAAAAATAAACTAATCAAAATGATAAAATAGTTCAGCAAATTTGTAGAACACAAAACAAAGACAAACAACCACCAATATTTAAGTATTTCACCAGAAAAATCCAGAGGGAATTGATAAAAAAAATAATTTAAAATAACAACAGAGAGTGCAAAATACTTGGGAGTCTATCTGCCAAGATACATACAAGAACTATGTGATCACAATTACTAAACATTCTTCATATAAATACAAATCCAAATAATTGGAAAAATGTTAATTTCTTATTGAGTAGCCTGAGCCAATATGATAAAAATTACAATAATACCTAAATTGATTTACATATTCAGTGGCATGATAATGAAATCAACAAAGAATTAATTTGTAAGCCAGAAAAATAATAAAATTGATTTGGAGGAAAAAATGTCAAGAATATCAATGGAATTAATGAAAAAAAAGAAAGGGGGAAATCATATTAGATCTCACACTATATCACAAGGCTTTGAATGAAATGAAAATGAAAACATTTTGGTGCTGAATCAGAAATAGAAAGGTTGATCAATGAATGGAGTAGGTATCAATATACAGAAGCAAACGAGTACAACATACATGTTGTTTTCTTTAAAATAAACTAAAAAATCTAGCTATTGAGAGGAAAGACATTATTTGACCGAAAAATAAAATAAAATAAAACAATTCTTGAGAAGACTAGAAAGTAGTTTCACAGAAACTAGTCATAGACCACCATATCACACTCTAACCCAATATAAAATTCAAATGGGTATATGATATAGACAGAGATGTGATATTATAAGTAAATAATATAAACAATAACAATTCCTCTAATAATTATAGACATGTATATGTATTTATGTATGCATATATATATTTATTTCTATTCCTTTCAACTATTTTCATTCTGAGAAAAGTTTCATAAGTTACAATTATCATTTTCCATATAGGAATATAAATAATTCAACTTTGATAAGTTCCTTATCATTTCTTTTCCCTGTTTACCTTCTCCTTCTCATGCTTCTCTTTCTTCTTGTATCTGAATGTCAAATTTTCTCTTCAACTCTGGATTTTTTCATCAAGAATGCTTGAAAGTCCTCTATTCCACTAAATGACCATATTTTCCCCTAGAACATGATACTCAGTTTTTCTGGGTAGGTGATTCTTGGTTTTAATCCCAGCCCTTTTGCCCTCCAGAATATCATATACCAAGCCCTTCAATCCCTCAGTGTAGAAGCTGCCAGATCCTGTGTTATACTGATTGTGTTTCCACAATAATCAAATTGTTTCTTCCTGACTGCTTGTAATATTTTCTCTTTGATCTGTGAACTCTGGAACCTGGTTATAATATTTCTATAATATTACAAACTATAATGTTTGTAGGTTTTTTTTTGGGGGGGGGTGAGAATAGTTTTCAGGAAGTGATTTTTGGATTCTTTCAACACATACCCACAAACAAGGTCCAAGAGGTAAACACAAAATATCAGTAAAGTCCTAGGACTTCTGAAACCCTCCCCCAGGATTTCTGTAAACATACAATGAGAAAACTCTCTTTCAGGGCTTTCAGTAAGGTCTCAGGGCTTCTGTACAAAGTATCACAAACAACAATTGGCAAAGATAGGACAGACAAACATAGAGTTCTGGGATACCACACGTTTTCCCCTTCTCAGTTCTGCCAGCACAAGAGTTATCTTCTCAGTTCTCTCTTCTCAGTTCTGCTCAGTTCTTAGTTCTGCTCTCTCCAGCCTGGGCCTCTCCTTATATATGGTCCTTAAATCTTCCCCTTTCTGTTGCATCAGCAATAGGAGTTCACAGTTTCTAGAGTTCACAATTTTTGAGGTTCACAAGTTCTGCTTTTCAACAAAGACTTGATACAATCATAAGCAAAGCTCAAAAGAAACTCGAAATGAAGGTTAATCAAATAGTTGAAACAAAGTTTTAACTTTGTCTTTACTTGCCATTATAATAACCTAAACCAGGGCAATTAGCACACCTAAAACATGTCCTATTGGTGAGTTAGTGTCATTGCTACCCCAAGTATGTTAAGACTTTCCTGGTGGAATAGGAGGATGAGAACAATTTGTTCTAATGGCAATCAAAGAGGCCTACACAGGCATTTATGAAGTGCTTAGGGCTTGGTCAGACATCAAAGATTTCAAGGTCATCTACTGCATCCCCAGCCTTTACTAGTTTGTTTGAATCTGGAGTTAGTTTACTATTTTAGAAATTAGTTTTAATTTTACTAAATTAACCAATTTAACTTTATTATCTGAAAAAAGTTTAATAACCAATTATCAATCTGTTTCTTCATATCAAATGGTAATATTGCTATTTTTTCTGTTTTTAAATAAAATATTTTCTATATTGGTACACAATTTTCATAGACATAGAAAATCTAAAGTTTTGGAAAGATCCTAATGGCAATCTAGGCAAAAAAAGTCCAATTTTATCTGGAGAGTTTGGTCTGGCCAGGTTTTCAGATGACCAATGAATCTTTTATTCTCATTTTGCAAATACATAAACTTTTAAAATTCAGTTTATTAAACACTTATCAAGTACCTAACAGGTATGATGCACCATTGCAGTCTTTTGTTATACACAGGTCAACCAAATTAAAACAAGAAAATTGAGGCTGAAGCTCATAACCAGAGTGAGCAACAGCCAAAGAATACGTCAATAAATTGAGCATGTATCCCAAAAAAACACCAAAACAATAATAATAACTTTAACAACAATAAAAAAATCTCTAAAAAGTAGACATTCTGAAAATTAAAGTAGAGATTAATGAAATTGAATGCAAAAACCATTGAATTGATGGATAAAATTAGGTTTTATACTGGGAAGTAAAACTGATAAAATAGAAAAATACCTTATCTTACTTTTAAAAAGAAATTGGAAGGGGCAGCTGGGTGGTATAGTGGAAAGAGCACCAGCCCCGGAAAGAGGAGATCCTGAGTACAAATTCTGCTTCACATACTTACTAGCTGTGTGACACTGGCCAAATCACCTAAACCTGATTGTCTACAAAAAAAAAAAAAGGAAAACTTAGTTGTTCATATCAAAAATGGAAACAGACAATAATTGAAGAGGACATTAAATAAGTTGTCAGAAAATATTTTGACTATTTCTTTACTAAACAAATAGTAATTTAGAGAAAATATATGAAAATTTACAAAATATGAAACATACTGATCAACAAAAGATGAATACTCCTTTTCCAATATTCTTACTGTCACTTCATGTACTATATCCCTCCAAATGGTCTAAGACTTTAGAGGAAGTCTAGTAAAGATCTAGGAATGAATGAATCTTTTCTTAATAAAGTAGATTTAAATACACATACACACACACACACACACACAAATCCAATAGCAAACAATATACACAGTGGAGAAAAAGTTAGAGGCTTTCTCAATAAAATCAGGATAATATCAAGGATGCCCTTTATCACCACTAAAATTTAATAGAGTGATGCAAATGTTACCTTTCAATTACAAAGTAAAATTAAAAGAATAAGATTGGTCAAAGGTGACACAATTTGTACTTTTTCAAAACAATATGATGATTTAGTTAGGAAGCCCTAGTCAACCAAAATTAATTGAAAAAACACATTTACAGATAAAGTAAATCTAGATAATCAATCAGTATACTAATATGTTATCAATGAAACTCAGCAGGAAGATTTAGAAAGAGAAACTTCATTCAGAATAACTAGAGAAGGTCTGAAATATCTGGCAATGCATTCAGAAGTGCATTAATCTCACTACAAAAAAGTCTTTTGAGAGGGATAGACCTAAATCATTAGAGAAACATTAATTACTCTGAGGAAGTATGAGAGAATATAAAAGAGACAGTGTTACCTAATTAATTTACTTGCTCAGTAATGTTTCATTTAAAACATCAAAGAAACATTTCACAGATATGGGGGAAATCGTAAAGAATAGATATTTTTGTTTCTAGAGAAATAAAAGTTTTAAAATTATACGGAGTAATGTTCAAAAGAAAAAAGTGGAAAGAGAGGAAGTTTATCAGTATCAAATCTCAAACTCTACGAGAAAGCAGCAGATATTAAAATCATTTGGCCCTAGATTTTAAAAAAGGAAATAGGCTGATTTTTGGAAAAGATAAGGCAGGAAACCTGCAGAAACAAAGTAACAGATTTTTTATACAAAAACAAAGATCCCAGTTACTAAATGGATATTTAAATTCTTCCTATCAGATCTATAGATGAGAAAAATGCATGAAAACAAATTCAACAGAGAAGGCAATAAAAGATAAAGCAGGTAATTTTGACCTCATAATTTTTAAAAAATTTTGCACATATAGATGTAAGATTAAAATAGAAATACTTAACTGGGGAAAAGTATTTCACTTATTTCTCTGATAAAGGTCTTTTTTTCCAATAAATATATGAAACTGATTCAAATTTATACAAATGAACCCATTGCCAATTGATAAATAGTCTAATGATGAGACAGCTATAAAAGGAAGCAACCTAGCATATTTAGAGGCATAAGGAAAAAAATCTTCAAATAACTCCTAATTAAATAAATGGAAATTGAGGAGGTTGTTATAGTCGACTTTATGCTTACTATTATTTATTTTTGTTTATTTGTTTATTTTGAGGAGGGGTAATGCAAGAAATTGGGGTTAAGTGACTTGCCCCAGGTCACACAGCTAGTAAGTGTGCCAAGTGTCTGAGGTCTGATCTGAACTCAGGCCCTCCTGACACCAGGGTGGGTGTTCTATTCACTGTGCCACCTATCTACCCCATGCTTATTATTATTATTTCATAAATATTCCAGCATCTAAAGCAAAACAGACACATTATTGTGGAAGTGTCAAAAGGTAAATTTATTTGTTAGGTAATTTTAATAATAAATAAAAAGTTCATTTAACCCTGTTATGTCACTCCAGAAATGAAGAAACAGAAAAATGTCCTTTATGTCCAAAAAAAAGTATAGTACTTCTTTTTGCTATTGTCCCAAACTGGAAAATAAGGAGACATATAAAATGAAGAGTGGCCAAATAATTTGTGGTATATGATTGTAATTGGGTACTATTTTGCTGAAATAGATGTGGAAATAGAGTATTTTTAAAAGGTATGGAAAGACATAAGAACATACATATACATATATCATACATAAGAATAAAATACATAAAGTATAAAGAACATTTTATTCTACAATGTCAATAGTATAAAGGTGAATAATTTGGAAGACTTTTAAAATGCTAATAAAATAAGTAGAAACAAGAAAAATTGAATCACAATATAAAATCAAGCAATTTTGAAAAAAGTAAAAAAAAAAACTATCCATAGTGACAATTCTTGATTATAGATAAACTATGATGAAACATGTTATCCATGACTGTGTCAATGGATTTAGGGTTCAGATATACATACATACATATACATATATCATACATAAATGCATAATACATAAAGACATTGAGACAATTTGTTTTGCTTGTCTATATATTCTTTTCTTTTTTCATTGAATGGGAAGATGAAAATATATATTTATGTTAATTAAATAAATAAGAGATGCTACAGCCATCTTTTGTTATAGGAGACATCTTAGGAATTGAAATTAATCTGTAAGTGTATAGAATTTTTAAAGAAACACAACAAAAGTTTAAAACATTCCAAAATACTAATCCCCTAATGTCACAGAGGTGATTACCTTAAAATGCAGATATTTCCAGGCATGAATAATATGGAATTTGTTTTGCTGGACTATGTACAAACATGCATATAATCAATGTTTTATTTTTGTTTTGTTTGTGCACCAAAATAGGAAAAAGGGCAATGGGAAGGACATATTATAAGTGCATTTTAAAATAAATGAATGGGTTTGGGAAAAAGATAAGGTTCTATATCTTAAGTTGTCCTGGTATTAGCTGCCATGTCTTTTTTATCCTCTCACATTTCCTTTATGAGAAGGATATAAATACCTGCCCCATATTTGATTCATAATATAGATTGAGTGTTTCATTTGCTCCTCATGATTGAAGTTGCAGGCATGGGCTGCCATGTAATCTGTAAGTAATTTTTATTTTTCACTAAGAGTGCTAGGGTGAGGAACATAACTAGTCAAAGACTATGAGATAATATGCCCTGTTCCCTTCATTAAAGGATAAGTATTCCCATGACTGAACCCAAGCTACATGGTTTCTGATGAGAGGAGGTATCATTTTCAGTGATGGATGAAGTTGGAACAGCCCTACCCTCTAATTTCAACAATGTTTCTTTTTTTTTTAATAAACAAATGCTTTATTAACTTCTGTTTTACATCATTCATTTCCGCCAGATTTTGAGTTACAATCATTTTCCCCCCATTATTCCCCTACCCAACCTCCCAGAATAGTAGTCCCACAAGATATCACTTCCTCCAATCTGCTCTCTCCCATACCTTCTCCCATACCCCCATCGACTTTTCCATTAGAGGAAGATGAATCTTTGTGTCCCAATGCCAAGCAAAAGAGTATTAATAATAGTATTTATATATATTTGAAACATTTAATGTTATGACCTCGAATTTCAGATCCATTTCCTTCCTCCCTTGTCACCCATTCCCTCTTGGGAGATAAGTAATTCAGTATATGTTGTACATGTCTAGCTATGCAAAACATTATCATAGTAGATATATTGTACAAGGCTGCTTATAATTCCCTCCCACTCATCCCACCCCCCACCTGGTCCATTCCCTACATGATCCTGTCCCTCTTCTATAGTGGGTACTTCCAACCTCCCCTCCCCCCAAGGATGCCCTCCCATCCATCATCCCTCCTCTCATCCCCCTGCCTCCTATCCTGCTGCAGGTTGAGATATCCCATTTAGTATGTATGTCATTTTCTCCCTGAACCAAATTCAATGTGAATGTGGTTTTGCCTTTTTAGACTTCCTTATTCTCCCCCTCCTTTGCAACCACTTCCCCTTGCTTCTTCTACATGGGATAGTTTACCCTACCCTGTCTCTCCCCATCTCCTCTTGCCACTTTTGTCTCTCACCTCATAATTTCATCCCTTGAGCATTCTCCCTTCCCAACAAATTCAACCTATGCCCTCTATCCATATATAACTGTAACCATATACACACACATTCACATATGTATTCATATGACCACACACCCTTCTTCCATTATTTTCATAGTGAGAAAGATATCATCAGTCACAGTTATTGCTTTTCCATATAGGAATGTAAATAGTTCAACTTTGATAAGTTCCTTTTGATTTCTTTTCCCTGATTGCCTTCTCAGGCATCTCTTCCTTCTTGTGTCTGGATGTCAAATTTTCTATTCAATTCTGGTTTTTTCCTCAAGAATGCTTGAAAGTCCTCTATTCCACTGAATGACCATATTTTCCACTGAAACAAAATACTCAGTTTTGCTGGGTAGGTGACCCTTGGGTTCATTCCCAGTTCTTTTGCCCTCTGGAATATCATATTCCATGCCCTTCGATCCCTCAGTGTGGAAGCTGCCAGGTCCTGGGCTATTCTGATTGTGTTTCCACAATATTGAAATTGTTTCTTCCTGGCCGCTTGTAGTATTTTCTCCTTGATCTGGGGATTCTGGAACCTGGCTATAATATTTCTGGGAGTTTTCTTTTTGGGATCTTTTTCAGGAGGTGATCGGTGGATTCTTTCAACCTCTATTTTGCCCTCTGGATCTAAAACATCAGGACAGTTTTCCTTGAGAATTTCTTGAAGGGTGATTTCTAGGTTCTTTCCTTGATCATGGCTTTCAGGTAGTCCAATAACTTTTAAATTGTCTCTCCTGGATCTATTCTCCAGGTCAGTGGTTTTTCCCATGAGATATTTCACATTGCCTTCTAATCTTTCGTTTGTTTGGATCTGCTTAACAGCATCTTGATTTCTCATAAAGTCATTAGCTTCCATTTGCTCCAGTCTAACTCTGAAGGAATGAATCTCCTCAGTGAACTTTTGAGATTCTTTTTCCATCTGGCAAATTCGACTTTTTAAGGCATTCTTCTCCTCATTGCCCTTTTGGGCCTCCTTTGCCATTTGAGTTAGTCTATTTTTTAAGGTGTTGTTTTCCTCAGTCAGGCTGTTGACCCTCATTTCATACTTTTCCTGCATCCTTCTCATTTCTCTTTCCAATTTTTCCTCCACTTCTCTTATTTGATTTTTAAAGTCCTTCTTAAGGTCCTCTATGGCCTGCAACCCACTCATGTTTTCCCCTGGGGCTTTTGGAGCAGGACTTCTGACCTCACAGTCCTTTTCCCGCTCTATGCCCCCAAAATAGGAGTCTAGGGTTGCATTTTTCTGTTTCCTTTGCCTTGGCATGTTGCCACTTAATTGCTTGACTTTTGGGCTTGTTGCCACACTATGGCTTTAAGGCCAGCTAGAGTAATTTTCGTCCCGAACGTGTGGGGGGCAACTTCCGTTTCTGGCAAGCTGTAAACCCACCCACAGCTTCCACCCTAGATCACAATCCAGATCCAGGGAGGTTAAAGCAAGAGCGATTACCCCCCAAGACTGATCGCTGGATCTCCCCACGATTTGTAGGCTGGGAGCCAGAGCTGCGTCTGAAAACTACAAAATGGCGTGTCTCCTCAGCGGCTTCTAGCCCCCAGGGGAGGGAGCTGACGCATTCCCCAAATACAGGTCCCAAAGTCCATAGGACACTAACCTCTTACTTTGTCCTAGGCATGTCTATGTTGATAATTCTGGAATCGCCACAGCTCCTGGTGTTCTGGGGTTCCTCCAGCCGGCTGCTGGCCCTGCCGCCCTGGAGCTAAAACCTCTGCTCACGCGGACCTGGGCTCGGCTCGGCTCGGCTCAGCTCCTGTGCTCTGCGCTCTGTGCGCTGCCGGCTCCCAGACTGCTGCGCTGGTCCTTCCTGTAGGGCTGCTGGGCTGTCCTCAGCGGGAGGTTAGCTTCTCTGTGTCGTTCTGTGGGTGCTGGGGCTCCAGAAGTTGTTCACAGTCCTTTTTTACATAGTTTGTGGGGAATCTGGGGGCAGAGAGGCTTGGAAGAGCTGTTTCTACTCCGCCATCTTGGCTCCGCCCCCTCAACAATGTTTCTTAACGTGAGAAACACATGAAATAATTTCATTGTTGAGTCAGATGCTAATCTACTTTGATAAGATCTTTCTCATGTCAGCAAATGAAGAGGCAAAGTCATGTATACTCTTCTAAGGCCATATTTATTAGAAACAAATCTTACATGGTATTAGCAACAAACCAATTAGGAAATGTAAAGTGTTAATGCCAGGGAGACATTAACAGGTACCTGATTGCGCCTTTACAGAATGCTCCTAACCATTCAGTCTCTTATTTCAATAAATGAGATGAGTGTTTCTATGTTCTTATTAACAATTAAGACAGTAGAGTTTCCATAATTGATAATTCATGTTATGGGAAAATATACTTCATTTAAGATAGGACTAAAAGCAATGCTATATTGTATTTGTATTTGTGTTACAAAAGTGAGCACAAGGCTGTAATTTTGCAGTCATTTAATGGTGGCAATTTATCCTATGAATGACTTAATTTCAAGGATATTTAATCCAGATTATAACATAATATTACTGTGTGTGTGTGTGTGTGTGTGTGTGATTTTAATGGACAAGTAAACTTCTGGTATGGAAACTTCATTTGTTTATGGTGATCAGGAAATCATTTGTACTTTATAACCTTAGAAAGTAGTCTGGGACATTGAGAAGTTGAATGATAAATTCAGGATCAACCAGCCAATATATGCCCCCACTGAACTTGAATTCAGGGTTTCCTCTAATAAAACTATTTTTGACAGGGGAAAAGTGTAGCAAGTGGGATTCCTTAATTCTGAATGTATGGGGAACTTAGTGTGCAATACCCCTTCCAAATTCTAAGGTCAGCAACTAACCTATAATTTATAGTCATTGAGTGTTATAGAGGAAGTTTAGACATTGAGTGACTTGTCTGAAGTCACATAACCAGTGTAAGTTATAGGCAGGATTAGAAGCCTGGTCTTCTGGCACCATGCAGATTCTCCATACAACAATTTACAAGAAGGATTCAGGAATTACAAGGAAGATATCCTCCCTGTGTTCTTTTTCTCCTTAGGATAACATATCTGTTTACTCTTTATTGTATTATCAATTGAGGTCAGCATCCATAGTGTTGATTCATTTAACATATTATTTTCAAAAACAGCCTGTTTTAATATCTTAGCTCCATTAAAACAACAATAAAAAACATATACACACTCATACACACAACAAACCTCCATTGCAAACTGCAGCTTTCCATTAAAGTGGGGTACTTGCCCATAGATCACACAAGAGGGAAATCACAAGCAATAATTTCCTTTCTTCTTTATGTGTTTGTAAAAAAAAATGGAAGAAGAATTTTTTTTTGCATTTACTGATGAGGTAAAAAATACAAGATTCTCAGCAGAGAGAATATCCCATCCAACTTGTCATTCCTCTTTTATTAGATTCAGGAAGTCATGGTTTATCTTTCTTTTCTAGCTCGTGAATTTTGAATTCTTGAATTCCTGCCAAGATCTTAGAGTTCTCTAAATGTATCACATGTCTTGTTTGGGGCAAAGGTTTGATGGTGATGCATCCTTCATCCAGAATTTGGGGAAGTTAGAGCATGTGACTTTTTAAACCTCAGGCTGCTGATATCAGAATAAATGTTAGTTGTGTTTTGATCCATCAACTCCCCTCTAGCTAAGTGTTCTCCTATCTTCCTTCAGCAAATGCATGTGCATTTACTCAGGACTGAACTAGATCATTGTGATCTATTTGGGGTCTGGTGACATTATATGGAGAATCATATTCTCCCTTCCATCACTCATCTGCTATAAAAATCTGGACCAGGAAAAACAGTATCATCTTGGATGTGCCCTGGGATCCAACTTAACTGCAATGAATTGGGCTTGCCTCTCTGCTTTCTTGTTTATGCATAAAATTTTAAAAAATGTACATTGTAAATCCCAAGAGGTATTAAGTCAAATCCACAAAATAAAGAATGTGTCATATATCAAAGTCAATTTAATGTGTTTTTGAATGAATTTCACTATTCTCTGCTACTAAAGAAGCTTCACATTGATACATGTTCTTAAAATTATATTTGGTGATTATATGGTAGACTTGGAGAATTGGCTGAAACATGAGTTCATTTTATAGAGCAGTATTCTTCAGGGCCTTCTGTCCTGAATTATCCTCAGCTCTATCAGAGAATATGAGTGAGTACACACTCCCAGACCTTTGGCTAAGGACTAGATATCTACCCTCTTGTTTTACTAAGATAAATGGTAAAAATGAAGGACTTGGGGTAAATAGTAAAGTAAGGTCTAGTTTCCTCATCTTTCTAAAGTCATGAAGTTAGAGGAAATGATCTATTAGTCTTCTGTGAAGGCAGTCTTTACTATGGGGTTTTGGGGGAAGGGAGTGGGGAGGCATTTATCAAGTGCTTACTCTGTGCCAGGCATTGTGCTAAATACTTTATAAAAATTATCTCATTTGAAAGAGAAAATATATTGCTATGGAAGGAGTGCTGACTTTGGAATCATATAAACTGTGTTCAATTACCAGCCCTAAGAGTATTTTTCTGTATAACTAAGCCAAGTCAATTGAACTCAGCTTCTTTATCTATAAAATGGATAGCTTGTAATAGAAAATCTCTAAATTTTCTCCTAGCTTAAATCTATGATCCTATGTTGTTGATTGTTTCTGAACATCATTTGAAAAAATATAAACAGTGGTCAATTCAATTGGAGAAGCAGTTTGGCAAAGCAAACTTGAAACTTGAAATGAAGACCTAGGTCCAAATTCTGGACTTGACACTATTGCTATAAACAAATAATTTGTTTTCTATAAGTTTCAATTTTCTCATCTGTAAAACGTTATCTGTGGTATAGACTTCACAATTTTTGTGGGATTAAAAATAACATGCAGAATACTTTACACAATTAATAAATTATGTTTATGCATAGGAATAGAGATTAGACCTGCAATTTCATTCATATAAGGAACTTCTAGTTAGGGGGTCTCCCATTAGTAAAGCAGTTCAGTGCCTGCTCCACAATCTTAGTGTCTTAGAGTGTTACCTAGGGTCCTGAGATGTCATGCAACTTACCTGCAGTAACAGTCAGGATACATCAGAAGTAGGACTTGAAGCTATGTCTTTCTGACTTTTACACCAGACCTCTAGCCATAACTCCATGATGCCTCTATAAATTATGACATTATCTATCTATCTATCTATCTATCTATCTATCTATCTATCTATCTATCTCTATCTATCCATCTATCTATCTATTATTACAATCTATATTGCCGTTATTTTAGCAACTATGCAACTGTTTATTATATTATAAGAGAGATAACATGGAATAATGGATAGAAGGCTGACTTTTGAGTCAAAAAGTTCTGGATTCAAGTTATTCCTCTGACATTGAGAGATATATTAACATGGATTATCCATTCAACTACATTTTACTTTAGGGAACTTTCTAAGATTAGAAATTACACATGGATTTGCCCTGGTGGTGAAAGTTTCCAAACTGAGACTTTCCTGTACCAATGAAAGCATAGGTCTGGAACAAGAACAAACAAACAAACAACAAAAACAACTTTAAGACAGTATATCAAGTCTATTGAAAGAAAGAAAAAGACAACCGTTTCTGCCCTCAAGTGGCTCCAAATCAATGCCTATATGTAACAGTGCAGGGATAGAATGTCAAAGGAAGTATGTTATGAGAAATACACGAGAAGTTGGGACAAGCTATGCCACTCATGCACTCATCACAAGGGGTAATCTTTCAAATTACCCTACAAATGAAAGCTGGAACAGGATTATCTGTTATGTCCATCTCACTTCTTGGTAACATAGTGGTTGTTTAGTGGTATCCCTGTAGCCTTTTTTCCTAGGCCTATGTCTGCCTATAAGCCTAACTGTTTCAGTTGTTAATAAATAATTAACAACCATTTCCTACCAAGGAATGACTGGGGAACCCAGAAGTATTTAAATGAATTCCTATCACTTAAGTAAAGAATTTCAAATAATAGCCAGTAAATGTGATTCTGGATGCTCTCTATAGTACTCAGAACCCTGTGGACACTGAAGAAATATAAAATCTATCCCCAACTTTCTGGCTAAGTGAGTGACTGTAGCATGGGTAGGAAGACAAACCTGCCAGGAGGCTGTCTTCCCAAATCAGAAGCAATTTCTCACCCACTAAAAAGAGGCAATGTCTCTTGCTCCTGGGTATGGCCAAAGCCATGAGGGAGATAGAATCTGCATCCTAGTCCCTGCTGCTGCCAGTAAAAGATTAAACAGCAGCCAGGAGGAAAGAAAGAATTCCCCCTGAGCACCAACTGTCTTGGCTATTTAACTGCATTTGATTTGGAAAACGTCAGGATTCTTAAGCTTTGTCATCGCTGATTAGGCCCTATCTTTCCTCCTGCTCTGTGTATAGGGCAGGCCTGAAGTGAATGTTGAATAGGTCATCCTGAAAGAACTTCCCCACCAGTTTGCCTGATAATTACTTATGCTTCCTGGCTAATGAGTGCAGTCATAACTAGGATTAGGTGACCAGGGTGCCCAAGGCCAAATTTAGAGGCTGAGGAGAGAAGACATTATTTACCATATTTTGAAAATACAAAAACAATAGATATTCTCACCTAATTAACAAGAATAATTAGTCAATATAGGAAGCTATGAAGTGCCGCTTTATTCGCTCCCATTGTCTGCCATCTGCGCCTTCCCCCAGGTTAGCCTCTGTGTTCTATGCATCAGGGAGGAAGATCTGCATCAATATACATATATATATATATATATATATATATATATATATATATATATATATATAATTCTGCTAATTAATGTTTGTCCTCTGGTAATCTTAGCCCCAAACAACTACTTTATGCTGTCCGTCATTTGAGACACCTCCTACATGATCCAAAAGCTATATTTTTCCTTTCTCCAATCAGTTCTGAAATTTCCACGATAGGAATAGAGAATTCCTTTGCGTTACTTAAAAAGAAAACTTCACAATTTGTCCCTAAATGATCTTTCCAGAATAATTTCCTACAAGTTACTTTCATACAAAACAAAATACTTAGACCTTTCTCAAGCATGTTCTTTGTCTTCTCCACAATAAAATTTCACACTGGATTTGAAGTTAAGGACATTCCAAGCATAGGGTTCTTGTTATCTAAAATATGATCATGGGGGCGGCTAGGTGGCACAGTGAGTAGAGCACTGGCCCTGGAGTCAGAAGGACCTGAATTCAGTTCTGGCCTCAGACACTTAACACACACACAAATAAAAAACCTAGCCATGTGACCTTGGGCAAGTTACTTAACCCCAACTGCCCTCCAATAAATAAATAAGATAAAATATGATCATGGGAAATAATGAATTAATGTGGCTGTTTTGGGGGCTGTGTTTATATATAAGGATATTGATATGAGTATGTGATTATATATACATGCACACTCACATGCATATACATACGTATTATGTGTATATACACACACTTCTATCTATCTATCTATCTATCTATCTATCTATCTATCTATCTATCTATGTATTGTCTATCTATCTATATCTCCTCTAAGTGTAGATGTGTACATAAATTCCTGGAGGGTTCAGGATACTATCTTGGATTAACCATAGTTAGAAGATGACTGAGTGTTAAGGAATCAGACAGAGGCAGGAGTAATTGATTTACACTTGATCTTATTTATGTCATGGTAACAAGACTTTGGTAAATGCAAGAAGGGAAAACTCTGAGCTACGAGTACTAGTCACATTCAAAAAGAATAAGGAGAATAATTCAAGAGGACCCTAATATAGACCTTAGTATATGCACACGAATGAGTCCATGATACCTGCCACTATCCAGTGTAATAATAAATAATTGATATTTGCATAGCAATTTAATTTTTCCAAAGCTTTTCATTTTCATTATCACATTCAATCCTGTGAGTTAGGCACTTCTATTAATATTTTGTTATAGGTGAGGAAAAATGAGACTTATGAAGGCTTTATGACTTAACCAAGTTAATAGAAGGGGAATTTAGATTCAGATCTTCCAGACTACAAGACTATCACTCTATTTACTGAACTATATTTCTTTCTCTCCTTTATCTCACTTTTTCAAATATTCTACATTCAAAGCAAGTAAAATTCTAGGGGACCACTGGCAGATAATTCCATCTGTTTAAATATAATATTACCATGGATCAATTTATTAGAAAATCCAGTTTTCACTAAAAACCCTAAGGAATGTAGGCAGATGATATTTCATAGGTCCAATTAAAAAATTATCATTAGAAAGTTGATGACAGTCATGACTAATGATTCCGTCAGATTAAATGTTCCTAACTTATATTATTCCTATCTTCTCTATTATATATTTCCTATTATCTTTAGGGTCGGAAAGACTTGGGATCAAATATTATTTCAGTTACTTTCTAATGTGATACTAGACAAAGTCAAAACTGATCTATACCTCCATTCCCACATCTCTAAACTGAGTATGATAATAACATCCACATCATAGGAATATAGTCATATGTAAATATGTAAAATTATGCATTAATTAAATTATACATGTAAAATATCTGCAAATATTAAAAATCAATATGTTTGCTGTTTCACTATTATTAACAGTATTACTATTGTTATTTTTGTTGTTGTTGTTACTATTATTAACATTAGAATCTATTCTGAAACTGTATCTCATGATGATTTTTATTTTGTTCTCCTTGATTAATTCATTAGTAAGCTAAAAATGAAGTCTAAATCACAGAAATACCACATGGGTACACAATTGCCTTAAGGGTTTGGTATTTGAATGTCATAAAATATGACATCAAATCTCTTGCATGACCTTGAAAAGGCAAATCTTCAGTTGTCTAGAATCAGTCCCTAAAAACTGAGGAGACTTGACTAGTATTTGCTAAAATTCTTTTGAATGATGAAATCTATGATTCCTATTACATAGATGATGCAAGAAGCCTAGTCTGAGATTCTTCAGCTAATCTAGGGCTGATCTTCAGTGACTACTCCTTTCCTTGTCTAACCAAGGCCAGTTTTCTCTTTTCCCTTTCACTATTAGAAATACAGGATTGGGGACAGCTAGATGGCACAGTGAATAGACCACCAGCCCTAAAGTCAGGAGGACCTGAGTTCAAATCCAGCCTCAGACACTTAACACTTTTTAGCCATGTGACCCTGTGCAGGTCACTTAATCCCAATTGCTCTGTCTTTCCACCCCCTCCCCCCCCAAAAAAAAAAAGAAAAAAGAAGAAGAAGAAGAAGCAGAAGCAGAAGAAGAAGAAGAAGAAGAAGAAGAAGAAGAAGAAGAAGAAGAAGAAGAAGAAATACAGTATTGCACCATAGCATCTCTGTTCTTCCAGAAAACACAGAGACAATGCTCCCCCAAGTAACCAAATTCCACAAAAGTCTCAGCAACATGTGTGCAAGAATAGTAGAAGAAAGCCTTTCTTCATTGTTGGTCCTTGATTTGCAGTGATCCTGCAAACGTGTGTCTTTAGGTACTTACCAAGTTTCTTTCTTTTTTTTTTTTTAACTTTTTTGGAGGGCAATTGGGGTTAAGTAACTTGCCCAAGGTCACACGGCTAGGTTTTTGTTTCTGTGTGCTAAGTGTCGGAGTCCAGATCTGAACTCAGGTCCTTCTGACTCCAGGTCCCACTCTCTACTCACTGTGCCACCTAGCCTCCCCCTTTCCAAGTTTCTTAATGAAAATTCTCTCTATGTGAGCATAAGTGAATAAAAGGTAGAATCAAATTCTCAATATTGAGATTTGGTTAAAGATAATAATAATAATAATAAGCTATGGTCTCAATAACTTTATAAACTATTGTCTTTTTGATAGCTTTACTGCTGCTCCTTCTCTTCCCATCACCCATGTACACATATTTGCCTTTTCTCTTGCACAAGATAACTTTTTGTCTGCTTTCCAGGCATTGCTCTGTGTAATCAGACTAACTTATGTTTGGAACATATTGCCAATTATGTACATTGTGTCACAAAACAGTACATACAGAAAACCCTTTGTACAGCATAGATACCATTTCATTTTCAGATACCTACATACCCCTCCATTCTTCAAACCAGGGTATTTTGTTCATAAAGTGTATTCAATTCAGTTCAGATTTATTGAGTGCCCTCAGGATACTCTATACTATAAAAAAGAGTCTGGCATACTACTAGCTGCCTGCAATGAACAGTGGTTCATTTTCCTTTTAATCAAATGATTTCATTGCTACACTACATTATTGGCAATGAATTACAGAGGAGAAACAAAATGAAGGATGTCACCAAAGAAATATATCCATGAAAAAGACATGTAACTCACAGATGGAGGGATAAATTATGAAAGCCTATGTCCTCATTCACGTCATAACTATGTCGAGAAAAATCAAGGGAGGTTTTCTTTCCCCTCAGCCCTTGTTAGGATACCATGTGGCTTTGTCCCTTTTGGATCAATCAATCAATAAACAGTTATCAAGCACCTAATATCTACAAGGCACTGTGCTAAACACTAGATGGATTCCCTCTGGCTGACTTATGAGAAGACACAGACAAGAGTCACATGGGATGGACAGGCATGGAGAAGATGTAATTTGCATTTTTGGAGATTGAAATCACATTTATGAAATTCTAAATCCAGTTGGGCATTTTTTTGATGATTCCATTGCAAAGAATCAGTTATAATTTAACGATAGCACAAACAGACTGGAAGGAATGATTTGTATTCTGTCAAATGAAATATGAGGTCCTATTTCACTGTCTTCTTAAGTTATTACATACTCTAGTGACAGCTGTTCACCTCTGCATAGGTTGTTAAACAACGCAGGTAAGAAGAATGTCCCTATATACTAATAATTGGAAGTCTGCTCTAAATATAATAAAAAGGAAGATAAAGCTATTCAAAATCATACAGAAAGGCATTTGATTGAAAGGCACTATTGTTATATTAGAAAATATAAATAGGAGGAATTCAGAGAATCATTAGAAGGCTGGTATGGACTGATATAAGGGATAAAACTAGAACTAAAGGACTGATTTAGACAATGATTACAAAGATCTCAATTAAAATAATGCCTCTGGGCAGTCAAAATCAGATTCAAGGCAATGACCAATATTGATGATAGAGGAAAAATTTGAAATACAGTTTCTGCCTCCCCATAAATAGGTCCCAGGAAAAAAGATGTTATATAAAATGGGAACTTATGAATATTTACCTTGCCTGTTATTATACAAAAGTAAATTGTGTTCAGTTGGTAGCTGACTTTGTTTAGCTATTTTTTCTTTGTTTCAGAAGAAGATTTAATAATAGAAGTGAGGAGAAGGGTCCTTTTGAAGTTACTGTGAAATAATTACAATAACACTAAGCATCACTAAAAACTGAAAAATATGCCAACATATGTATATAATCATTTTTTAATCATTTTGAATTGCTTCAAGTTTTCTTTAAATCCAATTTGATTTGAATAAATGTTTATCAAATATCTACCATGGCCAAGCCTTTGAGTTAGATCTTTGAGCCTCAGTCAAAATATATAAACTCACCTAGGGTTCAAAGTGACCAGGGTTTAAGTCCTAACTTGCCCACTTCCTAGCTGTGATACTTTAGAATAGTTATTAAATATATAATTGACCTAACTTCTCTATCTATAAAATGGGACTTATTGTACATAGTGCATAGTGTTGTTATGACAATCAAAGATGTGAATGTAAAGCACTTTAGGGTGGTAACAGACTATATGAATGTCAGCCACTGCCACTGCTGCTTTTGTCACCATCATTACAATGCATTAAAAATATCTCCTGAAATCCACAGCTGATGCAATTTTCCCTTTGGAATCTGAATGCTGCTGAAGACAGCAATTTTCTCCAATGACCTTCCTCTGAAAAGAGAGACTGCTCCAGGGTACTTTGATGATGTGGAAAGAGTGAGGAGCCAGTTGCCTCAAGATAAGCAGGGTGGTTAAATAGAGTATGATGCTGGAGATAAACCTTACTGATATACTTACTAAAATACATTTCACCTCTTAGAACCCCAGCCCTCCCTAAATGACTTTTGCCTAAATCTCCTCTATGCAGTATATGAGTTTTGCATATTGAAATAAGAAGCAAGTCGGTTAAGAAAACAAATTGAAAAAATTAATTAAGTTGAAACAATTTGGATTAAACCTTAAATCTTCCATGGCAGGTTGAGCTATTACCTTGATGATTAGTTCTTAATACTGTTTTCAGTAAATGCTGGTATACAAAATAGGCTGATTATGGCAATACGTGGGCATTAGAATAAAACATCTAATGCTGTGTTTATCATGCACAGCCTGGAGGTCTGGAATTAATCCACTACAGTATTGCAGCCTCTCTAGGATGGTAAATATTTGGATAGGATAGTATACATTTGTGCTACAATGAAAAAGGATCCAAACTGAAAAAAATATATATTTTCTAAAATGTTAGACCAGAGGAACAAGAGAGGAAAAAAAGAAATCTTATTGTAACTGACATTTCCACATGAATATAGGATGGATCTATGCTTTGATTTAGCTTTAGAGTTGCCATATTTCTTTTAACATAATTCTCAATCCTCAGTCTTCTATAAGTAACTTCTTGGGAGTGGACTAAGAAATAAACATGTTAAATGATTTTCCCACTATTACACAGTAAGTATTGGATATGGGAAGTAAACCAGGATTTGACTTACTCCAAGGACAGCACTCTATGAACTGCTCAATGGTACTTCAATAATTGACTTTTATAGTTTTATTGTTCAGTCATTTCAATTGTGTTTGACTCTTTGTGACCCCACTTGGGTTGAGTGGTTTGCCATTTTCTTTTCCAGTTCATTTTACAGATGATGAATGTAAAACAAACAGGGTTAAGTGACTTGCCTAGGGTCAAAGACACACACACACACACACACACACACACACACACAAACACACACACGCAAACACACAAACACAAATATGTGTGTCTGCAGATATATATGACTCTCCAAAATTATCTTGCCCACTTTTCAACTCCTAGAAAACATATTTTGTATCATTCAAAAATAATCTATTTTTATTATCGTGTACAAAAGCCAAAATTATATTTGCCTTCAAAGATTTTATATTCTTTTTTTTAAACAAATGCTTTATTAACTTCTGTTTTACATCATTCATTTCCGCCAGATTTTGAGTTACAATCATTTCCCCCCATTATTCCCCTACCCAACCTCCCAGAACAGCAGTCCCACAAGATATCGCTTCCTCCAATCTGCTCTCTCCCATACCCTCACCCATACCCCCTTTGACTTTTCCATTAGAGGAAGGTGAATCTTTGTGTCCCAATGCCTGCACAACTTATCTCTCAATTATAAGCAAAAGAGTATTAATAATAGTATATATATATATATATAATACTATACTATATATATATACTTGAAACATTTAATGTTAAGACCTCGAATTTCAGATCCATTTGCTTCCTCCCTTGTCACCCATTCCCTCTGGGGAGATAAGTAATTCAGTATATGTTGTACATATCTAGCTATGCAAAACATTATCATAGTAGATATATTGTACAAGGCTGCTTAGAATTCCCTCCCACTCATCCCACCCCCCACCTGATCCATTCCCCACATGATTCTGTCCCTCTTCTATAGTGGGCACTTCCAACCTCCCCACCCCCCAAGGATGCCCTCCCATCTATCATCCCTCCTCTCATCCCCCTTCCCCATATTCTGCTGCAGGTTGAGACATCCTATTTAGTATGTATGTCATTCTCTCCCTAAACCAAATTCAATGAGAATGTGGTTTGGCCTTTTTTGCCTTCCCATTCTCCTCCTCCCTTGCAACCACCTCCCCTTGCTTCTTCTACATGAGACAGTTTACCCTACCCTGTCTCTCCCCATCTCCTCTTGCGACCCTCCTCTCTCACCGCATAATTACATCCCTTGAGTATTCTCCGTTCACAAGAAATTCAACCCATGCCCTCTATCCATATACAACTGTAACCATATAAACACACATTCACATAAGTATTCATATGACCACACACCCTTCTTACACTATTTTCATAGTGAGAACGATATCATCAGTCACAGTTATTGCTTTTCTACATAGAAATGTAAATAGATCAACTTTGATAAGTTCCTTTTGATTTCTTTTCCCTGATTACCCTCTCAGGCATCTCTTCCTTCCTGTGTCTGTATGTAAAATTTTCTATTCAATTCTGGTTTTTTCCTCAAGAATGCTTGAAAGTCCTCTATTCCACTGAATGACCATATTTTCCAATGAAACAAAATACTCAGTTTTTCTGGATAGGTGACCCTTGGGTTCATTCCCAGTTCTTTGGCCCTCTGGAATATCATATTCCATGCCCTTCTATCCCTCAGTATAGAAGCTGCCAGGTCCTGGGCTATTCTGATTGTGTTTCCACAATATTGAAATTGTTTCTTCCTGGCTGCTTGTAGTATTTTCTCCTGGATCTGGGGATTCTGGAACCTGGCTGTAATATTCCTGGGAGTTTCTTTTTGGGGATCTTTTTCAGGAGGTAATCTGTGGATTCTTTCAACCTCTATTTTGCCCTCTGGATCTAAAACATCAGGGCAATTTTCCTTGAGAATTTCTTGAAGGGTGATTTCTAGGTTCTTTCTTTGAACATGGCTTTCAAGTAGTCCAATAATTTTTAAATTGTCTCTCCTGGATCTATTTTCCAGGTCAGTGGTTTTTCCCATGAGATATTTCACATTGCCTTCTAATCTTTCATTTGTTTGGATCTGCTTAACAACATCTTGATTTGTCATAAAGTCATTAGCTTCCATTTGCTCCAGTCTAACTCTGAAGGAATGAATCTCCTCAGTGAACTTTTGAGATTCTTTTTCAATCTGGCAAATTAGACTTTGTAAGGCATTCTTCTCCTCATTGCCCTTTTGGGCCTCCTTTGCCACTTGAGTTAGTCTATTTTTAAGGTGTTGTTTTCCTCAGTCAGACTGTTGACCCTCATTTCATACTTTTCCTCCATCCTTCTCATTTCTCTTTCCATTTTTTCCTCCATTTCTCTTATTTGATTTTTAAAGTCCTTCTTAAGGTCCTCTATGGCCTGCAACCCACTCATGTTTTCCCCTGGGGGTTTTGGAGCAGGACTTCTGACCTCACAGTCCTTTTCCCACTCTATGCCCCCAAAATAGGAGTCTAGGGTTGCATTTTTCTGTTTCCTTTGCCTTGGCATGTTGCCACTTAATTACTTGGCTTCTCGGCTTGTTGCCACACTATGGCTTTAAGGCCAGATAGAGGAATTTTCCTCCTGAATGTGTGGGGGGCAACTTCCATTTCTGGCAAGCTGTAAACCCACCCATGACTTCCACCTTAGATCACAATCCAGATCCGGGGATGTTAAAGCAAGAGCGATTACCCCCCAAGACTGATTGCTGGATCTCCCTAAAATTCGCAGACCAGGAGCTGGAGCTGCCTCTGAAAACTACAAAACGGCGTGTCTCCTCAGTGGCTTCTAGCCCCCAGGGGAGGGAGCTGAAGCATTCCCCAAATACTGGTTCCAAAGTCCATAGGACACTAACCTCTCACTTTCTCCTGGGAATGTCTATGTTGGTAATTCTGGAGTCGCCACAGCTGCTGGTGTTCTGGGGTTCCTCCAGCCAGCTCTTGGCCCTGCCACCCTGGGGCTAAAACCTCGGTGCTCAGCTCGACTCCCCTTGCTCTGCCCACTGTGAGCTGCCAGCTCCCAGACCACTGAGCTGGTCCTTCCTGCAGGGTTGCTGGGCTGTCCTCAGTGGGAGGTTAGCTTCTCAGTGTCGTTCTGTGGGTGCTGGGGCTCCAGAAGTTGTTCAGAGTCCCCTTTTACATAGTTTGGGGGGAATCTGGCGGCAGAGTGGCTTGGATGAGCTGTTTCTTCTCTGCCATCTTGGCTCCACCGCCAAGATTTTATATTCTAACTCCTTGTATCTCCTTAATTCTTATGTTGAATTTTTAATTATTTTTATATTATTGTTTAAATTTTATATTGTTTGCCTAATAAAATATAAATAATAGCAATAGCACCTAGAATTTACAAATAATACTCTATGCACAGTGCTACCTAGATTCCCTGACTAAATTTTTAAGTATTAATTTTATTTGTTTATCCAATATACCAACTATAAAAAATAGCAACTAATCAACTGCATACACCGTAGTCATTTGTACTTCACAAAGCAAGCAACTTTCTGCACAATATATTTGTGAAGGAGATTGTGTAAATATTATTCTTTTTGTTTTGCATATATAGAAACCTAGGCATAAGGGAATAATTTGGTTTGCTCAAGGTCACAAACTAGTTAGTGGCAAAGTGGGATGTAAAGTCCTTGAAATCTATTTAGTCCAACTTTAATACTCACTGTCTCTTACTGAAGCCCTTAAGATTTTGAAGAATTCAAAAATATGTGTTGCTTGATTGAATACAGCATTCCCTATAGTGAATCTGGGAAAGCAGATCCAAGAAAAACAATTTTCTTTTTTTTTTAATTAATTAAACAAATGCTTTATTAACTTCTGGTTTACATCATTCATTCCCACCAGATTTTGAGTTACAATTTTTTTCCCCGTATTGCCCCTACCCACCATTCCAGAATAGCAGTCCCACAAGATATCACTTCCTCTTCTCTATCCCATATATTCTCCCATACCCACTTCGACTTTTCCATTAGAGCAAGGTGAATCTCTGTGCCCCAATGCCTTCACATTTTATCTCCCCATTACATGCAAAAGTATATGGATAATGGTATTTATATATATTTGAAACATTTAATTTTAAGACCTTGAATTTCATATCCATTCCCTTCCTCCCTTGCCACCCATTCCCTCTGGGAAGATAAGTAATTCAGTATGTGATGTACATGTATAGCTATGCAAAATATTACCATAGTAGATATATTGGACAAGGCTGCTTATAATTTCCTCTCACCCATACTACCCCCACCTGGTCCATTCCCTACTTGATCCTGTCCTTCTTCTATAGTGGGTACTTCCAACCACCCATCCCGCCAAGAATGCCCTCCCATCCATCATCCCTCCTCTCATCCCCCTTCCCCCTATTCTGCTGCAGGTTGAGATATCCCATTTAGTATGTACGTCATTCTCTCCCTGAACCAAATTCAATGAGAATGTGGTTTTGCCTTTTTGCCTTCCTATTCTCCCCCTCCCTTGCAACCATTTCCCCTTGTTTCTTCTACATGAGATAGTTTACCCTACCCTATCTCTCCCCATCTCCTCTTGCCACTTTCCTCTCTCACCTCATAATTTCACCCCTTAAGTATCATTCCTTCCCAACAAATTCAAACTATTCCTTCTCTCTATGTATTACTGTAAACATATATACACACATTCACATAGGTATTCATAAGACCATACACCCTTCTTCCTTTATTTTCATACTGAGAAAGTTTTCATCAGTAACAGTTATTGTTTTTCCATGTAGGAATGTGAATAGGTGAACTTTGATAAGTTCCTTTTGATTTGTTTTCCCTGATTACCTTCTCAGGCATCTCTTGATTCTTGTGTCTGGATGTCACATTTTCTATTCAACTCTGGTTTTTTCCTCAAGAATGCTTGAAAGTCCTCTATTCCACTGAATGACCATATTTTCCCCCGAAACAAAAGACTCAGTTTTGCTGGGTATGTGACCCTTGGTTTCAGTCCCAGCTCTTTTGCCCTCTGGAATATCATATTCCATTCCCTTCAATCCCTCAGTGTAGAAGCTGCCAGGTCCTGTGCTATTCTGATTGTGTTTCCACAATATTGAAATTGTTTCTTCCTGGCTGCTTGTAGTATTTTCTCCTGGATCTGGGGATTCTGGAACCTGGCTATAATATTCCTGGGAGTTTTCTTTTGGGGAGCTTTTTCAGGAGGTAATCTGTGGATTCTTTCAACCTCTATTTTGTCCTCTGGATCTAAAACATCAGGGCAATTTTCCTTGAGAATTTCTTGAAGGGTGATTTCTAGGTTCTTTCTTTGATCATGGCTTTCAGGTAGTCCAATAATTTTTAGATTGTCTCTCCTGGATCTATTTTCCAGGACAGTGGTATTTTCCCATGAGATATTTCAAATTGCCTTTTACTCATTCATTTGTTTGGATCTGCTTAACAGCATCTTGATTTCTCATAAAGTGATTAGCTTCCTTTTGCTCCAGTCTAACTCTGAAGGAATGAATCTCCTCAGTGAGCTTTTGAGATTCTTTTTCCACCTGGCAAATTCAGGTTTTTAAGGCATTCTTCTCCTCATTGGCCTTTTGGGCCTCCTTTGCCATTTGAGTTAGTTTTTTTTTTTTTTTAAGGTGTTGCTTTCCTCAGTCAGGCTGTTGACCCTCATTTCATACTTTTCCTGCATCCTTCTCATTTCTCTTCCCAATTTTTCCTCCACTTCTCTTATTTGATTTTTAAAGTCCTTCTTAAGGTCCTCTATGGCCTGTAACCCACTCATATTTTCGTTTATGGCTTTTGGAGGAGGATTTCTGACTTCACAATCCTCTTCCTGTTCTATGCTTCAATCCTCTTTGCCCCCAAAATAAGAGTCTAAAGTTGCATTTTTCTGCTTATGTTGTTTCCTTTGCCTTGACATGTTGGGCATAATTACTTGAATTTTGGGCTTGTTGCCACGGTAGGACTCTGCCACCAGACAGGAGAGCTTTTGTCTCAAACATTAGGGTCTTCACAGCTTTCTGGCAAGCTGGATACCCACCATAGACCTCCCTGCCAGATCACAATCCAGATCCAGGGAGGTTAAAGCAAGACCAATTAACCCCTAAAGCTGATCCCTGGATCTCCCTACAGTTCGCAGGCCAGGAGCTGGAGCTGCCACTGAAAACTACAAAATGGCATGTCTCCTCAGGGGCTTCTAGCCCCCAGGGGAGGATGGCGACGTTCCCCAAATACTGTTCTCAAATTCCATAGTGCACTAACCTCTTATGTTGTCCTAGGCATATCTGAGTTGATAATTCTGGAATCACCACAGCTGCTGATGTTCTGGGGTCCCTCCAGCCAGCTGTTGGCCCGGCCGCCCTGGGAATAAAACCTGCCTCAAGTGGACCTGGGCTTGGCTCTCCATGTGCTGCGCACTGTGCTGCTGGCTCCCAGAACGCTGTGCTGGTCCTTCCTGCAGGGCTGCTGGGCTGTCCTCAGAGGGAGCTTAGCTTCTCTTTGTTGTTCTGTGGGTGCTGGCTTTCCAGAAGTTGTTCAGAGTCCTCTTTTACATAGTTTGGAGGTGATCTGGGTGTAGAGTGCCTTGGATGCACTGTTTCTACTCCGCCATCTTGGCTCCACTAAAAATAATTTTCTAATGTGCTGAGGTTAAAGCCTCCATTGTAGTTTTACTTTGAAATGTGATCAAGTAAAAGACTGTGGTATTTGAGTTATTTGGTCATTAACTGGTGAAATTACATAGCCAGTGTTATAATTATGCAGGCTCTGACAATGTACCCTTGGACAAATCTTTCTATAACTCAGATTTCACACACACACACACACACACACACACACACACACACACACACACACACACAGACATGCATGCATAGAACACACATCTTTTCCACTTCCAACCTTCATTATTCTAATATCAAGAACTTTTCAGAATAACTGGATAGCCTTTGAATCAGGTGTGCTATAAATATTATCATGTGGGCTGATTAAAAATAAAAATGTGAGTCATAATTTTGTCATTTGACAACCAGAAAATCATTATCACATCTCAATGAGTCATGCATTTTTCACTGCTATCAACTAAAAATCATTGACTAATTAGAACTTCAATACTTAACCTTAATTTTCCTATCAGAGCCCACATCGGCAATCTTTGAAAGCACTAAGACACATGTTCAGTATAAGGTTTTAAAATGCAAAACCTAATATACATAGGATTATAAAAGAAAACAATTATATTGAAATATAGATTTCAAAATATATTAAAAAACACATATGTGAACATGAACAAGTCACTGTTAACATCTAGAGTCTCAGTTCCCTCATCTTTAAAATGGTTGGAAGAATTCTTGCATTACTGTCATAGATTTTACATGACAGTAAATGAGATAAAAAAATATCACAAACCTTAATGTGCTAAAAAGATGTAATAACTTACAATAGGAGTAGAGATTGGTGTAGCATCTGTGATTTCATTGGATTGGAGAGCTCTTAAATTAGGATATTCTCTCTACCAAAATTCACTGGTACTTTCTCTGAAACATAGTTCTCTGTTAAGAATTGCTTAGGAGACTGAAAATTTAGGGGACTTGTCCAGATTTTCATAAATCTGTGAAAATAAAAATGTGACAGAGACTGGACTTAAAAGTCTTTATGACTTTTCCACTCGCTGTCTATCCACTAAGCCATGTTCTCCTATTATAGTGACACAAAAATACAGGCAAGACCATGTCATATGGAAAATATTCAGGCTTGTCCTTTCCAGCTGTGATCTCAGATGTGATCTCCAATTAGTACTCAGAATCTAAACTGAGTCATCCCCTGGAAGTTACCAAAAGTGAACCCTTCAATTAGGCTTGCTTTCCTGTATATAAATATTTGAATTCAATAGCCATGGCAGCAATGAAGACCTTCCACCTGCCTCCAGTCAGAATGATCCTCAGCCTACATGCAAATGTTTGAACACTATGTCAATATATCCATGTCATAGTTAGGTCATAGTTGAAGAAAAGCACAGCCTAATTAACTGTCAACATCACTAATCCTTATTTGTTTCTATATGGTATTATTCTCAGACTTATTCAGCCTATCCACATTTCAGACTACATGCCCTTCTTCCTTGCTAGGTATTTTTCCTCAAAAGAACACCCATTGTTTGTTTTAAAGGCTCTGTCACTTTTGAAATGCTGTTAGAAGCTCTCTGCTTTCAGTTTGTTTTCTTCTCATCATCAAAATAGTCAAATAAAAGACTGGAAGGAAATGACAGATAAGAGGCAAAAAGACTAGCTCACTTTTATTCTAATATCCCAAAATTATTATGACTGCTGCCATGCATAGCAAGAGCTTGGTAGCTCATGGACGCTCAGAGATCCCTCATTCCCTGTCCCTTATATTTGGGAATTGTATTTGTTCATGGGCAACTATTTCAGTTTTACTTGGATCTCTCTCCCTCATGAAATTATTTCATCTCGTTTTGTTAGAAGCAGATTAATTTTGTTCTTCAGAGTACACACATATACATGTGCATAGAATTATAGGTACAGATATAGATGATATTAATATGAATATAAATTTATTTCTAGAATTTTGGAAATCATCTAGATTTCCTGCTCTACCCTATATCCTTGCCCCTTCTCTTCTTGGGGAAAAATCCTTTAAGACAAAGAAATGCTTTTAAATAAACTTTAAAAAAATAATAAGACTGAGCATCTCATTGAAATCTGAAATTATATGCAAATATCCCATCCTCATTTTCCTCAACTTCTGCAAAGGAAGAAGGGTAGGTGTCTTCTCAAATCTCTCCTTTAGCATCAAGTTTATTCTTAAAATTTGACAACATTCTGTTTGAACATAAATAATCAATATTAGTTTGAAGACATAAAACTCTAATGCATTATTATTAAAGCTATGAATGTCCATATTTTCCATAAATTAATTAACAATTATGTCAGAAAATTCACTAGATTTTGCTTATCATTACACTCAGTTTTCTCCTCACTGAGTACATATTTTAAAGCAGTCAAAGACAGTAAAAATGGCACCATATATACTAAAATAATTATTGCCAAACTTTTATATGCCAGACAACACTAGAAACAAAGGTGATATCCATGGAGGAATAGTTGAATATCTGTGATGTAAATACAATGCAATAAAACTGTACCATTAAAATCAGAAATTCAGGAAATATGGGAAGATTGTTTGTTGAAACTGATGTAAAGTGAAGTAAGC
Organism: Gymnobelideus leadbeateri; assembly: GCA_011680675.1. NCBI lineage: Eukaryota > Metazoa > Chordata > Mammalia > Diprotodontia > Petauridae > Gymnobelideus > Gymnobelideus leadbeateri. Next base: position 654,903 of record WOXC01007541.1, read on the forward strand.
AGAAAAAGGAGAATAATTTGCATGATGATTATAAACAAGGTAAAACAAGTCCTTCAATATCTGATTAATTATAATGAACACTAGATCCTAGAGAACAAACAATTGAGCACAATCCCCTCTTCTTGAAGTGGAGAACAATGGAAGAAGAATTTATTGTACTTAGATGTGGTCACTACATTGGGAGGTTTTGCTGATCTGTTTTTATTTCTTTTTCAGAAAGAAGTGTTCTCTTTTGGATGTAGATTGAAGTAAAAATCAAAAGTCACTAAAACTTCAAAAGAACATTTTATTTTATAAGTTGGCACCCATGCCTGAACATGACCAAAACTGTGAATTAGCTAGGACATAGTAGAAGCATGTTCTAACCTCTGGCCATTAAATAATCAGACATGGTATGTGGGGTGTTCAGGAACAACCAACACTTCTGGTCTGAGGGCTTGCTAAGGCCATTTCAAGGCTGCTCACCCACCTTTCAAGACTGCTGTCCATTCATTAACTGACAGTCACTTGCAGTAGCCACACCACAGTAAACCAGCAGACAGAATAAGCTTGGTTGAAGGTAACCAATGGGCCTCAAACCCATCAGTGAGTAAGGGGAATGTCTACCCCAAGCATGTGCAGACTTCCTCCAGAGGAACAGATGGATGAGGAATTTTTTTAATGGCAATGAAAGCAGATAAACCAGGTACTGTAAAGTGCAAAGAGTTTTGTCAGACATCAAAGATGCCAGGATTATCCACTACATCCTGGGATATCTCCAGTCATCTTGAATTTTGTCTTGCTGATGGACTTCTGTGACTCTGGAAGAGAAAATTAGGCTGATGATTTTGTGCAACTCTGCCTCATTTAAATACAATTCATTCATGGGCAAGTCAAGACATCATCCGCATGACCATATTGGTTCTTTGAAAATGAATGATGAACAACATAGACAGATATTACTTCCTTAGCTCAGAAGACTATGGATCAATGAATGCAGGAAAAAATTTCATTAACATTTTTGGCAGTCACAACACATAGTCAACATATTTAGAGAACTTGCAGTTCTCTTAAACCCTCTGATAATTTACAATGCATTTCTGCCTGGCTAATTCTTCCCTCACTTCCCTTCAGTTCTGTGCTTGTGTAGTTGATTTGTTGAATCTAAGTGTGAGACTTTACATTTTTTCCTCATGAAATTTCGTCTTATTAAATTTGGCCCAGCATGTGGCGATCTTTCTGGATCTTGATTTTGTCATCCAGTGGACTCATTATTCCTCTCAGCATCATGTCATATGAAAATTTGATAAGCATGGAATCAATGTCTTCATCCAAATTACTGATAAAAATTTGAACAGAATAGGGTTGAGGATAAAGCCCTGAAGCTTACCATGAGAAGTTCCACTCTTCCATTAATAAACATTTTTATGGAAATTCAACTTGTGTTTGAACATTTAATTCACAGTTATAGTTGCATTTTTCTGCAGCGATATTAAAAAATATTTTGACAAATGTTCTCCTTAATCTCCACTCCTCCCTGCCCATATAAAGTGAAATCATAGCAGTTTGTATTATATAAGCATATGTGCATATCTATATGTACCTAATGCATATACACACATATATGTGTGTTTATAAAACATACATTTATGGTGAATTTATTTGGTATAGGGAAATGTCAATGAGAAAACTCCTTCTACCAATGTGGATTAATATTTACTTTCCAAATCAGAGTCTTAGAAAGTTGCCTAGGGTATTGAAAAGTCTGTTCAAGGGGCGGCTAGGTGGCGCAGTGAGTAGAGCACCGGCCCTGGAATCAGAAGGACCTGAGTTCGGATCCGGCCTCAGATACTTAACGCAAACACAAACAAAAACCTAGCCGTGTGACCTTGGGCAAGTTACTTAACCCCAATTGCCCTCCAAAAAGAAAAAAAAAAAGAAAAGTCTGTTCAATTTGCCTCTTGTCACATAAGCAAGATATGTCAGAGATAGGAATTGAAAGCAGAACTAAAATGTCTCTAAGGACAGTTCTCTATACACTATGCAACACTGACCCTTAATATTTTTTTTTACTGTTTTATACATATACACATACACAGAGATATATACAATATATACACAAGGGAAATTAAACATTTAAAATATTTTTCTATATAAATTCTTTGTCCACACACTATGCATGGAAATAAATTCTAATGTGTATAACATTTATTTGTACGCGTGTCTCATTATTCACACTACATTTTAAGCTCTTGGAAACCAGAGATGACATCTTATTTATCTTTTTATCTCTTAAAAGGAAATAGTGGGGGCAGTTAGGTGGCACAGCTAGTAAGAGTACTGGCCCCAGAGTCAGGATGACCTGGCATTAGTCCTGGCCTCAGAAAATGAGTACCCACCCATAAATAATGACTGGCCATGTAACCCTGAGCAAGTTACTTAACCCCAATTGCTTTTAAAAAAAAGCATCTAGTGCAATGAAAAATCAATATTGTCAAAGAATAAATATTAAATAACTAAATTAATAAATAATTTGATAGAATATAGTTAATTCTATTTAAATTATTTCATCTATTCAGTTAAATTATCAAAAAAGGGAAGAAAATTTGGTCATATATGATTTGTTTTCCACAAATCCATATTGGTTCCATATGATTACCAGTGACTTTCTAAATGCTCAAAAAATCAATGTAATAATGAATTCTAGAATTTCATTAGCTATTGATGTCATATTCATTGATCTATAGTCTTCTGGAGCTTCTAAATAGGAATGCAACATTGGTACACCAACATTTGACTTTTCTCCTTGATTGAAAATTATGTTTATTCTTTTGTTTGTGGAAGTGTTTTTAAGTAAAACCTCTTCCTAGTCCTCATTTTAAGACTAAAAATGCTCAAATAATTTATTGAAGAAAGGATTTTTTCTCAATGTTTTAATTTCCTTAATAAGATAACAATGTAACTAACAAGGGATATCTTCTTTTGACACTATGTCATAGATATTGCTTCTTGAGGCTAGAATGGGTCAAGTTAGAATAATGTGTCATCTGGAAGGAAGACTACTTGCAAAACACTGCTAATCACAAAGAATGCTTAGGATTACTGTTAAGTACTTATTAAGGCAATGTCCTTTTAGAAATAAATCTAAAATAATTAGTTATCTGCACACAAATAATCATGCTAGCATTAAAGCACTAAGGGAAAATGAACAAACTTCTAGTTAGAAAATAGGAGAAATACCATTAAATTTAACTTGACTAAATCAAGATGTGGTCTATTACAAAAGCCAGGATCAATTTCATATAACTTTACTTTTCTATAGCTAATAGACAATAGCTAATAACTGTCCCTAATAGCTGGTAAATGTTTGGATATCCAAACTAAAATCTTTCAGTGTGTCATTTCTTATCATGTGGAATATTTTTGCTATCTTAAGATATTCCACATTACCAAAGGGAAATTGATTTGAAGAATTTAAAATAAAAAGTTAAATTTTTCCCTATAGATTTCCTTGATAATACATAGGGAAGCTGAAGAGAACAAATGATTTCATATATCCAAAGACATTTGTATTTTGTCTCTAGGTATGAACTTAGTCCAAGTCAACTACCCCAATTACTATTCAGGAACATATGCATCCAAAAAAAAATGGTTTGGGCTATAGATCTTTCTGTTTCCTTTCAATTCTGAGTTTCATTGTTTTACATATTTATTTTACATATTTCCCCCATGTATTTTGGTTTGAAACACTTGGTAGAATGTAAATTATTTATACACAACCCTCCATGCTACTGAACAGCACTTCTGTGACTATTTATAATCAACCCAAGAGTAATTTCGAAATGCAATTAGTTTTGTTATTTCCTATCTTTTACAAACTATTTAAGATTACAGTTTATTTCCATGTGAATGACAAGGTCAAGGACAAGGAACAATTTTATCTTTATGAAGCACTGGCAACTGACTGAAGACACAATTAGATCTCAAATGTCAAATTGATGGAATAAACCTGAGGTTTAGAGTTGAAGGGTGGCTCAGAGGTTGCAGCTGGAATTGTTCAACCTAATTTCTTACTACAAAACTTGATGATTTCAATAATTTCTCTTAAATGAACAATTTCATTAAAATAAGCACACTAATTCTGAGACAGATACAATGAGAAATACAGTCAGAGACCCAGAGTCAGGGACCCACAAAAAGAAAGAATTGAAGGAAGTGAGGAAGGAAAGGAAGAAAGAAAGGAAGGAAGGAAAGAAGGGGAAATTGGAGAAAGGGAAATAGGAGGGAAAGAACAAAAGGAGAGGGGGAGGGAATAATGGAAAGAGTTACTTATTAACTCTGTGATTCTAGGCAAATAAATTTAACTCTGAGCCTCAGTTTCCTCTAAAATAGAGATAATAGCATCAACTACCTCATAATTTTATTGGAAGAGTCAAATGAGGTTATGCAAATTCAGACTTGCAGACGACTCTATTTATGAATAACAATATTTTGATTGAAAAGAACCCAAAACATACAAAATCTCCTAGCATAGATCATTGATCTCTCAGAGGAGAATGATCTGACTCCATGCAGAAAAAAAAAATGTATTTATTTACATAAATACTTGCAAAGCTCATTCATCAGTATTTGTATCTGGGATGGACAATATATATAAGATGTTAAACTGAAGTCTGTGGTGGGGATCTATGGATTTATTTCAAGAAGTCATTGAACCTGAATGGGTCAATATACTTATTTCATTCTTAATTCTAGGTAGTGGGATGGTTAGAATGTTGGACTAGAAGTCAGAAAGATATGAATTCAAATCCACTCACAAATACTAGCTTGTGACCCTGGGGAAGTCATTTAAATGCCCTTGATTTCAGTTTCCTCATGTATTGAATGAAAATAATAATGGATAATAATGGCAGTTACCTCACAGCGTTCTTGTGAGAATTTCATGAGACTTAAATGTCAACCCAATGCTAACTCATAATCATATACTTTTAAAAATCTTAGTTTGAAGAAAATATTTTCTAATTAAAGAATAGTGATTTTGATATTGATTTCTTACAAAATACTCTAGAACATATTATTGAAAGAATGGATATTTAGGAAGGCAAGTGTAAATATTCCAAAATATCATAGCTTCATCAAGAATAAATTAGGTATAGGGGCGGCTAGGTAGAGCAGTGAGTAGGGCGCCAGCCCTGGAATAAGAAGGACCTGAGTTCTGATCCGGCCTCAGACACCTAACACACACACACAAAAAACCTAGCCGTGTGACCTTGGGCAAGTTACTTAACCCCAATTACCTTCCAAAGAGAAAAAAAATGAATAAGTTATATAAAGTAACTTAATTTTCTTTTTTGAAAGAGTAAGAAGATGAAAAGATTGGCAGACTATGATAAATATAACATAACATTTAATTTCAACAAAGCATTTGACAAAGACTGTCATGTTATCCCAGTAAACAAAATGGAGAAATGTAAATTAAATGATAGTACAATTAATTGGATTCAGAGTTTGTTGTAATCAGATTTTCAAATTAAAAACTAGTAGATTAAAGTCATTATAGAGGGAAGTCCCTAGTGCCTTAGTGTATACTTTGTTCTTTATGCTATTTAGTAATTTTACTAATGATTTGAATTAAGCCATAGACAGTAGGTTTATCATATTTGTGGACAACACATGTCTAAGTTGGAGTGATAGCTAACATATTACATGGAAAAATTAACTGCAATAATATTGACTGCAGGAGATGTAATTGCATGATAGTTCAAAAGAAAAAAAAGGTTTCTAATTATTTTGTACAATGCAAACTAAAAATGAATAAACAGTGTACCATCAGAAATAAAATTTTGCATAGCACCTCAGATGATATTAATGAGATTAATGTCCAGAATGAGGGAGTTAAGAATATAATCATTTTTCATGCTAATCATTTTCACCTTGGAAAGATAACACTTTTTATACTGCATCTTCTCAATAAGAGGAAGACCAGGATGATGAAAGTCCTGGAGACAAAGTTAATTAAGGACTGGTTGTATGAAATCTAGATATATAGTCCAGAGAATGCTTGGAGAGGAAATTCTTTCAAGTATTTCTCATGTTCTTATGTGGAAAAATGACTTATTCTCTTTGGACACATTATAAAAACTGGAGATAATGAATAGAATTCACAAAGAAGCATATTTTATTTTGATGTACAGGAAAACAATGATAATTAAGGCTGCTGTAATGTGAAAAGAACTGTCTAGGGATGTAATCTGTTTATCTTCCTTTGTTGGAGCTGGGAAGTTCACTTATAATGTATTTTGTAAGTGGGGGGGGGGGGGTCCCTGTGAAGGAATAGGTTAGAGTATATGTAGAGAGGGACTTCATCTAATACTTATTCTATGCCAGAAAGGGTGCTAAACACTTTATAAATATTATAGCATTTGATCCTAACAAAAAACCCAGGAAGAAAGTATTGTTATTCCTATTATTTTGAAATTAAAGAAACAGACAGAAGTAAAATGAATTTCTCAGGATTACACAACTAGCAATTGTTGGAACTCAAAGCCCCCTGGTCCTAGGCCTAGTTTTCTATTCAAGTGTGCTACTTAGCTCCCCATGGGGACCTATTCTATTGCAATTCTGTTATTTTAGAATGCAAAATAAAATACCCTATAGTCAGTTTCCCCCCAAATTTTAAGTTTACTGTTTTTCATTCATGTAGCACATTGAACCCTGAAAAAATATTAATGTTATGCTGTTTGGTATAACTATGTTCTGTATTAATTGTGGTACCATTTTTGTTTTGTTTTGTTTTGAGAAATGAGGTCTTTATTAGAGAAACTCTCTGTAAGTTTTTTTTTCACAGTGATGGTTTCTGTATATATCCCTCCCTCTTATTTTCCCCCTGTTCATCCTATTTTTCCTCTTCTTTCACCTTATACATCCTCAAAAGTATTTGCTTCTGATTACTGCTTCTCTCAGTCTACTGGCCCTACTCTCAGCCTCCTCTCTTCTTATCCTCTTGCCCTTCTTCTTTCCTGTAAGGTAATATAGAGTTCCATATGCAACTGAGTGTGTATGTTATTTCTTCTTTTATCCAATTCTTTTTTTAAAATTATAATTGTTTTTATAACTAAGTTTCAACACCATAAAGAGAAATGTCCATACATAAAAACATGTAAAATGAATAGAACTGTATATGGAACTATGAATTCTACTGCATACCATTTGCTTTAAATATATAATTCTATATTTTCATTTCAAGACAGTTTTGCTTGTCAGGTTAGTGGTTGAATTTCACTTCTGTGAATTTACACAAAATATTACAATGGATCTTTAAGACATCATTTTTAGTATCACATTATTATTAACTCCCACCACTTTTCATTAACCTCCCTTTCTTCCTCCCAATAAAAAACACATAAAGCAGGGGTGGGGTAGAATAGGGTGTAAAGTTTCAATAATTAAAACCACAAAGTGGCCACATATAAAAATAATGTCCATCTTCCATACATCCCATATCTGAAGGAGGCTAACATGTCTAGAATAGGGGCAGCTGAGTCAAGATGGCAGAATAGAAACAGAACTTGTCAGGGCTCTGGCTCTCACCTCCTCCAATTCATGCAAAAGCTACTTTGAAGAAACTCTGAGAAACAGAACCCACAAAATTACATAGAGAAGCCAAACCCCCACTTAGGCCAACCCCCTGAGGATTTGGCCACAGGACGAGCCCAACCAGCCACCAGCTGGAGTGACCCCAGACCACCAGAAGCTGTGGTGGTCTCCAGAACCATCAACCCACAGATTCTAAGAGGTCAGTGCAGTGTGAACCCTGGGATCTAGTAGTTGGAAGTGTATTGGCTTTTGCCCCTGGGGCGAGAAGCAGCTGAGGCACAGCAGCCTGGCAGTGGCAACCATGTGGCAGCTTCCACTCCTAGCCTGCAGACTGCAGGGGGAAGAAGGGATCAGTCTGAGGGTTAATCACTCCTACTCCAACCCACCTGGATCTGGAACACTGGCTAGGGTGGAGGTCATGGGGTGCTCATGAGGCCCCTGGGAGGGCACCCAACAAACACATCTGGCAGCTGAGAAAACCCCACAGATCAGGGCAAAACTCTGCCCTCTGGTAGCAGAGTCCCACTGTGTCAAAAAGTCCAAAAGTCAAGCAATTGAGTGTCAACATGAGTAAACCAGGGAAGCAAAGCAAACAAAGCAACCCAACCCTACACTCCCACCTTCGGTGACAAAAAGAATCAAAGCATGGAACAGGAGGAAAACAGGAAAGTCAGAACTCCCACACCAAAAGCTTCTGAGAAAAATATAAGCTGGCTACAGGCCCACAGAGGAGCCCAAGAAGGATTTTGAAAACAAAAGAAGAAAAATGGAGAAAAAAAATTGGGAAGAGAAATGAAAATGATGCAAAAAAACCACGAAATGAGAGTCAACAACCTGACTGAAGAAAACAACACCCCCAAAACAGACCAACCCAAATGACAAAAGTGGCCCAAAAAGGCAACAAGGAGAAGAATGTGCCAAAAAGCCAAATTTGCCCAAAGGAAGAAGAATCTCAAAAATTCACTGAAGAGAATCATACACCCAGAACCAAATTGGAGCAAATGGAAGCCAGTGACCCCACAGGAAACCAAGAAAAAATAGAAGGCAATGTGAATCATCCCATTGGGAAAACCACTGACCTGGAAAATAAATCCAGGAGAGATAATCCAAAAACCACTGGACTACCTGAAAGCTATGATCAAAAAAAAAATTAAAAAAGAACCCAGAAATCATCCTCCAAGAAACTACCAAGGAAAACCACCCTGATGCCCCAGAACCAGAAGGCAAAACAGACATTGAAAGAATCCATCAACCACCCACCAAAAAAGATGCCCCCAAAGAAAACCCAGGAACACTATACCCAGGTTCCAGAATTCCCAGATCAAGGAGAAAATATTATAAGCAGCCAGGAAGAAACAACTTGAACACTGTGGAAACACAATCAGGATTACACTGGATCTGGCAGCTTCCACACAGAGGGATCCAATGTCTTGGAATGATATTCTGCAGGTCAAAGGAGCTGGGAACAAAACCAAGAACCTCCCACCCAGTAAAACCAAGCACCATACCCCAGAGGAAAGCATGGTCACTCAGTGGAACAGAGCACCCCCAAGCACTCTTATGTCTCTATAGGAGAGTATGTGGGCATACGAATACACATGTGAATGTGTGCATATATGTGTACAGGTATACATAGATAGAGGGCACAGGACCAGTTCAATGGGAAGGGATGATACCTAAAAGGTGAAACAAAGAGATGAGAGAAGAATACAGCAAGAGGAGATGGGGAGAGACAGAGTGGGGCAAATAATCTCACATAGAAGATGCGAGGGAAAATGTCCACAATGGAGGGGAAGAACAGGAAGGCAAAACGGAATGTGTCAACCTTCTTCTCATTGAATTGGGCCCAGGGAGAGAATGACACACACACCAAATAGGGTATCCCACCCCACAGGAGAGTAGGGGGTAAGGGGATGAGAGAGGGGATGATGGAATGGAGGCCAGGCTGGGGGGGAGGGAAGTTGGAAGCACCCACCTCTGAAAAGTGACAGCACTAAAGCAGAGAACAGAAAAAGTGGGAGGTGGGATAGGAGGGAGGGAAATAGAGTCAGTCTTCCTCAATATATGTACTATGGAAATGTTTTGCATAGCCACACATGCACAACCCATATTGAATTGCTTATCCTCCCAGCAAGGGTGGGTGACAAGAGAGGAAGGGAACAAACCTGGAACTCAAAGCTCCAAAATCAAATGCTTAAATACACACACACACACACACACACACACACACACACACACTGTTATGAGTATTACTCTACATGCAACTGGGAAATAACACACACAGGCACTGGGGAACAGAGATCCACCATACCCCAGGAAAAGCTAGAGGGGGCATAGAAGAAGACATGGGAGAGAGAAGACTGGAGGAGACATCCAATGGGATCGCCACCCTGGGGTGGTGGGTAGGGGAAATACGGGGAGAAAATGTGCAACTCAAAGTCTTGTAGAAATGAATGATGCAAACCAGAAGCCAACAAAGCACGTAATTAAAAAAAAAAAAATCTCTGGAATACTTTCAGGTCTTTCTGGAGAATTGGTTGTTCAAATGTTCTTTGTCTTTGCATTGTTGTTGTACTGCTATAAATTCTTCTCATTCTGCTTATTTCACTATGCATCAGGTAATACCACGCAGGATTCCATGAAATCACCTTTCATTTCCTTTCTAGATTTCTTTGAACTTGGGTGTTTGTATTCCAAACTTGCTACTCAGCTCAGATCTTTCCATCAATAATTCTTCAAAATCATCTGCATTAAATCTAAATTTTTCCCATATAGGATTATACAAAGCTTTGTGGGGTAGCTTATTCTTGGTTGTAACCCCATCTCTTTTGCTTTTCTAAATATTGAATTCCAAGATTTCCTCTCATTTAGAGTTGAGGATGCCAGGTCTTGTGTGATCCGGACTGTAATTCCTTGGTACTTGACGTGCTTCATTCTAGATTTTTGTAATAGTTTTTCTTTGATATGGGAGTTTTGAATTTTGACTATGACATTTCTGGGAGTTTTTGTTTGGGGATTTATTATAGGAAGTGACCTATGGATTCTTTCTATATAAATTCTGCCTCCTAGTTCTAATAAATCTGAGCAATTCTCTTTTATGATTTCTTGAAATATAGCATCCAAGCTTTTTGCTATATCAATGTTTTCAGGGAGCCCAATAATTTTTATATTATCTCTTCTTGACCAGTCTTCCAAGTCAGTTGTTTTTGTTACCAGGTGCATCTTATATTTTCTTCTTCCAATTTTTCAATCTTTTCATTTTGCTCTAATATTTCTTGCTGTCTTACAAAGTCATTGATTTCTGTTTGATCTATTATTGTTTTCCAGGTCTCCACTTCTTGCACAGGGTCTACCATTTTCTCTTTTATGTTACCAATTCTACTTCCAATTCTTTCCTCCAGGACATTTATTTTTTATCTCATCCTTCATTTCTTCTAGGAATTCTCATAGTCCTTGTGGAAAATCCATTTTTTTCCTTTTGATCTATGTTTAGAGTTGTTACAGAATCGTTTTCTTCTTTTGGAAGAACTCTAGACTTAATACTGGTTGATGTTTTCATCTTTATTTAACTCTCCAGGTTTAGTTTTTAAATTGAGGCTTTGTGCTGGGGGCAGGCTAGGTGCCCTGCTTGGTTTTGAGGTGCCTTGACTAATCAGGCAGGATCTCATTCTCAATTCTCTGGGTTCCTGCACTTCCTTCCACATTCTGGAATTAGGCCTCTTTGGATTTTTGAGATTTTGAACTGAAATCACTTCACTCTAATACTTCCAAACTCTTCACCTCAGGGAAAAAGTGCTTTTTCAGGCTAGAGTTTTCATGAACCACTTGGTTAGACTAGAAGATGTAGACCCTTGTTTTATTTCCAGTTTTCTTTTATTCTATTGCCTGAATTTTTTTTCCAAGTCTCAGGTGGAAGAAATTACTGACTTTTAATTTCTCACTAGATCTCCTTCATGGATTGTTGGAGTAGATATGCAGGAGGTAGATGATCTGCCTTGAGTATCAAAGTCCATACAGCTGATGCTAGATGCTAAGTTGTTTGAAATGTTGGAGAAGGAATTCCTGTCCAGAAATGAGCTGGCTTAGATGACCTCTTCCAACTATGAGACTCTTTAACTCAAAAGGAGTAAACTCATAAAAAGTTCTTCTCTCTGATGTGGCAGGAAGAATGTCTATTTCCAAAATCAGTTCCAAGAAAAGTCAGAATGGTGATTTTCTTAGATGGGAAAATGGTATTACTATCTCGACACTCAATAAAAGGCTGGAATTTACATCACTGCCTTCCTTATACCATGTAGGTAAGTATCACTTAAAAGTCTAACTCCAAGGAAAAGCTCTTTGATCCAATTCTAATTAGAATAAAGTTGAAAACCTCACCACCACCGCTGCCACCTTCCCTATCTTCCCCCCACTATAAAACCTTTGTCAAATCTCTTTTAAGTGAGATAATTTACCCTTTTCTACATTTACCTTTCCATTTTTCCCAGTGCATTCCTCCTTCTCACCTCTTAATTTTACTTTTTTAAATATTATATTTAACTCACAAAGGTGCCCTCTATCCATGTATCTTATTTTTAAATACTCTAAGAATAAGAATTCTTAGGAGTTAACCATTATCATTTTTCCCTGTGAGATTATAAACAGTTTAACATTACTCAATCCCTTATGCTTTCTCTTTTCTCTCTAACTTTTTATACTTCTCATGAATCTTGTATTCAAAAATCAGATTTTCTACTTAGCTCTGGTCTTTTGCGGGGCATTGCTTGGAATTGCTCTATATTTTCCTCGAAGTGAAAGCTCTGGAATTTGCCTATAATATTCCTGGGAGTTTTCTTTAGAATGTCTTTCAGGAGATAATTGGTAGATTCAATTTCTATTTTACTCTATGGTTTTAGGATTTTAGGGTTGATTTCCTTAATAATTGCTTGAAAGATGATGTCTAGGCTCTTTTCTTGCTCATGGCTTTCAGGTAGTCTAATAATTCTTAAATTAGGTTTCTTCAATCTGTCTTCTAGGTCAGTTGGTTATTCAGTGATATATTTGACATTTCCTTCTAATTTTCATTCTTTTGATTTTGTTTTATTTTTCATTATTTTTTTTCAAATGCTTTATTGACTTCCGGTTTATATCATTCATTTCCATCAGATTTTGAGTTACAATTTTTCCCCATTTTCCCCCTACCCACCACCCCAGGATAGGAGTCCCACAGGATATCCCCTCATCCAATCTCCTCTCTCCCATATCTTCTCCCATAACTGCTTTGACTTTTCCAGTAGGGCAAGGTGGATCCCTGTTAGCCAATGCCTACACATTTAATCTCCAAATTATATTCAAAATAGTATTAATCATAGAATTTATATATTTCTTAAAATTTTGATTTTACAAGGAATATAAGCAACTCAGTATATGCTGTATATGTGTAGCTATACAAAACATTAGCATAGTAGATATATTGTGAAAGACTGACTATATTTCCCTCCCTCCTATCCCACCTCCCACCTGGTCCACTCCCCACTTTGATCCTGTCCCTTTTCAAAAGTAGGTGCTTCCTACTTCCCTCCCCCCCCCCAGGCTGCCCTCTGTTCCACCATCCCCCCCTATCATACTCTTCCCCCCTACTCTCTTGTGGGGTGAGATACTCTATTTAGTATGTATGCCATTCTTTCCCTGATCCAAATTCAATGAGAATAAGGTTTTGCCTTTTTGCCTTCCTGTTCTTCCCCTCCCTTGTAACCATTTCCCCTTGACTCTTCTATGTGAAATAGTTCACCCTGTTTTGACTCTCCCCATCTCCTCTCATTATACTACTCTCTCACCTCTTAATTTCACCTTTTAAGTATCATTCTTTCCCATTAAATTCAACCTGTGCCCTCTATCTATGTATACCTGAAAACATGTATACACACTAACATATGTATTCATATGCCCATATACTCTTCTTCAACTATTTTTTTTTTGCTTTTTTGGAGGGCAATTGGGGTTAAGTAACTTGCCCAAGGTCACATGGCTAGGTTTTTGTTTGTGTGTGATAAGTGTCTGAGGCCAAATCCGAACTCAGGTCCTTCTGACTCCAGGGCCCACTCTCTACTCACTGCGCCACCTAGCCGCCCCCTTCTTCAACTATTTTCATACTGAGAAAAGTTTCATCAGTTACAGTTATTGTTTTTTCCTGTAGCAATGTAAATAGTTTAACTTTGATAAGTTCCTTTTGATTTATTTTCCCTGCTTACCCTTTTAACCATCTCTTGCTTCTTATTTCTGAATGTCAAATTTTCTATTGAAAGCTGTTTTTTTTTTCATCAAGAATGCCTGAATATCCTCTATTCCACTGAATGGCCATATTTTCCCCTGAAATATGATACTCAGTTTTGCTGGGTACGTGATTCTCAGTTTTAATCCCAGCTCCTTTGCCCTCTGGAATATCATATTCCATGCCCTTTGATACCTCAGTGTAGAAGCTGCCAGATCCTGTGCTAACCTGACTGTGTTTCCACAATATTGAAATTGTTTCTTCCTGGATGCTTATAATATTCTCCCCTTGATCTGGGAATTTCAGAACCTGGCTATAGTATTCCTAGGAGTTTTCTTTTTTGGGATCTTTTTTAGGAGGTGATTAGTGGATTCTTTCAACCTCTGTTTTGCCCTCTGATTCTAAAATATCAAGGCAATTTTCCTTGAGAATTTATTGAAGGATGATTTCTAGATTCTTTCTTTGGTCATAGTTTTCAGATAGTCCAATAATTTTAAGATTGTCTCTCCTGGATCTATTTTCCAGGTCAGTGGTTTTTCCCATGAGATATTTCACTTTGCCTTCTATTCTTTGGATATTAGTTTGGATCTGTTTAACAGAATTTTTATTTCTCATAATGCCACTAGCTTCCTGTTGCTCCAGTCTAATTCTGAACGAATGATTCTCCTCAGTGAGCTTCTGAGATTCTTTTTCCACCTGGCAAATTTGGCTTTTTAAGACATTCTTCTCCTCATTGCCTTTTTGAGCCTCTTTTGGCATTTGAGTTAGTCTGTTTTTTAAGGTGTTATTTTCCTCAGTCAGGCTCCTGACTCTCATTTCATACTTTTCTTGCATCTTTCTCATTTCTCTTCCCAGTTTTTCCTCCACTTCTCTTATCTGCTTCTTAAGGTCATCTATGGCCTGTAACCAGCTCGTATTTTCATTTGGGGCTTTTAGAGCAGGAGTTCTGACCTCGCAGTCCTCCTCCTGTTCCATACTTTGATCCTGTTTGCCCCCCAAATAGGAGTCTAATGTTGAATTTTTCTATTTATTTTGTTTCCTTTGCCTAGGCATGTTGTCACTCAATTACTTGACTTTTGGGCTTGTTGTCACAGTAGGCCACCAACCAGGGGAGCTTCTGTCCCAGATGCTGGGTTTTTCTCAACTGCTGGAGGTATTAGTTTGGTGGTCTCTCTGAAGCCTCCAAACACTCAGGCAAGCTGGTCACATACCCCAAGAACTCCACCCCAGATTACAATCCAGATCCAAGAAGGGTAAAGCAAGAGAGATTGCCCCCCAGACTGATCACTGCATCCCCTAAAGTTCCCAGGCCAGGAGCTGAAGCTTCAATGTGGCAAGGTGGCGCAAACTGGGCTGGTTCCTCAGTGAATTCTCCACCCAGTGGAGCAAGCTGACACTCCCAACCAGTTCCCAAAGTCCACAGGGCACTGACATCTCACTTTGTCCTAGGCATCTATGTGTTGATAAATCTGGAAATGCCACAGCTGCTGGTGTTCTGGGGTCCCTCCAGCCAGCTGCTGGTCTGGCCGCCCTGGGGCTAAGGCTGAGACTCACATGGGCCTGGGCTCAGCTCCCAGAGCACTGTGCTGGCTGTTTCCTGCTGGGTTGCAGGACCATTAGCTTCTCTGTGTCGTTTTGGGGGTTCTGGAGCTCCAGAAGTCGTTCAGAGTCCCTCTTTTACATAATTTTGAAGTGGTATGGGTCAGAGCTCCGCAGAAGTGCTGGTTCTACTCAGCCATCTTGACTCTGCCTTTAATTTTCATTTTTGATGTATTATGGAGTCATTAGCTTCCACTGATCCAATTTCCAATCTTCTCTTTAAAAATTGCTTTATTTATAATTAACCCATTCCTTAATCTATCCTCTTTCCCTCCCAAGTTTTCTTATTCGCTTTCACTCATTTATCTTATCTACTTTCCCTCCTGTTTTTTTTTGTAAGAAATCTATCTTTCTATCCAGCAGTATGTAAGTAAATTCTTTTCTCTTTTGAACTATTCAAATAAAAAGGAGATTCAGAATACTAAAAGTGGCCAGGAAGAAACTATTTCAATATTGTGGAAACACAATCAGAATAGCCCAGGACCTGGCAGCTTCTACACTGAGGGATCGAAGGGCATGGAATATGATATTCCAGAGGGCAAAAGAACTGGGAATGAACCCAAGGGTCACCTACCCAGCAAAACTGAGTATTTTGTTTCAGGGGAAAATATGGTCATTCAGTGGAATAGAGGACTTTCAAGCATTCTTGAGGAAAAAACCAGAATTGAATAGAAAATTTGACATCCAGACACAAGAAGTAAGAGATGCCTGAGAAGGTAATCAGGGAAAAGAAATCAAAAGGAACTTATCAAAGTTGAACTATTTACATTCCTATATGGAAAAGCAATATTTGTGACTGATGATATCTTTCTCACTATGAAAATAATGGAAGAAGGGGGTGTGGTCATATGAATACATATGTGAATGTGTGTGTATATGGTTACAGTCATATATGGATAGAGGGCATAGGTTGAATCTGTTGGGAAGGGAGAATACTCAAGGGAGGAAATCATGAGGTGAGAGAGGAAAGTGGCAAGAGGAGATGGGGAGAGACATGGTAGGGTAAACTATCTCATGTAGGGGAAGTGGGTGCAAAGGAGGGGAGAATAAGGAAGGCTAAAAAGGCAAAACCACATTCACATTGAATTTGGTTCAGGGAGAAAATGACATACATACTAAATGGGATATCTCAACCTGCAGCAGGATAGGGGGAAGGGGGATGAGAGGAGAGATGATGGATGGGAGGGCATCCTTGGGGTGAGGGGAGGTTGGAAGGACCCACTATAGAAGAGGGACAGGATCATGTAGGGAATGGACCAGGTGGGGGGTGGGATGAGTGGGAGGGAATTATAAGCAGCCTTGTACAATATATCTACTATGATAATGTTTTGCATAGCTAGACATGTACAACATATACTGAATTACTTATCTCCCAAGAAGGAATGGGTGACAAGGGAGGAAGGAAATGGATCTGAAATTCGAGGTCATAACATTAAATGTTTCAAATATATATAAATACTATTATTAATACTCTTTTGCTTATAATTGGGAGATAAGATGTGCAGGCATTGGGACACAAAGATTCACCTTCCTCTAATGGAAAAGTCGAAGGGGGTATGGGAGAAGGTATGGGAGAGAGCATATTGGAGGAAGTGATATCTTGTGGGACTGCTATTCTGGGAGGTTGGGTAGGGGAATAATGGGGGGAAATGATTGTAACTCAAAATCTGGCAGAAATGAATTATGTAAAACAGAAGTTAATAAAGCATTTGTTTTAAAAAAAAGGAGATTCAGTTTAAGAAATGATGATCAGGAAGCTTTCAGAGTAATCTGGAAACACATGAACTGATGCAAAGTGAAATGAGAAGAACCAAGAGAACATTGTACAGAGTAACAGAAATATTGTAGGATGATCAACTATGAATAACTTAGGTATTCTCAGGAATACAATGATCCAATATAATTCTGTAGGAATTATGATGAAAGATGATGCCCATCTCCAGAGAACGAACTGGCAGAGCCTAAATGCAGATCAGAGATATTCTTCCTTTACTTTCTATAATTTTCTTTCTTTTTTGTCTTTGTTTTCATCCAGAATGACTTACATGGAAATGCATTTTGCATGATCATACATATATAACCTGTGTTAAATTGCTAGCTTTCTCAATGAAGGTTAAGGGAGGAAGAAAGAATTTGGAGCTCAAAATTTGAAGAAATAATGCAAAAATTGTTTTCACATGTAATTACCAAAAAGATAAGATTAAATAAGATTAAAATGAAGAAATGGAGATTCAAATGTCACCTTCTCTCTCCTACTCCATTCTTCTTGTAGGATTTAGGAATCCCATTTATGTGAGATATTTAACCTATTTTTCTCTCTCTACCCAGTATAATCCTCTACTTCTTTCTTTCAATTCTTCTTTTATGATCCTCACAACAAAACAGAGTTACTCCCAATTCCTCTGTTTAGTTAAACCCACTCTAAGAACACTCATGATGACAAAATTCTTAGGGGATCACATATTATCTTCCAATGTTCTAACATAACAATTTCACCTATTCTAGTTATTTGTGATTATTCATTCATGTTTACATCTTTTTACCTCTTTTGATTCTCATTTTTGTGTATAAAATAGTGTACAAAGCTCTGGTATTTATTCAATAATGTTTCAAATTCTTCTATTTAATTAAGATGCATTTTCTTTCCTAAAAGATTAGGTTCTTTCGTGGTAGTCAAGGTATACTTCTTTTTAAGGCTAAATCTGTTGTTAAATGGAATACATTCTAATATTTACTTTCTTTCATAATGGTGGTTACTAAATCTTTTTTTTTTGCCTTTTTTTTTTTGAGGGCAATTGGGGTTAAGTAACTTGCCCAAGGTCACACAGCTAGGTTTTTGTTTGTGTGTGTGTTAAGTGTCTGAGGCCGGATCCGAACTCAGGTCCTTCTGACTCCAGGGCCGACGCTCTACTCACTGTGCCACCTAGCTGCCCCCGGTTACTAAATCTTAAGTGATCCTAACTAGGGTTACTTGGTAATTAAATCCTTTCTGTTTGCAGTATTTTTTTTTCTTTTTAGTCAAGGAGAGCTAGATAATGGCCACTGTATTCCTTTGAGTTTTAATTCTTGGAATAGTTCAATTTCTACTTTTGTCTTTCATTCTAAGAGGTCTATGCACCTTTATGAACTCTTGAAGTATGATATCTTGGCTCATTTTTTGGGTCATGTTTTTAAGGTAGTATGGACATTAATTTTTTTCCTTTTCAACTAACTTCCTAGGGTTTTTTATGTTATTTTGAGATGCTTTTTATTTTATTCTATATGTTCATTTTAAAACTCTATTTTGTTATTTTATGATGTCTCATGGAGTCAGTTTTTATTTGGTTCATTCTAATTTGCGTGGAGTTATTTTCTTTGGTAAGGTTTTGCATATATTGTGCTAGATTGCTAATTTTCTTTCACATATTTATTCTATAGGTATCATTTCTTTTCCTTAGATACTATTTGATTTAATTTTCTGTTGTCTTTTTTTATTTGTTTTTAACTCTTGACTGCAACTCTTCTAGGAAGTCTCATTTAACTGTGTCCAATAAGCATTTTTCTTTGAGACTTTCAGCTAGATTTTTCAAATCATTTTCTTCTTTTGGGTTTGTGTATCATGATAAAAGTTATCATGGCAGGAGTGGGGAGGGGAGTGGTTGCTTTTTATTTATATATTTTTTGCTTTTTTTTTGGAGGGCAGTTGGGGTTAAGTGACTTGCCCAAAGTCACATGGCTAGTTTATGTGCTATGGTTCAGATTGCTTTCACAGTTCAGAAAGTTCCGTGTTCTCAAGCAAAGTCTGATCACTTCTCAGTCAGTGTGATTACTGAAAGTTATTGGCCCAGGGTTTATTCTGTCAGTTTGGTGGGGAAAATGAGGATAATCTTCTATGCTGTGATTAAAATTTGCTTCCAATCTGATTGAGATACAATTAATAGAAGACTTTTGTTTTCAAAAGAATATAAGGGGATCAGTAAAGATAAACCATGACCAAAATAAGCATGGATAGAATATAACATTTACAAGATGAAATTTGCTTGAAACTAAGAACAATTTAAAAGGTAGCATTTACAATTTATCTTTCCCAAACATGTATGGGTCTCTACTGCCTACTTGAAGGGCCAATATTACTCAACAGAATCCCAGGTATATGAGTGGTGATTAAGTAATACTTGAAATGAATTGCTTTAACTTTTGCAGATAATGCATTTCTCATATTCATGGGAACACTGACAAATATTGAGACTAGTGCCTTTTAGAAGTGAAATAGTAGAATCTCCAAAACCTGTTTATTTGCATATTTGTACAGATAAAAGCATTCATACCAGAAAACCCAATTAGATCACACAGTAATTCCTTTTATAAGATTTAAAAAGGAAGACCTACTAACATGGAAGGAATCTACTAGTAAGCAAACTGTGACTTATAAACTGTCTTTTATGTATCCCTAAACATTTCATTATTTCCAATACTGTGTTTATTATGAACATTTAATTTTTAGAAAGATTCAACATTTCTTATTTGACACCAACTTTCAGCATCCTCAAATTCAGTCAAGGCTCAATTCAGGAATTATCTCCTCTGAGAAACATTTCCTGTTTGCCTTAGTTATCAGTGTTTTCTTCCCTTTCAAACTAACATTTACAGTGCAAACTCCTTGAAGAAAGGTGTATATTTTTTGAATTCAAACTTGGAATTTGCATCAGACAGATAATATATTGAATCATAATACATTATATTAGATGGCGGAGTAGAAACAGCTCGTCCAAGCCACTCAGCCCTCATATTCCCCACAAACTATGTAAAAGGGGACTCTGAGCAACTTCTGGAGCCCCAGCACCCACAGAACGACACAGAGAAGCTAACCTCCCGCTGAGGACAGCCCAGCAGCCCTGCAGGAAGGACCAGCTCAGCAGTCTGGGAGCCAGCAGCATGCAGCCCACAGAGCACGGGAAGCCGTGCCGAGCCAAGCCCAGGTCCGCGTGAGCCGAGGTTTTAGCCCCAGGGCGGCAAGGCCAGCAGCTGGCTGGAGAGACACCAGAACACCAGCAGCTGTGGCGACTCCAGAATTGTCAACATAGACATGCCTAGGACAAAGTAAGAGGTTAGTGTCCTATGGAATTTGGGACCAGTATTTGGGGACTGCGTCAGCTCCCTCCCCTGGGGGCTAGAAGCCACTGAGGAGACATGCCATTTTGTAGTTTTCAGAGGCAGCTCCAGTTCCCGGCCTGGAAATTGTAGGGAGATCCAGCAATCAGTCTTGGGGGGGCAATGGCCCTTGCTTTAACCGCCCTGGATCTGGATTATGATCTAGGGTGGAAGTCGCTGGTGAGTTTACAGCTTGCCAGAAACAGAAGTTGCCCCCCACACGTTAGGGACGAAAATTCCTCTATCTGGCCTTAAAGCCATAGTGTGGCAACAAGCCCAAAAGTCAAGTAATTAAGTGGCAACATGCCAAGGCAAAGGAAACAGAAAAATGCAACCCTAGACTCCTGTTTTGGGGCCATAGAGCAGGAAAAGGATTGTGAGGTCAGAAGTCCTGCTCCAGAAGCCCCAGGTGAAAACATGAGTGGGTTGTAGGCCATAGAGGACATTAAGAAGGACTTTAAAAATCAAATAAGAGGGGGGGGAAGCCAAGATGGCGGAGTAGAACCAGCTCTTCCAAGCCTCTCTGCCCCCAGATTCCCCACAAACTATGTAAAAAAGGACTGTGAACAACTTCTGGAGCCCCAGCACCCACAGAACAACACAGAGAAGCTAACCTCCCACTGAGGACAGCCCAGCAGCCCTGCAGGAAGGACCAGCGCAGCGGTCTGGGAGCCGGCAGCGTGCAGAGCGCAGGAGCCGAGCCGAGCCCAAGTCCGCGTGAGCCGAGGTTTTAGCTCCAGGGCGGCAGGGCCAGCAGCCGGCTGGAGGAACCCCAGAACACCAGGAGCTGTGGCGATTCCAGAATTATCAACATAGACATGCCTAGGACAAAGTAAGAGGTTAGTGTCCTATGGACTTTAGGGCCTGTATTTGGGGAATGCGTCAGCTCCCTCCCCTGGGGGCTAGAAGCCGCTGAGGAGACACGCCATTTTGTAGTTTTCAGACGCAGCTCTGGCTCCCAGCCTACAAATAGTGGGGAGATCCAGAGATCAGTCTTGGGGGGTAATCACTCTTGCTTTAATCTCCCTGGATCTGGATTGTGATCTAGGGTGGAAGTTGTGGGTGGGTTTACAGCTTGCCAGAAACGGAAGTTGCCCCCCACATGTTCGGGACGAAAATTCCTCTATCTGGCCTTAAAGCCATAGTGTGGCAACAAGCCCAAAAGTCAAGTAATTAAGTGGCAACATGCCAAGGCAAAGGAAACAGAAAAATGCAACCCTAGACTCCTATTTTGGGGGCATAGAGCAGGAAAAGGACTGTGAGGTCAGAAGTCCTGTTCCAAAAGCCCCAGGGGAAAACATGAACGGGTTGCAGGCCATAGAGGACCTTAAGAAGGACTTTAAAAATCAAATAAGAGAATTGGAGGAAAAATTGGAAAGAGAAATGAGAAGGATGCAGGAAAAGTATGAAATGAGGGTCAACAGCCTGACTGAGGAAAACAACACCTTAAAAAATAGACTAACTCAAATGGCAAAGGAGGCCCAAAAGGGCAATGAGGAGAAGAATGCCTTAAAAAGTCGAATTTGCCAGATGGAAAAGAATCTCAAAAGTTCACTGAGGAGATTCATTCCTTCAGAGTTAGACTGGAGCAAATGGAAGCTAATGACTTTATGAGAAATCAAGATGCTGTTAAGCAGATCCAAACAAACGAAAGATTAGAAGGCAATGTGAAATATCTCATGGGAAAAACCACTGACCTGGAAAATAGATCCAGGAGAGACAATTTAAAAATTATTGGACTACCTGAAAGCCATGATCAAGGAAAGAACCTAGAAATCACCCTTCAAGAAATTCTCAAGGAAAACTGCCCTGATGTTTTAGATCCAGAGGGCAAAATAGAGGTTGAAAGAATCCACAGATCACCTCCTGAAAAAGATCCCAAAAAGAAAACTCCCAGGAATATTATAGCCAGGTTCCAGAATCCCCAGATCAAGGAGAAAATACTACAAGCAGCCAGGAAGAAACAATTTCAATATTGTGGAAACACAATCAGAATAGCCCAGGACCTGGCAGCTTCTACACTGAGGGATCGAAGGGCATGGAATATGATATTCCAGAGGGCAAAAGAACTGGGAATGAACCCAAGGGTCACCTACCCAGCAAAACTGAGTATTTTGTTTCAGGGAAAATATGGTCATTCAGTGGAATAGAGGACTTTCAAGCATTCTTGAGGAAAAAACCAGAATTGAATAGAAAAATTGACATCCAGACACAAGAAGCAAGAGATGCCTGAGAAGGTAATCAGGGAAAAGAAATCAAAAGGAACTTATCAAAGTTGAACTATTTACATTCCTATATGGAAAAGCAATAACTGGGACTGATGATATCTTTCTCACTATGAAAATAATGGAAGAAGGGGGTGTGGTCATATGAATACATATGTGAATGTGTGTGTATATGGATAGAGGGCATAGGTTGAATTTGTTGGGAAGGGAGAATACTCAAGGGATGAAATTATGAGGTGAGAGAGGAAAGTGCCAAGAGGAGATGGGGAGAGACAGGGTAGGGTAAACTATCCCATGTAGAAGAAGCAAGGGGAAGTGGTTGCAAAGGAGGGGGAGAATAAGGAAGGCTAAAAAGACAAAACCACATTCCCATTGAATTTGGTTCAGGGAGAAAATGACATACATACTAAATGGGATATCTCAACCTGCAGCAGGATAGGGGGAAGGGGGATGAGAGGAGGGATGATGGATGGGAGGGCATCCTTGGGGTGAGGGGAGGTTGGAAGTACCCACTATAGAAGAGGGACAGGATCATGTAGGGAATGGACCAGGTGGGGGGTGGGATGAGTGGGAGGGAATTATAAGCAGCCTTGTACAATATATCTACTATGATAATGTTTTGCATAGCTAGACATGTACAACATATACTGAATTGCTTATCTCCCAAGAAGGAATGGGTGACAAGGGTGGAAGGAAATGGATCTGAAATTTGAGGTCGTAACATTAAATGTTTCAAATATATATAAATATTAGTAGTAATACTCTTTAGCTTGTAATAGGGAGATAAGATGTGCAGGCATTGGGACACAGAGACTCACCTTCCTCTAATGGAAAAGTCGATGGGGGTATGGGAGAAGGTATGGGAGAGAGCAGGTTGGAGAAAGCGATATCTTGTGGGACTGCTATTCTGGGAGGTTGGGTAGGGGAATAATTGGGGGGAAATGATTGTAACTCAAAATCTGGCGGAAATGAATGATATAAAACAGAAGTTAATAAAGCATTTGTTTAAAAATAAAAAAATAATACATTACATTATATATTATGTTATAACGTATTCTCTTATAGATAACATATTGGGTAGCTAGGTAGCCCAATGAATGGAATCCCATGCCTGCAGGCAGACTCACATTTTTGAGATCTAATCTGCTCTCAGATACTTATTCACTGTAAAACCCTGGGCAAGTCACTTTGCCCTATTTGCCTCAGTTTCTTCATCTGGAAAATTAACTGGAAGAAATGGCAAACACTACAGTACCTCTGCCAAGAAAACACCAAATGGAGTCATAAATAGTTAGAAATAACTGAAAACCAACTGTCTAGCAGATGATTTATAATGATATGTTTTTATATCTTGCAGCTTTACATGTGTTTGTTGATTTAAATAATAAATAATTCAAGATATTTAAAGGACCAAAGTGAATATATAAGGATCTATGGTGGCTCTCTCTAGATTTAAAAAATAACTATTTAATTAACATAATTAATCAATTAAAGTAGGAATTTTTTATAGACAAATGAGAAGTATGGGAGATAAAGCAACATTTCGGGATATTGCTATATAATATATAAGAAGGGAAAAGCAACAAAAAGAGTAAATATCAATAGGTAATACAAAGAAAATTGAAGAATAAATGTGAGAAGTAAAAAAAAGTAACTAGTCTAATTGAAAGAAAAAATAGATTCAGAAGACAAGGCAAGAAGTAAAGGGATAACAATGTTTTGTTTTGTTTTTTTTAAATGGAAAATATATTACATTTGTTCATCTAATTATTTTTGAAGGACTTCAGGTAAAACTCTACATGAAAGCATATGGAAGAAACTTGCAAATGTGTGATCTTACCTTATACTTGCCAAGGCACATAATCATAAAACACACAGAATTACAATTAGAAGTGTTGTGGAAGAAATCATGTTAAAAAGTACCAAATAGACTAATAAAGTATCATTAGACTTTTCAAAATAACATAGGAGAAAAAACCTTCTAGGATGAAAAACACAATATTGTATTAAAAAAAAAAAAGACCTGAAGATACAAATTACAGAGTATAAATGTGAACATATTGTTTACAAACAGAACTCACTTTGAAGGAAAACAACTTATCATGGTGGATGAGTTTTGGAGGGACAAGATTAAAGAGGTCCCTAGAAATAGAGTATAAGAAAATTTCTACTTGGGAATTATGTCTGCCACTAAATTATAGGGAAAATCCTTATCCTTAATAATTGTAATAGTAATAGAAATTTGAGTTAGATTGTGCTCCCTTTAGACAACAGAATGAATGTTAAGTAGAAAACAAGAGAAAACCATCAATTATTTCTTGTAAAGATAAATAGAAATTAATATACAATCTTTTATCCAGATTTTTTTTACATGGACCACTCTCCTCTCATGCCAGCAGAGGCAAACCCAGACCCTGGACAGCGTCTCCCTTGAACTATCCAAATCCCCATACCCACCTCCTACATTTACTTCCAGGTCATTCATCTACATCTACACTCTAACATCTCTTAAGACAGTGTCCATTATCTGCGACAGCAGCTACATTAGCCAAGGAAATCTTCACGTAGTGGGTAGGTATAATGGCAAGCAAAGAAGGACTTAGTGCTTTGTTTCTGCTATTTAATTATTTAACACCTTATTTCAGTTCAAGTTTGTTTTGAGCCTTGATGATGATTATATCAAGTCTTTATTAAGAAACAGAGCCTGTGAACCCCACAGGGGGAGGACCTTGCTGATGCAACAGGATGGGGTGAAACAGGGAGGAGCTAATGACAATACAGGAGGAGAAGACCAAGCTGGGAAAGAGCAGAACTGAGAAGTGGAATGGTTGTGGAGGCCTGGAACTCTGTCTGTTCTATTGTGTTGATGATATTTTGTAGAGAAGCCCTGGGATTTACTGGAAGCCCCGAAAGAGGGTTTTCTTGTTGTCTGTTTACAAAAGTCCTGGAGGAGGGTTTCAGAGGTCCTGGGACTATACTAATGATTTATGTTGAGTTCTCAGTTTGTTTTTATGGGTCTATGTTCAATTCTCAGACCTTGTTTTTGGGTCTGTATTGATTTCACAGGCAGATAGTGAATTGATGATGCTGCTGGCAATGTGTATGCATGTTGTTTTGGCTATGTTAAACTTTGACTTCCAAGAAACAGAAACTGTGAAGGACTTGAGGTGGACTGGACACTGTGAGCTTCAATTTGAAACTGGACATGAAGCTGAGAGCTGCCTACCTGTGAATTCAGGTGACAATTGGGTAGATTCAGAGAGGAGCTGCACCCATGGAAGAGGAAAAATGGAATTTGGGAGCCAGCCTCCATTCAAGATGAAAAGACCATACCTTGGATATTTAATGCTGAATAAGAATATCATTATTTACTGTGGCCCAGGGGTGGTAGAACTTTGAATTCTGTACCTTGTACCTCTTAAGGATGATTGGAAACTAATCTTCAATCAAGAAGAACGAAGACTTTGACTGAGAGATCAAGACAATGTGACCTAGGGGTAGAGAAATTTGACCTTTGTAATTTGTGTCCCTTAAGGAGACTTTTTCCTTAAGGATGATTGAGTTAAAGACGTATTGGATGACATCTTTTGTTTAAAATTATGTGGCCCCTTTGGTGAAAAGTTCTTATGCTACAACATTGTGAATGCTATACTTTGGTTCCTGTTAATGTTTTACTTTAGTTTATGGCTGAATAAGTAGAGAGTTCACTATACTATGTGATCAGAACCTTACAGCTCTTCACATTAGCAGTCTTTTGGAAAGCTGCTTGTGCTTGGGTTTACAGCAGGCAAGTCCAAGAGCTCCAGGAATAGCAATCCCCCTACAGACCAAACAAGCTGTTCCCTTTACTACAGAGGTGGAAGCAGAGAGATCTACTCCCACAGATCTTATTCAAGGTATATAGCCTTGTGTTGGCTTATACTATTAGAAGCTGAGCTTCTTGAGTGTGCAGAATTTCCTTCTCTTTTATTTGGATCCCCAGTGATTTTTATAGAGTAAATACTTAATAATTTTAAAAATGTTTTTCATTTAACCATGCATGAGTAATAAAAGATCTGGATTCAATATTCAAAAGACAAATAGTTACTAAATGAAACAAGAGGAAAAAAACAGGCAAAACAACTTTTTTAAATATATAAGAATTTTTTTTCTGTGTTTTACCAGGAATGTGCTTTCTCCTGTATGAGGAACTTCTGGTCAGACATTTACTTTGCCCTATAGATTGGTATATTCTTCTCAACTTAGAGTTGGAGAATTACTTAGGAACCTTACATGTTAATTGATTTACACAGGTTTATTCAGAATTTTCGTGACTATACAACTTTCTCTCTCTATCCATTATGCAAATCTGCCTCTCCAAACTTGTGTTCATGGACTACACAGTCATATAGATCACATATTAAAACTTTAAATATAATCAGAAAATATGCATGCTGAATTTCAAGGCATAATAAAATACAATTAGAATTATATAGCAACAGCAAAGACAAATGATCTGAAATACTTGGAAATTTAAACAAAATATCTTTTAAGCAATGATGAGGCTATGCTCTGCCAGATTTTGTTGTTAAATGGTGGTTTATATTGAAATAGAATAGATAAGCTAACCAAAGTGTCTCAGTTCCCTTTTTACTTCTCTAAGATAACCGAGGTGCTTATAGGATAAAGCCAGATGGTTTATATGTCTTGTTCTGGTCATTCTATTTATTCAAAATAACAATGGTGATGGTGAGAAAATTGAGCCAAATACTGAATGCACAGGCATATTGAAAGCCAGTCTATATAAAGGATGTGTTTATCTTTTATACATAATATAATTTCCTATTCCCCTATATTTGTCAAAGTGGCTTCTTCTGGAGGCCTGAAATTGGACACCTAAGTAAAATGTAAATTTCCTTTCAATAAAAGAAATTTTTGTCATAAAAAAAGAAAATGACAAATTTTATAGATAATGATAATGTGAGAAGTTGCATGACATCATAGATAGCTGGCCTCAGTTTAATAGAGATACTTGTATTCAAGGCCTACCTCCGACTATCTATAAGCTTTACAACTATGCATATACACATCAGCTCTCTGAGAGTTTAAGTTGCAAAAAAATTACTGCAGTGGTAGAGGGAGTGATAAGAGCGGTACAACATATGAATATCTAAGAGATAATAACAAGCTGTTATTAGGTTCTATTTATATTGCTAAGTTCCTATATTAAACAGAAAGGGGAATCAATAAATTAAATTTGTACCTTGTGTCCCCAGAAAATAAATAAAGCATTTATCTTAAAGAGAACTAGAATAAATAAGTGAATACATAAATGAAATAGATTATAAACTTAGAGAAGAAATAATTAGAATAGAAAATGAAAGAACAATTGAATTCATAAATAAGACCTTGAACTTTTTTCAGAAGACCAATAAGGCTAAAGAAACATCAGTAACCTTAATCAAGAGAAGAAAATGTAAATTATTTAAATTACAGATTGGAAATGTAACAATGAATACGCAAAGGAATCAAGAATATTATTAATGAATAGTACACACAGTTAAGTACTACCACATTAGAAAATGTTGAGTAAATGAATGATCCACAAAAACATAACTTACCCACACCGACTCAACAGGAAAGTTATAAATTAAATAGACTACTCTCAGAGAAAAAATAAGAAAAGTTATCAAATAATTCCTTCCTCCTCAAAATATGTCCCTGAGGAATTCACTGAAAGATTATTTCAGACATTCTTAGACAAAAAAAAACTCTGCTATATAGTATTTACTCCTGAATAGTGTAAAACAGCTTTTATTTCATCCTGAGGAAGGAAAATCTGTGCTTCCTCAATGTGGCTTAGCCCAGGACTGGAAATGCCTCTCTTGGAATGGAAGCACATGTTCTACTCCAATGCCTGTGAGCATATTCTGACCTATTTTGTTTCTGGGATTCCATGTAGCTTTTCAAGATGAATGACTAAATGTAGAAAGATAAAAACAGTCACAGCAAATTGATATTCATATATTATTTTAAGATTTCCAAAGTACCTCCCATAAGCTCTCATATTTGTTCCTCACCACAAACTTCTGGGGTAGGTGCTATTATACCAATTTTGCATGTGAGTAAGTTGAAGTCAAGAGAATTTAAGTTACTTGCTCAAGGTCACAAAGCCAGGAAGAATCAGAGGCATATATTCCTGACTCAAAGTCCAGTGCTTTCTCCTCAAAGTAATATAATCATGACTTCACTGGATTCTGTGCTTTATTGTAATATTTATTTGTTAATTTTTTCTTCTGTACAAAGAAACCCCAAGAGAGATTTATGGTTGCAGTTTCACATTTATTTGGTCTTGCCCTACATTGCATTATTGATATTTCATTCCTATATTCTACCTCTTTCCTAACATGTAAAAACCTATATGGCAGGTATTGTGCCCTCCCTTTGTTGTGTTCATATTTTTTAAATTTAGTGCTCTTTAAGGGATTAGTGATAAAATAATTATGGTTATTACTGACAATATAATAAATTGTCATCTCCATCATCATCATTATCAATACACTTCTTTGGAGGGGATATTTTACATTGATAGAGGATATCATTTAGATTTAATAAATGTACAATTTTGTGTGACCAACAAAATAGAGTACTACACATTTTCTCTGATCATCATGACCTAACAAACATTTCTAAAATAGAAATTATCCAGCAGATAAAGCAATTTTAATTAGCTCCTGGACTAAGATACCAAGAATGCAAAGGCAAAAACTCCATAAAATAATATTTAACTTTAGATCACGCAACACTTCCCCTAGAACTACATGCAGCATGGTTGGATAGCAGACCTGACCCACTGCATTATAACAGACCCTAACTCCACACCCTGACACATCTTCTTTCCTTCTCAAGTCTTTTGAAGATCCAAAATCCAAAATGCAAAAAAGAAAACAAGACAAAACAAAACAGTCCCACACTGTGATATCTAGGATCACAAAAATGTTTTGTGCTATAATAGTGCTTTGCAAGATAGAACAAAGGGAACTATGGAGAACACATGTTTGGGCTTAAAATAGAGCTTGGTCCTGATTGCTATAGCCTCCTCATGTTGTGGAGATCCAAGCAACTCAGAACTGCAGAAATCTGTCCATCCAATGATAGTAATAGCATGCCATTACTCTGTATGACTAGGTCAGAGAGAACTCAGGAACAGAGGGAACAGACCAGGACACCATGTGAAATAAAGGGTTGCATAGCAATTCCATAAGTGGAATTGAATGGAAGAGCCTAACATACATAGAGGGTAAATTCTATCTCTCCCAAAATCACCCAGGACAGAGATCTAGATGGATGAACAATGAATACTCCATCATGAGTGCAAGTTGAGATGAGATCTAGCACCCACGGAAACTATTCTTGGAGGGGAGGGAGTAAAAAAAATGAACAATAGGAGAAAAAAAGGTAAAAAAAAAAGACTAAAATTGCCAAAGATTTCATAAATAGGAAAACTGAAAGACCTTGAGAACAGGCAGGTAAACAGACAGGGAAAATAATAGCAGTAGAAAGAAATATGACCTCCACATCTATTCCACAAGTTCAGGCATAAATAAGTATGTAAAAAATGGAAAATTGTTAAAATAAAGTCCTCTGATTAGCAGAAAATCTTATGGATTTTGAGGAAATCATGGGAATATAATATATTTTTCCTGGGTTGTTTAAATTAGAAATTTTAATTGTGAGAGTAGAATTTATGACTTGCATAGCAGAAATAGTTGGTAAATTAGAGAAAATATCTTGAATCCATGATGGCTGCTTTCGCCAAAAAGTAAAATGGAAGACAATTTATTGTGATATAAATATACAGAATGGAAGGGAAATCAGGAAGAAGAGAAACAAAAAGCAATAACATTAAAAGAAAAGATATTCTGATTGCATGTCACCATGGGGGGAGAGAAGGGGGGCGGGGATTTGGAACTCAAAATCTTGTGAAACTCAGTGTTGTAAACTAATAGCAAAAAAGAAAGAAAGAAAAGATGCTCTCTCTGCAACCTAACATTTTGATCTTGAAGACAATATGCATAGAGACAACTTAAATATTATAGATGTCCCAGAAAAATATGGCAAGTCAAAAAAATTAAACACCCTAATACAAGAAAAATGTCAATATTTTCTTAACACAGAAAATAAAGCATCTTTGAAAAGAATCTAAGGATCATCTCCAAAAAACAAAGCAAAACAGAACAACACAAAATACCAAGGCTGCAAAATTCATGGCACAGTGTTCAAATTTAATAATTCCAGTGAGAAAAAAGTCTGCAAGGGACCAGGAGCAAGAACTTGAAATAAAAAGGAAAGAAATTTTAAATAGTAAAAGAATATTCTACAACAACCAGAAAATAATGCAAGAAGGAAGATAATGTGTCCCAAAGATCAATAGCACTCAAGATGCTACTCAAGGTGATCTACCCCACAAATCTGAGCTTAGTCATAAATGAATAAAAGATGAATGTTCAGTAATAATGAGGCATTCAAAATATTCTTATAAAGAAAACCAGATTTGAATGGATTATTTACTTCTCAAAGACTCAAAAATAGAAATGCAGAAGGAGTGAATAAATACAATAGTCAAGGGCAGTGGCAGCAACAGAGTTACAGCAGAGAGACCATTAGGGGACTTCTTTCTAAATATTCACCTGGAGATAGTGGGGAAAGCAGAAGACAATGGAGAAAATGGTAAAGAGGTATCCTGGAGCATTATGATTTCAACTTTAGGTATCCTGCACACAGATGATTTTTTTTGGGAGGAAGACTAAATGACAAAATGGAAGAGTGAATGGAAAGAGGTAAAGTAGGAGGAGGATGAAGGGCAGTTTGTGATATATCCTAGTCAAATAAAGTGCTAGAGATGAAGGGAAAGTGACTCTTGTGAGTCTGCAATATAAGTGAGTGGGGTAGTGTGAGTGGAGAAGGGAAAGAAAAGGAAGAGGCCTTGTTCTATTGGTGGGAGGAGATGACACGGACAAATGCTTCTACAGATAAGTAAATAAATTTGTGAAGGGAGATGGTGCACTTAGGGTCAAGGGGCACTTAAAAATTAGGGATACATGGGTTTAGAGAAAAAAGACTATGAAGAACATGACAAAGGAAGATGACCAGGGAAGGGCATGTGTTAGAAGAGGGCTGCATAATAAGGGATGTATCATTTTGGGAGGAAGGGGTTACTGCCATAAAATAGTTTCCTTTCTACTTCCTATAAGAATTGAGATTTTTCTAGGAGTGAGGTACAATAGAAAAGGCAAGTTCTATAAGGTAGTGTCATAACATAATTAGAAGAGAGAGCCCAGAATAAGAACCTTAGAAGTTTTGATTCTATGAGGGATGCACAGAATAGAAAGGGACCAATAATCATAGTGATCCTGAAGAAGAGAATGAGAATGAATAGTGAAGAGAATGAGGAATAGAAATCAACTCTGGAAAGCTAGACAGAAAATAAACAAAAATAATGGATAGCATTAGCTGAAAGGGAGGTGAGAAAGGGGAATTCTGCTTGACTAACAGAAAGGGGAGAAAATAAAAGAATTAAATAACTAGATAAAAGCAGTAAATAAAAAAATGATCTAATGAACAAAACTACAAAAGGAATAGGGCTAAAAACAGGAGAGGAGAGCCAGTGGGGATAGGACCATCTCAAAAAAAATTAAGCTACGATAACTGAAGAGGTGTAGTATTTTGTTCATCCTGTAAGAGGTATAAATGTAAAAATTTTAATGGATACTCTAAAAGCACTGACTTCCATGTGAAACCTTTCCCAATGTCCACATCTCCCTCTTCCCTTGCTCTCAAACTTCCTTGTAATGAACTATTCTGTATTTTTTTCTTTTTTTTTTTTAAATTCATTCCCTTTTGTATTCCATCTGAAAATGGAATTTTTGAGGCAGGTAACATCCATGAGTAGAATCAAAAGGCACTACATGGACAACATTCATATGAACTCAATTTATAACCTGTCTTGCAAAAAAAATAAAAAGTCCTAAATCTGACTGAATCATGCATATATATTTGTAGAAACACATGTTTATCATAACAATTTAAAATCAGGTCTTTGCCACTAAAATTATAGAAAAATATACTTATTATAAATTATGCTTGTACCACATAGCAGTGGAAAATGCAAAAATTGAGCATCTAAAAGAAGCCTAGGAAAATACATTCAAGCAATTGGATTTATACATCAAAGATGTACTATGCTTTATAAACTAAAATATGTCAAATGTAAAACTACAAACTTCAGATAATTATTAAGAATTAAACAAATAAACTCTTGTAGGACCAGATCATCCTTTAAGATAGAACTGCTACCCACATGAAACCAGACATTTAAAAAATTAAGAATATTTTAATAGGTATTGATATGGTGTATATTTACAGTCTCCAAAATACATGGAAGGAAAGATTTTCAAAATTTAGTGATCTAACAGAAGAAATTAAGTCATGTAGAAGTAGGATGAGATACATATTGACTCTGCTATTTTATTTGGTACAAGAGTTAGGAGGATTTTATTATTTCTACAGGAGAGGAGCTTACATCCAAATATTCTTTTTCAATTATGAAAAATCACTACTTTATGCCCCATGAAGAAGTCTGATAAAGATTAAGCAAAAGAGTAATAATACTAGGAGAGTGACATGTGCTCAATTTATATATGAAAATAATCACATCAAAAATAATAGATAGTTAATAACAATAGCTAACACTATTATACCCTTTGGACTCTCTGACAACCATGGGAGTACTAGAGTTGTTATTTTCTCTCATTGAGTAAATAATACCTGTTCACATACCAATTATTTAAGGAGGATCCTGTAAAGAATTTGTTTTGTTAGAGCAACTAAGTTGCAGAGAAGTTGCCCTTCAGGCATTACATTTGAGAGAGGAAAGATGAATTTCTTTAGGAAAAGAGAAAGAATCTTTCTTACCTTATCTGACTTATGTAAAGGATACCCTGAAATGAACATGGCATGGTATGTGGAGAAGTCCAATTCACCTTTTTCTGGAAAACCCTTTTTCTGGGAAAGTCCAGAGCATCTACAAGGACCTAGAGAATAAAATCCAGAATTATAAAGAAAGAAAGTCGTTGACAAAGAGCCATTGTGTAATAAACAGTGCATTGTATTTGTAGCACAAGGGTTCAAATCAGAGATTTAGCTTGTAACAATTATATGACTTTGGTCATATCTTTGAAGATCAGTTTCCTCATTGCAAAAGAAATTGATTCAACTCAACAATCCCTTTAAACCTTTAGTCCTATTGCCTTCCATGAAGAGAGTGAATGTTTGACACATGTAAAATAACTATTACAGTGAAAACATGACTATATCCTCTCTTTTCTCTAGGGCTAGTGCTCTTTCTAGAGCAGTGGAGTGTTCAACACTACAAATGGGCCACTAACCCATACATAATGATACTTTGCCATTTACATATTGACTCAGTAAACAATGTATAAACATTATCTATCTTTTATCACATTTTTTTGTTAAATATTTCTAAATTTCACTTTAATCTGATTTGGGACTGCTCAAGAACTTTGGAGGCTATAGTCTAGGGGTTTATTTTGACATCTCTGGTTTATTAGAGTCACATATTTAACATGTGACATCACTTCCTATTTATGTCATACCTTGGGTCCAAATTCAACTCATTAAATTAAATCCAGCTAACATAGAGTATTTATTTTTTTAAACAAATGCTTTATTAACTTCTGTTTTACATCATTCATTTCTGCCAGATTTTGAGTTACATTTTCCCCCTGTTATTCCCCTACCCACCCTCCCAGAATAGCAGTCCCACAAGATATCGCTTCCTCCAATCTGTTCTCTCCCATACCTTCTCCCATACCCCCTTTGACTTTTCCATTAGAGGAAGGTGAATCTTTGTGTCCCAATACCTGTACATCTTATCTCCCAAATAAAAGCAAAAGAGTATTAATAATAGTATTTATATATATTTGAAAATTTTAATGTTAAGACCTCGAATTTCAGATCCATTTCCTTCCTCCCTTGTCACCCATTCCCTCTGTGGAGACAAGTAATTCAGTATATGTTGTACATGTAAAGCTATGCAAAACATTATCATAGTAGATATACTGTACAAGGCTGCTTATAATTCCCTCCCACTCATCCCACCCCCCACCTGGACCATTCCCTACATGATCCTGTCCCTCTTCTATAGTGGGTACTTCCAACCTCCCCTCCCCCCAAGGATGCGCTCCCATCCATCACCCCTCCTCTCATCTCCCTTCCCCCTATTCTGCTGCAGGTTGAGATATCCCATTTAGTATGTATGTCATTCTCTCCCTGAACCAAATTCAATGTGAATGTGGTTTTGCCTTTTTTGCCTTCCTATTCTCCCCCTCCCTTGCAACCACTTCCCCTTGCTTCTTCTACATGAGATAGTTTGCCCTACCCTGTCTCTCCCCATCTCCTCTTGCCACTTTCCTCTCTCACCTCATAATTTCATACCATGAATAGTCTCCTTTCCCAACAAATTCAACCTATGCCCTCTATCCATATATAACTGTAACCATATACACACACATTCACATATGTATTCATATGACCACACACCCTTCTTCCATTATTTTCATAGTGAGAAAGATATCAGTCACAGTTATTGCTTTTCCATATAGGAATGTAAGAAGTTCAACTTTGATAAGTTCCTTTTGATTTCTTTTCCCTGTTTACCTTCTCAGGTACCTCTTCCTTCTGGTGTCTGAATGTCAAATTTTCTATTCAATTCTGGTTTTTTCCTTAAGAATGCTTGAAAGTCCTCTGTTCCACTGAATGACCATATTTTCCCCTGAAACAAAATACTCAGTTTTGCTGGGTAGGTGACCCTTGGGTTCATTCCCAGATCTTTGCCCTCTGGAATATCATATTCCATGCCCTTCTATCCCTCAGTGTAGAAGCTGCCAGGTCCTATGCTATTCTGATTGTATTTCCACAATATTGAAATTGTTTCTTCCTGGCTGCTTATAGAATTTTCTCCTTGATCTGGGGATTCTGCAACCTGGCTATAATATTCCTGGGAGTTTTCTTTTTGGGATCTTTTTCAGGAGTTGATCAGTAGATTCTTTCAACCTCTGTTTTGCCCTCTGGATCTAAAACATCAGGGCAATTTTCCTTGAGAATTTCTTGAAGGGTGATTTCTAGGTTCTTTCCTTGATCATGGCTTTCAGGTAGTCCAACACTTTTTAAATTCTATCTCCTGGATCTATTTTCCAGGACAGTGGTTTTTCCCATGAGATATTTCACATTGCCTTCTAATCTTTAGTTTGTTTGGATCTGCTTAACAGCATCTTGATTTGTCATAAAGTCATTAGCTTCCATTTGCTCCAGTCTAACTCTGAAGGAATGAATCTCTTCAGTGAACTTTTGAGATTCTTTTTCCATCTGGCAAATTCAGCTTTTTAAGGCATTCTTCTCCTCATTGCCCTTTTGGGCCTCCTTTGCCATTTGAGCTAGTCTATTTTTTAAGGTGTTGTTTTCCTCAGTCAGGCTGTTGACCCTCATTTCATACTTTTCCTACATCCTTCTCATTTCTCTTTCCAAATTTTTCCTCCACTTCTCTTATTTGATTTTTAAAGTCCTTCTTAAGGTCCACTATGGCCTGCAACCCGCTCATGTTTCCCCTGGGGCTTTTGGAGCAGGACTTCTGACCTCACAATCCTTTTCCTGCTCTATGCCCCCAAAATAGGAGTCTAGGGTTGCATTTTTCGGTTTCCTTTGTCTTGGTATGTTGCCACTTAATTACTTGACGTTTGGGCTTGTTGCCACACTATGGCTTTAAGGCCAGATAGAGGAATTTTTGTCCCGTACGTGTGGGGGGCAACTTCTGTTGTTGGCAAGCTGTAAACCCACCCATGACTTCCACCCTAGATCACAATCCAGATCCAGGGAGGTTAATGCAAGAGCAATTACCCCCCCCCCCCCCCCAGACTGATTGCTGGATCTCCCTACAGTTCGCAGGCCAGGAGCTGGAGCTGCCTCTGAAAACTACAAAATGGCTTGTCTCATCAGTGGCTTCCAGCCCCCAAGGGAGGGAGCCGACGCAGTCCCCAAATACTGGTCCCAAAGTTCATAGGACACTAACCTCTTACTTTGTCCTAGGCATGTCTATCTTGATAATTCTGGAGTCGCCACAGCTGCTGGTGTTCGGGGGGTCTCTCCAGCCGTGTGCTGGCCCTGCCGCCCTAGGGCTAAAACCGCGGCTCATGGGGACCTAGGCTCCGCTCAGCTCGACTCCCCTTGCTCTGCACACTGCTTTGCCAGCTCCCAGACCTCTGTGGTGGTCCTTCCTGCAGGGCTTCTGGGCTGTCCTCAGCGGGAGGTTAGCTTCTCTGTGTCATTCTGTGGGTGCTGGGGCTCCAGAAGTTGTTCAGAGTCCCCTTTTACATAGTTTAGGGGTAATCTGGGGGCAGAGTTGCTTGGATGAGCTGTTTCTACTCCACCATCTTGGTAAGTATTTATTTTATATAAAACTTTTCTAGGTGGAAAAGGTACCATCAAAATAAGACTTGTCAGAAGGAGAAATGCATATTTATCTTTCTTAGAAAGATGGGATTCCAGAAGTGCAGAATATTTTGTGTGTTGTGAAATATATTTTCTGTGCCTTAATTTTTTTTCTTAAAGAGAAAGCTCATTTTCTCTTGTGGGGTAGGGGGAAGAGTAAGGAATATCTGAAAGTGACTTTAAATTAAAAGCAAAAGGCAAAAATACAACTTTTACTTTTAAAAATCAAGCATTAAATAAGAGGGTGGAAAAAAGGAAAAATGGAGCCCTTTTCCTGCCTTTCTGGAAGTTATAATATAGTGCAGGAGGTAGGGAAAGGAGTTAAAATAAGCTTCCACAAATAAATAAAAGGCATAAATTATAACACACAAGTACATAAGCCAGGAGGAAAAGAAAGTTTCTACATGAGTTGAAGGAAAGAAAAGTGTGTTACCAACAAGGAATCTGGGAAGCATGCAATCATTTTCTCCTGGATTCCCAGCTTTGGGAAGCAGAGGCCAAGTGAATAATTCTCCCCTTCTTCAGTTTCTTTCCCTCTTAAGCACCTGAAGGCACCAATCTGAAGGAGAGGAGTGACTGTCCTTTCTCTGAGAGTTTACACCCTCGGTTATATTTATGCAAACAGCACCAACAGGACACCAAAATATTGTGTCTTCAAATCCCTATGTTTTGGAGTCTGGTGATTGAATCCCAGAAACAAGAGAGGTAAATGATCTATTTGAGTCATGCTGATACATTTTTTGACAAATTGATTTTGAGAAATTATGCATCAGTAATAAGTTTATCCATATCAAATTTTATTTTTAAAAATTTTTAAAAATTTTATTTTTTCCCAACTACATGTAAAAATAATTATTAACATCTATTTTTAAATGTTGAGTTCCAAATTCTCT
This sequence comes from Gymnobelideus leadbeateri, assembly GCA_011680675.1. Taxonomy (NCBI): domain Eukaryota; kingdom Metazoa; phylum Chordata; class Mammalia; order Diprotodontia; family Petauridae; genus Gymnobelideus; species Gymnobelideus leadbeateri. The sequence goes on from WOXC01007541.1 coordinate 693,119, forward strand.
CCCTCTTTTCTTCCCATACCCATTCCCTAAGGCAATAAGCAATTACACATAGGTTACACATTTGCAATCATGCAAAACACATGTCCATACTAGTTATGTGGGAAAAAAAGACCAAAAAATAAATAAACAAATAGAGGAATTGGAGGGAGGGAGAGGAGCACTGTTTGAAATTTACTCTCATTGGTTTGGAATCAAACGGGGAGTAATTTACTCTGATAAGTATAAAAATTTATTGTGTCCTATAGAAAGTGGGAGGGTAAGGGGGGGTGAAAAGGAGGAGACTAAAGGGAGGGATTATAAGGGAGGGAAATAGTAGTAAGGGGAGAGGGCAGGTTAAGAAGGGGGGTCACTGGGTGGGAACACTGAGGGAGGGGGCGGTCAAAAGGGAAAACTTCAAGGAGGGGAAGGGAGAAGGAATAAACAAAAACATAAACAGGGGAGGGAATAGGATGGAAGGGAAGAGACAGATAGTCATCATTACTGTGAATGTGAATGGGATGAACTCTCCCATAAAACAGAGGTGGATAGCAGAATGGATTAAAAACCATAATCCTACAATATGCTGTCTACAAGAAACACATTTGAAACAAAGGGATACCCACAGGGTAAAGGTAAAAGGTTGGAGTAAAATTTATTATGCCTCAGCTAAAGTAAAAAAAGCAGGGGTAGCAATACTTATCTCAGATAAAGCAAAAGCAAAAATAGATCTAATTAAAAGAGATAAGGAAGGAAACTATATCCTACTAAAAGGCACCATTGAGAATAAAGCAATATCACTACTTAATATATATGCACCAAGTGGTATAGGATCCAAATTCCTAGAGGAGAAGTTAAAGGAATTAGAGGAAGAAATAGATAGCAAAACTATACTAGTGGGGGACCTTAATCTCCCCCTCTCTGAACTCGATAAATCTAACCTCAAAATAAACAAGAAAGAAGTTAAGGAGGTGAATAGAATCTTAGAGAGACTAGATATGATGGATCTCTGGAGAAAACTGAATGGGGATAAAAAGGAATTTACTTTCTTCTCAGCAGTGCATGGTACATACTCAAAAATAGACCACGTACTAGGGCATAAAAACCTCACAATCCAGTGCAGAAAGGCAGAAATATTAAGCGCATCATTCTCAGATCATGATGCAATAAAACTTATATGCAATAAAGTGCCATGGAAAGATAGACTAAAAACTAATTGGAAACTAAACAATTTAATCCCAAAAAATTGGTGGGTCAAAGAAGAAATTATAGAAACAATCAATAATTTCATTCAAGAGAATGATAATAATGAAACAACATACCAAAATTTGTGGGATGCACTAAAGGCAGTTCTCAGGGGAAGTTTTATATCCCTGAGTGCATACTTAATTAAAGCAGAGAGAGGGGAGGTCAATGAATTGGACATGCAATTGAAAAAGCTAGAAAAAGAACACATTGAAAATCCCCAATTTAGTACTAAATTAGAAATATTGAAAACCAAAGGTGACATTAATAAAACTGAAATTAAGAAAACCATTGAATTAATAAATAAAACTAAGAGCTGGTTTTATGAAAAAATCAGCAAGATTGATAGACCCTTAGTCAATATGATTAAAAAAAAGAAAGAAGAAAACCAAATTATGAGTATCAAAAATAAAAAGGGTGAATCTACCTCCAATGAAGAGGAAATCAAAAAAATAATGAGGAATTATTTTTCCCAATTGTATGCACATAAATATGACAATCTTAGTGAAATGGATGAATATTTACAAAATCACAAATTGCCCAGATCAACTGAAGAGGAAGTGAATTGCCTAAATAACCCCATCTCAGAAAAAGAAATCAAACAAGTCATCAATGAACTCCCTAGGAAAAAATCTCCAGGGCCAGATGGGTTCACTAGTGAATTCTATTAAACATTTAAAGAACAATTGATTCCAATACTCTACAAACTATTTGGGAAAATTAGTGAAGAAGGAGTCCTACCAAACTCTTTCTATGACACAAATATGGTACTGATTCCTAAATCAGGAAGAGATAAAACAGAGAAAAAAATTATAGACCAATCTCCCTCATGAATTTAGACACAAAAATTCTAAATAAAATATTAGCCAAAAGACTCCAACAACTTATCACAAAAATAATACACCCTGATCAGGTAGGATTCATTCCAGGAATGCAAGGATGGTTTAATATTAGGAAAACCATCAATATAATTGAGCCTATCAACAACAAAACTAGCAAAAACCACATGATCATCTCAATAGATGCAGAAAAGGCTTTTGACAAAGTACAACATCCATTCCTATTAAAAACACTAGAAAGTATAGGAATAAATGGAGCCTTCCTTAAAATAGTTGCTAGCATCTCTCTAAAACCATCAGCAAGTATTATATGCAATGGGGATAAACTAGAAGCCTTTCCAATAAGATCAGGAGTGAAACAAGAGTGTCCACTATCACCCCTCTTATTCAATCTGGTACTAGAAACACTAGCAGTAGCAATTAGAGAAGAAAAAGAAATCAAAGGAATCAAATTAGGTAAAGAAGTAACCAAGCTATCACTCTTTGCAGATGATATGATGATATACTTAGAGAATCCTAGAGAATCAAGTAAAAAATTACTTGAGACAATAAATAAATTTGGCAAAGTTGCAGGATATAAAATAAACCCACATAAATCCTCAGCATTCCTGTACATGTCTAATAAAACTCAACAGCAAGAGATAGAAAGAGAAATCCCATTTAAAGTCACTATAGACATTATAAAATATTTGGGAATCTACTTGCCAAAACAAACCCAGAATCTATATGATCACAACTACAAAACACTTCTCACACAAATAAAAACAGATCTAAATAGTTGGAAAAATATCAATTGCTCGTGGCTGGGTCGAGCTAATATAATAAAAATGACAATTTTACCCAAATTAAATTATATATTTAGTGCCATACCAATCAATTTACCAAAAAACTACTTTGTAGAGTTAGACAAAATAATAACAAAATTTATTTGGAAAAACAAACGGTCTAGAATATCAAGGGAATTAATGAAAGAAATGCTAGGGAAGGTGGACTAGCTATGCCAGATCTTAATCTGTATTATACAGCAGCAGTCATCAAAACTGCTTGGTACTGGCAGAGGTGTAGAGTAGTGGATCAATGGAATAGATTAGGTGCAGGAGACCCAGCAGTTAATGAATACAGTAATCTATTGTTCGATAAACCCAAAGACCCCAGTTTTTGGGATAAGAATGCACTATTTGACAAAAACTGCTGGGACAACTGGAATACAGTATGGCAGAAACTGGGCATAGATCACTATCTAACACCATATACCAAAATCAAGTCTAAATGGGTGCATGATCTAGGTGTAAAGGATGATACTGTAAGCAATTTGGGAAAGCAAGGAATAGTTTACCTGACAGACTTGTGGAGAGGGGAAGACTTTAAGACCAAACAAGAATTAGAGTGCATTATAAAATGCAAAATGGATAATTTTGATTACATTAAATTGAAAAGCTTCTGCACAAACAAATCCAATGTAACCAAGATCAAGAGGGAGGTGGGAAATTGGGAAAGAATTTTTACAACCTGTGTCTCTGATAAAGGACTCATTTCTAAAATTTATAGAGAATTGAGCCAAATCTATATGAATACAAGTCATTCCCCGATTGAGAAATGGTCAAAGGATATGAATAGGAAGTTTTCAGAGAAAGAAATTAAAGATATCTATAAGCATATGAAGAAATGCTCTAAATCACTATTAATTAGAGAAATGCAAATCAAAACAACTCTGAGATACCACATCTCTCCAGTGAGGTTGGCTAAGATGACAAAACAAGAAAGTGACAAATGCTGGAGAGTATGTGGGCAAATTGGAACGCTAATACATTGCTGGTGGAGTTGTGAACTTATCCAACCATTCTGGAGAGCAATCTGGAATTATGCCCAAAGGATTATAAATAATTTCATACCCTTTGACCCAGCCATACCACTTCTAGGGTTATATCCCAAAGAGATCACAGAAGTGGGAGGAAGACCCATATGTACAAAATTATTTTTAGCAGCCCTTTTTGTGGTTGCAAAGAATTGGAAACTAAAGGGGTGCCCATCAATTGGGGAATGGCTAAACAAGTTGTGGTATATGAATGTAATGGAATATTACTGTGCTATAAGAAACGAGGAGATGACGGATTTCATAATTACCTGGAGAGACTTATACAAACTGATGCTGAGCGAGAAGAGTAGAATCAGAAGAAATTTGTATACAATCACAGACATACCATATCTGTGACGACCAACTATGACAGATTGGACTCTTTTCAGCAATGCAGTGATATAAGTTAATCCCGAATGACTCAAGAAAGTGAGAAATGTGCCATCCAGAGATATAACTAGAAAGAACTGAGCCTGAATCCTGATGATAGCAAACTAAATGATCTTGTTCTTCTCATTGTTTGGTTTTACTTCTTCCTTACCATCTTTCATCCCACCTAGTACAATATGCCTTTGTAATTGGAATAATGTTTAATATGAATGCATTTGCAGACCCTATACTGTACTATATGCTGTCATGAGGGGAGGGGGCAGGGAAGTAAAGGAAATTTGAAAATCAAGGAACTATGGAATTGAATCTTGTTAACTGAAACTAAACTAATAAATTAATTTAAAAAAATAAATAAACAAAAAATTTGAAAAATATGCTTCCATCTGAATTCAGATCCCATCAGTTCTTTTTTCTGGAGGTGAATAACATTTTTAACCAGGAGCTCTTTGGGAATGTCTTAGATCATTTTATTTCTTACAATAGCTAAGTCATTCACAATTGAATATCTTACAATATTGCTATAACAATGTATAATGTTCTCTTGCTTCTGTTCACTTCCTTCTGTGCCATCTCATATAAATCTTTCTAGATTTTCTGAGAGTATCCTGTTCATCATTTCTTATAATACAACAGCATTCTTTTACAATCATATAATACAAATTTAGAAACAACATAGTCAAACAAGAAAAAGTCCTACTAAATTCATTTTATGACACAAATATGGTGTAGATACCTAAACCAGGCAAAGTTAAAACAGAGAAAGAAAATCATAAATCAATTTTCCTAAAGAATATTTATGCAAAACTATAATGTATTTATACAGTGTGATAAAAAAGTACCAAAATTATTTTATATAACCAAAAAAAAAGAAGACAAAATTTATCTGGAATAATAAAATATAGAAAATATCAGGGAAATTACTGGGGGAAAAAAGTACAAAAGAAAGTGGTCTAGTTGTATCAGATTTCAAAGTATTATAAAGTGTTAATCTTCAGTTAGTCATTAAGGGTGGGAAGTTGCTGGAGGCTACCTGGAGACTACAGACAATGGTGGGCTAAGTCAGTTCAAGGATGGATTGATGTTTTGATAGGCTCAAAGGTGGGAAGTCTAGTAACAGAGGTTTGTGCCTAGCCACAATGTAAGGCTTATGGGCTCATGCAAATGCCTCATCAAATAGGATGATTTAATCAGAATTCAAGGGGGGTTCTCAGAGCCTATACCTCAAAGATTCAAGGAGAGCTCAAAGGGGCTCCCAGAGCCCATACTTCATCAGGAACACCGCCTGTTGTGGCAAGGAGGACAGGAATGGGTGGAGCAGATAATTTTCAGGTCAACTTTTCTAATTCCTTCCCCCATCAGGAGGTGAACAGAATGATAATTTACAAAGGCTTCACAGACACCCAGGGAGTTGCCAAATCCCACTCCTACATTCAGTGAGCAGATGACCATATACCCTTGGCTTTCTGCATGCAGCATTATGACCAAAGCTCCCAGTGTATCTGTACCTGCTTCTTTAACACTTGCCTATCACCACACAACCTTGTTTATTTTTAATTAATTTTTAAAATTTATTTCTAGTTTACAACATTCACTTCAAAAGTCCCATGAGTTTCAAATTTTCTCCCCTTCCCTCTCCTCTCCATGCCCCTCCCATCATGGTGGCATGGACTCAAATATAAGATCTACAAATAGCTTCACATTAATCATTAGTCTGGTTGTAAAAAAGGATTATAACCAATAGAATGGTCAGTGAGAAAGAGGAAACAAAACATAACAAGAAAAAGAGACAGAGCAAGTAGTTTCTTTCAATCTGCATTCAGATTCCACAGCTCTTTCTCTGGATGTGGATATGATTTTCGATCAAGAGTCTTATTTTTTATTTTAGTTAAATTTTTTGCTTATTTTTAGTTTACATCATTCATTTCCACAAGAATTTGAGTTACAAATTTTCTCCCCATCTTTCTTCTACCCACCACCCCAAAACAGCCATACCACTGAATACCCCCTCCCCCACTCTGCTCTCTCCTTTATTCATCCCCCCTCTGACTTTCTAGTAGGGCAAGGAGATTTCTATGTCCCAGTGCCTGTATATCTTTTTTCCCAGTTGCATGTAAAATAATAATAATAATAATATGTGAATATTAAACATTTGAATTTAAAACTTTGAATTCCAGATTTTCCCTTCCTCTGTCATCACCCCACCTTACTGTGAAGATAAGCAATTTAATATAGGTTGTACATGTGTATCTGTGCAAAACATTTCCATAGTGGATATAATGCAAAAGACTGGTTATATTTTCCTCCATTCTATCCCACCCCCCACTTGTTCTATTCTCTACTTTGATCCTGTCCCTTTTCAAAAGTGGGTGCTTCCAACTTCCCTGCCCCCAACCTGCCCTCCCTTCCATAATCCATCCTTTCCTCCCCTCTAGAGTGAGATAACCTATTTATTGTGTATGTCATTCCCTCTCTAAGCCAAAATCAAAGAGAGTAAGGTTTTTAGTTCACACATTTTTCTTTCTAAGGAGCTGTTTTCTTTATTGAAATGTTTTTCTCCTTTTGCAATTTTGATTTTTAAAAAATTAGTCATTTTATCTTCTACCTCTCTGATTTGATTTTCAAAGTCCTTAAGCTCTTCTAAGTATAATTTCTGGGCTTGTGACCAGTTCATATTCCCTGTTGAGGCTTCAGCTGTCCCTGTGGAATCAATGGTGTCTTCTTCTAAATTTGGTTCCTCTGTCTCTCAATAATAGGATTCAAGAGTCTTTGTCTTTGCAGTCTTCCCACATAAGGCATTTGCCTGAGGCCATAGGACTTTACTATTTACAATTTTGCTCTGGGGCAATAATTTCTCTGTATTCAGGGGGGGGGGGGTTGGAGCAGCTAGGGTTCACTCTGCTATCCTGGTCCCTGGAAGTTCAGGTATGTGCTTTTAAAATTTCAGGCTGTGGGTTGATAATCCCAGAGTAGCTGCTGCCACTGCTGCAGGCCCTGAATTTATCTCTTACCCAGCTCCTACAGATGCCAGCCCTGAGGTGATAAGCCTAGGGATGTCCCTTGTAGTTGGTGGATCAACTTGCTGCCATATTGACCAGGTCTCATCCAGGCTTCCACATGCTGCATAGTTCAGGCCTCCATGCACTGCCCCCATGTTGTCCTCCATATAACTTTGAGAAACATAAAAATGGCAAAATAATATGGGGGATGTCTTTCGATTCATACATAAATTGGATTTAAGTGAAGTAGAGTTATGTAATGTCATTGGCCTCATTCTCTTTTCTGGAGTCTTCAAATTCCATTTGCAAGACAAAATCAAGATGACTGGTGATGGCTCCAGGTGAGGTAGATGACCATAGTTTCTTTGATATCTAACCAACCTCTAAATGCTCTACAATGCTTCAACACCTTCCACAGCCTTGGCCACATTTGTGGGTATTGGAACAAATTCTTCTCATCTACTCATCTACCCATTGCACTGGGAGAAGTCTTCACATGTTTGATGTAGATCCACCACACCACTCGCCAAAGAATCTGTGACCCTTTAGTTACCCTCAAACTGATTTATCCTGTCTGATGAAATGATTTGCCATGGTATGCTATTGAGCATGCTACAGCTTCTTGGAACCTCAGGTGAGAATCAGGTGAATTAGATGGACACCAATGATGGAAAGCAGCTCTGAAAAATGCTCAGCAGCTTTCTTAGTAGATTTCCCTGAATATGTCTTATACCCCTACAAGATGGTATGATCTAAGGAGAGGTGTAGTCACTCCTGGACTATGCTCTGGTCTGTGAGGAAGCACAAGTGCTCTTTTCTACCCCTAATGAGGATCCCTGCTGCCCCCCACCCCCCATGACCCTAGGCTCTAGTGCTCTAGTGTTCCTCATCACCCTGGCACTGAGATGGTTTATGGCCTAGATCCTTTTTGGGTAATGTAACAGAATCCTGTACCAAATGCCAGAAAAATATCTTCATTTATCACCTTATAACCATTTGTCTGTACTTATGAGTGCAGACTGACAACTCTAGAAATCACTGTTGCTTATTCAGTTGCCTCCAAGAACTTTACTGACTTGCTGAGACAGGGTCTGTTGCTGCCAGAGTCTAATTATGACTGGAACCTAGACACAGGGTACCTTGTTGGCGTTGAAGGGGATATGGGACATCACTGCTGGCTTTAACCAGGGTACAGGGTGTCACGGCTTCATTGCCCAGACCTTCTGTATTGGACTGCACTCCACTCTCACGTCAGTGTCACAGACCTTTCCTGTTGACCTTCTGTGTTGTCTTAATATTTCACACCTGTCCTTTTGTTAGCTCTGCTGCTCCAGAATTCATTTTGAGGCTTTATTTTAAGTTGTTTGGAAGGGAATTTGGGAGAGTATATGACTCAATCCACCATCTTGGCTTCATCCTCTCAAATTGTATTTTTGAGCAAACATTTTCTCCAAAGAAGTCATTTAGCAACATGTCTATAGATATCTTAAGATTTGCATGGCCTTAAGAAGAAGGGAGAAAGATGTGAGGAAGAGCTATGTAAGTATTTGTCTTCTACCATCATTGCAAGCAAGCATTGTATAGTGACTAGTCAAGAACTGAAGGTTCATGTCTTGTTTCTGACACATACTAGCTATGTAACTTAGGTCCTTGGGTCAAAGAAATTAATAACTGCAGACTTTACTTTCCTACTCTATAAAATTAGGGGGTTTTACAATATGACTTCTAAGATTCCTTACTGCTCCTCATAGTATAAACCTTAGAGTGATAGACTAATAATGATAATAATAATAATGAAAATAACAATTACAAAAACACTAATAGGAACATTAATATGGTTTTTAAAAGTTTTCAAATTTTTACATAAAGTATTTAACAGGAGCCAAGATGGTGTAGAAACAGCACTTCCAAGGTGCTCTGCCCCAAACCACTTCCAAACTATGTAAAAGGGGACTCTGAACAACTTCTGGAACCCCAGCACCACAGAACAACACAGAGAAGCTAACCTCCCGCTTAGGATAGCCCAGCAGCCTTGCAGTGATGGCCAGCATAGCACTCTGGGAGCACAGCTCAGCATGTGGGGAACCGAGCCCAGGTCCACCTGAGCCATGGTTTTAGCCCCAGGGTAGCCAGGCCAGGAGCAGGCTGGAGGGACCCCAGAACACCAGCAGCTGTGGTTATTCCAGAATTATCAACACAGACATGCCTACTACAAACTAAGAGATTAGTGCCCTATGGACTTTGGGACCAGTATTTGGAGAAAGTGTCGGCTTCCTCCCCTGGGAGCTAGAAACCGCTGAGGAGACACTCGCCATTTTGCAGCTTCAATGGCAGCATCAGATCCCGGCCTGAGAACTGTAGGGAGATCCAGCAATCAGTCTTGGAGTTTAATCACCCTTGTTTAACCTGCTTGGATCTGGGGGTTGTGATCTGGGGTGGATATCCAACTTGCCAGAACTGGAAGTTGTGAAGACCCCAACGTTCCAGATAGAAGCTCCCCTGTCTGGTGGCAGAGGCCTACTGTGGCAACAAGAACAAAAGTCAAGTAATTAAGGGGCAACATGCCTAGGCAAAGGAAACAAAATAAACAGAAAAATGCAACATTAGACTCCTATTTGGGGGGCAAATAGGATCGAAGCAGGGAACAAAAGGAAGACTGTGAGGTCAGAAATCCTGCTCCAAAAGCCGCAAAGGAAAATATGAGTGGCTTGCATGCCATAGAGGTCCTTAAGAAGTATTTTAAAAACCAAATAAGAGAAGGGGAGGAAAAATTGGAAAGGGAAATGAGAAGGATGCAGGAAAAGTATGAAATGAGAGTCAACAGACTGACTGAGGAAAATAACACCCTAAAAAATAGACTAACTCAAATTGCAAAGGAGGCCCAAAAGGGCAATGAGGAGAAGAATGCCTTAAAAACCTGAATTTGCCAGATGGAAAAAGAATCTCAAAAGCTCACTGAGGAGATTCATTCCTTCAGAGTGAGACTGGAGCAAATGGAAGCAAATGACTTTATGAGAAATCAAGATGCTGTTAAACAGATCCAAACAAATGAAAGATTAGAAGGCAATGTGAAATATCTCATGGGAAAAACCACTGACCTGGAAAATAGATCCAGGAGAGATAATTTAAAACTTATTGGACTACATGAAAGCCATGATCAAAAAAGAACCTAGAAATCACCCTTCAAGAAATTCTCAAAGAAAATTGCCCTGATGTTTTACACCCAGAGAGCAAAATAGAGGTTGAAAGAATCCACAGATCACCTCCTGAAAAAGATCGCCAAAAGAAAACTCTTAGGAATATTATATTCCGGTTCTAGAATCCCCAGATCAAGGAGAAAATACTACAGGTAGCCAGGAAGAAACAATTTCAATACTGTGGAAACACAATCAGAATAGCATAGGACCTGGCAGCTTCTACACTGAGGGATTGAAGGGCAATTGAGGGATATTCCAGAGGGCAAAAGAGCTGGAATTAAAACCAAGAATCACCTCCCCAGCAAAATTGAGTATCTTTTTTCAGGGGAAAATATGGTCATTCAGTGGAATAGAAGACTTTCAAGCATTCTTGAGGAAAAAACCAGAGTTGAATAGAAAATTTGACATCCTGACACAAGAAGCAAGAGATGCCTGAGAAGGTAATCAGGGAAAAGAAATCAAAAGGAACTTATCAAAGTTGAGGTATTTACATTCCCACATGGAAAAACAATAACTGACTGATGAAACCTTTCTCAGCATGAAAATAATGGAAGAAGGGTATATGGGCATATGAATACATATGTGAATGTGTGTATATATGTTTTCAGCTATACATAGATAGAAGGAACAGGTTGAATTTGGTGGGAAGGGATGATATTTAAGGGGTGAAGTTATGAGGTGAGAGAGGAAAGTGGCAAGAGGAGATGGGGAGAGACAGGGTTGGGCAAACTATCTCATGTAGAAGAAGCAAGGGGAAGTGGGTGCAGGGGAGAGGAAGAAGAGGAAGGCAAAAAGGCAAAACCATATTCTCTGAATCTGCCTCAGGGAAAGAATGACATACATACTAAATGGGATATCTCACCCTGCTGGAGAGTAGGGCGAAGGTGGATGAGATGGTTGATGATGGAGGGGAGGCCATTCTGGGGGGAGGGGAGGTTGGCAGTACCCACTTTCGAAGAGGGACAGGATCAAAGTAGGGAATGGACCAGGTAGGTGGTGGGATGAGCGGGAGGGAATTATAAGCAGCCTTTTAAATATATCTACTATGGTAATGTTTTGCATAGATATACATGTACAACACATACTGAATTATTTATCTTTCCAGAGGGAGTGGGTGACAAGGGAGGAAGGGAATGGATCTGAATTTCGAGGTTTTAAAATTAAATGTTTCAAATATATATTAATACTATTATTAATAAAAAATTAAAAAATTATTTGACACGCTATAACTATAAAAATGGTATTATTAGTGTGCATATTTAACAGATAAGAAAAATAATATTTAGAGAAGTGAGAAGACTTGCCCACATGTAGTAAATGTCAGACATAGGATTTAATAGTTAGTGTCCTTAATTCTGAATCCTGTGTTTTATTTATTACATCATCCTGTAATGATGGATGATGGAAAGATTTTAGTGTTTTCTGCTTCTTGGCTTCTTATACAAAAATATCTAATCCTTCAGATTAGTTGAGAATCTTCAATAATCTGCAATATCTTATCCTATAGTGGAAAGACTATTGAATATGGGGTCATAAACTGACTCTCCAATCTTGGTTCTGACACTAACTATGTGAAATCAGTTAAGGCACTACATGACTCAGTTTTTCATTGATAAAATGAGGATGATGATTCCTTTACTACCTTCCTCACATTAGAATTGGGGGCATTAGGTAAAAACAAGTTTTGAAATGTTACATATATGAAGTATATATATATATATATATATATATATATATATATATACACACACACACACACACACACACATATATATATATATATATATATATATATATATATATATATATATATATATATATATACTTTATTACTGACTTGAGGACAAGAAGAGTTATTGGAGACATCATTACATAGCATAAAAAAACATACAAAGCCAGACACTGATACCAGGAACACTGGAGTTTGAACTATTTTAAAGGAAGTTAAAGTTTATAGTTCGATATAATTCAATTCCATCCAAAAAGCATTTATTATGCACCTATTTGGATTGACATCATTCTGTATAAGAAATGTCTTCTGAATTATGGTGACTGAGTATTGACCATCATAATGTGAATCATCTATCAAATTAGATAATAGTTGTAGAGTTCTTAACGTAGTGTCTGACATGTAGTTGGTGCTTAATAACCGCTTATTACTTCCCATTATCTTCTCTGCCCTTCAAATCTCCCTCCTTGAGCATTTAAATAATTGGTGACCTTTCCTAAGGAACACAAAATTCCCCTCATAGTATTAAGTGTTATATAATATAAGTCTCTTACAATAAATAGTTGAATCAGGTGCTCTTGATGTAGAAAGTTTGGAACAGAATAAAAGGACAATGGTAGTACAATAGTCTGTTAAGATATCTGTATATTTTCACAAGGACATCACCCAACTCTCTTAGTTACTTTGAAATTATTCCCAGTAAAATTAAGCTTTATTCTCAATAAAATTCTTTTTCATTAAGTGCCACATGACCAGGATTGATTAATTGATTATGGGGGAAACATTTGTGTATGCATATTTGCATGTGTTCACATACACATATGAAATATATATATGTTCCATTTCTGTCAATTAATTATTTATATCATAGGGAACAGTTTTCTACTGGCAGGTGTATTGAAGACATGCCCCAATGGGTCATTTCAATCTCTTATTCCTATCATTCCAAGAACTTGTTCTGACAAAATAAATACTAGGGCAGTCCAATACACTTTAAATCTGAGTGGTCATGAATCAGTATTTAAAGGCTGGCAGCTACAATACATATAAAATTCTTTGAATGATAGCAAGGGTCACTCAACCTGGCTACCAGGTGAAGTTATAGCTGCCAGAATTTTCAGGCTGATGCATTTGCTGATTAAACTGCTGTCCAGGAGTCCCCTGAATCATCGAAATGGGCTGAGTCAAACCAAGTAGGAAAAAAATAGGACCATGCACAATTGATTATTTTTTTCAACAGAAATCTACAAGGTGAAAAAATAAGGAATAGTGTGGAAAATTCTTAACTTGGGAATTTTGAACCAAAAAATAATGAGAAATTCTGAACTTCAGAGAAGAAAGATGGTCCCTTGCAGACTTCTGTAAGTGTAGTGACAGCACAAAGAATTCTCCTGTAAGAAGGAGCTAACCAAAAGATGTGGGAAATTTAAAGAAATAAAAAGATTACATAAAAATAAGACAAGTTGCCTTACTATTTCAGTGCACAGTCAAATATTTGTTTTCATGCAATCTACAAGAACTGAAGCTATAAAGAGGAAGGATTGTTGTATTTCGAAATAAAATAAGGAAAGACAAGACCTGACTTGATTATTCAAAAAATATCAAGGGATGTTTCATTTGTAAGGGAATGGGTTAAGGTTACTAGTATCTGCCTTGGCTCTTCTCTTGCCTTATGCCCCATTGAGGAGCTTGGCTAGAATTCATTTGGGGAAATCCAATGAATAAATTGGATACATTCCTTAGTCATTCATCTTCAGCCCATAGACCATCAAGCTGATGCTGACCTGCTGAGAGTGCTCACTATCAAGCTATAATTCATCAGCCTTGCTGCAAAGGGTGTTCTTGCCAGGGTAAAAAAAGGGAAACAGGAGGTTTTCAGCTGAAGGAATAGGGGTCAATGAGCTCATGATCACAGCTACTGTTCTGCAGGAACCTTTGACTTGCACACTAGGCCTTCTGGAAATCTTAGGTTTGTGTCTCCTCTGGTTTCTGTAGTAGTATTTTATTTTCTCCTAAGGAAAGGTAATATTCTATTGTAATGGAAATGCAAATTTAAAGATATTCCCTGCCCGTAGGTTAAGTGTACCTGGAGCCTGTGGTGGGAGGCTTGTTTTTCAGGAAAGCCCACACATTGATACTTTGTGATTGGGCAGTGTTCAAGAAGGTTGTTACATTCTCTGAGCCAGGAGAATGCTATATAAACCTTGATGGGAGGCTTTGTTTTTGGGCTCACTTTGAGGAGTGTTGTGTGATTTGACCGGATGAGACTCTGGGCAGCCATTGAGAGCCCCCCGGCTTTGAAAACCCAGATGTTGATGCTTCCCTCTCTGGTAACTGTGATTTGGTATTGATGTAATGGTTGGGCAGTTTGGAAGCCTGTCTGCTTGATCTGTCTGTTTCTCTGTTTTGAAACTTTTGTCTGTATACTCTGAAGTTTAGGGTGCTGACCTTTTTCCCCTGAACTAGGTAAATGATATATGTTTGTTTGATTAAAGTAAGCTTCTTAACCGATTTTGAGTTGCTTTCCTTTAGAAAAGTAGGTCTAAGAAGTTATAATGTTTGAAAGAAATATCTTTTCATTTTGAAGCCAGGTCTGTCCCTATAAAGATAATTTTTTTTAGTGTCTACAATGGTAGTACCCTGGAATGCTTCATGTTCTCAAGTATGAGTGGGTATTTACAAGTGGTTAAGGGTTCCACAATCCTCTAGGAAACATAATGATTAGAGATGGGAGTCCCAAGAAGCAGCAGCAAAGTGCACTGGGCTGATAAACCCAATGTAGGAGCAGTAGAGAGGGTCTACAATCCAGGAGGATCACAACTTCCGTTTGCTAAAGAGTAGTTAGTAAGAGCCTGGAGCAGAAGCTTCCATTCATCTCTGTCCAGAGGAAAGCAGACTCACAAAACCTCCCTGAAACCTTTGTAAGATAAGAAAGGGGATCTTTAATATATCCTTTCTCTAACAAAGTAAGAACGCTCCTTAAGAGCAATTAAACTGAGTAGCAGCTTGCCAGAGCTCCAGGGGAACAAGAAAAGAACTTGAATCAAACCCTGGTAGGTATAGGATAGACTCAGGGGTGGGGAAACTGTGGCTTCAAAGGCACATGTGGCCTTTAAGTCTGGCTTCAGCCTTTTAAATGAGTTCAAGTTTTACAGAACAAATATTTTATTAATGGAATTTGTTCTGTGAAGTTTGGATTGAGTCAAAGTGCTTCACTTGAGGACCTAGAGGGCCACATGGGGCCTCTAGGACCCAGGTTCCCCACCTCTGTTATCTCTCTGATAAATCAAAAGGCCTCAAACCAGGCTGAGCTGAAGGGAAGTTCAGACCACAGAAGTCAAAGGATCCAGTAACATATGGGCCCAGAGCAGGATTGCTGTACAAAGCCAAGATGAAATAAGCATTTTCTTCCCAATTGAAGCCTTGTTACTTTATTGATAGAAAAGAAGAGGGTACTGTCTTGTGCTAGGTGTTGCTTTATTATTTTTTTTTTTATTTACACGGTCATAAGATATTAAAGAAGGAAAAAATAATATCATTCTCCAAAGCCATCTAATTTTTCACCTTGATTTTACAGATGAGAAAAAAAAATACGGTACCCAAAGTGGTTAAATTACTTATTCAGGATCACACAGCTAATAATGCTAGCTGACATTTAATGTAAAGATCAGGGTATTATTTTACACTTGGAAACTGTTACACTATGAAGTGATACTTTAGGTAATACTTTATCCATTCTACTAATCTATTACTCAGATTTCAATCAGGGGAAATGCCCATTGTCAAACAACTAATACATGTTTAAGGTGAGATTTGACCCCAGGTGTTGTCTAACTTTAAATCTTGGGCCCTTTTATTTAGTTGAAACACCTTAAACACAGGGGATATGTTAATTTTATCTCTAACCATAATTTAGCCCAGTGCCTTACATAGGAGTGATGGCATGAATACTTATTGGATTTGTCTTGAGTTGAACTCATCTTTTGATCTTCTGAATTGCTGTCCAACTCCCCCCCCCCTTTTTTGGTGAATCTCATAATATAATTGTCAAAAAAGCAACTATATTTTTAAGAACTTAAACTAACTGATGATAGTGTTCCCTTCAATGGTGTGGATGGAAACTCATCCACATCTTCTCATTCTGTAACTATATTTTCCCATAGTTTTGTTTTGTTTTTAGAGGATGCACTGTACATGCTGAAGTCTTCTAAATATCTTAATATGTATTCATAGGATCAGATACTAGAGCTGAAGGGAGTTTGGAGGTCATCTAGAATGACTCTTCCATTTTCAAGATAAAAACTGAGGCCTAGAGTGGTTAAATGATTTGTCCAAGATTACATAAGCAGTAAGTGGTAGGACAAGGGTTAACACCAATGTCTGGAGACTCCAAGTTCATTAGTCTTTTGCATTCACTCCCACTCACTGGAAGTAGAGTAATTGAGCTATCTATTTGCTATACCTCAGCATCACTACATAATAGGCTCATGTCCTTCTCCATCCTGTATGTCTTTGATGATATCTTTCACATAATTAAATCCTATTTATTAATACATTGTGTTGCTTAATACTTACACACAGGGGAATTCTGTTTAAAGCATGGTTCACATAGCTCAAACTAGACTAATATTTTGAGTTTCCATGATTCCTGGTATAATAATCTGCTCCAATTTAAAACCATTTCTCAATAATTTGTTTTAATAGAGAGGGGCACAATAGCAAATTCCTACATTAATTGGTTGATTAAATAATGGAAATCATTTATAAAGCATCTATAATCTGTTTGATAATGGATATAGCTGGATCATTATCTGCTAGACACTGGGGATAATAGAAAGGTAAGATAATCTCTGCCCATAATGCCCTTATATTCTAATATAGAGATACTATATAGATAGCAATGGTGGTCAGGAAAGGGAGGGTTTATATGGATTTTAATAGGAATGATGAATGGAACCACAATTTATTGTCCTGCCCTTTCAGAAGCAATGGTGCCATAGTCAGTCATATGATTTTGCACTCATTTACCCAATAATCAAAGTCAGTTCTTAGGTAGAGTTCTATAGCAGAAACACCCTAGCATCCCCAGAGTGGCTGCCAACACAGGTTCTTAGATCTGCTTTTGTAAAGAAAAGCAACTCAAAATCAGTTAACAAGTTTACTTTAATCAAACAAACGTATATTACCTAGTTCAGGGGAAAAAGGTCAGCACTCTGAACTTCAGAATATACAGACAGATCAAATAGACAGGCTTCCAAACTGTCCAACCATTATATCAATACCAAATCACAGTTACCAGAGAAGGAAGCATCAACATCTGGGTTTTCAAAGCTGGGGGGCTCTCAATAACGGCTTCCCAGAGTCTCATCTGGTCAAATCACACAACACTTCTCAAAGTGAGCCCCAAAGCAAGGCCTCAAATCAGGGATTATATAGTCTTCTCTTGGCTCAGAGAATGTAACCACCCTCTTGACCCACTGCCCAATCACACAGCATCAAGGTGTGGTCATTCCTGAAAACCAAGCCTCCTACCACAGGCTTCATGTGACCACATTCAGCCTATTAGGGGGCAGAGTATATTTTCAAATCAAGGAAGGTTCTTAGAGTCACTTAAATCAATCAAAGTCTCTTAAGCCAATCAAAGGGCCTATGGGCAGGGAAGATCTTCAAATCTGCATTTCCATTACAAGTTTCAAAGCTGAAAGTGTTAAATCATTCAGAGAGGCATGGTTCTGCCAGGTGTACAGTTCCACATTCCGGCAGAAAGGAAAGGTTTGTCAGCATGGAAGATGGCAAGATATCTAAAGATTCTCATAAACTACCTAAAAAAAAAAAAACAAAAAACCCAACTTAGTGCAATGGTAGCCATTGGTGACACTGCTATTAAAGTATTTGTCCATCCTAATAGTTTACACAGAACATGTGCAGGTATCTCTCAGTCCACTTCAGATTCAAACAGATATTTACCCATCATTGTCTGAGTAGTTTGTACTCTGTGCTTGACTGAGCAGCCAGAAAGCTTAAATTATTTTCTCATGAAAAAAAGTACTTATATGTTTATACACCCCACCTTTGTTTTTACTTTGTACTTTTCCTTCCTGATGATGGGCAAGGCTAAAAGAAGTGTGAGCTAATAGGTGAAGGAGGATCAGTAGATGACATATCTCTCATTCAAACACCATTGATCCATTAAAAAAAAAAAGGTTTCTCTGTTTCTTTTGAGTTCTTTATTTCTCTTGAGTATTCTTTCCTGATTTTAGGAGACTAAATAAAATGAAACTCAAGAGACAAGTGAGACTAGGAAATCATTTAAAACCACCAGAGATCACCTCCTGGTCTATTCTAATACTTATGTGTAATATCTGAATTCCAGTCTTGACCTTTCCATGATTCATAGGCTGCAGACATATATTGGGAAGGCATGTATGACCTTCTCTATCATTATGGATTTAGAGGTAGAGAATTTGGTTCTAATCTCAACTGTGCCATTATAATTCCAAGCTGTGGAACTTTGGTCAATTCCCTTCTCTTCTGCTAAGACTCAGCTTCCTCATCTATAAATGAGGAGATGGATTAGATGGTCACCAAAGCCCCATCCATCACCAAATATATGATAATATGATCTGAAAATCTGGGTTTTAGGTGTTTATTATGGTTCCAAAAATTGTATGATCAATCAGAAGATAGAAAGATTGATCTCATATCACCCTCCCTGAAATGACTAACCATGAGGTTTGTGTTTAGTGCAACTCATATACCTGTTTCCCATGCATAGCCTGCTGCAAAAGATCTCAACTCCCCATTTATGAGTTTTATGTTATCAACAGGCACCCTTAGCAGCAACCAGGTAGGCAGCACTGGAAAAAGTCTGCTCCCACTCACGACTCCCTGGGTCATCTTTTGGCTATAACAGGTACCCTTGAAGAAGGAAATGTGCCATGGATTATAATGAATAAGTGCTCTCCTACCTTCTTTTTTATTTCATTTTGGGTAGGACAGAGTAAATTTTGCTTTAGAGTTTTTATGCATGGGTTGTATTTTACTTCAAGGACAAGATTATACTCCTCCTTGTGTCTCTCCCCTAAAAAAACTCCTTTCTACCAAATTTCTCTGTTACTGAAAAGAGCACCACCATCATTTTTATCATTCAGTTTCTCTGAAACTCCGTTTTCAACTTCTGACTTTTGTTGATTCCACATATCCAGTCATTTGCTAATTCTTACTGATTCCAGTCTCATGATATCTTTCTAATTTTTCCCTTTTTCTGTAGTCAAAGTCATTATAGTAGATAGGACCTTCTTTACCTCTTGCTATATTATAATTATAATAACTCCTCTTTTTTCTTCCTACCATTCTCCATCAAAATGATATTCCAAAACCACAATCTATGTCATTCATATATTCAATAAACTCTAGTTACTACATATTGACACAAGACTAAAATACTTTATCTTGATCTCATGTTTCATTTTTTGTTTCTAATTTTGGATCTACAATAATATACAATTATTAGCACAATAGCTCTCTATTATAGTTTTTAAGCAAATAAAGATACATACTGGAGGTCTGTGCACATTTTTACTTAAACTGCCTAATCAAAAATAATATTGGATATTCAGACTCCCAAAAATAATCTTGTGAAGATTGCAGGAAAGTTCAACTAACTAAATTAAACAAAATAATAAATGTATCCTCTTTTGTATTCATCAGTGGGCTAAACTTATTTTTCCTACAGTGTTGTTAAGTCATTCATGATTGACATCAAGTTAATAAAATAAAATGAATTGGTTTAACCTTTTGATGATGGCTATACATAATTTTGCCAAGAATTTCAGAGTTTACTGTTGTAACTCATTTAAATATGTAACAGCAGTGATCAACAAAGTCAACTTTGTGGATTTACCCCAGTAGGAATGGAAACATAATATGTTGTAGATTGCATTTGTGAACCTCTTTTTAAATTAATAATATCACTTGTATACCTTGATTTTCCTAATATCTTTATGTTTATGACATTTTGTGAAACTTGATTTAGCCATATTACATGCTAAAGACCAGCAGACATAGATGCTGTCAACCAGGACTTGGGAATCTAGATGTTATCCCTCTGGGAACCAGTCTTGGTTCTGAAGATAAATCCTAAGTGGCTTGTACTTGATATGAATGAGATCCTTAATATGGGAATGATATTGTGTCATTATTATTTCATTCTGACATTGATGTCAAAAAGTTCACACAAGTAAAAGTTGATGATTGCAATAAGTTAAGGAAGTATTGAATAAGAGACAGCTTTTGAATTTGATATCAGGAAAAACTAGGCTCAAATCCAACCTTAGACATGTGTTGCTTTTGTGAACTTGGGGAATACATGTAACTAATAAGTCACTGAATCATCAAGCATCTGTTAAATATTTATTACATGTAGGTATTGAATTAAGTGTTGGCAATAAAAAGATATAATATCTTCATCAGGGTAGATGAAAATGATGATGATGATGACAATGATGATATGCCTGAATACACATATATGCAAATGTATTATGTAAATATTGTATTTATTTTATTAGAATATACATGTCTATACAAATACATGCATATATGCACATATATACACATGTGTGTATGTCATGTGTATGTAAATGGATGTTTAATATATGTATATATGTATGTATTTACATGCATATATTCCTATATAAAAAAAAAAAAACAGTTTAAAGAAGGCAGACAGGTTCCCCTAGGTAGAATTTAGAAGTCTTCACATAAATGGGTGGTATTTTTGTTCAGTTCTGAAAGAAACAATAGATTTTAAAAGACAAAGTTTTGAAGAGAGTGTATTCTAGGCATGGAGGACAGCCAGGTTTAACAGGTAAGTTGGGAGCATGTTGTGAAGTGTTTACATGCAAAATAGCAGTTAAATATTTTTTATCTTCTCTGAGTCTGTTTCCTCTTATATAAAATGTGACAATCAGGACAATTTGTTATCCAGATTTTCTAGAATTAAAAGAAGTATATATGTAAAATTATTTACTAATCTATCCCCTCTGCATTATAAATATGAACTAGTTAACTGATCATGTTCACAAGAAATTAGACTTTATAAATTAAGATTATAATTTAACTTTAAACAATATGCTGAGTATTTGGCAGAAGGGAGAGACATACTTTTGGTGTGTTCTGCATTTATCAAGTTTCTGGAAACTTCTTTCTAATAATTCAGAGTATAGTTATTTTAGGGGAATTGTGTATTCAATGTCTACTCTTCAATATGGTAAGGGGGAATAGGAAAGCAACATAAAGAAACTAAAAATCTAAGACCCAGAGTTACCACAAGGCTCATAATCCTAAATTTCTAAAATTTCATCATTACATTTCATCATCTTTTTAATTTCACATTCTCTCTAGGACTTAATATGGTATAAGACAGAGACTACTAGACCTATCGTAAATGTAACCTTGGTTTTAAATCCACCTCTGAAATTTTGACCCTGGATCAATAATTTAATCTCTCTGAGACTCAGTTCTCTAAGATATAGAATAATTATAACAATGTCTGTACCACCTACCTCATAAAGTAATTGAGCAGTTCAAATAACATACTAAATGCAGAACACTATAGAGTTCAAAGTACCATATAAATGTTAATTAAGCATTCATTCAAATAGGATATTTAAGATCTTTTTTATGTGCCAAAATGGCATGCCAGGTGATGGCAATAACAATAAAAAAATGAGAACATCCTTGCCCCCAAGAAATTTACTCTTTACTGGAAAGGAGACCACAACAATTATGTGAGTAATATTGGATATGTGCAAAACAAATACAAAGAGATTTTTGGGAGACAATTCAAAATTGGAGGAATCTTGTGGAGGCACCATATGAGTTAGGATTTGAAAGGAATGTGTGAGGTAAAAGAGCTTTCTAGGACTGATTTATGGTTCATGTAAAGGTGGGGAGATAGGATAGACAATTCTGTGTGAACAGAGCATCAAGTAAGTGAATTAGGATGGAACATACAATGTGAGATGGGGGAGTTATATGTGAGGGGAGGGAAGAAAAAAGAGAAATTTACATGATGAACTTATATATTTAAACGGAATGTCAAGTTATGCATAATATATTTATAGTTTTGTTGCAAACATCTTTTCATTATTCTACTAGGTTATGGAAATGCCTGCTCTAATTCATAAATTTGAAAATAAAATTTATTTTTTAATTTTACAGAATATGTTTTTAGTTTGTAACAGTCACTTCTACAATATTTTGAGTTTCAAAATTTTCCCTATGTGTTCCCTTCCCCCAAACTAAGACTGTGCATTCTGATTACCCCTTTCCCCAATTTGCCTCCTTTCTATCACTCCCTTCCTGCTTCTTATCTCCTTTCCTTCTATTTTCCTGTATGGCAAGATAGATATCTATATCTTTCCTAGTTGCATATAAAAACAATTTGTAACATTTATTTTTAAAACTTTGAGTTTTGGGGGCGGAGCCAAGATCTCAGAGTAGAAACAGCACTTCCAAGGTGCTCTGCCTCACACCACTTCCAAAGAATGTAAGAGGGGACTCTGAACACCTTCTGGAGCCCCAGCACCCACAGAATGACACAGAGAAGCTAACTTCCCCCTGAGGACAGCCTAGAAGCCCTGTAGGGAGCAGCCAGGGCAGTGCTCTGAGAGCAGGCAGCACAGTGAGATGTGAACCGACAGCTTAGAGCCCTGGGAGCTGAGCCCAGAGCCACAAGAGCATCGGTTTTAGCTCCAGGGAGGCCAGGCCAGCAGCCAGCTGGAGGGACCCCAGAACACCAGCAGCTGTGGTGATTCCAGAATTATCAGCACAGACATGCCTAGGACAAAGTGAGAGGTTAGTGCCCTATGGACTTTGTGACAAGTATTGGGGGAACATGTTGGCTTCCTCCCCTGGGGGCAAAAAGCTGCTGAGGAAGCATGGCAGCTCCAGCTCCTGGTCTTCGAATTATAAGGAGATCAAGCAATCAGTCTGGGGGTTAATCGATCTTGCTTTAACCTGCTTGGATCTGGATTGTGGTCTGGGGGGTAGGCCTGGGTTGGTATCCAATTTGCCAGAGCTGGTGGAGGCTTTACATAGGCCACCCAACCTGTGGAAGTTGTGAAGACCCCAAGGTCTTCACATGGCAGAAGAGGCTCAGAAAGGCAATGAGGAGAAGAATGCCTTAAAAAGTTAAATTTGCCAGATGGAAAAAGAAAGTCAAAAGCTCACTGAGGAGATTCATTCCTTCAGAGTTAGACTGGAGCAAATGGAAGCTAGTGACTTTATGAGAAATCAAGATACTGTTAAACAGATCCAGACAAATGAAAGAATAGAAGGCAATGTGAAATATCTCATGGGAAAAACCACTGACCTGGAAAATAGATCCAGGAGAGATAATTTAAAAATTATTGGACTACCTGAAAGTCATGATCAAAGAAAGAAGCTAGAAATCATCCTTCAAGAAGTTCTCAAGGAAAATTGCCCTGATGTTTTAGACCCAGAGGGGGAAATAGAGGTTGAAGGAATCCACTGATCATGTCCTGAAAAAGATCCCCAAAATAAAATTCCTAGGGATATTATATCCAGGTTCCAGAACTCCCAGATCAAGGAGAAAATACTACAAGCAGCCAGGAAGAAACAATTTCAATATTGTGGAAACACAATCAGAATAGCACAGGACCTGGCAGCTTCTACACTGAGGGATTGAAGGGTATGGAATATGATATTCCAGAGGGCAAAAGAGCTGGGACTGAACCCAAGGGTCACCTACCCTGCAAAACTGAGTATCTTGTTCCAGGGGAAAATATGGGCATTCAGTGGAATAGAGGACTTTCAAGCATTCTTGAGGAAAAAACCAGAGTTGAATAGAAAATTTGATTTGAAGAGATGCCTGAGAAGGTAATCAGGGAAAAGAAATCAAAAGGAACTCATCAAAGTTGAACTATTTACATTCCTATATGGAAAAGCAATATCTGTGACTGATGATATCTTTCCCACTATGAAAATAATGGAAGAAGGGGGTGTGGTCATACGAATACATATGTGAATGTGTGTGTATATGGTTACATTTATATATGGATAGAGGGCATAGGTTGATTTTGTTGGGAAGGGAGAGTACTCAAGGGATGAAATTATGAGGTGAGAGAGGAAAGTGGCAAGAGGAGATGGGGAGAGACATGGTAGGGTAAACTATCTCATGTAGGGGAAGTGGGTGCAAAGGAGGGGGAGAATAAGGAAGGCTAAAAAGGCAAAACCACATTCACATTGAATTTGGTTCAGGGAGAAAATGACATACATACTAAATGGGATGTCTCAACCTGCAGCAGGATAGGGGGAAGGGCGATGAGAGGAGAGATGATGGATGGGAGGGCATCCTTGGGGTGAGGGGAGGTTGGAAGAACCCACTATAGAAGAGGGACAGGATCATGTAGGGAATGGACCAGGTGGGGGGTGGGATGAGTGGTAGGGAATTATAAGCAGCCTTGTACAATATATCTACTAGGATAATGTTTTGCATAGCTAGACATGTACAACATATACTGAATTACTTATATCCCAAGAAGGAATGGGTGACAAGGGAGGAAGGAAATGGATCTGAAATTCAAGGTCGTAACATTAAATGTTTCAAATATATATATAAATACTATTATTAATACTCTTCTGCCTATAATTGGGAGATAAGATGTGCAGGCATTGGGACACAAAGATTCATCTTCCTCTAATGGAAAAGTCGATGGGGGTATGGGAGAAGGTATGGGAGAGAGCAGATTGGAGGAAGCGATATCTTGTGGGACTGCTATTCTGGGAGGTTGGGTAGGGGAATAATGGGGGGAAAATGATTGTAACTCAAAATCTGGCGGAAATGAATGATGTAAAACAGAAGTTAATAAAGTATTTGTTTAAAGAAAAAAAAAAGAAATCAAAAGGAACTTATCAAAGTTGAACTATTTACATTCCTACATGGAAAAACAATAACTGTGTCTGATGAAACCTTTCTCATTATGAAAATAATTGAAGAAGGGTATATGGTCACATGAATACATATGTGAATGTGTGTATATATGTTTACAGGTATACATGGATAGAGGGCACAGGTTGAATTTGGTGGGAAGGGATGATACTTAAGGGGTGAAGTTATGAGGTGAGAGAGGAAAGTGAGCAGAGGAGATGGGGAGAGACAGGGTAGGGTAAAGTATCTAATGTAGAAGAGACAAGGGGAAGTAGTTGCAGGGGAGGGGAAGAATAGGAAGGCAAAAAGGCAAAACCATATTCTTATTGAATCTGACTCAAGGAGTGAATGACATACATACTAAATCAGATATCTCACCCTGCAGGAGAGTAGGGGGAAGAGGGATGAGAGGGGGGATGATTGAGGGAAGGGCATTCTAGGGGAGGGGAGGTTGGAAGTACCCACTTTCGAAGAGGGACAGTATCAAAGTAGGGAAAATACTAGGTGGGGGCTGGGATGGGTGGGAGGGAAATATAAGGAGTCTTTTACAATATATCTACTATGGTAATGTTTTGCATAGCTATACATGTACAACACATACTGAATTGCTTATCTTCCCAGAGGGAGTGGGTGACAACGGAGGAAGGGAATGGATCTGAAATTCGAAGTTTTAAAATTAAGTTTTTCAAATGTATATAAATTCTATTATTAATACCATTTTACACGTAATTGGGAGATAAGAGGTGCAGGCATTGCAGCTCAGAGATTCACCTTGCTCTAATGGCAAAGTCGAAGGTAGTATGGAAGAAGATATGGGAGAGAGCAAATTGTATGAGGGGATATCTAGTGGGACTGCTATTCTGGGGTGGTGGGTAGGGAAAAATGGGGGAAAATTGTATCTCTAAATCTGTTGGAAATGAATGATGTAAACCAGAAGTTAATAAAGCATTTGTTAAAAAAATTTGAGTTTCATATCTTTTCCTTTCCTTCTTCCTTACATATTTTCATTGAGAAGGCAAGTAATTTGATATAGGTTATACATTTGAAATCATGGAAAACACATCCATAACAATCATGTTTTTGAAAGGCTAACTATATTTCCCTACATCTTATCCCACTCCTAATATATTCTATTCTCTCCTTTGACCCTGTCCCTCCTCAAAAGTACTTGCTTCTGATTATGACCTCCTCCCTTTTACTGTCACTTTTATTTTTAATCCTCTCTTATTCCCTTCCACCTTCCCCCACTTTCCTGTAGGGTAAGACAGATTTCCCTACTCAATCGAGTGTCTATGTTATTCCCTCCTTAAGTCAATTCTGAAGAGAGTAAGGTTCACTCATTCCTTCCCACCTCCCCCACCTCTTCCCCTCTATTGTAAAAGCTTTTATCTTGCATCTTTTTGTGAGATAATTTACCCCATCCTACCTCTCCCTTTTTCTTTTTCCCCAGTACATTCCACTCTCACATCTTAATTTTATTTTTTAGATATCTTCCCTTCATATTCAGCTCATGTCGTACCCTCTGTCTACCTATCTATCTATGTATGTATCTATCTATCTATCTACCCATATATCTATTTATCTACACACATATGAGTATATATGTATATATGTATGTGTATATATGTGCATGTATCCTAATACTGAGAAAGGTCTCATGAGTTACAAATGTCTTTCTATGTAGGACTTCAATAAGCACCTTATGATTTCTTTCCTGTTTACCTATTCATCCTTCTCTTGATTCTTATATTTGAAAGTCAATTTCCCTATTCAGCTCTGGTCTTTCCTTCAAGAATTCTTGAAAGTCTTCTATTTCATTGAATGTTTTCCCTGCTGCGCCCCACCCCCTGCCCCCCACTAAAGTATTATACTCAATTTGGTTCAGTAGGTGATTCTTTGTTTTAATTTTAGCTCCTTTGCCCTCCAGAATATAATATTCCAAGGCCTCCATTCCATTAATGTAGAAACTGCTAAATCTTATGTTATCCTGATTATGTTTCCACAATACTTGAAATGTTTATTTCTGGATATTTGCAATATTTTCTACTGCACCTGGGAATTCTGGAATTTGGCTACCATATCCCTAAGAGCTTTCCTTTGGGGATCTCTCTCTCTGGACATGATAGGCGCGTTCCTTCCCTTTATATTTTACCTCTGCTTCTAGAATATGAGTGTAGTTTTCCTTGATAATTTCTTTTTTGGAGAGGAGAGGGCAAGGCAATTGGGATTAAGTGACTTGTCCAATGTCATAGAGCAAGTAAGTGTGTCAACTGCCTGAGGCCAGATTTCAACTCAGGTACTTTTGACTCCAGAGTCAGGGTTCCATTCACTACACTACCTAGCTGCCCTTCCTTGATAATTTCTTGAAAGATGTCTAGTTTTGTTTTTTTTGTTGTTGTTGTTGTTTTGTTTTGTTTTGTTTTGTTTTTAATCATGGCTTTCGGGCAGTCAAATAAATTTTAAATGATCTCACCTGGTTCTATTTTCCAGGTCGGTGTTTTTTCTAGTGAGATATTTCACACTATATTCTATTCTATTTATCTTTTAGTTTTCTTTTATAATCTCTTGATTTCTCCTAGAGTCATTAGGTTCCATTTGCTTTGTTCCAATTTTTAAGGAATTATTTTATTCAGTTAGTTTTTGGACTTCCTTTTCCATTTGGCCAATTTTGCTTTTTAATGCATTCTGCTCCTTATAGACTTTTTGCCATTTGGTTTAGTTTATTATTTTAAGGTGTTCTTTTCTTCAGTATTCTGAGGGGTCTCCTTTAGCAAGCTGTTAACTTGTTTTTCATGATTATCTTGCATCACTCTCTTTTCTCTTCCAAAATTTTCCTCTTCTTCCCTTACTTGATTTTCAAAATATTTTTTGACCTCTTCCATGACCTGTGACCAATACATATTTTAATTGAAGGCTTTTAAGGAGGAGCTTTGAATTTATTGCTTTCTTCTTGTTATCTGTTTTGACATTCCTCATCACCAAAGTAAAATTCTATAGCTTGACTTTTTCCCACTGTTTGCTAATTTTCCCAGCCAATTTCTTGACTTTTTAGCTTTTTGTTAAGGTAGCACTTTGCTTCCAATGTGTAGGGAGAACTGTTCCAAACTTCAGGGGTTTTGTGCAGCTCTTTTCATAAATACTTTCAGGGACCTGTAAAATTTCAGTTTTTCCAAGGGGGTATGATAAAAGCAGAGGTGTTACTCCTCTCCTGGCTTGTCAGGTCTGTTAGTGAGCACAGGCACTCTTCTGCCTTGAAACCATGGGGAGGATTCCTTCTACACCACTGCCACAAGCTCTGCCACATCAGTGCTCCTTCTTGCCCCAGGACTGCCACCCAGATCAAACCTCTGGCAAAACAAGATAATCCTACCTCAATGACAGTAAAGAGGTCTCTACAATCTCCCTCTGTTCAGCCACTCCATCCTCCCTCCCTCCCCATCTGTGGATTAAGGGGTCTCTGTAGACTTCACTCTGATTTCGTCCACTGAGGCCTGCTCCAGTCCATCTGTGCTGATGTAGCCATTTTTGGACTTCACCCTTCTCTTTTAGTGGCGCAACAGATCCTTCCTGTTGAACTTTCAGGTTGTCTTAGGCTAGAACTTTGTTTCACTCTGTCACTCTGTTCTGTTGCTCTAGAATTCATTTAGAGTAATTTTTACATGTTATTAGATGGGTTTAGAGGAGATCTCAAGCAAGTACCTGCTTTTATACCACTATCTTGATTCTGCTCCCAATAAAATTTTAAAATATGTAGTTTTATATAATGAAGGTTATATGTGATATGTAATCAGAGTAGAAATATAAACTCTACCTAGATTTTTAAGAACTTTAAATACCAGAGGAGTTTGCATTTGATCCTAGAGGCATAAGGGATCCACTAAAGCTTACTGAGCAGCAGAGCGACATGCCAGAGGTATGATTTAGGAGTTATCAATTAGGTTAGCTGTGCAAAAGATAGATTGAAGAGAGAAAAGACTAGATGAAAGTATACCTATTAGTAGGATATTTCAATAGTCCAGGTGAAAAGTGATGCGGGCTTGCACTGGAGTGTTTTTGTTATAAGTAGATCAAAGGGGATGGGTAAGAGAACTGTGAAGGCTATATAATAAAGGGAAAAAACAGTTATATGTGGTATGTGTGGGAGGAATAAGGGAAGGGTAATCTACAGGAGTGTGCTTGAGCCAGTTACTATTTGTTCTACAAAGCTAAATGTTAAATTTTCAGTGTGAGTATTTATACCTTAAAAATTAGCAAATGTTACACATAGGGGCTTTATTTATTGTTTTGATTATTGTCTTCACTTAAGAAAAGGGTGGAGAAGACATTAAGAATGCAGATTAAACTTAAAAATTAATTTGTTTTGGAGAACCATTGTCAAAAATTTACCAGCACACACTGGTTAGTAAGATTAGTTGTGAAATGAGATGACTGGGAAGAACAGTGAGTGATAACTTCAAGAGAAATAAGGCAGTTAAGAGGAGGAAGGTAGGAAGTAAGGGGAATTTGGATTTGAAATGACTAAAGGAATTCAAAGTGCTTCGTGAGATATTGGAGTATAAATGATGTTTGAATTTCTGAAACCAAAATACATGAACTTGGGAAGAACATGTATGTTTACAGGTGACTGAAAGTTATAGCCATTCACTAAATAATGGAATCAGTGCTGATAAAAAAGAAAGCAATTAATTCCAATTGAAATTTTTTTCCCAGTTCCTAAGCCATCTAGTCAAAGAGGAGGAAAGGAAGTCAGCTTCACTGTGCCTTTTAACAAACAGAAATTGGCTTTTATATCACTGCTCCACCCAGCTTCTGCCTGAATGATCTGCATCTGTTCAGCACCATGTGGGAGCCTAGCAGATGCTGAGCAATCATTCCTGGAGATCTGTATGAGGAGTGACAACTAAAAGATTAATGTCATCCTTTTGAAAACACTGAGAAACACAGTTGCTCAGAGACCTCAGCCAGGCATTCTGGAAATAGCTGCTGCAGAAAGCCACCAAACACATTTCTGGGCTGAGGGGAATGTTTAAAAATATAATAATGTTGCAGAAAAAGTGTTTTTGAGCATTCTTCTTAGTACTATTCTTCCCCTTTACATTGATGAAACACAAGGGGAGCAAATGCTTCAGGGTGATTGAAGCATGAGGCACTTGCTGACCTATCCTGGCCACCTAGGCAGGTGGTACCTTGAGGGTTATGGAGGGTCAGATTCAATGATGCCCTGCATGAAGAAAAAGCTTTGTCATTGATAATTCAGTCTACCTTTGAGGACTTTCTGAAGGTTGTGGGTAGGTGTGACTAACCAAATTAATCACATACAAGACTAAATATATTATCCTTTCAATTTATAGAAAAATGACTAAGACTATTAGTTCACTGGTGCAGTGAGCTTTTTTTGTTGTTCAATAGGGAACTTCCTTCAACGAATGGAATTCAAAACCTTCTCTCAACTTAGTCTTAAGGAGTTGACTAGAATAGAGATCACATAAAGTGTCCAGTGACATAATCTGTAAATGAAAAACAATCAATAGTAAATAAACATTTATTAGGTACCTACTTTGTGCCAGGAACTCTACTGAACACTCGGCATACAAAGAAAGACATTAGGTAATCCTGTCTCTCAAGTTGCTTATAATGTAATGGGGGAAGACAACACATAAAAAGAAGCTGAAAGTAGGTGGAGGACCCAGCTCATGTCATGATGAAATCTTACAGCCAAGGTAAGAGACTATCTGAGGAGAAGTGAGTTTCAGAATTGATTTCATCTTACAGAATGATGAATTTCTGGTGCTCATAAAATTCAGGACAATGTCATCCAGCTGGAAAATGGGGAGGTGAATGCTCAAAGTATTCTGCTTAAATTATGGAAGATCTTAGAGGAGTGCTCCAATTCCTAACCACCACCCTCTCCCATTAAAGTGAGGGAGTGGCCACAGGAACAGGGGATGCTAAGGAGGTATGAGTTTCAGATTTGTGTTCATCTTCCAGAATGATGAATTTCTGGAGATCTTGAAATGTAACATGTTAGCCAGGTGGAAAATGAAGAAAGAAGCAAGAGGTAAGAGGCAAAAATAAATAAACAAACAAAAGAAAAAAAAAACAAGGCTCCAACTAAGATCTTCCTGTCTCCATGGCCAGCCCTCAATACAGTACATCACACTTTCTCTTTTGTAGGTTTATCTTTGTACAATGACATGCCCATATATGATGATATTTAATGGATGAGAAGTAGCCTGGCTTAATGGATAAAGAGCTGGTTTAAGAAGGAAGGAATAAAGAAATAAACAAACTTAGTATTTTTATTAAACAGTAACTGTGCAGAGCACTGTGCTAAGCTCTGGGGATATACAAATAAAAAAAAAATACGACAGTTCCTACTCTCAAAGAGTTTACCTTCTAAAGTGGACGACAACTCATGTATGAGGTTTCAGGTACAAGTGATATAGAAAAACCTTTTGGTGCTTTAAGTACAGAGACCTGAAAAGTAAAGTTTCTTCTTCAATGTCTCTCCAGTTGATAAAATCATATCAGTATGATAGTTAGGATGATGAACTATTTGATAGTTCCAAGGCCTTTGTTTGCAAGAACCTTCCTTTCTGAGTTTTTGAGTGATATAGCTATAGCACCAACAAGCAATTACTGGGTTGTATCTGTATAGGTGCTATTTCCCAGGATGATGGCTGAGGGTACCAGACATTTTCTCTTCTCAAGACACTTGGTTCAGAAACCTGGGCTCTATTCACCAGGGTCTAAGGGATAATTATAATCAAAGTGATCTTTGTGGTTTGACTTTCCTGGCACATGCTGCCTCCTACCCTCACTTGGAGTACCTTGTTGCTTCTGCCTTGCTTGCTTGCAACTCACAATTCATTGGTATTTGGTGAAGATGAATGATCACTTCTCTTCAGAAATGTTTCCCCCTACAATGACTTTGATTGTTTGGCTGAAAGCAGTCCAAGTGCTCAGAGTTAACCCATCAATAAAAATTTAAGTGCCTACTATGAAGACATGGTTTTATGTCCACACAAACTACCTGTGTGAGCCTGAAAAGTTCCCCAGGCAATTCTCTAAGGCAATAAGTTACAAAGGTAGAGGGAATTTCCTCACCAGGAAGTCTCTATTTCAGTGAAATCACAGATCTGGATTAAAAAAAATGTCAATGAAAAGTGATATTCGATGGAAGCTAGAATTTTAGGAAAATTTGAAACAATGCCAACTTTCCACTTCTTGAATTTCTTTAATTCTTTGTACAAGTATTTGTTTGTCTATCCATTCATTCATTTCTTTACTTGCTTACCTACAAAATGATGTGTATTCCATCCCCTAATAGAATATCAACTCCTTGGGGTGGCTAGGTGGTGAAGTGAGTAAAAATGCCAGCCCTGGAGTCCGGAGGACCCAGAACTATTCCGGCCTCAGATACTTAACATCCACACAAAAAAATGGCTGTGTAACCTTGGGCAAGTTACTTAACCCCAATTGCTTTAAAAATATATATCAACTCCTTGAATGCAAGAAGTGATTAATAGTTGTCTTTATATTCTCTCCAGTTAGGTAGTAGGACTTTAATCAATATTAATGAAATTGAATTTGGAACCTTTAATTCCTCCTAAACTTCCCATGAAATACATTAATTTATTTCTATTAACATTTTATCTTTCTGAAAATAGTACAAATGTCATGGTACTAAAAAAATTAGGAATTTTAGTTATCTGCATACTTAATAAATATTCAGATCAGATAAATCACTGATTACTATTATTTCTGGGTTTATGAGCATTAACAAACTCCTCATCCATTTGTTCTTTCAGTCAGGTTGGTCAATATTAGTCAGGTTGAATCGAATATTATTTCTGATTCTTCTTCCACTGATCTCTAACAGATTGTTCTTCCCCATACTTCCTATTTCCCATTCTTGACTTCCACACATAGATGTATCTTCTTAATAGAAGACACTTGTCTTTTCAATACTATACCCATACAATTTTTTCTATCCTATTTATTTAGAAGAGACATAAAGTCATACACAGAAATATATCTGTCATGAGTCTAATTTTCCCAAGGCTCAAATTTGCTTCCTTGAATTATCCTCTCTAGTTCACTTACCGAGATTATTTAAATTCCTTCCCAATTACTCTCCCTAGGACCAATCTCTACCCTTTTCAATTAATAATCTGTAAAGCTACCATAGAGGTAATCCTACAGCATGTCAATACTTTACTGAGGAAGTTGTAGTGGCTTCCTCTTGACTGTATAATAAAACACTAACTGTTCTAGCATTTAATGATTTTCACAATCTGTTTCCAGTCATTCCTGTTTCTGGGATGATAATAGTACTCTCTGTAACACAATCCATGGCCCATTCAAACTTCCAACTTCTTCATTCTGTACAAAATTGAATCTCCCACTTCCCCATTTTTGCCCAGGAAGCCTTCAATGCCTGGAATACCTCTTCCTCCATATCTCCATTACAACTCTCATTGACATTCATCTCACTTGCCACCTACATAAAAAAAAAAAAAATTTCCCTTATTCTCCCAGTAGTAATCATCCCTCCAAAAAACTCCATTTTTATTTATTTTATATATCATTTTAAAAGCATTTACCTTCAAATATGTTGTCTTCTCTTGTAGAATATAAACTCTGTTAGGCCTGGTGCTGCCTTACTTCTCTATTTGTATTACCAGTCCTAGCACAGTAGGTGACTAGCACATAATAGGCACAGGATGCTTGGTGATTTATGTCTGTTTAATTGGATCATTGCAGGTTCTTTTCTAGAAGACTTCTGGATCTTTCTGGGAAGTTCTAATGGTCTCTATTAAATAAAATCACATATTGAAAAACAAAATGTATTCTAGCACTATAGAATTTCTGAAATGCATGCTGCCATGTGATCTTGTACCACATGCCATTTAATATGAAATGATGAGAAATGTCTCAGATTTCAGATTTCAATGGATTCATAAGAAGGCTACTTGGAATCTTAGAGAATATGGAAATTTGTCAGGTTTAAAAATTTGAAGACAGAAAAAGATACATGTTCAATGATAAAGAAAAAGATCAGTTTTCTAAAGAGACTGATGCAGACGTATAGAGAATATCACCAAACATAGATTAAAATAAGTATATAAAAATGGAATTAAAGTTTAAATGAATATTGAATCAAAATGCATGACATTTTTATACATATAATATCAGGAATTTACCCAAAAAAGGTAGTAAATTTGATAATATACATATTCTTAGGTAAAGACTTTTATAATTTTGTGTTTTTGGAATATCAAGTTTAAAGTTTTCCTCTATGGTGATTGCTGCATAATTTTGCATGATAATTACAATGTTTCTTTTGGGCTTTTTCTCTGCTTTTGTCTAGCTCCTTTGCCTCGGTTGCTCTATTGTCTGTCTCTGGGCATCTCTTTCTCTCTCCCTCTCCCCCTTTCCCTGGCTGTTGATAATATTTTTTCTTCTGGATTTGTATATGATATACATGCAAGTGCTCAATTTTCTCCCTCTATTGGGAGGGGGGGGTGATGTGTGGATTCATTTCATTTGTTTTTACCTTTTATTTCTATTAATTTTGAGAAATTTGCTTTTAAGGTATCTAATTGTTTTTTTTTTGTTTTTGTTTTTGTTTTTAAAGCAATTGGGGTTAAGTAACTTGCTCAAGGTTACAAGGCTAGTCATTATTTATGCGTGGGTGCTCATTTTCTGAGGCCGGATCTGATCTCGGGTCATCCAAGATCTCGGGTCATCCAAACTCCGAGGCCGGCGCTCTTACTCACTGCGCCACCTAGCCGCCCCTCTAATAATTGTTTTTAAATCATGGTTTTTAGAAAGCTCAATAATTCTTAAATTCTTTCCTCTCGTATTATAGATAGTTAATCTTTAAATGAGTTTTCTATATGTTCTACTAATTTTTTGATCTTTTGATCTTGTTCAGAAATTTGTTATTTCCCATGGAATAACTGATTGCTATTGTACCATTATATTTTTCAAGATATCCACTACTTGTATTAGGTTATCCACCTTTTATCTAATTTATATTGTTTCCAAGTTCTTTATTTTCTTTCTTTATCCCTTGTTTCAGTACTTCACCTCTCCTATCCATTTCTTGGCAAATCTATTCTCCCCCTATTTCTATAAGTAATTATCTTAAATCTTAGTAATTAGCATACACTATTTCATTCTTCAAAGATCTTATTTTGTTATTTATTAATTTATATTACTTCTAACAGTAATGGCAGATTTGTTTTTACCGTCTTCTTCAAACTTAGTTTCTGAATGTAGACGTTGTATCAGGTCTAGGATCTACTTCCTCACAAACTCTTGAAAGATGTGATGAAGTCTAAATCATGTCTCTTACTGTAGAACTAGATTTTCACTCCATTTTAAAGAACTTATGCTCTTCATTTCTCCTCTTACAATAGCCCAGACCTTTCTATCCTGCCTTTGTTCTCAGTAAAGCAGCTAGTAAAATGTCTGGAATTATATCTTATTTCCTTCTACATTCCTGGTCTGATCTTTGAAATTTCTGTGTCTCCAGAGACAAGACCAGTCCCCACTGATTCCTTTAGTCACCTACAGCTTTAGTTGTATAGCAAACAGGTTGCATTAGTCTTAGTGTATTAGAGTATCTGGAAGGTCAAACCATATATTCAGTTATGTATGCTTCAAGTACGACTACCATGGGGGTTGTCTTCCAATATTCCTTAAAGCCTATGGCAGACATGTTTTCTTTTACTATTTTTGACCTTCAGATTAATCTCTTGATTGCCCCTGCCCCCAATACACATACACATACACTTCTTAGGCCCCTGACTAGTACTGACTTTTTGTCTTTGAAAGTCCCACCCCCATGTACTCCTTACAATTCATTTTGTTTCTTCTTCAATTCTCTCCCTATGTAAACAAACTATTTATCTTTTTCTCTCTGTGACTTAGCAACTTTCCAATCCTGAGTTGTGTGTGCTAATGTATTTCATTTCACACTTATCATCCTTGCAACCTTTTTCATTTAACTTAATTTTAGTCACTTGGTCTAATGAGTTCCTCTCATATATCAATCTCTGTCTTCCCCAGGCCAAATATATCTTTTACCTATAAGGCCTACATTTGCATAAACCCCAACCTTATATATCAATAGCAGTGTAATATTTCTCCTTATTGTTTTTATTTTTGTAATTTTTGTATCCAAATCACACTTCTGGTACCTATATTTGAAAAGTCACTTACCTTCCTTGGCTCTTACTTTCCTCACATGTTAAATAAAATTGTGGAGCTAGGTGATGACTGTTTTCCCTTAGACCTTTATATAAATAATGCAAAGAAACCTTAAAAATTTTTGCTTTGGCTAAGAATGATTTTGTGTATGTACATTCAGTGTGTTTGATAATCTATGAATTTGCGGGATTTTTCAAGCAAAATAGTGAAAGATTTCTTTCAAGTTCATGTAGAAGGGCTAGGAAACTAACTTCCCCATAATGCTCTTTTCATAAATCCTTCATGGCCTATAATCCATCTTGATGCTATACAGCAAAACTTTTATCTTCATAACCTATTTGATTAGAATTCCTTTCTCTATTTACTATTTTTACAAAATATCTATCTCCATTCTTCAGTGGCCCTTTCCTCATAGATACACACCTATCACAGTATTTCTCAAGCCAAGGAAATATTCAAATACTCTGAATTTGTGTTTTAAATAAGCAAGAGCTTTTGTTGGGATACAAGTATTAAAATGGTTGAAAAAATAAATTAAAGAGGCAAAATCACAATCCCGATAAAGGAGATCAAAGGGAGAGAAGTGTTTCAAGATTTCCCATTGCTTCAATTCTTGAGAGGTAACTTGTGTTAACCAATAAATCACAGCATATGGCTAAGGAAAATTA
The DNA here is from genome assembly GCA_011680675.1 of Gymnobelideus leadbeateri. Classification (NCBI taxonomy): domain Eukaryota; kingdom Metazoa; phylum Chordata; class Mammalia; order Diprotodontia; family Petauridae; genus Gymnobelideus; species Gymnobelideus leadbeateri. The sequence goes on from WOXC01007541.1 coordinate 730,186, forward strand.
AAGATCATCATCAATCTGGAAAGTGTACTTTTTGTTGGCACTTGCTTCCAATGTGATCTCATTTCTTTCTTAAGTAAAATAATTTTCCTATAAAGAAGGGAGTTCCTGAGGTATCAAGAACAGAAATTTGTAATCAGTCACTCTAATCAAGCTTCAGAATCCCCACTGCTGTCTAATCTGTCAGAGAATTACAGCATCATTCAATGCATATTCAGGTGTGCCAGTAAAGTGACTGGTAAAAGCAGAAAGCTTAAACTGATATAAAACTAAGGTTGCTTCGTGATAATAATAATCAATTTCATTACTTCTAAAATAGTCAAGGATGATATTTGCCATAGTGTTTCACATTTATTCTTTTTAAATATTTTTGTAGGGGTGGCTAGGTGGCCCAGTTTTGGGCAGCTAGGTGGCGTAGTGAATAGAGCACCAGCCCTGGAGTCAGGAGTACCTGAGTTCAAATCCAGCCTCAGACACAACACAAAAACCTAGCCGTGTGATCTTAGGCAAGCCCCCACAGTCCTCCAAAAAGCAAAAATAAAATAAAATAATATATATTGTGTCATCCATCTTATATTCAGTTAATATTCCTAAGCATATCAACAGATTTATCAATTTCTCAAAAAGATGAGACCATCAACCTTTCTCTATATGATGTACCTTCTCTTTCTTCCCCTGGTAGAATGAAAGATTCCCCCACAAAAATCATACTCTCATGACTTATCATGGTTTGAAGATGACCCTGTACTCTGAGAGATTATGTCAAATTAGTATGAATTCTGACAGATAACAAAAGCTAGAGAAAATTTGAATTATTATTTGAATTACATTTGAATTATCCTGACAACTGGTTGTATGCTGAAATACGTCGTTCTAAGAAGTTATGACAATAAGGTTGTTCATTTTGTAATCTTTTTCACGGATTGTTTTGGCAAAAATCATCACTCAGTCACCAATTTCTATTATTATGATAGAATAGTAGCGGAAGGACAAAACTATACCACAAATGATAGAGTTCTCAAGGCTTTTAAGTCATTAATTTGACTGTTTTTATTTTTAATGTGTGGTCTTTGATAAGAAATGAATTTCAAATGCCACATTTATCCTAAATAATCATGTCTACATAATGCCTCTCTGATCCTCAGGTCCTTTGTGCTTCAACACCCCCCCCCAAAAAAAAAAGAAAATTTCCATGAGGTAAGATGCTCTTTCATTTTTTTTGGGGGGGGGGGTGTCTGTGATACCTAGTTCAGTTTGGTACATATCAGGTACTCAATAAATGATTTTGAATTGAATTATATTGAATGAGTTGACAAACTTCTGCAGAAATTTCAATTCTTATTTCAAATGGAATTAAGATATAAAAATAATTATAAATAAATTAAAGGGTAGCCCATAATTTCACTTCTCTAAGGTGAATAAAAGAATTGGAGAAGTTAGTATGATGTTTGCAAAATGGAAAAAAAAAATAATTTTCTCAACAAAAAAGGACAATGATCAGGAATTTATATAAATGTTGTTTACCAGCTTTTGTTGCAAAAGATTGAGAGTGAAAAATTATATAAATACTTTGTTAAGGATTACTATTAAATCAATACATACTTTAAAACTCTCAAAAGAATGGTAAAAACTTATATTAAAAGCATGGTAATGGAACAAGAAGTTCCATTACGAGAAGTTCCATTACAAGAAGAATGATTCTAAAGGAATATTTATTTTAGATCCAAATCAAATGTTTTGAACTGAATAACAATCAAATGAAACAGAAAGTACAATTGATTCTGTGTTAGCAGACATGAATGAAAACCAGCTATTTATCTTTTAAAAACCATTTATATAATCTCTACATTTAAAACTCAGTCTTATGTTTTTGTATTAATTTATTATATGTTGGAAATTAATAAGATTTTAAAAGTGCTTTCCCTTGCAAACACATTTTCATATTTAGTTTCCCTTTTTATCATAACTACATTGGTTTTGTTCACTCAGAAAAATTTAATGATTTATAGTTTAAATTGCCTTATTTGTTTGATATAATCATCTATAACCCTTTGTAACTTAATTTTTCCCCCTTTAATTAGAGCTGTGAGAGGTACTTTGTTATATTCTCCTATTTTGCTCTCTCTGTCTCTGACTTTTTATCTCTATCTCTCAGTCTCTGTCTCCATCTTTCTTTATGAAGGTACTTTTTAGGTGACATATTTATTGGGAAATTACTGAAGCATATAAAGAAAGATGCTTCTTTAAACCTATTTTCTGCTGAACTGCTGCCTAGATTTCCCAATATTTCTTTCCTTTCCTTAGTAGTTTATGTACTTAAGCACATCCACTAGGATACCATGAGAGCTTTGTCCCATTTCTTGGTCATTTACGTTGTTCTACTGAGCTATTTTATACATATTTAAAAATTGTTATCAAAGAGTTTATGTAACTATTGCTTAGTAAAGTTTAAGTTCTGATAATTTTATTGCATATTCGTTATTACATAATCCCTTTGAAACCCCTTTTATTTTTCTAAAGAAATTTTGTTACTATTCACTCTAGTGCTATAGAGTTTGATAATTTGACTTGGGGACAAAAAGCAACCTATAAATTGAAATAATATCCTAATGTTTTTCTGTCTATATGTGTAACCATGAACAATGACTATACTTATAATCATTTTCTTTCCTTTTATTTTTTAAATTCAAATATTCAAATTTACTCTTCCAAATGCCCTGTCATTTCTCTTTCCCTCATTAAACATTGAGAAAAGAAGAAATCCATACAATGTAGTATATAGATATACACATGTATTATACTGTATTGTATCCAACTATATTAATAAAGCAAAACAAATTCCCACATCAGCCATGTCCAAAAAAAAAAAAAAAACGCACTTCAAACTGTACTGGGTTCATCTGGTATCTCTCTGGTGCATGTTTCATCGTGAGTTTGTTGAAACACTCAGTAACTGATCAATGCAATGACCAACTGCAATTCCAGAGCTTGTCATTATAATATTGTTGTTATCATATAAATTTTTCTGGTTTTGTTCCTTCACTTTGCATCAGCTCATCAGCTTCTTTAGAAACACCGTTTCCCATATATTTTAATTATTTTATTTATTTTTCATTTTCAACAATCACTTGCATAAGTTTTAAATTTTCTCCCTATTCCTCCATACTTCCCCAAGATGGCTTGCAATCTGATATGGGCTCTAAACATATATTCCTACAAAATGCATTTTCACATTAGTTATGTTGTATAGAAGAATTAGAATGAATTGGAAAAAACATGAGGGAAAAACAACAAATAAAATAAAACAAAAAAAGAAAATAGTCTGCTTCATTCTGCATTTTGACTCCATAGTTCTCTCTCTGGATGTGACTGGTATTTTCCATCATGTGTTCTTTCAAATTGTTTTAGGTTCCTGCATTTGTGAGAAGGGCTAAGTCTATCAAAATCAGTCCTCACACACAGTGGCTGTTACTGTGTACAATTTTGACCTGGTTCTGTTCCCCTCACTCAGCATCAGTTTATGCAACTCTTTCCAGGTTTCTTTGAAGTCTGTCTGTTCATCAAAATTTATAGCATAATAATATTACATTATATTCACATACCACAACTTGTTTAGTCACTCCACATTTGATAAGCATCCTCTCCATTTACAGTTCTTGGCTACCACAAAGAGAACTACTATATATTTTTTTGTACATGTGGGTGCTTTTCCTATTTTTGTGATCTCTTTGGGATACAACCCTACAAGTGGTATTGCTGGGTAAAAGGGTATGCTCAATTTTATAGCTCTTTGGGCAGAGTTCCAAATTGCTCTCCAGAATGTTTGGATTAGCCCACAGCTCCACCAGCAATGAATTAGTGTTCCAATGTTCTCATATCCTATCCAACATTTATCCTTTTTTTTTTCTGTTTTGTCACGTTAGCCAATCTGATAAGTTTAATGTAGTACCTCAGAGTTGTTTTGATTTGAATCCTTCTAATCAATAGTGATTTAGAGCATTTTTACATATGACTATAGATAGCTATAATTTCTTCCTCTGAGAACTGCATGCTCATATCCTTTGACCATTTACCAATTGGGGAATTAATTGTCTTCTTTGTAAATTTGACTCGGTTCCCTCTGTATTTTTGAGATGTGACTTTTATCAGAGACATTGGTTGTAACATTCTCTCCCAGTTTTCTGCTTCCCTCCTAATCTTGGTTGCATTGGCTCTGTGGAAAAACTTTTCAATTTAATGTAATCAAAATTATCCATTTTGCCTTTCATAATGCTCTCTATCTCTCATTTGGTCATAAATTCCTTTATTCTACATAAATTTGACAGATGAACTATTATTTGCTCATCTAATTTTTTATAGTATCAGTCATTATACCTAGGTTGTGTACCCATTTGGACTTTGTTCTGGTATAAAGTGTCAGATATCAGTCTTCCTTTAATTTTCTAAAGAATAACATGTAGCTAAGTTGTATGAATACTATAGGAATCCTCATAGGTTTTCGCTCAGATATATTATGCTTGTTATAGTTCTTTTGAATGGTATTTCATGAAACAAAGAGTGACAGTCAATAGAGTTCTGCACATAGGGCCAGGAAAGCATGAGTTTAAAACAATCCTTAAATTCTTACTGACCTCATGAACTCTGGCAAGCCACTACACTGCTGTCTGCTTCAATGTCCTCATCTGGAAAATGGGAATAATAATAGCATATAAGTTCCAAGGTTGACATGAAGATAAAATGATATAATATTTGTAGCATTATATACATGGCAAGTATTGTCATGGTATTTATCTGTTATTTCCTCCATGAATATTGGTACTATTGTGTAGAAATTATGACTATTTTGATGGATATATTTTGGAGCACACTACTTGACTAAAGTTATTTGCTTATTTTATTTTTTCCTTGATTCCTATTTTATTCATTTGCTCATAACATTCATTAAAAAAATGACTTCCAAAGTCTTTCCTCCTGTCTTTCTTCTCCTTTATCCATTGAAAATAAATATTATAAAGAAAATGAACCTATTTTTTAAAGTTAAAACCAGTTTTATGACAAGAGAAATAAACATACTTGTGGAACCCAAAGGGTTACTAGACTTTTCTTTAATTAATTAGTTGACTGATTGGTTAATTAACTAATTAATTTTTTATGTTCATTTCCACAAGGTTTCGAGTTCTGAATTTTCTCTTCATCTCTCCCCTCCCTCCACCCTAAGATGAAATGCATTCAGACTGGCCCTTCCCCTAGTCTGCCCTTCCTTCTTTCATGGCTCCCTTATCTCTTTCACCCTTATTTTCTTATAGGGTAAGAGAGATTTCTCTGCTCCATTACCTGTATATATTATTTCCAAGTTGCATGTAAAAACACTTTTTTTACATTTTTTAAACTTTGAGTTACAAATTCTCTCCCTTCTTCCCTCCTCAACCACCCTCATTGAGAAGGCAAACAATTCAATATAGGTTATACATGTGCAGTTATTCAAAATATTTCCATAATAGTCATGTTGTGAAAGACTAACTAAAATCCCTCCATCCTATCCTGAACTTCACTTATTCTATTTTTTTCTTTTGACGTTGTCCCTTTTCAAAAAAGTCTTTGCTTCTGAATATCCCTCCCCCAATCTGCCCCCCTTTGTATCATCCTCCCCTTATCTCCTTCCCCCCTTACTTTTATTTGAGGGGGGAAGGCAGGGCAACTGAAGTTAAGTGACTTGCCCAAGGTCACACAGCTAGTTAGGTTTCAATTGCCTGAGGTCACATTTCAACTCGTCCTCCTGACTTCAGTACTGGTGCTCTATTCACTAAATTACCTAGTTGCCCCTCAATAAAACCACAATAAAGTTTAGATACTTTTCCTTATAGTTGTAAATATATACATACACTTTCCCATGCTCCCAGAAGGTTACAATAAAATTTAGATATGTTTCTCCATAGCTGTAGGTATATACATACACATATACATACATACATACATACATACATATATAAACATATACATTCCCAAAATACATCCCCCTTAGTTTTCTGTATTGTAAGGTACCCAAATGAATATGTATCTTATTTTCTCCTTAAGCCAAATTCAATGAGTTTCACTCATTCCCTTTCACATCCTCCTTCTTTTCCTCCATTGTGAAAACTTTTTCTTCCCTCTTTTATATGAGATTATTTACCCCATTCTATCTCTCCCTTTCTCCTACCAATATATTCCCCTCTCACCCCTAGATTGTATCTTCTAGATATCACTCATTTATATTCAATGCATCCTGTGTCATCTATGTACGTATGTATATATGAATGTATGTATATGTATGTATGTATATGTATGTATGTATCTATCTATCTACCAATCTATCTATATCTTCCAAATACCTTAATATTGAGGAGGGCCTCATGAGCTACAAATATCATCTTTCCATGTAGGAATGTAAATAGTTCAATTTTAATAAATTCCTTTTTTCTCTTTCCTGTCTGCATGTCCATGCTTTTCTTGAGTCTTGTATTAGAAAATCAAATTTTCTAATACAGCTCTAGTCTTTTCATCAAGGATGCTTGAAAATCCTCTATTTCATTGAATATCCATTCCCCCTCCCCACCCAGAAGAATTATGCTCACTTTTGCAGTTAGGTGATTCTTGGTTTTAATCCTAGATTCTCTGAACTCCAGAATATCATATTTCAAGCCCTTCAATCCCTTAATGTAGAAGTTGCTAGGTTTTGTGTTATCGGAATTGCATTTACATGACACTCATATTGTTTCTTTCTGACTGCTTGCAATATTTTTTCCTTGACCTGGGAACTATGTAATTTGACTACAATAACCCTAGGAGTTTTGCTTTTCTTAACTCTTTCAAGAGGTGATCAGTGGATTCTTACAATTTCTGTTTGACCTTCTGGTTCTAGAATATCAGGGCAGATATCCTTGATAATATCTTGAAAGATGAAGTCTAAGCTGATTTTTTAAACAAATGCTTTATTAACTTCTGGTTTACATCATTCATTGCCACCATGTTTTGAGTTACAAATTTTCCCCATTTTTCCCTACCCACCACCCCAGATAGCAGTCCCACTAGATATCACCTCATCCAATCTGCTCTCTCCCATATCTTTTCCCATACCCCTTTTGAATTTGCCATTAGGGCAAGGTGAATCTTTGAGTTCCAATGCCTGAACATCTTATCTCCCAATTAAATGCAAAAGAGTATTAATAAGAGTATTTATATACATTTGAAACATTTAATTTTAAGACTTTGGATTTCAGATCCATTCACTTCCTCACTTTTCACCCACTCCCTCTGGGAAGATAAGCAATTCAGTATGTGTTGTATGCATTTTTCTGTTTAATTTGTTTCCTTTGCCTTGGCATGTTGCCACTTAATTACTTGACTTTTGGTCTTTTTGCCACAGTAGGGCTCTGGCGCCAGACAGGGGAATTTTCATACCAAACGTGTGGGGGGACAACTTCCATTTCTGACAAGCTGGAAACCCACCCATGACCTCCACCCTAGATCACAATCCAGATCCAGGGAGGTTAAAGCAAGAGTGATTACCCCCCAAGACTGATCGCTGGATCTCCCTAAACTTCACAGACCAGGAGCTGGAGCTGCCTCTGAAAACTACAAAATGACGTGTCTCCTCAATGGCTTCTAGCCCCCAGGGGAGGAAGCCGACGCATTCCCCAAATACTGGTCCCAAAGTCCATAGGGCACTAACCTCTCACTTTGTCCTAGTCATGTCTATGTTGATAATTCTGGAATAACCACAGCTGATGGTGTTCTGGGGTCCCTCCAGTCAGCTGCTGGCCTGGTCGCCCTGGGGCTAAAACCGAGACTCAGGCAGACCTGTGCTAGGCTCCCTGAGCACTGCCAGTAGGCTTGCTATTTTGAGTGGGAAGAAGGGAAAAGATGGGGAGAAAAAATGTAACTCAAAATCTTGTGGAAATGAATGTTGAAAACTAAAAATAAATAAATTAATTAATCAAATGTTTAAAACACAATTATGGCCACTTATACCATCCCGAGTCTCCTTTTCTTCATTGTAGATATCACCATTTACTTTAAATAGTCTTCATGTGACATAAACTCAAGGTCTATAGTTTCACCATCTTAGAAATTGTTATTTTTATTCTTTAGCTAAATTTAATACTCTCCATGTCATCTAACTGGGGCAAAGGGCAGAGTAATCATTCTAATTCAGCTCATGATCCAATTGTCCATTTACTTGTTTTTGTTAATTCACAGTTTCTATGACAAGAAAACTCAAAGATAATTCTCAGCAGAGAGCTCATTAGTCTTTCCTTTTCTATCTTGTATTTATGGAGTTAGTTTTTTTTTTTAATCCAGATGTAAGCTACCTTTATCCCTATAGAAATCCATTCCCTTCAAATAGTTTCAGATACCCTAAATTCTCAAGATAGTTTTAGATGCCTTCCTTGTAGTCCAATATGTTAACTATGCTCACCCCACCCTCCAGAGTCAAAGCATTTGGATTTTTTGTCTGAGTTAAATTAGTCTATTTTGTCACTCATCTCTTTGAGGCCAAGCAACCTCCAGTCCAGTAAGTAGTCTCATCAAGCAAGTAAGAGATTTCTTGATCTAGTCTGAACTGAAAAAAGAAACACCTGCTAGCTGTCCTTTCAGGATGCTAGTCATCATTTTCTTGATAAGGATATTAATCCAGATAGAGTGATTCTGCTAAAGGTATGGGGCAGTTAGATTACCCAGTGAGTGAACACTGAACTGGAATGATAAAAATCAAATTTGTCTTTAGACATTCACTAGTTATTTGACCTTGAGAAAGTTACTTAACCTCAATATGTATCAGTTTTCTTATCTACAAAATGGGCTACTAATAATATCTGTCTCCTAGGACATTATGAAGATAAAATGAGATAATAATCATAAAATCCTCTGCAAACGTTAAAGTGCTATATCAATGCTAAGTAATAGTAGTAGAGTTAGAGTTATCATGTTTATAGTTGAGTAAAACAGATCTCATCATGAGAAAAGAAGAAAGAGGGAAAGATAGGCAGATAGAAACAAGAGACATACGGTGACACAGAGAGATTTATAACTGAAGTTGGAGGGTCCTGGACCAGAAATGTGGAGGTGACCTAGATTTTAATCCTATACAAAACATAGCAATTAATTATAAAAAAAAATGTGTCCATTTAGTGGCACTGAGATTAAAGGGTGGTGTTCATGATTCATAAAGCCCCTGATAAATTAAATATGCCTTAAATTCAGCGATGGAAAACTTAGCCTTCATTGTTGCAATTCACCAGGGGGGAATAGTCACAGCTTGCTAACCTGCATGCATATTTAGCTTAGGGAAATTTAAATGATAAACAATTAATTAAAAAAAAAACAATGAATTGGAAGTCAAACAATACAATAATTTAATAAGCAAAGCACTCTGGGCAACTATTATAATTATTCAGATACAATCACAAATGATTTGCTGTACTCTGTCTAGGGTGTGGGCCAGAATGGAAGGGCCCAGGTCTGTGTATGAGAAATACTAGCTTCCTTAAAAACATTATACTAATAAACCATGATTTTTTTTCTCCAGAGTTCACAGCTGCTTTAAGTCACTGGGAAACTTTCCCATCTTTACAATTAAATGTAGTCTCTACTCTTCAAATAGTTTACAGTTTAATGAAGGAAAAAATGCCTGGTATCACATGTATAAACAAAATAGCAGATGGATTAAATGTATAGGATAATCTATCATAATACTAATGTTTTTGATATTTTATTTTTTGTTTTAATTAATTTGTTTTACTTTTAGATTACAAGATTCAATTCCACAATTCTTTGAGTTTCAAATTTTCTCTTCCTACCTCCCCTCCCCCCATGACAGCATACAAGCAAGTACAAAATCTGCTAATACTTTCACATTAGAGATTAGTCAGGGTATAAAGATGGATTGTATCAGATGGAATGAAAAATGGCAAAGAGGAAATGAAAGCAAACAAGAAAAAGGAAAAGAGCAGGTATTTTGCTTCAAGCTGGATTCAAACTCTATTCCTTCTAGTTCTTTCTCTGGACATAGACATCTCTCTCCATTATGAGTCTTTTGGGATTGATCTATATCACTGCATTGCTGAGAAGAGTCCAGTCTACCAAAGTTGGTCATCACACATATGTTGTGTCTGTAACTGTATACAAATTTCTCCTCGTTCTACTCTTCTCACTCAGCATCAATTCCTATAATCCTCTCCAGGTAAATATGAAGTCCATCTGTTCCTCATTTCTTATAGGACAATAGTATTCCATTACATTAATATACAACAACTTGTTAGGCCATTCCCCACTTGATGGGTACCCCGTTAATTTCCAATGATTTGTCACCACAAAAAAGAGCTGCTGCAAACATTTTTGTACATATGGATCTTCCTCCCACTTCTATGAAAGCTTTGGGATATAAGCCTAGAAGTGGTATTGCTGAGTCATAGGTTATGAAATTACTTATAGCCCTTTGGGCACAATTCCAGATTACTCTCCAGAAAGGTTTGATCAGTTCACAACTCTACCAGCAATGCATTAGTACGACAATTTGCCCACATCCTCTCCAGGATTTGTCATTTTCCTTTTTTATCATCTTAGCCAATCTGACTGTTGAGATGTGGTACCAAAGAATTGTTTTGATTTGCATTTCTCTAATCAATAGTGATTTAGGGCATTTCTTCATAAGCTTATCTACCTATCTATCTATCTATCTATCTATCTATCTATCTATCTATCTACCTACCTACCTATATCTTTAATTTCTTTCTCTAAAAACTTCCTTACATAACCTTTGACCATTTATCAACTATGGAATGACTTGTATTCTTATATATTTCACTCAATACTCTGTATATTTTAGAAATGAGTCCTTTTTGGGGGGCAGAGCCAAGATAGCAGAAAGGAAGCAGTAACCGCACTGAGCTCCTTGGTCGCTAAGTCTCAAAGGGTGAATCTGAGTGGATTCCGGAGTTATGGAGCCCACTGGAAGACAGACCAGGGCAGAATACAGCCCGGGAGGCTGCCCAGTGTAGCCAGACAGGTCATGTGCAGAGTGTGTGGGGTCTGCACAGCTCAGACCTAAGAGGAGACAAGCAGACTACACCAGGGGGAGAAAAAGCCCCAGCCTGCAGTCTTACCAAGGATGAATTGCAGTCATCTCACAGAGGGGAATGATCACTGGAGTCAGGTAGGAGAGTCGGGCCCCCAGTGGAGAGAGTGGCTTCTCCAGCTGCTTTCAGCCCCCAACCTGGAAGGTTAGAAACTGCCTGCCTGTATAATACAGGGGCTGGAATGGCAAAGTAAATTCTAGCTGCTCTGATCCTCCCATCCCTCCTTCATGAAGCAGAAAACCCAAAGATAAGTCTCCCACCCAGACTGAAATCCCAAGTTAATGGAAATAGCCTCGGGCTTGAGAGTCTCCAAGAAGGGGTGTAACTGAGTCAGCCAAGAGTCTGAAGAGAAGAGAGGGTGGGGTCCCAACAAGCCCCACCTCACCTCTCCAACAAAAGCCTACTTATAGCCCAGGGGTATAGAGGCAGAAATCTGAAGTGGTCAGACTCACCCCCACCTGCACATCTACATTCCTCACTGATTTCCCTGACTTAGCCATAAACTAGCCACCCAGAGGAATTCAAAGTCAAGGATCAGGCCCTAAACTCATAGCCTGAGAAACTAAGAAACAGGAAGTCAAAATGGGAAGGAAGGAAGCTGAAAAGGAGAAGGGGAAGGCAAGAGAGTCTATTCGAGCCTATTATGTAGGGGAAGAACAACTAAATACAAAGGACAATATAGACTCTCTACCCACACCTGAGACCACAGAAGGAAACATGATCTGGTCTCAAGCCCAAAAAGCATTCCTGGAGGAGGATAAGAAAACTTTTAAGACCAAATCAGGGAAGCAGTGACCAATTTGGAAAAAAAGTCTCAGTGAAGAAAACAAATCCTTAAAAAGTAAAATTAGTGAAGTAATTGGAGAAAATACCTCCCTTAAAAAGGAACTTCAAAAACTAACTGAAGACCATAATTTGCTAAAAATTAGATACAATCAAACTGAAACTCAGAACTCTATGATGCAGCAGGAGTCAATCAAGAAAAACAAAACAAAACAAAACGATCAAAAAATTGGAAGAAAATGTAAAATATCTCACTGGAAAAATAACTGACCTAGAGAAGAGATCCAGGAGAGACAACTTAAGAATTATTGGTCTACCAGAAAGCCATGATGAAAAAAGCAGCCTAGACAACATCTTCCAAGAGATTGTCAAAGAAACTGTCCTGAGGTCCTGGAATCAGAAGATAAAATAGCTATCGATAGAATTCACCGGACTCCTCCTGAAAGAGATCCCAAACTGAAAACTCCAAGAAATATAGTAGCCAAATTCCAGAATTACAATATTAAAGACAAAATTCAAGCAGCCAAAAACAAACAATTCAAATATCAAGGAACTACAGTTAGGATCACACAGGACCTAGCAGCTTCAACATTAAAAGAGCAGAGGGACAGGAATTTGATATTTCATAGGGCAAGAGAGCTAGGACTACAACCAAGGATTAACTACCCGGCAAAACTGAGCATAATCTTTCAGACAAGGAGATGGACATTTAACAAAATAAGAGAATTCCAGAATTTCCTGATGAAAAAGCCAGAGCTCAATGGAAAATTTGATCTCCAATTACAGACTCCAGAAAGATATAAAAAGGTAAACAGGGGAAACACAGACTCACACATGCATAAGTGCACACACCCACACCCACAAATACACACTCATTACTTGGGATGCAACAAGAGCAAAATGTTCACATCCCTATATGTGGAGCTGATAACTGTCAATATTCGAAATTTTCATGATCATCATGACCTTCTAAAGGGTTATACTTAGATAGAGGGTGTGGGTATGAATGCACTAACATAAAGTCTAAAAAAAAGACTATTAAGGGGATCAAAGAGACTGTAGTGGGAAAAAGGAAAGGATGTGCTAGGAAAAGGTAAAATATGCCATCTGAAGAGGCATCAAAACACACTATAGAAGAAGGGAAAGAAAGAGGGAGAAGAACATCATTTAAACATTATTCTCACTGGTTCTGGTCCAAAGAGGGATCAAATTAATCAGTGAAGTTTAAGATTCTAATGTGAATAGACACATAAATTCATTAAATAGAGGAAAAGGAGGGAGGTTGAGGAACACTGTTTGAAATTTACTCTCATTGGTTTGGAATCAAACAGGGAGTAATTTATTCTGATAAGTATAAAATTTTATTGTGTTCTATAGATAGTGGAAGGGTTAAGGGGGGGTGAAAAGGAGGAGACTAAAGGGGGGATTAGAAGGGAGGGAAACAGTAGTAAGGGGAGAGGGTAGGTTAAGAAAGGGGGTCACTGGGTGGGAACACTAAGGGAGGGGGCAGTCAAAAGGGAAAACTTCAAGGATGGGAAGGGAGAAGGAAGAAACAAAAACACAAACGGGGGGGGGGGAATAGGATGGAGGGGAAGAGACAGATAGTCATCATTACTGTGAATGTGAATGGGATGAACTTTCCCATAAAACAGAGGTGGAGAGCAGAATGGATTAAAAACCATAATCCTACAACATGCTGTCTACAAGAAACACATTTGAAACAAAGGGATACCCATAGGGTAAAGGTAAAAGGTTGGAGTAAAAGTTATTATGCCTCAGCTAAAGTAAAAAAAAAGCAGGGGTAGGAATACTTATCTCAGATAAGCAAAAGCAAAAATAGATCTAATTAAAAGAGATAAGGAAGGAAACTATATCCTACTAAAAGGCACCATCGAGAATGAAGCAATATCACTACTTAATATATATGCACCAAGTGGTATAGCATCCAAATTCCCAGAGAAGTTAAAGTATTTAGAGGAAGAAATAGATAGCAAAACAATACTAGTGGGGGACCTTAATCTCCCCCTCTCTGAACTTCATAAATCTAACCTCAAAATAAACAAGAAAGAAGTTAAGGAGGTGAATAGAATCTTAGAGAGACTAGATACAATGGATCTCTGGAGAAAACTGAATGGGAATAAAAAGGAATTTACTTTCTTCTCAGCAGTGCATGGTACATACTCAAAAATAGACCATGTCCTAGGGCATAAAAACAGCTAGAAAAAGAACAAATTGAAAATCCCCAATTTAGTACTAAATTCGAAATATTGAAAACCAAAGAAGAGATTAATAAAATTGAAATTAAGAAAATTATTTAATTAATAAATAAAACTAAGGGCTGGTTTTATGAAAAATATCAACAAAATTGATAGCTCCTTAGTCAATATGATAAAAAAAAAGAAAGAAGAAAACAAAATTATGAGTATCAAAAATAAAAAGGGTGAATCTACCTCTAATGAAGAGGATATTAAAAAAATAATGAGTAATTATTTTTCCCAATTGTATGCATATAAATATGACAATCTTAGGGAAATGGATGAATATTTACAAAATGACAAGTTGCTCATATTAACTGAAGAGGAAGTGAATTACCTAAATAATCCCTTATCAGAAAATGAAATCAAACAAGCCTTCAATGAACTCCCTAGGAAAAAATCTCCAGGACCAGATGGGTTCACTAGTGAATTCTATCAAACATTTAAATAACAATTTATTCCAGTACTCTACAAACTATTTGGGAAAATTACTGAAGAAGGGGTCCTACCAAATTCTTTCTATGACACAAATATGATACTGATTCCTAAATCAGGAAGAGATAAGACAGAGAAAGAAAATCATAGACCAATTTCCCTCATGAATTTAGACGCAAAAATTCTAAATAAAATATTAGCCAAAAGACTCCAACAACTTATCACAAAAATAATACACTTTGATCAGGTAGGATTCATTCCAGGAATGCAAGGATGTTTTAATATTAGGAAAACCAACAGTATAATTGAGCATATCAACAATAAAACTAGCAGAAACCACATGATCATCTCAATAGATGCAGAAAAGGCTTTTGACAAAGTACAACATCCATTCCTATTAAAAACATTAGAAAGTATAGGAATAAATGGAGCCTTCCTTAAAATAGTTGATAGCATCTATTTAAAACCATTACCAAGTATTATATGCAATGGGGTAAACCAGAAGCCTTTCCAATAAGATCAGGAGTGAAACAAGGGTGTCCACTAACACCCCTCTTATTCAATCTGGTACTAGAACCACTAGCAGTAGCAATTAGAGAAGAAAAAGAAATCAAAGGAATCAAATTAGGAAAAGAAGTGACCAAGCTATCACTCTTTGCAAATGATATGATGATATACTTAGAGAAACCTAGAAAATCAAGTAAAAACTACTTGAGACAATAGAAAAATCTGACAAAGTTGCAGTATATAAAATAAACCCACATAAATCCTCAGCATTCCTGTACATCTCTAATGAAACTCAACAACAAGAGATAGAAAGAGAAATCCCTTTTAAAGTCAGAGGCAGAGCCAAGATGGCGGAGTAGAAACAGCTCTTCCAAGCCTCTCTGCCGCCAGATTCCCCCCAAACTATGTAAAAGGGGACTCTGAACAACTTCTGGAGCCTCAGCACCCACAGAACGACACAGAGAAGCTAACCTCCCGCTGAGGACAGCCCAGCAGCCCTGCAGGAAGGACCAGCGAAGAGGTCTGGGACCTGGCAGCGCGCAGAGCACAGGAGCCGGGCAGAGCCCAGGTCCGAGTGAGCCGAGGTTTTAGCCCCAGGGCGGCAGGGCCAGCAACCAGCTGGAGGAACCCCAGAACACCAGGAGCTGTGGCGACTCCAGACTTATCAAAATAGACGTGCCTAGGACAAAGTAAGAGGTTAGTGTCCTATGGACTTTGGGACCTGTATTTGGGGAATGCGTCAGCTCCCTCCCCTGGGGGCTAGAAGCTGCTGAGGAGACACGCCATTTTGTAGTTTTCAGAGGCAGCTCCGGCTCCCAGCCTAGAAATCGTGGGGAGATCCAGAGATCAGTCTTGGGGGGTAATTGCTCTTGCTTTACCCTCCCTGGATCTGGATTGTGATCTAGGGTGGAAATTGTGGGGGGGTTTACAACTTTCCAGAAACAGAAGTTGCCCCCCACACGTTCGGGAGGAAAATTCCTCTAGCTGGCCTTAAAGCCATAGTGTGGCAACAATCCCAAAAGTCAAGTAATTAAGTGGCAACATGCCAAGGCAAAGGAAACAGAAAAATGCAACCCTAGACTCCTATTTTGGGGGCGTAGAGCAGGAAAAGGACTGTGAGGTCAGAAGTCCTGCTCCAAAAGCCCCAGGGGAAACATGAGCAGGTTGCAGGCCATAGAGGACTTTAAGAAGGACTTTAAAAACCAAATAAGAGAAGTGGAGGAAAGATTGGGAAGAGAAATGAGAAGGATGCAGGAAAAGTATGAAATGAGGGTCAACAGCCTGACTGAGGAAAACAACACCTTAAAAAATAGACTAACTCAAATGGCAAAGGAGGCCCAAAAGGGCAATGAGGAGAAGAATGCCTTAAAAAGTCGAATTTGCCAGATGGAAAAAGAATCTCAAAAGTTCACTGAGGAGATTCATTCCTTCAGAGTTAGACTGGAGCAAATGGAAGTTAGTGACTTTATGAGAAATCAAGATGCTGTTAAGCAGATCCAAACAAATGAAAGATTAGAAGGCAATGTGAAATATCTCATGGGAAAAACCACTGACCTGGAGAATAGATCCAGGAGAGACAGTTTAAAAATTATTGGACAACCTGAAAGCCATGATCAAGGAAAGAACCTAGAAATCACCCTTCAAGAAATTCTCAAGGAAAACTGCCCTGATGTTTTAGATCCAGAGGGCAAAATAGAGGTTGAAAGAATCCACCGATCACCTCCTGAAAAAGATCCCAAAAAGAAAACTCCCAGAAATATTATAGCCAGGTTCCAGAATCCCCAGATCAAGGAGAAAATACTCCAAGCAGCCAGGAAGAAACAATTTCAATATTGTGGAAACACAATCAGAATAGCCCAGGACCTGGCAGCTTCTACACTGAGGGATCGAAGGGCATGGAATATGATATTCCAGAGGGCAAAAGAACTGGGAATGAACCCAAGGGTCACCTACCCAGCAAAACTGAGTATTTTGTTTCAGGGGAAAATATGGTCATTCAGTGGAATAGAGGACTTTCAAGCATTCTTGAGGAAAAAACCAGAGTTGAATAGAAAATTTGACATCCAGACGCAAGAAGTAAGAGATGCCTGAGAAGGTAATCAGGGAAAAGAAATCAAAAGGAACTTATCAAAGTTGAACTATTTACATTCCTATATGGAAAAGCAATAATTGTGACTGATGATATCTTTCTCACTATGAAAATAATGGAAGAAGGGGGTGTGGTCATATGAATACATATGTGAATGTGTGTGTATATGGTTACAGTTGTATATGGATAGAGGGCATAGGTTGAATTTGTTGGGAAGGGAGAATACTCAAGGGATGAAATTATGAGGTGAGAGAGGAAAGTGGCAAGAGGAGATGGGGAGAGACAGGGTAGGGTAAACTATCTCATGTAGGGAAGTAAGGTGCAAAGGAGGGGGAGAATAAGGAAGGCTAAAAAGGCAAAACCACATTCACATTGAATTTGGTTCAGGGAGAAAATGACATACATACTAAATGGGATATCTCAACCTGCAGCAGGATAGGGGAAAGGGGATGAGAGGAGGGATGATGGATGGGAGGGCATCCTTGGGGTGAGGGGAGGTTGGAAGTACCCACTATAGAAGAGGGACAGGATCATGTAGGGAATGGACCAGGTGGGGGGTGGGATGAGTGGGAGGGAATTATAAGCAGCCTTGTACAATATATCTACTATGATAATGTTTTGCATAGCTAGACATGTACAACATATACTGAATTACTTATCTCCCAAGAAGGAATGGGTGACAAGGGAGGAAGGAAATGGATCTGAAATTCAAGATCGTAACATTAAATGTTTCAAATATATATATAAATACTATTATTAATACTCTTTTGCCTATAATTGGGAGATAAGATGTGCAGGCATTGGGACACAAAGATTCATCTTCCTCTAATGGAAAAGTCGATGGGGGTATGGGAGAAGGTATGGGAGAGAGCAGATTGGAGGAAGTGATATCTTGTGGGACTGCTATTCTGGGAGGTTGGGTAGGGGAATAATGGGGGGAAAATGATTGTAACTCAAAATCTGGCGGAAATGAATGATGTAAAACAGAAGTTAATAAAGTATTTGTTTAAAAAAAAATATTGTGGAAACACAATCAGAATAGCCCAGGACCTGGCAGCTTCTACACTGAGGGATCAAAGGGCATGGAATATAATATTCCAGAGAGCAAAAGAACTGGGAATTAACCCAAGGGTCACCTACCCAGCAAAACTGAGTATTTTGTTTCAGGGGAAAATATGGTCATTCAATGGAATAGAGGACTTTCAAGCATTCTTGAGGAAAAAACCAGAATTGAATAGAAAATTTGACATCCAGACACAGGAAGGAAGAGATGCCTGAGAAGGTAATCGGGGAAGAGAGATCAAGGGGAACTTATCAAAGTTGAACTATTTTCATTCCTATATGGAAAAGCAATAACTGTGACTGATGATATCTTTCTCACTATGAAAATAATGGAAGAAGGGGGTGTGGTCATATGAATACATATGTGAATGTGTGTGTATATGGTTACAGTTATATGGAAAGAGGGCATAGGTTGAATTTGTTGGGAAGGGAGAATACTCAAGGGATGAAATTATGAGGTGAGAGAGGAAAGTGGCAAGAGGAGATGGGGAGAGACAGGGTAGGGTAAACTATCTCATGTAGAAGAAGCAAGGGGAAGTGGTTGCAAAGGAGGGGGAGAAGAAGGAAGGCTAAAAAGGCAAAACCACATTCACATTGAATTTGGTTCAGGGAGAAAATGACATACATACTAAATGGGATATCTCAACCTGCAGCAGGATAGGGGGAAGGGGGATGAGAGAAAGGATGATGGGTGGGAGGCCATCCTTGGGGGGAGGGGAGGTTGGAAGTACCCATTATAGAAGAGGGACAGGATCATGTAGGGAATGGACCAGGTGGGAGGTGGGATGAGTGGGAGGGAATTATAAGCAGCCTTGTACAATATATCTACTATGATAATGTTTTGCATAGCTAGACATGTACAACATATACTGAATTACTTATCTCCCAAGAAGGAATGGGTGACAAGGGAGGAAGGAAATGGACCTGAAATTCGAGGTCTTAACATTAAATGTTTCAAATATATATAAATACTATTATTAATACTCTTTTGCTTGTAATAGGGAGATAAGATGTGCAGGCATTAGGACACAGAGATTCACATTCCTCTAATGGAATAGTCGATGGGGGTATGGGAGAAGGTATGGGAGAGAACAGATTGGAGGAAGTGATATCTTGTGGGACTACTATTCTGGGAGGTTAGGTTGGGGAATAATGGGGGGAAAATGATTGTAACTCAAAATCTGGAGGAAATGAATGATGTAAAACAGAAGTTAATAAAGCATTTGTTTAAAAAAAAAGAGACAGCAAAAGTTAACCTATCAAAGCTGAGAGATTAGGGTGGAATTGAATTTACTTGTGAGGAAGAGGTGATAAGGATGAATAAAACTGCATTTGATGTCAACAGTACTCTGTCTGCCATCACCATAAACAGCAAAATGTATAAAGGGATAGAAGGTGAGCAAAGTGGAATTTATATTGAATCAATAACCAGGTTATTTAAGGAATTATGACTCTATATCTGGAGCAAACAAGTCACCAGGATTGTAACTTTGGGTAGTTAACTGTAGCAGTGTCAAGAATTGGGCTCCTTCGATGGGAGGCAAGAATAATCTTTAGCTTCAAAGGAATTGGGATATTATCCCTGAGGAAAGGTTGCCTGTGCAAACACTTTAATAAAAATTTCCCTGTTGAGTTAAATGTATTTCCACAGTCAATTTTCTCAGTGTGTATTTTACGCTTTTTTGATCAGTTCACATAAAAGTGAGGTTCAAGTGTTGCCAACTCCCCCCATTTCTTCCTCCTTATTTGTATAGTTTTCTATATATACCCTGATGATATAATTCCATCATCCTACTTTCCCCATCTGTGTATTCCTTCCCCCCACCCCCATCCCCGCTTCCTTTCTTCTCTTAAGATCATTAAAACATAACAAAACCAAAAAAGGGGGGGGGGAAGTCACTGTAGACATTATAAAATTCTTGGGAATCTACTTGCCAAAACAAACCCAGACTCTATATGATCACAACTACAAAACAATTCTCACACAAATAAAATCAGATCTAAATAGTTGGAAAAATATCAATTGCTCGTGGCTGGGTCGAGCTAATATAATAAAAATGACAATTTTACCCAAACTAAACTATATATTTAGTGCCATACCAATAAATTTACCAAAAAACTACTTTGTAGAGTTAGACAAAATAATAACAAAATTTATTTGGAAAAACAAACGGTCTAGAATATCAAGGGAATTAATGAAAAGAAATGCTAGGGAAGGTGGACTAGCTATGCCAGATCTTAATCTGTATTATACAGCAGCAGTCATCAGAACTGCTTGGTACTGGCAGAGGTGTAGAGTAGTTGACTGATGGAATAGATTAGGCACAGGAGACCCAGCAGTTAATGAATATAGTAATCTATTGTTCGATAAACCCAAAGCCCCAGTTTTTGGGATAAGAATGCGCTGTTTGACAAAAACTACTGGGAAAACTGGAATACAGTATGGCAGAAAGTGGGAATAAATCACTATCTAACACCATATACCAAAATCAAGTCTAAATGGGTGCATGATCTAGGTGTAAGGATGATACTGTAACCAATTTGGGAAAGCAAGGAATAGTTTACCTGACAGATCTGTGGAGAGGGGAAGATTTTAGGACCAAACAAGAATTAGAGAGCATTATAAAATGCAAAATGGATAATTTTGATTACATTAAATTGAAAAGCTTCTGTACAAACAGAGCCAGTGTAACCAAGATCAGGAGGGAGATGGGAAATTGGGAAAGAATTTTTACAACTGTGTCTCTGATAAAGGACTCATTTCTAAAATTTATAGAGAATTGAGCCAAGTCTATATGAATACAAGTTACTCCCCAATTGATAAATGGTCAAAGGATATGAACAGGCAGTTTTCAGAGAAAGAAATTAAAGATATCTATAAGTATATGAAGAAATGCTCTAAACCACTATTAATTACAGGAATGCAAATCAAAACAACTCTGAGATACCACATCCCTCTAGTCAGATTGGCTAAGATGACAAAACAAGAAAGTGACAAATGCTGGAGAGGATATGGACAAATTGGAACACTAATACATTGCTGGTGGAGTTGTGAACTTATCCAAACATTCTGGAGAGCAATTTGGAATTATGCCCAAAGGATTATAAATAATTTCATACCCTTTGACCCAGCCATACCACTTCTAGGGTTATATCCCAAAGAGATCATAGAAGTGGGAGGAAGACCCATATGTACAAAAATATTTTATCAGCCTTTTTCTGGGTGCAAAGAATTGGAAACTAAAGGGGTGCCCATCAATTGGGGAATGGCTAAACAAGTTGTGGTATATGAATGTAATGGAATATTATTGTGTTATAAGAAATGAGGAGGTGACGGATTTCACAATTACCTGGAGAGACTTATACAAACTGATGCTGAGCGAGAAGAGTAGAATCAGAAGAAATTTGTATACAATCACAGACATACCATATCTGTGATGACCAACTATGACAGACTGGACTCTTCAGCAATGCAGTGATGTAAGTCAATCCCAAGAGACTCAAGAAAGTGAGAAAAGTGGGCGGCTAGGTGGCGCAGTGAATAGAGCACCAGCCCTGGAATCAGAAGGACCTGAGTTCGGAGCCAGCCTCCGACACTTAATCCATACAAACAAAAACCTAGCCGTGTAACCTTGGGCAAGTTACTTAAACCCAATTGCCATAAAGGGGTGGCTAGGTGGCGCAGTGAGTAAGAGCGCCGGCCTAGGAGTTTGGATGACACGAGATCAGATCCGGCCTCAGAAAATGAGCACCCACGCATAAATAATGACTAGCCGTGTAACCTTGAGCAAGTTACTTAACCCCAATTGCTTTAAAAAAAAAAAAAGTGAGAAAAGTGCCATCCAGAGATATAACTAGAAAGAACTGACCCTGAATCCTGATGGAAGCAAACTAAACGATCTCTTTCTTTTTGTCGTTTGGTTTTATTTCTTCCTTACCATCTTTCATCCCACCTAGTTCAATATACCTTTGTAATTGGAAAAAAAAGAAATGAATCCTTTATCAGAGACATAGGTTGTAAAAATTATTTCCCAATTTGCCACCTCCCTCTTAATCTTGGTTACATCAGCTTTGTACAGAAGCATTTCAATTTAATGTAAGTTATCCATTTTGCATTTTGTAATGCTCTCTACTTTTTGTTTGGTCATAAAGTTTTTCGCTCTCCACAAATCTGACTGGTAAACTATTTCTTGCTTTCTGAGCTTGCTTACAGTATCAACCTTTATACCTAGAGCATGCACCCATTTAGAATTGATTTTGGTATATGGTGTTTGATAATGGTCTATGCCCAGTTTTTGCCATACAATATTGCAGTTTTCCCGGCAGTTTTTGTCAAATAGTACATTCTTATCCCAAAAGCTGGGGACTGTGGTTTTATCAAACAATAGAATAATAATGACCATCATAGAATGCTGAATCTTATGCACCCATTCTATCCCAATGATCAACTAAAGTATTCCTCAGTCAGTATCAAGTAATTTTGATGCCTGCTGTTTTATAATATAGATTAAAATCTGGTTTACCTAGTCCATCTTCCCTAGCATTTGTTTTCATTAATTTCCTTGATATTCTCGACCTTTTGTTCTTCCAAATGAATTTTGTTGCTATTTTCTCTAGGTCTATAAAGTAGTTTTTTGGTAAATTGATTGGTATGGCAATATATGTATAATTTAGTTTAGGTAAAATTGTCATTTTTATTATATTAGCTTTACCCAGCCACGTGCAATTGACATTTTTCCAATTAGTTATATCTGACTTTATTTGTATGAGAAGTGTTTGGTAGTTATGATCATATAGGTCCTGGGTTTGGCAGGTAGAGTCGCAAATATTTTATAATGTCTACAGTAACTTTAAATCAGATTTCTCTTTCTATCTCTTGCTTTTGAATTTCATTAGAGATATACAAGAATGCTGAGGATTTATGTGGATTTATTTTATATCCTGCAACTTTGCCAAATTTATTTATTGTCTCCAGTAGTTTTTTTACTTGCTTCTCTAGTATTCTCTAAGTATATCATCATATCATCTGCAAAGAGTGATAACTGATCACTTCTTTGCTTAATTTGAATCCTTTGATTTCTTTTTCTTCTCTAATTGCTACTGCTAACATTTTTAGTACCAGAATAAGAGGGATGATAGTGGACACCCTTGTTTCACCCTTGATCTTATTGGAAATGCTTCTAGCTTATCACCACTACATAAAATACCTGCTAATGGTTTTAAATAGATACTACATATTATTTTAAAGAAGGTCCCATTTATTCCTATACTTTCTAGTGTTTTTAATAGGAATTCGTGTTGTATTTTATCAAAAGACTTTTCTGTATGTACAGAGGTAATCATGTGGATTCTGCTGGTTTTATTATTGATATGATCAATTATACTGATGGTTTTTCTAATATTAAACCATCCTTTGGATTCCTGGCATAAATTCTATCTTATCAAAGTGTATTATTCTTGTGATAAGTTGCTCTAACCTTTTAGCTAATATTTTATTTAAAATTTTTGCATCTATATACCTGAGGGAAATTGGTCTATAATTTTCTTTCTCTGTTTTATCTCTTCCTCATTTAGGTATCAGCATCATATTTGAGTCATAGAAAGAATTTTGTAGGACTCCTTCACTAATTTTCTCAAATAGTTTCTAGAGTATTGGAATCAATTTTTCTTTAAACATTTAGTAGATTTCACTAGTAAATCCATCTGGCCCTGGGAGATTTTTTCCTAGGGAGTTCACTGATGGCTTATTTGATTTCTTTTTCTGAGACATATTTATTTAAGTAATATACTTCCTCTTCAGTTAATCTGGGCAACTTGTATTTTTGTAAATATTCCTCAATTTCACTAAGATTGTGCACACAACAATTTTTGTGCATAAAATTTGGAAAAATAATTCCTTATTATTGTTTTGATTTACTCTTCATTGGAGGTAGATTCACCCTTTTCATTTTTGATACTCGTAATTTGGTTTTCTTACTTTTTAAATCATATTTACTCAGGGTCTATCAATTTTATTGTTTTTTTTTTATAAAACCAGCTCTTAGATTTACTTGTTAATTCAATAGTTTGCTTAATTTCAATTATATTAATCTCTCCTTTGGTTTTCAATATTTCTAATTTAGTATTTAATTGGGGATTTTCAATTTGTTGTTTTTCTAGATTTTTCAATTTCATGCACAATTCATTGACCTCCCTTTCCTCTAATATTTTGAGTATGCACTCAGGGATATAGAACTTCCCCTAAGAACCACTTTTAATGCATACCACAAGTTTTATTATTTTGTCTCATTATTATCATTATTTTGAATGAAATTATTGATTGTTTCTATAATTTCCTCTTTGATCCACTCATTTTTTAGGATTAAATTGTTTAATTTCCAATTAGTTTTTAGTCTATCTTTCCATAGCCCTTTATTGCTTCAGATTTTTATTGCATCATGATCTTGGAAGGATGCATTTAATATTTCTGCCTTTCTGCACTGAATGGTGAGGTTTTTATTCCCTGGCACATGGTCTAGTTTTGAGTATGTACCATCCACCACTGAGAGGAATGTACATTCCTTTTTATCCCCATTCAGTTTTCTCCAGAGATCAATCATTATTTAGTCTCTCTAAAATTCTATTTGCCTCCTTAACTTCTTCCTTGTTTATTTTGAGGTTTAGATTTATCAAGTTCAGAGACGGGGAGATTAAGGTCTCCCACTAGAAGCGTTTTGCTACCTATTTCTTCCTCTAATACCCTTAACTTCTCCTCTTGGAATTTGGATGCTACACCACTTGGTGCACAAATGTGAAGTAAAGATATTGCTTCAGTCTCAACGGTGCATTTTACCAGGATATAGTTTCCTTCCTTATCTCTTTTAATTAGATCTATTTTAGCTTTTGCTTTATCTGAGATAAGTATTCCTACCCCTGCTTTTTTTTTTACTTTAGCTTAGGCATAATATATTCTATTCCAGCCTTTTACCTTTACCCTGTGGGTATCCCTTTCTTAAAAATGTGTTTCTTGTAGACAGCATATTGTAGGATTATGGTTTTTAATCCATTCTGCTATCTCCCTCTGTTTTATTCGAGAGTTCATCCCATTCACATTCACAGTAATGATGGATATCTGTCTCTTCTTTTGTTTCTTCCTTCTCCCTTCCCCCCCCTAAGGGTTTTCCTTTTGACTACCACATCCCTCAGTGTTCCATCTTTGTGATCCCCCCTTCTTTACCTTCCCTCTCCCCATACTACTATTTCTCTCTTCTCTAGTCACCCCTTTTATCCCCCCTTACCATCCTACTGCCTATTGTCCCCCTTTACCATCTTACTGCCTGTAGGACACAATAGATTTTTATACTTATCAAATATGTTATTCCCCCTTTGACCCCAAACCAATGAGAGTATATTTCATACAGTGTTCCTCTCCCTCCCTCTTTTCCCTCTATTTAATGAGTTTTCATGTCTATTCTCATTAGAATCTTAAACTTAAAACTGATTATGTTGGTCCCTATTTGAAGCAGAACCCATGAGAATAATGTTCAAATGATGTTTATCTCCCTCTCTCCTTCCCCTCTACTATAATATGTCTGTATGCCTCTTTGTATGGCATAATTTACCTTTTTCTGTCTCATACTTTACTATTATCCTATGACAGTCCCTTTGACCCCCTTAATAAGTATTTTTCTTTATAATCAGATTAGTTCATTTATATCCACACCATCTATCTATGTATAACCCTTTTAAAGCTTATGATAATCATATAAATTTTGATATTGACAGTTTTTAGCTTCTCATATAGGGATGTAAAAATTTTGCTGTTATTGCATCCCAAGTTATGTGCTTGTGTCCATGAGTGTGAGTGTGTGCATGTGTGTATGTGTGAGTGTATGTTTTCCTTTATTTACGTTTTTATGTCTTTCTTGAGTCTTGTAATTGGAGATCAAATTTTCCCTTGAGCTCTGGCTTTTTCATCAGTAAAATCTGGAAGTCCCTTATTTCATTAAATGACCATCTCCTTGCCTGAAAGATTATGCTCAGTTTTGCAAGATAGTTAATCCTTGGTTGCAGTCCTAGCTCTTTTGACCTAGGACATATCAAATTCCAATCCCTCTGATCTTTTAATGCAGAGGCTGCTAGGTCCTTTGAGATCTTGACTGTAGTTCCACGATATTTGAATTGTTTCTTTTTGGCTGCTTGAAGTATTTTCTCCTTAGTTTTATAAATCTGGAATTTAGCTACTATATTTCTTGGAGTTTTCAATTTGGGATCTTTTTTTTCAGGAGGAGTCCATTGAATAATTTCGATAACTATTTTACCTGCTGATTCCAGGGCTTTAGGACAGTTCTCTTTGACAATCTCTTGGAGGATTTTGTCCAGGATGCTTTTTTCATTATGGCTTTCCAATAGACCAATAATTCTTAAGATATCTCTCCTGCCTCCATTCTCTAGGTCAGTTGTTTTTCCAGTGAGTTATTTTACACTTTATTCCAATTTTTCTTTTTTTTTTTAATTAAACAAATGCTTTATTAACTTCTGGTTTACATCATTCATTTCCACCAGATTATGAGTTACATTTTCCCCCATTTTTTGCCTACCCACCACCCCAGAATAGCAGTCCCACCAGATATCCCCTCATCCAATCTGTTCTCTCCCATATCTTCTCCCATCCCCCCTTCGACTTTGCCATTAGGGCAAGGTGAATCTCTGAGCCCCACTGTCTGGACATCTTATGAAACATTTAATTTTAAAACTTCGATTTTCAGATCCATTCCCTTTCTCCCCTGTCACCCACTCCCTCTGAGAAGATAAGCAATTCAGTATGTGTTGTACATGTATATCTATGCAAAACATTACCATAGTAGATATATTGTAAAAGACTGCTTATATTTCCCTCCATCCTGTCTCACCTCCCACCTGGTCCATTCCCTACTTTGATCCTGTTCCTCTTTGATAGTGGGTACTTCTAACCTCCCCTCTCCCCAGAATGCCCTCCCCTCCATCATCCCCCCTATCATCCCCCTTTCCCCTACTCAGGAGAGTGAGTGAGGGTAAGATATTCCATTTAGTATGTATGTGATTCTCTCCTTGAGCCAACTTCAATAAGAATATGCTTTTGCTTTTTGCCTTCCTGTTCTTCCCCTCCCCTGCAACTACTTCCCCTTGCCTCTTCTACTTTAGATAGTTTGCTCTACCCTGTCTCTCTCCATCTCCTCTTGCCACTTTCCTCTCTCACCTCTTGACTTCACCCCTTAAGAATCATCCCTTCCTTGGGGTGGCTGGGTGGTGCAGCGAGCAGAGAGCCAGCCCCGGAGCCAGAAGAACCCGAGCTCGGATCTGGCCCCAGACAACCAACACACAAACAAAAACCCAGCCACGTGAACCTGGGCAAGTCACCCAACCCCAATTGCCCTCCAAAAAAAAATAATCATCCCTTCCCATCAAATTCAACCTGTGCCCTCTATCCATGTATACCTGTGAACATATGCCATGTACCCTTCTTCAATTATTTTCATAATGAGAAAGGTTTCATCAAACACAGTTATTGTTTTTCCATGTAGGACTGTAAATAGTCCAACTTTGATAAGTTCCTTTTGATTTCTTTTCCTTGATTACCTTCTCAAGCATCTCTTGCTTCTTGTGTCTGAATGTCAAATTTTCTATTCAACTCTGGTTTTTTCATCAAGAATGCTTGAAAGTCCTCTATTCCACTGAATGACCATATTTTCCCCTGAAACAAGATACTCAGTTTTGCTGGGTAGGTGACCCTTGGGTTCATTCCCAGCTCTTTTGCCCTCTGGAATATCATATTCCATGCCCTTCTATCCCTCAGTGTAGAAGCTGCCAGGTCCTGGGCTATTCTGATTGTGTTTCCACAATATTGAAATTGTTTCTTCCTGGCTGCTTGGAGTATTTTCTCCTTGATCTGGGGATTCTGGAACCTGGCTATAATATTCCTGGGAGTTTTCTTTTGGGTATCTTTTTCAGGAGGTGATCTGTGAATTCTTTCAACCTCTATTTTGCCCTCTGGGTCTAAAACATCAAGGCAGTTTTCCTTGAGAATTTCTTTAAGGATGGTTTCTAGGTTCTTTCTTTGATCATGGCTTTCAGGTAGTCCAATAATTTTTAAATTATCTCTCCTGGATCTATTTTCCAGGTCAGTGGTTTTTCCCATGAGATATTTCACATTGCCTTCTATTCTTTCATTTGTTTGGATCTGTTTAATAGTATCTTGATTTCTCATAAAGTCACTAGCTTCCATTTGCTCCAGTCTAACTCTGAAGGAATGAATCTCCTCAGTGAGCTTTTGAGATTCTTTTCCATCTGGCAAATTCGACTTTTTAAGGCATTCTTCTCCTCATTGCCTTTCTGAGCCTCTTTTGCCATTTGAGTTAGTCTATTTTTTAAGGTGTTATTTTCCTCAGTCAGGCTGTTGACTGTCATTTCATACTTTTCTTGCATCTTTTTCATTTCTCTTCCCAAATTTTCCCCCACTTCTCTTATCTGCTTCTTAAGGTCCTCTATGGCCTGTAGCCAGCTTGTATTTTCATCTGGGGCTTTTGATGTAGGAGTTCTGACCTCACGGTCCTCCTCCATGCTTTGAACCTCTTTGCCCCTAAAATGGGAGTCCAATGTTGAACTTTTCTGTTTATTTTGTTTTGTTTGCCTAGGCATATTGCCACTTAATTACTTGATTTTTAGGCTTGTTGCCACAGTAGGACTCTGCCACCAGACAGGGGAGCTTCTGCCCAAACATGGGGTCTTCGCAACTTCCACCAGTTGGTGGCCTCTGTAAAGCCTCAACCCACTCTGGCAAGTTGGATACCCACCCCAAACTTCCCCCCCAGACCACAATCCAGATCCAGACAGTTTAAAGCAAAAGCGATTAACCCCCAGGCTGATTGCTGGATCATCCTACAGTTTGTAGACCAGGAGCTAGAGCTACTACTGACGCTGCAAAATGGCTTCTGTGCAGCTGTCTTCAGCAGCTTTTTGCCCCCAGGGGAGGAAGCCACGTGTTCCCCAAATACTGGTCCCAAAGTCCATAGGGCACTAACCTCTCATTTTGTCCTAGGCATATCTGTGCTGATAATTCTGGAATCGCCACAATTTCTGGTGTTCTGGGGTTCCACCACCCGGCTGAAGGCCCAGCTGCCCTGGGGCTAAAACCGCGGACCTGGGCTCGGCTCTGTGCGCTGTGCTGTCGGTTCCCAGCGTGCTGTGCTGCCTGCTCTCAGAGCGCTGCACTGGCCACTCCCTGCAGGGCTGCTGGGCTGTCCTCAGCAGGAGGTTAGCTTCTCTGTGCCGTTCTGTGGGTGCTGTGGCTCCAGAAGTTGTTCGGAGTTCTCTTTCACATTGTTTGAAATTTGTGTGGGGCAGAGCACATTGGAAATGCTGTTTCTACTCCGCCATCTTGGCTCCACTCCCTATTCCAATTTTTCAATCTTCCTGTTATGTTTGATTGACTCTTTGTGTATCATAGAGTCCTGAGCTTCAATTTTGGTTAGTTTTTGAAGGTCCTTTTTAGGGAGGCATTTCTTCCAATTAGTTCACTAATTTTACTTTTTTAGAATTTTTTTTTCTTCCGTGAATTTTTTTTTTCCAATTTGTTCCCTGTAGATTTACATTTATCTTCTACCTCTCTCATTCAGGTTTTAAAAATCTTTCTTGAGCTCCTCCAAGAATGTTTTTTGGCTTTGAGGCCAGTTTATATTTCCTTCTGTTGTCTCAAGTTTGAGTGTTGAGTCCATGTTGTCCTCTGTATTTGGTTGTTCTTGATTGCTATGATAAGCTCTAATTGATTTACTTGCATTCCCTTTCTCCTTCTCAGCTTCCTTCCTTCCCATTATAATTTCCTGTTTCTTAATTTCTCAGGCTCGGAGCTAAGGGTCTCATTGTTGCCTTTGTGTGCTGTTAGCTTCTGGGTGTCTAGTTGAGACCAAGGCCCAGAGTCTCTGGTAATCTGTGAAAGAAGGGTGGTCGGGCCACTTCAGATTTCTGCCTGTATGCCATGGGCTACCACTAAGGTAGGCTCTTGCTGGTCAGGTGAAGTGGGCTTGTTGGGACCCCTCCTTCTCTCCTCTTCAGACTCCTTGCTACCTCAGTTATGCCCCTTCTCAGTGACTCCAAATCCTATTTCCTCTATATCAGGATTTCACTTTGGGTGGGATACATCTCTAGGTTTTCTAGGTCTGGGAAGGGGAATTGGATCATCCAGAGTTTACTTTGCCATCCTGGCTGCTGGAAAATTAGGCAGACAATTTTTAAACTTCCAGGCTGGGGGCTGATAACCCCAGGAGAAATGGCTGTCTCTGCTGGGGGCTGCAAGCCCTCTCTTACCTGGCTCCAATGGATCTTCCCATCACATGGTGTGATGCTGGTGAGAGGGCTGCAAATCACCCTTGGAATAGATGAGTCCACCTACTGGGGCTCCTTATCTCTCAGCTGTAATTTGCTCCCTAGTCTGAGCTGCTGCAGCCCCCATGTGCTCTGTACTCCCCCTGCCCAGATTTATTTGGGGACTTTCCTGGGCTGGATTCCGCCATGCTCTGTCTTCCAGTGGATTCCAACACTCCAAAACCTGCTCAGATTCACTTTCTAAATTTCAGTGATGGGATTCACGGAGGACAAATACTAATGTTAATAGTTAACTTTTACATGTGAATATTGAACTATTGATTTGAACTATTCGTTGAACTGATTGAACCATTGAACTAATGATTATGTATCTAATAATAGATCACATTTCTAAAGTGCTTTATTTTTTCCCAAGTGCTTTATATACATCTTTTCATTTGGTCTTTATAACAACACAAATTAAATTGTTTGTTTGTTTTTTTTTGGGGGGGGGGGTTGAGAGTGGGGAAAGAGTCACGTGAAGTAGAACTTTGATTTCTCCGCTGTGGAGACCTCAGTAAGGTGGAGTTGAAAGATTTGAATTTAAATTCACATTCTGTGATAGCCTATGTCAACTTAGGCTTCCATTAGGATTTAGCTAAAATTATAAGGTATTCTGGATGGAATGATAGTTTACCTTTAGGAGCATCAAATTGTTGGGGTGAGAGTCATAAAGAGTACAAGCAGAGTCATAATCTTAAATATCCCCCCCTAAGGAGATCAATTTGTTAAACAGACTCTATAGGTAAAATGAGTCAAGTTACATATTGAACTACTTAGAGGACTCAACATGCATTAATTGAGCGGGAAAATTTCTATGTCACCAAGGGAACAAAATCAAGAAGAACATAAAACCTCAGCTAACATAAATACCATGAAACAAAATGACAGAAGCAAACATTAATATTAAATAACATTGTCTCCTTATAAGTGAGCAAACCACTCTAAACGTACATTTAATCAGTACATTTCATCTTGAGCACAGATGCTCCCACTAGTTGTCTGGTCCCTAGATATATCTAACCTTAGACACTCTGGAATCTCTCATTCTCAGGGAATCTCTAAAGGAGATTCTTCCTACTGGAACTGCTTCTCTGATTCAAATCACTTGCAGACATTCCTAAGTAATTCTGCTAAAATCTGTAAATAACAAGACAATATAATATAATACCACCTCCCAAATTTGTTTTCCAAACCCTAGTTGATGGTTAAAAAAATGGCTCCAGCCTTATGGTTATGATCTATTTTAATAGCCAAGCTGCAAGAACATAAAATTAGGAAATAATAATTCACCTGAAACTTCAGGTTTTGTAGAAAAAAATTACTGAGTATTTCAGTTTTTACACACCATTTGCTGTATCTATCTATCTTTACCTAAACCCTGTGCCTGATATGGACACCACCATCAGCATGCTAAAGAAAGAGACTTTAAAAGGAATCCATGAAAGTTTGTCTTTGAAAATGAGTTCTTCTGTCTTTTAAAATTAATGGGGACTTTAAAAAATATGAAAATAATTTTACTTTCCTAACAATTATCAATGCAAATATAGAAATAAAATTTTCATTCTAAAATACATGCAAAGCCTGTATATTTCACAAGATATATGTGTATAAATATACACAAATGCAAACACAAAAATATAGACTATATCTATATGTAAATGGATAGATATAGTTTCTATTTCTTACATTTTAGAGGAACAAAATTTGATCTTATTATCTTTCTAAAAATTTGTTACTCCATTATAAAACTTAACACATTTTTTTTCTTATAAATGTTCACATTTTTTCTTAACCCATTATTATGAAGATATTATCCCCATATTATTCTGAAAAAAGAGACATTTCAAAGACCTAATCTCATAAATAAAGATATAAATAGTAAAATATAAATAGCAGCAGCTGTTATCGGAATGGGAATTTGAGATATTCCCTGCCCCTAGGCCCTTTGATAGGCTTAAGGGATGCTGAGAACCTTCAGAGATTTGAGAATATTCTCTGATGCCTAATAGGCTGAATGTGGTCACTTGGAACCTGTGGTGGGAGGCTTATATTTCAGGAATGCCCACACTTTGATACTTTGTGTTTGGGCAGTGGGTCAAGAGCATTGTGACATTCTCTGAGCCAGGAGAAGGCTTTATATACCTTTATGTGAGATTTTGTTTTGGGGCTCACTTTAGGAAGAGTGTGATATGACCAGATGAGGATCTGTGAAGCCACTGAACCCCCCGGCTTTGAAAACCCAGATGTTGGTGCTTCCCTCTCTGGTAACTGACTAGGTATGGATGTAATGGTCAGACAGTTAGAAGCCTGTCTGATGAAGTTTCTCTGTATTTGTTGTCTGCTTGTAACTTCTTTGTATTTTGTAAATTTCAGGGTGCTGATCTTTATCTCCTGAAACAGGTAAATGACGTATATTTGATTAAAGTAAGGTAGTTAACCCAGGGTGGTGCAGCCAAGATGGCAGAGTAGTAACAGCATTTCCATGCAGCTCTGGTACCACCACTTCCAAATCTATGTAAAAGGGGGACCCTGAACAACCTCTGGAGCTCCAGAACCCACAAAATGACACAGAGAGGCTAACCTCCCACTGAGGACAGCCTCACAGCACAGCAGGGAGTGGCTGGCAAAGTGCTCTGGGAGCCAAGCCCAGGCCCAGTGAGTCAGAAGTTTTAGCCCCAGGGAAGCCTGACCAGCAGCCAGCTGGAGGGACTCTAGAACACCAGCAGTGGTGGCATTTCCAAAATTAAAAACACATAAATGCCTAGGACAAAGTGAGAGGTCAGAGCCATATGGACTTTGGGACCAGTATTTAGGAGCTTATCAGCTTCTTTCCCTGGGTGCAAGAAGCCACTGAGTAGCCACTACACGGCTGCCATATTCCAGCTTCAGTTAAAGCTTCAGTTCCAGGCCTGAGGATTGTAAGGGGTTCCAGCGATCATTCTTGGGGGTAATTGCTCTTGCTTTAACTATCTAGGATCTGGATTGTGGTCTGGGGTGGAGGTCTTGGGGTGTGTGACCAGCTTGCCAGAGTGTATGGGGGCTTCAGGACGGGGATGCAACTAATACCTCTAGCAGCTGAGAAAACCCCAGCATTTGGGACAGAAGCTCCCCTATCTGGTGGCAGAGTCCTACTGCAGCAACAAGCCCAAAAGTCAAATAATTGAGGGGCAACATGCCTAGGCAAAGGAAACAAAATAAACAGAAAAATGCAACATTAGACTCCTATTTGGGGGGCAAAGAGGATCAAAGCATGGAACAGGAGGAGGAGTGGAAGGTCAGAAATCCGAAGTAAAAGCCCTAAATGAAAATACAAGCTGTTTACAAGCCATAGAGGACTATAAGAAGCAGATAAGAGAAGTGGAGGAAAAAATAGGAAGAGAAATGAGAAAGAAGCAAGAAAAGTATGAAATGAGAGTCAACAGTCAGACTGAAGAAAATAGCACCTTAAAAATAGACTAACTTAAATGGCAAAAGAGGCACAAAAAGGCAATGAGGAGAAGAATGCCTTAAAAAGCTGAATTTGCCAGATGGAAAAAGAATCTCAAAAGCTCACTGAGGAGAATCTTTCCTTCTGAATTAGACTGGAGGAAATGGAAGCTAGTGACTTTGTGAAAAATCAAGATGCTATTAAGCAGATGCAAACAAATGAAAGAATAGAAGGCAATGTGAAATATTTCATAGGAAAAACAACTAACATAGAAAATACATCCAGGAGAGACAATTTAAAAATTATTGGACGACCTGAAAGCCATGATCAAAGAAAGAACCTAGAAATCATCCTTCAAGAAATTCTCAAGGAAAATTGCCCAGCTCATTTAGAACCAGAGGGCAAAATAGGGGTGGAAAGAATCCACCAATCACCTCCTGAAAAAGATGCCAGAAAAAAAAAAAAAAACTCTGAGGAATATTATAGCCAGGTTCCAGAATTCCCAGATCAAGGAGAAAATATTACAAGCAGCCAGGAAGAAACAATTACAATTCTGTGGAAAAACAATCAGGATCTGGCAGCTGCTACACTGAAGGATTGAAGGACACAGAATATGATACTCCAGAAGGCAAAGGACCTGTGATTAAAACCAAAAATCACCTACCCAGCAAAATTTAGTATCCTCTTTCAGGGGAAAATATGATCATTAAGTGGAATAGAGAACTTTCAAACTTTCTTTTGTTTTTTAAACAAATGCCTTATTAACTTCTGTTTTCCATCATTCATTTCAGCCAGATTTTGAGTTACAATCATTTTCCCCCCGTTATTCCCCTACACAAACTCCCAGAATAGCAGTACCACAAGATATCGATTCCTCCAATCTGCTCTCTCCCATACCTTCTCCCATACCCCCTTCGACTTTTCCATTAGAGGAAGGTGAATCGTGGTGTCCCAATGCCTGCACATCTTATCTCCCAATTATAAGCAAAAGAGTATTAAAAATAGTATATATATATATATATGTATATATATTTGAAACATTTAATGTTAAGGCCTCGAATTTCTGATCCATTTCCTTCCTGCCTTTTCACCCATTCCCTCTGTGGAGATAAGTAATTCAGCATATGTTGTACATGTCTAGCTATGCAAAACATTATCAGAGTAGAGATATTGTACAAGGGTGCTTATAATTCCCTCCCACTCATCCCACCCCCACCTGGTCCATTCCCTACTTGATCCTGTCCCTATTCTATAGTGGGTACTTCCAACATCCCCTCACCCCGAGGATGCCCTCCCATCCATCATCCCTCCTCTCATCCCCCTTCCCCCTATTCTGCTGCAGGTTGAGATATCCCATTTAGTATGTATGTCATTCTCTCCCTGAACCAAGTTCAATGAGAATGTGGTTTTGCCTTTTTTGCCTTCCTATTCCCCTCCTCCCTTGCAACCACTTCCCCTTACTTCTTCTACATGAGATAGTTTACCCTACCCATTCTCTCCCCATCTCCTCTTGCCACTTTCTTCTCTCATAATTTCATCCCTTGAGTATTCTCCCTTCCAAACAAATTCAACCTATTCCCTCTATCCATATATAACTATAAGCATATACACACACATTCACATATGTATTCATATGACCACATACCCTTCTTCCATTATTTTCATAGTGAGAAAGATATCATCAGTCACAGTTATTGCTTTTCCAGATAGGAATGCAAATAGTTCAACTTTGATAAGTTCCTTTTGATTTCTTTTCCATAATTACCTTCTCAGTCATCTCTTCCTTCTTGTGTCTGGATGTCAAATTTTCTATTCAACTCTGGTTTTTTCCTCAAGAATGCTTGAAAGTCCTCTATTCCACTGAATGACCATATTTTCCCCTGAAACAAAATACTCAGTTTTGCTGGGTAGGTGACCCTTAGGTTCATTCCCAGTTCTTTTGCCCTCTGGAATATCATATTCCATGCCCTTCGATCCCTCAGTGTAGAAGCTGCCAGGTCCTGGGCAATTCTGATTGTGTTTCCACAATATTGAAATTGTTTCTTCCTGGCTGCTTGTAGTATTTTCTCCTTGATCTGGGGATTCTGGAACCTGGCTATAATATTCCTGGGAGTTTTCTTTTGGGGATCTTTTTCAGGAGGTGTTTGGGGGATTCTTTCAACCTCTATTTTGTCCTCTGGATCTAAAACATCAGGGCAATTTTCCTTGAGAATCTTTTGAAGGGTGATTTCTAGGTTCTTTCTTTGATCATGGCTTTCAGGTAGTCCAATAATTTTTAAATTATCTCTCCTGGATCTATTTTCCAGGTCAGTGGTTTTTCCCATGAGATATTTCACATTGCCTTCTAATCTTTCGTTTGTTTGGATCAGCTTTACAGCATCTTGATTTCTCATAAAGTCATTAGCTTCCATTTGCTCCAGTCTAACTCTGAAGGAATGAATCTCCTCAGTAAACTTTTGAGTTTCTTTTTCCATCTGGCAAATTTGACTTTTTAAGGCATTCTTCTCCTCATTGCCCTTTTGGGCCTCCTTTGCCATTTGAGTTAGTCTATTTTTTAAGGTGTTGTTTTCCTCAGTCAGGCTGTTGACCCTCATTACATACTTTTCCTGCATCCTTCTCATTTCTCTTCCCAATCTTTCCTCCACTTCTTTCATTTGGTTTTTAAAGTCCTTCTTAAAGTCCTCTATGGCCTGCAACCTGCTCATGTTTCCCCTGGGGCTTTTGGAGCAGGACTTCTGACCTCACAGTCCTTTTCCTGCTCTACGCCCCCAAAATAGGAGTCTAGGGTTGCATTTTTCTGTTTCCTTTGCCTTGGCATGTTGCCACTTAATTACTTGACTTTTGGGATTGTTGCCACACTATGGCTTTAAGGCAAGATAGAGCAATTTTCGTCCCGAACTTATGGGGGGCAACTTCCCTTTCTGGCAAGCTATAAATCCACCCACGACTTCCACCCTAGATCACAATCCAGATCCAGGGAGGTTAAAGCAAGAGTGATTACCCCCCAAGACTGATCGCTGGATCTCCCTACAGTTAGCAGGCCAGGAGCTGGAGCTGCCTCTGAAAACTAAATAATGGAATGTCTCGTCAGAGGCTTCTAGCCCCCAGGGGAGAGAGCCAACACATTCCCCAAATACTGGTCCCAAAGTCCATAGGACACTAACCTCTTACTTTGTCCTAGGCATGTCTATGTTGATAATTCTGGAGTCTCCACAGCTGCTGGTGTTCTGGGGTTCCTCCAGCCTGCTGCTGGCCCTGCAGCCCTGGGGCTAAAACCTCGGCTCACGGGGACCTCGGATTCTGCTCGGCTTCCCACTCTCTGTGCACTGCACTGGTCCTTCCTGCAGGGCTGCTGGGCTGTCCTCAGCAGGAGGTTAGCTTCTCTGTGTCGTTCTGTGGGTGCTGGGGCTCCTGAATTTGTTCAGAGTCCCCTTTTACATAGTTTGGGGGGATTCTGGGGGCAGAGTGGCTAGGATGAGCTGTTTCTACTCCACCATCTTGGCTCCGCCCCCCACTTTCAAACATTCTTAAGGAAAAAACAAGAATTGAATAGAAAACTCGACATTCAGAAACAAGAAGCATGAGATGCTTGAGAAGGTAAACAGGGAAAAGAAATCAAAAGGAACTTATCAACGTTGAACTATTTACATCACTACATGGAAAATCAATAAATGTAACTGAGGCAACCTTTCTCAGTATGAAAATAGTTGAAGAAAGGCATAAGGGCATATGTATACATATGTGAATGTGTACATTTTATCTTTAAAGTTATACATAGAGGGCACAGGTAGAATTTAATAGGAAGGGATGATACTTAAAAGGTGAAATTAAGAAGTGAGAGAAGAATATAACGAGAGGAGACGGGGAGAGACAGAAAGAGGTAAACTATTTTG
The DNA here is from genome assembly GCA_011680675.1 of Gymnobelideus leadbeateri. Classification (NCBI taxonomy): domain Eukaryota; kingdom Metazoa; phylum Chordata; class Mammalia; order Diprotodontia; family Petauridae; genus Gymnobelideus; species Gymnobelideus leadbeateri. Next base: position 768,132 of record WOXC01007541.1, read on the forward strand.
TATAGGAGATGCAATGGGAATTGGTTGCAAGGGAGGGAAGGAACAGAAAGGAAAAAAGGCAAAACCATATTCTCATTGAATTTGGCTCTGGGAGAGAATGACATACATATTAAAGGGGATATCTTACCCTACAGGAAAGTGGGGGTGGGGTGAATGGGTGGATGATGGAAGGTAGGGCAAGCTGGGCAGGAGGGAGGTTGGAAGAACCCACTTTTGAAAAGGGACAGGATCAAAGTAGGGAACGGACCAAGTGGGGGGTGGTATAAGTGGGAGGGATATATAGCCAGTCTTTTACAATATATCTACTATGGTAATGTTTTGCATAGCTACACATGTACAACATATACTGAATTGCTTATTCTCCCAGAAATAGTGTGTGATAAGGGAGGAAGGGAATGAATTTGGAATTTGAAGTTTTTCTTTTTAAAGAAATGCTTTATTAACTACTGTTTTACATCATTCATTTCTGCCAGATTTTGAGTTACAATCATTTTCCCCCCGTTATTCCCCTACCCAACCTCCCAGAATAGCAGTCCCACAAGATATCGCTTCCTCCAATCTGCTCTCTCCCCTATCTTCTCCCATACCCCCTTCGACTTTTCCATTAGAGGAAGGTGAATCTTTGTGCCCCAATGCCTGCATATCTTATCTCCCAATTACAAGCAAAAGAGTATTAATGATAGTATTTATATATATTTGAAACATTGAGTCTTAAAACCTCGAATTTCAGATCCATTTCATTCCTCTCTTCTCACCCATTCCCTCTGGAAAGATAAGTAATTCAGTATATGTTGTACATGTCTAGCTATGCAAAACATTACCATAGTAGATATATTGTACAAGGCTGCTTATAATTCCCTCCCACTCATCCCACCCCCCACCTGGTCCATTCCCTACATGATCCTGTCCCTCTTCTATAGTAGGTACTTCCAACCTCCCCTCCCCCCAAGGATACCCCCCCCAATCAATCATCCCTCCTCTCATCCCCCTTCCCCCTATTCTGCTGCAGTTTGAGATATCCCATTTAGTATGTATGTCATTCTCTCCCTGAACCAAATTCAATGAGAATGTGGATTTGCCTTTTTTTTCCCTTCCTATTCTCCACCTCCCTTGCAACCACTTCCCCTTGCTCCTTCTACATGAGATAGTTTACCCTACCCTGTCTTTCCCCTTCTCCTCTTGCCACTTTCCTCTCCCACCTCATAATTTCATCCCTTGAGTATTCTCCCTTCCCAACAAATTCAACCTATGCCCTCTATCCATATACACACACATTAACATATGTATTCATATGACCACACACCCTTCTTCCATTATTTTCATAGTGAGAAAGATATCATCACTCACAATTATTGTTTTTCCATATAGGAATGTAAATAGTTCAACTTTGATGAGTTCCTTTTGATTTCTTTTCCCTGATTACCTTCTCAGGCATCTCTTGCTTCTTGTGTGTGGATGTCAAATTTTCTATTCAATTCTGGTTTTTTTCTCAAGAATGCTTGAATGTCCTCTATTCCACTGAATGACCATATTTTCCCCTGAAACAAAATACTCAGTTTTGCTGGGTATGTGACCCTTGGGCTCATTCTCAGTTCTTTTGCCCTCTGGAATATCATATTCCATGCCCTTCATTTGAAGTTTTAAAATAAAATGTTTTAAACATATATAAATATTATTATTAATACTATTTTACATATAATTGGATATATAGGCATTGGGGCACAGAGATTCACCTTCCGTAATGTAAAATCTAAGGGGGTATGGGGGAATATATGGGACAGAGCAGATTGTATGAGGGGATATACTGTGGGACTACTATTCTGGTGTGGTGGGAAGGGGAAAAATGGGGAAAAATTGTTATTCAAAATCTGGCAGAAATGAATGATATAAACCATTAGTTGATAAAGCATTTGGAAAAAGAAAAGATTGTAAACTCATTTTGTGTTGCTTTCCTTTAGAAAAGGAGATTTAAGAACCTGTGTTGTTAGCCACCCTGGGGATAATAGGGTGCTTGTTGATACAGCAAAGATATAGTAAAGCTTCAAAATGATTTCATAATTACATAAGATATGGGATTTACCACACATAAACACTAAAAACAGTGAGATCTTTTATATTTGCATAATATTATAGCAATTCAGGTATTTGGGTTTTACTCTACAAATTTATTAATGGATTGATTAATTGATAATTTCTTGCAAAAGCAAAAATTTAGAAATGTTCACCTGTCTTGACTTTAGAATTATGCCATGAAAGGAAAAGTAAAAACATGGTCCTGACAGTATCAAGATGGTTTTCTTAAGGTTACAAGTTATAATGATCTGATACAAGTTATAACAAAGGAATACTCTCTTAGTTCTTTTTTGTTCCAGACAAGAGTCATAGTCAACAAACCATCATAATGCAAAGTTCTACATTATTCAAAGGTTTTATAAACATACTCAGCATTAACCAGTTGGGAAGGTTTCCTGTTCAGAAAAGAAATATAAAAATGTGAAAACTCAGTCAAGATGATCCTAACTTAGGGCAGAGCCAAGATGGTAGAGTAAAAGCAGGAGCTTGCTCCAACCACCTCCAATACCTATAGAAAAAACATGACTCTAAACAAATTTTAGACCTATAGAACCAACAAAATGAGAGAGAGAAGCAAATCTTGCACTGAAGTCAGCCTGGCAGGATGACAGGAAGGGTATATTGCACCAGACTGGAAGCCAAGCACATTTCTGCACAAGCCCCGTGGGCACAAACACAGGATGGCCCTCAGCAACACCAGACCAATTACAGCAGACTTCAAGAGAATGAATCACTGGCAGCTATGGCAGTTTCCAGAATTCTCAACCCATAAACACCAAAGAGAAAGTGAACAGCTGGTGGAAAATGCTGTTGATCCAGGGTAAGAGAAGAGCATGGTCCATCTCATGCCCCTGGGGTAAGAGGTGGTAGCTGTAAGGCAGCTGCAATTGCTGCCTTGTGGCTGCCTCTGGAGCTTGTGGCCTGCAGATTGTAGGGGGACCAACCAACCATTCAGAGGGCAATTATTCTTGTTTTGACATGCTTGGATTTGGGTCACAGTCTTTAGTGGTGGTAGTGGGATAATGAATGCCAGTGGCTGTAGAGAGGATGCCTTCCTCATATCTCTGACAACTCTGAAAAGCCCAGCAATTTGGGACACAACTCTCTCAACTGTGGCAAAGATCTCAAAAGTCAAGTAATTGTCTGGAAAGATGAGCAAACAAAGGGAGTGCAATCAGACTATAGAATCTTTTTTGGGGGGGTACAACAAGGATCAAAACATAAAACCAGAAGAAGACAACTTCTTGAAGTTGCAATCAGTGCTTCTTGAAGAAGTCAATAGTCCTGCATCATGAGCTTCCAAGAAAAATATCAATTGGCCCCAGACCAAAGAGGAGCTCAAGAAGGATTTGAAAATCAAATGAGAGAAATGGAGAAAAATTGGGAAGAGAAATGAGAATGATACAAAAAAATCATGAAAAGTGAGTCAACCACCTGACTGAAGAAAATAATACATTAAAAAATAAACAAATTTAAATGCAAAAGAGGCTGAAAAAGGCAATTAGTAGAAGAATGCTTTAAAATGCCAAATATACAAGATGTAAAAGGAATTTCAAAAACTCACTTAAGAGAATAAGTCTTTCATAGCTAGGTTGGAGCAAATGAAAGCTAATGACTTTATGAGAAATCAAGATACTATAAAACACATCCAAACAAATGAAAAAAAAAATAGAAGGTAAAGTGAACTATCTCATTGCAAAAACCACTGACCTAGAAAATAGATCCAGAAGAGATAATTTAAAAGTTATTGACTACCTGAAAGCCATGATCAAAAAAAGAGCCTAGACATCATCCTTCAAAAAATTCTCAAGGAAAATTGTCCTGATATTTTAGAACCAGGGGGCAAAATAGAGGTTGAAAGAATTCACCAATTGCCTCTAGAAAAAGATCCCAAAGTGGGGCAGAGCCAAGATGGTGGAATAGAAACAGCACTTCCGAGGTGCTCTCCCCAACACCAATTCCACACTATGTAAAAGGTGGACTCTGAACAATTTCTGGGGCTCCAGCACCCACAGAATGACACAGAGAAGCTAGCCTCCTGGAGCAGCCAGTGAAGCACAGCACAACTCTCTGGGAGCTGAGCCCAGGCCTTTGTGAGCCAAGGTTTTAGCCCCAGGGTGGCCGGGCCAGCAGCTGGCTGGAGGGACCCCAGAACACCAGCAGCTTTAGCGATTGCAGAATTATCAACCCAGATAAAGTGAGAGGTTAGTGCCCTAGGGACTTTGAGACCAGTATTTTGGGAATGTGTTGGCTTCTCCCCCTGGGGGCAAGAAGTGGCTGAGGAGCTGTGGCACAGACACCATTTTGCAGCTTCTGTGCCAGCTTCAGCTCCTGGTCTTCAAACTGTAGGGAGATTCAGCAATCAGTCTGGGGGTTAAAGCAATCACTCTTGCTTTAACCTGCTTGGATCTGGATTGTGATCTGGGGTGGGGGGAGGTCTGGAGTAGGTATCCAGCTTGCCAGAGTGTATGGAGGCTTTACAGTTGTGAAGAGCCCAAATTTGGGAAAGAAGCTCCCCTGTCTGGTGGCAGAGTCCTACTGTGGCAACAAGCCCCCAAATCAAGTAATTAAGTTTCAACATGCCTAGGCAAAGGAAACAAAATAAACAGAAAATGCAACATTAGTCCCCTATTTTGGGGGCAAAGAGGATCGAAGCATGGAACAGGAGGAGATCTGTGAGGTCAGAAATCCTGTACAAAAAGCTCCAAATAAAAATATGAGCTTATTACAGGCCAAAGAGGACCTTAAGGATGATTTTAAAAACCAAATAAGAGAAGTGGATGAAAAATTGGGAAGAGAAATGAGAAGGATGCAGGAAAAGTATGAAATGAAAGTCAACATACTGACTGACGAAAATAACACCTTAAAAATAGACTAACTCAAATGGCAAAGGAGGCACAAAAGGGCAATGAGGAGAAGAATGCCTTAAAAAGCTGAATTTGCCAGATGGAAAAGGAACCTCAAAAGTTCACTGAAGAGATTCATTGCTTCAGAGTTAGACTGGAGCAAATGGAAGCTAGTGACTTTATGAGAAATCAAGATGCTATTAAAGAGATCCAAACAAATGAAAGAATAGAAAGCAATGTGAAATCTCTCATGGGGAAAACCACTGACCTGGAAAATAGATCCAGGAGAGATCAGTTAAAAATTATTGGACTAACAGAAAGCCATGATCAAAGAAAGAACCTAGAAATCATCCTTCAAGAAATTCTCAAGGAAAATTGCCCTGATGTTTTAGACCCAGAGGGGGAATTAGAGGTTGAAACAATCCATTGATCACCTCCTTAAAAAGATCTCAAGAAGAAAACTCCTAGGAATATTATAGCCAGTTCCCAGAATTCCCAGATCGAGGAGAAAATACTCCAAGCAGCCAGGAAGAAACAATTTCAATATTGTGGAAACACAATCAGAATAGCCCAGGACCTGGCAGCTTCTACACTGAGGGATCGAAGGGCATGGAATATGATATTCCAGAGGGCAAAAGAGCTGGGATTAAAATCAAGAATTACCTGCCTATCAAAACTGAGTATCTTGTTTCAGGGGAAAATATGGTCATTCAGTGGAATAGAGGACTTTCAAGCATTCTTGAGGAAAAAAACAGTTGAAAAAAAAATTTGACGTTCAGACACAAGAAGCAAGATATGTTTGAGAAGGTGATCAAGGAAAAGAAATCAAAAGGAACTTATCAAAGTTGAACTATTTACATTCCTACATGGAAAAACAATAAGTTTGACTGATGAAACCTTCCTCATCATGAAAATAATTGAATAAGTTTATATGGGCATATGAATACATATATGAATGTGTGTATACATGTTTACAGGTATGCATGGATAGAGGGCACAGGTTGAATTTGATGGGAAGGAATGATACTTAAGGGGTGAAGTTAAGAGGTAAGAGAGGAAAGTGGCAGGAGGAGATGGGGAGAGACAAGGTAGGGTAAACTATCTCATGTAGAAGAGGCAAGGGAAAGTAGTTTCAGAGGAGGGGAAGAAAAGGAAGGCAAAGAGGGAAAACCATATTCTCATTGAATTTGGCTCAGGGAGAGAATGCCATACATACTAAATGGGATCTCATCCTGCAGGAGAGTAGGGGGGATGATGGAGGGGAGAGCATTCTCGGGGGAGAGGAGGTTGGAAGTACCCACTTTAGAAGAGGAACAAGATCAAAGTAGGGAATGGACCAGGTGGGGGGTGGGAATTGGTGGGAGGGAAATATAAGCAGTCTTTTACAATATATCTACTATGGTAATGTTTTGCATAGCTATACATGTACAACACATACTGAATTGCTTATCTTCCTAGAGGGAGTGGGTAATGAGTGAGGAAGGTAATGGATCTGAAATTTGAAGTTTCCAAATTAAATGTTTCAAATGTGTATAAATACTATTATTAATACTATTTTGCATGTAATTGGGATATAAGATGTGTAGGCATTGGGGCAAAGAGAATCACCTTGCCCTAATGGCAAAGTTGAAGGGTGTATGGGAGAAGATATGGGAGAGAGCAGATTGTATGAGGGAATATCTTGTGGGACTTCTATTATGGGGTGGTGGGTAGGGGGAATATGGGGGAAAATTGTAACTCAAAATCTGGTGGAAAGGAATGATGTAAACCAAAAGTTAATGAAGTATTTGTTAAAAAAAAAAAAAAAAAAAGGAAAAATACCCCCCCCCCAAAATAACTCCTAGGAATATCATAACCAAATTCCAGATTTCCCAGGAAAAGGAGAAAATATTAGGAGAAGTCAAAAAGAGACAATTTAAGTATTTTGGAAACACAATCAGGATAACAAAAGATCTAGCAGCTTCTAAATTAAGGGATCAAAGGACTTGGAATATGATATTGCAAGATCAAAGGAGCTAGGATTAAAGCCAAGAATCACCTACCCAGCAAAACGGAGTATAATGCTTCAGGGGAAAATATAGTCATTCAATGAAATAGAGAACTTTCAAGTATTTTTGATGAAAAGACCTTAGCTAAACAGAAAATTATACTTTCAAATACAAGAAGCAAGAGAAGCATGATAATGTAAAGAAGGAAAAAATCATAAGGAACTTATTAAAGTTGAAGTATTTACATTCCTAAATGGAAAAAATAATAATTGTAACTCATGAAACTTTTCTCAGTTTGAGCATAGTGGAAGGGAATATATATATAAGACTGTATGTATATAAAGGAGGGTATGTGTGTATAAATATATATATATATATATATATATATATATATATATATATGAGTATGTGTATATGTATATACATGTATACATAGACAGAGGGCACAGGAAGAGTTGGATATGACGGCATGATATCTAAAAAATTTTAAATTAGGAGGTGAAAGAGGAATATATTGGGAGAAGGAGAAAGGGAGAGATAGAATATGGTAAATTGTCTCATATAAAAGAGGCAAGAGAAATCTGTTACAATGGAGGGGGAGAGCAGGAAGGTCAAAGGGAATGGATTAACATTATTCTCATTGAATTTGAGGGAATAACATACATATTCATTGGGTATACTACCTACAAGAAAGTGGGGGGAAAGAGGATAAGAGGGGGAATGACAGAAGAGAGGGAAGATTGGGAGAGAGGATAGTTAGAATCAAAAAGGGACAGGGTCAAAGGAGAAAAATCAAATAAGTGGGGGGTGGGGTAGGATGAAGGGAAATATATTCTTTCACAACATAACTAATATGGAAACATTTTTCATAACTACACATGCACAACCTATGTTGAATTTTTTATCTTCCCAGTGGGATGGGTGAGGAGTGAAGAAGGGAAAAAATCTGGAAATAAAAGTTTTAAAAACAAATGTTAATATTTTTTTACATGCAACTAGCAAATAAGATATACAGGCACTGGGGTATAGAAATCCATCTTGTCCTACCAGGCAGTTGGCGGGGAGGGGATGGGGAAGGATATAAGAGAGAATAGATTTGGGGAATGAGTTTATAGTAGGCTCTCTATCCAGACTGGGTGGTAGGGAAAAGAGAGGGAGAAAAATCTGTAACTCAAAATTCTGTCAAAATGAATGTTGCAAACTAAAAATGAATTTATATTAATTTTCTATAATTTAAAAAAAAAGATGATTCTAACTTAGTCTATTCCAAGATCATCCCCTCAAATTTCCCAAACTCAGACATCCACCTGTAGCAGTTCTCATACTGAAACGCCTTTGAGCAGCACACATGGCATTTCCCTTGTATTGTGAGCAAGAGGCCTAATGACACTTCATACAATCATACCTAAAATAAAAACCTAGAAAAATATCCAATTGTTATCTCACATGGAAGAGGCAATTAAAAGTTTTCCCAGTGGTATGGAAGAGGGGGAGGTGAAAGGGAATGAGTGAACCTTACTCTCAACAGATGTGGCTTAAGGTGGGAATAACACACATATTCAAGTGGTTATCTTACCCTATAGGGAAGTAAGGGGCAAGGGGAAAAGAGATGGGGGGATGATAGAAGGGAAGGCATATTGGGGAAAGGGTAGTCAGAGACAAACACTTTTTATAATGGACAGTGTCAAAGGAGAAAATAGAATAAGTGGGGGACAGGATAGTATGGAAGGGAATATAGTTAGTCTTTCACAATATAACTACTATGGAAATGTTTTGCATAGCTACACATGTGCAACCTATATTGAATTGCTTGCCTTCTCAATGAGAGTGGGTGGAGAGGGAAAAAAAGAGAGAGAATTTGTAACTCAAAGTTTTAAATACAAATGTTTAAAATTGTTTTTACATGCAACTAGGAAATAAGATATACAAGCAATGGGGTTTGGAAATCTATCTTGTCCTACAAGGAAGTAAGGGGCGATGGGAAATGGATTGGGGCCAGATAGAAGGAAGAGCAGACTGGAGAAAGGGTAATCAGAATGTATGCCATCTTGGGATGGGGGAGGGGAGACATGGGGAGAAAATTTGAACTCAAAATCTTTTGGAAATTAATGCTGAAAAACTAAAAATTTTAAAAATAATAAAAATAACAGAAAAAGAGAAAAATATCAAATCGCATCTCAAGAAATTTTACCCCAGATAGCAAAATTTTATTAATTGCACACAGCTGAGGGCTAAGCTGTTTTTCTTCTTGTGTTGCAACAATGTTAATAGCAGGTCATATTAAGACATTTCATTTACAATTCATTTATAAATTAAGAATAACCCTACTCTGGAATTTTTTACACACACACCAAATACCTGAACTTCAACTCAAAACACCAGAAAATTTGGAATGCAATCATCCCATCTGTGTTGCCAATTCAACCCAAGGCAAGATTGAAATCTTTGATTCTAAGGACTATTGTTATTAAACTGACTAAAAGATGTAACTTCAATACATACTATTTGTTAACAGACAAAATTTCACAATTTCTTTTAAATGATGGTCAACAAATCTCAGATGATACTCACTTTTCCTTTTTTCTCTTTTTTCCAACTTATTTATTTATATTTAGCTTTCAACATTTATTTCCACAATATTCTGACTTACTAATTTTTCTCCCTGTCTTTCCCTACTGCCCACCCCAAAATAGCTAGCCTGCTGAATACTCCTTTCCCCAATCTGTTCTCTCTTATAACCTTCCCCCATCCCCCACAACTTTCTAGTAAGGCAAGATGGATTTCTATTCACCAGTGCCTGTATATCTTATTTCCCAGTTGCATATAAAAAACAAAAAAGTTTTTTTATATACCCATTTGTGAAAACTCAATTTTTATTATGAAGAAAATGTTAAGATTTCCCTACTTTGCCTGGGGGAAGCCTTAGTTTGTCAAATTTCAGTTCTTCAAAATTTTATCATAGACCATTCAAGTAGGAAGACCTATGGAATTTTACTTGATAAGGCTAACTTGAAGAGGATTTTGTTAGTCTTACTTGCCAAAGAGATTTATTATTAACAATTTTAAAGGCAATATTAAGTATTTAACAATTTTAAACCATTTGGTCACATGTTTAAACTACTTAATTCACAATTTAATGGCATCCAGATTAAAAGAGAAGTTACCTTTCTTACACTATTTCTGATACACTGGTTTCCCAATTTTCACAATATAAAAAAATTAAAAGCACAATAATATATATGATATCATGTGCTTAAAATATGAAACAAAACTGATGTCAGGTGATAACAATTCATTTGAATACATTTCCAAATTATTTTATGTGGAAAATCATTCATATTATTATTTTTGGCATTAAATATTGATTACATTCAAGATATATAAAGAGTACTTAAATCTAAATGTTGTAACTTGTTAGAATACTGTTGGTCTCAAATTGCTGGCAGTTATTTCGCTAAAAATTTTTCAAATCCTTCTTATCTTAATGAGATCAAAATCTCTTTCCAAAACTACAAGGTCTTTCCTTTCAAAACCTCAGTTTACACTTTATATAAATAGGCTTTAGCTTTCTACCCATTCTCATATCATTCCTACTTGCTTAAAAATTCTTTTTCCTTTCCTTTTATATACTTCTATTGCTCTTTGATTAAAGTTCATCAAAGTGGCATATTAATTTTTTATTTCCGTATACAGATCCAACATTTCTCTTACTTTCTTCTACTTGCTTAATTCTTCTAGGTTTTATTTCCCAATCATATCCCAATTATTTGTAATACTTTTGCCTTTGGGGTTCTTAAAAGCTTATAAATGCCTGGTTTACTTCAAGACCTTTACTGACTCTGTTTCTAGTTTGGATTTTAATGAGTTCTGCTTTTATTTTTCCTTAAAAGAAACTCAACAGTACCCAAAAGCTCACTAAAAATTTCAGCACTTAGAGAAACATTTAACTCATAATTTGGAAATTCACAATAGATAAAAAATTCAGCCACAAACTTACACGCTAGTTTAAATGGCATAAATTCCTGAAAAGTGGAAGCATAGATTCATTTCCTCCCTAGCTGTGTCTCTTGTATATCTCCCTGACTTAGCTAGAATTAGAAATAGAGGGGAGAGACAGAGAGAGAGAGAGAGAGAGAGAGACAGAGACAGAGACAGAGACAGAGAGAAACAGAGAGACAGAGACAGAGAGAGACAGAGAGACAGAGTCAGAGAGAGATAGAGAGAGACAAAGACAGAGAGATAGAGAGAGAGACAGAGAGAGAGAGAGAGAGAGAGAGAGAGAGAGAGAGAGAGAGAGAGAGAGAGGCTTTCACATAATGCTTTAAGTCACTACTGTTTGAGAAAATGAAAATTAAAATAACTCTGAGTTAGTACCTCACACCTATGAGATTGCTTAATACTATAGAAAAGGAAAATTATAAATATTGGAGAAGATGTGGGAAAATTGGAATAACTAAGGCATTGTTGGTGAAGTTGTGAATTAATGCAATCATGCTGGAGAGCAACTTGAAACTGTGTCCAAAGGGCTATAAAACTGTGCAGACCCTTTGATTCACCAATAGCACTATTAGGTCTAGATTATAAGAAAGGGAAAGGACTTACAAGTACAAAAATAATTATAGTAGCTGTTTTTGTGGTGGTAAAGAATTGGAAATTGAGAGAATGACCATAATTGAGGGATAGCTGAACAAGTTATGGCATATGAACATAATGGAATACTATTGAACTATAAGAAATGAAGAGCAGCCAAATTTTCAGGAAAAACTGGAAAGATTTATATGAAATGTTGTTGAATAAAGTGAACAGAACCAGGAGAACATTGTATATAGTAACCACGATATTGTGTGATGACCAACTTTGATAGACTTAGCTCTTTTCACCAATATGGTGATCTAAAAGTGTTGGGGACTGCAGCCTTGAAGCCCCATGAGGACTCTTGTAGGTCATGAAATGTGACCCTGTGAGTGAATCCAAACTTCACAGAACAAATCCCCTGAATAAGAGGATTTGAACATTTTGTTTGAGGCTTTGCTTATATTGAATTCATTGTCTTCTGAGTTTGTTTCTTGATCTTTCCTGTCATAGTAGATTTTTACATTCAGGTCCTTTTTATTTGTTTATTTTCCCACCTTGATTTTGATTTAAACTTTATGTTAATGTTTTCAGTTTCTGGGATGTGGGTGGGAGCAGCACTAACTCAAGCTTCAGGCTTTTTCACACTGCTGTTTTCAAAGCTTGTTCTGGGTATTTTGAAGTTTTACTTGCTCCCAATGGGAGCCAAAGAGAGTCCCCTGCACTCTTGGTCTGCTCTCTGAGTCATTACATAAGAAAGTTCCTGATCCTTTGGGATTAAGATTGTTACTTTTCCTCCTTGGTTCCTAATCCCCTGAGGTCAAAATGATATAATACTCTCTCTCAGAGCTTTTGCTCCTTTTTTTCCAGACTTTGGTACTCTCACCCCTTGAACTATGACTTAGAAGTAGGTATAGGCAATGGAGTTTCTAAACAGCTTCTGCTCCTGTGTCCAGTGCTAGCACAGGGTTACCCTGTCTTCTCTTTTCAACCATTTTCCAGATTACCTTACTGGCTCTTGCTTGAGAGTTTTCTAAACTGCTGCTGCTTCTTTCACCAGCACCTAGTCCCATCACTGTTGTTTCATCCATGTGGGCTCTCTCCTAGCTTTCTCCAGTATGACAGATTTCTCTTTCTGAACTCCTGTGCTGTCTTGGGTTGGAAGAATATTAAATTAGCTCTGCAACCCCAGAAATAGTATTGCTGTACTGGATTCTCAGATGGGTGTTTTCTCTGCTCCATCATCTTGGGTCTACCTGTTGATACTAATACTAATCCATGGGAAATATGGGATTCAATCTCAGGCCTCTGATGACTGAAAGACTAGAATCCCCTCAATTATATTGAATCAGGATACCTTACTACATGCCATGCCTACAAGTGCATGCATTTTAAAGTACTAACTCTTTGTTGCATCTACTTCTTCTATGTGTTTACAAGAAAAAGTTGTTCTTATGTTGCTAAAGATAGAGTGTTGAATAAATTAATTTAAATTGTTCTATATGTCCATGATATATAACAAAAAATGTAAATCTTGATGCTCTATCTTCATAAGAATCTTAGCAATATTTGGAAACTAGAGGTCTCTGCACTGGAATAATTTTTGTAGTGAGTTTTTATTTTCCTCATACAATGAAGAGAATTATTAGATTTATGTAAATGAAAAAATTAAAATGAAGAAATAAGTATTGAATAATTATAATGGCAAATGAGAATGTGAAACCATGGTCTGAATGATTAATATAGTGATGAGTCCCATTCACTTACCTAAAATCTTTCAGTGTTTCACTATTATCCATAGGATGACATTCAAACTTATTAGTCTGGCATTTATAACCTTCTATTACTTGAATCCCATCTAATCATAGTTAACATCCATTTAGCATGTAAAATACACTACTGCCATTTAAGGTTTACAAAAAGCCTTTTGTATGGTAGTAATTACAAGTATTTTTCCCATTTCATAGATTAGAAGTGTGAGGGTCATTGACCTGAATATAGTCACATAGCTAATATGAATAGGAGAATAACATTGCTTTCAACAATAATGGGAAAGTTAGAAAGAAGGGACAGCTGGAAGTGTGGGACAATATAATCACTTTATTGTTAGTTTTGGACCCATTGATTGTCTAACGTCTAAGGGATATACAGTTTTAAGAGATATGACACTGCATCTGGAGAGATATTAGAAATCATGTGTAAAACATTATAATTGAATAAATAAGAACAGATAAAATCACTAAGCAAAATAGTATGTAAAGAGAAGAGGACTCATGACAGGGCCTTGGATAATACTCTGGCTCCTTGGATGAAGATCCAGCAGAAAGGAAACTAAGAAAAGAGAGATAATTTAACTATGTTCCTTATTTCAGCAAAAAAAAATTAATAATAATCCAAGGGAATAATTATTTATGCTTTTGAGGAGCCTATCAAGCATTGAGGAAGGAGAAGAAATAAGGCAGAAAGCTTCTTCCCACATTTCATCAAAGTGGATATATGTCTCAGGGAATATTCCTTTTGTTTTAGAACTGGATTGCTTATTCTTTTCCATTGCCCTAAGGAGGAATATGTAGAAAGCAGTTCTTCCTTTTGCATCCAATATTTATGTAGCTCATACAAACCTCTACAGATTGATCTCTCAGTCATTTTTCAAACGTACTGTCATTTTTCCTCCAGTGCTGAGTAATAAATGCATTTTCTCTTCTTTGCCATATGTAATCTCTAACCTGGGAATAGCTATAGCACATGTTGTTCCCCTTGGCAGCTGGACAAGCATCAACTTGATCATGCAGGATACTCCAGAGGTTCCTCCTCGATGAAAATAGGCTTTATGTGCACCCCCCCAACTTATTGGGAACAGATGGCTTCTAATAGAACACTCTCTCAATGAAATTCTGTAAGAATTGAGATGGTACAATATCTCAAAGTCACTTAAGGTAAGCTCAACAAAGAAATAAGAGATCTCAACACAGCCTTAGAATAGATATGTAGACATAAAAGACTAAAAGGTGGTTTCTGACCCTTCCTTGAAATTTAAAGCAATAATATAAAAGCATTCTTATGTTTTGTAGGGTGCAGCATTGAAGGAAAAAATAAAATAAAAGAAAATCTCTATTTTTATAGCTAGCCCTTTTTTGGTTGTGTCTAACTCTGATCCTGCTATAGAGAAGCTAAATCTAACCCCGTGTATCCTTCCCCTGGGATACCCCCTAAAAGAAAAGTAGAAACTTCTAGCTTCACATAGTTTATTTTGCCCTCCTACCTTGTGAAATCAGGATTAGGAAACTGAACATATTCACCCAAGTTAGGCATTACACCTGTTTATAAAATACCAGACCCTCTTATGAAGCATTGCCTTATTTTGTTGTATGGTATAACTCAGCAGTTCCTTCCTGAAAAAGTGGAGGAGTTACTGAAAATTTGATGTGTCTGGGTTCAGGGGGCATGAAAGGGGACAAGAAGGGTACCTCTGACTTAAATTCAGTTCTTCCTACTCTTGGGCTTAACAGTCATGGCCTTCAAATGTACAAGTTTGTATAATCTGGGCTTCATCCTTTAATATTCTCTTCTCTCTCTTTTTTTTTTTTTTTTTTGCTTTTTTGGAGGGCAATTGGGGTTAAGTCACTTGCCCAAGGTCATACGGCTAGGTTTGTGTGCGTTAAGTGTCTGAGGCCGGATCCGAACTCAGGTCCTTCTGACTCCAGGGCCAACGCTCTACTCACTGGGCCACCTAGCCACCCCTCTTCACTCTTTTTTAACTCCCCTTATCCACAAATATTTTAAGTTAAGCCCCTTACCTTTTATGAGTTAAACCTGCTCATAACAAAAGCTTTATTCTTTCTTTTTTTCCCTGAATATATTTATTTGTTTTTATTTTTTAGCATTCATTTCCACAAAATTTTTAGTTACAAATTTGCTCCCCTTCTCTCCCCTACCCCCCAAGATGGCAAGCATACTGAATACCACTTTCCGCAATCTGCCCTCTCCTATATAACCCCTTCCCCCCTTATTAATTTCTTGTAGGACAAGATGGACTTCTATATCACATTGCTTGTATATCTTATTTCCTGGTTGCATGAAAAAAACATTTTTAACATTTGTTTTTAAAACTTTGAGTTCCAGATTCTATCCCTTCTCCCTTACTCACTCACCCCCACTGAGAAGACAATTCAATATAGGTTATACCTGTGAGTTATGCAAAATATTTCCATAGTAGTTATGATGTGAAAGGCTAACTATATATCCCTCCATCCTAACCCATCTCCCATTTATTCTATTTTCTCCTTTGACCCTATCCTTTTTCAAAAATGCTTGCTTCTGACTACTGCTCCACAAATCTGCCTTCCTTTCTATCATCCCCTCTTTATCTCCTCCTCCTATATTCCTATAGGATAAGACACCCAATTGAGTGTGTATTTTATTCCCTCCTTAACCCAAATACAATGAAATTAAGATCAAGTCATTCCCTTTCACCTTCCTACTCTTCCCCCACCCCGATTGTAACAGCTCTCTCCTGCAACCTTTATGTGACATATTCCACCCCATTCTATATCTCCCCTCTCTTTCTCCCAATATATTCCTCTTTTAGCACTCATTTTTATTTTTTATATCATCCCTTTACAATCAACTCACCCTGTGCCCTCTATCTATGTATACATGTACACACACACACACACACACACACACAGACACATAAACCCACCTATACATACATATGTGTGTATACACTCATATATATATATATACACACATACACACATATACATGTATATTTTATGTATATATATACATGTATATATGTGTATACATATATGTATATGTGTATGTGTATATATATTCCCTTCCACTCTCCTCATACTGAGAAAAGTCTCATGAGTTATAAAGATTTTCTTTCCATGTAGGAATGAAAATATTTCAACTTTAACAAGTTCCTTATGATTTCTCCATCCGGTTTATCTTTTCATACATCTCTCACTTCTTGTATTTGAAAGTCAAATTTTCTGTTCAGCTTTGGTCTTTTCATCAAGAATGCTTGAAAGTCCTCCATTTCATTGAACGGCCATATTTTTCCCTAAAGTATTATACTTGGTTTTGCTGGGTAGGTGATTCTTAGTTTTAATCCTAATTCCTTTAACATCCAGCATACCATATTCCAAGTCCTTTGATTCTTTAATGTAGAAGCTGCTAGATCTTGTGTTATCCTGATTGTGTTTTCAGAACACTCAAATTGTTTCTTGCTGGCTCCTTGTAATATTTTATTCTTGACCTAGTAATTCTGGAATTTGGCTATAATATTCCTAGGAGTTTTCTTCTTGGCATCTTTTTCAGTTGGTGATCTATGAATTCTTTTGCCCATTGGTTCTAGAATATCAGGGCAGCTTTCCTTGATAATTTTTTGAAAGATGATGCATAAGCTCTTTATTTATTTGGCTTTTAGGTATTCCAGTAATTTTTAAATTATCTCTCCTGGATCTATTTTCCAGGTCATTGGTATTTCCAACGACATATTTCACATTGCCTTCTATTTTTCTTCCAGTCATTTGGACCTGTTTTATAGTATTTTGATTTTTCATAAAGTTGTTAGCTTCCATTTGCTCCAATCTAATTTTGAAGGAATTAATTTCTTCAGTGAGCTTTTGAACATCCTTTTCCATCTGACCATTTCGGCTTTTTAAGGCATTCTTCTCCTCGTTGGATCTTTGGACCTCTTTTGCCATTTGAGTTAAACTATTTTCAAGGTGTTTTTATTTTTTTTCCTTCAGTATTTTGAGGGGTCTCCTTTAACAGACTATTGCCTCCTTTTTAATGTTTTTCTTGCATAATCTCATTTTTCTTCCTAGTTTTTCCTCTATTTATCTTACTTGATTTTCAAAATCCTTTTTGAACTCCATGGCCTGCAACCGGTTCATATTTTCCTTGGAGGCTTTTGATGCAGAAATTTTTATTTTATTGTCTTCTTGGTTCTATGTTTTGATTGACTTCATCACCAAAGAATAATTCTGTAGTTTGATTTTGCTTCTTCTGTTTGCTCATCTTGCCAGTCAGTTACTTGACTTTTAAGAGCTTTGCTGCGATAGAACTCTGCTTGCAGATTAGAGAGTGCTGTGTTCCAAATTTCTGGTGTTTTGCACAGCTGTTGTCAGAAAGTTCTTGTGCCGTCTTCTAGGCACCTGCCTTAGAACTGTGAGGAGGACTGCCTCTCCACAGGCTCAATCAGCTCTGCCATACTAGTGCTTCTTACCCCAAGACCACCATGCAAGACTGTGACCCAGATCCAAGCAGGGGAAAGCAAGAGAATCCTGTCTCAGAGCCAGAAGATAGATTCCTGTTAATGCCCTTCATTGTTAGCTTGGTCCCTCTATGATTTATGGGCCGGGAGCTCTGGGAGCAGCCCCATGGGAGCAAGTGCAATCAGAGCAACCTCCACCACTGAAGGGTCAGGGGCTAGACTGCACTCTACTCTTACCCAGTTCCAACAGAGTTTCCCCATGGACTTTTTGCTTTCTTTTTTGTGTTTATGGGTTGAGAAGTCTGTAAACCACCATCATTGCCAGGGATTCACTCTCCTGAAGTCTGTTCCTACCAGTCTGTTGGCATGGCCCCTCCCATTTCCACATGATAGACCCTCCTGTTGGCCTGCCAGGCTGCCTTCAGTAGGAGATTAGTTTCTTTCTGTCACTTTGTGGGTTCTGTAGCTTGAAAATTTATTTAGAGTCATTTTTACAGGTATTGGAGGTAATTATAAGGGGAGTTCACATTTCCCCCCCTTCTTGGCTCTGCCCCCAGCTTTTCTTTTTCTATTGAAGTCTCTAAATCCTCTCCAAAAGAAGGAGGAGAAGGAGGAGGGGCAGGATATGCAACATACTGGAATAAAGGAAAAATAATTATTTTTTGGAAAATCTTTTAATTACAAGCTAAAAATGAAATCAGTATGAATTCCATTAAAATAAGCAGATGTTATATTATTCCTTGAGGTCTTACTACCTGAGATGAGGAACAGTGATGGGAACAGAAACAAGGAACAAGCAAAGAAGACAAGCACTCTATTGGAGAATCTAGCACTTAAACAAATTTCATTTTTATTTTTCAAAATAGTATTGTTGTCCACTTTTTTAAAAAAAAGATATATAGTATTTAAGCAGGTATCAGTAAGGTGACTGGGGCTTCTGACAATTCTTCCCTGTGTGTTTAACTGAATTCCTGGTCTATGAAAGTTGTTGAAGGGCAGATAAGATAACATTTTCATTTATCTCTATTCCTAGATACTGACTGTGGGTTTGGCTGAATGTTCTGGAGATGGAAAGGAAAATTTAAAAATTAATGGTTTTCTACTTTGTGTTAAGGATAAAAGGAAAATGATGCTAATGCATGTCACAGCATATTTTTATCTATGGGGCATATTTATAACCATAAGTTTATCATACAGCCTCCTATAAAGGGAATAATTAGGTTGGTGTCCTCACAGAAACCTCAAATAATGATGATTCTGTTCATTATCAATTTAGACATGGAGCCATATTGCCATATTGTGGTGGATGTAAGATCAATTGTCTCACTTAGTAAAGGATAATGCAGTCCCATCTGCATAACAATTATTTCCCTGCCAGTCAGAACATCCATCATTGAGGAGACAGTATGGCATGATCTCACAAGTTTCTATGTGTCCCTGATTGGCAAAGTGATAATATTGATCAAATTAAATATAAGATTTTTGTTCTCACTGTGGTTGAAACCAGTTCAGGATATGGGATTTCAGTGACAAGTTAGTCTTCAAATACTATACCGTCTACCAAGGCTCTTAAAGAAATTACTTTTCTTCCTTAAAAATACCTTATACCTCTGATTATGATACCCATTTTATTACAAAGAAAATTTAGGTTTTGTCCTTTAGCTGCCACATTTGCTGAGCTTACTGTTTTTTATAATACCACCAAGTAACTAGTGTCATGGGATGATAGAATCAATTTTTAAAACATCTTTCTCATTTCATAATTGATTATTAGAATCGGGTGTCTTTGATAAATCCATTAAAGAAAGGAGAAAGACTCTAACTGAAGTGACTCTGTGGATGCATCCTTCTTAAGGACTTGTCTTCATAAGCAGTTAGACTAATTAGAGTTATGGTCCTAACTAACCCTTTTCAATCTTTCATTATTACATTTTCTGTGTGAGATCACCTAGACCTTGTGATTTCTGCCCTCCCAGAATGATTAGAACAACCTGCAGAGGAAATGATTCATTATCCCCTTAATTTGCAGGCTTCCTTTCCCTCAGCATTTTTTGGATAGTTCCTTTCTATAAAAAGTTTAGGGACAGAAGTGGCAGTGTATTAGGAGATTGTTTGCTTTCTATTGCTATTGGGGAAATAAATTTATCTTTCTCTAATTGTGATGAGGTGTGATTTACTTGGAGGCAAAGATCTCCTAAGACTTATTTAGCAGTGATTCAAACTCCCTTATGAAGGTGAAAAAAATCTTCCTCTGACCTCAGTGGAAGAAAAAGTTAAGTTTTTAGGAGTTTTTAAAGGGGCAAATATTTAATATTATCTACATAATGGGCCTCCTACATAGCAAAAAAATGGTTAGTGCTTTTAATAACAGTAATATTTGAGTCTCAACATAGGTCCGGGAGAAGCTATATGCAAAAGTCTGTCATACCTTACCTATTTAATTAATATGGATCAAGTTTCTGTTAGTGATCAGTGAAAATACTGGACAAAATATATTTTATTTGGTTGACCTATTGTTCCTGATGCTGTTTCTGGCCATCGTGATTATTTTATACCATAAGATTTTTTTCTTTTTTTCTTTCTTTTTTTTCCAAATGCTTTATTGACTTTTGCCTTATATCATTCATTTCTGCCAGATTTTGAGTTACAATCTTCTCCCTGGTTTTTTCCCTACCCACCACCCCAGAACAGCAGTCCCACAGGATATCCCCTCATTCAATCTGCTCTTTCCCACATCTTCTTCCATACCTCCTACAAGTTTTACATTACCATTGCTGGGGTCCCTCCACCCAGCTGCTGGTATGGCCATTCTGGGGTCCCTCCAGCCAGCTACCCCCTACTCTTCTGCAGGGTGAGATATCCCATTTAGTATGTATGTCATTCTCTCCCTGAGCCAAATTCAATGAGAATATGGTTTTGCCTTTTTGCCTCCCTGTTCTTCCCCTCCCTTGTAACAATTTCCCCTTACCTCTTCTCTATGAGAGAGTTTACCCCATTCTGTCTCTCACCATCTCCTCTTGCCACATTCCTCTCTCACCTCTTAATTTCACCCCTTAAGTATCATCCCTTCCCACAAAATTCAACCTGTGCCCTCTATCCATGTATACCTGTAAACTTATATCTCACCCTGCAGAAGAGTGTTCCATCCAGAACACCAGAAGCTTTGGCTTTTCCAGAATTTCCAACACAAAGTGAGATGTTAGTGCCCTATGGACTTTGGGAGCAGTATTTGGGAGGACGTCAACTTCTTCCCCTGGGGGCTAGAAATGGGTGAGGAGACACAGCACAGACGCCAGTTTGCTGCTTCAGTTGGAGCTTCTGCTCCTGGCCTGTGGACTGTAGGAGGATCCGGTGATCAGTGTGGGGGGTAATTGCTCTTGCTTTAACCTCACTGTATTTGGATTGTAGTCTCAGATTGAGGTCTTGGGGTTTCTGTCCAGCTTGCCAGAGTGTGCGGGGGTTTCAGAGAGGGCACCCAACTAATACCTCTGGCAGTTGAGAAGACCCCAACATTTGTGACGGAAGCTCCCCTGTCTGGTGGCAGAGTCCTACTGTGACAACAAGTCCAAAAGTCAAATAAGTAAGGGGCAACATGCCTAGGCAAAGGAAACGAAATAAACAGAAAAATGCAACATTAGACTCCTATTTTGGGGGCAAAGTGGATCGAAGCATGGAACAGGCAGAGGACTGTGGCATCAGAAATCCTGCACCAAAAAGCCCCAAATGATAATACAAGTGATTTACAGGCCATAGAGGACCTTAAGAAAGATTTTAAAAACCAAATAAGTGAAGTGGAGGAAAAATTGGGAAGAGAAATGAGAAGGATAAAGAAAAAGGGTAAAATGAGAGTCAACACCCTGACTGAGGAAAATAACATCTTAAAAATAGACTAACTCAAATGGCAAAGGAGGCTCAAAAAGGCAATGAGGAGAAGAATGCCTTAAAATTTTCCAGATGGAAAAAGAATCTCAAAAGCTCACTGAGGAAATTCATTCCCTCAGAATTAGACTGGAGCAAATGGAAACTAGTGACATTATGAGAGATCAAGATTGTGTTAAACAGATCCAAGCAATTGAAAGAATAGAAGGCAATGTGAAACATCTCATGGGAAAAAAAACCACTGACCTGGAAAATAGATCCAGGAGAAATAATTTAAAATTTGTTTTACTACCTGAAAGCTATGATTAAAGAAAGAATCTAGAAATCTTCCTTCAAGAAATTCTCAAGGAAAATTGCCCCGATGTTTTGGACCCAAAGGGCAAAATAGAGGTTGAAAGAATCTATTGATCACCTCCTGGAAAAGATGCCAAGAAGAAAACTCTGAGGAATATTATAGCCAGGTCCCAGAATTCCCAGATCGAGGAGAAAATACTACAAGCAGCCAGGAAGAAACAATTTCAATATTGTGGAAACACAATCAGAATAGCACAGGACCTGGCAGCTTCTACCCTGAGGGACTGAAGGGCTTGGAATATGATATTCCAGAGAGCAAAGGACCTGGGATGAAAACCAAGAATCACCTACCCAGCAAAACTAAGTATCTTGTTTCAGGGGAAAATATTGTCATTCAGTGGAATAGAGGACTTTCAAGCATTCTTGAGGAAAAAAAAACAGAATTGAAAAGAAAATGTGACATTCAGACACAAGAAGCAAGAGATGCTTGAGAGAAGGTAAACAGGGAAAAGAAATCACTATGAACTTATCAAAGTTGAACTATTTACGTTCCTACATGGAAAAACAATAATTATAACTGATGAAACCTTTCTCAGTATTGAAATAGTTGAAGAATGGTATATGGGTATATGAATGCATATGTGAATGTGTGTATATATGTTTACAGGTATACATTGATAGAGGGCACAGGTTAAATTTCGTGGAAAGGGATGATACTTAAGGGGTGAAGTTAAGAGGTAAGAGAGGAATGTGGCAAGTAGATGGGAAGAGATGGGGGGTAGAGGCAAGGGGAAAGGTTTGCAGGGAAGAGGAAGAACAGGAAGGCAAAAAGGAAAAAACATATTCTCATTGAATTTGGCCTAGGGAGAGAATGACATACATACTAAATTGGATATCTTACCCTGCAGGAGAGTAGGAAGAAGGGTGATAAGAGAGGGTGTGATGGAGGGGAGGGAATGCTGGGGGAAGGGGGGGTTGGAGGCATGCATTTTTCAAAAGGAACAGGATCAAAGTAGGGAATGTACCAGGTGGGGGGTGAGATGGGTGGGAGGAAAATATAGCCAGTCTTTTACACTATCTCTACTACAGTTATATTTTGCATAGCTATACTTGTACAACATATACCGAATTGCTTATCTTCCCAGTGGGAGTGGGTGACAAGGGATGAAGGGAATGGATCTGGAATTTGAATTTTAAAATCAAATCTTTTAAATATATATAAATACTATTATTAATACTATTTTGCACATAATTGGGAGATAAGATGTCCAGGCATTGGGACACAGAGAGCCACCTTGCCCTAATGGAAAAGTCGAAGGGGGTATGGGAGAAGATATGGGAGAGAGCAGATTGAATGAGGGGATATCCTGTGGGACTGCTATTCTGGGGTGGTGGGCAGGGGGAAAATGGGGGAAATGCTGTAACTCAAAATGTGCCTGAAAATAATGATGTAAAGCAGAAGTTAATAAAGCATTTGGGAAAAAAAGAAAAAAAATTAATTTCACGTAATCAGAATGATTCATTTTGCATTTCATAGTGCTCTCTATCTTTTGGGGGTCATAATTTTCCCCCTTCTCCTTAGATCTTATTAATAATGTATGCCTTGCTTTCCTGATTTGCTTATGGTATCACACTTTATGTCTAAATCATATACCCATTATGACCTTATCATAGGATGCAGTATGATATGTTGGTCTATACCTCATTTCTGGCATACTATTTGCTGTTTTCACAGCAGTTTTTGTTAAATAGTGAATTCTCATCCCAGAAACTACTTTCTTTGGATTTATCAAACAGTAGATTACTGTATTCATTGATGACTATGTGTTGTGGACCTGACCTATACCACTGAACCACCACTCTGTTTTTTACTAGTACCAAATGGTTTTGATGACTGCTGCTTCATAAAATAATTTTGATCTGGTATTGCTAGGTTACCTTCCTTTGCATTTTCTTATTCATTCCCTTCATGTGGTTGACCTTTTGTTTTTCCAGGCACATTTTCTTATTTTTTTATTTCTATAAAATAATGTTTTAGTAGTTCGTTGGTATGACATTGAGTAAGGAAATTAATTTTGGTAGAATTGTTATTTTTATTATATTTGCTCAGTCTACCCATGAGCAGTTGATGATTTTTTTCCAGTCATTTAGATCTTTTTGTCAAAAGTTTTGTATTTAAGTTCATATAGTCCCTGCATTTGTCTTGGCAGGTGGAATCTAAAATATTTTATATTGCTCACCATTATTTTAAAAGGAATTTTCTCTTGCTGCTGGGCTTTCTTGGTAATATATAAAAATGCTAATGATTGATGTCAGTTTATTTTATATCCTGCAACATTGCTAAAGTTATCAGTAATTTCAAGTAGCTTTTTTAGTTGATTCTCTAGTATTCTTTAAGTATAATATCATATCATCTGCAAAGAGTAATAGTTTTGTTTCCTAATTGCCAATTCTAATCACTTCGATTTCTTTTTTCTTCTCATTGCTAAAGATAACATTTCCAATATAATATCGAATAATAGTGGGGATAATGGACATTCTTGTTTCACCCCTGGTGTTATTGGGATAGCTTATCCCCATTACAGATAATGCTTGTGGATGGTTTTAGATAGATACTACTTATCATTTTAAGGAGGAGTACATTTATTCCTATGCTCTCTAGTGTTTTAATAGGAATGTTTTTTTTGGATTTTAGCAAAAGCTTTTTCTGCCTCTACTGAGATAACCATATGACTTGTTATTATTTTTTTAATGATATGGTCGATCATGTTGCTAGTTTTCCTAATATTGAACAAGCCCTGCATTCCTGGTATAAATCTCATCTGGCCATAGTGTATTCTTCTCTTGATAAATTGCTGTAATCTCTTTGCTGATATTTTATTTACATTTTTTCATCAATATCCATTAGTGAAATTGGTTTATAATTTTATTTCTCTGTTTTGACTCTTTCTGGTTTAGGTATGAGCACCATATTTGTGTCATAAAAGGAATTTGGTAGGACTCCACATATTTTCCCAAATAATTTATATGTATTTGGATAAATTTTTTCTTTAAACAATTAAAATTCATTTGTAAAAACATCTGGTAATGACAGAGGTCTGCTTCTTTTTATATATCATACTATTTCCTCCCTCCATGGAAGCATAGGCTATTCCCTATTCCTAAACTGTTTTTTCTTGCTCATATCTGCCTCTTAAATTCCCTAGCTCTTTATGTTGTTTTTCAGATGCTTCAGTCATATCTGAGTATTCATAACCCTTTTGGGATTTTCCTAGCAAAAATATTGGCATAGCTTGCCATTTTCTTCTCTAGCTAGTCTTACCCAGGAGGATATTGGGGCAAACAGGGATAAATTAAGTGCCTAAGGTCACATAGCTAGTAGTTGTCTAAGCCCAGAAATGAACTCATGGTCTCTTTGACTCAGTGCCAATACTCTATGCCAGGGTTGGGGAACCTGCAGCCTTGAGACCACATGTGCCCCTCTAGGTATTCATGGATGGCCCTTTGAGTGAATCCAACCTTCAAAGAACAAATTGGTTCCTGATCACCTTACTTAATTATGCCCTCTCCATTACTTACACCACAGAAACACACAGAAACTTTTGTAAAGCAATAATTTATTCAACACTACTATGTTGAAACCACTGTTCAAGCTTATGAAGATAAAAAGAAAAATAAGAGACAGAGAGACAGAATAATTTCTATAAAATTAATAACTTGTATATTTAGATGAAATACAATTGGGGGAAATCAATATATAATTAGTTCAACACACAGTTTTATTATAAGAAATCAGTTGCCCAGAAATGCTCACTCTAAGAATTACAAAATGATTTTATGCATGGGTATGCTGGTAAATGTTTAACAACTGTTTCTCCTATACACACACAAATGTGAATATATAACACTCTTTTCATTTTAATATGCATTAAAATTTTCTCTGTCACATTCTTAAGTATATTCAACAAAACAATGAATCAAGCCCTAATCACTAACATTAACCAATTTCTGAGGTATAAATGTTCACACTGAAAATTTAATAGTGCATTCTTTGGGAATCTCTGAGCTGGCACTAATACATACACTGGCTGTATGTCAGACTACCACTTTGGTAGCTTTAAATGACTATTTGAATTAATGAGAAATCAATCATTTTGCATGCATGAGAAGTATACTTTCATTGAATGACAATGAAGGATAGTGGAAAACACAGTAGATGTAAACTCAGAAAGCCTGGTTTCAGGTACAAACTTCACTGCAAAGGCAACATGAAACAGAAAACAAGGGGCTTTACTTAGGAAGATCAGTATTTAAATCTAGCCTTTTTGCATCCCATCAATCACTGAAACCTTTCAGTAGAGTGAAAAGAGCACTGGCCCTAGAATAAGAGGACCAAAAGTTCCAATTCTGCTTGTGATGTTTACCCCCTCAGTAAAGTGACTTGATGGCTGGGGGAGGGGGTGTAGAGCCAAGATGGAGGAGTAGAAACAGGACTTTTACGTGGTTCCAGTTTCCACCTTCTCCAATACATGTAAAAAATGACTCTAAGGGGTGTCTAGGTGGTAAAGTGAATAGATCACTGCTCTGTAGTCTGGAGGACCTATGTTCAAATCCAGCCTCAGATACTTAACACTTACTAGCTTTGTGACCTTGGGCAAGTCACTTAACCCTAATTGCCCTGCCCTTCCCCCTACAAAAAAAGCAAAAACAAAAAGATTAAAATAATCTTTAAATGACTCTATACACACTTTAGAGCTACAGAACCCACAAAGTGAAAGAGAAACAAATCTCCCACTGAAGGAATCCTGGGGGCCAGCAGGAAGGGTCCATTGCAGCATGTTGGTAGCAGTGCTCAGTCCCAACTGAGCTGATATTTTAGCCCAGGGTAGCCCCAACAAGCAGTGGTGCCTGGAGCAAACTTTAGGAGAGTAAATCACAAGCAGCTGTAGTGATTTCCAGAATTCTCAATCCACAAATACCAAAGATAAATTAAAAGTTCAGTGTGGAACAGAGGGAGTATTGTCTGCCTGCTGCCCCCACAGTGCGAAGCAGAGGAGGTGTGGTGGCTGCTTCTGGTGTTCCTGGCCTGCAGATTGTAGGGGAACCAAGTGACCATTCAGAGGTTAATCACTTTTTCTTTGACTTGCTTGAATCCAGATCTCGGTCTTGGGTGGTGGTCCTGGGGTATTTGACCAGTGAGCCAGGGTGTGTGCGGACTGTAGGGAGGGTGCTCTCCTAATATCTCTGGCAGCTACAAAAACCCCAGCAACTTGGGACATAGCTCTCTCCATTCTGGAAGCAGAGTTCTACTGTGGCGAAGAGCTCAAAAGTCAAGTACTTGGCTCCCAATATGAGCAAGCAACAGAAGCACAAATAGATGATAGAATACTTTTTTTTCTGAGATGAGAAGGATCAAGCGATGGAGAGGTAGGAAGGCAGCAAAGTCAGAACTCTTGCATCAAAAGCCTCCAAGAAAAACATGAACTGCTTACAGGCCATGGAGGACTTTAAGAAGGATTTTGAAAATCAAGTAAGAGAAGTGAAAGAAAAATTGGGAAGAGAAATGAGAATGATGCAATAACATCATGAAAAGTGAGTCAACAGCCTGCTAAAAGAGACCCAAAAATACACTGAATAAAATAACACCTTAATAAATAGACTAACTCAAATGGCAAAAAAAGGACCAAAAAGCCAATGAGGAGAAGAATGCTTTAAAATTTGCCAGATGGAAAAGCAATTTCAAAAAGTCACCAAAGACAATAACTCCTTCAAAATTATATTGGAGCAATTGGAAGCTAATGACTTTATAAGAAATCAAGATATTATAAAACAGATCAAAACAAATGAAAAAATTGAATGCAATGTGAAATACCTCTTTGGAAAAACCAATGACTTGGAAAATAAATGCAGGAGACATAATTTAAAAATCTTTGGTCTACCTGAAATCCATGATCAAAAAGAGAGTCTAGACACCATCTTTCAAGAAATTTTTCAAGCAAAATTGCCCTGATATTGTAGAATCAGAGAGCAAAATAGAAATCGAAAGAATTCACTGATTGCTTCTTGGAAAAGATCCCAAAAAGACAACTCCTAGGAATGTTATAGCCAAATTCCAGAGTTCCCAGGTCAAGGAGAAAAGCAAGCAGTCAGGAAGAAACAATTTGAGTATTGTGGAAACACAATCAGGATAACACAAGACCTAGCAGCTTCTACATTAAGCGATTAAAGGGCTTAGAACATGATATTTGGGAGGTCAAAGGAGCTAGGACTAAAACCAAGAATCACCTACCCAGCAAAATTGAGTATAATGCTACAGGAAAAAATATGCTCACTCAATGAAATAGAGGACTTTCAAGCATTCTTGATGAAAAAACCTGGGCTGAACAGAAAGTTTGACTTTCAAATACAAGAAGCAAGAGAAGCATAAGAAGGTAAACAGGAAAAAGAAATCATAAGGAATTTATTAAATTGAACTATTTGCATTCCTACATGGAAAAATAATAATTGTAACTCATAAGACTTTTCTCAGTATGAGGATAGCTGAAAGGAATATATATATATATATATATATATATATATATATATATATATATATATATATATATGTATATATGGGTCTGCGTGTATGTGTGTGTATACATATATATATACACACACACACGTATTTGTATATGTGTATACATACATGTATACATGTATTTGTATATGTATACACATACATATATGTTTATGTATAAGAAGATGTATGTGTATATAAATATATATGTGAATGTGGGCTAAGATGCTATTTTACTACTAAAGGTAGTGGTGATGTTAGGAAATTATGGTACAAGGTCATTCTAACTCTGTTAAGATGAGTAAGGAAGCACATGGTATATTTTCCTAGCAATTCAAAGCTATCACATCCGCTAATGGCTCTTTATCTTAACTGGAGAAGACTGGAATCTCTAGGTGAAACCAGAGGGTTTAGAAACAACTTCATATGCTATTCAGGGGTCATGACCAAATCCTTAATCACTCCACAAAGGAGTTACCCGTCCTATCCACAAGAGGTTGAATAGAACACAATCTTAAAATTAAAAAAGCAATGTGTTAGTTCAGAACGTGGTGATTCCATTCTTTTGTTTTTTTTTTTTTTTTAGAGGGCAGTTGGGGTTAAGTAACTTGCCCAAGGCCACAGAGCTAGGTTTTTTGTTGTTGTTGTTGTTTGTTTGTGTGTGCGTTAAGTGTCTGAGGTCAGATCCGAACTCAGGTCCTTCTGACTCCAGGGCCAACGCTCTACTCACTGCGCCACCTAGCTGCCCCCGACTCCATTCTTGATGGAGAATTATTTAAAGATATTAATGCTTCCAAGTCAACTAGAATTAGGGAACTTATACTTGGAATCATTCTTCTAAGGTCTTCTCTCTATATACAGTTCAATAGACAGGGCTACTGCTCTAGATTTTGTGTATCTTTGAAGGCCACTATCCTGAGCATGCACTGGTCAAGGTGGGGACAGGTGTTGTATTTGTCATATATCAGAATCCCTCTGAATGGGCCTGTTCATCTAGGGACATATGAATGGGCCAGGAAGGAAGCAGACTCTGAATTGAGCGAACTACCAGGGACTGATTTTCACAAATAAGAGATGGCCTCAGGCAACCTATGGATTTCTGCCTAAGACTTTTTACCCTTGTCTTGCAGTAGAAGTATCAGTCCCTTCCCATTTTCAATCCATTCTTCACATGGATGTCAAATCAATCTTCTTAATGTACTACTCTGAAGACATCACTCTCCTCTTCAAAAGTTGTTAATAACTTCACATTCCTACAGGACAAAATGAAAAGACCATACTCTAGCTTATGATATCCTCAATGACCTGACTACAAAACCAAGCTTTAATGGGATAAGAAATAAATCCTCATGTCTACCACTCCTTTAGCCCCTACCTCCAATGTCCAGGTGCAAGTTAGAGAGGCAGGATGAGGGGAGAGACAGATAGAAAGAGAGAGGTTCTCATCATTGTGAGTACTGTAATCCTGCATATACCATGGAATATTAAAGAAAAGCAGAATAGACATCTCTAGCCTCTTTTACCATCACCTTCTCCAAGAGAGACTTTAATTCCTGCCAGAAAAGTAACCAGGAATTTAGATTTGGAGGCTAATATGTACTTCTCAAAGAAAGGGGAGGTAGGTAAGAATTAAACTATCTGCTTCCTTAAATATTGTTATTCTAGGTAATATGACCAGGTTCATACTAACTTCTGATGAACCTTCAATATTATTAATTATCAATTATATAATATAGTTGCATGTTATAAATGTATGTGTATGTACATACATATATGTATATATGATCACTAAAACTCT
Organism: Gymnobelideus leadbeateri; assembly: GCA_011680675.1. Classification (NCBI taxonomy): domain Eukaryota; kingdom Metazoa; phylum Chordata; class Mammalia; order Diprotodontia; family Petauridae; genus Gymnobelideus; species Gymnobelideus leadbeateri. The sequence continues at coordinate 798,367 of WOXC01007541.1, forward strand.
ATTCAGATTAGAATGGTAGCATTAATGCCAATGGGTTAGATAGTAGTGATAATGGTGAGAGTTGATGGCCCTATTTTTCCTCTTTTCTTCATTGTCTAGTGCTCTTTCCCCTCTCAAGTTCTTTTGTAGATGCAGTATTCTCCCAGTATAATGTAAGTTGCTTACAGGCAATTTTTGACTTTATACTAGCATCAGCTAGCAAAATGCTTTTAACAAGATAAATGTGTAACAAATGTTCACTGTATAATAACAGGGAAACTTGATTTGATCTATTGAGAAACTTCCCTGAAGCTAAACACTAACTTTAGTTCTTTGCTGAGGTTCTTAAGGCCTCTTGAGATCATACAGAGCATTCCTGATTAAGTCCATGATTGGAAGAAACATGACTAATAAGTGTCAATCTTTCTCCCACATTCCCACTCTCTGTCTCCTAGATAAAAGTCAAATAGAACAAAATTAGTCCTTAAAGAACAGCGTTGACATTTTTCCCCCTTATATCATCTATTAAAACACTGAGGAGAGGGGTTCCTCAAAAAAAGCACCTCATTGCCCCCTTTCCTCTTGGTCACAAATCATCTTTAATATTACTTTCTGGTCAGAGGCAGCTAGGAGAATCCATGAATAGAGCATGGCCCTGGAGTCAGGACCTGTGTTCAAATTTGATCACAGACACTTGACCCTAAAGCTGTATGACCTTGGGCAAGTCACTTAACCAATTGCCTTGTCTTTCCCCCTCCAAAAAGAAAAAAGAATACTCTCTGGTAAAGACTACCCCAATTAGGTGTTTTTAGTGCTGATCCAGCAATACATGTCCTTCAGAAAGGAGATAGATAAATCAGACTTGCCTCCATGTTAAACTGTTTAATCGAAGTATGCCAAAATTACTTCTTTATGACTGGGCTTTTGCCATTCTTATGTATTTCAGGTCTCTTTGTTTGCTCTCTCCTATGCACATTTCTTATTATCACTTCATTATATTTAGTTATCCATGTCTCATTTCTATCTAAATTTTTCCTCAATTACTTTAGGCTTGTTACTCTGTTATTTTCCACATCCCCACTGCTTTTCATGGCATCCCACACATAGTTGATGCTTAATAAATGTTTGTCAAATTGAATTGATAGATAGTCCACTCTTCAAGGCTTGACCTTAGTTATTGCTTTAGTTATTTACATATTTACATAATATATTTAGTTATTTATTTAGTTATTATAGCCAGCTGGTACAGTAGAGTGTGGGAGCTGAAGTTAGGCAGACTCATCTTCCTAAGTTCAAAACTGGCTTCATACACTGACTGGTTGTATAAGCCTAAACAAGTCACATAACCCTGTTTGTCTCAGTTTCTTCATCTGTAAAATGGGCTGGAAAAGGAAATGACAAACCATTCAAATATTTTTGCCATGAAAATGGCAAAGGGTGGCACAAAGAGTCTGACATGACTAAACAACAACAACAAATTGCTGTTAGGTTTATCTTGGTTTTCCAGGGCAAGGACAGTCAGATAAATTTATTTTGGATTCTAGTTAGTACTCATTATATGTTGACCAAAAATTGTGGGAAGCAAATGGGGTTGATGGGAAGACTTATTTGACTATGTTAATTTTAATTGGACATGATGAGAAACTTTAATCTGCCATACTTCTAGACAGCAATGCTGATCACAAATGAATTTAGGCCTGAATTATTTATGGTTATCCAAACTGCAACTCAACAGATTAAGATTTCAACTTTAGATTGATTCTCTGCCAAATTCAGAGTAGTAATAGATCTTAATAACGGGCACTGAAGCATTCTCTGGTTCACATTCAATTTGGACCTTTATGGCAATTTGGGGGGTTCTCTAAGAAGCTGTACTTGCATTTGGAATGCTGAAATATTGGGAGAATCACATTTCCTGGTTCATTTCAATTTGTTTCATAATAACTCAGTCTCACTGATAATGACATTTCAAGGTGGAAGCCATAAACCTAGTGCACAAATAAATTATGGGGAAAGAATTATGATACTGAAATTCTGACCCTCAGGTTGAAGAGTGGCCTAGTGTAAACCTGCAGAGCAAAGATAATTCACAAAGGGGGCAATCAGGGAGGGTTGAAGAAGGAGGACTTTCTCCCTTTTGGGCATTGTTACCTACTTTGGAGGCAGAAGGGTCAAATCATAGCATATAATTCAGAAAGTTCTCCAAATATATTTCTTTTGGATTATGAACTATATCCAATGTTTTAAATTGTGCACATTTAAAGACATTTAAATATTGTCACCCAATATATTATTATAGGTTATCCAGTGTTATGCACCTGTTTTAGAGGGCCAAAAGTGTCAATTACATTTCACAGAATCATAGACTCAGAATTGGAAAGTATGAAGAAGCAATTCAGTCCAATTACGCACACACATTTACCCTTCTCTCAAATACCTGAAAATTGACCATCCAGTCTTTACATGAAGACTTCCAGTAAGACATGAGTCCCCACCACTCAAGTATACTGATTCTACACTTGGACAGTTCTAATAATACATTTACCCCTTATATTATGTTGAAATCTGTCTCTTTGCTCTTTCTACCCATTACTGTTAGTTTACCCTTTGATGTCAAGTAAATGAAATTTAATGCTTCTTTCACTTTGAGAAGTCTAAACTGGGGGTGGCTAGGTGGCATAGTGAATAGAGCACTGGCCCTGGAGTCAGGAGGACCTGAATTCAAATCCAGTCTCAGATACTCAAGACTTACTAGCAGTGTGACCTTGGGCAAGTCACTGGACCCCAATTGCCCTGCCTTTCCCCTTCCAAAAAAAAAAAAAGAAGAAGAATAAACTCTTTTCCACTCTCTAATTAATGTATATGTTTGACCACTTTACTGCACAGAAAAAATTTCAGTGGCTCCCTATAGACTGTGGGAGAAGATATAAACTGCTTACAGTGATATTTAGCACTCTTCTTATTCTGGCAGAATCAATGTTTCTAGCCTTACATCACCCAATTTCCCATTTTGCACTAAATTCCCTCTTCTCTAATATTCAGGTAAGTTGTTCCCTACATCAGGAATTTATCTGTTCACATCTCTGTCTATTGAAACATTTCTTCTTGGAAGTTGTTTATTTCATTCATTATATTTTCATTCCTATTACCTAGCATATTACCTGGAACATAGTAGGTACTTTATAAATATTTGTTATCATGAAAAGCAGCCAAGATGGTTGTGTAGAAAAAGTCAGTAGAGCCTTGTTCCTCTCAACTACTAATCTAACAAAGACCTTAAAAACTCACCAGATTAAGGTCTGATCAATGAGTTATTATTATTTATTATTATTTATATAGAGTGACCAAAGTCTGTGAACACCGGGGCGGGGGGGGATCTAATCAGGAACAGCCAGCAAGAAGCTATTGGGGACTGAACTATGACTTATATTGTGGGGATTCAGCAGGGAGAGGTATAATTCTTTGCAGGGAGCAGGAACAGATGCCAATTAGGTCACTCTCAAATTAAATAGCTACAAAAAAACCTTTTCTTCAAACATGAATTCTAATGGAGACATCTCTGTTGTTAAGAAATTGGAATTTCTTTGCATAACTTATTTCTGCTATTTAGAGATGTTTCTTTTGTAGAATTGAATATTAAAATCTGATTTGATTATAATGACTGAAAATAGGATGTATTTTTGAGACAACCAATTAGAGAGTATTGAATATGTGTGTTTCATCCAGTCTATTGAACAATCATAGCCAATAGTGGGCAAATAAATTACACTATACAAGTGGATGTAAGTATTATTAGTAAAAGAAGAGGGTATTTCCTAAAACAAGGAGACAACATGGTAGCCCATTATAATATAAATGACTAATTTCAAAGTCCTTATAGTTTTCAAGATAGAATGTGTTAATGATCATGCCTCCACTAAAGCACTCCACTGTAGTGAATCACATACGTTTCTGATGATAAGGATTTCAAATGGTATAATTCATTCCATTATAAATCAACATCTGAAATTGTCCTAATTTCTTAGGTAAAGTAGTGCAGGTGGGCCTACTTACAAATGGCACAAAATACTATTTGAAAACAGAGTAGTGGCAGACAAAATGAGGTTGGCACTTCATAGAAACAGCTGAGAACATAATCTGTGTCCAGAGTGATTATATTTTTCTTCATGCATTCTTTTGTTTCTGAGCATATGCATGAAAACATCTCCTTAGCTAGGAAAGATTCATTTTCAATAATTTTCATGGATATTCCATTGAACTTTAGTAACTAACTCAGTTTAGTAACTAACTCAGAGGATGAATGGTGATGTTATAACAATCCTAATATTAATTCCATATAGAGTTGGACATTTTCTTTCTGTGTGATAGATTGTTGTATTATTTTGTTTTATTTATTCTTAGGGGTATTTGAAAAGTTCAGGCTATGTTAGAGAAGGTTAAAATTTTTAAGGAGACAGAAGTTATCACATTAAAAGTTTATTTTATTGCATTTAATTATTTAGAAAATTATCCATTTGAGTATTAATCATTTTAAAGACTGTAAAAGTTTAAATTGGGAAAAGGTTACTTCCTCAACAATTTAAAATAAAATTCCCACAGTTATATTCAGTGACTGAAAGTGATATGAAATTAAGGAAAGAATTTTTACAACTTATGTCTCTGATAAAGGACTCATTTCTAAAATTTATAGAGAATTGAGTCAAATCTATATGAATACAAGTCATTCCCCAATTGATAAATGGGCAAAGGATATGAACAGGCAGTTTTCAGAGAAAGAAATTAAATATATCTATAAGCATATGAAGAAATGCTCTAAATCACTTGGTTAGAGAAATGCAAATCAAAACAACTCTGAGATACAACATCTCTCCAGTCAGATTGGTTAGAGAATTGCAAATCAAAACAACTCTGAGATACAACATCTCTCCAGTCAGATTGGCTAAGATGACAAAACAAGAAAGTGACAAATGCTGGAGAGGATGTGGACAAATTGGAACACTAATACATTGCTGGTGGAGTTGTGAACTTATCCAACCATTCTGGAGAGCAATCTTGAATTATGCCCAAAGGACTATTAATAATTTCATACCCTTTGACCCAACAATACCACTTCTAGGGTTATATCCCAAAGAGATCATAGAAGTGGGAGGAAGACCCATATGTACAAAAATATTTATAGCAGCCCTTTTTGTGGTTGCAAACAATTGGAAACTAAAGGGGTGTCCATCAACTGGGGAATGGCTAAACAAGTTGTGGTATATGAATGTAATGGAATATTATTGTGCTATAAGAAACGAGGAGATGACAGATTTCATATTTACCTGGAGAGACTTATACAAATTGATGCTGAGTGAGAAGAGTAGAATCAGAAGAAATCTGTATACAATCACAGACACATCATATGTGTGATGACCAACTATGACAGACTGGACTCTTTTCAGCAATGCAGTGATATAAGTCAATCCAGAAAGACTCAAGAAAGAGAGAAATGCAACATCCAGAGATATAACTAGAAAGAACTGAACCTGAAACCTGATGGAAGCAAACTAATTGATCTTTTTCTTTTCATTGTTTGGTTTTATTTCTTCTTTACCATCTTTCATCCCACCTAGTACAATACGCCTTTGTAATTGGACTAATGTCTCATATGAATGTATTTGCAGATCCTATACTGGACTATATGTTGTCTTGGGGGGAGGGTGGAGAGAAGTAAAGGAAATTTGAAAATCAAGGAACTATGGAATTGAATCTTGTTTTCTGAAACTAAACCAATAAATCAATTAAAAAAAAAGAAGTTTCAGATTTGATTCAAATCGTGTGCCTTCTATGCCTTGTGTATTTTGATATGCATAGGCAGTAGAACTAGTGGCTAGAGTTTCAGAAGCTAAAAATGTGCGACAATTTCCCCTCTAATACTTGCTAGGTCAATCTGGGAAAAGTAACATTGGAAGCCTTCTTGAAATTTGATGTCAAAGTTTTTAAAATGAACTTCCTGTGATGAGACCAACTTTTAGCATAAAGTACATTTCTGCTCCTGGATAAGAGTTTAACATTTACTAGAATTTTTGATATTAAGGAATACAGAGAGCTGTAATTGTAAAAATAGAAGACTGTGGTACAGGAGCCCCTTTTTAAAGTGATGAGAGATTTTTATATGTGGAACATTTATAGTTTCTTTGGGGGGGGGGTTTAACAAACTTACTTTAATCAAACAAACATATTACTTAGTTCAGGGGGAAAAGGTCAGCACCCCAAACTTCAGAGTATACAGACACATCAAACAGACAGGCTTCCAAACTGTCCAACCATTATCAATATCAAAATCACAGTTACCAAAGAGGGATGCATCAACATCTGGGTTTTCAAAGCTGGGGGGCTCTCAACAACGGCTTCCCAGAGTCTCATCTGGTCAAATCACACAACACTTCTCAAAGTGAGCCCCAAAGCAAAGCCTCAAATCAGGGATTATATAGTCTTCTTCTGGCTCAGTGAATGTAACCACCCTCTTGACCCACTGACCAATCACACAGATTCAAGGTGTGGTCATTCCTGAAAACCAAGCCTCCTACCACAGGCTCCATGTAACCACATTCAGCCTATTAGGGGGCAGAGTATACTTTCAAATTAAAGAAGGTTCTCAGAGTCACTTAAAGTCAATCAAAGTCTCTTAAGCCAATCAAAGGGCCTAGGGGCAGGGAAGATCTTCAAATCTGCATTTCCATTACATTCTGCCCCAAGATCTTTCATGCCCATAGCATACACAATTTACATTTGAATTAGCACTAAAACATTTCTTAGGTCACATTTTCCAGGTACATAAGAAAATCACAATATAATCTCAAAGTACAATAGTCCAAGTGTTCCACTCATGGGGCAAATGTTAACTCAGTCACTTATAGGTAAAATAAAAGAAAAAAAATAATCACTTCTAAGTTAATTCAATCTGTCACATCAGTTTTCAAAATACGTGTTCAAAGTCTTCCACTCATGGGGCAAACTCTTGATTAACTCAATTAGTCACTTATCCATAGTTTCAAAGTACAAGGTCAAAGTCTTCCACTCATGGGGCAAAGTCTTGATTAACTCAATTAGTCTCTTATCAGTAACAATCAAAGTCACTTATTAGGTAAAATCTTACTAAGTATGTCCATAGCACAGACAATTTACATTTCAATTAGCACTAACCATCTCTTAAGTCATGTTTTCAAGGCACATCTAAAGTTACCAAAGTGGCCACTGGGCCTTAAACACAAAGTACATTATCACATCAATTCAAAACAAGAGTCCAAATAAAGTTCTCTTGGGAAGAGGGGGGTGTCCCTCCCATAACACTGTTCCAGACCCTGCTTTCAAGTCCAGAGAGGGACCTGGGCAACAAAACCAAAGGTGGGGTCCTTGGGGGTCCATGGCACTTTACCCCACTCACCATAGTCACAAGTTCATCCTCCCTCTGGGTCCCAAAGTGTGGGATGCAGCAAGGAAACACATTCAGTGCCCCTGCTTTGCCTCACAGTCCTTATCTTGTCCTGTGGCTGAATTCCAAACTCCTGGGTTCCTTCTCCTCCAGCAGAAGGCAGCAGTTCCTGGCTTCTCCACAGGTCTCCATGCAGGCAGCTCACCATTCCTGCTCTCAGCTCAGTGAAGTCAGCATGCAGGCTGTTCCTCTCTCCTGCCCCATGGCTCCACAGAAGCACAGCTACCACAATTGGGAAACAGACAATTATCCCAGCCCCCATACTTTCCTTTTACTCATCAGATCCCATTCTCATCACCATTTTACAGCAGCAAGCACCCCAACATCCCCAGGGTAGCTGCCAATATAGGTTCTTAGATCTGCTTTTCAAAAGGAAAGCAACTCAAAATGGGTTAACAAATTTACTTTAATCAAACAAACATATTACTTAGTTCAGGGGGAAAAGGTCAGCACCCCAAACTTCAGAGTATACAGACACATCAAACAGACAAGCTTCCAAACTGTCCAACCATTATCAATATCAAAATCACAGTTACCAGAGAAGGAAGCATCAACATCTGGGTTTTCAAAGCCGGGGGGCTCTCAACAACAGCTTCCCAGAGTCTCATCTGGTCAAATCACACTACACTTCTTAAAGTGAGCCCCCCATTTATAGTTTCTGACAGAAATATAGGGTAATAATATATAATATTTATTATAATAGGTGATTAATAAATATATTTTAATTAAAATAAATTAAATGGAATTTGAAATTTTCGGGGAATCATTTCTATCACTTACTAGCTGTGTTACCTTGGACAAATCACTTAAACTTTTCAGTGTCAATTCTTTTAACTAAAAATAAAAGCATTGCACTAAATGAGGTATAAGGTAGCTTTCAGTTCTAATTCCCAAGTTTATAAGTCAGAGCCTTTATGATTTTCCAGCAAAACCCTAGGAATTATCTATTAAATCAAAGTATAATTGTGGTTCACTTTGGTTAAAGGAGTGTACAATATAAAAACAACAACAAACACAGTGATAATAATTGTTGTCTTTATTATCATCATCTTTACCTAATTTGGACCCAAAGAACTTCGTTCGAATTCTCAATCTAGAGGGACTTCCAATACAAAGTTTAAAATCTGGTGCAAAATCTACCAGTGAGACCCTGCTCTCTTGCAAACCAGCAGACCCCTAGGCAAGTGAGCATTCTGTGTAGCTCAGCAAAGTCCCATCTCCCAGAAAGCCCACCTCCAGCATAGGCCACCAGTCAGGCCTTGACCCCATTGCTGACCGGAAGTGAACGCTGAACCCCAGTCTGGCCAACAGCTAAAACCTGCTACTGGGGCCTACCACAAGAAAGACTCTGTTAAAGAGGAGACCAATGAGCAGGTAGATTTGGGAGGCATAAGGGCTGTTGGAAAGTACAGTCTGGAAGCGCCAGCAGTTGAGGTTTAGGGGACCAATGGGGAGGCTGTGCTGGTGGATAAAGGGGAAGGACATCCCACAGGAATTTGCTAGCTTCCTGGTGTGGTCCCTGAAGTACTGAGGAAGGAGAAGTGGCAAACAGAGGGGAAGGCGAGATAGGAGATTGCATAGAAGCTCCAGGGGCCAAGGTTCATGGGTCTGAAAGACAGGGAACATCAAGTAGGTCAGGTAAATCTTTGTTCAACTTTTCCTTTTTTCTTCTTTTAAATTTTTTGATTAAATTAATTAATTTATTTACTTTTAGTTTACAACATTCATTTCTATAAGCTTTTGAGCTCCCAATTTTCTCCCCCTCCATCTCCTAACCGCTCGTTCCCTATGGCAATATGCCACATATAGGTTCTACAAATACTTTCACAGTAAATATTAGTCAAGTTGTAAAGAAATATTATAACCAGTGGAATGAACAATAAGAAAGAAGGAACAGAACAAAAAAGAGAGAGAGAGCAAATAGTTTGCTTCAATCTGCATTCAAACTCCGTAAACTGGAGTGGATTTGGATAGCATTTTTTTTCATCATGGGTTCTTTGAAGTTGTCTTATAACCTTGCATTACTGAGATGAGTTACAATATGCCTGTAATTGTGTACAATGTTCTATTGGTTCTGCTCCTCCTAGTCAGCATCAGATTATATAAGTCTCTACAGGTTATTGTGAAGTCCATCTGCACCCCGTTTTTTATAGCACAATAGTATTGCTTTACCTTCATGTACCACAACTTGTTTAGTCATTCCCCAACTGATGGCCATTTCCTTGATTTGCAATTTTTTACCACCACAAAAAAAATTATCAGCAAAACAGCCAAGAGGGTTGTGTAGAAAGAGTCAGCAAATATTTTTGCTATAAATATTTTTGTACAAATGGATCCTCCTCCAACATGTATGATTTTGTTGGGATACAGCCCTAGAATTGGTATTGTTGGGTCAAGGGTATGCATTTTTATAGCTCTTTGATAATAGTTTTAAAATGCTCTCAAGAATGATTGGATTAGTTTGCAACTCCACCAACAATACATTAGTGTTCCAATTTTCCTACATCTTCTCCAGCATTTATCATTTTTTTCTGTTTTGTCATGCTAGCCAATATGACCAATATGTGATACCTCAAAGTTGTTTTGATTTGCATTTCTCTAATCAATAGTGATTTAGAGCATTTTCCCTATGATTATAGATCTCTTTAATTTGTTCCTCTGAAAACTGCCTGTTCATATTATTTCACCATTTATCAATTGTGAGATGACTTGTATTCTTACATGTTTACCTCAGTCTTCTGTATATTTTTTAAAAAGACCTTTGTGCCATACTAATCAATCTACCAAAAATTATTTTATCAGCGATACTGGTTACAAAAATTCTTTTCCAATTTTCCACTTCCCTCCTAAGCTTGGTTCCATTGGCTTTGTTTGTACAAAAACTGTTCAGTTTAATATAATCAAAATCATCCATTTTGCATTTTGTAATGCTTGCTATCTCTTGTTTGGTAGGAAATTCTCTCCTTTTCCATAAATCTGACAGGTAACTATTCCTTGATCTCCCAGATTGCTTATAGTATCAGACTTTATATCTAGATTGTGAATCCATTTAGACTTTATTTTGGTGTACAGTGTAAGATGTTATTCTATGCCCAATTTCTGCCATACTGTTTTCCAGTTTTCTCAGCAGCTTTTGTCAAACAGTGAGTTCTTATCCCAGAAGCTGTAGTCCTTGGGTTTATCAAACAGTAGATTATTATAGTCATTGACTACTATGTCTTTTGTACCTAATCTGTTCCACTGATCCAGTGCTCTATTCTTCAGCCAGTACCAAGTAGTTTTGATGACTGCTGCTTTATAATACAGTTTAAAATCTGGTAGGGCTAGACCACCATCTCTAGCATTTTTTTTTTCATTAATTTCCTTGATACTCTGGCCCTTTTGTTCTTCCAGATGAATTTTGTTACTATTTTTTCTAGCTCTATAAAATAAAATTTTGGTAGATTGATTAGTATGGCACTAAATAGATAAACTAATTTAGGTAAAATTATCATTTTTATTATGTTAGCTAGACCTAACCATGAGGAACTGATGTTTTTTCCAATTATTTAGATTTGACTTTATTTGTGTGAAAAGTATTTGGTAGTTAGTTCCCCTTTTCTGGAGTAAATTTAGCTAAGGGGCATCCTCCATTGTTCTTGCAGCTCTAAATCCCAGGAAAGAATCACAAGAGCCTGGATATAGGGGATTCCCTAAAATTTCCTTCCTGATGACAAAATAGATTTAGCATTGAGTGGTGCTATAATTTAGAGTTCTGCTGACAGGCCATTTTTTTCTGGTCCTCCAGAATATACTGGATCCAGGCATTGATGCAGAAGGAGACAAAGCACTTTTTCTTGCGGTCCTGAAGACCAATTTTTTTCCAGTTATCTAAGAGACATCCTAGGGGCAAATCTTGGGGTATAAAGGGAGATCATGCCATCTTTTTTTTTTCCTGTAGGCCTATAGTGTTCCTGTCCTCTACTCCCCTTGAACAGCATCCTGGAAGAGGGAGAAACAGCAGGTGTTCCAAAAGCAAGGCCTCCCCTGTCAAGAGAGAATTCTGAGAGAGTCTGTTGCAGACTCATCTCAACACCCCTGCAAGTTTTTCTGGTGCTTAAGTGATAAAACCCAACTACAGGATGAGGAGAGAAGAAGTTGGGGAAACAGGGGAGAGGGGAAGTTTAGGAAACTTAAGGTAGAGGGGAAACTTGGGAAGCTTAGGGCAGAGGGAAAGTTTATCTTGACTCAAATAATGCTTGGGACCTCAGACTGTGCCCCACATTGGATGTCAAAGAAATTCTGAGGTTTAAGAGGTTCAGGGACCCCTTGAGGACTGAAGTACAGGGGAGGATCATCTGGAATGAATGGGCAGACTCAAGCAATTCTTAAATCAAGGTAGAATAGGTGTATTGCTACACTAATATTAGGGCAGAACTCCTTAAGGGACTTGCAATTTAATAGGAATGATGCTAAAGCTTATATAGGAAAAGTAGTGAATTATCTTGCATATATGCTAATTAGGTGATAATTTATAGCCTTGGTCACTGCTGTCATTCATTACTGGAAATCAAGGAAAGGAGTTACTTGGTGTATTTTTGGTCCATTATATCTGTAGCAAGATGGCTTTGAAAGTTGATATCTACAGATTTATCTCTGGATTGAATATGATAACTTTGAAAATCAACACATGGTAATTCTGTGGATACAAGATAGTCCTGTTTTTATAAGAGAACTTCTTCAGAGGTCAGCTTATTCTTTGGGTGCCAAAGATAGCTGGGGCCCACTCACGAGCTATTTTAGGCATAGTGCCCTTGGAGTGGGGTGAAGGAGAAAAGTGATTTTTAAAACTGGGGACCAAGCACAAGCACTCAAGCACACCATCGTTACCATAGCAACCCAACAGCAAGGTCCCACCCTGGATCAAACCAGCAGCTAAATCCCAAATACTGGGGAGGCCAAAAAGGAGGTCCCACCCCTTAGTACAAATGAGAAGGGAAACCTATGCTCCAGAGAAAGCAAGCATGTGAACCCTGCAGCTAAGTGAAAACCAGCAGTAAAACTCATTAAAAAAAAAAAAAACGATCTAGAAAATAGATCCAGGAGAGATCATCTAAGAATTAAACAAACAGACAGACAGACAGATAGATAAATGGATGGATGGATGGATGGATGAATGAATGAATGAATCCACAAACCAAAAAGCCTGGACAATATTTTTTAAGAAATTTTCAATGAAAATTTCCTTGGTATATTAGAACCACAGTACAAAGTAAAAATAAAAAGAATCCACTGATCACAGCATGAAAAAGAGCCCAAAATGAAAACTCCCAGGAACATCATAGCTGTTCAATTCAATAGCTAACAGATCAAAAAAGCAGACAAGATTACACGGGATCTGGCACCTTCCACAGCTAAGAACCAGAGGGTTTGGAATATGATATACCAGAAAGCAAAAGAGTTAGGATTACAACCAAGTATCACCTACCCAGAAAAATTAAATTAATTCTTTCAGGGGCAAAAAAAGAGATACTTAGTGAAATAGAGGATTTTCAAGCATTTCTAACTAAAAGACCAGAGCTAAATAAAAAGTTTGACCTCCAAATACAAGATCCATGGGAAATATGAAAAAGTTAAAAAAGAGGAAACATCAAAAATTTAATAAGGTTAAACTGTTTATATTTCTATATGGCAAGATAATATTTATAACTCTTAAAAACTTTACTAATATATGAGCATTTTTAAGGAGTATACATAGACAGGGAGCTTGGATATTAGTTAACTTTGCTGAGATGATATACGGAAAACCAAAATATATGGGTCAGAAAGAAAATTTCCCTGGAAGGAGGGGGGATATTGAATGGGGTAAATTATCCCACATCATAGAGGTCTGAAAGATCTATTATACTGGAGGGCGAGATGGAAAGGGGTGGTGGGCAAAGCTAAAACTTTATTCTCATCAAAATTATCTCAAAGAGGGAATAACACATACTCATTTGGATATAGAAATCCTTCTTACCCTAAAAGTAAGTAAAAGAGGGATAGAGATAAAAGAAGGGGGAAGGGGATTGATAAAGGGGAGGGTCTATTATTGAAGGTTGGGGACAGAAGCAATACACTAGTGAAGAGTGATAGGGAGTGGTGTAAGAGATAGAGGTGGTTTCCATAGTGATTACTATGTGTATGATACTTTGCTAAGTAATTTAACATTTTTATCTCATTTGAACCTTACTACAACCATGGGAGGCACCTACTGTTATCATCCCCATTTTACAGTTAAGGAAACCAAGGCAAACAGGGGTTAATTAATTTGCTCAAGGTCACATATTAGTAAGCATCAGGGGTGACATTTGAATTCAGGCATTCTTGACTCTATCCCCAGCATTCTACCCACTGTACCACCTAGATGCTTCATCATAACTTCAATTTTTAAGAAAGTTGCTTAAGGAACTACGAGGTTAGTTTATTTTTCCAGAGGAATGCATTATTGTTTTTGTTGTTGTGGATATAGAAAATGTCAAAAAAAATGAAAACAATGAACGTGAAAAGTTCATGAGCTCATACTCTGAGTATTATCTCAAGCGTGCACCTAAGTACTAAAAAGTTTTAAAGAAGAAATTTCCATCATCCTCCTTAAGCAAAACTTTGTCAAGTCCAAGTTTTAATAATAAAGAATGAAAGACTCACAGAATTTCTAGAGCCGTGAATAACTTTGGAGACTATCAGATCCATATGGTTTATTAATAATAATTTAGAACATTTAAAACATATTCATAATGCTACTCATGATCATCTTAAACTTTCATTATATAAAGTATAATAACACATTAGAAAATCTGAGCCACATGACTTTATTACATTTGGTAATTTAATTCTTCTAGGACACTAATTAAGGTCTATTTTACTGACAGTCTATCCAAATTGAGTGAGAATTTTACTAACTCTCGTCTCCTTGCAGCAAATGAATCCAAATGAATTGGATTATTTAGACCCAAGTTTTTACTTTGTTCTTTACTTATATTATCTGTTAATATAATCTACAAGAATATATAGAAAGAAAAACTAGACTAATAGGCCATCCAAGATGCATTTCCTTAAAATTCAATTTATTAGATCATACCATTCATGCCTCCTCTCATCTCAGTTTTTCTCTCTCTGTGGTGCCTTGAGACGTAGCTCCTAGGCTGAAAAATCATAAACTTCCAGAGAACCACAGAGTACAGTGTTGTAAGATACTTAAGAGGGCATATATTCCAATGTATGCCTGAATAGGAATTAATTCTATGACACTTTTTAAAAGCCTCTAGATTCAGTTCAAAGAAATCCAGTGTTTGGGATTTTTTACTTTGGGACTACTGTATTTGGTAGGAAGTTTTTCTTTACCTTGATTTAAATATGCCACACTGCAACTTTTACTCATGATTCTTGCACCTATTCTCTGGACAGTCTTGGTTTCTTCAGGCTAAATGTCCCTAAGACTCTTCAACTGATATTGATGAGAAACAGTCTCAAGTCTCTGACCATCCTGATCACTCCTCTGAATGCACTGAAAGATTTCAATTTCCTTATTAAGACATTTATCACAGAAAGGAACATGATACTCCACACATAGTCTGTCTATGACAAAGTGATTTTCACTTCCTTATGGGCATTATTAATTCCTTGCAAAAGTCTGCTTGTGTGTGTGTGTGTGTGTGTGTGTGTGTGTGTGTGTGTGTGTTTGAGAGGAAGATTTGCACGTTAAGTTGTCACTTTTGATTCAAGTGAATTCGGAGTCCAGGAAAATGATGGGAAATTTTTCATAAGAACTACTACTGAAGAGGGCAGAGACAAGATGAGAGAGTCAACAGTACTCTCAATTTTTTTTCTCTAAGCAGCTTTAAAATGATGTCAAACAACGCAACAACAAAGAAGCATAACCAAGTAAAGTTAAGGATGAGACTTTTTTGGCAGCCTAGAATGACTTTGGGAAGACAGAATGAGAAGAAAATGGTAATGCATTTAGGACTGACAAGGGGTACAGTGTGATGAGGACACCAACTGTGAACCTTGGAGGTGGGAGTGATATCAGCAACAGCAGCAGCAGTAGAAGGAGCTTTCATAAACTAAAAATGTCAAGGGAATTGAAAACCTAGCCAGAAAAAGATTCCAGGGGAATCCCAGTGCTAGTATGAAAGACTGGGCGCCATTTAGCAAAATTACAGTATATAAAATTAATCCGCATAAATCATCAACCTTTTTACATATTATCAACAAAACCCAGCAGGGAGAGATAAAAAGAAAAAAAATTCTATTTAAATAACTAAATATAGGATTAATTGTTTTTGAGTCTACCTGACAAGAAACACATAGGAACCATATAAAGACAATGGCAATACTCTCTTCAAACAAATAGAGACAAATATAAACAACTGGGGAAATTTTTATTGCTTGTCAGTCAAGCAAATGTAATAACAATTAGAATTCTAACCTAATTAATTAATTTATTCAGTGTCATGCCAACCACATGACCAAGTAATTACATTTTCTAGAGCTAGAAAAATATAAAATTCATCTGGAAGAAGAAAAGATCGAGAATATCAAGGTAATTGCTGGAAAGTATTTTTAAAGAAAGTAGAGGCATGGAATGTGATATTTGGAGGGCAAAGAAGCAAGGATGACATCAAAGAATCACCTAGCCAGGAAAACTGAGTAAGATCTTTCAGGGTGAAAAATGGACATTGAAAGAGATGGAAGACTTTTAAGCATTTTTAAAAATAATTTATTTTTAGGTTTCAATGTTCAATTTCATATGATTTTGAGTTCTGATTTTTCTCCCCATCTCTTCCCTCCCTCTGCCAAGATGGCATGCAATTTGATAAAAGCTCTACATATACATTCACATTGAATCTATTTTCACACTAGTCATGTTGTAAAGAAAAACTAGAACCAATGGGAACCACAAGAAAGAAGAAAGAAAAACAAAACAACAAAAGAAAAAGAGGTAAAATACTATGTTTCCATCTACATTCAGACTCCATAGCTCTTTTTTTTGCTTTTTGGAGGGCAGTTGAGGTTAACTGACTTGCCCAAGGTCAAATGGCTAGTGAGTGTTAAGTTTCAGAGGCTGTATTTGAACTCAGGTCCTTCTGACTCCAGGGCTGGTGCTCTATTCACTGTGCCACCTAGCTGCCCCTCCATAGTTATCTTGGGGCATGGACAGCATTTTACATAGTGAAATTTTGGAGCTGTCTTGGATCCTTATATTGCTAAGAAGAAATAAGTCTATCATAGTCAGTCAAAGTACATAGTGGCTGTTACTGTATATAATGTTCTCCTGGTTCTGCTCATTTCACTCAGTATCAGTCCATTCAAGTCTTTCCAGGTTTTTCTGAAGTCTACCTGCTCATCATTCTTATAGTAAAATAGTGTTAAATTCCATTCATATAAAACAACTTGTTCAGTCATTCCCCAATTGATAGTCATCCTCCCAGTTTCCAAATCTTTGCTACCACCAAAAGAGCTGCTATAAATGTATTGTACATGTACTTTTTCCCATTTGTATGATCACTTTGGGACACAGCCCTAGAATTGGTCTTGGTGGGCAAAAGGGTATGCACATTTTTATAGTCCTTTTGTCATAGTGCTAAATAGCTCTCCAGACTAAGTGGATTAGTTCACAGCTCCATCAACAATGCATTAGTGTTCCAACATTACCACATCCCCTCCAACATTTGTCATTTTTCTGTTTTCTCATGGTAGCCAATCTGACAGGTGTGGTACCTCACAGTTGTTTTGATTTGCATTTCTCTAATCAGTAGTAATTTGGAGCATTTTTTTCATATGACTATAGATAGCTTTAAATACTCCCTCTGAAAACTGCCCGTTCATATTCTTTGAACATTTATCAATAGGAGCATGACATATTATTATAAATTTGACACCGTTCTCTGTACATTTTAGAAATGGGGTCTTTATCAGAGACAGTGGTTGTAAATTTTTTTTCCCAGCTTTCTGCTTCCCTAATATTGGTTGCATTGGCTTCGTGCAACAACTTTTCAATTTAATGTTAACAAAATTATCCATTTTGAATTTCGTTGTGTTCTCTATTTCTGCTTTGGTCATAAATTCTTCCCTTTTTCCATAAATTTAACAAGTAAACAATTCCTTGCTCTCCCAATTTTCTTATAGTATGAGTCTTTGTATCTAAACCATGTGCCCATTTAGACTTTACTTTAGTAGACAGTGTAAGATGTGGGTTCATGCCTAGTTTGTACCATACTCTTTTCCAGTTTTCACAGTAGATTTTTTGTCAAACAGTGAGTTTGTATCCTCAAAACTGGAGTTTAGGGGTTTATCAAACAGTAGATTTCTATAGTCATTTACTACTGTCTTGTGTACATAACCTATTCCACTGATCCACCACTCTATTTCTCAGTCTACAGCTAGTAGGTTTGCTGCTTTATAATACTATTTAAGATCTGGTGTGGCTAGGCCACTTTCTCTAGTATTTCTTTTCAATAATTCCCTTGATATTCTGTAACTTTTGTTCTTCCAGATTAATTTTGTTATTATTTTATCTATTCTATAAAATAATGTTTTGGTAGTTTGATAGGTATGGCACTGAATAAGTAAATTAATTTAAGTAGAATTTTCATTTTTATTGCATTAGCTCAGCCTACCCATAAGCAACTGATATTTTTCCCAATTAGTTAGATCTTTATTTGTGTGGAAAGTGTTTTGTAATTGTGTTCCTGTAGTCCAAAAGTTTGTTTTTGGTAAATATTTTAAAATGTCTATAGTAACTTTAAATGGAATCTGTCTTCATATCTCTTGCTTTTGGGCAGTCTTAATGATATATAAAAACGTTGAAGATTTATGTGCGTTTATTCTATGTCCTCTAACTTTGCTCATGTTTATTTCAAGTAGTTTTTTATTTGACTCTCAAGGATTCTCTAAGTGTATTATCATATCATCTGCAAAGAGTTATAGCTTTATTTCTCCTTTGCCTATTCTAATTTTTTCTTCTCTTATTGCTAAAGCTAATGTTTCTAGTACCATGTTAACTAACAGTGGTGTTAATGGACATACTTGTTTCATACCTGATCTTATTGGAAATACTTCAAGTTTACCTCCATTACACATAATGCTTACTGATGCTTTTAGGTAGCTGCTACTTATAATTTTAAGGAAGACTCCATTTAGTCCTATACTCTCTAGTGTGTTTTTTTAAATAGAGATGCATAGTGTATTTTGTCAAAAAACTTTTGTCTACCTCTATTAAGATAATTATATGGTCAATTAGATTTTTTGTTGATATGATCAATTATGGTGATAGTTTCCTAATATTGAACCAACCCTTAATTCCTGGTATAAATCCTACTTGGTCATAGGGTATTATTCTCACGATAAGTTGCTGTAATCTTTTTGCTGATATTTTATTTATTTATTTTTATCTATATCAATTAGGGAAATTGATCTATAATTTTCTTGCTCTGTTTTGACTCTTCCCAGTTTGGGTATCAGCACAATATTTGTATTATAAAAAGAATCTCATTAGACTCCATGTACGCCTATTTTCCAAATAAACCCATGCAGTATTATAATTAATTATTCTTGAAATATTTGCTGGAATTGACTTGTAAATCCATCTTGCCCTTAAGATTTTCCCTAGCGGATTAATTGATGACTCATTCAATTTCTTTTTCTGAAATGGGGTTAAGTATCTTATTTCCTCTTCTGTTAATCTGGGCAATTTATATTTTTGTAAATATTGTTCCATTTAACTAAGATTTCCAAATTTATTGGTAATACAGTTATACAGTTATTTTGGTTCTATAGTTAATTTGGTTATACTGTTGAGCAAAATAGCTCATAATTATTGTTTTAATTTCCTCTTCATTTGTGGTGAATTTACCACTTTCATTTTTGATACTGGTCATTTAATTTTCTTCTTTCTTTTTTTTTTTAATTAAACAAATGCTTTATTAACTTCTGGTTTAATCATTCATTTCCACCAGGTTATGAGTTACATTTTCCCCCATTTTTTTCCCTACCCACCACCCCAGAATAGCAGTCCCACCAGATATCCCCTCATCCAATCTGCTCTCTCCATATCTTCTCCCATACCCCCTTCGACTTTGCCATTAGGGCAAGGTGAATCTCTGAGCCCCACTGCCTGGACATCTTATGAAACATTTAATTTTAAAACTTCGATTTTCAGATCCATCCCCTTTCTCCCCTGTCACCCACTCCCTCTGAGAAGATAAGCAATTCAGTATGTGTTGTACATGTATATCTATGCAAAACATTACCATAGTAGATATATTGTAAAAGACTCCTTATATTTCCTCCCCACCTGTCTCACCTCCCACCTGGTCCATTCCCTACTTTGATCCTGTCCCTCTTTGATAGTGGGTACTTCTAACCTCCCCTCTCCCCAGAATGCCCTCCCCTCCATCATCCCCCCTCTCACCCCCTTTCCCCTACTCAGGAGAGTGAGTGAGGGTAAGATATTCCATTTAGTATGTATGTGATTCTCTCCTTGAGCCAACTTCAATGAGAATATGCTTTTGCCTTTTTGCCTTCCTGTTCTTCCCCTCCCCTGCAACTACTTCCCCTTGCCTCTTCTACATGAGATAATTTGCCCTACCCTGTCTCTCTCCCTCTCCTCTTGCCACTTTCCTCCCTCACCTCTTGACTTCATCCCTTAAGAATGATCCCTTCCTTGGGGCGGCTAGGTGGCGCAGTGAGCAGAGAGCCAGCCCCGGAGCCAGAAGGACCCGAGCTCGGATCTGGCCCCAGACACCCAACACACAAACAAAAACCCAGCCACGTGAACCTGGGCAAGTCACCCAACCCCAATTGCCCTCAAAAAAAAATAATCATCCCTTCCCATCAAATTCAGCCTGTGCCCTCTATCCATGTATACCTTTGAACATATGCCATGTACCCTTCTTCAATTATTTTCATAATGAGAAAGGTTTCATCAAACACAGTTATTGTTTTTTCCATGTAGGAATGTAAATAGTCCAACTTTGATAAGTTCCTTTTGATTTCTTTTCCTTGATTACCTTCTCAAGCATCTCTTGCTTCCTGTGTCTGAATGTCAAATTTTCTATTCAACTCTGGTTTTTTCACCAAGAATGCTTGAAAGTCCTCTATTCCACTGAATGACCATATTTTCCCCTGAAACAAGATACTCAGTTTTGCTGGGTAAGTGACCCTTGGGTTCATTCCCAGCTCTTTTGCCCTCTGGAATATCATATTCCATGCCCTTCTATCCCTCAATGTAGAAGCTGCCAGGTCATGTGCCATTCTGATTGTGTTTCCACAATATTGAAATTGTTTCTTCCTGGCTGCTTGTAGTATTTTCTCCTTGATCTGGAGATTCTGGAACCTGGCTATAATATTCCTGGGAGTTTTCTTTTGGGGATCTTCTTCAGGAGGTGATCTGTGGATTCTTTCAACCTCTATTTTGCCCTCTGGGTCTAAAACATCAGGGCAATTTTCCTTGAGAATTTCTTTAAGGATGATTTCTAGGTTCTTTCTTTGATCATGGCTTTCAGGTAGTCCAATAATTTTTAAATTAACTCTCCTGGATCTATTTTCCAGGTCAGTGGTTTTTCCCATGAGATATTTCACATTGCCTTCTATTCTTTCATTTGTTTGGATCTGTTTAATAGTATCTTGATTTCTCATAAAGTCACTAGCTTCCATTTGCTCCAGTCTAACCCTGAAGGAATGAATCTCCTCAGTGAGCTTTTGAGATTCTTTTTCCATCTGGCAAATTCGGCTTTTTAAGGCATTCTTCTCCTCATTGCCTTTCTGAGCCTCTTTTGCCATTTGAGTTAGTCTATTTTTAAGGTGTTATTTTCCTCAGTCAGGCTGTTGACTATCATTTCATACTTTTCTTGCATCTTTTTCATTTTTCTTCCCAAATTTTCCCCCACTTCTCTTATCTGCTTCTTAAGGTCCTCTATGGCCTGTAGCCAGCTTGTATTTTCATTTGGGGCTTTTGGTGTAGGAGTTCTGACCTCACAGTCCTCCTCCATGCTTTGAGCCTCTTTGCCCCTAAAATAGGAGTCCAATGTTGAACTTTTCTGTTTGTTTTGTTTCATTTGCCTAGGCATGTTGCCACTTAATTACTTGATTTGGGGGCTTGTTGCCACAGTAGGACTCTGCCACCAGACAGGGGAGCTTCCGCCCAAACGTGGGGTCTTCACAACTTCCGCCGGTTGGGTGGCCTCTGGAAAGCCTCCACCCGCTCTGGCAAGTTGGATACCCACCCCAAACTTCCCCCCCAGACCACAATCCAGATCCAGGCAGTTTAAAGCAAAAGCGATTAACCCCCAGACTGATTGCTGGATCTTCCTACAGTTTGTAGACCAGGAGCTAGAGCCACTACTGACGCTGCAAAATGGCTTCTGTGCAGCTGTCTTCAGCAGCTTTTTGCCCCAGGGGAGGAAGCCACGTGTTCCCCAAATACTGGTCCCAAAGTCCATAGGGCACTAACCTCTCACTTTGCCCTAGGCATATCTGTGCTGATAATTCTGGAATCGCCACAATTGCTGGTGTTCTGGGGTTCCACCAGCCGGCTGAAGGCCCGGCTGCCCTGGGGCTAAAACCGCGGACCTGGGCTCGGCTCTGTGCGCTGTGCTGTCGGTTCCCAGCATGCTGTGCTGCCTGCTCTCAGAGCGCTGCACTGGCCGCTCCCTGCAGGGCTGCTGGGCTGTCCTCAGCAGGAGGTTAACTTCTCTGTGCCGTTCTGTGGGTGCTGTGGCTCTAGAAGTTGTTCGGAGCTCCTTTTCACATTGTTTGAAATTTGGTGTGGGGCAGAGCACATTGGAAATGCTGTTTCTACTCCGCCATCTTGGCTCTGCCCCCCTTTTCTTTCTTTTTTTAATAAAATAAACCAAAGTTTAATCTATTTCATTATATTTTCATAAAACCAGCTCTTAGTTTTACTTATTAGTTCAATTGTTTTCTTAATTTCAGTTTTATTAATCTCTCCTTTGCTTTTCATGATTTTCAATTTGATATTTAATAGATGATTTTATTTGTTCTTTTTGTAGCTTTTTAAGTCACATGCCCAATTCATAAATCTCTTTCTCTGTTTTATTCATGTAAGCACTGAGAAATATAAAACTTCCTTAACAACCACTTTTGCTACATCCCATAAATTTGGGTCTCATTATTGTTATTCTATTGGATGAAATCATTGATTATTTCTATGATTTGCTGTTTGATCCATTTATTCTTCAGTATTAGATTATTTATTTTCCAATTAATTTTGAGTCTGTCTTTGCATAGCCTTTAATTGCACACAATTTTATTGCATCATGATGTGAAAATGATGCATTTAATATTTCTGCCTTTCTGCATTGAATTGTGAATTTTCAATGCCCTATTATATGGTCACTTTTGTAAAGGTGCCATATATTGCTGAGAAAAATGTGTATTCCTTCCTATCCCCATTCCTTTTATTCCAGAGGTCTACCATATCTAACTTTTCTACAATTATATTCACCTGCTTAACTTAGTTCTTGTTTATTTTGTTGTTAGATTTATTCAGTTCTGAGACAGGGAGGTTGAACCCCCCCCCCCCACTAGTATGGTTTTGCTGTCTATTTCTTTCTGTATCTCCCTTAACTTCTCCTCTAAGAATTTGGATTCTATACCTCCTGTTGCATATATTTTAAGCAACAATATTACTTTCCTTCCCTCTTTTAATTAGATTTATATTTTTATTTTTATTTTTCTGGGATCAGGATTGTTAACACCTGTTTTTTTTTTTCATCTGAAACACAATATATTCTACTCTAGCCTTTTACATTTACCCTATGTTAATCCTCTGTAAACAACATATTATAGGAATATGGTTCTTTATCCACTCTGCTATCCACTTCCATTTTATGGGAGAGTTCATCCCATTCACATTCACAGTCATGATTACTATCTGTGTCTTTCTCTCCATCCTATCCCCCTCCCCTGTTTATGCTTCTCTTTCTCCCTTTTCCCTTTCCCTACTCACTAGTGTTTTTCTTTTGAGTACTGCCTCCCTTAACCTGCCCTCCCTTTCATCCACCTCTCTCTTTTGTTTTCCCTTCCCCCTCCTACTGCATATAAGGAATATTAGATTTCTATACCTAAGTATGTTATTCTCTCCTTAAGTCAAATCTGATGACAGTAAACTTTAAATGATGCTTATCTCCCTCTCTGTTTTCACTCTACTGTACTCTTATTTTTGGCTCTTTATGTCATGGGATTTACCCTTTTCTCTTCTCCCATTACAATTAATTTTCATAGCTTAATTAGGTTGTTTGTCACCTTGTCAAAATCAGCTTAAACACATCCCCTGCATATATACATTTCTTTCATTTATTATATAATAAAGATACAGTTCTCAAGAATTTTAAGTTTCATATTCCCATGTAGGGATGTAAACATTTTGTCCTTATTGAATAACATGTTGTTGTTGTTGTTTTATTTCCTGTTCACCATTTTTGTCTTCCTGAATCTTTTATTTGAAGACAAAATTTTCCATTGAGTCTTTTTCTCAGGAAGGTATGGAAGTCCCCTATTTCAGACAATGTCCATCTCCTCCCCAGAAAGATTATGCTCAATTTCGCTGGGTAGTAGATTCTTTGTTGTAATCCAAGCTCCTTTGCCTTACAGAATATCATATTCCAAATCCCCAGTCTTTTAATGTAGAAAATGAAAGGTCTTGCATGATCCTTACTATGGTTCCGAGATATTTAAATTGATTTTCCTGGCTGCTTGCAGTGTTTTCTCTTTGACCTGAACATTCGGGAATTTGGCTACAATAATCCTAGGTGTTTTCAATTTGGGATCTCTTTCAGGAGGTGACCAATGGATTCTTTCCATGATTATTTTACCCTGTGGTTCAAGGACATCAGGACAATTTTCCTTGATGATCTCTTCTTTTAATTCTTTTCTTTTTTTTTTTTTTGCTTTTTGGAGGGCAATTGGTATTAAATAATTTGCCCAAGGTCATATGGCTAGGTTTTTGTTTCTGTGTGTTAAGTGTCTGAGACCAGATCCAAAATTAGGTCTTACTGACTCCAGGGCCAGCACTCTACTCACTGTGCCACCTAGCTGCCCCAATGATCTCTTCTTTTAATTGTGTATGTGTGTGTGTGTGTGTGTGTGTGTGTGTGTGTGTGAATTCCAGATTCATTCCATTTCTCGCTTGTCACCCACCATTACTGGGAACATAAGCAATTCAGTGGAGGTTATACATGTGTAGCTATGCAAAACATTACCATAGTAGATATATTGTAAAAGACTGACTTTTCAAAAGTTGATGCTTCCAACTTCCCTCCCTCCCCACCCTGCCCTCCCTTCCATTATGCCCCCTCTCATCCCCTCCACCCCTACTCTCCTATAGGGTGAGATACCCTATTTACTGTGTATGTCATTCCCTCCCTGAGCCAAATTCAATGAGAATAAGGTTGACCCATTCCCTTTTGCCTTCCTGTTCTTCCCTTCCATTGTAACCATTTTCCCTTGCCTCTTCTATATGAAGTAGTTTACCCCAATCTGTCTATCCCCATCACCTCACATTATGTTCCTCTCTCACCTCTTAATTTCACTTTTTAAGTATCATCCCTTCCTATTAAATTGGTTCTGTGATCTCTACCTTCAACTGTTTTCATACTGAGAAAAGTTTAATCAGTTACAATTATTGTTTTTCCATGTAAGCATGTAAATGGTTTAACTTTGATAAGTTACTTATGATTTATTTTCCCTGTACCTGCTTATGCTTCTCTTGCTTCTTGTATCTGAATGTCAAATTTTCTATTCAACTCTGGTTGCTTCATCAAGAGTACTTGAAGGTCATCTATTCCCCTGAATGACCATATTTTCCCCTGAAATATGACACTCAGTTTTTCTGGGTAGGTGATTCTTGGTTTTAATCCCGGCTCCCTTGAAATCTGGAATATAATATTCCATACCCTTTAGTCCCTCAGTGTAGAAGCTGCCAGATCCTGTGTTATCCTGATTGCGTTTCCACCATATTCAAATTGTTTCTTTCTGGCTACTTGTAGTATTTTCTTCTTTATCTGGGAATTCTGGAACCTGACTATAATATTCCTAGGAGTTTTCTTTTTGGAATCTTTTTCAGGAGGTGATGGGTGAATTTGTTCAACCTCTATTTTGCCCTCTTGTTTCCAAAACGTCAGGTCAGTTTTCCTTGAGAATTTCTTTAAGGATGATTTCTAGGTTCTTTCTTTGATCATGTCTTTCAGGTAGTCCAAAATTTTTTAAATTATCTCTCCTGTATCTATTTTCCAGGTTGGTGGTTTTTCCCATGAGATATTTCACATTGCCTTCTATTTTTTCATTTGTTTGGATCTGTTTAACAGCATCTTGATTTCTCATAAATGAGATTGCATTAGCTCTAATCTAATTCTGAAGGAATGATTCTCCTTAGTGAGCATTTTAGCATCTTTTTCCATCTGGAAAATTTGGCTTTTTAAGCCATTCTTCTTTTTATTGCCTTTTTTGAGCCTCTTTTGCCCTTTGAGTTAGTCTATTTTTAGTGCGTTATTTTCCTCATTCAGGCTGTTGATTCTCATTTTATAATTTTCTTGCATTTTCCTATTTCTCTTCCCAATTTCCACCCCCCCACACACTTCTCTTATTTGCTTCTTAAGGTCCTCTATGGCCTGTAACCAGCATGTATTCTTATTTGAAGCTAATGGTGCAGGAGTTCTGACTTCACTGTCTTCCTCCTGTTCCATGATTTGATCCTTTTTGTTGTCAAAATAGGAGTGTAAAGTTGGGTTGCTCTGTTTATTTTGCTTTCTTTGGCTGCTCATGTAGCCACTCAATCACTTTACCCCTGGGGTTATTGCCACCGTATGACTCTGCCACCAGACAGGGGAGCTTCGTCCCAACCACTGGGGCTTTCTCAGCTACTTGAGGTATTATTTGGTTCCCTCTCTGTAGCCTCCATATGCTCTGGCAAGCTGGTCATACACCCCAGGACCTCCACCCTAGACTGCAATCCAGATCCAAGTAGGTTAAAGCAAGAGTGATTACCCCTGAGACTTGTTGCTTGGTCCCCCTGCACTCTGCAGGCCAGGAGCTGAAACTTCCATGTGGTGGCAGCTGTTGCTTGGCTATGGCACCTCAGCAGCTTCTCAACCCAGGGGCAAAGGCCGACTGAACTCCCAACTACTGGATCATAAAGTCCACACTGCACTGACCTTTCACTTTGTCCTTAGCATCTATGTGTTGATAATTCTGGGAACCACCACAGCTTCAGGTTATCTGGAGTCCCTCCAGCTGGTGGTTGGTCAGGCCCACCATGGGGTGAAAACCTCAGGCTAGGGTAGGGATAGGCTCATCTCCAAGATGGCTTCACTGGTGGATTCCTGCCTGCCTTCCAGGCTGAACTCAGTGGGAGGTTAGCTTCTCTGTGCCATTTTGAGGGTTCTGTCCTTGATGATCTATTGAAAGATGCTTTCCAGGCTCTTTTTTTGATCATGGCTTTCAGGTAGATCAACAATTCTTACATTATTTCTCCTGGATCTATTTTCTAGCTCACTTGTTTTCCCAAAGAGGAATTTTACAGTTTCTTTTGATTTTGTTTGACTGATTCTTGATGTTTCATAGATTCATTAGCTCCCACATGCACAATTCTAATTTCTAACAAATTGTTTTCATCAGTTAGCATTTCTACATTTAAGAAATTCTGCTTTTTAAGGAGTTGCTTTCTTCATTGTACTTTTTTTCATTTTGTCTATTGTATTATTAAAGCGATTGTTCAATTTTTCTTCTACCTCCCTTATTTGATTTTTAAAATCCTTATTGAGCTCCTCCAAGAAGGCTTTTGGGCTTGAGACCAGTTCATTTCCCCTTCTGAGGTTTCAGATATGGGTATCTTGGTGATGTTTTTCTCTTTTGAATTTGTGTTTTGATCTTACCTGTTACCAAGATACTTCTCTATAGTCATAGATTTTCTTTGTTGGTTTTTGCTCATGTTGTTTGCCATTTTTTCCTTGTTTTTATAATTGATCTCTGCCTCTGGTACTATCCCACATTACTTGTGTGGGTCCCTAGGACCCTGGTTACTGGTCTTGTGTCCTGGGTCCTCAAGTGCTGGCAGATGGGGGCTCATCGTTTACCTGGTGTTGAGCTAGAACTGGTGGTGGTGGCTGGTGTCTGCCTGCTGTTGGCACTTGCTTATTCCAACACCCTGGGGTTCAGTATCTCCTGCTGAGGGAGAACTTGCCATAGGGTTGCTGGGATACCTCCTGTCTTGTATTAGTCTCCTTCAGCCACAGCAAGAGGGACCTTTCCCTTAATACCATTAGCTTTCTGAGCTAAAAGATTGTTGTATCAAATAATTTTCCCTTAGCTACACTATTTCAGGATATTTCCTGGGGCAATATTCTCTGCATTTTTCAAGGAAAATAAGAGAGTGTGAGAGCAGCTTACTACTTATCCCACATTTTTTGTTCCTGGAAGTTGAAATAGGTAATTTTCACACATTCTCTCTGTGGGATAATTCTTCTAGGAGCAGCTGCTGCCATCTCTGCCACTGCTGCTACCGAGGATCCATTTCTTCCCAAAGTTTGCTCCTGGTTTGCTAGCAATGGGGTTGTATTGCCCCACCCTGTATTGGACTGTGCTTCTCTTTCCCCCAGTTCCAACAGACTTCTACTTCTGATCTTCTAAGTTGTCTCTGGCATCTCTGGGCTGGGAAGTCTGAAAACTGCCATTGCTGTGAGTGATTAAGTCCCACAAAATCTGTCCCATCTTTGCTGGGGCTGGATCTGTGCTGGCATGGCCTGTGCTAGACAGCTGTCCTCTCTCAGCCTGGTGCTGAGAGAGGACATAGACCCATAGACCTTTCAGGTTGTCTTGGGTTGGAAATCTACCTCACTCTGTCCCTTTGTGGGTTCTGCTACACTAGAGTTTGTCCAGAGAGATTTATAAAGGTATTTGAAGGGGTTTTGGGAGAGTTCAGGTGAGTTCCTGATTTCATTTTGCCATCCTGGCTCTGCTCTTTTCATGTATTCTCATTTTTTTTCTTTTTTTGTTTTTTGGAGGGTGGAAGGCAGGGCTATTGGGGTTAAGTGACTTGCCCAGGTTCACATGGCTAGTAAGTGTTAAGTATCTGAGTCCAGATTTGAAGTTAAGTCCTCCTGACTACAAGGCCAGCACTCTATTCACTGTGCCACCTAACCACCCTTCTCAAATATTCTTTTTTTTATTAGTTTATTAGTTAATTTCAGTTAACAAGATTCAATTCCATAGTTCCTTGATTTTCAAATTTCCTTTACTTCCCTCCCCCCTCCCCTCACGGCAGCATATAGTACAGTATAGGGTCTGCAAATGCATTCATATTAGACATTATTCCAATTACAAAGGCATATTGTACTAGGTGGGATGAAAGATGGTAAGGAAGAAATAAGACCAAACAATGAGAAGAACAAGATCATTTAGTTTGCTTCCATCAGGATTCAGGCTCAGTTCTTAATAGTTATATCTCTGGATGGCGCATTTCTCACTTTCTTGAGTCATTCGGGATTAACTTATATCACTGCATTGCTGAAAAGAGTCCAGTCTGTCATAGTTGGTCATCACAGATGTGGCATGTCTGTGATTGTATACAAATTTCTTCTGATTCTACTCTTCTCACTCAGCATCAGTTTGTATAAGTCTCTCCAGGTAATTATGAAATCCGACACCTCCTCGTTTCTTATAGCACAATAAAATTCCATTACATTCATATACCACAACTTGTTTAGCCATTCCCCAATTGATGGGCACCCCTTTAGTTTCCAATTCTTTGCAACCACAAAAAGGGCTGCTAAAAATATTTTTGTACATATGGGTCTTCCTCCCACTTCTATGATCTCTTTGGGATATAACCCTAGAAGTGGTATTGTTGGGTCAAAGGGTATGAAATTATTTATAATCCTTTGGGCATAATTCCAGATTGCTCTCCAGAATGGTTGGATAAGTTCACAACTCCACCAGCAATGTATTAGCGTTCCAATTTGTCCACATCCTCTCCAGCATTTGTCACTTTCTTGTTTTTTCATCTTAGCCAATCTGACTGGA
This sequence comes from Gymnobelideus leadbeateri, assembly GCA_011680675.1. Classification (NCBI taxonomy): domain Eukaryota; kingdom Metazoa; phylum Chordata; class Mammalia; order Diprotodontia; family Petauridae; genus Gymnobelideus; species Gymnobelideus leadbeateri. Next base: position 827,879 of record WOXC01007541.1, read on the forward strand.
GAGATGTGGTATCTCAGAGTTGTTTTGATTTGCATTTCTCTAATTAATAGTGATTTAGAGCATTTCTTCATATGCGTATAGATATCTTTAATTTCTTTCTCTGAAAACTTCCTATTCATATCCTTTGACCATTTCTCAATTGGGGAATGACTTGTATTCATATAGATTTGGCTCAGTTCTCTATAAATTTTAGAAATGAGTCCTTTATCAGAGACACAAGTTGTAAAAATTCTTTCCCAATTTCCCACCTCCCTCTTGATCTTAGTTACATTGGCTTTGTTTGTGCAGAAGCTTTTCAATTTAATGTAATCAAAATTATCCATTTTGCATTTTATAATGCTCTCTAATTCTTGTTTGGTCCTAAAATCTTCCCCTCTCCACAGATCTGTCAGGTAAACTATTCCTTGCTTTCCCAAATTGCTTACAGTATCATCCTTTACACCTAGATCATGCACCCATTTAGACTTGATTTTGGTATATGGTGTTAGATAGTGATCTATGCCCACTTTCTGCCATACTGTATTCCAGTTTTCCCAGCAGTTTTTGTCAAATAGTGCATTCTTATCCCCAAAACTGGGGTCTTTGGGTTTATCGAACAATAGATTACTATATTCATTAACTGCTGGGTCTCCTGCATTTAATCTATTCCATTGATCCACTGCTCTACACCTCTGCCAGTCCCAAGCAGTTTTGATGACTGCTGCTGTATAATACAGATTAAGATCTGGCATAGCTAGTCCACCATCCCTAGCATTTCTTTTCATTAATTCCCTTGATATTCTAGACTGTTTGTTTTTCCAAATAAATTTTGTTATTATTTTGTATAACTCTACAAAGTAGTTTTTTGGCAAATTGATTGGTATGGCACTAAATATATAGTTTAGTTTGGGTAAAATTGTCATTGTTATTATATTAGCTTGACCCAGCCACGAGCAATTGATATTTTTCCAACTATTTAGATCTGTTTTTATTTGTGTAAGAAGCATTTTGTAGTTGTGATCATATATATTCTGGGTTTGTTTTGGCAAGTAGATTCCCAAATATTTTATAATGTCTACAGTGACTTTAAATGGGATTTCTCTTTCTATCTCTTGCTGTTGAGTTTCATTAGAGATGTACAGGAATGCTGAGGATTTATGTGGGTTTATTTTATATCCTGCAACTTTGCCAAATTTATTTATTGTCTCAAGTAGTTTTTTACTTGATTCTCTAGGATTCTCTAAGTATATCATCATATCATCTGCAAAGAGTGACAGCTTGGTCACTTCTTTACCTAATTTGATTCCTTTGATTTCTTTTTCTTCTCTAATTGCTACTGCTAACGTTTCTAGTACCAGATTGAATAAGAGGGGTGATAGTGGACACCCTTGTTTCACTCCTGATCTTATTGGAAAGGCTTCTAGTTTATCCCCATTGCATATAATACTTGCTGATGGTTTTAAATAGATGCTAGCAACTATTTTAAGGAAGGCTCCATTTATTCCTATACTTTCTAGTGTTTTTAATAGGAATGGATGTTGTACTTTGTCAAAAGCCTTTTCTGCATCTATTGAGATGATCATGTGGTTTCTGCTAGTTTTATTGTTGATATGCTCAATTATACTGATGGTTTTCCTAATATTAAACCATCCTTGCATTCCTGGAATGAATCCTACCTGATCAGGGTGTATTATTTTTGTGATAAGTTGTTGGAGTCTTTTGGCTAATATTTTATTTAGAATTTTTGCGTCTAAATTCATGAGGGAGATTGGTCTATAATTTTCTTTCTCTGTTTTATCTCTTCCTGATTTAGGAATCAGTACCATATTTGTGTCATAGAAAGAGTTAGGTAGGATGCCTTCTTCACTAATTTTCCCAAATAGTTTGTAGAGTATTGGAATCAATTGTTCTTTAAATGTTTGATAGAATTTGATAGAAAGGGCTATTAAACCATGTATATCCTATCAATACTAGGTCTGTATCCAAAAAGATTTAATAAACAAAAAGGAAAAAGATCTATAAAAGTAAAAAAAAAACTACAAAATATTTATAGTAGTTCTTTTTCTGGGGGCAAATAATTGGAAATTGAGGAATGTCCATTAATTGGGGAATGGCTGAACAAGTCATGGTATATGATTTTGATCAATACTATATTATGCTATCCTATCCTATCCTATCCTATCCTATCCTATCCTATCCTATCCTATACTATACCATACCATACCATACTATACCATACTATATTATACTATACTATTCTATCCTGTACTATATTATACTGTTCTGTACTATAAGAAATGATGAGCAGGATGCTCTCAGAAAAACCTGGAAAGACTTGCATGAGCTGATGCAAAGTGAAATGTACTCTGTATAAAGTAGCAGCAATATTGAAAGATGACCAGCTGTGAATGGCTTAGCTATTATTTTCAATACAAATATCCAAGATTACTCTGAGGGACTTCTGATGAAAAATGCTATTCATCCCCAGAGAAAGAACTAATGGCATATGAATATAGATTAAAGTATACTTTTTTACTTTATTTTCCTTAAGTGTTCTTTTACTGTCTATGTTTTCTTTCACAGCATAACTAGTAGTGGGGAGAGAAGGAAAAGGGGATTTGGAACTCAAAGTTTTAAAAATGAATGTTAAAAGTAGCTTTTACATGTAACTGGGGAGAATAAAATACTAAATTAAAAATGAATAAAAGTTATGGAAAATAAGAAGCAGAAAACAGATCAGAATAAAAGAAAATGTGGAATTGGAGAAACAATTTACCTGAAAGATAAATCAAGGAATGATAACTTAATATTTGGTGCATATCCTGACAGCCATGATTAAAAAAAAAGAGCATAGATACTGTAATTGAGAAAATTAGAAAGAAATACTGCCCAGATATTCTCAAATCAGATGACAAAATGTCCTAAAAGAGAACCAAAAATGGAAACTCCCAGCAATACTATATCCAAGTTAAGTAACTCCTAGATCAAGGAGAAATTACTGCAAGCAGTGAGAAAGAAATAATTCAAATACCATGGAGCCACAGTCAAAATAAAACAAGACCCAATAAAGGAGCAGAGGGGGAAGAAGAAGAAGAAGAAGAAGAAGAAGAAGAAGAAGAAGAAGAAGAAGAAGAAGAAGAAGAAGAAGAAGAAGAAGAAGGAGAAGGAGAAGGAGAAGGAGAAGGAGAAGGAGAAGGAGAAGGAGAAGGAGAAGGAGAAGGAGAAGGAGAAGGAGACGGAGAAGGAGAAGGAGAAGGAAAGATGAAAGTAAATACACAATTAGCATACATAACTGCAAATATGAATGGGTTGATGTCACTCATAAAACAAAAGCTGATAGCAAAATAGATTAGAAACCTGATTCCAAACATATTCCATTCATAAGAACAGAAATGGACACAAAGTTAAGTGCTATAACAGAATCTATTATGCTTCAGTTGGAGTTTAAAAAATGAGTAGAAATCATAATCTTAGACAAAGCAAAAGCACCAATAAATCTAATAGATATAATCAGAGAAGCAGGATTATCACTAAAAGTGACCCTAGAAAATAAAGCAATGTTCAAATATTCACCAAATGATATAGAAAGCAAATCCTTAAAGGATAAGTTAAATGAAGTATAAAAGAAAATAGACAGTAAAATTGCATTGGTGGGGAACATAAATAAACACCTCTCAGAACTAGATAAATCTAACCATAAAATATAAAAAAAATGAAGTTAAGGAGATGAATAGAATATTAGGAAACTTAGGCTAGATCTCTGGAGAAAACAAAAAGAAAATAAAAAAGAAATATACATTTTTCTCAGATATACATATAACCACCACAAAAAAAAATCAACCATGCATTGTCATAGAAACCTCACAAAAATTCACCATTTCTAGATAATAATTCCATAAAAATTATATTTAATAAAGGCCATTGGTAGAGTAGATTAAAAACTAATTGGAAACTAAACAATCTAATTGTAAAGAATGAGTCCTCAAATGAAAAAAATCATATAAACAATGATTCATTAAAGGGTATAACAACCATAAGATAACATATCAAATTTTGTGGGAAACAACCAAATCCATACTTACATGGAATATCTATATGCATAAATAAAAAGATAGAAAGATCATATCAATGAATTGGGTATAAAACTAAAACAAAATAAAAACGAGAAAAATAATAAAAATCCCCTATTAAATGCAGGATTAAATCCTGAAATACAATAGAGGGATTAATAAAAATGAAAGTTAAAAATTAAGATTACAAATAAAACTTGAAGATGGTTTTAAGAAAAAAATCCAATATAATAGATATCCTAATGATCACTTTGATTTAAAAAAAATCAAGTTACCATTTCCAAAAATGAAAAAAATAGTTAATATACAACAAATGAAGATAAATTAAAGCAATTATTAGGTGCTATTTTTCAAGTATGGGCCATTAAAATTGACTGTAATAATGAACAGAATGACTATTCACAAAAATACATGAATTGCCCAGATTAGTAGAAGATAAATAATATTTGAATGATGGTATGTTAATAAATGAATTTGAAAAGTTTCTATATGATCTCCCTAAGAAAAATTCAAAGAATTGTACAGATTTGCAATAAAATTATACTAAACATTTAAAGAGAAATAAAAAAGGAGGAAAAGAATTTCTACCACATTTGTTCTATGGGACAAATATAGTTTTGATACTGAAACCAAAGAAAGTAAAAACAGAGAAAAAAAGTGTATACACATTTTAAAATGAATACTGTTGAAAAATTAAATATGTATGCACACAATGTCTTTGTATATTTCTCTCTATATATCTGTGTATGTGTGTATATTAGCAATAGATCACAAACATCATACAGCATGGACCTTTGAAATTTGTACCAGTAATGCAGAGCTGGTTCAATGTTAGGAAAATTATTAACATAAACTACCTTGTCATTAGCAAAAACAAAAATCATGATTATATTAATAAATACAGAAAAAACTTTTTAACACTTATTCCAATGAAATTGTTAGAAAGTATAGACATAAATGGAGCTTTTTATCAAAATATGATGTGTCTATCTAAAGCCAAGAGCAATCACTATAATATAGGCTAAAATATTTCCAAAAAAGATTAGAGGTGCAGCCAGTATGTCCATTATCATTGTTTTTATTCAATATTGTACTAGAAATGCTAGCTATAGAAATAAGAAAAATAAATTGAAGGAAGAAGACCAAGTAATGAAGAAACAAAACTATCACCTTAAGCAGATCATGGTATACTTAGAGAATCAAAGAAAATCAACTAAAAAAAAAAAACTAGGCAAAGCAATGAACAACTTCAATAAACTTATCATTGTAAATAATCAGCATTTCCACATATTACTAACAAAACCTAGTAGGAAGAGGTAGCAAGAGAAATTCAATGTAAAAGGACTACATATAGGATAAAAATACCATGATATTTACTTTCCAAGACACACAGGACCTACATGAATATGGTTACAAGACTCTTTTCAAACAAATACAGATCTAAACAATTAGAGAAATATTAAGAGCGCATGGCTTGGTCAAGAAAATATAATGAAATTATAATTCCACCTAAATTAACAAATGTATGCAGTGTAATGCCAACCAAACTACCAAAGAATGAATTTACGAGGACAGGAAATGAATAACAAAATTCATTTGGAAGAACAAACTTGATGAAAATTGGCAATCAGTTTTTTTTTTAAACAAATACTTTATTAACTTCTGTTTTACATCATTCATTTCCGCCAGATTTTGAGTTACAATCATTTTCCCCCCGTTATTCCCCTACCCAACCTCCCAGAATAGCAGTCCCACAAGATATCGCTTCCTCCAATCTGCTCTCTCCCATACCTTCTCCCATACCCCCATCGACTTTTCCATTAGAGTAAGATGAATCTTTGTGTCCCAATGCCTGCACATCTTATCTCCCAATTATAAGCAAAAGAGTATTAATAATAGTATCTATATATATTTGAAACATTTAATGTTAAGACCTCGAATTTCAGATCCATTTCCTTCCTCCTTGTCACCCATTCCCTCTGGGGAGATAAGTAATTCAGTATATGTTGTACATGTCTAGCTATGCAAAACATTATCATAGTAGATATATTGTACAAGGCTGCTTATAATTCCTCCCACTCATCCCACCCCCCACCTGGTCCATTCCCTACATGATCCTGTCCCTCTTCTATAGTGGGTACTTCCAACCTCCCCTCACCCCAAGGATGCCCTCCAATCCATCATCCCTCCTCTCATCCCCCTTCCCCCAATCCTGCTGCAGGTTGAGATATCCCATTTAGTACGTATGTCATTTTCTCCCTGAACCAAATTCAATGTGAATGTGGTTTTGCCTTTTTAGCCTTCCTTATTCTCCTCCTCCTTTGCAACCACTTCCCCTTGCTTCTTCTACATGGGATAGTTTACCCTACCCTGTCTCTCCCCATCTCCTCTTGCCACTTTCCTCTCTCACCTCATAATTTCATCCCATGAGTATTCTCCCTTCCCAACAAATTCAACCTATGCCCTCTATCCATATATAACTGTAACCATATACACACACATTCACATATGTATTCATATGACCACACCCCCTTCATCCATTATTTTCATAGTGAGAAAGATATCATCAGTCACAGTTATTGCTTTTCCATATAGGAATGTAAATAGTTCAGCTTTGATAAGTTCCTTTTGATTTCTTTTCCCTGATTACCTTCTCAGGCATCTCTTGCTTCTTGTGTCTGGATGTCAAATTTTCTATTCAACTCTAGTTTTTTCCTCAAGAATGCTTGAAAGTCCTCTATTCCACTGAATGACCATATTTTCCCCTGAAACAAAATACTCAATTTTGCTGGGTAGGTGACCCTTGGGTTCATTCCCAGTTCTTTTGCCCTCTGGAATATCATATTCCATTCCCTTCGATCCCTCAGTATAGAAGCTGCCAGGTCCTGGGCTATTCTGATTGTGTTTCCACAATATTGAAATTGTTTCTTCCTGGCTGCTTGGAGTATTTTCTCCTTGATCTGGGGATTCTGGAACCTGGCTATAATATTCCTGGGAGTTTTCTTTTTGGGATCTTTTTCAGGAGGTGATCGCTGGATTCTTTCAACCTCTATTTTTCCCTCTGGATCTAAAACATCAGGGCAGTTTTCCTTGAGAATTTCTTGAAGGGTGATTTCTAGGTTCTTTCTTTGATCATGGCTTTCAGGTAGTCCAATAATTTTTAAATTGTCTCTCCTGGATCTATTTTCCAGGTCAGTGGTTTTCCCATGAGATATTTCACATTGCCTTCTAATCTTTCATTTGTTTGGATCTGCTTAACAGTATCTTGATTTCTCATAAAGTCATTAGCTTCCATTTGCTCCAGTCTAACTCTGAAGGAATGAATCTCCTCAGTGAACTTTTTGAGATTCTTTTTCCATCTGGCAAATTCGACTTTTTAAGGCATTCTTCTCCTCAATGCCCTTTTGGGCCTCCTTTACCATTTGAGCTAGTCTATTTTTTAAGGTGTTGTTTTCCTCAGTCAGGCTGTTGACCCTCATTTCATACTTTTCCTGCATCCTTCTCATTTCTCTTTCCAATTTTTCCTCCACTTCTCTTATTTGATTTTAAAGTCCTTCTTAAGGTCCTCTATGGCCTGCAACCCGCTCATGTTTTTCCCCTGGGGCTTTTGGAGCAGGACTTCTGACCTCACAGTCCTTTTCCCGCTCTATGCCCCCAAAATAGGAGTCTAGGGTTGCATTTTTCTGTTTCCTTTGCCTTGGCATGTTGGCGCTTAATTACTTGACTTTTGGGCTTGTTGGCACACTATGGCTTTAAGGCCAGATAGAGGAATTTTCGTTCCGAACGTGTGGGGGGCAACTTCCGTTTCTGGCAAACTGTAAACCCACCCACAACTTCCACCCTAGATCACAATCCAGATCCAGGGAGGTTAAAGCAAGAGTGATTACCCCCCAAGACTGATCTCTGGATCTCCCTACAATTAATTGCAGGCCAAGAGCTGGAGCTGCCTCTGAAAACTGCAAAATGGCATGTCTCCTCAGGGGCTTCTAGCCCCCAGGGGAGGGAGCTGACGCATTCCCCCAAATACAGGTCCCAAAGTCCATAGGACACTAACCTCTTACTTTGTCCTAGGCATGTCTATGTTGATAATTCTGGAGTCGCCACAGCTCCTGGTGTTCTGGGGTTCCTCCAGCCGGCTGCTGGCCCTGCCGCCCTGGGGCTAAAACCTCGGCTCACGTGGACCTGGGCTCGGCTTGGCTCCTGCGCTCTGCGTGCTGCCGGCTCCCAGACCACTGCGCTGGTCCTTCCTGCAGGGTGCTGGGCTGTCTTCAGCGGGAGGTTAGCTTCTCTGTGTCGTTCTGTGGGTGCTGGGGCTCCAGAAGTTTTTCAGAGTCCTTTTTTACATAGTTTGTGGAGAATCTGGGGGCAGAGAGGCTGGGAGGAGCTGTTTCTACTCCGCCATCTTGGCTCCGCCCCCTCTTTCAACCTCTTTCTGATGTGTTTTTATTGTTAATTTTTGAAATGCTTATGATTAAGTGGTTTTATTGTATATCCTTCACTTTAGCTAAAATTGATAATTTTCCCAAGGAACTTTTAGTAGATTTTCTAGGACTGTCTAAGTAACTCATCATAGTAAGAGTAAAAAATAAAAAAAAATTTATCTTCTCTATGCTTTTTCTTTCAATTTTTCTTCTTGCATTGTTGCTATGTTTCTAACACCTATTGAATAGTATTGGAAAAATGATAATCTCCACTTAATTCATGACCTTATTGTGAAGAACTCATATTCCAATCACAAATAATTCTGGCTCCTATGTCTTTTAGTTATTTTTACATGAATGGTTGCACTCATGGATTCTGTTAAAATATTTTTGCCAAATTTATTTATATGATTTAGTTGTTCTTCCAATTAACACCATAGTCAATTCTTTTTATAAATGTTTCTATGCTTGAACCAGATGGACATTATTAGCATGTATCCAGCCTGGTCATAGGTTATTATTTTTGTGATTTGTTCATATAGTCTTCCTGTTAATATTTTGCTAATTTTTTACATTAATATTCATTAAGATTATATTAATAATTTCTTTTTTCCATTTTACTTTTCCATGATTTGTGTCAAGATCACATTTGTGTCGTAGAAGGAATTTCATAGGACTTATCTTATTTTTTATACTTCTTACCAACTACTGGAATTAATCATTCTTCAAATCTTTGGAAGCAATTGTTTATTTGCTTGTTAATCCATCTTTTCCCAAAGTTTTGGCTTTTATTCCCATTTTGAAATTTCTTTTATGGCTTATTCAATTTATTTTTCTATATTTGGGTTAAGTATAGGCATATCTCATTTTATTGCACTTGTCAGAATTGTGTTTTTTTACAAACTGAACATTTGTGGCAAATCTATGTTGGCTAAGTCTATCTGCACCATTTGTCCAATATCATTTGATCAAATTGTGTCTCTGTTTCACAGTTTGCTATTTTTCACATGTCATACTTTTTCATTATTATCACTGGGTTATAATTGAATGAAATGTTTCCTAACACTTTTATTTCTATAATTATATTTATATTTTATTTAAATTTCATGTTAGCTAATTATTTATTTTTCAAAGCTGCTTAATTTTTCTATTAATTCAATGCATTTTTCCTTGATTCCAGATTTTTCTCATCTTTCCTTTTCTTTTTGCAATTTTTGTTTTTGTGTTAAATTAGGGGATTTTAATTTGTTAGTTTCTGTATGCCCTATTAATTCATTTGTGCTTTCTTTTATTGAAGAAAATGTTTAGAGAAATAAATTTTCTCTTAAGCTTTGCTTTTTGTAACTTTCCATTTTTTTGAGTATTTTGTTTCTTTGTCACCTTCATGGAAGAGTTCACCAAAATAACCATTTATGATAATTATTTCTCTTTTTTCTTACCTCTTACATTTTCCCTTATTTTTGTTTTCTTCAATTATTTATGAGTTTGTTTTGGTTAAAATTAATCCTTTTTTTATCTCCTGTCTCCCTTATTTCCCTTTGCCTTCTCCCCATTTTGTTATGCTTTCTCTGAAGTGAAATGCATATCTGTATCCAATTGGGTTTATATTTGTCCCTTTTTTAATCAGATGAGAATGAAGGTCAAATGCTATCCACTCCCCTCCACTTATTCTTCTTTGTATAAATTTCAATTTGCATACTCCAACTGTTTTAGGTAGCTTTCTCATCTTTCTTCTTTCCCCCACCCCAGAGTATTCCTTTTTTACTTTGTTTTCATCATTTTTAGATCATCAAAACAGAATCATTCCCTTGTCTTCTGTATAATTAGACTCTCTTTTTGATACTTTTTGATGAATGTCCATGTGTGTTGATATATATTGAGTTCATAATGAACAAAAGAAATGCAGAGATTTTTTAAAAAGGATGAAGAGAGTTGGGAGGTGTCAGACATAGCAAGCACCCAGTTACTATATCATTGAATAGTGAAAGTGACTATTTCAATGGATGAGTAATTGGTTACAGATATGACTTTCACTTCAGAATCAGTTGTCCATGTGTAGTCAGTTTGTCTACTGGTGAGAGGAAAGGTCAAAGCAAACACTGAATTAGAATAAAGGATAAAGATGAGAAGAAAAATGGTGCACATTTAAAATAGTTCAAACCTGACCAGTTTAAATGAGCTTTTGACACTGAAAATTTAAAAATGGAAAAGGAGAAAAATAATTGATTCAATTACCATTTCATGAAGAAGTCCAGAAAAAAACACTAACAAAACCTGAACATACCCTGAAATCAGCTTTGAATCCCAATTCAAATGTCATCTTACACCCTTTGTCCTTGGAAAACTGAATGGTGTTTTGAAGGATCCCTGACTATTTGGCTATTAAAAGAACCTATCTCTAACACCAGTATTGTCCCAGCTAGATGGTTCAGTGGGTAGAGTACTGGACTTGACTCAAGAAGTATCATCTTTCCCGCTTAACAGCTGGCCTCAGACATTCACTATATGTGTGACCCTGGGAAAATCTCTTAACCCTGCTTGTTTTTATTTCCTCATCTATTTAATGAGCTGAAGAAGCTAATGGCAAACCACTCTCATGTCTTCGCCAAGAAAATGTCAAATTGGGTCATGAAGAGTCTAACACAGATGTAAAACAACTCAACAGTAGCAACAAAAATATCAGCATTCTTCCAGTGATACACCACAGCTATAGTCTATTAAATATCATTATCTAAAAAAAACATAGGTAATTTTGACATGGTTTATGATTTTCATTGAGCTCATAGTTGTAAGGAAGAATATCCATCACTCAATCAGGAGATATTTATTAAACTCCTAATATGTGCTATACGTTATGTTTGGCGGTAGCAATGCATGGAAACAAATAAACAATCCCCACTTTCAAGGAGCTTAAATTCAAATGGAGAAAGCAACAAAAACATAAAAAGTATATGTGCATATATGGCATAAGTATAAAGTTAACAATTACATACATAATAAAGTAGATACATAGAAAGTAGTTTGGGAAGGAGAGCAGTAGTACTTGGGAAGGGGGTATTAGAAAAAGATCAGTTAGAGGCTACTGCAATTATTTCAGCAAATGATGAAAGACCAGAACTAATGGACAAGAACAAACATCTCAGCTCTGTGTGGGAACATGCACCGATATACAATCCTATGCAATAACTATAAAATATTTATATCTAAATAATTTAGCACATTGTTTCTCCTTGGGTACCCAGCACAGTATTTTAATGTGACTAATATATAGTTGTTAAATTAATCCAGTGATCTTTAACAATGTACAGATTCTCCTTATTTTTTGGCTTATGAGGTACATATTAAAAAAAAAAAACCATAGCTCCATTACTGGTCGAAGAAATTTTTAGATTTTCTTGATTAGTCATTAACTAATGATTTTGGCTCAAAATATCTCAATGTGTTCTCTCAAAAGTGCACCTAAGAACATTACTTAAGTGTTAGAAGTAAGGACACATAAGAACAAAAAATAAAGGAACTGGGTTCATTTTATTGGGAGAAGGTATGGGCTTATCTTTCTTTTCTTTAAATATTATTAAAGCTGGACAATTGTGACTGGCATTTCTTGTTCAATTGAAGACTGAGAAAGAGCAGGTTGATTGCAAAATGGAAAAGGAAAAAACAGTTTTTAGTTGTGGAAACAAAATTATAGTGTGCATGTAAAAGAATGTGTGCCATCACTTTCTTTGGTAATTCTTAAAGATAAATTTTTCAAGCAGGGAGAGAGGAGCAGAAAGAATGCTTATTATTTTGGAGGTTTTGATTTTAAGCCTTTTGAAGGAACTCTCCCAAATCCCTTTCTCTCTTGGATGACCCCCCTTAATTTTTTCTCTTCATTTCATTTCCCCTGACTCCAACCAAAACTAAGCAAAACAAATGAAAAATGGTATAGCAAATGTTTTGGGCAATAAGGTAATGACTGTTCAAATTCCACTATTTTCCCATTTCATATTCTAAACAATGTATACCATCTCTAAATGTTTTGGGTACTATATAATGAACTATAGAATGTACTATAGAAGAACTATAGAGTACTATAGAATGAAGAAAATATGGTGGTTATAAATAAAATTCAGAAGTAGTAAAGTGGTAATAAAAGGACACCAAGATGCTGGGATTATCAGTCTATTCCATTCCTAAAAGAATTAGTGGATATGATTGTCAATCATTCTGTCAATGATCCTTGAAAATAATGAAGAAAAAGAAAGGTATTGCAGAAATAGTAAAGGGGAAAAGTTTTCTCAAATTTCAAAGAACAAAAGAAAATAGAGTCCATACATTATGGAGTAATGTGGAATATCTTGTTTTTGGAACATCAAGGAGACCAGTGTCACTGAATTAAAGAGTTCATAGTGGGAATAAAAGTATAAAAAAGACTAGAAAGGCAGATAAGGTTATAAATTGTTTTGAATTACTTATAGAGCATTTTTTATTTGGTCTTAGAGGTAATAAGAAGCCACTGTCACTCTATCCCCACATGACAACATTACACCAGAGTGAAGCCTGCTGTCACCTCAGAATGGAAAACAGAAGTCCACGAGCACCCCCTAAAGCTAAGACTATCTGATCCTCTCCCTGATTCCCCTTTTTACCTCCTTGCTTGGCCCCCCACAATCCTCATCATTCCCCAGCTCCACTCTACCCTTCCCTCTTTGATTTGTCACTTTGCCCTTCCTGAATGTCAGACACAAATCCACTCACCCTTTCCTTGATATGTAAAACAGGCAGCCCAACCTTCCCTTAATTGATCTGTAAAACAGAGAACTCCACCTTGCTTAATCTGTAAAAGGCAGAACCCCCACCCCTTGCTTACCCTTGATTAATCTGTGGGTGGGAGAACCAGCCTAGGGTTTGGCGCCTGCGGGAAATTCCAAGTTTACACTGACCAATCATTGGAGTTTCAGCCTACATCACTGTAATTTCAGCTTAAGTAACCTAGTCAGGAACCTCCTTTGTTAAAGGCAGTACAGTTATGTTGGTAAAAGAATATGTAGTATGTAGAAATATGAAGGAAAGTGACATAGTCTGAGTAATGGCTTATGCTAGCCCATCCTCACCCCATTTCTGGTCAATTTTCTCTTACTTATTTTTGGCTCTTGCCTGCTTAACCTCCTTGCTAGGTTTATCTCTTCTAGGCTCAGTGCTTTCCATCTGCAGATGACTGCTCAGACTGAGTACCAACTGTTGCCCGAAGCTGCTACTCATCACCCCTTGGACCTAGCATCGGCCAGATTCCGGACATTGGCCATAGACCCCACTCCTTGAACGATGGAACCCTGTGAGGCAGGGACAGCTCTACACCCCTTCCCAGCGAGAAGCAGTTCGGGAAGCTGAGACCATCGCCCCTTGTCCCCAAATGATTTTGGGTGCCATCTGTTTAAGGGGGTAATGATGGGGTCCTTGTGATGTATATATGTCTGTAGTATCAATCTGTAACATCAGTTTGTAAATGGGGTGCTTTGGGATCTATGTCTGTAAAATCAATTTGCAAAAGCAGTCTGTAAGATCACATTTCCACACCCCCAGCCTCAGAGCATTGACTTTGCCCCTTCCCCCTTCCAGCACGCTGCCCAGCAACATCTCATGACCTGTTTATCTCTGTTTGAAACAATAAGTTATGTAAATGTTATCTCCCTTAGTTAGAGTGGCCAGCCCCACCATGAATTCTTCAATACCTTATCTATAGGGTAACTACTTAGTCAATTATAGACCGACACTGTCTCTGATGACCTTGGTGGGTGGCAGACTGGGCACTCTTTAGTGACATATCAGGCCTAGAACCACACCTCCAGCTAGACCCCCTCTTGAGCTATTTCCCAGTGAATCATGGGCAATACACCTGCACAGTTGATATTAAAAGTGTATGGTCCTTTGAGCACTGACCACTCCTTAACTCCTCCCTGATCCCACCCTTACTCACCTAGTTAGCATAATTGACCCTTTAAAACTATGCCTGCTGCCTCTTTGAGTTTGCAGTTCCATAAGAATCTAGCCCACTGTTCTCTACAGCATAACAATAAACTTTACAATTTCGGCTTCAAAAAAAAAAAAAAGCCACTGTCATTCATTCAGTAGGGGGTGACATATTTGTAGCTGAGTTTTTTTTTTCTTTAAACAAATGCTTTATTAACTTCTGTTTTACATCATTCATTTCTGCCAGATTTTGAGTTACAATCATTTTCCCCCCATTATTCCCCTACCCAACCTCCCAGAATAGTAATCCCACAAGATATCACTTCCTCCAATCTGCTCTCTCCCATACCTTCTCCCATACCCCCATCGACTTTTCCATTAGAGGAAGGTGAATCTTTGTGTCCCAATGCCTACACATCTTATCTCCCTATTACAAGCTAAAGAGTATTAATAATAGTATTTATATATATTTGAAACATTTAATGTTACGACCTCGAATTTCAGATCCATTGCCTTCATCCCTTGTCACCCATTCCCTCTTGGGAGATAAGTAATTCAGTATATGTTGTACATGTCTAGCTATGCAAAACATTATCATAGTAGATATATTGTACAAGGCTGCTTATAATTCCCTCCCACTCATCCCACCCCCACCTGGTCCATTCCCTACATAATCCTGTCCCTCTTCTATAGTGGGTACTTCCAACCTCCCCTCCCCCCAAGTATGCCCTCCCATCCATCATCCCTCCTCTCATCCCCCTTCCCCCTATCCTGCTGCAGGTTGATATATCCCATTTAGTATGTATATCATTTTCTCCCTGAACCAAATTCAATGTGAATTTGGTTTTGCCTTTTTAGCCTTCCTTATTCTCCCCCTCCTTTGCAACCACTTCCCCTTGCTTCTTCTACATGGGATAGTTTACCCTACCCTGTCTCTCCCCATCTCCTCTTGCCACTTTCCTCTCTCACCTCATAATTTCATCCCTTGAGTATTCTCCCTTCCCAACAAATTCAACCTATGCCCTCAATCCATATATAACTGTAACCATATACACACACATTCACATATGTATTCATATGACCACACCCCCTTCTTCCATTATTTTCATAGTGAGAAAGATATCATCAGTCACAGTTATTGCTTTTCCATATAGGAATGTAAATAGTTCAACTTTGATAAGTTCCTTTTGATTTCTTTTCACTGATTACCTTCTCAGGCATCTCTTACTTCTTGAGTCTGGATGTCAAATTTTCTATTCAACTCTGGTTTTTTCCTCAAGAATGCTTGAAAGTCCTCTATTCCACTGAATGACCATATTTTCCCCTGAAACAAAATACTCAGTTTTGCTGGGTAGGTGACCCTTGGGTTCATTCCCAGTTCTTTGCCCTCTGGAATATCATATTCCATGCCCTTCGATCCCTCAGTGTAGAAGCTGCCAGGTCCTGGGCTATTCTGATTGTGTTTCCACAATATTGAAATTGTTTCTTCCTGGCTGCTTGTAGTATTTTCTCCTTGATCTGGGGATTCTGGAACCTGGCTATAATATTTCTGGGAGTTTTCTTTTTGGGATCTTTTTCAGGAGGTGATAGGTGGATTCTTTCAACCTCTATTTTGCCCTCTGGATCTAAAACATCCAGGCAGTTTTCCTTGAGAATTTCTTGAAGGGTGATTTCTAGGTTCTTTCCTTGATCATGGCTTTCAGGTAGTCCAATAACTTTTAAATTGTCTCTCCTGGCTCTGTTCTCCAGGTCAGTGGTTTTTCCCATGAGATATTTCACATTGCCTTCTAATCTTTCGTTTGTTTGGATCTGCTTGACAGCATCTTGATTTCTCATAAGGTCACTAGCTTCCATTTGCTCCAGTCTAACTCTGAAGGAATGAATCTCCTCAGTGAACTTTTGAGATTCTTTTTACATCTGGCAAATTTGACTTTTTAAGGCATTCTTCTCCTCATTGCCCTTTTGGGCCTCCTTTGCCATTTGAGTTAGTCTATTTTTTAAGGTGTTGTTTTCCTCAGTCAGGCTGTTGACCCTCATTTCATACTTTTCCTGCATCCTTCTCATTTCTCTTTCTAATTTTTCCTCCACTTCTCTTATTTGATTTTTAAAGTCCTTCTTAAGGTCCTCTATGGCCTGCAACCCACTCATGTTTTCCCCTGGGGCTTTTGGAGCAGGACTTCTGACCTCACAGTCCTTTTTCCGCTGTATGCCCCCAAAAGAGGAGTCTAGGGTTGCATTTTTCTGTTTCCTTTGCCTTGGCATGTTGCCACTTAATTGCTTGACTTTTGGGCTTGTTGCCACACTATGGCTTTAAGGCCAGCTAGAGGAATTTTCGTCCCGAACATGTGGAGGGCAACTTCCGTTTCTGCCAAGCTGTAAACCCACCCACAACTTCCACCTTAGAACACAATCCAGATCCAGGGAGGTTAAAGCAAGAGCGATTACCCCCCAAGACTGATCGCTGGATCTCCCCACGATTTGTAGGGTGGGAGCCAGAGCTGCCTCTGAAAACTACAAAATGGCGTGTCTCCTCAGAGGCTTCTAGTGCCCAGGGGAGGGAGCTGACGCATTCCCCAAATACAGGTCCCAAAGTCCATAGGACACTAACCTCTTACTTTGTCCTAGGCATGACTATGTTGATAATTCTGGAGTCGCCACAGCTCCTGGTGTTCTGGGGTTCCTCCAGCTGGCTTCTGGCCCTGCCACCCTGGGGCTAAAACCTCGGCTCAAGTGGACCTGGGCTCGGCTCGGCTCGGCTCCTGCGCTCTGCGCGCTGCCGGCTCCCAGACCACCGTGCTGGTCCTTCCTGCAGGGCTGCTGGGCTGTCCTCAGCAGGAGGTTAGCTTCTCTGTGTCGTTCTGTGGGTGCTGGGGCTCCAGAAGTTGTTCACAGTCCTTTTTTACATAGTTTGTGGGGAATCTGGGGGCAGAGAGGCTTGGAAGAGCTGTTTCTACTCCCTGTAGCTGAGTTTTGGGGAAATCATTTTAGTGTCTAAATGAAGGGTGAATGGTTAACAGTGGTGAGATATTTGAGGCAGCCAGACTCATAAGTTAGCAATTGCAATAACGAGTCAGGGGGAGAGGGGAGGAGAGAGAGAGGGAGAGAAAGAGAGAGAGAGAGAGAGAGAGAGAGAGAGAGAGAGAGAGAGAGAGAGAGAGAGAGAGAGAGAGAGAAAATAAAATAATAAAATAAAATAACAAAACATACTACAAATTTATAAGCTTTATATATTAGACCTTCCAAAATAAAGTCCAGTTTTACTGCCAGCCTTATTTTATAGTATTTCTTTCATACATTATAAACTGAAGACAAACCGATCCATTAGCATTATCTGGAGTCAACATTTCATCTCTCTGATGTGTGTATTCACCCCTACCTGGTATGCATTTAAACCTTTCCCTGTACCTTGCAAAATACTTATAGTCCTTCCAGATCCTTCTTTCATCCCACAGGTATTAATGTTCTCCTCATTCTTGATTTTTTGGTATTTACACATCTGCATATGACCTATATATTCTCAGAAGAGAGGGGTCATGAATTTCTTTTTGTTTTTTATCCTCAACTATGAGCAGAATGGCTTTCACAGAGTAATTTTATAAGAAACTTTTTGTGGAAATAAATACCATTGATGTAATAAGAATATTTAGGAGTAAGAGGAAAGACAATTATTCATCACAGCTGAATAGAAGTATGGTTCAGAGCAAAAAGAGAATTATGGCTTTAGGCCATTTGGGCAAGATTCATTTACCTTCTATTCTTTATATGCATTAATGCTTGGAGACTGCAAAAATGGCAAACTGGGTTGAAATGAGATAGATCAAAACTTGGAAGAAACATTAGAGATCAGCTGATTCATTTGCCTTATTTTACAATTTAGGAAACTGAAGACCTGTGAATACTAGTGAATTACCCAAGACTCTAGAGGTAGAAAGAGGCAGAGAGGTGGGATTTGAAGTCAGATTTTTTTTAATCCAGAGGCAGTACTCATTTCACTGTCCAACACTAGCTCCATCTGAAACTTCCTTACCTTATCTAGTCTATTAGAATAGAAGGTCACACAGTATCAGGACTTATTGTCACTGAGCAGAGCTGCTTGATCAGTGAATGTGAGTTAGAACCTATCTGAGACTCTATCTCACTCAGACACATCCTGATGTGAGCATGAGATATGCCAAGACTGAAATAAATCATCACCCCCCACACACAATTACCTTTTCAATAACAACTTTAAAACAATTGTGTGATTTATCATCAACAGGGTTGGTTATCTCTACAAGACAGAACCAGATACCATCTGTTGTGTTTCATTTAAAGATCCAACTATTTATTACAATGGTGGCAAGACACAGTTGTTCAAATTTCTACTGTCATTAGTTCAAGGGATGACTTCATTCCCTGGCTTTGTATAGTCATGCTAAATGGAGAGACATTGGCATGGCTAATCCATTCATTTCGGCCTTCTTAATGATTAACTCAGCCATAGCAAATCAATATTGTTTATTTTGAAAGCAAAACTGAAATTGCAACAGAATAAAGGAATTTTATAAGAGGAAACAATGAACCTTAGATGAGTGGAAGCTATCAAAATAGTGGCTGCAGTACTGCAAGAGTGGTGAGCAGAATTCTAACTAAAGAAAGACTAAGGAGAGGTTTTAACTCAGAAAACACTATGGGGAGCAATACAAAAGATCCCTGTTGCTGGGAGATATTCTCTATCCTCTTGCTTAAGAAGATGTGAGAGAGTGAACTGAGAATATTTACTCAAGAGTACCTGAGTTTCCTTTAATGTTTGCACAAGGAGGCTGAAAGGGGTCCAGTCAGCAACAGCCAAGAGAGAAGAAGCTACTTAACAAGGTAATCAAGAGTCACGTTGTTTTCTTCTGAGGTAGAGTCTTTTTGGCATAAAATGAAATTGGTAGTTACCTGCCAAACAAAAAGAACAGAGACATTCAAACAGAATTTCTGGGGCTAAGATGTCATCTTGCTGGCTGAATTATCTAAATAAGTTATTCATGATGATCAAATACATTGGGTGTGTTACCCTGGTACAGAAAAGCACTGGAAAATAGTCCAAGTGTAATAATTTTCTTCAAGTATTTGAAGGGGTATCAATTAAAAGAGTTTAGTATTTTCTGCTTGTCACTAAAGGACAGCATTAGTAACAATGACTGAAATCTGTAATGTCACACTTCAGTTCCAGATAAGGAAAACTTTTCCTATAAATTCAATTTATCCCAAAGTGTTATGCACAAACTTCCCTGGAGATCTTCAAATAGAGGTTAGATGGCAATATGTCATGGATTGGAACTAATGATGTCTGAGGTATTTTTGAATTGACATTCTGAAATGCTGCATAGGGTAGTGCAATAGTAATGTAATTTGAAGATCCCCTTGTATTGGCAAGCACTTAACTCCTTGTTTCAAGTATGATTGCATCAAGTATTATGATATAGAACTTGTGAATCCCACAGTGGCAGGAACTTCCTGTTATAACAGGAAGGGGGAAAAAGGGTGGAGTTAATACCTTATACAAGGATAAGCCCAAGTGGAGAGAGGTCAGAATTCTCTCAGCAAGCACCTGGAGGCTGGACTGCTACTGATGAACTGAGAACTAAACTGAGAATTGAGAAGACCTTCAAAGATAAATGAGGACTAAGACAGAATTTCTTGCACTAAGCCACATGGAGGCTGAGGCAGAGAGACCTATGTTGGAGAAAGTGGTTTTGATTTTGAGAATAGAACTTGTGGTGGTGGAGCTTATGAGATCTGGCTAGAACTTCTGCTGAGAGCTTCCAAGAACCAGCTGGAACTTCTGCTCAGGAGGTAACATGAGTGAGAGAGGAGGATCCCTGCTTGAGGGAACCTGTTCTGTTTTGAAGTCTTGGGAATGACATTAACTTAACTGCATTTACCATGTGTACCAACATTGTGGTTACTGTAATGACTTTGACTTTCTGGTTCTGGGACTCAGTTCCCTGGTATTTGAATAAGGAATTGAGCTAGATTAGACACTGTGAGCTTCATTATGGAACAGGAATGGCACAGACAGCTGGACAAGGAACTGGGAGCTGTCTGCCTTTGAACTCAGGAGACAGTTGGTTAGATTTGGGCAGTATCTGGGACCATGGAAGGGGAACCATGGAAGTGGAGAGCCTGCCTTATGTCAAGATGAAAAGACCTCTCCTTGGGCATTTAATGCTGACTGATGAAATTGTAACTTACTTGTGACCTAGAGATGGATGGCCTTTGTATTTTCCATATCCACTTAAGAGGGTACTGAGTAGTGACTGATGATATTATAATTTAATTGCAGCCCAAGGGTGGAGGGCTTTGACTTTTTTAGTTTGTGATTGCAATCAGGACTTTGTGATTGACTAAATGAATGTACTTTGCCTAAAATTATATGACCAATTTGTTGAAAACTATGTGACCATTATAGCAATAAGTTGTGAAGTTAAAAGACTGTGAATGCTGTACCTTGATTTTCATTGAATGTTTTGTCTTAGTTTGGTACTGAATAAAGAGACAGTTTACTATACTGTGTAATCAAAACCTTGAAAGCTATTTACAGCAGCAGTCCTCTGGAAAGCTGCTCATGCTTGGCTTTACAGGTAGTCAAATCCCTCTTTTTTGTGTGTTGTATCTGTGAAGTTATGTCTATATTAAAATAGAAAGATAAATCATGAGATCTGTCTTTTTAAATTCAAAAGTAAAATCTTATCTAGTGCAGATTACCCATTAATATCAGAAAAAAGGCTTCATGAGCTGATATAGCCAAAAAAAGTCCTTTGACAGGTGATGAGACAGTCTTTGATTACAATTGTATTCTTTTCCAGACCATGATAGAAATATTAGTGAAGGTATACAGGATATGTCAATGGCAGATCACTCTATCCTGGTCAAGAAAATCTCAGATAAGGTCACAAAGTGCTAAACATAAGTTAAAAGATTAAACTACAAAAGCATGTAGCATATGCCATGTGCAGAATTGGTCCCATAGTCAGGAAAGCATGAATTTAAATCCCACTTCTGACATATACTGAATTCCATTAATATTACTAGAGGTCTTTTTCTTACCAATGAGTTCTCTATATTGATGAAATTGTAGGTCAAGGTAACAAAATATAGTCTTAAGTAAAGTATCCATGGTTAACCTAGATGTGGCTTTGATGAAATGACCATTTACTTAATTGACATCCACAAATCATTTTGAAAGTGCAATACACTGATGCAAGATTGAGGACCTTATACATCATGGCAGCATACTGCCATATCATATATAATGTGACTATATGCTTGGATCACATGCTTTCCATAACTCAGTAGTCAATGGTTTAATGCATTTACCAAATTCATCTAACACTGTTATTCAGTAAATATAAGTGAGAAAAACAGTATAAATGATAATAGAAAAATGTTTGTTTTGAAATATATGCATATATATATATATATATATACATACATGCATATATTCATGTATGCATGCAAGAATAAGGTACAGCCGATTCACAGGCTGAATGTCTTCTTGGAATATATGCAATGCAAAGAAGATTTGAGGATGGTCTCAGCATATTAGGTAGGCTCTCTTTAGCAAAGTTGTAAGTATTCATAGCTTACTATCACTAGATTGATATAAGCAGGTATGTTGTTCCCTGAATTTCTGGGAAGAAAGAATGCACTGATAAGATAATAGATCCATTGAAGCATGCAATAACTTTTAAATTGTAGCCAAAAATGAGGCCTCAGGTATAATTTTTTTTGCAAAAATTAGGCAAGCCCTTAATTCCTTTAAGGTCTGGTAATTACTTGCTCTACAATATTAAGTATACCTTGAAAGCTTATCACAATGCCTGATACATAGCAGATATTTAAAAAAAGTTTATAGAATTTAATTTTATTCAAATATACCTCTCTCAAAGTATATTCTGATTCTAGAACTATACAGTAAAATTATTACCAATCAATCAAGTAATAAGCATTTATTAAACACTTAGTATGTGTCATGTACTGTATGAAGCACTGGGGATAACTCCTTCCCCAATGACAAATAGGTCCTTCTTTCAAGGATATTTCTTTCATGGAAATAATATGTTCATATTGGAATATAGAGAGAATTTTCTTTAATAAGCAAAGTAGCAAGATAGAAGTTAGTTAAGGAGGGAGAGTACTAACAACTTAAGGGATCAGGAAAAGTTTTATGTAGAATATTGTGCTTGAGCAGGATATTGAAAGAATTGAAGTATTCCATGAGTCAGAGGTGCAGAAGAAATATATTTTAGGCATAGAAGTGAAAGATGCAAAGTAACTGGGTTGGAAGATACTTTTGAAGAGCTGAGAGGAGGCTATTTTGGTTGAATCATACAGTATAGGAAGTGAAAAATTTAAATAAGTTTGCAAATGGACATGAAAGTGATACTGGGAGGTGGGGGGAGGGTGACTCAGCCAAGATGGCAGAGTAGAAACAGGACTTCCAATAAGCTCTGGCTTCTACCTCCTCCAATACATATAAAAATGACTCTAAAAACTTTAGAGCTACAGAACCCCCAAAGTGACAGAGAGAAACCAATTTCCCACTGAAGGAAGCCCAACAGGCTGGCAGGAAGTGCTGATTGAAGCATGCTACCCCCTCCCCCCATCCCTGCCCCCATCCCTAGCCTGAAGTTTTAGCCTCAGGTTGACCCACAACCCACACCTGCTGGAGTGGATTTCAGGAGAATAAATCACCAGCAGCTGTAGTGGTTTCCACACTTCTCAATCCACAGATGCCAAAGACAAAGTAAAAGGTCAGTGTGGAACTTTGTTCAAACAGGGGGAGTGTGGTCTAGAGGCTACTCCAAGAGCAAGAAGTGGCAGAGGCATGGTGGCTGCAGCTGCTTCTGTGTGGCTGTTTCCAGAACTCCTGGACTGCAGATTGTAGGAGGACCAAGTGACCATTCAGAGGCTAAGTGTCTTTGCTTTGACCTACTTTGATCCAGATCTTGGTCTCGAGTGGTGATCCTGTGGTGTGTGACCAGTAAGCCATAGAATGTGGAGGCTGTAGAGAGGGCACCCATATAATAGCTCTGGCACCTCTGAAAATGACAGTGAGTTGGGATATAGCTCTCTCCATTTTGGAAGCAGAGTTCTATTGTGGCAAAGAGCTCAAAAGTCACATAATTGAATGCCAAGATGAGCAAGCATAGGAAGATAAAACAGACAATAGAATCCTTCTTTGGGGACAAAAAGGATCAAGGTGTGGAACAGGAAGAAGACAACAAAGTCACAAAAGCTACTAAGAAAAATATGAACTGGTTACAGGCCATGTAGGAGATCAAGAAGGATTTTGAAAATCAAGTAAGAGAAGTGGAGGAAAAATTGGGAAGAGAAATCTGAATGATGCAAGAAAATCATGAAAAGTGAGTCACCAGCCTGCTAAAGGGAGACCCAAGAAAATACTGAAGAAAATAACACCTTAGGAAGTAGACAAACTCAAATGGCAAAAGAGGCCCAAAAAGCCAATGAGGAGAAGAATGCTTTAAAAAGCTGAATTTGCCAGATGGAATAGGAATTTCAAAAAGTCACTGAAGATAATAATTCCTTCAAAATTATATGGGAGCACTTGGAATCTAATGGCTTTATGAGAAATCAAGATACTATAAAACAGATCCAAATAAATAAAAAAAAAATAGAAGGCAATGTATCTTTGGAAAAAGCACTGATGTGGAAAACAGATCCAGGAGAGATGACTGAAAAATTATGGATCTACCTGAAAGCCATGATCAAAAAAAAAAAAAAAAAGAATCCAGACACCATCTTTCAAGAAATTATCAAGCAAAATTGCCCTGATATTCTAGAAACAGAGGGCAAAATAGAAATTGAAAGAATTCACAGATCACCTCTTGAAAAAGATTGAAAAAGAAAAGTACTAGGAATGTTTAGCCAAATTCCAGAGTTCCCAGATTGAGGAGAAAATGCTACAAGCAGTCAGGAAGAAACAATTTGAGTATTATGGAAACACAATCAGGATAACACAAGACCTAGCAGCTTCTACACTAAGGTATTGAAGTGCTTGGAATATGATATTCTGGAGGTCAAAGGAGCTAGGAATAAAACCAAGAATCACCTACCCGCCAAAACTGAATACAATGCTTCAGGGGAAAATATGGTCATTCAATGAATAGAGGATTTTCAAGCATTCTTGATGAAAAAAAAAAAAAAACAGAGCTGAACAGAAAATTTGACTTTCAAATCCAAGAAGCAAGAGAAGCATGAGAAGGTAAACAGGAAAAAGAACTCATAAGTTACTGATTGAAATTGAGCTATTTACATTCCTACATGGAAAATGATCATTGTAACACATAAGATTTTTCTCAGTATGAGGATAACTGAAGGGAATATATATGTGTGTGTGTGTATATACATATATATATGTATATGTATGTATGTATATACACACATACATGTATGTACAGGAGGATGTATGTATATATAAATATATATGTGAGTGTGGGCATTTGTATGTTCATATATACATAGACTGAGGGCACAGGATGTATTGAATATGAAGGGATGATATCTAAGAAATAAAATTAAGAAGTGATAGAGGAATTTATAGGGAGAAGAAGAAAGGGAGTCATAGATTAGGGTAAATTTTCTCATATAAAACAGGCAAAAGAAAACTGTTACAATGGAGGGGAAGAGCAGGAAGGTGAAAGGGAAAGGGGCAAATTAGTTCTCATCGAATTTGGCCTAAGGAGGGAATAACATACACACTCAACTGGGTGTCTTACCCTATAGGAAAATATGCAGGAAGGGAATAAGAGAAGGGAGTATTGAAGGGAGGGCAGATTGGGGGAGAAGATAGTTAGAAGCAAACATTTTTGAAAAGAGATAGGGTCAAAGGAAAAAAATAGAATAAGTGGGGAGGCAGAATAGGATGGAGGGAAATATAGTCTTCTACAATATAACTACTATGGAAATTATTTGGGTAACTACACATGTACAATCTATATTGAATTGCTTATCTTTCCAATGGGGGGGGGTGAGGAGGGAAGAAGGGAAAAAATCTGGAACTCAAAGTTTTAAAAATGAATGTTTAAAAATGTTTATTTACATGCAACTGGGAAATAAGATATACAGGTACTGTTGTATAGAAACCCATCTTTCCCTTCAAAAATTTAGGGAAGTAAATGGGGAGGATATAAGAGAGAGCAGATTGGGGGAAAGGATATTCAGTAGGCTTGATTTTTTGGGAGGATAGGGGAAAGATGAGGAGAGAAAATATGTAAATCAAAATCTTGTGGAAATGAATGTTGAAAACTAAAAATAAATAAATAAAATAATTTCACCATCAAAAACAAAGTGAGGCAGAGGAGTTTGTTCATATTTTGACTTAGAAGCAATAGAGATTTGTTGGAGTTTATTAGTTCAGTGAGTGATCCTAAGAAAAATCACTTTGGTAGCTGTGTAGAGCATGAATTAGAAAGGAGAGGGATGAGGAAGTAAGACCAATTAAGACCAATTAATTGAAGTGGTCCTAGTGAGAGATTTATGAGAACTCAATTAAAGTAGTAGCTTCTGAGAATAAAGGACAGGAAATAAGAAGATGTGGGTGTGGAAATGTCAAGATTTGCAACCTAAATGGATATTTAACCTAAGAGAAAGTGAGGAAGTCTAAGACAATGCTGAATATGAATCCAGAACCTGGAAGAATCGGGGTACCCTTGACAGAAATATATAAATTTGGCTGAAGGAAAATCCAGACAGGAAAGATGTGTTCTGTTTTGAACTAGTATATTGAGTTTGACATATCTCAAAGAAATGCAAGCTGAAATGTCAAATAAGAAGTTGGTAAGGTGGTGTTGGAACTCAGGAAAGAGGTTACACATAGAAAAAATAATCCATGTGTAATATATACAATGATAATAATTAAATTTGGGGAAGCTATGAAGTCAATAAGAGATCAATTATAGAGAGGAAAGAAAAGAACACAAAGAACTGATTCAACAAGAGACTTAGTAGGAGCAGTCATTGAAGGTAGCACCAAGACAGCGGAGTAAGAAGGAATGCAGCTGTACTTTTGTCCACAATCCCTCCAAACAGATAAAAAAAAAATTTTTTTTCATGAGGAAATCTTGGGGAAAAAAGTTATAAGTGAATAATTTGACCAACAAAACTGGGTATAGGAAGACAAACAGATTGATCTAGGGCCACAAGAAATGGTGTCTATAAGGAGCATGCTAGCCCTGGAGCACTCTATCTCCTGGGGAGAGGCTGTACACCAGGACAAGAGGGGGTACATAGTCTATGCCATGGCACTCCCAGACACAAATAGGGACATGTGAAATGACAAATTTGTTGCCCCCTAGCTAGCTCTAGGTCTCAGATACAGGGCCGACTGAGAAAGGTAACTAGGTAGGGAAATGGCTTTCCTATGTTGGGAAGCTTTAGGCTGTGCATGGAGGAAAGACATTTAGAAGCCAATAGCAGCGGTGGTGTAGCCCAAAACACAGGCAAATACCAGGGTTTAATTTAAGATATCTAGCTTAGCCTTCAAAGGAATCGCCAAGACAGAAATATCAGAAAAAGGGGCTGCCTACAATCCTATCACTCTGAACCAAAAGAGTTTTCCAGCTAATAGTAGCGAAGTCTAGCATCAAACTTTGCACAAACCAAAACCCAGACCAGTAACCTGCAGAGCTGAGATCAGGGGAGGAAATGATCAGACTTTGCTGTGGATCAGAACACTCTGAGAGCACTGAAAGCTTGCATGTCCCCAGACTGTTCCTGAGGTTTTAAATAATACAACACTCATTACTCTAAGAGGCATTAACAAAACCTGCCCAGATCTTCATTCCAAAAGTATGGCAGATTCCAGCCCTGACAGTAAGTTCAAAGTCAGGAAATAAGCTTGAAGAAGAGTGTGTGTGTGTGTGTGTGTGTGTGTGTGTGTGTGTGTGTGTCTGTGTGTCTGTGACAGAGAGATAGAGACAGAGAGAAAGAGAAAGACAGAGACACACAGAGAGACAATTTCCCCATGAGTAGGCAGGGGACACATAAATGAAAAAGAGAATGACTCCAAAACATCTACAAGAAATGTCTTGGAGAAAAACAAAACTTTGGCACAAATGCAGCTAGAATTCGTGAAAGATTTGAAGCAAGATTTTTTTAAGTTAAAAATTCCGTTATAAATGAAATGAGAATGCTTATGAAAATGTAGGAAACAAAGAGCTAAGGAAAAAAAAGAATTGGTAAAGGAACCTATTGCTTGGTACATGAGATACAAAACCTTACGCCACAACAGTTCTTCAAAATGAGAAAGGACCAATGAAAATGTAGACACTTCATTAGGAAATAAGAAATATTACAACAAAGTCAAACAACTAAAAAAAAGGAAGTGTAAGATTTATGAAAGCAAAAACAACTGACTTGAAAAAAAAAGGGAAAAATTGTGTCATTGCCCTATCTGAATGTCACAATTGAAACAAGAGCCCAGTCATCATATTTCAAGAAATCTTTAAGACTACCCGGATCTATTAGTACCAGAGAACCAAATAAAATAGAAAGAATCCATCAGTTATTTCCACAAAGAAATAGAAAATGAAGAGTCCCAGTAACATTAGCTACACTTCAGCTTCCAGAACAAAGAAAAAATACTTCAAGTAGTTAGAAAGAAAAAAAAAATCAAACACAAAGTATTCACAATCAGGAGCATACATAATGTAGCAGTGACCACTATAAAGGAGTAAAAACCTTGGAATGGGATATTGGGAAGGAAAAAGATATGAGTTTAAAGACAAGAATAATTTGCCCAGAAAAATTAAGGATAGGGGTGTGTTGGCAACCACACTGGCATACCCAGGATGTCTGCTAGCACAGGTTCTTAGATCTGTTTTACTAGAAAAGATAAACTATCACTTGTCAAGAGGTCAACAATGTTTTAAATTACATTCATTAGTTCAGTGGAAAAGTCAGCACCCTGCATTTCAGAGAAAGTAAAACAACGAAAACAGACAAAATACAAGCAGAAATATAAAGACAAACAGACAGGGCTACTAGCTGTCTGAGAAATTAGCGCAGATCAGCAGACAGATCCAACTGTATGACCAAGGCAACACCTACATAGTTACCAGAAAGAGAAGCACTAACATCTGGGTTTTTCAAAGCTGAGGAGCTCCTTAATGGCTACCCAGAGTCTCATCTGGCCAAATCACAAGAACACTCACACAAAGAGTGAGCCCCAAAGCAAAATGCTAACCTCAGAGCATTTTTTATGATTTTTTTAGATCCAGAGAGCATCGCAACCCAGATGATTCAGGGCCTAATTAGAAATTAACAAAAGGTGTAAAAGCCTTTCTACAAGCAAGCCTCCCCTCAGCGAACTTCCCTTAATAGGCTCCACATGAGGTCTATTATTTCCTACTGGGGAAGATCTTATATCCCATTAAAATTACAAGGGAAAAAACTGACTTTAAGCTCATTAGAAGGTTTCCAGTTATTCCCAATGAAAAGACAAGAGCTGTGTTGTAACTTTGCAGTTCAAACACAGAAGTGGAGTGAAATAAATATTTTTTTAAAAAACATAAAAATTAATGAACAATGATAAAGGACAAAACAAAGATAAATTCTTATATTCAAATGTGTTGAAATGATAAATATGCTTCCTCTGAACTCTAACATTATCATGGTTTTTAAAAGTTTGATTAGACAAGGCCTAGGAAACAGGAATGGGGAAGTAATCGACATTTCAGTCTCATTAACATGTGAACTGGTCAAAAGAAAGAAGAATATACCCCACATAAACACATAGTTGGATAGAAACATATTTACTCAATAGTAGAAAGGGGTAGAAATGAGGAGGAGGAATTCGAGAGGGAAGGACTAGTTTTAAACAAACAAAAAAAATTCCAAGGATATATAAAAATATATAATTTATTTTTAAGTGGAAAGATGAAAATCTGAAGGGATGCTCATAAATTGAGGAATGGGTGAGCAAGTTATATAATGCTACTTGAATACTGAACTCTTAGTGTAATAATTAGCCCGGGTTCTGAACCATCAGTGATATAAGACACTACCTACCCCCTGATAAAGAGCTGAAGGATGCAGAATGGAGAATGAAACAAGGAGATTTGGGGGCATTTCCAATATGGACATTTGTTTTTATTGATTATAAATATTCATAATGAGTTTTGTTTCTTTCTATTCTAAATTAGTCAGGAATGAGTATTGAATGGGAGTTTGAGAAGACAGATTTTGACTTACTAAAGCAAGTTTTATATGCATACGTACATATCCATATAATGGAGGATTTAGACTGCAGTGTTGAAATTCAGAAGAATAATGATTCTTAAGAAATTTAAATTCAAATGTCTCAATATAAACTAGAAAAATGGATCTAATATTTAGTCCATGTTTGGCCTTCACCTAGTCATTTATTTTCCATGGGACTCAGTTTCTCTATATTTAAAATTAAGAGGATAGAATAATTGATTGCTAAAATCCTTTTCAGCCTGAAATCCTATTAAACATGTGATTTATCAAAATAGTTATTTCAGGAAATTGAAATAACTCCTAAGGTAAGCAGCTAGGTGCCACAGTAGAAAGATTTCTGGGCACAGAGTTAGGAATTCTCATCTTCCCAAGTTCAAGTGTGACCTTAAGCACTTACTGTGTGACCTATTCCTTGTCTCCTCCTTATTGATAATCTCCTTGAGAAAGTCATGTATAATAATACTTCTACTTCCTCTCCTCTCACTTCCTCACTCAGTCTGGCTTCTGCCATAATCATTCAACTAAAATTTCTCTCTACAAAGTTACCAATCACATTTTAATTAACTGTCAAATCTAATAGCCTTTTTTTCTCAATTTTCATCCTTTTAACCTCTCTTCAGGCTTTACCAACACCAATCAGCCTTGTCTCACTAATATTCTTTTCTGTAGGTTATATGTGTGTATGTGTGTCTGTGTGGTTTTTTGTTTGGTTGGTTATTTTGACACTAATCCTTTCTGATTTTCTGCCTCAATGTTGGGCTGCCTCAGGGTGGCTAGGTGACACAGTGAATAGAGCACTGGTCCTAAAGTCAGGAGGAACAGAGTTCAAATCCAGCCTCTGACACTTAACATACTTACAAGCCATGTGACTTTGAGCAAGTCACTTAACCCCAATTGCCCTCAAAATAAAGCAAAAAAAATATTGGGCTGCCTCTTTCAGAGTCTCCTTTGCTGTATCTTCATCTATATGACACCTACTAACTAGGGATGACCCCAAGACTCTGTCTGGGGCCCTCTTCTCTTTTCTTTCTGTGCTATTTCATTTGGGGATTTTATCAGTGTCCATTGACTCAACCATGGAGATAATTCCAATTTTAATTTTTCCACTCACATTTTTCTCCTGAGTTTTAGTCTCATATCTCTAATTTCCAATTGAACATCTTAAATTGGATTTCTCAGAGACACCTTAAATTGAATATGTTCAAAATTGATTTCATTTTCTCTCACTATGCTATAAATACACCTCTTTTTAAACTTCCTTTTTATTTTCAAGGGTAGCTCTATCCTCCCAGTCACTCAGTCTTACAATCTAATTTGCATCCTTAACTCCTCATTCTTTTCATCTGTCCATATCCAAACAGTGGCCAGTTTCTGTCCTTTCTACTTTCTTAATATCTCTCACATATGACCCCTTTGCTCCTCTGCCACTGGCACTATCCTAGTGAAGGCCTTCACCTTGTACCTGTACTATTAGAAAAGTCTGTTGATTGGTCTCCCTGCCTCAATTATCTCCCCACTCCAGTATATAGTCCGCTCATCTGTCAAATTGTTATTCCTAAAGTTCAGCTCTCACTATTATAATCACCTTAATCAATAAGACTCAGTGGTTCCCCATTGCCTCCAGGATTAAATGTAAAACTCTCTGTTTGGCTTTTAAAGAACATCATCTATACTCCCACCACATTCACAATCCTGAAGTATTCTGTGATCCAGTGACAATACTTCATTTTTGTTTCTCACAAAACAAACTGCAAATCCAGATTTCAGGCATTTTCACTGGCTTGTTTCCAATGCCTGCATCTCTCTCCCTCCTCATTCCTACCTTTGGTTTTCCTAGTTTCCTTCGAGTCTCAGATGAAATTCTACCTTATACAAAAAACCCTTTTAATTTTCTTTAATACTAATGTTTTCCTATTTAAAGTATCTCCATTTTATACTGTTTGTTCATAGTTATTTACTTGCTGTCTCCACATTAAACTGTGAACTCCTTTTAGGGCAGGTACTGTCTTTTAACTCTCTTTGTATTCTTGAGTGCTTAATAAGTTCCTGGAATATAATAAGCACTTAAAAGAATGTTGACTGACTGTATTGAAAAAGGAACCCAGGAAATTAAAAAAAAACAATAGCAACATAATATTCCCATTGATTTAGGTATCCAAATTAATTTTTTTCCAAGACTGATATCCTCTTTTAATATAACTATTGTAAACAGTTAAGTTCCATCTTAAAGCCAATCAGCAGAAAAACTTTAGAAGGGAGAAGCAGCAAGGTCCATACTCATGGCCCATCATGCTCTTGGAGGAGGTGGTCTTAGGTATTTGCTACTACATAAGGCCCTGGGCACAGACAAGGATGTTTATGTATTTTCTCTATATTCCTCTGAGGGTTACCAAGTCTTTAAAAGTTACAGTCATATGACTTCCTATGTAGTTCCAAATTTTTAGAATCTTGATAGACAATGACCATTGTTTTCTTATAAAGTCTAAAAGCTGACGTTTGATGGAGTACTTAGTCTATACAACCTCTGAGAGGTCCCTTAAAATTCTGAAACTATGGCCACAACTTTAAGTTAATATAATACCTTCAAAATAAAGTCCATGGCTAATATTGCAATTTTAATAGTGCCTTTCTTCATAGCTTTTGAGTAAAATGTGATATGGTAAACACAACTTAGGGTTAGCCCTCAACCTCTTAGCAGAGAAATCTTAACAACTACCGTAAGCACATAACAGGTTTAGTGACATGCCTATGTCACTTTTAGTAAGGATTACAGGCTTGATTTTACAGCAACATTACCTGACTCCAAATGGACTCTGTCCACTGTACTAGGCTGCTACAAATTAGTTAGTCATTTTCACAATGTTCAATTACCTTCAACTTTGAAGTAATTAACTTCAAGATTGTTTTCTTCTCTCTCCCTCTGTCTGTCTGTCTCTCTCTGTCTCTGTCTCTGTCTCTGTCTCTCTCTGTCTCTCTGTCTCTCTCTCTCTCTCTTTCTCTCTCTCTCTTTCTGATTCAACCATTTGGTCCTACATTTTTACGATTTAAATCATTTTAAAAGACTGTTAATTTTATGCTTTACAGTTGAGGGGAGAGTCATTATCAGTTAATAGAATACTCATTAAACTTTTAAGCCAAACAACACGAATAATAATAATTGATATTTAAATATAACATACAAGAAGACATATATTCAGAATAGACACTACTTGTTCAGTTTGATTGACTCAGGATTTGTTCCATTGGTTTCTTCATTTCCCAGATACAATCATTCTTCTATGCCTGCTCTAAGTGGCAACCTTAGTAAGTCATCAAGTAGCTTTACTATTCATGATCTAAGTAAAAGTTATAAGCTAATCAGTAGAAAAACTCCAGCAGACAAAAGCAGCAAGGTTCATACCCATTGCCCAGCACACTCCTAGAGGAGGTGGATTTAAAGATTTGCTAGTACATAAGGCCCTAGGTTTAAAAGAAAACTTTATCTATTATCTCTACATTTCTCTCTGTAGTACCAGGCTTCTAAAAATTAAAATCATATGACTTCCTATGCAGTTCCAAGGGATCATATATCTATAGAGCTTTTATAACTTTTGACTAATAACCACCTCCTTCTCAGTCTCTGAAAGCTGACTTTGGACAATATGGCCACCTCCAGCACTTCTGCCTAATTCCTACACACTCAGAATCCTCTGAAGGCAAATTCTCTGCAAACCCACTCCAAATTCAGGTGTATGGTTTCTCTCATGGCAATAATTCTATCCTATTCTCTCACAGTAGGTACCTAAAGGCATATGCTCTGTGGCTTAAACAGTCTTTTAATCTTGTCTAAGCATTTTTGTTAGCTTGTTTTTTCTTCATCTCCCCATGCAAGCAAAGTAATTTTATTGCTTGCAAGAAAACAATGATTATTTTATCTAAGGCATAAATATATCACACAGCAGTAGGTCCATTTCTTCACATGGGGCAAATAGAATGTGGAATGTTCTTGCTAAAATGTATTTATTCAAGGTACAATTCAGCCACAAAGAAACTGATGCAAATAGAGTGTTTGACTGTAATAGACCTGTATTTAAACACAAAAGAATAATATAAACAGTCATTCATTGTAAAGACATCTGTCATAGTATTCATACATGTAGTAGTTTATATAATGCATTTGTGAATCAGTCTTTATGTTGAAGCACAGTCACAGCAAATAAAAGTGATTGAGGGCACAAGGGTAACACAGCATATTTTGTCAGTTGTTTTCAACCCAGGTTTTTCAGACTATTCTACATCCTTCCATCCATTGTTTTTTCCTTCTAGGATTACATATTTACAATTGGGAAGGACCTAAGAGGGCATAGGATCATTTATTTAAATCTGGACAGGATCGCAGAGGACATCTTGTCCAACTGTTTTACAAATAAGGAAACTGAGGCCCAGAGAGGGTAAGTGATTTGCCCAAGGTTACAAAGGTAGTGAGAGCCAAAAGCAGGGTCTGGACTTCAAGGACCCAGGTCCTTGATCTTCAAGGCCCAGTTTCCTTTCCAGTGCCATACTTTGCAATTTATTGTAGGTTTTGTTTTTCTTTTTTCTTTTTTAGACTTGACAATATAACCAAAATGGGAGGGAGAAATCTTGAGCCATTCATTGTCATCCTTAGGACAAGGGAGGACTGCTTAAAATCATTTCAAATTAATTAGCACTCTCATGAGATGGAGAATTCAAAAAAGAGCTTCCAAGTAAGAAAATAGCACAGCACTGTCATTGTGGGCATACTCCATCCATTGTGTGTGTGTGTGTGTGTGCACGCGCACATGCACACGTGTGTATTAGAAGGTGGTGACAGCTAACATGCACATACACATTCATATATATTTTATATATGTATATGTATAAAAAGGATGATTTTAATTATATATATGTTCATGTACATGCACATATTAATACATTAGCACAAGTGGCAAAAAAGTGGGAAGTGTTGTACAGATTTAAAAGTGACTCCAAATTTTAAGATTAAGTGATAACAACTGATAAGGCCAGGCAATGGAAGAATTTATGCTCCCAGTTCCAAAAAGATGAGGCAGGGAAAATCATACTGGCGATGAAGCCAGCTTCAGCAGTGGTTATAGACACAGGCTCTGCCTACCCATGTTAAGGAAGCTTTGTCACTGTCTGCTTTGTTTCACAGAATTTGATCCAGGATGGAAACTGATAATCAGGTAGGGAGGAACAACAAAAATGAAAATTGACAAGAGCAGCAGTGGGTGGGGTTTATGGACCTTGAATATTTCCCTATTAAAAGCCTCTGCCTTGTTCAGTGTGCCTTATCAGCAAGTAGGGAGCACTGAGGGCACTGATTCTGAAGATTTATCTTTGCCAAAAAATGCTAAATATATGAAAAAGGAGATCTTATTCTAACCAAGACATCTAAAAGAGGTGCTAACAGAACAGATTTCTTGAAGCTGCCTTGGAATCATCAAGTTTGAATATAATGCCTAGCAGATATTCACATATCAACCACAAAATAAAACTGATATATTAAGCCCCTAAATTAGAAACATTCTTCACCTCTTTGGCCATTACAAGTCCTATAAAGTCCTCAATGGATCCTCTTTTGCCCTGAAAAAAAAAGTATTGCCTCCCTCTAACTATATAATTTACTAAGAAAAAAATAAATTAGAGAAGGGAAAATATAATTCAATAAAAAGTCCAATTTCCTGCCCTACCCATATCTCTATGCACAATCCCATAGCACATAAAGGGGGAACTGTAACAAAGCCTCAGATACAGAAGTCGATAACTATTTCTGTGTAATTCAGTTTGACATGGCTTAGTAAAGACCTGACCCAGTGCTGACTATAAAAGGTATCTATACTTATAGCTAGTTTCACATATCAGTATCATATTTTTCTGCATTCTAATAGACGGCTTTCTTATTTTGTAAAGTTAAAACATGAATTTTATATAAGCTTCTTCTTCTGGAAACAAGTTGGACCTCCACCAGTCACTTTGCTTTCAAAGAACTCCATAATGTGTCTTTTCCACCAATATTCCACCCCACCAATAGGTGACATCCTCAAAATGTCATGTAATCATAGAATGTTAGGCTTTGCAGTAGGGAAATCAAGGTTCAAATTCTACCTTTGGAATTTAATAGCTATGTGACTCTGAGCAAGTCAGTCACATTCTCAGTCCTTTAGTCAACTCTTAAAAACTATAAGACAGCAAATATCTGCTGTTCAGCATTGTTAGAGAGAGTTTCCTCATTTGGAGTTTCCTAAATTAATTACAACTCTAGTTATTTTTTTAATGAGGATAATAATAGTACTTTTGAGAGGTTTAAACAGCATAAGATATGCAAAGTGTTCTACAAATTTTAAAATGCTATAAAAATGTCAATTATTATTATATTTTTCAACAAAGCAGCTTCTTTTCCAAATTCCTGGAGCATCATCAGATCTAGAATTCAGATGTGTGAAATTAATAAGTGGTTTTCCAAGGCGATATGAAGCCCTGGCTTGATATTATTTAGTTGAGCACTAAAAATTTCGGCTCCAGAATAGCTGTTAATATCTGATAAATTATTTTGGGCCGGAAAAGATATATTACAAGTCTTCTTGGGCATATTTAATATTTATGCACCAAATGCAATCATTTCCCAAAGTATGTTCTCACTAAGGATATTCTGGACAGTTGTGGATATGATAGCATTCAGAAAAGTTTGCTAGCATTCTGTGTGTCTAACGTAGCAAAATGAACCCCCATCCTAAAAAGAGACAGAAGTGGAGAGATAATATCTTTCTTAATGGAGCATGGGAAACCTAGGAACCATACACTCCTTTGGGAAGCTGGAGGCACAGATATGAAGGTCAACTGAAACCCATAATATTCTCCTGAATGCTATTATTCCAGTCCATGTCACAATGAAAACAGCATAAAGGTGACCTCTGTGAAAACTGACAATTCATAAAGATGAAACAGCAACTGTGAAGGCTCCAATGATGAGCATCTCTCTACCAGGTCAATAGCCAGGGCAATGAACACTAAGGACTTCCCAGAGACCCCTGGGGAAAGAGGGGTATTATGGATGTTAAGCACAAATTCTTCAAAACTGAAACTTTCACTCCATTGAGCATATACAGAAATGAATGATAGTAGGTTGAATAGCTAACCTTTATTTCAGGCAAGAACCCTAAAATATCTTTAAACTTTTCTGTTTCTTTTATGGTACCTGACAAAGCAGCAGACTTCAAGGACAACAGAATGCTCAAATTCTTTCTAAATGTTCTCTAAAGACAAAAAATTATCTTTATGGCTAAATATAAAAAGCAGAGACTGATTTAAATCCATTCACTACTTAGAAGTAACCAGTTCACTGGAAGGGATCAGATGTATTGGTAGGTGAAGGAAGGCCTTGCTTGAGGGTACTCAGGTCACTAAGGTACACCAAAATAAAATGACCCCCTCTTGATCGTGGGGGTAAGGGTGTTGTGTCAAACAATTTTATTCCTAAGATCCACCCTACCTGGAGCAAAGTAGTTTCCTTCCTCTTAAGGCCTCAGGCATAAATTCTACCCATTCACTGTCTGTCAGTAAAGCCATTGAAAATGATAGCTGATCAAGGGGCAGCATATCTGAAATTTCCTTCCTTGGAGTCTCAGAACTTAAATATATTAAGTCCCAGAAAGACCCAGAGACAGCTGTGGAGAAATAGAGAAAAGAGTAGATTCAGGGAATTATGTGTTCAATGTTTTCCTATTACACCCCAGCTCTACTTCACTTTTCAAAGTCTAATAGGCTTTCACTGACTGGCTAATAATAGGACCCAACACAAGCCTCACTTGCTTACTCTTTTGGTTTTGATGACTCAGAGTGAGTGCAAATAGCAATTGTTTCTGTGCTGGACAGAAACTGAGGGTGTTTTCCACTCTGGTTGATCCTTTTATGAAGGCAAACTAGGCCATCTTTTATCTCAATTCTTACCTAGTTTTTAACTACTGAATGGGTGTTGCCTCAGACAAACTGAGACATGGGAAAAACATTAGTTGAAAAAGGCCAAGGTCTCCCACTGCATGCAGGGCCATCACCAGTTGTCCTGATCAATGATGACTCTGATGACTCTGGAGGAAAGAATGGGGCAGATGACTTTGCACAACTCTGCCTCAAATGAATCCAATTCATTCACAAGTCAAGTAATCACCCTCTTTATGTCTTTGGTCTTCTTTGAGAATGAAGGATGAACAACAATTAGGACTGTAGCTTCCTTGTGTTTCATTTTTATTGATCTTTTTGTTTTGAGGGGTAGAGGGAAGAATCAAGACAGAGTGACAGTTGGAGAGTATGCCAAGATAGGATAAACACATGAGGTAAATAGAGCCACAGATAATAGAAGCCAAATCACTGAGAAAAACTGGTTTTCTATAGGAAGCGAAGACTTGGAGGGATAGGATGGACAAAAGCAAAGAATAAGGAACCTGAGGCACTAAGAAAAGGCAAGATTGCAACATGGACAGACTGAGAAGTATCACAGCAGTAGAGGTAACAGAAGCTAGCTATCTGCTGCATGACAATTTGGACAGATGCCCTCCCTGCTCACAACCATAGTACAGAAAGTTGGTAGCTCTTGGAGCTCAAAAAAGGGATAAACTTTGCTCATACCTCTTTATATTTCTCCATGTTTACTTTGCCATATGGTACAAATGGGCAATCATCTTGGATTTCTTACTTAGCAAACATTTCCTGAATCTCTTCCTTGTCACCTCTACTTTCTTGGTCCAAGAGCCAGGGAGGAGGGTAAGGAGAATGAAAATGAGATATCTTAATCAGTATTTTTAGTAGGGAAAATATATGTAAAAAATTTTTGGAAACTTGAATATTCAATTTTTCTTAATGAATTAATTATATTCCTTTTCAGCACAACTTTATCCAAATATCACTTTCCCCTCAGCCATTTCTTTAGCATTAATTATCCTCTTCTCCATGTAATGGCAATGAGTATTTGAAGATCTTCCCTGCCCCTTAAGAAGCCTAAGTGAATTTAAGGACCTTCCCTGATTTAAAAATATACTCTGTGCCCAATAAGTGGAATGTGGTCACATGGAGCCTATGGAGGGAAGAGTTTGCTGAAGGGTAGAGGAGAGCCCACTGAGAAGAGGATAATTAATGCCAAAGAAATGACTGAGGGGAAAGTGATATTTGGATAAAATTGTGTTGAAAAGGAATATAATTAATTCGTTAAGAAAAACTGAATATTCAAGTTTCCAATTTTTTTTACATATCTTCCACTAATAAAAATACTGATTAAGGTATCTCATATTAATTTTCTTTCTCCTCTTCCCAGGGAGGCTTTTTTTTTTTAGGATACACAACTTTTGTTACTTTGTGGTCAAGTGGGTCACAAGGGTTGATGTTCTCTGACCCTGGAGAAGGATATACATTTCTCTGAGATGAGGTTTTGCTTTGGGGCTCATTTTGGAAAGAGTTCTGTGATTTGGTAGATGAGACTCTGGGCAGTCATTGAGTGGGCCCCCATACCCCTCCTTCTTTAAAAACCCAGAAGTTGCGGCTTCTTTCTCTGGTAACTAACACTGTATGGATGTAATGGTCAGACAGCTAGAAGCCCTGCCTTTTGAATTGTGTTATTTCTCTGTCTGTATTTTTTGTCTGCTTTTAACTTCTATTTGTTTTCTCTGAAGTTCAGGGTGCTAAATTTTTCCCCAAAACTAGGTAAATGTTATATGTTTGAATAAAGTGTGATTGTTAACCCTTTTTGAGTTGTTTTCCTTTAGAAGAGCAGATCAAAGAACCTGTGCTAGCAGCCATCCTGGGTATAATAGGGTGCTTGCTAGTCAGTCAGACTAGGACATCAAGTCTCCAGAATTATGGAATTAGGATGACAGGTCCAGTGATCTATACCAAAGGAAACTCAGAAGTCATTTAATCCAATATCTTTATTTTTAACATACGAAAAAATGAATTTTAATGAGGTTAAATGACATGCTCAGGGTCACACAGGTGATAGGCATCCGAAGCAGAATTGTATTCAGGCAGGCTCAGAGTCAGTAGTACTCTTCTCCTCCCAGTAGGCAGCCCTAACAACATTTGAAATTACCACCTTCTTGTTGAATGTCTTCCATCATTCTCAATGTTTCATTTCCCCCTGTAACCTCAACAGATAGCACTGTGTCTTTTTTCCTCCAAGTGATTTAATTAGGTGCAACATATTTGTAGTTACCACATTACTTTAAATGTCTTTGAAAATTAAATTTTATTTGAGAACAGTGGGGAATAAGAAGAGCAGGTTTCCCTTAAGAGGGCCATATAATACTCCACTGCATTTTCTCTAATTTTCATATGCAAGATGCATTTCTTGCTCCACAGCTGTGAGCTAATTGGGTGATTTCCTGTTTAAAATGCAGAGTAATTCAAAGTGACTAGCAGTCAGTTTGTGGAACTTCCCTTCTCAGGGCATCAAGTCAGCTGATATCTTCAGCCTGAACTCATCAGGAATTAAGCAACTTGGAGGCTGATGATGGCTTCTTTCACTGCTCTTCAAGTTCTCTGACTCCCATTTAGAGGTTCCATTTTACAGGTTGATTATGCAAATTGAGCTAGTAGGGAAGATCAGGATTCTTCAGTAGTTGCTGGGTTATGAGCTGTCTTCTATTATTTATAGGAATGTGTCTCTAGGGTGCTGCAGATGTCTTATATCTCCTTGAGGGCAAGGACTGTCTTTCTGTGTTCCCAGAACTTAGCCAAATGCCTGGTGCAAGGGTGGTTGATCAGTCATGTCTGACTCTTTGAGGCCTTATTTAAAGTTTTCTCAGCAAAGATTATAGGTGGTTTGTCATTTCCTTTGCCAGCTCATTTTACACATAAGGAAACTGATGTAAACACAGTTAAGTGACTTACCCAGGATCACACAGATAGTAAGGATCTGAGGTCATATTAGAACACAGGAAGATTAGTCTTCCTGACTTCAGACCTAGTGTTATATCCACAATGCCACTTAGATGCCTTCCATCTGGCACATAGTAGGCCTTTAATAAATATTTGTTATTTGATTGATGGGTGAATTTCTAATGCTTGTATTTCTGGAAATACAATTAATTGTGGTTATCATTTAGAGCAGAAAGTTAATAGATGGAGAGGAAGAAATAACCAAATTGTATCTGTGGAAATGGAAGTCTTTTTAAGACAAGAGAGCATTTTAAATCAATCAGAGTAGTGCAGTGGATTTGTTTTTTTTTTAATAATAGGAAAACATCAATGGGCTAGATCTGAGCCTACTTTGAGAAAGATTAGAAAGCAATGCAAAGTGAAGTAAATGGGCCTGCAATAAGGGAGACTTAATTTCAAATCCAGTCTCTGACACTAATTGTGAAACCTCAGGCAAGTCCCTTACCTGCTCTCTGTCTCAGTTTCCTTATCTGTAAAATGATTATAATAATAGTAGCACCTACCTCCCAAGGTTGTGGCTTTGATCAAAGCAGATAGTTGTAAAGTACTTAAAAACCTGAAGTGCTTAAGCAAGCTTTGTGTTAAAAAAAACCTTAAAAAAAAAACCTTAAGATGTTATATAAAAAACCTTTTCACTGTTGTTATTACATCTGTTTTGTTGCCATTCTTCTTAGTTGGTATATGGAATTAGTGTTCCTGTTTGATGGTGCCCATCTTTATCAACCCCCCCCAATTGACTAAAATGAATCTTGCAAATTGAATGGGTAAAGCCAGAAAATGCTGGTCTCTTGAAAAAGTTTAATTTTCATTAAGTACTTTTTTTAGTTTTGTGGAGTTTATTACTTTTATAGAAGCAATGTCATTATGGTTAATTAAATTACATCTATTCTGAGTGATGGGTGGCCGTTTCCTTTACCTTGAAGTTTTCACTGAAAAGTATGAGCTCTACTTAATATATGGCAGTGAATTTGAATCTTTAGATTAAAAAAAAAGCCAAAACATCATTTGGATCTGCAAATGGGTTTGGGTCCTAAAGGTAAATGATTAAAAAGGTATGTGCTATGTCCTTTCTACATACCAAGTTCTGGAGGTACATATCAAAAGCAGACATAGATTCTATCCTTAAAAGAGCTTATATCCAAATAGGGGAAAGCATATAAGCAGGCAGACTGTAATCAAGGAAGGTTGATTTTGTTTTGGAATGTCACAGAGGTGATAAGGTAAGCCATAGGGGAATAGAATGGCACACCATTTCCAATAACAATATCAGTATTGATTTAATTGTGATTCCAGAGCTGTGAAAGAGAATTGGCTGAGAAAGAAGTTGACAAGAAGATGGCTGGGATACATGGTAAAGCAAGGCTGTAGCTACCTTGATATATTTATTGGATCACGGGAGGCATCTACTCATTAAAACAATAAGGTTGCAAATGAAACTGGAAATACTGTATTTTAATAAAGGCAAACCTGATTTCTATAGCATATATTTTGTTCTGTATTATCTCACTTAAAAATTGATATTGATCAAATTAATTAGGTCATCATAAGAGTATTAGTTCATTGAATACTGTGCCAAATCTTCCGTTGTCCTAAATTTTCTTTGAGGTGGAGTTTTAAGGGAGGGAGAGAGTGTACTTTAGGAAGATCAAGTTGACAACTGAGTGGAGGATGAACTGGAATGGACAATGAAGTCTTTTTTTAAATCTTTTTTTAAATTTTTTGCTTCAATTGGGGTTAAGTGACTTGCCCAAGGTCACATGGCTAGTTTTGTGTTAAGTGTCTGAGTCCAGATTTGAAATCACGTCCTCATGATTCCAGGGCTGGTGCTCTATTTGTTTCGCCACCTAGCCGCACCTGGACAATGAAGTCTTTAAAAAATACATCACTCCCCACTAGATCACTATTGAGGTTCCATTGAAATTCAGAGTTGGAGGTTCTATTATTATTAGTGTGCATTAGTTATTGGCTGATTGATGATATATATGGGATTTCTATGAAGGCAATAATGAAATAGCTCAAACTGCTATGGGACTGAAAGGAATTCACACAGCATTTAAAATAAGTATCAATGAGAGTTTGCTTGTCTGTAACTGCAATTCATTTACAATGGAGTGGTTGCAGAGAAACAGGTGAAAATGCAGTCTTTTCAATTATTTTAGTAGTTGGCTTAATAAAGAGGAATTCATCCAATGACTGCAGTTATTGTAACTGTAGTCATTGGATGAATTCCAATAACTACAGGTCCAATAACTACAATCCAGTAACTACAGATTTTAGCAGAACTGATGAGGTCTCCACAGAGTAATTACTAGATACTTTTGTATCTGAAACAAATATGAGGCAGTGGAGAGAGGGGATGGAAGGCAGAAAGGTTCACCCAGGTATACCAGGAGGTATTTAAACTGTTAAAGTAAGAGGAAGTCTCTATGACCCTAAGACTGCTCAGGAAAATGGGCAACAAAGAAATAAATTAGGAAAATCTTTGTTACTCTTTATTTCACAGAAACCCAGTCCTTTGCGACCACACTCTCCATAGTGATTAAGTAATAGACTAATCAAGACGTGAGGCTAGGCCTTTGAAAACTCATCTTCAGTTCAAGGTGGTCAGTAAAGGGACCCTTCACTACTCCTGAGGAGCCCCTCCTTTCTCCTTTGTAACAGAGCTGTTCTTTGCATCTCTTTGGATTCTAGTCAGAAGGAAAGTCTGAAAAGCATATCTATGTGTGTTGGGGTGGGGGAAAGCTTTAATGAAAAGAAAAAAGTTGTGAGATGAAGGAAAGGACAAAAGCTATCCCAGGATAATATGTCCTTTCAGCAGAGAATGAAGTCTGGCATTAATCCATTTGAATATCACTCCCCCATTCATGGGAGAAGAGACAAAAAAACTCTGAGAATCAGAGTTCCTAGATAATTAATATTCAGTGTATTAATTAGGCTGACTGATTATCAATAAATTCGTAGTCAGTGGTTTATCTTGGTAACCAAATAAATCCAGTCAAGATATTGAATGCAGTATATATATATATATATTTTTAAGAGTTCCTAAGACTTTTTCCCCTTTATTTTTTATTATTTATTTATCTTTAGTTTTCAACATTCATTTCCAGAAGATTTGCTTTGTAGGTGATTCTTGGTGTTTTTGTTTTCTGCTTTTTTTTTAGAGGGGGGAAGGCAGGGCAAATGGGGGTTAAGTGACTTGCCCAAGGTCACACAGGTAGTGCTGTGCCCAAACCCCAATCACACACCACCTGATTTGAAACCCGTCATTAAGCCCCTTCATATTTTTGTCTTTGTCTCTATCCTACACCCCATAATAGCTTGAAAGAGCTTAAGACATAGTCCTGGGTGTA
Organism: Gymnobelideus leadbeateri; assembly: GCA_011680675.1. NCBI lineage: Eukaryota > Metazoa > Chordata > Mammalia > Diprotodontia > Petauridae > Gymnobelideus > Gymnobelideus leadbeateri. Next base: position 871,847 of record WOXC01007541.1, read on the forward strand.
GTCCCCTAATGCCCTTCTTCCTGAAGCACCATTCTGTATATTATCCCTGAATCAGCACTACATACAAAGATCAGTCCTCGGGTTATGCTATAAAAAGAGACCACCCTGTTCTGTTCTGCTGACCAAGCAGGGTCCCCACACCCTTTACCCAGAACATGACCCTAGGCTGTTCTGGGAAATTGACTGTTCTCCAACTCCCCATTACCCAACAGCCCTCCACCCTGTACCCTCCACCCTGTTCTGGGAGGGACCGCCTTGTTCCAGGAGCACCCTTGTACCCTTGCACCATATTACCAAATTAACCCTGCAATTCTTGGCTTCTGTATGTAATTGCTTTTACTAGCTCCCCTCCCCAATTGTGGTTTTAGCCTTCATAAGCACTGTTTATTTCCCAATTCAGGGCTGACTGATTGAGTTTATACTTCAGGTAGTCACACGCTTGATCCATAAATTCAAACCTAAAATTACCTTGAACCCAGGTCTCAGCTTCCTCTTATTCTCTGCATGACAGTAGTAAATGTTAAGTGTCTGAGGCCGAATTTGAACCTAGGTCCTCCTGACTCCAGGGCCTGTTCTCTATTCACTGCACCACATAGCTACCCAATAATTTTTGTTTTCAATCCTAGTTTCTTTGACCTCTGGAATATCATATTCCAAGTCCTTCAATCCCTTAATGTAGAACCTGATAGGTTTAAGGGTATCTTCACTGTATTTCAAAAACATTAGAATTTCTTCTTTCTTGCTGCTCCCAATATTTTCTCCTTGAGCTGAGAAGTCTGTAATTTGGCTATAATATTTCTGGGAGTTTTCTTTTTGGGATCTCTTTCAAGAGGTGATTGGTGGATTCTTACAGTTTCTATTTTACCCTCTGGTTCTAGGGCAGTTTTCCTTAATAATTTCTTGAAAGATGATGCCTGGGTTCTTTTATTGATCATGGCTTTCAGGTAGTACAATAATTTTTAAATTATCTCTCCTGTGTCTATTTTCCATGTCAGTGGTTTTTACAAAGAGATATTTCACATTGTCTTCTATTTTTTCATTGTTTTGATTCTGTTTTAGAACTTCTTGGTTTCTCATAAATTCATTAGCTTCCATTTGCTCCATTATAATTTTGAAGGAATTATTTTCTTAAACTAGCTTTTGGGCCGCCTTTTGCATTTGGTCAGTTCTGCTTAAGACATTTTCTCCTCATTGTTTTATTGGAATCTTTTTTCCATTTGTGTTAGTTTATTTTGTTTTTTAGCTAATTTTTTTTTTTTGAAGGCAATTGGGGTTAAGTAACTTGCCCAAGGTCACACGGCTAGGTTTTTTTTTATTTTTTTTTATTTTTATTTGTGTGTGTGTTAAGTGTATGAGGCCAGATCCGAACTCAGGTCCTTCTGACTCCAGGGCCAGCGCTCTACTCACTGTGCCACCTAGCCGCCCCTTAGCTAATTTTTAAAGTGTTATTTTCTTCAATATTTTGGGGTCTCCTTTAGCAGGCTGTTAACTTGTTTTGCATTATTTTCTTGCATCATTCTCATTTCTCATCCCATTCTTTCCTCTACTTCTCTTACTTGATTTTCAAAAGCTCTTTTGAGCTCTTCCATGGCCCATGACAAATGAATATTTTTCTTGGAGGATTTTGATATAGGAGCTTTGCCTCTGTTGTCTTCTTCTGGTTGTGTGTTTTGATTTTCTTTGTCACCAAAGTAAGATTCTGTAGTCTGATTTTTTTACATCATTTGCTCATCTTACAATCCAAATATTTGACTTTCTAACTCTTTGTCAAGGTAGGACTTTGCTTCCAGTGGGCTTGGGAGTGGGTGTGCATGTACCATCTAAGATTTCAAGGTTTTTGTATCAGATGTTTATTTCCCCACAGTCTGTGGGCCAAGAGCTCAAGACAAAGCAGCAGCAGCAGAGTTTTCCGACTGACTTTCCACATTATCCTCGGAGTCTTTAGGTTGAGAAGCCTGGAAATCATCACAGCTGCCAGTGATTCAGTGCCCTGAGGCTTTCTCATACCCTGACTGTACCACTCCAGACTGTACCCTGCTACCAGCCCAGTGCAATATAATCTTCCTGTTGACCTTCCAGGCTGTCTTGGTCTGGAGATGTGTTTCACTTTGTCATTCCATGGGTTATGCAGCTCTAGAATTTGTTTAGACTCATTTTTACCGGTATTTGGAGGGGTTTAGGAGAGACCTCAAGCAATTCCCTGCTTTTCTTTGCCATGTTATTTCTGCCCCCCTGTAAATACTTTTAGAAAAGGGAATGAATCTGACAGAAGAAATCAATCCTGAATGGTAAACAATTAATGAGGGGGCAGGCATATTAATGAGGAGGTGAGTTAAAAATCTTTAGCTCTTCCTGCTGAGGATGTGGCTTGATCATGAGACTCTGCCTCTGACAGTATGGACAAAAGAATCCATCTCTCTCAAAACCACTCTGGTTGGTTTTCTCCTTCATGATCTGGGTGACCCTAAACTCTAATGGAGGGGTACAAGAACATGGACTTAATGCTTTAGATCTATAGTGTACCTAGATTAGATTCTGTTTACACTCTAAACAAAAGTAAGGTCTTCTAGTTAGGTAAGGTTCTGTCCAAGATGGAAGAGAACATTCCCTAGGATTTGAGCAGTCTCATCTATCAACATTTTCTTTCAGAGACTTAGTGACTAATCTACAGTGGCTGGTACTGAATGAGGAAATAGAGATACAAAAATCTTAATCCAAATTAAATAAATGATTATTCATTTAGTAGAATGATAATTTATCTCATCTCCCCTTTTTAATACTTTTGAGATACATAGTCTTTTCAATGAATCAAAGGTGAGGAGAATAAGCTTTAATATGGCTCCCACTATGTGCCAAGGACTGTACTTTTACAAATATCATTCATTTGATCTTCAAAAACTGCTGTGAGAGAGGTTCTTTTACTGTTGAAGTAGCTAAGTCAAACAAAGCTTAACTCAGCTAGGAAATATCTGAGGACATATCACTTATAAAGATAATGCAATTGCTCTTTATTAGACTAGTATTCCTAGCGACATCAGTGACTGTTTTTAAGTAGCATTCTGGAATATACTGAGTATATATTTCATGGGAAAACCTCCAAAAGGCAGTGTCTCTTTTTGGCACACCTATTTAATCATTTCCTTGGTAAACCTTTTTGTATGTGTTGCTTAAAAATTGACTTCATAATAATATTTCCCTGGATTTCTACAGCATACCTTCCTTTTAGAACCTTAGAAACTGATCAACATCTGAGTGCAGTGTGGATGCCAATGAGCTTTAAAATCCAGCATAATCTCATGAGTTCTATTATCAAGATGTGATGGAAGAAAAGATGGATAGATACCATTTGGGTCCCATTATATTGGTTTCTCTGGAAGTCTAATGCATGTCAAAGCTGTAAGGTAGCATGGCTATGAATGCTTTATTAGTTCATTATTAAGTGTTAAAAGCTGAGGAACCTTGAAGAAGAAAGTCATCCCCCATCCCCTACCATGTGACTGAGAGGTAATCTCATTAGAAAGGGAAATTTTGGGCTTCCTCATAATGTAAATCAATCAAAACATCCAACAAACAAAGAAAAAAGTTTTTCTTATTGAGTTCCTCTAAGAAACTTTTACCCAGCATCAAAATGTTAAGATTATATTACATAGAAATGAACAGTTTCTTAGACTATGAAAGATATTTTGTAAAGTTCTTTCTTTCTTTTTTGCTTCATTTGTTCATTCATTTGTTCATTTGTTTCTTTCTTCTTCTTTTCCTCTTCTCCTTCTCCTTCTTCTCCTTCCTTCCTCCCTTCCTTCCTCCTCCTGCTTCTCCTCCTGGTCATTCTCTCCCTTTTTTTCTATGATCCCAAGATCCTATTCACAATAAGCAACTAGTAATGATCTGTTCTCTAGGAAATTATCTATTCTCCCATTATAGAGTTGTTAGTGGTTCTCTGATCTCCTAAGTTGCTAACTCATTTCCTAGTAGCCATGCTTAAATAAATCAACCACTGTTTAAATAAATAATTTTTATACCCTTTTCTTCTCCCCCATAGTCATTTCCTAACAAACCCATCTAGAACTGTCTTGTATAGCAAAGAAATATAGCAGAGTAAAATAAGATTAGACAGCAAGAACATCTGATAGCATATGGAATATTCCATGCCCATAGCCCACAGTTGAAGAAAACTAATGACTAAATGCATTTTCCTCTTCTAGAGGAAAATGGATTTAGTCATTAGTTTTCTTCAACCAAGGGTGGTCATAACCTTTTATCTGACTTGAAATGTCTTTTAGTGTTCTTCACATTTACCTTAAGCACCAGTTTTGAGGGACTAGTTATTCTTGCTTTTGACAATGGCAAGTCCTCATCACTTAGTAAAATTATGGATTATAGATTTAGAGATGATTAATACAACTCTTCTCGTTTTACAGATGACAAAACTGAGATCCATAGAGATGAAATAACATGTGTAAGGTCACATGTATATTAAATGTCAGAGCTAATTTTTCTTCTTTTCAAAAATATATTATTTTTACGTTAAAATGTCTTTTTTTCTTTCTTCTACTTTCCTCACCCCATACCACTCTCCATAGAAGAAGGCAAAAAAGTTTTTCAAGAAATATTCTTAGTCAAGCAAAACAAATTCCAATTACAACATTACTTATATGCAGAAAATATTTGTCTCATTATGTACCCCAAATCAATCAGGAGGTAAGAAGCAGGTTTCAACATTTCTCCTCTGGAATGATTGTTTTTTTTTTTAAACAAATGCTTTATTAATTTCTGTTTTACACCATTCATTTCCGCCAGATTTTGAGTTACAATCATTTTCCCCCCATTATTCCCCTACCCAACCTCCCAGAACAGTAATCCCACAAGATATCGCTTCCTCCAATCTGCTCTCTCCAATACCTTCTCCCATACCCCCATCGACTTTTCCTTTAGAGAAAGGTGAGTCTTTGCATCCCAATGCCTGCACATCTTATCTCCCTATTACAAGCAAAAGAGTATTAATAATAGTGTTAATATATATTTGAAACATTTAATGTTATGACCTCAAATTTCAGATCCGTTTCCTTCCTCCCTCGTCACCCATTCCCTCTTGGGAGATAAGTAATTCAGTATAAGTTGTACATGTCTAGCTATGCAAAACATTATCATAGTAGATATATTGTACAAGGCTGCTTATAATTCCCTCCCACTCATCCCACCCTCCACCTGGTCCATTCCTTACATGATCCTGTCCCTCTTCTATAGTGGGTACTTCCAACCTCCCCTCACCCCAAGGATGCCCTCCCATCCATCATCCCTCCTCTCATCCCCCTTCCCCCATCCTGCTGCAGGTTGAGATATCCCATTTAGTATGTATGTCATTTTCTCCCTGAACAAATTCAATGTGAATGTGGTTTTGCCTTTTTAGCCTTCCTTATTCTCCCCCTCCTTTGCAACCACTTCCCCTTGCTTCTTCTACATGGGATAGTTTACCCTACCCTGTCTCTCCCCATCTCCTCTTGCCACTTTCCTCTCTCACCTCATAATTTCATCCCTTGAGTATTCTCCCTTCCCAACAAATTCAACCTATGCCTCTATCCATATATAACTGTAACCATATACACACACATTCACATATGTATTCATATGACCACACCCCCTTCTTCCATTATTTTCATAGTAAGAAAGATATCATCAGTCACAATTATTGCTTTTCCATATAGGAATGTAAATAGTTCAACTTTGATAAGTTCCTTTTGATTTCTTTTCCCTGATTACCTTCTCAGGCATCTCTTGATTCTTGTGTCTGGATGTCAAATTTTCTATTCAATTCTGGTTTTTCCTCAAGAATGCTTGAAAGTCCTCTATTCCACTGAATGACCATATTTTCCCCTGAAACAAAATACTCAGTTTTGCTGGGTAGGTGACCCTTGGGTTCATTCCCAGTTCTTTTGCCCTCTGGAATATCATATTCATGCCCTTCGATCCCTCAGTGTAGAAGCTGCCAGGTCCTGGGCTATTCTGATTGTGTTTCCACAATATTGAAATTGTTTCTTCCTGGCTGCTTGTAGTATTTTCTCCTTGATCTGGGGATTCTGGAACCTGGCTATAATATTTCTGGGAGTTTTCTTTTTGGGATCTTTTTCAGGAGGTGATCGCTGGATTCTTTCAACCTCTATTTTGCCCTCTGGATCTAAAACATCCGGGCAGTTTTCCTTGAGAATTTCTTGAAGGGTGATTTCTAGGTTCTTTCCTTGATCATGGCTTTCAGGTAGTCCAATAATTTTTAAATTGTCTCCTGGATCTATTTTCCAGGTCAGTGGTTTTTCCCATGAGATATTTCACATTGCCTTCTAATCTTTCATTTGTTTGGATCTGCTTAACAGCATCTTGATTTCTCATAAAGTCACTAACTTCCATTTGCTGCAGTCTAACTCTGAAGGAATGAATCTCCTCAGTGAACTTTTGAGATTCTTTTTCCATCTGGCAAATTCAACTTTTTAAGGCATTCTTCTCCTCATTGCCCTTTTGGGCCTCCTTTGACATTTGAGTTAGTCTATTTTTTAAGGTGTTTTCCTCAGTCAGGCTGTTGACCCTCATTTCATACTTTTCCTGCATCCTTCTCATTTCTCTTTCCAATTTTTCCTCCACTTCTCTTATTTGATTTTTAAAGTCCTTCTTAAGGTCCTCTATGGCCTGCAACCTGCTCATGTTTTCCCCTGGGGCTTTTGGAGCAGGACTTCTGACCTCACAGTCCTTTTCCCACTCTATGCCCCCCAAAATAGGAGTCTAGGGTTGCATTTTTCTGTTTCCTTTGCCTTGGCATGTTGCCACTTAATTGCTTGACTTTTGGGCTTGTTGCCACACTATGGCTTTAAGGACAGATAGAGGAATTTTTGTCCCGAATGTGTGGGGGGCAACTTCCGTTTCTGGCAAGCTGTAAACCCACCCACAACTTCCACCCTAGATCACAATCCAGATCCAGGGAGGTTAAAGCAAGAGCAATTACCCCCCCAAGACTGATCGCTGGATCTCCCCACGATTTGTAGGCTGGGAGCCCGAGCTGCCTCTGAAAACTACAAAATGGTGTTTGTCCTCAGCGGCTTCTAGCCCCCAGGGGAGGGAGCTGACGCATTCCCCAAATACAGGTCCTAAAGTCCATAGGACACTAACCTCTTACTTTGTCCTAGGCATGTCTATGTTGATAATTCTGGAGTCGCCACAGCTCCTGGTGTTCTGGGGTTCCTCCAGCTGGCTGCTGGCCCTGCCACCCTGGGGCTAAAACCTCGGCTCACGCGGACCTGGGCTCGGCTCGGCTCGGCTCCTGCGCTCTGCGTGCTGCACGCTGCCAGGTCCCAGACCACTGCGCTGGTCCTTCCTGCAGGGCTGCTGGGCTGTCCTCAGCGGGAATTTAACTTCTCTGTGTCATTCTGTGGGTGCTGGGGCTCCAGAAGTTGTTCAGAGTCCCCTTTTACATCGTTTGCGGGGCATGTGGGGGCAGAGTGGCTTGGATGAGCTGTTTCTACTCCGCCATCTTGGCTCCACCCGTGGAATGATTGTTTTGACCCAAGTTTTTAAGACAAAGTCTTTGGACTCTTCAATGTTGCTATATAAATTATTGCTCTGGGTTTTTTTGTTCACTTTGTTCTGCATAAACTCATACAGGTCTTCACAAGTTTTTATCCTTTTTTTTTGTTTTTGGTTTTTTTTTAATAGTCCCCATTACCATTATTCCATTATATCCATATATCATAATTCATTCGGACATTAAATAACCTATGAGTATTTCCTTAGTTCCTAGTCCTTTACCATCACAAAAAGAGTTATTATAAATGTTCCTTTTTCCATAGTTTTTTTTTTCTTTTTTGATATATTTGTGACAAAGGCCTAGCAATGGCCAAAGATATTATGTGTGGTTTTAATAATTTGGGGCATAGCTCCAAATTGCTTGCCAGAATCAGTTCACAGTCCTATGAGCAGTTTACTGATGTACCTATTTTCCTAATGCCTATCCAGCATTTGTCATATTTTTTTACCAAATTTGTCAATCTGATGGGTTAGAGGTAGAATTTCAGTGTTTTATTAGTGAACTAGCATATTTTGTCATATAACTTTTGATTATTTGGATTTCTTCCTCTGAAATTCCCTATTCATATTATTTGACTATTTATCCAATTGGGAATGGCAGTGACAGAATTTTTTTTCTTTTTGGAGGGCAATTGGGGTGAAGTAACTTGCCCAAGGTCACATGGCTAGGTTTTTATTTGTGTGTGCGTTAAGTGTCTGAGGTCAGATCCGAACTCAGGTCCTTCTGAATCCAGGGCCGACACTCTACTCACTGCACCGCCTAGCCGCCCCAAGCAGTGACAGAATTTTACCTCAAGTCATCTACCTGCAAATCTAGTAATCCTTAAATGTAACACACCACCTCCAACAATGCAAGGAAAGCTGGAATTGTAATTTGTGGATGATGTATAACATTATTATGTAATTTCAACTTCCTTGACTCATAGAAAAATCTTAGAACATTAGTGATGTAAGCAACCTTAACCCTAGGCTTAACATGCTATCTGAATTCCTTTTAGTTCTAGATTCATGATCAAATAGTTTAAGCCTTACATTTTACAGATCAAGAAGCTGAGATTCAGTGGATTTAAGTAACCTGTCCAAGGTCCAATAAAGAAGTGTCAACCTGGAATTAGATTTCTATTTCTAGACCTCATCTTTCTGATGAAGTCCAGTTTTGCATTATGAAATGTCACTTTGATATGTCTGCCTAGATATCCTATGGGTAACTCAAACTCAATTTGTTCAAAACAGAATTAATTATATTATTTATTTTTATTTTTTTTTGCTTTTTGGAGGGCAGTTGGGGTTAAGTCATTGCCCAAGGTCACACGGCTAGTTTTTGTTTTTGTGTGTTAAGAGGCCGGATCCAAACTCAGGTCTTTCTGACTCCAGCGCCAGTGCTCTACTCAGTGTGCCACGTAGCCGCCCCAATTAATTATATTATTACACAAACTCATTTATCTGCATGTTTTAGAACAAGACCAACCATACCACTCCTCTTCAAAAATCTCCAATATTTCCCAATTTCCTCTGGAATAAAATAACAACTCTTTCAGATTCATTTCACACTATTCAACTTTATTCACTCTACATTGAGAACTGGCCTACTAGCTTTTTCCCAGTCTCGAAATAACATATCTCATTTCTGTGCTTTTATATAGATACCCCGTATCCCAATAATTCATTCTTTCATTACCTTTTCCTATTTGATTCCCTAATTTCCTTCTGAGCTCACCTCAGTTGCCACCTTTCATTACAGGCCAAACTCCTTGGGAAAAACAACAAAAACACCTATACTTAGTGTTTCTGATTTCTTATCTCCTATTTGCTTCTCTACCCCCTTGTGATTTAGCATGTTAGCTTATTACTCAAACTGAAAGTACTCTCTCCAAGTTATGAATAAATTGTTAACTGACCAGCCCAAAGGCTTTTTCTCAGTCTGAATTTTCTCAACTTCTCTATAGCTTAACACTACTGACTGACTACAGCCTAGTCAAGGGTGGGGAATCTGGAGCCCTCAGGTCACATGTGACTTTCTAGGTCCTCAAGTGTGGCCCTTTGACTGAATCCAAACTTCACAGAACAAGAAAGTTTGGATTAAGTCAAAGGGCTGGCCTCATTTGATCACCTAAAGGGCCATATGTGGCCTTGAGGCTGGAGGTTTCCCACCCCTTTCCTAGATACTTTCTCTTCCCTGGGTTTTATTATCTCCTTTTCTTCATTCTCCCCCTCACAGCCTCTCCCAGTCTCCTTTACTGAATCATTCTCTACCTTTTATGTTTGGGTATTCTCTAGGGCCGTCTTTTCTCTTTACAATGTCTCTCTTGGTGATTTCTTCAGTACCAATGTTTTTAACCATCATTTCTGGACAGACGATTGGAAGATCTATAAATACAACACTGATGTTTCTTTAGAGCTCCAGGCTCTTATCATCAAGTAATTTGTGTACATTTCTGTCTGGATGTCCCATAGGTATCTCAAATACAACATGCACAAAGCATTGTTCATTATCTTTTCCCAAAAAACATATTGCTTATTACTCTTTTTCACTTGAGGATATCAACATGTCTTCTAGTCTCTTACGTTCACTATTTCAGACTCAGCATCTTCTCTTCTTCTTTTCTTCCTCTCCCCCTCCATATCCAATCCATTGCCAAGACTTATCAATGGTACTTCCATAATATATCTCACATCCATCTCCTTTCTACTTCCTTAGCTACCACTCTGGCTAATGTCCTTGTCATGCCACACATAGATTTTTGCATGACTACTCTCCCTGTTTCCAGTCTTTCTCTTCCTCAAACCATTTAAAAATAATTGCTAAATTGATACTCCTAAAGGATGGGAATCATGTCACTTCCCTAATATAGAAATGTTGGTGAATACCTGTTCCTATATGTTAAAATGGTAGGTCCTCTACTTGGTTTTTAAGACCATGCAGAATCTTACTTTAGCCGTTGTATCCAATTATGTCACATTATTCCCCTTCTTATACTCTGCCTACATTACAACCAAACAGGCCTAATCAATATTCTCAGTCTACAACATTACATCGCATGCCCCAATATTTTTTTTTGCAAGACTGGGTCTTATCAGGGTGGCTAGGTGGCACAGTGAGTAGAGCATCAGCCCTGGAGTCAGAAGGACCTGAGTTCTAATCCGGCCTCAGACACTTAACGAACACACAAACAAAAACCTAGCCGTGTGACCTTGGCCAAGTTACTTAACCCCAATTGCCCTCCAAAAAAAAAAAAAATATTGGGACTTATGTCTAGAAGTCACTCCCTCTTCACCTTTGCCTTGTAGAATAAATACCATGCTTCCTTCAAGGCTCAGTTCAGTTATCACCTCCCATATGAAGCTTATACTGATCACCTGTTTGCTTATGGCCTAACTCCAAGAATCAAATTATATCTACTATATATTTAATTTTATGTGTATCCATTGTTTTCCTTTCAATTGAATGCAAACTCCTAGAAGTAAGGGCTTATTTTGTTTCTAGAATGCTAGAAACCAACAAATAGAGTTTTACATAGATGTTTAACAAATGCTTATTGAATGAATATTAAGTTAATGATTCTGTGCTCTAGTTTTTCTTGTTTATTTCTCTTCTGAAATCATTTTGTATTTATTTATCAGTGTATCTTATAAGCTCCCTGTGGGTTATAAGCTCTTGCTCAGTACTTTTCAATGCAGATAATGTTTTTGAGGGGTTTGGGGATTTTGTCCATTTTATCTTTGTGCCTATAAGGTTTTTCACAATGCTTTTCACGTTATGGGCATTTCATTACTATTTGTTTGATCTTAAGTGTCTCAAAGGAGGTGGCTTAGAATAACAAGAAATAAAAAGTTCAACAAACCTCCAGGCAAGATGGTAAAATCTTAAGCTTTGAGGATCTCTTGGAGTTTATCTTCTTAACTTTTTTGTAATTCAATACTTCAAACGTAAATAGATCTTCAAGGACACCAACATGTGGGCATCATCCATTGGAGCAGGTAGCAACCCATTCAACATTCATTTTTTTTTTTTTAGATTCAAAGACCAGAATACATGTTATAGAATAGAGAAAAGACACAAAAACATGTCAAGAATGTAAATACTGAAACTTAAATAGAAAGAAGAAAAAGCATGTCATGTGAATAGCAGAACATAAGTGAAGATTCAAAATATGTAACAATGTATTTTCATTTCAAGAAAATAATAAATAATACATGTTATGTTGAGAATTGTCCATCTTTTGTTTGCTTCCTTGTAAGTTTTCTTTTGTTCTTTGCGGTGCACTTTCTTCCTTTGGTCTTTATCCCCTCTCACTCACCCCCCAGAAGGCTACAATAAAGTTTAGATATGTTTTGCGATAGCTATAGATATATACATGTACACATACATATATACATACATGTGTAGACATATACTTTCCCAAACATACTCTACTCCTTATCTTTGCTTTTATGTTTGTGTATACCTCTTGTTTCATATCCCTCCTGCCTCCTCTACTTTATTTCTACCCATTACCTTCCCATCCTATTACTTGCGAACTCCCCTCCAAGGACCCCTTCCCATCCTCCTGCTCCCATAAATCTAAAGAACCTTTTATACCCCTCTTTTATCTGTTCCTTCATTTTCCCCTCTAAAGATCCCTCTCTTGTCCTCTTCCTCCGCCCTTTGCCCCTGCCATTTTATTTCATCTGAATTTAGAAGATTTTTACAGTCTTCTAAATATTTATGTATTGTTCCCTCTTAAACCTACTCCCAATGAAAGTAGGTTACCAGAACTACCAGCTATCCTCCCCCATCTAATTCCTCTGTATCGATTCTTTCTCTTGCACCTACATTTGTATAAAATAATTACTCGCTTTAGCTATTCCTAAATAGTTTTACTTTTTAGATTCATATCATACTCAGGTTTACCCCCATCTTTCTTACAAGTTACAAAATTATTAATTAGAATCTTAGACACGCATTTTGCATATTATGTATTTAAAAAGTAAACAGTCTGTCCTTATGAATCCCTTATAATCACTTTTTGGTGTTTGCTTTATATTTATCTTGATTATAATAGGTCAAATATATTAAGTTCAGGATATTTTTGGCAAAGTCTTGAAAGTCTAATAGTTAATCAAATGTTCACTTTTTTTTTCATTCAGCATAATACTTAACTTGGAAGGGTATGATATTTTTTGGGCAGAGCCCTAGTTCTTTTGCTCTTTGATATGTTGTGTTTCAAGACCTATAGTCCCTTAATGTGTCCACTGCTAGGTCTTGCATAATTCTAATTTTGGCACTATCATATTTGAATTGTTTTATTCCTGATGCTTTTAATATTTTTCCTTGAGCTGGGGGTTTTGGAATTTGACTCTGATACTTCTATGAGCTTTCTTCATAAGATCACTTTCAATGATTTTTTTCCATTTCTACATTCCCCACTTGTTCTAATGCTTTGAGATAATTTTCTTTAATTATTTCTTGTATTATTGCATCAAGATTCTTTTTTAATGATAACTTTCAGTTAGTCTGATTATTTGTATATTTCTTTTCTTGTTCTATTCTCCAAATCTGTTGTTTTTCTTATAAGATGTTTCACTTTCTCTTTTATTTTTTAATTATTCATATTTTGCTTAATTATTTTTAATCTCTTATAATTTTGTTGGCTTCACTTTACCCAATTCTAATTTTTGAGTTGTCATTTTCTTCCTTAAGATCCTAGATATCCTTTTCTAATTGGTTGACTTTCCTTTATACCTTTCTTGTTTTTCTTGGATTATTTTTATTTTCTTTTTTAGTTTTTCCTACCTCTTTGTCATTTAATTTTAAAAGTCTTTTTAAAGATCTTCTATGACTTCCTTTTAGGCAGGTGAACATCTGACATTACTCTTTGGGGGTTTCATTACTTTAATATCCTGCTCTGAAGATGGACACTGGTCATCTCTATTCCCATAATAGCTTTCTATGGTTGGATTGCTTCTCCTTTGCCTATGCATTTTTTGTGGTAATAACTTAATTATTTGTGATCAATTCTAGTCCTGGGGTGTGGGAAATGGTGCCTCTTGCCCCAGATCTTCAATTCTCCCATCTAGCCTGGAACTAAACCAAACCTCTAATCTCCTGTAAGTGCCCACACTTAGGGGTTTTCTGCTCTACTTCTTCGGCACTTACCAGGTATGTGCTGGTTCCTTCTCACGCCCACCACTCTTTGCAGCACAACTGAGGGATGTTCCTTGTCAGCAGATATTTCCTGGATCTTCCCAGGCTCAGATGCCCCAGTTCCCTCACTATCCCAGCGGTAAAATTTCTGTTGGCTAGGGCTGAGGCAGCCTCTCAAACCAACTAACCCCTAGGCTTGCCACTTGTAGTTTAAGAGGCTTGCTGCTTGTTGTTAAAATGGAACCTAGCCTGGAGGTGTTTACTCTTCACAGAGACTGAACAGTTATCCTGGGATTTTTCTTCTGATCCTCTCAAATTGTCCCAGGAAGAACCAGGTTGTATCCCTTTTCTTGTTTATCTCCACCCACACTTTGTTTACTCTAAGGTGCTATTTTAACTCTTTTGTGGGGGAAAATCTTGGGAGCTTGGAATTTTCTGACCCACTCATCCATCTTCAAAGAATCCTTTACCCATTCAACATTTTAATAATATGTGACTTTTGTCCATGACTTTTCATAAATCCTCCACAAAGAAGGGAGGAGTTATCAAACATGGCTCTTCTTTAGACCTTTTGAAAGTTTTTAGATATTGGTGCAACAAAGAAGCTATCCATCTCTTATCACTTGCTCTCACCACATGGCCATCTCACTGCCTGTGCTGTACATACTTTTCTCTGATGATATCCTTTACACAATTTCCTTTGCTCAATTTTCCATTATATATATATATATATATATATATATATATATATATATATATACATACATATAATTTACCCTTCCATTTCCATTTTAGATGAGTCACAACTTCAATTCTTCAGAGACCATGGTCTTCATTGACTCAGAGTCAGAAAATATTTCTTTTTTTTTTTTTGAAGCCGAAATTGTAAAGTTTATTGTTACGCTGTAGAGAACAGCGGGCTAGATTCTTATGGAACCTGCCCAGAAAATATTTCTAATAAAATAATGATAAGCCTTCATTGCAGGAAAAATCTTGGAGTCTTAAAAAGCAGTAGACAATTTCCCAAAGGTAATACAGACTGTTTTCCTTCTTATTTTTTAACTCTTGCACCAGGTCATTGTCCATTTAAAAGTATCTACCCAAGGTGATATTCTTATCACCCAGCTTAATTACGATCTTCTTGGTACTATCTTATTTCTAGGTTGGTTCCTTCCTTCCTTCCTTCCTTCCTTCCTTCCTTCCTTCCTTCCCTCTTTCCTTCCTTCCTCTCTTTCTTTCTCTCTTTCTTTCTTCTTTCATAAAACCTTAAACCCAGTTCACTCTGAAATTTTTTAGATTGGATCACCATAGGTCCTTGCCCAGGATCCACTTAATGGCTATATATTGTGCCATACTGGCTTGTAATGAACGTCAATAGTAACTGTTTCGCTTTGAAACAGCAATCCTGAGGGTCTTCCCCTCCCAGCTTGATTTTTTTCTTTTTTTTTCCTAATTAAAGGGGCCATCCCTTGACTCACTTCTTAAAGAGCCCTATTCACTGAATGAGAATTACTTCACTCTAAGTGAGTACCTGAAAAGACCTTGGCCTAAAAGGGCCAGGGTCTCCCATTGCATCCTGGGTCATCTCCAGTCATTCTGATGAATATTTGGCCACTGGATCCGGTTGGCTGTAAAGGAGAAAACAAGGCTAGCAACATTGAACAGCTCTCCCTCACTCAAATCAAAGTCAACTGCAAGTCATGTCATCATTTTCCTCATTCTGTGGTCCTCTTTGAAAAGGATAGACAAACACGTCTTACTCTCAAACTATTTTTTTAAAAATATTTTGATTGATCTATGTTATCACAGCCTTTGCATTGATGTCACCAAGTCTTAAACTATATGTTAGCTGATTTGAAAGCTTTTATTGAGTTCTTCATAAAATTTCTTTACTTCTACAGATACTGTTGAATAAGACGCAATTATCTTTATAGTTATATTTTTCAAATGTTCTTTATGAGCACTGCCTTATAAGACAACTAAATATCCCAGGAAGTTACATTTCTTATTCGTAGACACATGAAAATATTAGCTCTGTCAACCCCATTAACTTCTCCAAGGAGAAACTTTAAGTTTTCCTTTCTTTCATTTAGTATAACTATATCTCAATTTGTGTAAATAATGGATGCTGTGAAGTGGTCACATGTATTAGAATTCATGGTATTAAAAGTAAAATATGGTCATTTGTTCCAGTCCAATGGAAATATTCAGTGTGAATTCAAACAATATGATTCAGTCTCAGGATTCATTATTCATACTAATTGGGTCCTAGTGATGAGGTACAGGCTCTGGGAACCCCCTTGAACTCTTCCTGGAGTCTGACCTCATCAATAGCTTGCTTCCTTTAGTATTCTGGTTTCACTTAAAGAAAGATCAATCAACATGCATGTGTTATACACCTAAATTGTACCAGGCACAACAACACAAAGACAAAGGCAAGTATCCCTTGCTCTCAAGAAGCTTGCAATTTAAAGGGAAAACAATAAATGCATATTTATAAGCATATATATATGTATATGTATATGGACATATATATATGTATGTGTGTGTGTGTGTGTGTGTGTGTGTGTGTATGAAATCAAAGTCATTTACCCTATTCAGGTATTAGTCTTTGAATAAAAATCTCACAATTATAGGATCAGCAGTTAAGATAACGATTGATGACAATTTAAAAACTCTGAGCACTGGGTTTGCAATCAGGAATATTCATCTTCATGAGCTCAAGCCTGGTCTCAGATACTCAGTCACACTGTCTGTGTGATGCTGGGCAAGTCACTCAACCCAGTTTGACTTAGATCCAGATCTATAAAATAAGCTGGAGAAGAAAATGGCAAGCACTCTAGTATCTCTGCCACAAAAACCCCAAAATGGTCTCAGAAAGAGTTAGACATGACCAAAAATGACTGAATAAATTGTACGTTTGCCACTCTGCCACTAGAATATTTTATTCATTTTTTTGTCAAATAATTGTCAAATAATCAGCAGATTTCCAGTCAACTTATAATGAGTCTCACTATACTTAGCTAGAATGGTCTTCAGAAAACAGAAATTGTTCCTACATGGCTAATACGCAATACTAGCTGGATTTTCCAGTTATGATAGAAGCTCCCAGATGCCACACTTCATTGGTATAGACTTTAGACCCTCGAGTCACTGGAATGGGAATACAAAGCAGTGAACAAATTAACCTTGTAGTAGTCTTTACTTGTGGTTGTTGATTCTCTTTAACACTGACACTGAGGGGAGCTTATGATTAAAACAAGTCATTATTTTTCTCCCTAAGCCTTTCTCCCTTCCAAATATCCATATTAATCTAGAAGGCACTTAAGTTCCATGTAGTAGGCATTGTGTTCAGCACCAGGTACTTAAGTTCAAAGAAATTTAATGGATGAGAACATATATATATATATA
Source organism: Gymnobelideus leadbeateri (assembly GCA_011680675.1). NCBI lineage: Eukaryota > Metazoa > Chordata > Mammalia > Diprotodontia > Petauridae > Gymnobelideus > Gymnobelideus leadbeateri. Next base: position 888,948 of record WOXC01007541.1, read on the forward strand.
TATATATATATATATATATATATATATATATATATATATATACATGTGTATATGTATGTGCATGTGTATGTGTGTACACACACACACACACACACACATACACACACATACATAGCAAATGAGAAGGGGGTATAGAAGGGGAAAAGCATGGGTATATCTATATGAGTTACATTTCCCTGCCAGCATAAACATCCTGTAGTCTTGAGGGTTTCTGCTGGTTCCTGATTCATCCTGGCCCCAGGGAACAAATGTGCATAAACTAGAATGAAGAATAAAGGCAACAAAAATTAGCAAAATGATTCATTTCTCCCAAATCTCCAAATAAATGAAAGATCAAAGAACTTAAGTGTTCCTGGAGAATTTAAGCTGGCCTGTTAAGCAATATTGAAAAGCAGCCAAGATCACTTCCAAAAATGAGATCCAATTTAAATTGGATTTTGAATAAAAATCTTTTGAAGTTTCTTTTTTACTTATAGAAAAGTAGTTGTTTCGTTTGTTTCCTCACATTCCTCTTTCTCTCAAGAAAAACGTGTGGATCTGTGAGGAAAGTCTACAATGAAGAGATTTTATGATGAGAAAGCAGCATTATATAATCACTTAATTACAGAAAATGCTGATATGTACAACACATCACAAAAGCTACTTAGCTTTTGGCCTTCTGTCTGGGCAGGAGCATCCTAGGAGACTAGGATTCTAGAAATTTGGGATTAAGTTCCGGATCTACTAGGTAATGCAGTCAACAACGTACCAGGCCTGGAGTCAGGAAAACCAGAGTTCAAATCTAGCTTCAGATCCTTACAAAAGTGACTCTGGACAAGCCACTTCATTCTGTTTATGTCAGTTTCCTTAACTGCAAAATGAGCTAGAGAAGCACATGGCAAACAACTCCAGTATCCGTGCCAAGAAAATCACAAATTTGGTCACAGAGAGTCTGGCATTACTGAAACAACTAAACAACAGTTGCCATTGACAAGTAATGCTACTGGTTAAAGGCACTTTATTCTCTGATCTCAGGTTCTTCATCTGTAAAACAGAAAGTCTCAACAAGATCATCTCTAAAGTCTTTCCTAATTCCAAAATTTTATATATTAACCTCCAATTGAATTCAATGAAACCGGACTTATGACATGCATGGGCTATAAAAAGAAGATATAAGATGAAAATGAAGCAGTCCCTGACCTCAACGAGGTTCCTTTCAATTGGAGGGACATATCACATACACAAATAAATTTAGTTCAAAGAAAATTGAGGAATAATAGAGGACACCTGATTTATAGGCTCAGGAAGAACTTATAAGAGATAGTCAATGATAGAAATAGGGATGTAGCTTCATTATAGACACTGGAATTTAAAAAAAATAAACAGTACTGAAATGGAGTGTAGCATGGTACAATGAAAAGTATGCTATATTTGAAATGAAATGTCTTGATTTGAAAGGTTAACCTCTTCAGATGACTCTACACCTCACTTTCCTCATCTGGAAAATGAAGGTTTGGCCTGAGTGTCTTTAATATATTTTCCAGTGACAAATCATTGATAATTCTATAGCACTTGATAAACTATAGGTCCTCTCTGCATGACTCAGCATGAGAAAACATTAACATTGGTCCTTTCTTTTCTCCTTCCTCTCAGGGTAGTGGACCAGTGGTAATGAAGGCCCAGGATGTGCCACCACACATTTTAAGATTGGTGGGGAACCCGTGACCTTCTAGGTGCTTGAGTGTGGCCTTTTGACTGAGCCCAAGTTCTACAGAACAAATCCTTTTATTAATGGAGTTTGTCCTGTGAAGTTTAGATTTAGCTAAAGGGCCATAATCGAGGACCTAGAGGGCCACATTGGCCTTCAGGTAGCAGGTTCCCTACCCCTGTCCTAAGTAAATCTATTTACTAATGATTACACTATTTTAATGCCTATATCTATGTGCCATAGGCAATTGTTTCCTCCCGAATTGTCTAGGTTACTATTAGAGTTGGATAGATGGGTCAAGCAGCATTATGAATCATTTAGAATTAACTAGCCTTTGTCCTTCCCTCTGAGCAGCAGTATTAACTAGGAGGAGTCTAAAGACCTGGGATGGTCTGCTATTGATTAGTTGGCCACATTCTTAAATATGAGTCTTTTCCATCACCATTTCTTAGCCACCAACTGCTGCCCCCAGAAAACTAACAAGTTCATACTAGTTTTCTCTATCTATCCCCTCCTCTTCTACAATCCTGGGGGATTCTGATAATCCATTTGGACTCCAGCCTGTATTCACAATCTTCAGGGAAATTAGGGAATCTATACATAGTTGCATTGTCTTCAGTTGAGTCAGTGGGTTGGGGTGGAATGTGGGACTACTATGTTTTTTTTCCACACGTGGAAAATAAGTACAATGTTATTATTTGTTTCTCTGCCTCTGGCTCATTATTTTATTGCTGTTGTTGAGTTTTATTGATGCCTTTTTTTATATCATAGTCATTTCCTATAGATATACTGTCCCTCACCTCTACCAACCTCACCCAGTGAACCTTTCCTTGTAATAAAAGAAAAACAAATGAGCAAAGCCAACAAACACAGCAGCTGAGTCCGACATTCTGTGTAATATTGGATGCCATAGTTTCACAACCTTTCCAAGTGTAATCATTAGAGGCCATATTAGTTTTAGATTCATGGCCTTATAGGGACAGATTTAAAGGTTTCAAGTTTTTTTGTCATTCTGCTCTGAAAATCTAGTTATAAAATATATGAATGACTCCTAGAAACTTTCTACCAATGGATTGAAGAATTGACATCCAGGTCCTATGATCAGAAAACTCACGCTCTCCTGTTGAGAGTATACCACAAACAAGAAAATGCACAACTGAAAAATGTTCATAAGAAAAAAAAAAGTTAACATTAGTCAGATGCAGCCATTATCAGAATAAAAAGACACCCTTAGAACAGAACCCAGTTGTATCCAACTCAGTAAATTGGGAAGAGGAGATAAGGGATTTAATTTCCTCTCTTATCTGTGTGTGTGTGTGTGTGTGTGTGCGCGCGCGCGCGCGCGTGTGTTTTCCCCTCTTAGCAATCCAGACTCCTTAGAGAGATTAAAAACAACAAAAAAAAAAATCAACAAATAAGACAACAAACTCAACCATAGTCATATGTTGCTGCTTTGACTTTCACCTCTCAGTCTCCTTTGGAGATGGGGGTTTGAATATCATCAATACTAACGTTGGAACAAAGTTGCTGCTCCATGTGTCCAAGGGAAATCTTTATCATTCCCCTCATCATTATGTTGTTTTCCTTCTCACCAGACACACAGATCTTAAAAACTTCTATTGTAGCAGAAAACCCCACCCTCCAGCCCTCATCTCCTATTAGCTTCCTCTTATCATAAGCTAGGAGACGTATAATTACCAGGGTCTTAAGCAACTTAGGCCCCCTTACACAAGGAAAGGAAGGAGATATATTTCTTCATCTCTTTTATGGGGATGAGATTGGTCATAACACTAAGAGAAGTGGACTCTTTTTGAGAGAAAAAAAGAATCCCTTGATTCTTCTTAATGCAGAAGATCACAGACCTGGTTTCCCTGATTTGTCCTTCAAATGTTTGGATTCCCTATTTGACTTTAGTGTTGGTTTTCCAGGTTTTTTCTTTCCTTTTGTTTGTGGAGCATGCCGTTTTGTTTGGACGATGTATCAGTGATTTTCTTTCAAGGCCTATCTTTGACACATACTAGATGTATGATTTTGGGCAAATCACTTGACATTTTACTTCCCCCATACAACTCTCTAAACTTGTAAGTTATAGATACCTTGCCTTACTGCACAGGAAAAGTGATTTTCCTATTAAATTCAACTTATTACTGCATTGACAGCTGGAGTTAGAAAGGAAAAAAAAATAAATGAAACAATTCAGGCCTAGAATTTGCTAGATTTATTATACCATAAGTTTCCTCTCCCTCATTAAAAATATATTAAATTCCTAATTCTAAGTACAAATTAATCCCCTTTCATTGTCATGAATTGGGGAAGTACCCCACATATCTCCCCTGAACCAATCCTCAAAGTGCTGATCTGTTTTTTATTATTTTTTTATTTTGTTTTGTTAAATATTTCTCAATTACATTTTAATCTGACTCTGACTGCTGGACTACTGGGAGTGTTCTAGGGACCAGATAATATAGGGATTCTTAACCATTTTTGTGTCATGGGCCTCTGAATGTCTGGTGAATCCTATGGAATAATGTTCTTAAAAATATAAAATACATATAATTACAAAGGAAAGCAATTATGTTGAGATAATCGTAAAAATGCATATATATATATATATATATATATATATTTTTTTTTTTTAAGTGCATGGGTCCCAGATTAAGAAGTCTAAGAGTTTAAGACTAAAATTTTCAGTAAAATGCCAACTTGCTTTAGCAGAAGGATGTTTCCCACTGGAATTTCCTACAAAAATGAAATTATAAGTCAGTCCCTATATCTCCCTTGCAAATGATTGAAAACATAAGTATTGACAAATTATATGCTACTAGCTTGCTACTGGAGAAAATCCAAACTCTGGTTTTCATCCAAAGCCCTCCATAACGTGGACTTTTTTACCCTAATCCCACTGCTCCCCAAGATAAAGGTTCTTCCCCATAGACACTTTTTTCCCACCTTGCTGCCCCACCCCATTCTACTTCATACATGCTCAGCTCCAGAATCTACCTATCTGGAATACTTTTTACATTCAGTCTATACAAATTTGTGGTCTCATTTTCTCTATGAAAACTTTGGTGAATCCTTCAAGTCAAAAGATTTAATAAATATTTACTATGTTTTAGGCACTGGGGATGCAAATACAAAACCAGAAAACAGTCCTTCCCCTCATCAGGTTTACATTCTGAACTTCTGTAATCTATTCCTATAAGATTTATTACATGTTACCATTCATTTGCTGCCTGGTTCTATCTATTCCCTGGTTGTTGGATCCCTGTCACAAAAGAGTTTCATTCTGTAGTTAATTGTTTATCAATATGATGCAGGTAAAAAACCAACTGCCAAATACCATGCCCTTGCTGTTTGAATGGGGCAATGTCTAAAATAAAGACAGCCAATCAAAATGGTATATTCTGGGAAATTCCGAAACTACTTTGCAGCTGTGCATTAATCTATGGCAAAAATCCATGGAGAACTAATCAACATGAGCTAGAGATTGGGTATCTATATTAAGCACTCAATCATTGCCATTGCAAATTTCCACTTGGAACACAAATGGGACTGTCTGTCCCAAAACCAGTGCAGGAAGTGAGCAGTATTTATTTCCTCTAAGTTCAGCTGAGAAAACACATGTATTTCAAAAGAAATTTTTACCCCTTTGCAAAGGATTTAAATGATATATTTTTAAACCTACAAGAGGGGCTTTTTCACCCATGGTTCTGGCCATGAGAAATGCAGCATCTGTGAGCATATGGGGTAGCAGTCGCTGCTAAGCTAGCTTAGTTTCTGGGAGGTTTGTGACTGAAGGTACCCGTAACTGACCTCATGACATTCAAGATTAAGCCATCAGTATCATCAAAAAATGTTCCCCAAGTGCTTGAAAGTGAAATGGAGGCCTGGAACTCTTGGGGATATTAGGTAAAGTCACATCCCTTTTTGGGATATAGTAACAAGTAGCACAATGTAGTAGGAAGGATTATGGCCTGGGAGACAGCAAGTGTAGAATCAAAGAATCAAGAATTCCAAAAATGAAAGAGAGCCCTCTTTCCTCTGATGACAAAACCAGAATTGAAAGACAAATCCAGGACGAGGATTAGGAAAGAAAGGCAGCTCCGTGAGTGCCACGCATAACAGGGAGCTACAGGAAACTTACTAAATGCAGAGGGGGAGTCCCTTGATATGCCCAAACCTTGGACAACACTCTTAGGACCACATTACAAAATCATAGATGTATTATGATTACTATTGAACACTTCTCTATGAATTTTTGACATTTGCTCTATTTCTGTGTCTTACTCAGAACAGCTAGGTCAAGCAGTTGATAGAGTAGTGGACCTGAGTCAGTAATACCTGAATTTAAATCCAGCCTCTGACATTTGCTAGCTGTGTGACCCTGAGCAAGTCATTTAAATTCTGTCTGCCTGTTTTCTTATATGCAAAATGAGGATCATAATAGCACCTATTTCCCAAGGTTTTTGTGAGAATCATATAAGATAATAATTGTAAAGTACTAACACAATTTCTAGTACATGCTAAGCACTAAATGTTAACTATTATTAGTACCCCTTTGCCCCACAGCTATTCAACTTCTATGATAAAGAACTTTGTAATTCTATTATCTGGTCATTTGTCACTATTGTTTTTTCAGTTGCTTCTGTTGTGTCCAACTCTTTGTAACCCCATTTGGGATTATCTTGGCAAAGATACAAGAGTAGTTTGCTATTGCCTTTTCTAGCTCATTTTACTTATAAGGAAACTAAGACAAATATAACTAAGTGATATGCCCAGGATCACACAGATAGTAAGTGTCTAAGGCCAGATTTGAACACAAATTGACTCAGTTCCTGATTATAGACCTGACATTCTATCCCCTGCACCACCCATCTGCTCACTTTCTAGTCATAATATTTTATAATTCCATTTTACCTATGTATTCTTTCTTCTAAACTTATTTAACATCCTCCTCATGACCCTCAGTCTTCCAACTCTTGGTATTTTCCAGGCCATCATCTTTGTTCTGGCTTTCCTTTCCCGACTTCCAAGTAATGACACTTTAGTTGACAAATTCTACTCTCTAATATCATCTATCCATTTGCTCCCTTGTCCCATAACATTCATCTCATGTTAAAATCTAACCCTGCATTACTCCCACAATTCACCTCTTCTTCTCCTAATGACTTGCAGATAAACATAGCTGTACAAAGTTATGCATCAATGCATACTGGATCCATTATAAATTTATGTTCTTTAATCTCAAATAAACCTTTATGACAGCAAGTAAATCATTTTATTCCTCCCTAATTTATTAACTATTTCACTCCAACAATTTCTTTTTCAAGCCTTCTTTTCCCTGTTTAAATTTCCCATAACACTTCCTCTCCTCACCCTCATAACTAACAACCTTGCTACTTAAGTGATCAAATAGAATTCATTTTTCATGAGCTTTCTCTTCATCTTACAACCCTGTAACATTGCCATTCTTTCTCTTTTCCTTTACTCCAGCCTTCAAATATCTTTTGCATCCTTTTCCTTTTCTCTATTCACAAAGCTACCACTTTGGTTCAGGACCTTATCAACTTTTAACTGTACTATTAAATTGTCTTTTAAAATTTTTATTTATTTAATTTTTAAATTTATTGTTAATTTTTAATTGATCTTCCTGATTTGCCTTTCTCCTTTTCAATTCATTCCACACACAGTTGCCTAACTGATTATTTTAAAGCACTATGCTTGCCATGTTAGTCAGCCAGGCTCAAATCTAGTTTTGTTGCCTTGTCACATAGTGCTTCCTTTCTTGCATGTGTGTTCTATCCAAATTAACTTTTTTATTTGCCATCCTATAAGATGTTGCACCTTTGTCTCTCACAGATTTAAGTATTCTTCAAGGTTCTGCTCAAGAGACATCTCCTACATTGGGCCATTCCTAATACCCCCAGTTATTAGAGCATTACCTCAAAATCACTGTGCATCTAATTTAGATATATCTATATAGCTATAGATAGATGATAGATAGATAGATAGAGAGATAGATAGATAGATAGATAGATGGATAGATAGATAGTCGGTAAGTTCCAGGAGACAAGAATCTATTTTTTCTTTTGATTTTTATATCCCTAGAAATTATCATAATGTCTGGCATATAGTAGGTGATTAATCAATGCTTACTGAATGTTTTAGCAGATGATGCAGACTTGTCATCTAAATGAAGTGTGATCTCTTCTAAAGAATGTCATGAACTATTGTATCAAATGCATCTCCAAAGTCTAACATAGCTCTTAAAGCTGCCTTATACCTATTTTAACTGAACTCAATGCAGACCTCTAGCAATTTATTCTCATCTGGCCTTCTAAAACTTGGCTATGAAAGCAAGTGATGGAAGTGGGATCTGACATAGAAATGAACATCTTTCAATGTTGCTGATTTTAAAAATCATATCCAGGAAGCTCAAAGAAAAAATAAATATTTAAGAAAAATAAGACAATCTTCCATTTACTTTGGAGGGTATTTTCTAGTACCAGATTGAATAAGAGGGGTGATAGTGGACACCCTTGTTTCACTCCTGATCTTATTGGAAAGGCTTCTAGTTTATCCCCATTGCATATAATACTTGCTGATGGTTTTAGATAGATGCTAGCAACTATTTTAAGGAAGGCTCCATTTATTCCTATACTTTCTAGTGTTTTTAATAGGAATGGATGTTGTACTTTGTCAAAAGCCTTTTCTGCATCTATTGAGATGATCATGTAGTTTTTGCTAGTTTTGTTGTTGATATGCTCAATTATATTGATGGTTTTCCTAATATTAAACCATCCTTGCATTCCTGGAATGAATCCTACCTGATCAGAGTGTATTATTTTTGTGATAAGTTGTAGGAGTCTTTTGGCTAATTTTTTATTTAGAATTTTTGCATCTAAATTCATGAGGGAAATTGGTCTATAATTTTCTTTCTCTGTTTTATCTCTTCCTGATTTAGGAATCAGTACCATATTTGTGTCATAGAAAGAGTTTGGTAGGACTCCTTCTTCACTAATTTTTCCAAATAGTTTGTAGAGTATTGGAATCAATTTTTCTTTAAATGTTTGATAGAATTCACTAGTGAACCCATCTGGCCCTGGAGATTTTTTCCTAGGGAGTTCATTGATGGCTTGTTTGATTTCTTTTTCTGAGATGGGGTTATTTAGGTAATTCTCTTCCTCTTCAGTTAATCTGGGCAATTTGTGATTTTGTAAATATTCATCCATTTCACTAAGATTGTCATATTTATGTGCATACAATTGGGAAAAATAATTTCTCATTATTTTTTTGATTTCCTCTTCATTGAAGGTAGATTCACCCTTTTTATTTTTGATACTCATAATTTGGTTTTCTTCTTTCTTTTTTTTTTATCATATTGACTAAGGGTCTATCAATTTTGTTGATTTTTTCATAAAACCAGCTCTTGGTTTTATTTATTAATTCAATGGTTTTCTTAATTTCAATTTTATTAATCTCACCTTTGGGTTTCAGTATTTCTAATTTAGTACTAAATTGGGGATTTTCAATTTGTTCTTTTTCTAGCTTTTTCAATTGCATGTCCAATTCACTGACCTCCCTTCTCTCTGCTTTAATTAAGTATGCACTCAGGGATATAAAACTTCCCCTGAGAACTGCCTTTAGTGAATCCCACAAATTTTGGTATGTTGTTTCATTATTATCATTCTCTTGAATGAAATTATTGATTGTTTCTATAATTTCTTCTTTGACCCACCAATTTTTAGGATTAAATTGTTTAATTTCCAATTAGTTTTTAGTCTATCTTTCCATGGCCCTTTATTGCATATAATTTTTATTGCATCATGATCTGAGAATGATGCGCTTACTATTTCTGCCTTTCTGCACTGGATTGTGAGGTTTTATGCCCTAGTACATGGTCTATTTTTGAGTATGTACCATGCACTGCTGAGAAGAAAGTAAATTCCTTTTTATCCCCATTCAGTTTTCTCCAGAGATCCATCATATCCAGTCTCTCTAAGATTCTATTCACCTCCTTAACTTCTTTCTTGTTTATTTGAGGTTAGATTTATCGAGTTCAGAGAGGGGGAGATTAAGGTCCCCCACTAGTATAGTTTTGCTATCTATTTCTTTCTCTAATTCCTTTAACTTCTCCTCTAGGAATTTGGATGCTATACCACTTGGTGCATCTATATTAAGTAGTGATATTGCTTCATTCTCAATGGTGCCTTTAGTAGGATATAGTTTCCTTCCTTATCTCTTTTAATTAGATCTATTTTTGCTTTTGCTTTTCTGAGATAAGTATTGCTACCCCTGCTTTTTTTACTTTAGCTGAGGCATAATAAATTTTACTCCAACCTTTTACCTTTACCCTGTGGGTATCCCTTTGTTTCAAATGTGTTTCTTGAAGACAGCATATTGTAGGATTATGGTTTTAATCCATTCTGCTATCCGCCTCTGTTTTATGGGAGAGTTCATCCCATTCACATTCACAGTAATGATGACTATCTGTCTCTTCCCTTCCATCCTATTCCCTCCCCTGTTTATATTTTTGTTTCTTCCTTCTCCCTTCCCCTCCTTGAAGTTTTCCCTTTTGACCACCCCTCCCTCAGTGTTCCCACCCAGTGACCCCCCTTCTTAACCTACCCTCTCCCCTTACTACTATTTCCCTCCCTTATAATCCCTCCCTTTAGTCTCCTCCTTTTCACACCCCCCTTACCCTCCCACTATCTATAGGACACAACAAATTTTTATACTTATCAGAGTAAATTACTCCCCGTCTCATTCCAAACCAATGAGAGTAAATTTCAAACAATGCTCCTCTCCCTCCCTCCAATTCCTCTATTTAATGAATTTATGTGTCTATTCACGTTAGATTCTTAAACTTCACTGATTAATTTGATCCTTCTTTGAACCAGAACCAGTGAGAATAGTGTTTAAATGATGTTCCTCTCCCTCTTACTTTCCTTCTTCTATAGTGTGTTTTGATGCCTCTTCAGATGGCATATTTTACCTTTTCCTAGCTCATCCTTTCCTTTTTCCCATTACAGTACCATTGATCCCCTTAATAGTCTTTTTTTTTTTTTAGACTCCATGTTAGTGCATTCATACCCACACCCTCTAAGTATAACCCTTTTTCAGGTCATGATAATCATAGAGATTTCAAATATTGATAGTTATCAGCTCCACATATAGGGATGTGAACATTTTGCTCTTGTTGCATCCCAAGTAATGAGCTTGTGTTTGTGGGTGTGGGTATGTGCACTTCTGCATGTGTGAGTCTATGTTACCCTTGTTTACCTTTTTATGTTCTTCTGGAGTCTTGTAATTGGAAATCAAATTTTCCATTGAGCTCTGGCTTTTTCATTAGGAAAGTCTGGAAGTCCCTTACTTCATTAAACGTCCATCTCCTTGCCTGAAAGATTATGGTCAGTTTTTCCGGGTAGTTAATCCTTGGTTGTAGTCCTAGCTCTCTTGCCCTACGAAATATCAAATTCCAGTCCCTCCGCTCTTTTAATGTAGAAGCTGCTAGGTCCTGTGTGATCCTAACTGTAGTTCCTCGATATTTGAATTGTTTCTTTTTGGCTGCTTGTAGAATTTTTCTTTAATCTTGTAATTCTGGAATTTGGCTACTATATTTCTTGGAGTTTTCAGTTTGGGATCTCTTTCAGGAGGAGTCCGGTGAATTCTATCAATAGCTATTTTATCTTCTGATTCCGGGACCTCAGGACAGTTTTCTTTGACAATCTCTTGGAGGATGTTGTCTAGACTGCTTTTCTCATCATGGCTTTCTGGTAGACCAATAATTCTTAGGTTGTCTCTCCTGGATCTGTTCTCTAGGTCAGTTATTTTTCCAGTGAGATGTTTTACATTTTCTTGCAATTTTTCGATCATCTTGTTTTTTTCGATTGACTCCTGCTGCATCATAGAGTTCTGAGTTTCAGTTTGGTTGTATCTAATTTTTAGTGAATTATGGTCTTCAATAAGTTCTTGAAGTTCCTTTTTTAGGGAGGTATTTTCTTTTTCCAAGTTGGTCATTGCCTCCCTGATTTGGTCTTTAAAATTTTTCTTAAGCTCCTCCAGGAATGCTATTTGGGCTTGAGACCAGATCATGTTTCCTTCTGTGCCCTCTGGTGTGGGCAGAGAGTCTATATTGTCCTGTGTGTTTTGTTGTTCTTGCCCTGCATAGTATGCTCGAATAGACTTTCTTGCCTTCCCCTTCTCCTTTTCAGCTTCCTTCCTTCCCATTGTGACTTCCTGTTGCTTAGTGTCTCAGGCTATGAGTTTGGGGCCAGATCCTTGACTTTGAATACCTCTGGGTGGCTAGTTTATGGCTAAGTCAGGGAAGTCAGTGAGGAATGTAGATGTGTAGGTGGGGTTGAGTCTGACCACTTCAGATTTCTGCCTCTATACCCCTGGGCTATAAGTAGGCTTTTGTTGGTGCGGTGAGGTGGGGCTAGTTGGGTCCCCTCCCTCTCTTCTCTTCAGATTCCTGGCTGTCTCAGTTACACCCTTTCTTGGAGATTCTCAAGCCTGAGGCTATTTCCATTAACTTGGGATTTCAGTCTGGGTGGGAGACTTATCTTTGGGTTTTCTGCTTCTTGAAGGAGGGATGGGAGGATCGGAGCAGCTAGAATTTACTTTGCCATTCCAGCCCCTGTATCATACAGGCAGGCAGTTTCTAAATTTCCAGGCTGGGGGCTGAATGCAGCCTGAGAAGCCACTCTCTCCACTGGGGGCCAGAGTCTCCTACCTGGCTCCAATGATCTGTTCCCTCTGCGAGATGACTGCGACTCCTCCTTGGTAAGTCTGCAGGCTGGGGATTTTTCTCTCTCTGGTGTAGTCTGCTTGCCTGCTCTTAGGTCTGAGCTGTGCAGACCCCACGTGCTCTGCGCTCGACCTGTGCGGGCACTCTGGGCAACCTCCTGTGCTGGATTCTGCCACACTCTGTCTTCCACTGGGCTTCGTCACTCCGGAATCTGCTCAGATTTACCCTTTTGGACTTAGTGACAGAGGAGCTCAGCGAGGTTACTGCTTCCTTTCCGCCATCTTGGCTCCGCCCCCTGGAGGGTATTTTCTAAGAACTTGTTTTAAGAGTGATGGAATTCTTCCATACTCCAGTGAAAGATCAGCTATGTTGTGGCTAACTAGTTATAGTATCCAAAAGCTATAGCATCTTCAGTAGCCATGCAACAATTGAATGGGACGGCTATATTGTTGGTTTCAGGTCCTAAATAATTTTAGTTACATCCAATATAATTAACCAGAAAATGCAAAGGCACAATATATTTTAAAAGTTAGGTTTGGGGTAGAGTTGAGGGGTAGTTGGAGAAAAAGAATAAAAGAACAGGATCTCCATGGAAAATTGTGATACAAAAAGAAGAACAGTTTGCTGCAAAGTATTTTCCTTAATGATCCCTCAACTCTGTCATATAATCAGCTGGACCACTGAAGTCAAACTTGCTGTTTTTTTTAAAGGATTAACAGAATAATCCCTCACAGGTATTAGGAAACAATAATTGTATAACTCCACAGAATGTCATTATTGTATTCTGTATGGTAGAGTGGAAATGACTTGAGAATGAAAAACAAGAATTTAAATTTCAGTTCTATAATAGTAGATAGACTGACTTCTGAACGTCTCACTTTCCCTATCTTGGAAGTGGTTATGCACTGCCTACCTCACAAAGATGTTGTAAGAAAATATTTTATGAATTGTAAATTTCAAAATTACCACAAAATATCTGTGATCTCCTCAATTTGAATCTTCCCACCAACAAAGAGGTTATAACCTAACGATGTCTGCCCATCCTGTGAAACTTTTAATTTTGGTCCCTTAAGTTTATAACAGGGAGTTTAATTGAGTCTAGGAAGGCTCCTTGCATTCATTTGACATCATGAGTATACCAATGGAACAAGCCAGCTGTTAAGTAGTTAGTCCTCCCTTTGTCATGTGATCAGCATGCGGCTTTTGTTCATTGATTATTTGACATGCTTTTTATGGGTTCTTCTAATTAGGATCATAGTTTTAGAACTGGAAAGGGTTTCAATGGGAATCTACTCCAGTTCTTTCATTTTACAAGTAATTAAACTGATGGGCTAAATGGTTTTCTCAATGTTACACAAATATTAAGCAACTGTGCCAAAATTCAAATTCAAGGATCTTTACTCTAAATTCAATGTTTCAAATTCAATATTCTTCCCACTGTTTATAATGCTTGTGGCCTACTGACACCCACCATAAGCCTGCCCATTTTTTGCCCTTTGTATAACTCTCAATTTCAATTCTTCATAGATTGTAAAGTTCTGCAATAACATTGTTATTTTTTTAAATGATCTTTTGTTTCAGAAAAAAAGTTTGGGGTCATTTAAAGAACTCTGAAATTTCTCAACTGAAATCAAACTACCCCCATGTTGTAGATTCAATTCTTTATCCATTTGCAGTCTTTGCAAAACAACATGATAAACATGTAGAGACAGTATGACAGACTGCATACCCAGACACCCTCAGAGCTAGGATGAGCTTGGTTTAAGTCACACTTCTGACATGTACAGGCTGTGTGACCCTGGACATACAGGCTAGTTAACTTTTCAGGGTTTTAAAACCTCTATAAGACAGTAAATTAAAGAAAAATACATACCTGAATTGGTAGAGGGAATGTACTCATTCTTATGTGGGAGTTCCCTTTACAACTACACACATACATACACACACATCAATAATCAATAAGCATTTCCTATGTCCACTATATACTGATAATTACTTCAATAGCATATCATATATATCAGTAAGATTTTATTAAATGCATACTTAATTGGGATTCTGTGTATATATACATAAACACGCATACACACATACACAGTAACACACACATATCTATTTATTCTTCAATAGTATATGCATTAGGCAAACATGTTCGCTTATATATGTTTGCGTATATGACTATATTATATACACATAAGCACATACACATACATATATATGTATATGTATATACACACAGAGATAAGCAGACACACACACACACACACACACACACGTGTTGTTCTCACTTTCTTCAGTTTCTCCTACCCTCCTTTATACCTGTCCATGGTAGCTGATGAAGCCAGAAATCTAATATCCCCAGGGGTGGTTTATATATAACATATTTGGTTGCTTAACCTTGGCCTCACTCTGACCTCAGATTGCTAGACCATAACTCACATGAGAACACAATCATTTCTGAAAAAAGAAAAAAATAATAAATGGCATTATGATTTTTGTCCCATCTCGTGGAATTTTTTTAATTCAAAGTAAAAGTGTAAGACCTTTTCAAAAACATGACCATTAATTGTTCTTTGATGGTTAGCACAAATCTAAGTTGGCATAGAAATATGTATTAAAATTAATATTTAAATTGCTTTCACAATTTATATCATTTTAAAATTTCACATTTTTATTATTTTAATAACATAATCAATGAACAATTATTTATTAAGTGGTTTCTATGTACTAAATACTGTGCTAGGCAATAGGGATATACATATGAAAAATTAAACAACCCTTACTCTCAAGTGGCTTAAATTCTAAGGGGGAAGATGAACTTATGCAAGTAATAGCAGTGTCCTTCCATTCCTTGGAAGTATGCTCATTTACCATTCCTGTGACTTTTTGCAATCTTGAGTTTATCCTCCTTCCAGACAGGGGTGACTTAAGCACTGTGGATGAGAGATAATGAATGTTTCCCCAAACTGGCTGCTCAGCTGAAGCTCAGTTTCTAAACAAAAGGAACGATCCACTGCTCTACTTACTATGTTGTTTTCTTTTTTCTTTTTTGCTGAAAAAGCAAGAGGATTCCTTCTCACTCTGTCCTTGATCCATTTCCCCCCCTGGCCTCCGTGTTGTGGTAAACACATGACCACTTCTGCCTTGTGGTTTTAATTTCTTGCTCTCAGGGGAAGAGATATAGTGAGATAGAAGCATTCATACAACCTTGAGAGTTTTGAAGGACTGCTGTTCTGCAACTATGAGGGTATATATAATTGTTAAAAATAGCACTTTTGCTTGAAAGATGTAAATTACTTTAAAAACCTTAAAGATGCATTAATATGTGTGTGAACTGATATAGAAATATGTGATGTATTATTATGATTATTAGCAATTTAAATTCTTTCTAGCGTATTGACTCAAATGTTATATTGGAAGGTAACATGTCTATATCATATTGGAAATGGTAATAAAATCTTACATTTTAGTGACAGCCCAGGAAAGGCCTTCCAGTGGGCTGTGCAGATCTTCTCTGAGGGATATACAAGAAGCCATGTATAAGAGTCCCACAGGAGAAAAAGTATGGATGGATTGAGATCTGTTCAGGTGGAAAAACTGCCCATGAGGATGACCTCTCAAATTCCCAGTAGTATCAAAATGACAGAGTTATTATAATCTAAAAATTCAGCTTCAAGGAAATCAGATGTATTTAATCTGATTCACAAAAAAAAAGAAAGAAGAGAAAAGCACCCAATTCACTTCTTTTGAACTTTGGATCTGATTTTTTAACAACAATTCAATTTTTTTTTTCATATTTCAGGTACTGCTTAATTTCTTTGCAATGACTCTTGTCAATCTCCCAATCAAGATGGTGCACTGATTAAATAGCTGAGGGTGTTTGATTAGTCCTTCTTTGACCTGGAACATTTTATTTTATTCTCATAACCACAAGAGACATAATGTGATCCATGTAAACAGTTAAATCTGATGATTCAAGAGAAAAATAATTTTAGGGAAGGTGATTACTTCATATTATTTTCCTCTGTATCCTATATTTCAACCAAATTGATCAACTTCCTATGCTGTGCATTCTCAACATTCCATTTCTTGCCTGCATGCTTATTGAAGATCAGCCCCTCATTCCTGGATTACAGTTACTTTTCCTCTCTGCTTTATCAGATCTTGAGTTTCTTTCAAAAGTTATCCCATATTATTTTCCTTAAGATACGTTTATGTAGCGTTCCAATTATTAGTGCTGTGACCTATTCCTCTTTATATTATATCTGTTCCATACATCTTATTAAAATGCCTATATATGTCAAATTGCCCCTCCAGGTAGAAAAAAAACTTTCTTAAGGGCCTGTACCACTTCTACTAAGCACAGAGATTGATACAGAGGAGAAGGAGCAGCAGAAGAAGGAGGAAATAGCATTTATATATATAAAACTTTAGGGTTTACAAAATGCTTTTCAAATAATATCTCACTTTACCCCCACAATAACCCTAGAAGGCAAGTGCTTTCATTATCCTCATTTTATAATGAGGAGACTGATTTGCCCAAGATGTTACAATTAGTATCTAAAACATGATTCTAAATGAGGTGTTCTGGCCACTAGGGCCAGCATTCTATTTACTGTGTCACCTAGCTGCTTCAACAAAATAGGCACCCAATAAATGCTTATTGACTGGCTGATTCATAAGAGACGACATGTTATTTCAGATAGAAAACTGAATTTGGAGCTAAAGAACCTGAGTTCAAACCATGCCTCATTCATTTATTAGCTAAGTATCTTTAGACAAGTCACTAAACGTTTTGGGGTGTATATTTTCATATCCGGAAAATAAGAAGATTGGATTAAATTACTTCTATAGTACCTTACAAATCTAAATTTATTAGCCTATATGTTTTACTTTTGTTTTTCTATTCCCAGTTCCCAGAACTTGGCCTAGTAAAGAGGAAGTCCTTAGTAAATATTTCTTGGTTGAATGTTTGACAACAGATAATGTTCCACCTTCAAATCCCATCCAGCTATCCACCCAAGTCATTTCACTATGTATCTATTATACCTACCCTCAATAATCCATGATCCCAAACTCTGGGTAAGTTAATCTACCTCCAACCTCCATTTTGGAACTTCTGTTAAGGATTCCAACTTTCTTGGTTGGAACGAAGTGATTACAAATTTATAAAGGCCAATATATCTAGCTGTTCTCAGTCCCCCAAAAGGAACATTTTTCTCCTTCACACTCCATCCAGATATCCAGCCATACCATCATGTTTTTGCTGTGTACACATTGCTTCTGGAAACTGTGCCAGCTGGATGCTCTATGAAACATCTCATCACTCATGTGACTCCCTAGATGCTCCTTTTCCTCTTCACCACTAGCCTATATATGTTGTTTTCCCATTCAAGAATATAAACTTCACTTTTTATATTTGAGTTTCCAGTACTTAGCACAGTGTCTAAAACATAGTAAGTGTATAGCATATTTTTCATTCATTCATTCATCCATCATACACCCTTTCATTCATTAGTATTTCTAAATAGTTCCCAGACCTCTCTTTCACTTTACCAAGCTCTGACATTACCAAGAGGGAGATCTATTAAAAATGTGCAGTGTTACCTATACCATTTGCAGTAATTTCCCTTGCTCATCAGATGACAACCTTTTTGTGGATATTGAGCATGAAAGAGTTTGGCTCCTGGTCATAAAAGTAGAGGGATAGAATGTTTGCTGACCAACCACATGATCTTCAGGTGTGAAAGGTGATGCAGAATATGGGCTTTCAAAATCACCTCTATTGCCTGACATCCTTGTTCATCCTGCTTCCACCTAAAGAAAAAGAAATATTTCTTAGACACTTAATCCTATAGGAAATGAAGATCAGCATGGGGGATGGTAGAGAGAATAATCACTTAATATATGCTTTTCCCACAGTGTTCAGGTGTTCATCAATGATGCTTTTCTCCCAATATGCCTGTATTTGTACTTACTACCTATTTGAAGCTTCAATTCTAAAGACTCTTAGTAAGATTTTGCTTCCTATACTAATTATGGATGCTAAATAGCTGCTAGAATGTCCTCTAGTTAACACTAGTATTAAACTCTAGGCATTTCCTCAGAGTAAGTGGCTCTTCTCCTTTGGTTCTATTTTTGCTCTATTTCTCTTACCCAACATAGAAGTTGGAAACAGTGCCTCATATCCTCCCAAGTTTAAATAATTAAATAATTGTTGTTTCCACTCACCAACATTTTGAACTGAAATATCTTTAGCTGGAATTTTCTTTAATGACACACTGCCAGGGCTAAATTCTTAGAGAAGCAATGTGGTCTAGTGGGGGGGGGGGGGGAATCTGGCCCTCAAATTAGAAAATGTAAATCTACTCTGTAACTTTTGTTCACTGTGCAACTATGAACAAGTCTTCACTCAATCTCTCTCACCCTCAGTTTCCCATCTGTAACTTCAAGAAAAGGAAAGTTATTTCACAGAAGTTGTGAACTCAAATGAAGTAATGTCATAAAATACTTTTAAAAGTTAAAGGTTTTATGTGTCATTAGAAAAAAAAATCTCTGGGGAATATTTTTGTGAAACTAACTAGGACTTATTCAGAAATATCTATTCCTTCCTGAAGCTTTGTCTTCCCCATAGGTCTATTTTTCCCCTCCATTTTTTACAACAAAAGAACTCTTTTTTTTTTTCTTGTCATTGGTACAACAAGGAACTTTCAGAATAAATAAAAACACATTTTCCCAGATCTCCTTGCAGATTTGTCATCCTGTTGACTTCCGTAGCTCTTATTTCAGCCTAGAAATTATGAATTCTCATTATGTTGGCCCTTGGCTCTTTGATGGCATTTCAGCAGAGAAGTGGCAAAGCCCCATAGGCTCAATCAATTTTAATTCTATCTCCTGTAATTTGTCTGCTATACCTAAAATGCTGGTGTGGGTGTGGGGAAAGCTGGCAGCTTTTGCCCTTCAATCCCCTCTGGCACACTAACTTTTCAGATGTTGCCACTGCTATTCTGTTTTCAGTGACCAATATTCTTCTTTTCAGAATCTCTACTGCTTTTCCCTAGCAATTCATCTTATAAACTAGCTCCAAATGTTTTTCGATTACCAGCTCTATACTCAAGTTCTCCAGCTGAATTTTGAAAAGCTGAATTTGGAGATAAAATTTGAATGCTTGAATTGATGTCTCTTGTCTTTGTGATAGTGAGGACTATGTGTCAATAGTGATTATCTACTGGCTGTGACCTATTTCCACCCATCACCCCAAGTGAAATGATTCAGGACACATTTAAATATTTTCCCCCTCAATAGCAAATTGTTTTCACTGGAGTCATATAGATAATTGCCTTGACCTTTCATGGCCCTTTCCCTATGAATTCTGGCAGACTGCAGGTTCTCCCTTTAAAAATAATAACCAACTAGAGTAGCATGGCTTCCACTTTAGGACCAATATTAGGGAATGGTGGTTTGACTTTATTAAGTAGTTGTTTCAATTATAAGAAAAAACCTAAAATCAATCTTGGGGAAAGGACTTTTTTCCACATCATAACTCTTAATGAAATGGAGCAATTCAGTTGATATCCATATGGAAGGTGAAGGCCACTCTGAAAGGGTAAAAGATACACACACACACACATATATACACATGTACACCCATGCATGCACATGCATACACACATATGGCCTCCTATTGCTGCAGCTGGCATTTAAACCTCTCCACAATATGAGAAGGAATGAAACATTTGTTAAAGACTAGGCTCTGTGCTAAGCACTTTATAAAAATCTCATTTGCTACTCAAAAAAAAAAAAAAACATGGGAAGTAGGTGCAATTACTGTCCCCATTTTATAGTTAATAGTTAAGATGGACAGAGGTGGCACAATGAACAGAGTGCTGGGCCTAGGGTAATTTTTCCAAGTTCAAATCTGGCCTCAGACACTTATTAGCTGTGTAAGTCTGGGAAAGTCACATCACACTGTTTGCCTCTCTCATCTATAAAATGACCTGGAGAAGGAAGTAGCAAACCATTCAAGTATCTTTTCCAAGAAAACCCCAAATATGTTCACAAAAAGTCAAGAATGACTGAACAACTATGTATGACCGCTAAGTGTCTGAGGCAAGTTCCAAGCTAAGGTATTCTTGACTCTGGGCCCAGATAGTCATCTGTGCCCTCTAGCTGTCAAATGTCATCATAGGTCTTACCTACTTTTATCTTAAGACATAATACTCCATGTTAAGTATTCTCCATTTCATTAAAATTGGCTAGCTTCTCCTTCTCACACTTCATTTGCCTGGAATAAATATGCTACCTTTTAATCTCTGTCTCTTGGAATCCTCTATTTCTTTCAAAAGCAAGTAATAAAAAAACAGGTTGGGGGCCACCTCCTACAGGTATACTTTGCTGATCTTTTCTTGCTCATGCTCTGTCTCTGGAATTACCTTTGTTCAACTTTATATATGATTTCCATTTATCTCTCTAGTAAAATGTAAGTTTCCTCATGACAGAAGTTGTTTTCATTCTTATCTTTGTTTCCCCCCAGAAACAAATGCTTTTTAAAAAAAGAATAACTGACTTTTAAAAGTTGGGTTTTGTTGAATTACTAGACCAAGAGTTTGTAATTTCTGAATCCATTTTCTTTTTGTCTGGAAACTGAGAATTGAAAGAGGTTTTGGACCCAGTTCTTCTTATAAGTCCAATGTTCTTTCAAGCACATCATGAACTACGTGCTGCTATAAGTTTAGTTAACATCGTTTTTGTTTCTAATTTGAATTCTTTGGCTTCTTCCAGGTCTTTTTTAGTACTTGCAAAGCCAAAATGTCAAACTTTGATATAATTTCTACATATGTGACAAATCAATGATGAGTGTTTTCTCTTCGCCTCAAAAAAAGTTTGCAAGTTTAGATGAAAATAAAATGAGGGAGAAAGAGTGACATTATAAAAAGAAATTCAGTAAATTATGTTAAACTCCTTCATGAGTAAAGGAAGATGGACATGGAGGTGGGGGAGAGGGGTGAGTGAAGTGCTATTTCATGCCATGTAATAAGTAATAATAGGAAAAACGGAAGTTAAACCTCACATTGCATTTCAACATTGAACTCAGACAATAAATAATCTACTCTATACTAAAGGGAATTAATTTCATATAATGTATGATAAAGACATTTTGTAACAAGATCAAGAGGAGTGTGAGGTCTAGAACTCTCCCACCTAAGGAGCCCTATTTCTCCCCCAAAACAATGGAGGAGGTATACAGAAGAAGCCAAGAGCTCCAGATTAATTTTAAGTAGTAGTTCAATTAATTTGATCTACTTTCATTTGGGGGCAATATGATGAATCCCTGTCAAGATATTAATCATCCTCAGTCTGGTGGCAGCAGTCAGACCAATCAGTGAATTTCTGCAAAGAACCCCCAAAATCCCTATGGTAAATATAAAAAAAAAAACAAAGAGAGGAGAAATTATTGAGTGTATCACACTAATTGGTGAATATTTTTAGTTTTCTCCTTTGTAATGAGATAGAGATATAAGCTGATGTAATTCCCAACATAACTTTGTGTACCAATCATGTACTGGTCATGTATAGGTCATAATATTCTTGTTATGACTTTTATTGGTCATAGTATCTCAAGCTATAACTTAAGTTATACGTTAAGTTAAAGAACTTAAGTAATATCTAAAATACAATTTGGTATCTAAGTTATGATTCTAACAGGTCACAATGTTTGGGCTTCCACCTTTCACAGAGCTTAAATTTTTATGCTTTTCACTTATTATTGTATTTTATGGCTTTTTCTCCAATTCGGAGCCCACAAAGAAAATGGATTGCAACCTAGATGAAATGTAGTATCCCTGAAGACTTTATCATTGTTGTTAGCTTGAAGGCTGAAATAAATCATCATCCGTTGAACTTAAGACAAATTTTATCAATGTTTTTTATTTGCATCCTCAATATAGCACAGTACCTGGCACATATATGTACTTAACAGATTCTTGTTGGTTAGTTGACTGAAGTATTCAGGGGAAGATAATCTCCTCCAATTAACAGGTAAGGAAACCGATACAATCTATCAATTTGCCTATGGTCACACAATCAATAAGTCATTACTCGAATTTATGTCTCCTATCTGAGTCTATAACTTTTTCCAGTGTAACATGATGCCTAATGCAGAACACATTTGGCATGCATTATTCCTTGGCAACACTTGTCACAACAGTCACTGTTTTTATTAATTGAACAAAGAGGTAATTGCCAACAATTATCAGGGAAGTCAAGAGATCCACAAAGTACTGTATTTGCATGGAACAATCATTTCAGCTTTAAACTTGCATGACCCAGTAACTACTAGTAGGCTTAGGAGAATAAAAGGTCACAGGAGATCAATAAGACATTTATTTCTATGCTTCATTGGGCACCCTATGAGTTCTGCCAAAGATAATAATAGTTCAAAAAAACCAAACATCTCTAAAGATATATGAAACCCAGACTTTAGAAGCTCCTTTCTCTATGAAAGACTATAATGCTTTGCAAATATGACTTTTGAGGCATTCCCTAACTTATTCTAGCACATGTCCCTTACTATTCCTAAAGGTTCCCTCTGTTTCCCCAAAGTGAAAATGGTGGAGCTAGACATAGGAAGCATTTACCTTGGCATTATAAATAGACTGTTATAATTGGATTCTAGAAGAATTGGGCTCAAATCCTCCTTCAGACACATTCTAGCTGGGGAGCCCCAGACAACATACTTAACCTCCCTTATCTGCAGTTTTCTTATCTGTATATGGGGATAATAAGAGTGCCTACTTTAAGAGTTTATGTAAATTAGATCTAAAGTAAAATACTTTACAAATCTTAGAGTTCTATGTATTAGCTATTATTACTTGTATCTAATTGACTCGAATTGAAGTGGCAGCTGCTACTAGCTTCCATAATTATACTTTTTTTTTTTTTTAATTAACAGACCAACAGCTTACAACTTCCAGAAATCTCTGTCATGGATTAAGAACCTGATGATTGTGGGGTTACTTGAACCCAGCCCTTCTGCCTCTGTCTAGTTTTCAGCACTCCACAAAACACTTTATCCTACAAACTTAAGAATATTTGCACTTTGCTGAACAAACTCTGGTTTATTAATTTAATGGAATGTTACTGTGTGATGAGAAATGACAAACATTCCGAGAATCATAGGAAGATCTGTATGAATTCCTGCAAAAGGAAAAGTACCAAAAGAACAACATACAGATTGATTACAAAAATAATACAAGAGAATGGATTGAACCCAACAATGTATATAGAGCAGTAAAAGAGTGCTAAATTCTAAGTAGTTTTTTTGTTTTGTTTTTGTTTTGTTTTTTGGAGGGCAATTAGGGTTAAGTAACTTGCCCAAGGCTACACGGCTAGGTTTTTATTTGTGTATGTGTTAAGTGTCTGAGGCCAGATATGAACTCAGGACCTTCTGAATCCAGGGCCAACACTCTACTCACTGCGCCACCTAGCTGCCCCCTAAGTAGTTTTTTTTTAAAACAAATCTTGGTATCAGAAAAGATAATGAAGAATTAGGGAGCTGACTATGGATTTTGAGGTGTGCAGACATTACTAGACATGATAGATTTGTTGTCCTATGTTTCTTAACTTCCTATATTTGTTCCAAGAAGAAGATTTAATTCTCAAGTTGAAAGAAGCAGAGCAGAGGAATATTCAGGAATTACTGTTATATTAAAACAAAAAGGATAAATTAAACATTTTTGAAAAATTCTTAGTTTACTTTTACCTGTATATTTGCCATATTTTCCCCAATTTATTTTTTACTTCTATTTTATTGTTTTCTGTGTAGATGTTATTCATTTTTATGAAATCTAATACATTTGGCTATAATTACTTCTATTTGTTTAATAACTAAATGTGTATCCCCCTGTACCTTTTAGAGAAATGTATTATTCTGTCATTCTCTATGTATTATTATAGTTTTTTTTTCTTCTGTCTATACTTCATTCTGAATTTAATATGGTATATATATATTGTGAGGTTAGGATCTAAATTTTAAATAAAAATATTTTATCCCTTTTTATTTTCAAAAAATTAATGTTTGCATTTAATAACATACAAATTATTTTTCCCTAACTGGTTCTGGCAATCAACTGCTTTCAGTCCCCTAGGATTTCTCAAACAATATCCACTGGATTGAATTGGAAAATCTTAGAAAAAAAGTGCTTTTATGAAGGGAACCAATGGAAGGAATTATCTTTTACTCCCTACATGGCATTCATGTCATTCCAACTTATTTGGTTTCCTTTAAGAATGGTTAATATGTTTAAGTAAATAATGCACACAATCACAGAGTCTTTGTGCACCTAATTTCCAAAGTAAACAGTTATTAGAAAATTTTCATTATGTGTAGATGTACACAGATGAGCAGCTCCCTCCAGTATTATCAGGAAAGGAGATTGGGGTGGTTTTAGTGGACTGTGAGCTCAATATGAGTCACCAGTGTGTTTGTCCAGGTGACCTCAGACTGCATTAATAGAAGCATAACGTCCAAAAGGAGGAAGCTTAATGTTCTCCTCTATTCTGCTCTGGATAGTCCAAGTTTAGAGTATGGTTTCTAGTTCTTGGCATTATGTTTAGAAGAAAAATCAAAATCTGCATCAGTACATAAATCAAGGAAGGGAGAGCAGTACAGTGAGGAAACTTGAATCCATGCCAAATGTGAACTGGTTGAAAGAGATGATTACATATAGTCTGGGGAAGGAATATTTAGCTGTTAGTACTTTTGCCTTCCAAATCTTGCTTTTAAAATTATGTAGATATAGGTATACATATGTAATGTTTAATTTAAAATAATATATATACACATATATAAATTCACTATATCTGTATATTTATATGTATATATAATATTTACTTATCAGTGTATGTCTTATCACAAGTAGAATGAGAGACTCTAGAAAACAGACTATTTTTTTTTTTGGTTCTATATGCCACACCTAAAAGCACAAAAATTTTATTAAACATGATAGGTGTTTAATAAATTTTTCCCAATGGAATTGGAGTGACATGATATGTGTCATGAAGTGTTTCAGGAACTATCATTAATGAATTGATAAATTAATCAATGAAACCACATTTATTATGCACTCATTCTGTGGCCAGTGCTGAGTTATGTGTTAGGTGTACAAATACAAAAGTGAGAGTCTTTGCCCTCAAGAAGCTTATGAATGTAAGGGGGAGATATAACACATACTTATGGGGGTTTAGAATCTAGTGAGGAAGAGAGTTCACATCTAACCAGTGTCAGCCATAGAGCCTGGAGCCATAGGGCAGTAGATTCTTGTGCTCTTTCCAAAAGAAATTATGTTCTTGATTTTATCATTCCCAAAGCAAGAACAGAAGGTAGATATGGAGAAGAGATGGTAGTGATGGCAATTCCGAAACTGACAGCATAGATGGCAAGAATATGATAGCCATCTATCTAATTACTAATGCTTGGCATTTCTATACATCTATAGATATATACACACATACACATGTATAGATGTATTTACATTATAGTACTCCTGGATATATGATACATTTTAAATTTTTTTCAAATTATTTATTTATTTTTTAGTTTTCAACATTCATTTCCACAAGATTTTGAGTTACAGATTTTTCTCCCCATCTTTCCCATACCCCCTACCCCAAAATAGCAAGCCTATTGAATGCACCTTCACCCAATATGTTCTCTCTTATGTCCTCCCCCATCCACCCTTAACTTTCTAGTAGGGCAAGATGGATTTCTATACCATAGTACCTGTATATCTTATTTCCCAGTTGCATGTAAAAAAATATTTTTTCAAACATTTGTTTTTAAAACTTTGAGTTCTGGATTTTTTCTCTTCTGGCCTCCTTACCAACCCCCACTGGAAAGATAAGCAATTCAATATAGATTGTACTTTTGTAGTTACACAAAACATTTCCATAGTATTTATATTGTGAAAGACTAACTATATTTCCCTCCATCCTATCCCACCCTCCAATTATTTTATTTTCTCCTTTGACCCTATCCTTTTTCAAAAGCGTTTGCTTCTAACTACCCTCTCCCCCAATCTACCCTCCCTTCTAATACCCCCCTTTTATCCCCTTCCCCCCTATTTTCCTGTAGGGTAAGATCCCAAATTGATTGTGTATGTTATTCTCTCCTTCAGGCAAATTAAATTTGAGTAAGGTTGTCCCATTCCCTTTCAAATTCCTGCTTTTCCCCTCCATTGTAACAGTTTTCTCTTGCCTCTTTTATATGAGACAATTTACCCTGATCTATCTCTCACTTTGTCCTCCCAATAAATTCCTCTCTCACCTCATAATTTTAATTTTTTTAGATCTCTCTCTCTCTCTCTCTCTCTCTCTCTCTCTATATATATATATATATATATATATATATATATATATAGACATTCCCTTCAACTACCCTAATGCTGAGAAAAGTCTCATGAGTTACAATTAATGTTTTTCCATGTAGGAATGTAAATACTTCGACTTTAATAAGTTCCTTATGATTTCTTTTTATCTTCTTTTTACCTTCTCATGCTGCTTTTGCTTCTTGTAGGTGAAAGTCAAATTTTCTGTTCAGCTCTGTTTTTTGTTTTTGTTTTTGTTTTTTTTCATGAAGAATGCTTGAAAATCCTGTTTCATTGAATGACCGTATTTCCCCCTGAAACATTATATTTAGTTTTCCTGGGTAGGTGATTCTTGGTTTTAATACTAGCTCCTTTGACCTCCAGAATATCATATTCCAAGTCCTTCTGTCCATTAATGTAGAAGCTGCTAGGTCTTCTGCAATCCTGATTGTGTTTCCACAATACTCAAATATTTTCTTCCTGACTGCTTGCAGTGTTTGCTCCATGACTTGGGAAATCTGGAATTTGGCTATAATATTCCTAGGAATTTGGGGGGGGAAATCTTTTTCAAGAGACAATTGGTGAATTTTTTCAATTTCTATTTTGCCCTCTGCTTCTAGAATATCAGGGCAATTTTGTTTGATAATTTCTTGAAAGACAGTGTCTAGGCTCTTTTTTTGATCATGGCTTCCAGGTAGTCCAATAATTTTTAAATGATCTCTCCTGGATCTATTTTTCAGGTCAGTGGTATTTGCAATGAGATATTTCACATTGTCTTCTATTTTTTTCATTTGTTTGGATCTGATTTATAGTAGCTTGATTTCTCATTAAGTCAGTAGCTTACAATTGCTGCAGTCTAATTTTCAAGGAATTTTTTATCTTTAATGAGCTTTTCCATCTAGCAAATTTGGCTTTTTTAGACATTCTTCTGTTCATTGGCTTTTTGGGCCTCTTTCACCATTTAAGTTAGTCTATTTTTAAGGTGTTATTTCCTTTAGTTTTTTTTTTTTGGGGGGGGGGTTTCCTTTAGCAAGTTGTTGGCTTTCTTTTAATGATTTTCTTGCTTCATTCACATTCTCTTCCCAATTTTTCCTCCACTTCTCTTACTTGATTTTCAAAATCCTTCTTGAGCTCCTTCATGGACTGTAACTAATTCATATTTTTCTTGGAAGCTTTTGGTGCAGGAGTTCTGACTTCATTGTCTTCCATGCTTTGATCCTTTTTGTCCCCCAAAAAATGAATATGTGGTCTGATTACATTTTTTTTTTGCTTGCTCATATTGCCATCCAATTATTTGACTTTTAAGCTCTTTGCTATGGTAGAACTCTGCTTCTATAACGGAGCGAGCTTTGTCCCAAATTTCTGGGGTTTTTGCAGCTACAGGAACTATTAGAAGGGTGCCCTCTTGTCAGCTCCCACAAGCTCTGGCACACTGGCAACACACTGCAGGACCACCACCCAAGACCACAATCCTAATCCAAGCAGGTTATAGCAAGAGCAATTACCCTTTGAATGGTTGCTTGGTCCCCCTACAATCTGCAGGCCAGGAGCTCTGGAAGCAGCCATGCAGCAGCAGCTGCAACCACTGCTATGATTGTACCACCACTCACCACAGGTGTAGAGGCCAGACTATGCTCTTCTGTCCCCCGGTTCAAACAGAGTCCTACACTGACCTTTTACTTTATCTTTGGTGTTTATGGTTTGAGAAGTCTGGAAATCACCATAGGTGTTGGTATTTCACTCTCCTGAAGTCTGCTCTAGCTGCTACTGATCAGGGCCACCCTGGAGCCAGAACCTCATAGCTCATGAAAGACTGTGCTCAACTCCCAGCTTGATGCATTATACCCTTCATGCGGGTCTTCCAGGCTGCCTTCAGTGGGAGATTTCTTTCTCTTTGTCACTTTGTGCATTCTGTAGTTCTAAAATTTGTTTAGAGTCATTTTTCATACATGTATTGGAAGTGATTGGAGCAGTAGCTCATACCAAGATTGTGCATCTACTCTGCCATCTTGGCTCCAACCCTGATACATTTTACATTATAAATTCATACAGATATTTCATCTTATGATTTGCAGCAATATATATATATATCCAGGAAATGTATGATTGGAAAAAAAGCAGGTGGTTTTGTCATGTATAGCAAATCCAAGTGGTAATTGAAATATGGACAAAAGCTTTCATTAGGTATCATGGAAAATTAAAAGCCCTAGAGGAAGGCCTCCAGCATCATTAGTGCATTATCTACAGAGAGGGGGCATAAGAGTTTACAAGCAAGCTTCCTCATATAATTTCAGACAGAATGTTCTTCTCTTTTCACCCTCCACTACAACTGCCTACTCAATCTTTTTAAAAATTGAGTCATACATAGGTGCTTATGGTGGATCTTTCTACACATGTTCCTGAAACAAGACTGAAACATGTTTCAGGGGAAAATAAAATTCAGTCTATCCTGGACTTTTTAACACAGAAGACAGGGTCAAAGCAGGGACATTGTGGTAAAAAGCAAGACATAGTCCTTTGGTGAGAGTTGAGTAAGTGAAATAGTGGTGCTGCTTATGACAGTAGCAATGTGACTGAATATCACAGCAGAAAATCAGAGGGAGGGTCAAAGTTAGTACTGTAAAGGAAAATAGTATGCTTCAAAAAAGGTCTGAAGGAAGGCAGGATGGGAAACACTAAATAGCAGCATGAGGGGAAACAACAATATTTCACTCATCCTGGATCACCAAAATGTACCTCTTTGTGTAGAGAGGTTTTTTTTTTTTTAATGCTTTTTTCTGTTCTTTTGAAATGCTACTTATTGGGGCAGCTAGGTGGCACAGTGTATAGAGCACTGGCCCTGGAGTCAGGAGGATCTGAGTTCAAATGTGACCTCAGACACTTAACACAAAAACTAGCCTTGTGACCTTGGGCAAGTCACTTAACTCCAATTGCCCAATGTTCCCCCCTCCAAAAAGAAAAAAAAAAAGAAAATGCTACTTACTTTATGACCATTATTTAGCTTTTCTTTTAATGCTCAAACAGGTTGTAAGCTTTAAGGTTTTTATTTTAAGTTTCTTTTGTTAAGTCATGTAGCATCAAGCAGAGTGCCTCTATAAATATTTATTACTTGATTTGAATTGATTAGGGAGTCCACATTATGGAAATTTTACTATAAATGAAAAATATAGCTGAGATATTGGGGCAGGAATCATTCCTAAATTATAGAATCATAACATATGAAAGCTATGAGTGGGCCATCATCTAGTTCAATTCCCTCATTGTATTGACCTCAAAATTCAGGTTAAAAAGTCATGCAAGTTATTTGGTAGTTTATTATAATTAATCCCTGGATTAATTATGTTTTCAAAAACAGCATTTGTACCTACATTCTAATTGCACCTAATTGATAAAGTAATTATTTTTCTGTACCATCTCTTTTTGAAAATTCTCAGTGTTGCTACTAGGATCAGATCAGTTTTAGAAAAAAAATGTAAATATATATATATATATATATATATATGCAATCTGGGATCCACTTCAGCTTTCTTTTACTTGCATTCCCCAAAGCAGACCATTACTCATCAATTTCCTTCCAAAAGCATTTATCTGAGTTCTCGTTTTGAAAGTTTTCCTGTGCCCTCACACCTCTCTTCCCACCCCTTTTATTTATTTATTTATTTTTTGCTAAGGGGAAATAAGGATAGAAACATAATTTACTTTAAAATGATAGCAATTTTTTTTCAGGTCCTGAGGATACGCATAACACTTAAATAAGGAAAAGTACCTCTCTTCTCCCCAGAAATTGGGGACAATGTTATTCTTCTTTGCTCTAGGGAGCAGAACAAGGGACAGTGAGGTAGCAGATTTAAAAGGAAGGTAGATTCTGGCTTAACAAACATAAAAACTTCCTAACTATTCGAACTATCTGGAAATGGATTAGATTATCTGGGAAGGCAGTGATTTACTATCCCTAGAGGCCTTCAAACAGAGGATTCATGGTTATGTGTTATAGATATTAATGCTGGCATTTCTACTCAGGCTAGTGGTTGAAGTAAAACACTTCTGCAACTCCTTCCTACTAGTCTTTTTAATGATGATATTCTAATGATTCCATGAGATCAAGTAGATGGAGACCTAATTCACTCCCAACAAACTGAGAAATGTGTAGAGCTTGTTTTTTTTTGTTGTTGTTGTATTTACCCTATCTTTGTAAATATACTTGCATAGACTTCTGATGGAGGTATAAATTAGCAATTATTAGGGTTCTGATTTGAATGACAAGGAAGATAGTTCAAATTAGGAATAACTTGGCCCCAGAGGCCAGAAAGAACCACTTGTATGCCTTTCTATCCCGGGCTCCCTCTAGAACAGCAGTCGCTGCCGCCACCGAGATGTTGATGCCCAAGAAGAGCCGAATTGCCATCTATGAACTCCTTTTTAAGGAGGGAGTAATGGTAGCCAAGAAGGATGTTCACATGCCAAAGCACCCTGAGCTTTGAGACAAGAATGTACCCAATCTCCATGTCATGAAGGCCATGCAGTCTCTAAAGTCTAGTGGCTATGTTAAGGAACAGTTTGCATGGAGGCATTTCTATTGGTACCTCACCAACAAGGGCATTCAGTATCTCCGGGATTACCTTCACCTTCCCCCTGAGATTGTGCCTGCCACACTCTGAAGAAGTCGCCCTGAGACAGGAAGGCCAAGGCCCAAAGATCTGGAGGGTGAGAGACCTGCCCGACTTACTCAGGGTGAATCTGACAGAGACACATACAGATGAAGTGCTGCTCCTCCTGGTGCTGACAAGAAGGCTGAGGCTGGGGCTGGGTCAGCAACAGAATTCCAATTTAGAGGTGGATTTGGTTGAGGACGTGGTCAGCCTCCTCAATAAAGACTGTAGAGACATGTTTCATATTGAATATAATTTGGGAAAAAAAAGAACCACTTGTATGGGGAAAACACCTGGTTTATTTCCCACCAATGCCATCCAACAGGAAGTCTGACAAATAAGTGTGGACAGTAAATGTCAGAGGAGTATGAGGTAGGCAGATAGCAGATATCCTGGAACATAGGTGGAGCATACCATGGGTGGCGGGGGCGGGGGCGGGGATTTCTAACGGATTTACTATGTGTTAGGCACTGTGGTAAGTGCTAGCTATAAAAATACAAAATGAAAGAGAGTCCCTTCCATTAAATAGCATTCGTTTTAAAAACAAGGCAGGAATGCTTTATTGGAACTGGCTATAAGAACAATCAAAAGTTCAAATTACTGAAAACTAATGGAATCATGAAATGTTAGACATGAAAATGTCCTAAGCAATGACCAACTGTAGCAGCAAGCACCCCAACATCCCCAGGGTAGCTGCCAATACAGGTTCTTAGATCTGCTTTTCAAAAGGAAAGCAACTCAAAATGGCTTAACAAGCTTACTTTAATCAAACATATATTACCTAGTTCAGGGGGAAAAAGTCAGCACCCCGAACTTCAGATTACACAGACAGATCAAACAGACAGGCTTCCAAACTGTCCAACCATTATATCAATACCAAATCACAGTTACCAGAGAGGGAAGCAGCAACATCTGGGTTTTCAAAGCCGGGGGGCTCTCAACAACGGCTTCCCAGAGTCTCATCTGGTCAAAACACACAACACTTCTCAAAGTGAGCCCCAAAGCAAAGCCTCTCATCAGAGTTTATATAGCCTTCTCCTGGCTCAGAGATTGTAACAACCTCCTTGACCCACTGCCCAATCACAAAGTATCAAGGTGTGGGCTTTCCTGAAAAACAAGCCTCCCACCACAAGCTCCAGGTGCACTTAAGCTAGGGGCAGGGGAGATCTTTAAATTTGCATTTCCATTACACCAACCTAAACTATTCATTTTACAACTATGGAAACTGAGGTCCAGAGATCTGAAAGCACTTGCCTGGATCAAACAAAATGTTAGTCAGAATGTGGCTAGACTTCAGAGCACCTGACTGAAATCTCATATTCTTTTTTTACTTTATTCCAGAGACAAAGCTAGAGTGGCTTGGTAGCAAAATTAGGGGCCAGATTTTCTCTGGACTTGGACTAAGCATATGATTGGCATTTACATAGCACAAACTATAAATTGTACAGATTATGTGGTAGCAGGGAGCCAGACTAGTTATTACAACAGCAATCACAATGGTAATGAGCTAATGTATAACTATAAATGTTTATATTGCACTTAAAAGTTTATAAAACACTTTACATACCCTAAACACCAAAGATTATTCAAGCAATCCAAAGTATCAAAGGAAGGGTCATACTTCAAAAGTACTAGAACTTTGACTTTGGAAACCAAAGATACACTGTAGGGACTGACTAAGATTGTGCTGTCACATTCCCAATCACCTAATAGCATTAAGAGTGAGTGTATTTTAATAAAGTCTTTCCCATACTTCTGCTAAGTGAGTTGTGGCCGATAGCAAAATTGTAACTGTTTCTGGTAAAGAATAGGAGAAATGAAAGCTATTTATTTTCTCTTTAGGCATTTAGAACTTGAGAGAAAATAAGATCCTCAAAATGAACTCCAATGAGCTGCTCAGAGAGCTTTTATGTCTTTCTAATGGAAAATATATTTTTGGTTGGATTGCTAGATTTCAGCATTGGGAAACTTAAAATGATCAAAGCTTAATCTAAATGATTGCTCTTAATCTAAATGATTTGTTCTTTCCTGATGCCATCAAGGCTTTCTTTTCTGTGCTATTAGAATTTTTCTGTTACTATAATTAGTCTTTTTTTCCTTGTAATGATACAGTCTAACCTGAAGACCTATAGGAAAAATGAATGAGAAGGGAAAACAAATGTTCTGCAGAGTGAGGATTCTAAAGCAAACCTGTTTGTCTTTGTTTGAATTTCACTTCCACCTGGCACTTTGGCATGAGTCTCAGAATAGAAACTATATATTAGGGGACATTTTTTTCTATCGCCAGGGGGAGAAAAGGAGCTCCTGGGGTCTTGCTGTGTTACATTAGATTGAATCCGAGGATATCTCAATATTATATAATCAAGGAATTATAGAAAACAATGAGATAGGGTCCTACAATTAAGGCTAAGATCAGGAGGAGAGGCTAATACCAATACTAATACCAAGGCTAATATCAATTTAGTGAGTTAGGGGGATGTTCCAGGGGAACAAGGACTGATACCCATTCTCAGAATTTTCCAGCTCCCTCTGTCCATTAGCAATATTCTGGCTTACCAACTTCAGACTCTCCTTCACCACTCCAGAGTTGTTGCACAGAAGCAACAAGCCTCACCAAGGACTATAGTCCACCTGTCTTTCCAGGGCTGAGATGGACTGCTCTATGTGGGAGAGGTCAATATTTACCTGTGTACTTAAGGCCTGATAGTTGGTCTCTCCCTTAATCAAGCCTGCCATCCCAGTCGCTGCAGAACCCACAAGGCCCAAACCCACTGAGATAGAAATGAGGAGTGGTACTGCCTGCCTTAGGTGGTGGCTCAGTTGCCCTGGGATAAAGGTGACTCGGGGAATTATGGCCACTAGGATACACAGGGGGTCCTCAATGTGTTGTTGTCTGAGGAACACTGGTTAACAGAGACAAACTGGGTAAGGCTATTGTGGCATGCCCACCAGGCTCCTAGAGGAGCAGGGAAGTAGTCTGAGCTAGAGGCCTGAATCATGTGGGTTTTTCCACAAATTGAGCTATACTGAGAGCTGGATAAAGAGGTGCTGGATGAGATGAGGCAGAAACCTGTTCCCTGTACATCCCCAAGGGAGAGCCTTGGGTGGTCCCAATCACAATTCTGTGTTGGAAATAGGGGTGACTGAGGCATTTAGTGCCACCCCTATTAGTAAGGAGGCTAGAGCTCAACACAAATCCAGAAATCTTTTCCCAACAAGTGGTTAGAGCTGTTTAGTGTTTTATGAACAGCTGACAGAAGGGTAATTAAGGGGACCTGATAATTGTGAGATTCCAGTGTTAACTCCATTAATGTTAATTATCAGGGATGCCCCCATCCTTTAGGAACAGAATTGGGTAATCTAGATGTGACCCCTAGATGTGAACCCAAGGATGTCAAAGGTTTGACATACCTACAAGAAAGAGTAGGGAATGTTGGACCCAGTTCCACTCCACCCTTTCCCCCATTGATTAGTCACTTTGCCCTTCCAGAATGTCAGACACAAATCCACTCACCCTTTCCTTGGGTTGTAAAACAGGCAGCCCAACCTTCCCTCTCCTTGATTTGTAAAGCAAGGCAGCCCAACCTTTCCTTCATTGATTTGTAAAACAGAGAACTTCACCTTGCTTAATCTGTAAACAGGCAGAACCCCCACCCCTTGCTTACCCTTGATTAATCTGGGTGGGAGTCCCAGCCTAGGGTTTGGAACAGGCTGGAAATTCAAATGTATACTGACCAATCACTAATTGTAGTTTCAAGTGTACACTGACCAATCATTGGAGTTTCAGCTTACATCACTGTAATCACAGCTTATGTAACCTGGCTATGGAACCTCTATAAAACCCGCAAACTGACTGTGCAAAAGGGCTGTCTGATTTGGGTAACCACGTACCCCGACAGTCCCTCGGTGTCCTGTGGTAATAAAATCCACTTTTCAAATTAAAAAAAAAAATATTATATAATCAAACAACTTCCTTTATTCCAAAGTTGCTCTTACTCCTAAATCAGATAATCTGGAATTTCATAGTAAGGCATTTTGTCTTTTATGCATCAGTAAAAAAAATAAGATTTTTAAATAGAAATTTGATTTGCCTTTACTACAAACGCAGGAAAAAAAGCAACATTTTATATTTCATATAGACATTAAAATGTTAATAATAATAACACATTTGTCTTTTCAAGGTTTACAGAATCCTCTTCCCAAAGCCCTTGAAAGTAGGTAGTAAAATTATTTTTATACCTATTTTATAGATGAAGAAACCAAGGATTAGAGAGATTCAATACCTAGGGTCACACATTTATTAAGCAATATCTCATAGGTAGCAAGAACTCAAACAATAATCTGGTGCAGCCATTTGTCTGATATATGAATTTTTATAGTATCACCAATACAGAATCATTTAACCTCTAATTAAACTTCTTCACATATGGGGAACTCACTACTTTCAAATATAATTCATCCAATTTTCATGAAGATTTTCATTGTTGCAAAGTTCTTCATTGTTTTATGTTTCCCTACATCTTCCATTCATTGATCCTATTTCTGCCCACTGGATTGAGACAGAATAAATCACAGCCAATAAGCATTTAATATATGTGAGGTACTGTCTAAGCAATAAGGACACAAAGAAAGGGAAAAACTAGTCCCTGCAAACAGGGCTAATTAGGGCTTGTTCTTCAAACAACTATGAACAAACAATATAGAGAGATAGATATAGATAGATATGCACATCTCTAAGTGCTTATATGCATATATATGCCATTTTTACCAATTTAAATGAAATAAAAAACACCCACACCTCGTATCTTTTATTCTCTGTTTTTGTTTCTTTTTCATATTTCTCCAAATAATTATGGAATGCGGTTTTGGAAAATTGATTTGGAATATATGTTTGGAGTTTCTCTCCCTCCCTCCCTACACACACACACACACACACACACACACACACACACACACACACACACACAAACACTACTCAATTACTATTTCAGAGCTCCTCCTTTAAGCTTCCCTGGTTCACCCATTGTTATTGGTCCACCTGGATGCTGTGTTCTTTTTTTTTTTTAAACAAATGCTTTATTAACTTCTGTTTTACATCATTCATTTCTGCCAGATTTTGAGTTACAATCATTTTCCCCCCATTATTCCCCTACCCAACCTCCCAGAATAGTAGTCCCACAAGATATCGCTTCTTCCAATCTGCTCTCTCCCATACCTTCTCCCATACCCTCATCGACTTTTCCATTAGAGGAAGGTGAATCCTTGTGTCCCAATGCCTGCACATCTTATCTCCCTATTACAAGCAAAAGAGTGTTAATAATAGTATTTATATATATTTGAAACGTTTAATGTTATGACCTCGAATTTCAGATCCATTTCCTTCCTCCCTTGTCACCCATTCCTTCTTGGGAGATAAGTAATTCAGTATATGTTGTACATGTCTAGCTATGCAAAACATTATTATAGTAGATATATTGTACAAGGCTGCTTATAATTCCCTCCCACTCATCCCACCCCCCACCTGGTCCATTCCCTACATGATCCTGTCCCTCTTCTATAGTGGGTACTTCCAACCTCCCCTCACCCCAAGGATGCCCTCCCATCCATCATCCCTCCTCTCATCCCCCTTCCCCCTATCCTGCTGCAGGTTGAGATATCCCATTTAGTATGTATGTCATTTTCTCCCTGAACCAAATTCAATGTGAATGTGGTTTTGCCTTTTTAGCCTTCCTTATTCTCCCCCTCCTTTGCAACCACTTCCCCTTGCTTCTTCTACATGGGATAGTTTACCCTACCCTGTCTCTCCCCATCTCCTCTTGCCACTTTCCTCTCTCACCTCATAATTTCATCCCTTGAGTATTCTCCCTTCCCAACAAATTCAACCTATGCCCTCTATCCATATATAACTGTAACCATATACACACACATTCACATATGTATTCATATGACCACACCCCCTTCTTCCATTATTTTCATAGTGAGAAAGATATCATCAGTCACAGTTATTGCTTTTCCATATAGGAATGTAAATAGTTCAACTTTGATAAGTTCCTTTTGATTTCTTATCCCTGATTACCTTCTCAGGCATCTCTTACTTCTTGCGTCTGGATGTCAAATTTTCTATCAACTCTGGTTTTTTCCTCAAGAATGCTTGAAAGTCCTCTATTCCACTGAATGACCATATTTTCCCCTGAAACAAAATATTCAGTTTTGCTGGGTAGGTGACCCTTGGGTTCATTCCCAGTTCTTTTGCCCTCTGGAATATCATATTCCATGCCCTTCGATCCCTCAGTGTAGAAGCTGCCAGGTCCTGGGCTATTCTGATTGTGTTTCCACAATATTGAAATTGTTTCTTCCTGGCTGCTTGTAGTATTTTCTCCTTGATCTGGGGATTCTGGAACCTGGCTATAATATTCCTGGGAGTTTTCTTTTTGGGATCTTTTTCAGGAGGTGATCTGTGGATTCTTTCAACCTCTATTTTGCCCTCTGGATCTAAAACATCAGGGCAATTTTCCTTGAGAATTTCTTGAAGGGTGATTTCTAGGTTCTTTCTTTGATCATGGCTTTCAGGTAGTCCAATAATTTTTAAATTGTCTCTCCTGGATCTATTTTCCAGGTCAGTGGTTTTTCCCATGAGATATTTCACATTGCCTTCTAATCTTTCATTTGTTTGGATCTGCTTAACAGCATCTTGATTTCTCATAAAGTCATTAGCTTCCATTTGCTCCAGTCTAACTCTGAAGGAATGAATCTCCTCAGTGAACTTTTGAGATTCTTTTTCCATCTGGCAAATTCGACTTTTTAAGGCATTCTTCTCCTCATTGCCCTTTTGGGCCTCCTTTGCCATTTGAGTTAGTCTATTTTTTAAGGTGTTGTTTTCCTCAGTCAGGCTGTTGACCCTCATTTCATACTTTTCCTGCATCCTTCTCATTTCTCTTTCTAATTTTTCCTCCACTTCTCTTATTTGATTTTTAAAGTCCTTCTTAAGGTCCTCTATGGCCTGCAACCCGTTCATGTTTCCCCTGGGGCTTTTAGAGCAGGACTTCTGACCTCACAGTCCTTTTCCTGCTCTATGCCCCCAAAATAGGAGTCTAGGGTTGCATTTTCCTGTTTCCTTTGCCTTGGCATGTTGCCACTTAATTACTTTATTTTGGGCTTGTTGCCACACTATGTCTTTGTGACAGATAGGGGAATTTTCGTCCTGAATGTGTGGGAGGGCAACTTCAGTTTCTGGCAAACTGTAAACACACCCACGACTTCCACCCCAGATCACAATCCAGATCCAGGTAGGTCAAAGCAAGAGTGATTACCCCCCAAGACTGATCGCTTGATCTCCCTACAATTTGCAGGCCAAGAGCTGGAGCTGCCTCTGAAAACTACAAAATGGCGTGTCTCCTCAGTGACTTCTAGTCCCAAGGGGAGGGAGCTGACGCATTCCCCAAATACAGGTCCCAAAGTCCATAGGACACTAACCTCTTACTTTGTCCTAGGCATGTCTATGTTGATAATTCTGGAGTCACCACAGCTCCTGGTGTTCTGGGGTTCCTCCAGCCAGTTGCTGGCCCTGCTGCCCTGGGGCTAAAACCTCAGCTCCAGGGGACATGGGATCTGCTCGGCTCCTGTGCTCTGTGCTCTGCGAGCTGACAGGTCCCAGACCGCTGCGCTGGTCCTTCCTGCAGGGCTGCTGGGCTGTCCTCAGTGGGAGGTTAGCTTCTCTGTGTCATTCTGTGGGTCCTGGGGCTCCAGAAGTTGTTCAGAGTCCCCTTTTACATAGTTTGGGGGGGATCTGGGGGCAGAGAGGCTTGGAGGAGCTGTTTCTACTCCGCCACCTTGGTTCCGCCCCATGCTGTGTTCTTTTATAAACCTTTTGATTCCTAGCTCTTCCTTATGTAAAGTAAGTGACTTAATTTGCACAAAAAATTTTCTCCAGGGGTGGCTAGGTGGCACAGTGAGTAGAGCGTTGGCCCTGGAGTCAGAAGGACCTGAGTTCGGATCCGACCTCAGACACTTAATGCACACACAAACAAAAACCTAGCCGTGTGACCTTGGGCACGTTACTTAACCCCAATTGCCCTCCAAAAAAAAAAAATTTTTTTTTCTCCCGATTTTCTTTTTTCTTTGATATTGTGACAACACTATTTTCATCCTTGATTCTCTCTTTAATTTCAGTGTGTTGTAGCATTTACTAATTCCTTGACAGTGAAATGTAAAGCTCCTTCCTGTGGTCTTGGGAATTAACCCTTACCTAGGCTATACTAGTTATCTGAGCACAACATTTTTCATTTAAGTTTTTAAGTCACTTTAACAGCAAGGTCACCCTCCTTTATGATCACTTTAGCTTTTCAATATCTCTCCTCACCTGTGATGCCCCATATATTGGTTATATCATATTGTTGGTTCACAATGATCTTGTGATTCAGGAAAATCCCTAAAATGTATTTCTATCAAACTGTGGATCATCCATCCTGTACCTGAACAGTTAATTTTTTGATTCTCTGTGTTGTCACTTAACTTTTGTGCCTATTACATTTTATCTTTTTTTTTTTTTTTCACAACTAACCAGAGATATCCAAGATTGGCAGTAGGGATAGGTGAGATTTAAATCTAGTTCTTTCCTGATTGTGAAGCAGCTAGTTGATGAAGAGGATAGAATTCTGGGCATGGAGTCAGGAAGACTTTAGTTTAAATCTAGTGTCAGACACTCATTAGCTGTGTGATTCTGGGCAAGGCACAACTTCTGTTTGCCTCAGTTCCCTCAATTGACAAATGGGGATTAATAACAAATCCTATCTTTCTGGTTTGCTGTCAATATCAAACAAGAAAATAATTGATTAATGATAATAATTAATAATTATAATGTATCTCTCTTTCTCTGCTATACCATTAAGTCACACTGGAAACATTTTTTAAAATATTAGAAACATAGTGCTATAGGGATTCAGAAGGGTTCTCTTCTGCCTTCAGTAATTAGAATACATTTTGTGGAAGGAGTCATTGCATTCTTTATGGTAAATAGTATTTTGGAGGAAATAGTGGGAATAACAATATAAGAGGAAGAAAGAACAAAGCCAAGAGTCAGGAAAGTACAAAGTGGATTTGAAGAACAATGAATTTTTTCGAAAATATAAAGTGAATTTGGAGAACAATGATTGCTTTTTACTAAATAACAGAAAGCCCAGGGATCTAACTAGAAAGATAGCTTGGGTCTAGATTTAGAGCTGCAAATGCTAGGCTACTGCACTTTTACTTGACACAGTGATGAAAGAATGAATGGATTGATTAGTGCTGCTTTGACAAATGTTTAAATTTTGTATTTATTAGTTTTTATTTGTTTTTTCCAGGAGACTGTGTGGGAGCACAAACGAAGAAACCAATATTTTTAAAAATCACAGGTTTTGATAATGAAAATGATTGCATCCTTTTTTTTCCCATTAAGGCATCAGCATCTGCCCTAACAAAATCAATAGCAATTATCTTCCCAAATCTAACATGCCTTGAAGCAATGTTTCATATTTCATTAAGATTTGTTACAACAAAAGTCAAAGCCAAATTAAGATCACTATATTTTTCCTTTTAAATCAAAGTTTCCAGTAAGAAATGAGCTAGTGACAATGGTGCCAAAGAGTTGAACTGTTACATCATTTACTTCTGAAACTCTGATTTCAAAATGTTAATGCTTCTCAAATAGTTGAAATAGGGTTTTCAGTTCAGCTCATTAGACATACATTAACAAATTCTCAAACAGAATATAAATTCACTTACCATCGCTCCTCTACCATATAAAGAAGCTAGGATATATTTGTCAGATAATTACAAAAAAAAAAGAGTATTGCAATTTTAAAAGAATTCAAAAATAACACCTTAATCACCTACCTCCCTTCTTCATAATTCAGGAATTGAGTACCTTAGAATCTTGTGGTGAACAACTCCCAATGACCCCATGAGTACAGAGCCCTAAAGAGAAATGTTTATTTGAATGTTCACCAGATCTGAAACAGTGCAGGGATTTTATAAAGGTTATCTATTTGCTTTTCAGTTGAATGTAGCTTCCTATCATAAATGAATTTCAAAAAATATCAGATGACTTTAATTTTATTTCCCTTGGTGGTTTTATTCCTGGAAGATAGAATAATAATGAAGCTTCCCCACCTCACCCCTCCTTTTGTTGGATATCTAGATCATAGTCTTTCACAGCCAAATTATAGTAACCAATTTTGGAAGGGCCTCGTGTTTCAACAAATTTAGAAGTTTCCCAGAAGTCTCTATATCTAAAAAAAAAGCATTTATTAATAATTTCATATAATTAAATATATTATATACCACATACTATCATTTGTTTAATAATCAATATATTAATTTTCTATTATAAAGTTATATTTTCTGATCATTAGAATCATTGATTTTTATAGAACTTCATAACATCCTTTGTCCAAGGCACTGGAGAAGGTAGGAACAAGTATTTGTTTTCTTACATTTTATAGATGGTGAAACTAAAGATCAGAAAGATGGAATAACTTGCCCACTGTCATACAGTTAGAAAGACATGGTATTGGGGCTGAACCACAGTCAGCTGACTCTAACATGGATACTTTTTTTCCATTTTCTCACACTGTCTTTTAGGTCCTCTCTCTTTTTGACACAGTGCATTCCTGAAAATTTCATTTGAAAGGAGCATAACAAAATGGTCAGGCCTTCCTATGCCTTCCCAGATAAATTTTAAGTTCTTTGAGAATGGTATTACCTTAAGCAATTTATTAGCTTCCCTGGGCCTTAGTTTCCTTATTCACAAAATGAAGGGGTTGTAGAATATGATCCCTATGATACTTTCCTATTCTACTGTTTCGTGATGCAGGAATTGTATCTATGCAGTAATTGTTTTTTGAAGAGAAAGTAAATGACTTTAATCTTTCCATAATTTTGTCTACCTATAAAACTATAGTTACATAAAATAGCCAAGAGGGGAAATTTTTCAGTCATTAAGGCAAAAGATTGTTTTGTATTATATTCCAATACTATTTTCACAAAAATGGGGAAAAGACGCTAAGAAGTAAGATATGAAGTGTGGGTGTTTTTTGATTAATTTCATATGAGTAAGTTGGCAAAATCAGAAGTAACAAGAAGCAGAGACTACCTTTATATGTCCTTCTGAAAATAAGAGTCAGTAGAACACAAAGGCCAGCACACTGCAATGATGAAAGTTAAGGCTGTTTAATGTATTGCCAGAGTCCATTGCCTAGAGACAGAGGACCTGGGGGTGTTTGACAGAACTGTGAATGACGAGCTGTAAAATTTAAACCAATTAACATTTGCCCCAGTTTCCTCAAATGCAAAATTAAGAAGGCAAATTAAATCATCTATACATGCTATAAACACACACCTATGACTTATGAATATTATCCCTTAATGACATCAACAATGATAATTCCCATTTATTTAGTTTTAACCTTGAAACTGTACTAAGACTTTTAGAACACCCTATATAACAGTTTAAGGTTTCCAAAGAAATATTTGTGAAAAAAGCTTTGTGGGGCACATTGTAAAATAATCATTTGACTCTTTAAAAAAATGTTTTGTAGTTTACAAATCCCTTTCATTTGTATCTCATGACAACCTTTCAAGATACGTAGAACATGTGTTAGTATTATTAGGGCAGTCCAATTTAGACTCTTGGCATCCTGTTAGAACTACCACTCACACTGGCAAGTTGGGTCCACAAAGGGGAAATAGTTATATCTCTCCTTCATGGTATTAGGTATTTTTTTTCCTATTGCCATTGACTGGAATGCCATTTTATTGTACTCTCTTAAATGAGGAATATCAATTAACTTTTACAAAGACATACTTACTAAGAAGACAGAGTAGTAATAAAAATAATGGGCATACTCTTGCTCTACCTCTATTACTTCACTCTTAAGGAAGGATGGGTGGGTTTAAATTTGAAACAATTGTTAGAAAGCATACACTTCATTAATTCACTTCCATATGCATAAAAAGGTTATGTCACTCCCTTGCTGCAGCATAGTGCTAGCTGTCATCTATACACTGCTGGGTTAGTTCCCAAAGGCTGCATTATTAATCCCTTTTTTACCAATCTTTCCTTTAAAAGCAGATTAAAGAACCTGTGCTAGCAGGTCATCCTGGCTGTGCTAGGGTGGTTGCTGTTACAGATACCTGCACTTTCTCTGAAGTGGAGTGTGATGCTTTTCATTATAGATGCTTCAAAACATACTTATCAGACATCCACATGAGGAGTGGCATCAAGAAGTGTCCTCTTGGGGGCTAGGTGGCACAGTGAATAGAGCGCCGGCCTCGGAGTTGGGATGACCCGAGATCAAATTCGGCCTCAGAAAATGAGCACCCACACATAAATAATGACTAGCCGTGTAACCTTGAGCAATTGCTTTAAAAAAAAAAAAGAAGCGTCCTCTTTATGTGCTTCTAAGCTCAATGCCCTCATTGACCAGTTCCTGTTACAATAGTAAAAATAATGAAACAAACAAAATGCAAATGAAACATACTTCATTTTCCATTCTCTAGGAGCAAGATAATTTACCACAGTCTATCTAAATTTCAATTGTTCTCTAGTGTTTTTCCAATCCTGTTATTAATATAGTAATATATATACATATTATATATATAATATATTATATATTTTTTTCTTTTTGGAGGGCAATTGGGATTAAGTAACTTGCCCAATGTCACACGGCTAGATTTTTTTGTTTGCGTGTGTTAAGTGTCTGAGGCCAGATCTGAACTCAGGTCCTTCTGTCTCCAGGGCCGGCACTCTACTCACTGCGCCACCTAGCCGCCCTGATATGGGACTTTTATTTTGGTCTTTAAGTTCCTTGGCTATGTGCTCAGTAATATGGTAGGAATATGAATCATTTAAGTGACTCTCTTCAT
Organism: Gymnobelideus leadbeateri; assembly: GCA_011680675.1. Taxonomy (NCBI): domain Eukaryota; kingdom Metazoa; phylum Chordata; class Mammalia; order Diprotodontia; family Petauridae; genus Gymnobelideus; species Gymnobelideus leadbeateri. Next base: position 933,297 of record WOXC01007541.1, read on the forward strand.
ATCATTCCAAATTGCTTTCCAGAAAGGTTGGACAGATTATCACCTTGACTAAGAGTGTACTAGTTTTCATTCTTCTCCTTGTCCATCTATTATTCCTTATTTCTCTCCTATGTTATCTTTGCCAATTTGATAGGCATCAATTCAATTCAATGAACACTTATTACCCACATAATTCTATACAAGGCATTTTACTAAGTACTAAGGAGAGAAAATTTTTTAAAAATTAAAAGAAGAAAAAATCCACTACCTTCAAGGACCTTACATTCTACTGGAAATAATTTCTTCTATACAGATGAGGAAAATATTATATAAAATAAAATTACTTATAATGTATAAATAAAATAATATTAGTAACGGTGATCATGATAACAACAAATAATGCTGTCTCAAATACTTCCCTAGTTGCATAAGCAAGTTATTTTACTTCCTCACCTTCAGTTTCCTTATCTGCAAAATAAAAATAGAAATAGCACCTACCAAACAGGGCTTTTGTTAGCACCAAGTTGAGTTAACATAAGGAAAGTGCTTTTAAACCTTAAAGCACTATTTAAATACCAGCTTTTATTAATATGGATGGTAGGAGAAACACCAACAACTTAGGAGAAAAAATGAAAGGCCTCTTATAGAAGGGAACACTTGACATAAGCCTAGGAGTGAATCTAGGGATTGCAAAAGTAGGAAGGGAAGACACGTTTATATAGTGCCTACTCTGTGCCACTTACTACACTAAGCACTTTTTACAAATAGCTCATTTATTCCTTACAATGACACTCCTAAGTGCTATTATTATGTTCATTTTACAAAGGAGGAAACTGAGGCAAACAGAGGTTAATTGATGTGCCTGAGGTCACACAGCTAATAAATGCCTGAAGCTGGTTTTGAACTCAAGTCTAACCTTGACTCCAGGCCCAGTGCCCTCCCTGCTATGCAACAAGCAACCTCTCAGTCTATGTCTTCTGGATCACCTAATTTGAGAGATGGAATATTTTCTCTAGGGAATAAGAAGTAGAAGATTCTGATTAATATGCAAGGTGCATGAAGGAAGTGATATCAAATTTACTGGAAGGATAAGCCAGATCTACATTGAAATAAGCTTTAAATAGCAGAGCAGTTTGTATTTGACCTAAAAGGCAACAGCAAGTTTCTTGAGCAGATAAATGGTATGATCTAAATTGTGCTTGTAGAATATCAATTTGGAATGAATGATATTTTTAACATATGATTGGGAAATATTAAATGAAATAAAAAAAATTAAAAGGATATCAATTTGGGAGCTGTGAAGAGGATAGATTTAGAAAGGAAAGAGACCAGTTTGCCAGTCAAAAAATATATTCTAACAAAACAAGAAAGTGACAAATGCTGGAGAGGATGTGGACAAATTGGAACACTAATACATTGCTGGTCGAGTTGTGAACTTATCCAACCATTCTGGAGAGCAATCTGGAATTATGCCCAAAGGATTATAAATAATTTTATACCCTTTGACCCAGCCATACCAGTTCTAGGGTTATATCCCAAAGAGATCATAGAAGTGGGAGGAAGACCCATATGTACAAAAATATTTTTAGCAGCCCTTTTTGTGGTTGCAAAGAATTGGAATCTAAAGGGGTGCCCATCAATTGGGGAATGGCTAAACAAGTTGTGGTATATGAATGTAATGGAATATTATTGTGCTATAAGAAACGAGGAGGTGACAGATTTCATAATTACCTGGAGAGACTTATACAAACATGCTGAGTGAGAAGAGTAGAATCAGAAGAAATTTGTATACAATCACAGACACATCATATGTGTGATGACCAACCATGACAGACTGGACTCTTTTCAGCAATGCCGTGATATAAGTCAATCCCGAAAGACTCAAGAAAGTGAGAAAAGTGCCATCCAGAGATATAACTAGAAAGAACTGAGCCTGAATCCTGATGGAAGCAAACTAAATGATCTTTTTCTTTTCGTTGTTTGTTTTTTTTTTCTTCCTTACCATCTTTCATCCCACCTAGTACAATACGCCTTTGTAATTGGAATAATGTCTAATATGAATGCATTTGCAGATCTTATACTTGCTGTCATGGGGGGGAGGGGAGAGGGAGGGTAAGGAAATTTGAAAATCAAGGAACTATGGAATTAAATCTTGTTAACTGAAACCAAACTAATAAATTAATTTAAAAAATATATTCTAGGCATTGTGATAAGGGCTATGGATATAAAGAAAGATAAAAGACAATCTTGCTATCAGGGAGCTCATTCTAAAAAGGAGACAACCAAGGACAGAGAAGTTGTATACAGGATAAACAGGAAATAATCCAAAGAGCTAGGACACTAGAATGAATGGAGATTGGGAAAGGCTTCCTCTATAGTATAATCAGGGAGACTAATTAAGACACTATTCATTACAGTCCAGGGAGGAGATTCTGAGAGCTTGAAGGAGCACAGTAGCTTTATGAGTGGAAAAAACAGAATATTAAGAGAGATGCTGAGTCTCTTTTTACAAGTGTAAAGACAAGTTTTTTTAAAGAATTAATTACTTGATGAAAAAAAATTGTTCGGAAAACTGGAAAGCAATATGGTAGAAATTTGGTATAAGCCAGTATTTTCCACCCTTTACCAAGATTAGGTCAAAATAGATACAAGGCCTAGTTATAAAGAGAGATATTATGAAAAAAAATAGAACATAAAACACATTACTTATCAGACTTGTAGATAGGGGAAAAATTTGTGAATAAAAAAGAGAAAAAGTGAAATGTAAAATGGACAATCTAAATTCCATTCAATTTAAAAGGTTTTGTACAAGAAAATAAATATAGCCATAACAAAAGCAGAAAATTGGGAAAATGTTATACACAGTTTTGTTTTATTTTTTATATAAAAAAAGTCTCCTATATCATATAAAGACTGTGTAAAATCTATAAGAATGAGTCATTCCCCAACTGATAAATTTTCAAAGGATTATAAATAGGCAATTTCCTGATGAAGAAATCAAAATAATTTATGCTATATAAAATTATCTAAATCATTATTGATTTGAAAAATACAAATTTAAGCAACCTTGAGATATTGTGTTATGCCTTTCAGATTGGCTAAAATGATTAAAGGGGGAAATAACAAATGCTGAAGTGTATATGGAAAAATTAGTACACTCACTGTTGATGGAACTGTGAACTGATCCAACTGTGTTAGAGAGAAATCTGGCTTTATATCAAAGAGTTATGAAACCGCCTATTCCCTTTGACCCAGCAATACCACTTCTGGCTCTATTTACAAAGACTGTTAAGCAAAAAGGTAAAGAACCTAAACGTTATAAAATATTTATAGCAGCTCTCTCTATGGCTAGAAATTGCAAGGAGGCCCATCAGATGGGGAATGGCTATAAGAAATGATGAGCTCATTGAATATAGAAAAAACATGGATCAACTTGCACAAAATAATGAAGTGTATAAAGAACAGAACCAAGAGAACATCGTATACATTTAGAGCAAAGTTGTTTTAATAACAATTTTGAGTGACTAAATCACTTTGACTATTGTAAATACCTCAATTAATTACAAAGGACCTGTGAAGGAAGACACTATGAGCATCCAGAGAAAGAATTGATAAATATAAGTATATATAGAATTATTTTGCAAGTACACACACACATTTGTTTCTGATGGTAGCCATCTCTAGGGTGAGTAGGATGGAAGAACAAAAAGGAAAAAATAAATTTACACAATAATGTTATTATATATGTAAAAGTAATTGCATGTTACACATAAGAGATTTGCAGTTTCACATGCAATTAACTTTTTTGTTGTTCTGTATTGTGGGATTACTTGTTTTAATTTCATAAATTAAAAATAAAATAAAAATTTTAAAAAAAGAGATGCTGAGGCAGAATTGTCAAGACTTGCCAAAGGGTTGGATATATTTGAGGGGGGATGGTGAAGAGCCAAATATCATTATGAGGGTATCACCCTGGGTGTCTGGAAGGTAGAGGTGATGTGACAGAGATAAGAAAATTGCCCTCTGAATGGCCACTTGGTCCCCCTATGATCTGCAAGCCAAGAGCTCTGGAAACACCCATATGGCAGCAGCTGTAGCCACCCCACCACCCCAGGGGCAGGACCTGACCATACTCTTCTCTCACCCATTTACAACAGAATTCCCTATTGACTTTTCACTTTTTCCTTGACATTTATGGATTGAGAAGTGTGGAAACCACCACAGTTGCAGGTGATTCACTCTCCTGAAGTCTGCTCTGGCCAGTCTGAACAGTGAGTCTGGGTCAGTGTAGTTCACATGGTACTGCACTCAGCTTCCAGCCAGGTGTGATAAACCATTTCTGTTGGCCTGCCAGGCTGCCTTCAGTAGGAGATTTGTTTCTCTCTGTCACTTTGTGGGTTCTGTAGCTTTAAAATTTGTTTAGAGTCATTTTTTACAGGTATTCTAGGTGGTTGGAGCTGGAGCTCAAGCAAGGTCCTACTGTTACTCCACCATCTTGACCAAGGAAAGTGAGTATTCGGGAGGAGGTGATCAATAGTTAAATTCTTCAAAGAGAACACAAGACACAGATTGAGAAATTTCTATTTATTAATATTAATTTACAATTAAGGGACAACTAGTAACTTTGGTGAGAGTGGCTTCAGTTGAATGAAGTTAGAAACTATTTCATAAAGTGTTGAGGAGTGAATGACAGAGAAGAAAGTAGAGAAAGAATCGAAGAAACCCTTTTCAAGGACTTTTTCTAAGAATGGAAGAGGAGATACAAGATGGTAGTCTGAGGGGATCATAGGGTCTAGTGGCTTTTTTTTGTGATTAGAAGGACTTGGGCAAGTTTGAAGGAAAGGGCCAGTTAAGAAAGAGAGAATGATTATTTGAGGGGATAAAGATTACTGACAATGGAATTTACTTAGAGAAGATGGAACAGAATGGGAAAAAGTGTGCTTAAAAAGGGGTTGTCCTTGTCAAAGACAAGGGCCATCTCTTCCTCAGAGATTATGGGAAAAGAAGACAGAATCGGTTGTGATCTGTGGTGTAATGAGGCTGAAATAAGATAATGTGTGTAAAGCAATTTGCAAACTTAAAGTGCTATATAAATATTAGTTACCATTGCTGTCATCATTAACAGCAGCAGTCTATAGTCAACCAGAATTCTAGTTTGTAATGACTTCATTCCTTGAGCTTTACACAACCCTCCTTCCAAGCTTAAGCAATGTTGATGGAGCAATCTAAAGGTGTTCTGGTAAATGATCAACAACCAGGCTTTCTGGGAGTGGGATCAAAAATATATATATATATATATATATATATATATATATATATATATATATATATATATATATATACTTAAAATTACATATATATGTAATTTTAAGTATAATCTAGATTATTAACAATCATTTAAGATATTTAATCCCTGACTTGATAGCATATCCTCGATTTTGTAGCAAATCAAGCCTTGATTTGTAGCAACCACAGCTTTCTCAGGTGTAGATGTTCTCTCAAAATTTAATAATTCTCAAAATCTTGTTAGATCTAGCTCTAACAAATAGGCTTTAGATGAAGAGAATGGCAGAAGAGGAAGTTGATATCAAATGGCTTCATTTTTTCCCATAAAATATGAGAAAAATTATTCATCTAGAGGAAGGGGAAAGAGTTTTATTGAACTTGAGGAAGAAAGATATGGTTTGAAAAAGTTTCTAAGGGAAGTGAGATAAATAATTAATTGGAAGAAATACAAGGAGTACCTTGCTACATTAGAGGCCCAGTTGAGATGGGACAACATAAATTTGTAATATGCTCTGTCAGAATAGTTTTAAGACTTCCTCTAGTCTATTCAGCTAGTGAGAAGGAGCAGAGGAAGCAGATGATAGGAGTAATATTGAGTTAATATCTAGCAGAGGAATAGAAGAGTTAGGATAACAGCAAGGGATACCAAATTAGAGGACAGTGTAGAGTGGAAATGGCTGACTCTTGGTTTGAGGTCGAAGAAAAAGGACAACAAAGTCAGTGTTTCAAATATCTGAGAGAATAAGAGAATAGAGAGAATAAGAGATGTAAGATAAGTGAACCATCAGAAGAGTCAGAATGAAAGTTTATTGTCCAATATAATTAGGGTTACTGTCAGAATTTCTTATTTGGGAAATAGAACACTTTTCCTTGATGACCATCCCTATGTGTGGCTGAGGTAAAGAGAAAGAATAGGTCATGGAACTCATGGACATTAAGGAAAAGGGAAGGTAGGAAGTTTGATGGAGCAGCTATAAGAATGTTAAAGTTCCATAGCATGAGGACTAGACTTAGTGAGGAAAGAAAGATGATGGTCTAAATGTTTAAATCCTTGAAGAAGGAGAGAGAATTACCTGAGGGTCAAAACATTACAACTACTGCAGTTTAGATATGAAAGAAAAATATAGATACTTCAGCTTCAAAATTAGAAAGGTTGCTGAAAGAAAGAGGTAAAGGGAGCATCTGGAAATGGGGAGCAAGATCATAGAGATGGGGGGTGGGGCAGGGAAAGCTAGAGAGGATGTGAGAGAAGGTTCAGTTCATGCTGGAAAAAAGCCAGAAAGGCAATGGAATCAAAGGGAACCAGATTTCAAAGAGGGTGAATAAATGAAAGAAGGGGGAGAAAAAGAGAACCAAGAAGAAAAGAAGTTTGTTAAATATTGAATAGAAATTTCAGAGGGAATTTCAACGGTAAAAATGCATCAGGACATATGTTACGTTGGGTTGAGAGGGATGGGATAAACATGAAGACAGAAATTATTTTATCCTAAATGGCAGCTAATATATTATTGCAGGGACAGGGAAAGAAACAGTGAAGCCATAGAGTAACAATGTATGTCATATGTGGAAAGAAAATTAGTTTTCAAGGGGTATTACAGAGACACTGAATCTGCTGGCCTGGGTCTGTTCTTTTACATAACTATAGGCGATGTGAGGTGTCCTTAATTTTTTGCTTTCCTTGGAAATGTTATAGTTAACATCTGATAGCCCCAGCTTTGTGAATAAGGATATGAAAAAATGTGTCCCTCTCTCACCTTTCTCTACCAGGTCAACTAATGTTATCCAAATAGGTCATGGGATTGAGGGGGAGATTTTCCACTTGAAAATAATACTTAGAGCTGAATTATAAGCTTTGTGTCCTAGAAGAACTATTACTAAAAGCATGTGACTTGACTTCTCAGTGGTAGTCAGGGTTATAATGACAGCTACTAGAGTTTTGTTCTTGACCTTTCCTTCTGGCTCTCTCTTTCCTTCTAACTGGCAACAAAGGCTGTTACCTGCCACTCTTATCCTTCTCTTCCCTTCCCTTCTGGTGAACAAGGCCAATGCCATACTCTTGGCATATCTCTGGACCACCTGCCCTCCCAGCTGGTCATGAAGGAGTAATGTGGCACAAAGTCTCCTGCTGTCCTGGATATGCTCCAAGCTGGAGTTGTACTAAGTAGCAGAAATAATTTCACACTCTCTTCCCCTTTTTCTTTCCCTCTTCCCTTTCCCATTTTTTCTTTTTCTGTGACAGGATTTGGAAAATCTTCATGTCTGTCATATGTCCTGCTAGACATAAGAGAGGACTCAGTCCATGGTAAATCTTTATTTGGGAAAAATTACACATATTATTTTTAGTATTACTAGGTTATATTTTTGTTATAAATAAGTGATCATGGATAAACTTGTATATTATTGAGCTAATGACTTCAACTGACAGTCAAGGTGCTGTTGATAATTCCATTCAAACTAAATTAGTTGATATGTTGCTGTGTTGGTCATTTCTTCTCTCTTATATGTGTCTGACCATAATTTATTCAATGATTTAGAAATGTCCCTATGGTTTTTATGTTGATAATTCTGACTGAATTTCTCTCTTTCTTGAGAACAAAATGATGTATTTTTATGGGACTTCCCTGCTTTGTAAGTATACTATCAATAAGGCCTGGAAACATTTTTAATAATCTTGACCACAAATAGACTTAGGGTATAACAGACCCAACAGTTGGTGGAATCTTAGGGTCCCCCCTTTTGTCTGCTTAACACAACTACCATACTTGACTGATAAAACCTTGAGAACCTTCAAGTTATTGTTTCAATGCAATAGTTTATTTAATTAACCACTGTAGTAAATACATATTTCAATAGTGTATTTTTTCAGTTGGTTCAACAGTTCCCAAATAAAATGTTTGTAAAGTTAATTTGCTTTACTTAATAAACCATTTTGAAGGAGAGTGAAAAGAAATATCTAATATATCACTCAAATCATTATAAACTCCAAAACTGAAGTTCTAAATTGACAAGGTATGCCTTTCAAAAGTTGTCTTTAGAATTTCCCTTTATACGTGCCATTCCTAACATGGACAGAATCAACAAGTACTTATTGGACCATAATACCATTGATTGTGAGAAAGTGGTAAAGTCATGTCAAATTTCTGAGACTCTATTTTCTCCATTTAACAATGAGACTGTTGGACTAAATGATAGTCTCTATGGCGTCTATGTGTAAATCCTATTCAAAGTTCATATTGGGGATTTGGACCTTATCTTTACCTGTTTTCTTTGGAGCTTTTCTCTTACGTTTTGCTACCTTTTTTGGTTTTGTCTGACCCTTTATGACTGCATTTGAGGTTTTCTTGGCAAAGATAATGAAGTGGCTTGTCATTTCCTGTTCCAGCACATTTCACAGATGAGAAAACTGAAACAAACGGGGTTAAGTGACTTGCTCAGAGTTAGATAAATAGTAAATGTCTGACGTTAGATTTGAACTCATGAAGATGTCTTCCTGACTCAAAGTCTGTCACTCTATCCACTGTGCCATCTAGCCAATCATTCCTTAAATTGAGATGTTTGAAGCCATTGAACAATGATGAGTATTCATTCTTGTGGCATAGAGTTTTCTTAGAAAAGCAATGCTTTTACAAGGCCTACATCTTCTTCAATATTGAGTTTCCAGTTCCTGGAGCTCAAATATCTTCCATAAATATATAAAATTTATGTTTCTGACATGATATAAGGAAGCGAAGCAGGCACTTTGAAAATGTTAAAGTGATCACCAAATCTAAATTATTGTTACTGTTACTGTTTTTGTCATTATTATCATTATACATTCCTTTGGAACCTCCATGTATCATTTTATTGATCAGAATAGCTAAGTTTTTTCATGTTGATTAACATTATTATTGTTACTGTGTACAATGGGTTCCTGGTTCTGCTCACTTCACTTTTCATCAGTTCATATCAGTCTTCCCAGGTTTTATTTTTTTCCTGAAATCATACCCTTTATCATTTGTTTTAGCACAATACCATACCATAACAAGTATAAACCATTATTTTAGTTTTATTGGTACTGAGGAAGTGTGATACAAGAAAATATAGGAACCTTAAGTGACTTTATATAGATCATAATTCTACTAATTGGTAGAATCTAGACTTCAACCTGTATATCTAATTCTTTTTTTTTTTTTTAAGCAATTGGGGTTAAGTAACTTGCTCAAGGTTACACGGCAGTTATTTATTTATGTGTGGGTGTTAATTTTCTGAGGCTAGAACTGATCCTGGGTCCTCCCAACTCCGGGGCTGGCGCTCTTACTCACTGAGACACCTAGCTGCCCCCCGAATATCTAATTTTACAGTAATTTCCTGAAGGAAAATAGTACAAAAAGAAGGCATTTCTGAACCTACCCATGAAATGGAATAAAACAAGTCCAATGAGAATTCAAGTTATTTTGTCAACTGATTATAGGAATATTACTATTGTCTTGCTTTCTTATGTTCCTTTTTGGTACCTGCTGTTCTTCAGGGACAAATGACATCATGTTTTTGTTTTCCTCAAAGAGAATAATTTTCAAGAAACTAGTGTCAAAATAGGTTGAAACAGGGACAAATTTACCGAACTTGTTCAAAAGATTCTTGATATAAAAACCCATATGTACCTTACATAAGGTATATCCACATGTACCTTTCATGGTTATGTTATTTATTGATATGTGTAGGTTCGTTAGTAGGCATTAATGCCTGCATGCATATATGTCTTCAATGTAGGCCATATAGTAGAAAACTAATGAATGCATATCAGTGTGCATGTGTTTGGATATATGTGTATATGTTTACATTCATGATCATTATTTGCCCTTCTACAACTTGGTCTGTATTAATGTAGCCCATATTATTAAGAAGCATCTGAAAGGATGATATCTGGGTCAGTTTAGATTCTACCCTGGGTGTACTAAATTCATCATGGGCACTTAATAAATCCAGTTTTATCTGAGAATCCTTTTATATGCTGCCTTTAAATAAATAGGTAAATTTTACTGATTCCTCCAGGCTTAAATCCCAAATGACTTTAAGACTAGTTTTGCTCAAAATTTAGAAAACTCCTTAACTGAAAAAAGAGTTAAAGTGTTCAAATAAAAACTTTAGAAAAATATAGAGAGATAACTGGTTAATCGGTGAATTGGGAGAGACAGAGACACAGAAACTAAGACACAGACAGAAGATGGAGAGTCAGAGAAACTGAAAGAGATAGAGAGAAACATAAGGAAAGAATGAGGAAAGCACATACAACCATAGGATTTTGAGACAGTTTGTTTCACCCTTTCTGTTCAGGGTTAGTCATATAATTGATGGCTATAGAATGTTACCACAAGATTTATAGATATTTATAGAAATCTATCTGGATTGAGAAGAAGAGCAAGTAGCATAAACTCACTAACTAAATAGAAATGGTATTTGTTGTTCTTGTTAAATCCCAAATAAATTACATGGTTGATCCCTTGAATTGTGGAAAACCAAAACAATTCTCAAATCCAAACTCATTATTCAGGCTGTTTTGCCTTTTGGATCTTTTCCCCATCTTTATGTCATTCTCCACAAAAGTAAATGGAGAAATTTGTTCTAGTCATAAAATAAGGCATTCTGATGCATAAGGGTTGTCATACTAGTTCTCTTTCCCCTTTGCCTGATGAAGAATTCAAATTCAAGAAAATGGCTTTGTGAAAGGATTTCCATATATTTAATTCAAGCAACAAACCTCATAGTTTATGGCATGGCAGATTTTATCTTTCTTTGAGGAATAAATTATCTATTCTAAAATACTCAGATTCCAGAAACCTGAAAAAATTAAGCCAGATAAACTAGCAGTATATTTGAAGGTTAGAAGAAAACTTGAATTTTAATGAATTCATTCCTAATTCAATGATCATAAAAAGAAGTACAAAATAAAATAATAATAACATCAATAGAAAAATATGAAAGAAAGGAAGGAAGGAAGAAGCATTTATATAGTGTTTTAATATGTGCAAAGCACTTTACAAATCTAACTTCATTTTATTTTCAGAAGAACCATGAGATGTCAATATTATTATTATCCCCAATTTATAGCTGAGGAAACTAAGGCAGGCATAGGTTAAGTGATCTGCCTGGGATAATTACTTAGTAAATGTCTGAGGCTAGGTTCAAAGTCAGGTTTTTCTGATTCCAGGTCCCACCCTTTTTGTATGGTGTCACTTAGGTGGCTCTGGAAAGCAAATGTACCTTTCATTGTGAGACAAAGGAAGGAGGATGTGACATCAGTAGAAGCATATGTGGACATCTTCTTGATGACACCATTGGATTAAACACAAGTAAGGAAAATAACATTGATGGTGTTAGAGATACAGGATTGCTAATATAGTTAAAATAAGTTCTAAAGATACAGGTTCAGATCCTGTTAAAATGACATCAAATGCTTGGGTTTTGTTATTAGTTTGCATGGTTATTTATTTCATAATGGTGATCTAAAATGGTTAGTATACCTCCTAAATGCTCTTTTTTTCTTCAAAAGAATCAATACTTTAGGGGCAGCCGGCTAGGTGGCACAGTGAGTAAGAGCGCCGGCCTTGGAGTTCGGATGACCTGGGATCGAATCCGGCCTCAGAAAATGAGCACCCACACATAAATAATGACTAGCCGTGTAACCTTGAGCAAGTTACTTAACCCCAATTGCTTAAAAAAAAAGAATCAATATTTTATGGTGGAATGGATAGAAAGGTAGCCTCAGAGTCAGGAATATGGGTTCTAGTCCTACTTCTGACACTGTATATAAGACCATGATCAAAAATATTTAATACCTGTGGGCTCTAGACAGTCTCTGAAATTATTTCTCAGAGAAGGTGCCAACATTTATTGGTAGAAGTAATGTCCTCTCTTGAGAGTTCTCTGTGCCAATAAAGTTGTAATTCCTATACCTATCATTATCCCTTTCCCATCTTACTTTATATGTCTATTGAGAGTACTTTCATTACTTTCTTGAAATCGAGTAAAACATATAAGGCAGCATGATGTAAAGGAATAGTTGATCATTGACTAGGCATGGGAGACCTAGGTTCCAAATCACAGTCCTCCACTATGTTGTGATACATTGGACAAGTCATTTTCCCATTCTGGGACTCAATTTCACCTTTAAAAAAATGAGTTAAGCTACATACTCTCTAATGTCTTTTTCAGCTCAAACATTTGAGTTTTAACTTCTTTATAGTGGTTTTGCAATGTGGTTTATAGTGTAGTATCCATACATAACATACATTGCTGATTAAAGGGGAGAATTTTATTAAAGACATGAAAATGATAGCCCAATAATCAATTAATATGCATAATTCCATTTTACTCCAGTAAAGATACCACAACTCAGTAATGAATGTCTTCCTCAAATATATCTATTTATCCATGTACCTAACCTTATATCAATACATATTATCTGTGTCCCTTGTTTTGAAGAAATAAGACTTAATAGAAAGAACAAAAAGCCTACAGTCAGGAAAATCTTGGTTTTAATCTTACTTCTGATGTTTATTAGCTGAGTGACTGGGCAATCAATTAATCTCTTAAGCCTCAATTTCCTCAACTGTAAAATTTGGATCTTAGTACTTGTAGTATCTAATTTATGGGGTGGTTATGAGGATAAAAGAAAACACTTATGTAAAAGCACTATGAAAATGATAGCTTTTAACATGGTTATCATTTTGAACTTGAAAATACTTACATGGTATCAAGAGGATACTTCAAAATTAGCCTCAGTCATTTGCATGTAAAATAAGTTTATAAATAAAGAAAATTAGAGGAAAGAACATAAAAAGTATGTATGTAATTGGTCATTCATGTCCAACTTTTTGTGATCTCATTTGCAGTTTTCTTGGTAAATATGGTTTGCCATTTTCTTATCCAGTTCATTTTACAGATAAGAAACTGAGATAAATAGGGTTAGTTTACTTGCATAGCTAGTAAGTTTATTTATATAAGAGACCATATTTGAATTCCTTACTCCAGGCATAGTACTATATCCATTAAACCACCTAGCTGCCTCCTAAAAGGAATTGTATATAAAGTACTTAAAATATTAAGTGCCTTTTAAAAGTATCATAGAACCGATACTAGAAGGGACCTTGGTGATCATTTTTTTCCAACCTGATTATTTTATGGATAAAGAAACTGACACCAGTGGAGGTCAAATAACTTGTTAAGGATCACACACCTATTAAGTGGCAGAGCAGGATTTGAATTTAGGTCCTGTGGTTCCAAGTTGGTGATGATTATGGTGATGATGATGATGGTAATTAATAATGTTAATAATAACAATAAATACCATTTCTATAGTGGTTCAAGGTTATCATATTACTTTACAAATAAAATTTGATTTGATTCTCTTAACAACCCTAGGAGATAAGTGCAATTATCCAAATTTGATAGATGAGGAAGCAAAGCAGAGTTTAAGTGACTTGTCTAGGTTCAATTGGCTAGTAACTTTCTCAGACTGGTTTGGGATTCATGAATCCAAGTCTACCACTCTAGAGGGAAGCTAGGTTGCACAGTGAATAGAGCACTGGCCCTAGAATCAGGAGGACCTGATTTCAAATCCAGCCTCAGACACTTAACACTTACTAGCCATGTGACATTGGGCTTAAACCCAATTGTCCCTCAAAAAAAAAAAGTCTACCACTCTATCCATTATACTACCTAGCTGTCTAACTTCATCCTCATCATCATCTTCATCCTCCTTATCATCATCAATGTTATTGTTATTATTATCACTATTTTTGTTGTTGTTCTTGTGTCTATTATATTTATTATATTACAGTGAAGAAGATGTCTATAATTAAAGATCAATTGACTATAATTCCTCAGGGAAAGAAATGTTGAAATAAAATCAACTCTTTTTTTTTTTTTTTTAAAGCAATTGGGGTTAAGTAACTTGCTCAAGGTTACACGGCTAGTCATTTGATTTATGCGTGGGTGCTCATTTTCTGAAGCCGGATCTGATCTCGGGTCATCCAAACTCCGAGGCCGGGGCTCTTACTCACTGCGCCACCTAGCCGCCCCTTTAGGGCAATTGGGGTTAAGTAACTTGCCCAAGGTTACACGGCTAGGTTTTTGTTTGTGGGGATTAAGTGTCGGAGGCCGGCTCCGAACTCAGGTCCTTCTGATTCCAGGGCCCGCGCTCTATTCACTGCGCCACCTAGCCGCCCCTAAAATCAACTCTTTTACATCAACTGTGAGGAAGCTGGAATGTAATACTACAGATCAGAGATATCAAAATCAAGGCCCTCCCAACTATGACCTCAGTCAGATTAAAATTTAATTGATAAATATGTAACAAAAAATAAAGATGTGATAAAACATAGGTAATGTTAATTTGTGGTTATCTAAGTCAATATGTGGCCCACAGGGATTCTTTCTATTTCAGTTTGACAGCACAGATGGAAATGACAATTTTCATATGGCAAATGAAATTCTTAGGTTCTACAAATCCCACATAGACTTTTAGGTGCCCTGCTGAGGACTACTTAGAGAAGGGTAAGAGGAAAGTCAAAAGTGTCAAGATCAATGATGATACATGAATCAGTAAAAGAAAGTGGCCTTAAGAATACACTGATACTAGATCTACCCTCTCCATTTGAACAGAAACAAAGGAAAATGTTTCTGAAATGCTGACTGTGAGATAAGAGGAAACAAGAGGAAATCGTGAGTTCTTCTGACTTAATAAAAGATTTTAACAGCAGATGATGATGATGAAAATAATAGTCAGGAAAAGTGTCTTTAATTTTATGTTAATCAGGTACATTTATGAAATTTTCAAATGAAATTAAATATTTCAGTTTAACAACTTTGTAGGACTGTCCAGGCATATTGTATAAGTTATTTAAAAACTTTGTGCATTTTTTTTCAAAGTAGAAAAAATGAAAGAATTGTATGCTATTAGAAAGACATCTATTTAAACGAGGATTTACTTATCTAATAATGTCAACTTTTCTTCTGGTACTATAGGATGGCATTAATTGTATGAAATCAGAATAGGAAGGGGAAATCTGCATTTATGCATATATAGAGATTTGAATTTTCTTAATTTAAAATAGATAAAATAGTTACATTTTTTACAATCCCTAGCATCCCTTCCCCTAAAAATCAAAGTTTTAGCAGCTATGAAATAGTCTTTTTTTAAATCCCAAACCACAAATAGACAGTACCATGGCTGTAACCTTATTTGCATGTTTGTCTCTCTCCAAGTAGGCAGACAGATCATCTCATTAAAAGTTAACTCCATCCTTCAGCTTCTCCCACACAGAAGAATAGACTAGCCTCATATAAATAAATCTATTTAGGAATTTCTTTCAGATTTATGGGTTTTATCTCATTTCTGGGGGTAAAAGTAAGTGTAAAAAACACTGATAGGTTTTCAGATTTGATGTGTGTAACTAAAAATCCATTATCTGAAGAACAGGGAGGAAACTGTTTTGGTTGGAGGAAGAACTGCTGACAGGTTTAAATAGGAGTATTATGTTAGTCATACTTGGCTGCCTGTGTTTTTAGAATGTATATAGATAAATTCTTTTAAATATTGATGTTCTATAAATTTAAGACTTTGAAAATATTTCTTGGAATCAAAGTCAAGCCCATCATGAATGATATGAGGAATGCACAATAAATGCCAAAGCTGTGGAAGAAATGAGAAAATCCAGGGGTGTGTTCACTCCATAGAATCTGAATATTCTGTTCAGGGAGTTCAATACCTATCTTCTGACTTAAAATAGTTCTTATAATTCTAGCTAGAGGGAGCTAACTTTGCCTTGGACTTTCCTGAAGAGGCATATGGAATACAGTGATAATGCTTGATGACTGGGCAGTAACCATCAATGAGGGGTAACTCTCTCATGCTCCCAAAGCTGTTATTTTGTTCGGGGAAAAAGTTGCTTAATTATCCATGCAGGTAGGATTGAGATGCATTCTTGTTGCTACTAAAGTCTTGAGTTACTCATCTCTCATTCTCATAGGCTTAACTAGAATACTAGCCTCTGTCTTCAAGCTTCCCATAATTCACAAGGAAAAAAGGTGCATTGTAAAAAGATATGTAACTAGCAATTTAAGAAGACAGGGTAAGCTGCAATAAATTAACTGACTTAATGACTCATTCTTCCATGATAGTCATGATTTGTTACCATACTTCAGGTAAGTCAATGGAGGATAAGAGTTGTATATAATTAAATAGGAATAGGTAAGAATAGAATTGAAAAAGAGAAGAGAGGAGTAGGGAGACTAGGGGAGGGAAAGGGAGGAACAAAGGTAGAGGAAATGAGAGGACAGAGATACAGAAACAGAGAAAAGGTAAGAGACAGAATATAAAGGAATATAAAGGAAGAAATAGTTCATTTAAACATAAAGAAATGGAGAACCAGAGGATTCAAATGATGTACACAAAGTTAAACATCCAGTAGTTGAACTTGACTAGAAAGCAAGGCTCCTGCATTTTATTATAACTCTTCTCCTGGTGGTAACCCTTCTACACATTTCTTATTCCATTCTTTCTATAGCAAATCACACCTCTTCACATATAACTTTAATCTCACATCCTTGTCTAATGTTCCTCTCTCTACAAAGCTGTTTATTTTACCTTTACCCTTAAAAATAAAAGCAGCCAAGAAAATACCTCATTTGCTCTAGTGCTTCAAACAAGTATTCTCCTTCACCTTCATTTACTTGAAAATTTTCTGAAAATATAGTCTACAATGTACATAATATAAATAAAGAATTGATTACCTACCCTTCCTCTTCCTCCTCTGCCCCCTAGCACCTCAGAGTCCCACTCCCTTTGATCTCTGACTTTTTTCAAGATAAGTAAGAAGATAGCATGATGACACCTAACTGTGCTAAATGCCTTCCTCATTCTTCTCATGTGATAGAGTTGAGCTACATCTATTTAATAGTAATTTAAAATGTTGATAAATATGATTGTTGTTTCACTCCCAATGATCTTTGATAGAGCAAGAGATATACCTAAAGAAGGACATATATTTTCCTAGAAAGTATAAAAACTACAGGCCATTGTGCTATATGGTCGTTTAAGGTGAAATCCATGTAAGATATAAAAGATGTCCTAGTAATAGCATGGTATAGTTTTTAGAGAACTGGTTTTGGAACCAGGAGGAGATGTGTTCAATTCCTTCCTCTGACACTTACTACCTATGTGAGCCTGGGTCATTTGTTTAATTTCTCAATGATCTTGACAGCTCTGTAAGACTATAAACCCTAGAGAAGGTGCCAGACAACATTGGTAGAGGGAGTTTCCTCACAATGGATTTCCCTATATGAATGAAATTGCTGGCATAGTCTTTATCATGAAAACAGGCTGCTACACATTGAAAAAAAGAAAGCTGTCTCTCCTCTATTCGCCCCAAAATATAGATTCATTGGGAGAATATCATGACAGATTGCAAGGTTTTGGTGGACTGCAAAACTCCAGTAAATAGGAGAATGCAGTCTAACATGCCCAGCATTGCAATCTTAGACTATGCTGAGATGTCTGAAGTCAATAGGAATTACTAAGAAAGTGATCATCTTGCTGTATTCAATTATGGTAAGATGACATGGACTGCATTGTCTTGTTCTGAGTGCCAAAATTTAGGAAGGGCATTCATAAGCTGAAAAGACTACAGGGGAATGAAACCAGGATACTGAAATGAACAATGATCATGAATTAAGATGATAGATTGAAGAAATTGGTTATGCTTAGTTTGAAAAGGAAAATATATGAAAGGATCACAACTTTCCTCAAATATCTTAAGGACCAAGACTGAGAAGTGGGATAAAATTGTTTTACTTGGTCCTAGAGAAAACAATTAAGAACAACTGATGGAAGTGTTAAACTGTCAAATCAAGGCCTAATATAAGACAAAATATATCCAAAAGTAGAATAAGTTGCCCTGAGTATTAGCATGTTCCTCTTCTCCCCAGCTTTTAATCCTTCCATTCGTTCAACAAATGCTTATCAATTATTTGCTAGGATAGAGACAAAAAGAAACAAACCTTCCAACAAGACTTGCACATTCTATTTGGGAAAGCAACATGTGCACCTATAGTAAAATAGGAAATATTTACAAAATAAATACAAAATAATTTCAAGCAGTACTAGTAATTGGAGGGAAGAGGATTGGAGTAAACCTCTTGCAATGTCTATCAATTGAGCTTAGTCTTGGAAGGGACTAGCATTTCTAAGGGGTAGAAGTGAAAAAGGGAGTGGGGCTAAAGCACAGAAGCCAGGCTATACAAAGGCTCAAAAATGGGAGAAGGAATATTCCAAATGAAGAGCAAAATTGAGGTATTTCATTTGGAATTATGGAAAAAATATGTGTGAAGGGGAGTAATAATGTGTAATAATCATGGAAAGATTGAAGCCAGATTTTAATGGAATTCAAATTATTTACATAGAAGATTATATTTTTTCTTTGATTGTATTTTTCTTTGTTCTCTTCCTAACTCTTTGACTACTCACTCTGCTCTTTCTTATCTTCCTTATAACTCCAAATATCATATTCCATAGAATTTTTATTTTATTTTTCCTTATCGCTCCCAATTTGCTTTCTCTTAATGATCTGATGTAATCCTATTACAGTTGTCCCTTCTATGTGAATGACCCCCAATTAACGTCTCTGTTACTGGCTTCACATATGTGTTTCCAACTAACAACTAGATAGTTCATTCTGAAATGCCCACTATGGCCTCACATTCAATATATAAACCAAAATTATCGTTACCAATGGCATACGGGTAGAAAGCACCCGATAAGAAAGAAACAAGCAAACAAAACCCAAACCAAATTATAATCACAACAAAAATACTCTATCTTCTGTAAGTTTACCATCCTTTTATTCTTTGAGCCACATAGGATTAAAATTTCTTTCCCCCTTTACTGCCCTACATTGTGCACAAAGGACAGTTAAGTTTTGTTTTAGGCTTTTCCTAAATGAAGATGTATTAGATTTCAATGAGAGGAACATGCTAGTAAATTATTTTTAACTCAAGACAGAACTACCACAGGAGAGAAAATGGGAAAGGTGTACAAGAAAGCATAAAATGCATTTTACAAATATTTCAGATACTTCAAAATATCTGATATTTCAAATATTTAATAAAATATTTCAGTTATTTCAAAAATATTTGATGGCATTTCATAGGCACTTTCTTTGCTAATGTCTCATGAAAATCTTTATTTTAGATTTTTTTTACATGATTTACAGAATTTATTTTGTCAAAGATATTCATCATGGGGCACACTCAGTTTTGATGATGAGCCTCTCAGACCTATGCTTTATACATGGGGGACAGGGCCTGGAATCAAAGCTTTTCTAGTTTCATACACTTTTCTCTGCTATAACTAGGTTAGGAGGCAAAATTGTATACTTTGAGGACTCAGTGTCATCTTCAGAAAATGGTGAAAAAGAGAAATGGGGCATGAGTTGAGAGAAATAAATCTATATTACAGCAAAATCACAAGAATACAGAGAAAGGCAGAGTCTGACATAATCCTACTCTAGTCCCAGGGAACAAGCTCAAAAAGAAAACTATTAAACACAACAAACATTTTTTAAATTAATTAATTTATGCTCAGTTTTCAATATTCATTTCCACAAGATTTTGAGTTATAAATTTTCTCTTTGTCTCTCCCCTACCCCCCACCCCAAGACGGAAAACATGCTGAATATCCCTTCCTCCTATCTGCCCTCTCTTATATTCCCACCCTATCCCTCCCTTAGTCCCGTCTCTTTTACTTTCTTATAGGGCAAGATGGATTTCCACACCCCATTGCCTATATATCTTATTTCATGCTTGTATGTAAAAACAACATTTTAACATTTGTTTTTAAAACTTTGAATCAAAAAAAAAAACTTTGAATTCCAGTTTCTCTCCCTTCTTCCCTCCTCACCCACCCCCACTGGGAAGACAACCAATTCAATATAGGTTATACATGTGTAGTTATGCAAAACATTTCCATAGTAGTCATATTATGAAAGACTATATTTTCCTCCATTGTATCTCACCCCCGATTTATTCTATTTTCTTCTTTGAGCCTATTCCTTTTCAAAAGTCACAGAAAACATTTTTAAGAGTCTACTATATGTAAGGTTCACCATGAAGTGGCTGTTGTGCATGCTCCAGCTTCTTGGATGCACAGGTGAAAATGGAGGGCCAGCTATATACCAAAGGTGAATGAGAAGCCCTGAAAAGGGTTCAGCAAGACTCCAAATAAGAGGTGCAAGTCCCTTTTGAGTATTCCAACTCTCTTGGCAGATGGGCTAAACCAGGTTGAGAGTAACGGACAGGCTTCACTCCATTGGGCAGTTAGGTGATTAGGGGTGTCTACCTCAAGCATGTTATGACTTACTCCAGCACAATGGGAAGATGAAAACAATTTGTTCCATTGGTCACAAAGATGGCTAAGGAAAGCACCATGGATTATTTAGAGCTTAGTTAGACATTGAAGACACGAAGGTTATCTAGTGAATCCCAGGCTATCACCAAACTTTTCAACTTTTGTCTTACCATTGAACTTCAATGACCCTGGAAGAGAACATGAAGCTGATGACTTCTTGCAACTTTGCCTCACTTACATCCAATTCACACATGAGTCAAGATATCACACTCTGATGGCACGGGTCTTTGCAAAAAACAAAGTAGAAACAACAATAACACCACCAGATGTATGATAGCCCCAGGGATAAGATATTCAGATGACATCGTTTTAAAATTTAGTATATAGCATACCTCATCACAGCATGTAACAGCTCAATTCTATATTGAATATTCTAACTAAAAAATTACCAAGCTTTCAGAAAGGAAATCTCAGAGGCATAGAAAACAAGAGTTAGAAAAAGATGTGAGGAGAGAATGGCAGAGCTAAATTGAAAAGCAAAAATATACCAGACATTGTCCATGTAGAGGTAGAATTTTTACTACTTGCTGAAACAAATGCCAATAATATTTATATGCCTAGCAGATGCTTTTGCTGCCATTAGGAAATATTACTTGAGTTACCTAATACGAATTTTAAAATAATGGTAATGTGTTCACATTCATCATTATGGAAAGACAATGCTCCATGATGTTTCCTGATGAAGTTTCAATTTTTACAGTAATGTAGTTGAAAATGTTTTTTTGTTATGTTTTGTTCATTTGGAGAAGGAGAAATAGTTTCCTTTTTATAGGCAATTCTGTTGAGGAAGCTCCCTTCTAGCAATGCAGATCTACAATTATTGTGCACCTTTTAGTGTCCTTAACCTAGAAAACCAAAAAGCTACACGATTTATGCAGCCAACATGTGAGAATTGAACCCCTGTATTCTTTATAACAAATGAACTTCCTTTACCATTGTTACCTATATCTCTGTGTCTGTTTCAGGAGAATCCAAGATGTTTAGACAGAAAGAATATTTTTCTTTGTATCCTCAGTATCTACCACTATGTACAAGATAGTGACAAGAATACAAAAATGAAGGAGACATTAGCTTCTGACTTTTATGAGCCTAAAAGGTAGATAAATGTTTAACAAAAACAACCAACCAAGAAATATGTGATAAGGGTAGTTTTAGAGGTAATAGTGATATCAACTCAAAATTATATATCACTTCATTTTTAATTCATAGCGTTTATGCTTTGATTGCTAAATATATTTTTCCCTCTTTGCCTACCCATAAACCATCCCATTTATTAAAGTTTTTTAAGAGAGGAAAAATGAGCAAAACCAAACAATATATCAAATCTTAATGTGTATACAATATTCCATTTTTATGGTCTCCCATGTGTGCAAATAAATAAGATGCCTTTTCTCAATAATTGTTTTTAGTTTTACAAAGTATAAAGTAGTCCACAACCATCAAGATTTCATTTAGAGAAACAAAAATTAGAGAGAACTAGGGAAGGGCACCAGCACTGGGTCATTGGACAAGTTAATTGGCATCCAATTAAATTAGTTATGGCCACTCTGAAGTCATTTTTAGCAGAAACCAACAACAGTTGAATTTAAATTCCCCAACATGGAAGTAGTTTAACACATTTGAAGAACAGCACCAGGAAAGTTGCCATAAAAAGAGAAGGAGCCAGAAAGTGAATACTAATGGAGAATATAAGGGGAAAATACTAAAATCATGAAATTTCAGTAAGAAGAAAACTCAGTTGATTTTCTTGAACAAAAGTAGACAATTCAAGATAGAAAATATTAACAGTGGGGCTAAGTCAAGATGGTGAAGTAGAAACAGAACTTCTGCATGCTCTGGCTTCCATCTCCAATTCATGTGAAAAAAAATGACTCTAGACAAACTTTGGAGCTACAGAACCCACAAAATGATAGAGAGAAGTTAACCTCCCACTGAAGACAGCCCAGCAGGCTTGCAGGAGAGGGCCAGCACAGCACTCTAGGAGCCAAGCCAAGCCCTGTGGGAGTCTGAGGTTTTAGCCTCAGTGAGGCCTGACTATCCTCTGGCTGGAGGGACTTCAGATCAGCAGCTGGGGTGGTTTCCAGAATTATGAACACATAGATGCCAAAGAAAAAGTGAGAGCTCAGTGTAGACTTTGTATGAACAGAGAATTCAGGAGTGTGACCAGCCTTTGTCCCTGGGACGAGAAGCAGCTAAGGCCCCACAGCTGTGCTGCTTCAAAGATCCTAGCCTGTAGATTGGAGGGGGTACCAAGCAACCAGTCTGAGGGGTAATCACTCTTGCTCTAACCTGCTTGGATGTGGATCACTCTCTAGGGTGAAGATCCTGGGATATGTGACCAGTTTGCCATAGTGTGTGGAGGCTTCAAAGAGGGCATCCAACTAATAACTCCAGCAGTTGTGAAAACCCCATATACTTGGATAAAGCTCCTCTTTCTGGTAATAGAGTTCTACTGTGGCAAAAGGCTGAAAAGTCAAGTAATTGAGTGGCAACATGAGCAAGCAAAGAAAGCAAAGCAGAGCAATCCAATTTTAGACTATATTTTGGGGACAAAAAGGATCAAAGCATGGAACAGGAGGAAGACAGTGAAGTCATAACTCCAGCTCCAAAAGCTTCCAAGAAAAATATGAGCTGGTTACAGGCCATAGAGGAGCTTAAAACGGATTTTTTTTTAAACAAATGCTTTATTAACTTCTGTTTTACATCATTCATTTCTGCCAGATTTTGAGTTACAATCATTTTCCCCCCATTATTCCCCTACCCAACCTCCCAGAATAGTAGTCCCACAAGATATAGCTTCCTCCAATCTGCTCTCTCCCATACCTTCTCCCATACCCCCATCGACTTTTCCATTAGAGGAAGGTGAGTCTTTGCATCCCAATGCCTGCACATCTTATCTCCTATTACAAGCAAAAGAGTATTAATAATAGTATTTATATATATTTGAAACATTTAATGTTATGACCTCAAATTTCAGATCCATTTCCTTCCTCCCTTGTCACCCATTCCTTCTTGGGAGATAAGTAATTCAGTATATGTTGTACATGTCTAGCTATGCAAAACATTGTCATAGTAGATATATTGTACAAGGCTGCTTATAATTCCCTCCCACTCATCCCACCCCCACCTGGTCCATTCCCTACATAATCCTGTCCCTCTTCTATAGTGGGTACTTCCAACCTCCCCTCACCCCAAGGATGCCCTCCCATCCATCATCCCTCCTCTCATCCCCTTCCCCCTATCCTGCTGCAGGTTGAGATATCCCATTTAGTATGTATGTCATTTTCTCCCTGAACCAAATTCAATGTGAATGTGGTTTTGCCTTTTTAGCCTTCCTTATTCTCCACTTCCCCTTGCTTCTTCTACATGGGATAGTTTACCCTACCCTGTCTCTCCCCATCTCCTCTTGCCACTTTCCTCTCTCACCTCATAATTTCATCCTTGAGTATTCTCCCTTCCCAACAAATTCAACCTATGCCCTCTATCCATATATAACTGTAACCATATACACACACATTCCCATATGTATTCATATGACCACACCCCCTTCTTCCATTATTTTCATAGTGAGAAAGATATCATCAGTCACAGTTATTGCTTTTCCATATAGGAATGTAAATAGTTCAACTTTGATAAGTTCCCCTTGATCTCTCTTCCCCAATTACCTTCTCAGGCATCTCTTCTTCCTGTGTCTGGATGTCAAATTTTCTATTCAGTTCTGGTTTTTTCCTCAAGAATGCTTGAAAGTCCTCTATTCCACTGAATGACCATATTTTCCCCTGAAACAAAATACTCAGTTTTGCTGGGTAGGTGACCCTTGGATTCATTCCCAGTTCTTTTGCCCTCTTTGATTATCTCTCCTGGATCTATTCTCCAGGTCAGTGGTTTTTCCCATGAGATATTTCACATTGCCTTCTAATCTTTCGTTTGTTTGGATCTGCTTAACAGCATCTTGATTTCTCATAAAGTCATTAGCTTCCATTTGCTCCAGTCTAACTCTGAAGGAATGAATCTCCTCAGTGAACTTTTGAGATTCTTTTTCCATCTGGCAAATTCGACTTTTAAGGCATTCTTCTCCTCATTGCCCTTTTGGGCCTCCTTTGCCTTTTGAGCTAGTCTATTTTTTAAGGTGTTGTTTTCCTCAGTCAGGCTGTTGACCCTCATTTCATACTTTTCCTGCATCCTTCTCATTTCTCTTTCCAATTTTTCCTCCACTTCTCTTATTTGATTTTTAAAGTCCTTCTTAAGGTCCTCTATAGCCTGCAACCCTCTCATGTTTTCCCCTGGGGCTTTTGGAGCAGGACTTCTGACCTCACAGTCCTTTTCCCGCTCTATGGCCCCAAAATAGGAGTCTAGGGTTGCATTTTTCTGTTTCCTTTGCCTTGGCATGTTGCCACTTGATTACTTGACTTTTGGGCTTGTTGCCACACTATGGCTTTAAGGCCAGATAGAGGAATTTTCGTCCCGAACGTGTGGGGGGCAACTTCCGTTTCTGGCAAGCTGTAAACCCACCCACGACTTCCACCCTAGATCACAATCCAGATCCAGGGAGGTTAAAGCAAGAGCGATTACCCCCCAAGACTGAACGCTGGATCTCCCTACAAATTTGCAGGCTGGGAGCGGGAGCTGCCTCTGAAAACTACAAAATGGCGTTTGTCCTCAGCGGCTTCTAGCTCCCAGGGGAGGGAGCTGACGCATTCCCCAAATACAGGTCCCAAAGTCCATAGGACACTAACCTCTTACTTTGTCCTAGGCATGTCTATGTTGATAATTCTGGAGTTGCCAGGGCTGCTGGTGTTCTGGGGTTCCTCCAGCTGGCTGCTGGCCCTGCCGCCCTGGGGCTAAAACCTCGGCTCACGCGGACCTGGGCTCTGCTCGGCTCCTGCGCTCTGCGCGCTGCCAGGTCCCAGACCCCTGGGCTGGTCCTTCCTGCAGGGCTGCTGGGCTGTCCTCAGTGGGAGGTTAGCTTCTCTGTGTCATTCTGTGGGTCCTGGGGCTCCAGAAGTTGTTCAGAGTCCCCTTTTACATAGTTTGGGGGGAATCTGGGGGCAGAGAGGCTTGGAAGAGCTGTTTCTACTCCGCCATCTTGGCTCCGCCCCCCTAAAACGGATTTTAAAAACCAAATAAGAAAACTGGGGGAAAAACTGAGGAGAGAAATGAAAACAATGCAAGAAAATTATGAAATGTGAGTCAACAACCTGAGTGAAGAAAAGAACAACTTAAAAAAAGACTAACTCATGTGGCAAAAGAGCTTCAAAAAGGCAATGAGG
This sequence comes from Gymnobelideus leadbeateri, assembly GCA_011680675.1. NCBI lineage: Eukaryota > Metazoa > Chordata > Mammalia > Diprotodontia > Petauridae > Gymnobelideus > Gymnobelideus leadbeateri. The sequence continues at coordinate 959,274 of WOXC01007541.1, forward strand.
AGAAGAATGCCTTAAAAAGCTGAATTTTCCAGATGGGAAAAGAATCTCAAAAGCTCACAGAGGAGAACCATTCCTTCAGAATTAGATTGGAGCAAATGGAAGCTGGTGGCTTTGTGAGAAATCAAAAAACTATTAAACAGATAAAAATAAATTTAAAAAAAATAGAAAGCAATGTGAAATATCTCATTGGAAAAACCACTGACCTGGAAAAATAGTTCCAGGGAGATAATTTTAATATTATTGGCCATGATAAAAAAAAATAACCTATAAATCATCCTTCAAGAAATTCTCAAGGATAATTGCCTTGATATTTTGGAATCAGAGGGCAAAATAGAGGTTGAAAGAATCCACCCATCACCTCCTGAAAAAGATCCCCAAAAGAAAACTCCTAGGAATATTATAGCCAGGTTCTGGAATTCTCAGATCAAGGACAAAATATTACAAGCATCTAAGATGAAACAATTTCAATATTGTGGAAACACCATAAGAACAACAAAGGATCTGGCAGCTTCTAAACAGAGGGATCTAACATGCCCTACTAGAAAATCAGATGGGGGATGGGGGAAGATATGGGAGAGATGTGATTGGAGGAGGGGATATTCAGTGAGATCACTCTGTTGGGGTGGTGGGTATGGGAAAATGAAGAGAAAATTTGCAACTCAAAATCTTGTGGACATGAATGATGTAAACTAAAAAATAAATAGAGAAAAAATATAGCCATCTGGGAGAGAAAGAAAGGGAAAGATAAGGAGGAAAGTTGTAGTGATATATTAAAAATGACTTTATTAAACATTTTTTCTAAAAGATATCATTGATAAAATTAAAGATGGTAATGATGATCCTGTCCATGACAGTTATATATCAGTGTGAAGAACATGACATTTTATTTCAGAGAAATGTCTAAGGTCTTTGAAGGCTTTATACAATTTCCCAAATCAATATAATCTGCATTCTTTCTCCCATTTAGTTTTGTCCCAAGTTATTGGCCATTCCCAACATTTTTTCTAATATGCAATACTAATGCACTAACTTTGAGGGCTGTTCTTCCAAATGAATCTGGATACTCAGGTGTTCTTTGCCTATTCAGGTCTTCCTTCATGGATTATTAGTCTGAATGAATACATTGGAGTAGTTTTGGAGATCATTAAATGCCTCTTGTTATCTATTCTAGGACTTGTAATTAACTGTAAATGACAATATATGGGTTATATCCTAACTCAAATATCTACTACCTTAATTAAGTCACCTAACCTCCATGGGCCATAATTTATCCACCTGCAAAAGAAAGTGGAGGAACATGATCAGATGTGTCAAGTATGAAGACTGCAAGTCACATGCACCCCTTAATAATCCCAAAACCGTCTAGGTCCTCACCCTATTCCATCTGGACTCTACACAGGACAATCTTGTCCTTTGTGGTAAATGACTTCAGTGAATAGAGGGATCTCTGTTTATTGCTTCACTTAGATTAAAAAAGCAAAATTATTTTCATAGATTTATCTATCCTGGATATTATATGATCTTAACATATTTATTAGGGCACCCTGTTGAAGGTAATTCCGTAAAGCTTCATTTTTCTCTACTGAATCAAATGTATGTATGATTAAAAACCATATTTAAAAAATACAATGGAATGTTGTGTTTCACAGTTTTTGGTCAAGTATGTGATCATGAAGATATGACCTTCCACACAATATTATTTGGGAAAACCTTCCTGGTACCTTATCATATTTTCATCAATCATACGCTTAGAATATATGCACATCATTCTCATGAAGAGATCTCATAAGTAGTTGTATGGTTTCTAGGGTGATGAGCTTGTATCCTTGAGGCCACATGTGGCCCTCTAGGTCCTCAAGTGCAACCCTTTGACTGAATGCAAACTTCACAGAACAAATCCTTTTGTTAAGAGGATTTGTTGAATCTACAGAGGCATCTCACTAAAGAAACAAAAGAGAGAACAACTGATTGGAAATATAAATATTTAGAACTAAAGGACCAGCTGCAAGGAGGGAAGCAAAAGGCAATATATTAAAAGAAAACATCTTTTTTATTAAGGTGATTTTTCCTATGAAGTTTGGATTCAGTAAAATGACTGCACTTGAGGACCTAGAGGGCCACATGTGGCCTCAAGGGTGAAGGTTCCCCAGTACTAGGTTAGGGGATTACTGACATAGTTTTGATTGCTTTTTTTTCCCAGTGGTATTAATTTTATCATCTTTTCTTCTTGTTCAGTTTCTCCTTTAGGTACATAAGTAGTGATCACACAAACTCCCCTCAAAGTTGTTTCTTGCCCAATACAGATTACCTTTCTACAGAGTTTTTATGGTACAATTGCTCTTTCAATCACTGCTTGCTTGTTTGTTTGTTTATTTGTTTTGCCATTTCCACTTACTTCAGTGGCAAATTTTGATCTAAGAGGTTAGAGTCTAAATGGGGTAGTCATTGATGGAGAAAAGAGCTTGTGGAAATGCTGATAAATACATAAAACAAAGAAATATGTATGAGGGAGCTATTAATACTTATATGCAACTCTCCACAGAGGTGTCACAAGATAAGTGCTATGTAAGTGTAAGATATTGTTAGATTCAGATAAATTTTATCTCAGAACAATGAAATGATTTGGAGGTGATATTTCATAAACTTGGAAAGGATGGATGAAATTACTTGGGGTTCCAGCTTTTGGCTTAACATAAGTATAGGCTTGAATAAAGCCATATGAGCTAAGTCTTCAAGCAGACAGTCAATGAGCATTGACAAGGGTGCTCTGTAAGACACTGTGTTATAGTTGAAAGTGTGCTGCATTTAGAATCAGAGGACTTGAGTTTAGATCCTAACACAAATACTTACTACCTTAGTTAAGTCACCTAACCTATAAGGTCCGTAATTTATCCACCTGCAAAAGAAAGAGGAGAAACTTGATCAGATGTGTCAAGCATGAAGACTACAAGCCACATGAACCCTTTAATAATCCCAAATGTATTTTGAACCATATTAAAATGCAGTTCCTATATGATTTTAATGTGTTGATGTATCAATAAAAATAAATATATAAGCACATATGATTTTCTAAGTTAACATGTGGCCCACAAGGATCTTTTTGTATGATTTCATAGCCCCTGTTTCTAGTTGAGTTTGACACATAAACAAGATGACATCTGAGGAAACTTCCAATTCTAGATCAATGATACTGTGATCCTCAGAAATTTCATGATCTGTAAATTGAGGCTGGTCAGACTAGATGGACCCCACATTCCTTCCCATTTCTAAATCTATGTTATCCTGGAGGCCAGAATGGGTAAGAGTTTGGATTTGGTGCTCGGTATCTCAAAGGCTTTGTAATAATATTTTTCTAGTTTGGTATATATCCATGAGACATGAGACACTAACTACAGTCTTTGAAGAATTGTCATCAGTCAGAGATTCTAAATTCTAGAATGAAATGTGAAGAAACATTGGATGATGAGGAGGATGGTGATGATAGCCAGCATTATACTCTTTAATAATTTATAGCGGGGGCAGAGACAAGATGGCAGAGTAGAAACAGCACATCCAAGCCACTCTGCCCCCAGATTCCCCCCAGACAATGTAAAAGGGGACTCTGAACAACTTCTAGAGCCCCAGAACCCACAGAACAACACAGAGAAGCTACCTTCCTGCTGAGGACAGCCCAGCAGCCCTGCAGGAAGGACCAGTGCAGTGGTCTGGGAGCAGGCGCGGGGAGCCAAGCTGAGTGGAGCCGAGGTACCCGTGAGCTGAGGTTTTAGCCCCAGGGTGGCAGGGCCAGTGGCCAGCTGGAGAGACCCCAGAACACCAGCAGCTGTGGAGAATCCAGAATTATCAACATAGACATGCCTAGGACAAAGTAAGAGGTTAGTGCCATATGGACTTTGGGACCAGTATTTGGGGAATGTGTCAGCTTCCTGCCCTGGGGGCTAGAAGCCACTAAGGAGACACACCATTTTGCAGTTTTCAGAGGCAGCTCCAACTCCTGGCCTGCGAACTATAGGGAGATCCAGGTATCAGTCTTGGGGGGTAATAGCTCTTGCATTAACCTCCCTGGATCTGGATTGTGATGTGGGGTGGAGGTCGTGGGTGTGTTTACAGTTTCCCAGAAATGGAATCTGGCCCCCTCACACATTTGGGGCGAAAGTTCCTGTCTGGCACCAGGCTATATGGTGGCAACAAGCCCAAAAGTCAATTAATTAAGTGGCAACATGCCAAGGCAAAGGAAACAGAAAAAATGCAACCCTAGAATCCTATTTTCAGGGCATAGAGTGGGAAAAGGACTGTGAGGTCAGAGGTCCTGCTCCAAAAGCCCCAGGGGAAAACATGAGCGGGTTGCAGGCCATAGAGGACCTTAAGAAGGACTTTAAAAATCAAATAAGAGAAGTGGAGGAAAAACTGGAAAGAGAAATGAGAAGGATGCAGGAAAAGTATGAAATGAGGGTCAACAGCCTGATTGAGGAAAACAACATTTTAAAAAATAGACTAACTCAAATGGCAAAAGAGGCCCAAAAGGGCAATGAGGAGAAGAATGCCTTAAAAAGTTGATTTTGCCAGATGGAAAAAGAATCTCAAAAGTTCACTGAGGAGATTCATTCCTTCAGAGTTAGACTGGAGCAAATGGAAGCTCATGACTTTATGAGAAATCAAGATGCTGTTAAGCAGATCCAAACAAATGAAAGATTAGAAGGCAATGTGAAATATCTCATGGGAAAAACCACTGACCTGGAAAATAGATCCAGGAGAGACAATTTAAAAATTATTGGACTACCTGAAAGCCATGATCAAGGAAAGAACCTAGAAATCACCCTTCAAGAAATTCTCAAGGAAAACTGCCCTGATGTTTTAGATCCAGAGGACAAAATAGAGGTTGAAAGAATCCACAGATCACCTCCTGAAAAAGATCCCAAAAAGAAAACTCCCAGGAATATTATAGCCAGGTTCCAGAATCCCCAGATCAAGGAGAAAATACTACAAGCAGCCAGGAAGAAACAATTTCAATATTGTGGAAACACAATCAGAATAGCCCAGGACCTGGCAGCTTCTACACTGAGGGATCGAAGGGCATGGAATATGATATTCCAGAGGGCAAAAGAACTGGGAATGAACCCAAGGGTCACCTACCCAGCAAAACTGAGTATTTTGTTTCAGGGGAAAATATGGTCATTCAGTGGAATTGAGGACTTTCAAGCATTCTTGAGGAAAAAACCAGAGTTGAATAGAAAATTTGACATCCAGACACAAGAATCAAGAGATGCCTGAGAAGGTAATCAGGGAAAAGAAATCAAAAGGAACTTATCAAAGTTGAACTATTTACATTCCTATATGGAAAAACAATAACTGTAACTGATGATATCTTTCTCACTATGAAAATAATGGAAGAAAGGTGTGTGGTCATATGAATACATATGTGAATGTGTGTGTATATGGTTAAAGTTATATATGGATAGAGGGCATAGGTTGAATTTGTTGGGAAGGGAGGATACTCAAGGGATGAAATTATGAGGTGAGAGAGGAAAGTGGCAAGAGGAGATGGGGAGAGACAGGGTAGGGTAAACTATCTCATGTAGAAGAAGCAAGGGGAAGTGGTTGCAAGGGAGGGGGAGAATAGGAAGGCAAAAAAGGCAAAACCACATTCTCATTGAATTTGGTTCAGGGAGAGAATGACATACATACTAAATGGGATATCTCAACCTGCAGCAGAATAGGGAGAAGGGGGATGAGAGGAGGGATGATGGATGGGAGGGCATCCTTGGGGGGAGGGGAAGTTGGAAGTACCCAGTATAGAAGAGGGACAGGATCATGTAGGGAATGACCAGGTGGGGGGTGGGATGAATGAGAGGGAATTATAAGCAGCCATGTACAATATATCTACTATGATAATGTTTTGCATAGCTAGACATGTACAACATATACTGAATTACTTATCTTCCCAGAGGGAATGGGTGACAAGGGAGAAAGGAAATGGATCTGAAATTGAGGTCTTAACATCAAATGTTTCAAATATATATATACTATTATTAATACTCTTTTGCTTGTAATTGGGAGATAAGATGTGCACGAATTGGGACACAAAGATTCACCTTCCTCTAATGGAAAAGTCAAATGGTATTGGGATAAGATATGGGAGAGTGCAGATTGGAGGAAGCGATATCTTGTGGGACTGCTATTCTGGGAGGGTGGGTAGGGGAAAAACGGGGGGGGGGATGATTGTCACTCAAAATCTGGTGGAAATGAATGATGTAAAACAGAAGTTAATAAAGCATTTGTTTAAAAAAAAAAGAAAAAATTAATTTATAGCAATAAAGTTGGGAAAAGATCACCTTCCTGTCTGAAGTCAATGATAAGATGTTGTGTCTTATGTTGTAGCCAAGATTAGTACTTTATTATCAAATTACATATAGTATTCTGAATTCAGAATCTAAATTTCTTTTTCCCGCTCTACTCAACAACTTAGCTTTGCTGAGAAATAGATACTGCAACAGAATTTGATATTATTTTATGATGATCTTCCTAGTGTTATCTGGATCCATTGTTTAAGTTTAGTTTATTTGTAACATTGAATCTAAAGAATAGTGACAGAAAGAGTATGGGAAATCTCCAGACAACATGTCATTTTCTTTTGAAATTCAGTTCCAATCATAAACCTACAATCTCAACTAATATAAGCAGACTGTAAGGTGGCCTGGAAGTTACTCACTGCTCATCAGCGCAGTTTCTAAGGGCCAAAGACTGTACGTTAATGAGTGGTAATCTGGAAATCATCCTGATATGAGGATATTCTGGGGCACACTGCATACTTTAAGTATGGTTCCTTTAAGTCCAGGGAATTTTTGATTCATGGCTAAGGCATTGCTTAGGTTGTGTGTTGTGTTCTGAGTAGCCAATAAGGACCAGTCTGCTCCAAGAATTATTCTTCTTAGTTTTTCAAAATTCCTTGTGCTTATTTTGTATAGATCTCTGTGTATAAATTGTCTTCTCTGATAGAATACAAGCTCCTTCAGGGACAGAACTTTTTTTTTTTTAATTTAAGGTTTTATTTTCCCTACGTAAAAACAATTTCCCCATGAAACATATATTTTTTTTAATTTTGAGGTATGTATTCTCTCCCTTCTTCCCTCCCCACCACCCATCATTGGGAAGACAATTAAAAGTAGATTATACCTGTGTAGTCATAGGAAACATTTCCATAATAATCATGTTGTGAAAGAAAACATAGACCAAAAGGAAAAACTTCAAAAAAATATTTAAGTGTAATTTTATCTATACTCAGATACAATCAGTTCTTTGCGTGGGTATATATAGCATTTTTCTATATATAATTCTGTCAGAGCTGTATATATATAGTATTTTTCTATATATAATTCTGTCAGAGCTGTCTTTGATAATTGAATTGCTGAAAATAGCTAAGTCATTCATAACAGATCATCTTAAAATATGACTGTTACTTTGCACACAGAAGATTGCAGTTTGTAGCAGTCCATATGAGTCTTTCCAGGTTTTTTCTGAGAGCATCTTGCTCTCATTTTACAGTGGAGATCTAAGACACAACAATATTCTATCACAACCAGGGACCACAAATTATTTAGTCATTTCTCAATTGATGGAAATCTCAATTTCCAATTTTTTTGTCACTTCTAAAAGAAAAGCTATAAATACTTTTGTACATATGGGTCCTTTTCCTTTTTTCGATCTATTTGGGAATACAAACCTAATAGTGGTATCATTAGGCCAAAGGGTATTCAAGGTTTTATAGCCTTTAAGTATAGTTCCAAATTGCTCTACAGAATGATGGAATCAGTTCATTACACCACCAACAATGCATTAATGTTTCCTTTTTCCCACATCCCCTCCACCATCCATCATTTTCCTTTTCTGTTCTATTAGTCAATCTAATAGGTATGAGATAGTACCTTAGAACTGTTTACATATACATTTCTCCAAACAACAGTGAGTTAGAGCACATATTTTCTATAGCTATATGTAACTTTGGTTACTTCATCTGAAAACTTTTCATATCTTTTTATCAGTTGGAGAATGACTTTTATTTTTATTAATTTGACTCACTCGGGGGCAGAGTCAAGATGGCCAAGAAGAAACAGCACTTCCACTGTGCTCCAGCTCACAACATTTCAAAATTATGTAAAAGGGGGACTCTGAACAACCTCTGTAACTCCAGCACCCATAGAACAACAAAGAGAAGCTAACCTCCCACTGAGAAAAGCCCAGCAGCCCAGCAGGGAGCAGCCAGCACAGTGCTCTGGGAGTCAAGCACAGGACCATGTGAATTGGAGGTTTTAGCTCCAGGGCAGCTGGTCCAGCAGCTGGCTGGAGGGACCCCAGAACACCAGCAGCTGTGGCTTTTCAAGAATTTCCAAAACAAGTGAGAGGTTAGTGCCCAATGGACTTTGGGACAAGTATTTGGGAGTGCATCAGCTTCTTCCCCTGGGGGCTAGAAGCGGCTGACGAAACAGGCAAAGCTGCCATTTTAGAGCTTCAGTTGCAGCTTCAGTTCCTGGCCTGTGAACTGTAGGAGGATCTGGTGATCAGTCTGGGGGGTAAGCACTCTTGCTTTAACCTTCCTGAATCTGGATTGCGGTGTGGGGTGGAGGTACTGGGGTGTGTGTCCAGCTTGCCAGAGTGTGTGGGGGCTTCAGGGAGGGCACCCAACTAATACCTCTGGCAGTTGAGAAGACCCCAAAGTTTTGGACAGAAGCTCCCTTGTCTGGTGGCAGAGTCCTACTGTGCCAACAAGCCCCAAAGTCAAGTAATTAAGTGGCAACATGGCTAGGCAAAGGAAACAAAATAAACAGAAAAAACTCAACATTAGACTCCTATTATGGGGGCAAAGAGGAACAAAGCATGGAACAGGAGGAGGACCGGGAGTTCAGATCTTATTCTCATTGAATTTGGCTCAGGGAGAGAATGACATACATACTAAATGGGATATCTCACCCTGCAGAAGAGTAGGGGGGAGGGGGATGAGAGGGGGGATGATGGAAGGGAGGCCATGCTGGGGGGGAATGGTGGTTGGAGGCACCCACTTTTGAAGAGGGACAGAATCAAAGTAGGGAATGGAGCAGGTGGGGGGTGGCATAGGTGGGAGGGAAATATAGTCAGTCTTTTACAATATATCTACTATGGTAATGTTTTGCATATCTATACATGTACAAAATATACTGAATTGCTTATCTTCCCGGGGGGGGGGGGTAGGTGACAAGGGAGGAAAGGAATGGATCTGGGATTTGAAGTTTTAAAATTAAATGTTTCAAATATATATAAATAACATTATTAATACTATTTTGCATGTAACTGGGAGATAAGATGTGCAGGCACAGAGATTCACCTTGCCCTAGTGGAAAAGTCGAAGGAGGTATGGGAGAAGATATGGGAGAGTGCAGATTGAACGAGGGGATATCCTGTGGGACAGTTTTTCTGGAGTGGTGGTTAGGGGGAAAATGGGGAAAAATTGTAACTTAAAATCTGGTGGAAATGAATGATGTAAACCAGAAGTTAATAAAGCATTTGGGGAAAAAGTTATGGATTATAAAAGTGCTAGAGTAATAAATGCAGTGGTAATGAATTTTAACCACTAAAACAATTTTTGACTCAGTCCTCAATATGTTTTTGAAATTTTTTCACACTTAATATTCTAATTGTATTTCCGCACATCCCATTTCCCCACCTGTTTATTCTACTCTCTCTTTCATTACACCCTGTCTGTCCTCAAAATGGTTTTGATTCTGACTACCCACTATATCAAGCTATCCTGCCTTCTATTACCCAACACTTCTCTTATTATCTTCTCCTCCTACTTTTTCTGTAAGATTTCTATACACAATTGCATGTGTATGCTTTCCTCACCACTGTAAATGCTTTTGCTTGCTTCTTTCATGTGAAATAACTTACCCCATTCTGCCTCTCCCTTTTCTTTTCTCCTGGTCCATTACACTATCACCCCTAAATTTTTGCTTTTGTTTTTTTTCCAAATGCTTTGTTAACTTCTGGTTTACATCATACATTTCTGACAGATTTTAAGTAACAATTATTTCCCCATTTTCCCCCTACCCACCACCCTAGAATAACAGTCATACAGGATATCCCCTCAGCCAATATGCTCTCTCCCATCTCTTCTCCCATACCCCCTTCAACTTTTCCAGTAAGACAAGGTGAATCCCCAAGCCCCATTGCCTGCACATCTTATCTCCCAATTATACGCAAAATGGTATTAATCATAGTATTTATGTATTTTTAAAGAAATTTGATTTTAAAAGGAAGATAAGCAACTCAGTATATGCTGTACATGTGTAGCTATGCAAAACATTCCCATAGTAGAAATAATGTAAAAAACTGACTATATTTCCCTACCTCCTATCCCAACTTCCAGCTGGTCCACTCCCCACCTTGATCCTTTCCATTTTTAAAAGTGGGTGCTTCCAATTTCCCTCCCCCACCCAGTCTGCCCTTCCCTCCACCACTTTCCCCCATACCCCTAACCCGCATGCGCCTGTATGGTGGGACACCTTATTTAGTATGCATGTCATTCTCTCCCTGGTCCAAATTCAGTGAGAATAAGATTTTGCTTTTTTGCCTTCCTGTTCCTCTGCTCCCCTGCAACCACCTTCCCCTGCCTCCTCTACACAAGACAGTTCACCCTATTGTCTCTCCCCATTCCCCCTCACCACATTACTCTCTCACCTCTTAATCTCACCTTTTAAGTATCATCCCTTCCTACTAAATTCGAACTGTGCCCTCTATCTCTGTATACCTGAAAACATATATACACATTCACATATGTATTCATATGGACATATACCCTTCTTCAAATATTTTCATACTAAGAAAAAGTTCATCAGTTACAGTTGTTGTTTTTCCCTGTAGGAATATAAATAGCTCAACTTTGATAAGTTCATAATGATTTCTTTTCCCCATTTACCTTCTCAAGCACCTCTTGCTTGTATCTGAATGTCAAATTTTCTATTCAACTCTGTTTTTTTTCTTTTTTTCTTCATTTATTGTTTTATTTTTTGCTGTCTAGATTTAAGAAAGCTTTGGAGAAAATGTAAATAATGCAAATTAAGTTTAAAGGTATGGTGTTCCTACGCACAAACACACACACACACACACAAATGTGTGTGTATGTATGTATTTTAGAGATCAGGTTATTAAATATTTACCAGCATATTCATGTATAAAATTCTGAAAATAAGTCTGTTCAAAAGAAGCAAGATAATACAAAAAGAAATTTGCCTAAACAAGAAAATATAAGACATTTCAAAAGCAGCAAAACCACTAGGTCTGACTCAAGATGATACAAGTAAACCAACCACATCCTAAATTTATTTTGTTACATTTTTCTTCAAATATCAACAAAGCAAGTTTCTCAGATATTAAATTTCTAATAAGCATCATAAATTTCATGAATTCCCATGACAATTCACAGTATCAATATCTCATTGATTTCCATTTTTTAAACAAATGCTTTATTACCTTCTGTTTTACATCATTCATTTCCGCCAGATTTTGAGTTACACTTGTTTTCCCCCCTGTTTTTCCCCTACCCACTCTCCCAGAATAGCCATCCCACAAGATATTGCTTCCTCCAATCTGCTCTCTCCCATTTCTTCTCCCATACCCCCTCCGACTTTTCCATTAGAGGAAGGTGAATCTCTGCATTCCAATGCCTGCACATCTTATCCCCCAATTACAAGCAAAAGAGTATTAATAATAGTATTTATATATATTTGAAACATTTAATTTTAAGAACTTGAATTTCAGATCCATTCCCTTCCTCCCTTGTCACCCATTCCCTCTGGGAAGATAAGTAATTCAGTATATGTTGTACATGTCTAGCTATGCAAAACATTACCGTAGTAGATATATTGGACAAGGCTGCTTATAATTCCCTCCCACTCATCCCAACCCACACCTGCTCCTTTCCCTACTTGATCCTGTCCCTCTTCTATAGGGGGTACTTCCAAACTCCCCTACCTGTAAGGATGCCCTCCCATCCATCATCCCTCCTCTCATCATCCCCCTTCCCACTATTCTGCTGCAGGTTGAGATATCCCATTTAGTATGCATGTCATTCTCGCCCTGAAACAATTCAATGAGAATGTGGTTTATTTTTTTTGTCTTCTTATTCTTCCCCTCCCTTGCAGCCTCTTCCCCTTGCTTCTTCCACATGAGATAGTTTAACCTACCCTGTCTCTCCCCATCTCCTCTTGCCACTTTCCTCTCTCACCTCATAATTTCACCCCTTGAGTATCCTCCCTTCTCAACAAATTCAACCTATGCCCTCTATCCATATTTAACTGTGAACATATACACACACATTCACATATGTATTCATAGGGCCATACACCGTTCTTCCATTATTTTCATACTGAGAAATATTTCATCAGTCACAGGTATTGTTTTTTTCCATATAGGAATGTAAATAGTTCAACTTTGATAAGTTCCTTTTGATTTCTTTTCCCTGATTACCTTCTCAGGTATCTCTTGCTTCTTGTGTCTGGATGTCAAATTTTCTATTCAGCTCTGGTTTTTTCCTCAAGAATGCTTGAAAGTCTTCTATTCCACCGAATGACCCTATTTTCCCCTGAAACAAAATACTCAGTTTTGCTGGGTAGTTGACCCTAGGGTTCAGTCCCAGCTATTTTGCCCTCTGGAATATCATATTCCATGCCCTTCAATCCCTCAGTTTAGAAGCTGTGAGGTCCTGTGCTAATCTGATTGTGTTTCCACAATATTGAAATTGTTTCTTCTTGGCTGCTTGTAGTATTTTCTCCTTGATGTCGGGATTCTGGAACCTGGCTATAATATTCCTGGGAGTTTTCTTTTTGGGATCTTTTTCAGGAGGTGATTGGGGGATTCTTTCAACCTCTATTTTGTCCTCTGGATCTAAAACATCAGGGCAATTTTCTTTGAGAATTTCTTGAAGGGTGATTTCTAGGTTCTTTCTTTGATCATGGCTTTCAGGTAGTCCTATAATTTTTAAATTGTCTCTCCTGGATCTATTTTCCAGGTCAGTGGTTTTTCCCATGAGTTATTTCACATTGCTTTCTAATTTTTCATTTGTTTGGATCTGCTTAACAGAATCTTGATTTCTCATAAAGTCATTTGCTTCCATTTACTCGTCTAAATCTGAGGGAATGAATCTCCTCAGTGAACTTTTGAGATTCTTTATCCATCTAGCAAATTCGACTTTTTAAGGCATTCTTCTCCTCATTGCCCTTTTGGGCCTCCTTTGACATTTGAGTTAGTCTATTTTTTAAGGTGTTGTTTTCCTCAGTCAGGCTGTTGACCCTCATTTCATACTTTTCCTGCATCCTTCTCATTTCTCTTCCCAATTTTTCCTCCACTTCTCTTATTTGATTTTTTTTAAGTTTTTCATTTAAACAAATGCTTTATTAACTTCTGTTTTACACCATTCATTTCCACCAGATTTTGAGTTGCAATCATTCCCCCCCCACCCCGTTTTTCCCTTAGTCTTATTTGATTTTTAAAGACTTTCTTAAGGTCCTCTATGGCCTGCAACCCGCTCATATTTTCCTTTGAGGCTTTTGGAGCAGGATTTCTGACCTCACAGTCCTCTGACTGTTACAAGCTTCAATCCTCTTTGACCCCGAAGTAGGAGTCTAAGGTTGCATTTTTCTGTTTAATTTGTTTCCTTTGCCTTGGCATGTTGCCACTTAATTATTTGACTTTTGGGCTTGTTGCTACACTATGGCTCTGCTGCCAGACAGGGGAATTTTCGTCCCTAACATGTGGGGGACAACTTCCGTTTCTGGCAAGCTGGAAACCCACCGACAACCTCCACCCCAGATCACAATCTAGATCCAGGGAGGTTAAAGCAAGAGTGATTACCCCCCAAGACTTATCGCTGGATCTCCCTACAGTTCACAGGCCAGGAGCTGGAGCTGCCTCTTAAAACTAAGAAACGGTGTGTCTCCTCAGTAGCTTCTAGCCCCCAGGGTAGGAAGCCGACGCGTTCCCCAAATACTGGTCCCAAGGTCCATAGGGCACTAACTTCTCACTTTATCCTAAGCATGTCTATGTTGATAATTCTGGAATCTCCACAGCTGCTGGTTTTCTGGGGTCCCTCTAGCTGACTGCTGGACAGGCTACCCTGGGTTTTTTTTTTTCTTAAGAATGCTTGAAAGTCCTCTATTCCTCTGAATGACCAAATTTTCCCCTGAAACATGATGCTTAGTTTTGCCATGTTGGTGATTTTTTAATTTTAATCCCAGGTCTGTTGCCCATCTGAATATCATATTCCTTGCGCTACTATCCCTCAATGTAGAAGCTGCCAGATCCTGTGCTATCCTGATTGCATTTCCACAATATTGAAATTGTTTCTTCCTGGCTGCTTGTAATATTCTCCAATTTATCTGGGAATTCTGGAACCTGGATACAATATTCCTAGGAGTTTTCTTTTGGGGATCTTTTTCTGGGGGTGATCTGTGGATTATTTCAACCTCTATTTCCCCCTCTGGGTCTAAAGCATCAGGGCAGTTTTCCTTGAGAATTTCTTGAAGGATGATTTCTAGGTTCTTTCTTTGATCATGGCTTTCAGGTAGTCCAGTGATTTTTGATTATCTCTCCTGGATCTATTTTCCAGGTCAGTGGTTTTTCCCATGAGATATTTCACATTGCCTTCTACTCTTTCATTTGTTTGGATCTGCTTAACAGCATCTTGATTTCTCATAAAGTCACTAGCTTCCATTTGCTCCAGTCTAATTCTGAAGGAATGATTTTCCTCAGTGAGCTTTTGAGATTCTTTTTCCTTCTGGCAAATTCAGCTTTTTAAGGCATTCTTCTACTCGTTGCCTCTTTGAGACTCTTTTGCCATTTGAGTTAGTCTATTTTTAAGGTGTTATTTTCTTCAGTCAGGCTGTTGACTCTCATTTCTTATTTTTTTACATCTTTCTCATTTCTCTTCCAATTTTCCCCCATTTTTCTTATCTGCTTCTTAAGGTCATCTATATCCTGTAGCCAGCTCACATTTTCTTTTGGGGCTTTTGTTGCAGAGGACTGCTACTGTGAATAGCTTTTAAGATTCTGATTACACAGTATAGTGGACCCTCTATATATTTAATAATAAATCAGAGCAAAACATTCCAGAAAGTCAAGGCATAGTATTCACAATGTTACAATTAATCACAGAAAAATCAAAGTACAGCATTCATCATGTCACATCTCAACAACTTATCACTATAATGGCCACATAGTTTTCACCAAAGTAGAAAGTACAATCATTGAGTAACTCAATCATTCAACCATCCTTAAAGAGGCTTGCTTCCTTGAGGGTTACAAATTACAAAAGTCAAAGTTCTCTACCCATGTTGTACAATTAAATTACAATTTCAACAAACACTATTCAGTACCTCCTTAAGGGGTAATATAATGTACAAAAGCCATCCACCCCTAGGTCATAAGTAGATTATAATCCCATCTATCACTAAGCAGAATTCTATTTCATCAATCACTACTCAGACAACTTCATCAGTCACTACTCAGCCAATTTCATCAGTCACTACTCAGTATCCACTGAAAGGTCTTTTCATCTTGACTTGGGGCAGGCTTTCAGCTTCCATGGTTCCTCTTCCATCGTCCTAGCTCCCACCTGAATCTAACCACCTGCCAGCTGAGTTCAAAGGCAGACAGCTTCCAACTCCTTGTCCAGGTTTCCTTGCAGTTCCTGCTCCACTTTGGAGATCACAGCATCCAATCCATGAAATATCCTTTACTGTCTCTATCCCTGGTGATAGAAGGCTTAACAAAGCCACAAGAACATACATGTTCATACAAATTAACAAAGCCACAATAACATTTGTACAAAATAAAGGGACCACAGTCATGCTTCTTCAGTCTTCATCAGCTCCAGCTGGTGCTTGAAAGTCTTGCTACCACAACTCCAAGTTCTGTTTCAGTTCTTAGTTCTCAATTTTCAGTTCAGTCTTCAGTAGTAGAAGCCCAGCTTCCAGAGGCTCACTGACAGAAATTCTTTCTCTCCCTCCCCTCTCTCTCCTTCTCTCTCTCTCTCTCTCTCTCTCTCTCTCTCTCTCTCTCTCTCTCTCTCTATCTCTGTCTCTCTGTCTCTCTCTGTCTCTGTCTGTCTGTCTCTCTGTCTCCCTGGCAGCAGCTGTCCTGCCTCCACAATGCTTACAGGAAATTCTGTTGTGTTCTTCCTTATATATGGTATAGCTCCTCCCTGTTCTGCCTCTTCCTGTTATATTAGCAACTTGCTCCCAAGGTTTTATCTACTTCTGTGTTAATTAAGTAGCTTAAACAAGGTGTTAACTTGAAACAACGTGCTAATGCCTGCTTATTAGCCAATACAAAAAGACTTGGGAGATCTCCAGATTCCATTAACATTACAAATCCCTTCATAATAATACCAAGGAAGATAGTTTTAATTTTTATTAGCATTCCTGGTACCTGGCACTTAATAGGTAATTAATATGTAAGTGTTGATTAATGAAAAATGTGGTTGGTTATATTTAGTTCTTCAAGTTAAACCTTTGTTTTTTTTTTTTCTCCAAAAAGAACTGGGGTGTCTAGGTAGCACAGTGAATACAGCACCGACACTGGTGTCAGGACAACCTGAGTTCAAATCTGGCCTCAGACAGTTAACACAAAAACTAGCTGTGTGACCTTGGGCAAGTCACTTAACCCCAATTGCCCTCCAAAAAGCAAAGAAAAAAAAAGAACTGCAGAGTGATGAGCATTGCATTGAACTTAGCATCAAAATATTTATATTCAATTACCAGTCCCACCACTTACAAAATGTCTCATTTTGGGAAAGTCATATAAACTGATGACCTCAGTTTCCTTATTTAATAAATGAAAAGACTTGTCTCAATGACCACCCCCCCAGGTTCATATTAGTCCTTAGTATCTGTCCTATGAATGTTTCTACATCTAAACTTTTTATCCCCAAGCCTCACAATGCTCAAACATTAAAGGACGGTGGTCTTCTGTTACATCAAAGACTTGCCTTTAGTTCAGGGTGACAGCAGAGAGAGTTTCTTAAGGTGAACAATTCATAAATATTGGCTGTATCTTGTCATCACACCCCACCCCAGATTACATATATCCCAACTAGTGGAAAACAGTCAATATAGATAGAAACATACCTGGTCATGAATATAGGTGCCCTAAATCTCATGACAGTCCCCAACTGGAGTGTTACCAGAAGGATACACAAAATTTCAAAGAAATTTTTACATCCAGTTGCCAAAATGTGAGTCTGTGCTAACCAGCAATACCTGCAATCTCCATGCACTACCCCAAAAATAGGCTAATTTTATCAATAATGATCCACTTCCTTTCCCTCTATTTAATTCTCTTAAATATCCCAGTTTAACCATATAGTCTATTGAAATTGCTGATGTAGTGAGCCTACAGTTCATACCAGATGCTCCTTCACATCCTTAGAAAACTTCCATCCTGGGGAGATGCCATCTACAAACTCATTTGCCTTCTCTTTCACTTTCGTGTCATGGTGTGTACTTCTCTGACTTAACTGTAAAACATACTCTTATTAGAGATGTTTATTGGCTATTACACCATGAGAACAGAAAGCATGTTTTATTTTCAGCTTCTGATTAGCTATAATCTAATGATCATTCACCTCTATTTAACTGTTATTAATAAGTGTTCATAACACTCTCTGTCTGACTGTATGGTGCCAGGAATTTTGCTGACTACTCATTCCACCAGCCCCCATGTGCCAGAGTCCTTTTTACTATTTTCATTATTCATCTGCTCCCCTATTTACTTAGTCTATTTTATAACTTCGTTTTAAATGCACAACATTTCCTTTACCCTATGAGGTTCCTTAGTCAGCATGACCTTAACATCTAATAATAAATCAACCTTCTCTTACATTTTCTGGAATTCCTCTCATGCTTCTCTGGACTTTATATGTATCCTCTTCCTCTTCTCCCTGATAGTTTTTCACTAGGGTGCCCCTCTCCACATCTGCTCCATTGATCTATAGTTATGTTCATCTTTTTTGTGTTTTATTTTAAATGGTGCTAGTGCTGAAAATGGGTTACTCTATGTTATGGCATTCACCTAAAACATTTCTATGCAATACTTGAATTTATTGTCCATTCCTTCCCTCATCAACCAAAGAAGAATAAGAATTACTCATGGAAGGGTCATGCAGAACTAGGGTATTAAACTCAATTAGAAATAGGGTGCATTAAGCTATATATATATATGGATCCCTGTAAGGACATAATGACCAAGAAAACCACAAAGTAGCATTTGTTGTTCCTGAGTCATTTCAGTCATATCTAATTCTTCATAACCCCTTTTGGGTTTTTCTTGGCAAAGATGCTGGAACGGTTTGCCATTTCTTTCTCCAGATCATTTTATAGATGAGAAACTGAGGTAAACAAGTTGAAATGACTTAAAGGACAGATTTGAACTCGTGGAGATGAGTCTTTCTGATTCCAAACCCAGTGCATTATTACATGTTTATTTTGTCAAATACTTCCTGATTATATCTTGATCTAGTTCTGATTTGTTATAGTAGTTTGTAACGTGGACCATGATTCACGTGTTTTACACCTCTGATCCAAAATAGGGTACATTATATAATAAAATCACCTCCATCCACTTCTATTTATCTCTGAACTGGCTCACCCCAGGCTTTATTCCTATTGAAAGGTCAGGAGTATTTTCTTTAGACATTGTGCATTGAGATCCAGGCACTGGTAGTCACTACCCTAAAACATCCTTTTGGGTTCCTAGGAATAACAATGTAAAAGACTAAGAGGTGACAATGTAAAGTCTTTAAGTATTGTTGAAAAAGAATGTGCAATAGTCATCAGATGGTACTTGGGGTTAATTTGGGAAGGAAACAGACAACTCCGCCCCCCTGTGTCAGACATTTTGACAATGTATATGTCCATGAGTGGAAAGTAAACACAAACTTAGAGAAATCTAGGAGTGAGACACAAGAGTAGGCAAACCAGTGAGGCAAGTCATGGTTCTAGATGGAACACTTAGCTATTTTTGATCTCTTTAAGGTATTATTTATACTATAAATCTCACTCACATGCTGAGTGAGTGCTCCTTTTCTGAGTCTCTTCACTCTTCTGCTAGGAAAAAAAACAAAACACTTCTGTTACAAGGAGATTACCCTTTTAGCCAAAAAGAGCCTTAAGCTTGAGATTGGATTGAAGTTCTGTTCCCTTGTCTAAGTGCAGAGACAATGTGACACTCATTCAGCGAAAAAAGTTCCTTTAGTACTGGAATCGATATTCAGATCTTGCTCTCTACAGACAAGGTTTTGGGATTGATTTGGCTTTAGTTTTGCCTCTCAAATCATAGAGGGTAATGAAAGACAATGAGAGAATTGCTCTTAGAATGTAGATGGAACTTGGGGTTGAGGCAGCCAGAACAGAGGATTCTCTTTTCCTTCAATCAACTCATTCAGACAGCTGGGATTTCCTCCAATTATACTAGCTCTTGAAACAAGAGTAGAGATTACCCATACACTATGCTCAGCTCCTCTCCTCCTCTTAGCTCCCTTGGCTTTCATGTTTTGTCTTTTCTTTTCTCGTTCCCTTCTCTGTTTTTTCTCATGTATCTTGCTTCTTTCACTGATGACTCTTCATCTTGTGATATGGGTACTCATCTTTGGCTCTTAAGCCTCTGATTAGAGCTTCCTCATGCATAGTGAACAAGTAAGAAACCCAACATCCAAATTTTTGTCAGAAAGTACAGTTATTATTTGATATCCCATAGTCCCAAAACAGTTCTTTAATACAGACTTTCTCACTAATCAACTTCAAAATTCTGAAAATAATATTCAAAGTAGTTGGTGGAAAATAATGCACTTCAGGAACCAGATAGTAGTATTTCTACTTGTGAACAGGGTTCTTTTAAGGTCCTAAGAAGTATCTGTATTTCTCCTCAAGAGATTTCCTTTTGGATAAGCATCTAATTGTACAAGAAAAAATTATTTATTACAACTCAATTAAGAAATGACTGAAGAAGTTGTGGTATATTGTTGTGATGGAATACTATTGAGCTATTAAAAATGAATAGCAGTATGGATTTAGAAAAACCTGGGAAGTCTTGTATTAACTGATACAAGGGGAAGTGAGCAGAACCAGGAGATTATTGTATACAGTAATGGCAATTTTGTAATTATGACCAGCTTTGGAAGACTAACTGCCCTGATCAAGGATGAAAAATGTTGTCCACCTCCAGAGAGAAAATGATTAACTCTGAATACAGATTGGAGAATATTTTTTCAGTTTCTTTATTTTTCGCATTTTATGTATGTTCTTTCTTTTGCAACAGGACTCATATAGAAATATGTCTCATTTCTATATGGCATACATATAGAAATATGCATGACTTCCCATGCATAACTGAATTCATACTGCTTGCCTTTTAAAGGGCTGGGGGGAAGTTGGAGAGAGGGATAGAATTTGGAATTCAAAATTTTTTTTAAACAAATACTTTATTAACTTCTGTTTTACATCATTCATTTCCACCAGATTTTGAGTTACAATCATTTTCCCCCCATTATTCCCTACCCAACCTCCCAGAATAGCAGTCCCACAAGATATCGCTTCCTCCAATCTGCTCTCTCCCATACCTTCTCCCATACCCCCATCGACTTTTCCATTAGAGAAAGATGAATCTTTGTGTCCCAATGCTTGCACATCTTATTTCCCAATTATAGGCAAAAGAGTATTAATAATAGTATTTATATATATATATAAAAAAATATATATATATATATATATATATATATATATATATATATATATATATATATTTATATATATATATGAAACATTTAATGTTACGACCTCGAATTTCAGATCCATTTCCTTCCTCCCTTGTCACCCATTCCCTCTTGGGAGATAAGTAATTCAGTATATGTTGTACATGTCTAGCTATGCAAAACATTATCATGGTAGATATATTGTACAAGGCTGCTTATAATTCCCTCCCACTCATCCCACCCCCACCTGGTCCATTCCCTACATGATCCTGTCCCTCTTCTATAGTGGGTACTTCCAACCTCCCCTCACCCCAAGGATGCCCTCCCATCCATCATCCCTCCTCTCATCCCCCTTCCCCCTATCCTGCTGCAGGTTGAGATATCCCATTTAGTATGTATGTCATTTTCTCCCTGAACCAAATTCAATGTGAATGTGGTTTTGCCTTTTTAGCCTTCCTTATTCTCCCCCTCCTTTGCAACCACTTCCCCTACATGAGATAGTTTACCCTACCATGTCTCTCCCCATCTCCTCTTGCCATTTTCTTCTCTCACCTCATAATTTCA
This sequence comes from Gymnobelideus leadbeateri, assembly GCA_011680675.1. NCBI lineage: Eukaryota > Metazoa > Chordata > Mammalia > Diprotodontia > Petauridae > Gymnobelideus > Gymnobelideus leadbeateri. The sequence goes on from WOXC01007541.1 coordinate 980,605, forward strand.
TCCCTTGAGTACTCTCCCTTCCCAACAAATTCAACTTATGCCCTCTATCCATATATAACTGTAACCATATTCACACACATTCACATATGTATTCATATGACCACACACCCTTCCATTATTTTCATAGTGAGAAAGATATCATCCATCAGTCACAGATATTGCTTTTCCATATAGGAATGTAAATAGTTCAACTTTGATAGGTTCCTTTTGATTTCTTTTCCCTGATTACCTTCTCAGGCATCTCTTACTTCTTGCGTCTGGATGTCAAATTTTCTATTCAACTCTGGGTTTTTCCTCAAGAATGCTTGAAAGTCCTCTATTCCACTGAATGACCATATTGTCCCCTGAAACAAAATACTCAGTTTTGCTGGGTAGGTGACCCTTGGGTTCATTCCCAGCTCTTTTGCCCTCTGGAATATCATATTCCATGCCCTTCGATCCCTCAGTGTAGAAGCTGCCAGGTCCTGGGCTATTCTGATTGTGTTTCCACAATATTGAAATTGTTTCTTCCTGGCTGCTTGTAGTATTTTCTCCTTGATCTGGGGATTCTGGAACCTGGCTATAATATTCCTGGGAGTTTTCTTTTTGGGATCTTTTTCAGGAGGTGATCTGTGGATTCTTTCAACCTCTATTTTGCCCTCTGGATATAAAACATCAGGGCAATTTTCCTTGAGAATTTCTTGAAGGGTGATTTCTAGGTTCTTTCTTTGATCATGGCTTTCAGGTAGTCCAATAATTTTTAAATTGTCTCTCCTGGATCTATTCTCCAGGTCAGTGGTTTTTCCCATGAGATATTTCACATTGCCTTCTAATCTTTCGTTTGTTTGGATCTGCTTAACAGCATCTTGATTTCTCATAAAGTCACTAGCTTCCATTTGCTCCAGTCTAACTCTGAAGGAATGAGTCTCCTCAGTGAACTTCTGAGATTCTTTTTCCATCTGGCAAATTCGACTTCTTAAGGCATTCTTCTCCTCAATGCCCTTTTGGGCCTCCTTTGCCTTTTGAGCTAATCTATTTTTTAAGGTGTTGTTTTCCTCAGTCAGGCTGTTGAGCCTCATTTCATACTTTTCCTGCATCCTTCTCATTTCTCTTTCTAATTTTTCCTCCACTTCTCTTATTTGATTTTTAAAGTCCTTCTTAAGGTCCTCTATGGCCTGCAACCCACTCATGTTTTCCCCTGGGGCTTTTGGAGCAGGACTTCTGACCTCACAGTCCTTTTCCTGCTCTATGGCCCCAAAATAGGAGTCTAGGGTTGCATTTTTCTGTTTCCTTTGCCTTGGCATGTTGCCACTTAATTGCTTGACTTTTGGGCTTGTTGCCACACTATGGCTTTAAGGCCAGATAGAGGAATTTTCGTCCCGAACGTGTGGGGGGCAACTTCCGTTTCTGGCAAGCTGTAAACCCACCCACAACTTCCACCCTAGAACACAATCCAGATCCAGGGAGGTTAAAGCAAGAGCGATTACCCCCCAAGACTGATCGCTGGATCTCCCCACGATTTGTAGGCTGGGAGCCGGAAATGCCTCTGAAAACTACAAAATGGCGTGTCTCCTCAGCGGCTTCTAGCCCCCAGGGAGGGAGCTGACGCATTCCCCAAATACAGGTCCCAAAGTCCATAGGACACTAACCTCTTACTTTGTCCTAGGCAAGTCTATGTTGATAATTCTGGAGTCTCCACAGTTCCTGGTGTTCTGGGGTTCCTCCAGCCGGTTGCTGGCCCTGCCGCCCTGGGGCTAAAACCTCGGCTCAAGTGGACTTGGGCTCGGCTCCGCTCGGCTCAGCTCCTGCGCTCTGCGCTCTGCATGCTGCCGGCTCCCAGACCGCTGCGCTGGTCCTTCCTGTAGGGTGCTGGGCTGTCCTCAGCGGGAGGTTGGCTTCTCTGTGTCGTTCTGTGGGTGATGGGGCTCCAGAAGTTTTTCAGAGTCCTTTTTTACATAGTTTGTGGAGAATCTGGGGGCAGAGAGGCTTGGACGAGCTGTTTCTACTCCGCCATCTTGGCTCCGCCCCAGAATTCAAAATTTTTAAAGATGAATATAAAATGTTTAAATTTATTGTAGAAACATTAATGAATATATATGTATATTTAAAAATAAATCACATGCCTAATTGAAGCCAGAATTTACAAAAACAAAGAAATTTATTTTGTGTTCTTCATAAAATGTTCTCATAAATTTTTTTTGGCCTTTTCACTAAACAAAAAGTTTACATAACAAAGGGTCAGTGTCTTACACTTACATTTGAATAGCTTAAAAATACTCATCAAATATTTCCACAACTGTGATTTTATTTGATCATCCCAGGTTTTGTTTTATTACAAAATGTATCTACATATCATACATATTTATCATTCCTTTCCTATCAAAGTAACAAATTTTATAAGCATTAAATATATTACATACCCTTTACTCATAAAGATACTATATTCAAGTATTCATTGTTTTCCCTTTGGTTAAATGTCTACTGTATGTGGCACTGACTCAGACACTGGGGGAGATACAAAATTTAGGTGAAACTATTCATATCATCATGGAACAGAGCATATGTTTCAAACAAAAAGAGAACTGAGAGAAAATTTATTACAACCCCTCTATTTTAAAGATGATGAAACTCAGGTCTAGAAAATATGTTTTACCCAAATTCATACAGGGAGTAAATAGCAGAAGTATTACTTAAAACTATGTCTGAACTTCAGATAAAATTTTCTTTCCAGTACCCCTCTGCTCTAGTCCCTATCCTCTTAGATCTTGCAATAAGGTAGGGGGATAGGACAAATGAACAAATAGCTAACTAAATCACATGATAAGTACATAACTGAGATGCAAGAAAAGCAACAACAGCAACAAAATAAAAAGAAAACATTCAGTCCTGCTTGGATGGGTTTCAGAAAGAGTATTACTAACTTCATATCAGGAAGTTGGAATTAAAAGCACAGTAGGAACTGGGATATATATGAGGAGTAAGTTTTTGAGCTGCTGCATTCAGGATTATTCTGTCACACTGTAGCTGCAATTAACAGCTAATTTAGATTGGGGAGTAATTGCCTCAACATCTTTGTCAAAGTTGTAGTTAGATAAGGATTTAGAGAAGTCTGATGGAAGAGAGGAATTAGTTTATAGACATCACACTAACCAATCTAAAATGTTTTCCATTATGTAATGGTAACAAGGTGTAGCATGTGGGTAAGCTTCTTTTATTTTGTCCATATAGACTATACAGTCATAAGGGTCCTTCTAAAATTGGCTCACTGAGAGGCAAGAATAAACATCTTTAGCATCTGTCCCCTCATCCTTGTCTTGGAGAGTAATTTTCATTCCTGACAGGAGTGGAAGCAGGAAGTTTGGACCAGAGAGTGGTCATTGTCTTCGCATTCAAAAGAAGGGGCACTGGGCTAGAATTATATATATGTTCTTTTGAATGTTATTAGTCTGATTGGTATAAATTTTAGGCTCAAACTATACTCCTGATCACTATTTCTTAATCAAAAAAGGAGGGCCTTAAGTTCTATGCCTAAGACCTGGCCCCTATCCAACTGGATGTCAGACTCACAATGAACACACATAGTGAAGAACAAAGAAATATATTTAACCATTTTGATAGCCAAATAGAAATCAGAGAAAGTATACACAGGAGAATGTATATCAGATAATACATGATGAAAACACTCTCCCATAGAGAGGGAGACAAATCAGCTCAGCCAGCAAAAAGATTTCCAGACCTCAACAAAGGAGAAATTCCCCACAGTCTCTAATGCAGGAAATTGGGGGTTGGGGATAGAATGAAAATTATAAATGTCAATTTCATCCTTCAAGTTTTTTTTTTTCTCCATTCTATGATCTAAAGAGAGTTTAGAGGGTATAATGGAGAGAAGGAGAATTTGACCAGGTTCAAAGGAGAAATGCTGCTGTTTGCCTGTTGTAGTCTGGGTGCCTAGAGTTAAGAAAATATCTGCTGGCGTGTGTCAACTAGATAAACACTGCAGAAGCACTGGTTAGGAGCCAGTGTACTTGCTTTTGGTTCCCTGAGGATCTCAGTAGATTTATGATTACTGTAATATTTTTGCAAATACTGGACCCAGGATATATAAAACAGGTAATGGGGGTGGGACAAAGTCAAGATGGCAGAGTAGAAACAGCTCTTCTGTGCAGCTCCAGCTTCCACAATTTCCAAATTCATGTAAAAGGTGACTCTAAACAACCTCTAGAGCTCCAGAATGCACAAAATGACACAGAGAAGCTAACCTCCCACTGACGACAGCCCAGCAGCCCATCAGGTAGCAGCCAGCACAGAACTCTGAGAGCTTATCCCAGGCCCATGTGAGTTGGAGGTTTTAGCCCCAGGGCAGCCTGACAAGCAGCCAGCTGGAGAGACTCTACAACACCAGCAGCTGTGGTGTTTCCAGAATTACCAACACATAGATGCAAAGTACAAAGTGAGAGGTTAGTGTAGTATGGACTTTGGGACTCAGTTGGGAGAGCCAGTGGCCTCTTTCCTTGGGGGCAAGAAGCCACTGAGAAGCTTCAGCACAGCCACAGACACACATGGCAGCTTCAGTTACTACCCTGCTAACTGTAGGGGGATCCAGTGATCAGTCTTGGGGGTAATCACTCTTGATTTAAGCTTCTTGGATCTAGATTGCAGTCTGGGGTGGAGGTCTTGGGGTGTGTGACCAACTTGCCAGAGCATGTGGAGGCTTCAGAAAGGGCACCCAACTAATATCTCCAGCAGTTGGGAAAACCCCAACATTTGGGATGGAAGCTCCACTGACTGGTGGCCAAGTCCTACTGTGGCAAAAAGCCCAAAAGTCAAGTAATTGAGTGGCAACATGCTTAGGCAAAGGAAACAAAATAAACAAAAAAATGCAACATTAGACTCCTATTTTGGGGGCAAAGATATTCGAAGCAGGGAACAGGAGGAGGACTGGGACACTCAATTGAATGTCTATGTTATTCCATACTTAAGACAAATTCACTGAGAGTGAGGTTGGCCCATTCCCTTTCACCTTTCTGTTCTTCCCCTCCATTGTAACAGTTTTCTCTTGCCTCTTTTACATAAGATAATTTACCCTATTTATGTCTCCCATTATACTCCTCTCTCACCTCTTAATTTTATTTTTTAAATATCATCTCTTCCTATTTGACTGATCTTGTGCCCTCTGTCTCTATATACATGTACACACCTATATACACACTCATATATATATATATATAAACATTTATATGAGATAATTTACCTCAATCTATCTTTCCATTTATACTTCTCCCAATAAATTCCTCTGTTTTAGATATCATCCCTTCATATTCAACTCATTCTGTGCCCTCTGTCTATGAATACATAAACATATATATGCCCACACTCACATACATATATGTATATATACATTATATATATGATTATATATAAATACATTATATATTATATGATTACACATAATTATATATTATCTATTATATTTGTATCTATGATACATTACACATGTACACATCTATGATGATTACACATAATTATATATTATCTATTATATTTGTATCTATGATACAAATAATATTAGCTAATGATATATATATATATGTATATTACATATATAATTATCATATTTCCAAGTAGGAATGAAAATAGTGCAAATTTAATAAGTCCATTATGATTTCTTTTTCCTGTTTACCTTCTCATGCTTCTATTACTTCTTGTATTTGAAAGTCAAATTTTCTGTTCAGCTCTGGTTTTCTCATCCAGAATGCTTGAAAGTTCTCTATTTTGTTGAACAACCATATTTTCCTCTAAAGTATTATATTCAGTTTTGCTGGGTAGGTAGTTCTTGGTTTTAATCCTAGCTCCTTAAACCTCCAGAATATCATATTCCAACCATTTTTATCCCTTAATGTAGAAGCTGTGACATCTTATGGTATCCTGACTGTGATTCCACAATATTCAAATTTTCTTCTTTTTAAAAAGTATTCATTTTTAGTTTTCAACATTCATTTCCACAAGATTTTGATTGACAATTTTTCTCCCCATCTTTCCCCTAACCCCACCCCAAAATAGCAAGCTTACTGAATACACCTTCCCCCAGTCTGTGCTCTACTATTTCCTCCTCTATCATCCCCCTAACTTTTTAGTAGAGCAAGATGGTACCGCAGTACCTCTCTATCGTATTTCCCAGTTGCATGTAAAAAAAATTGTTTTAAACATTTGTTATTAAAACTTTGATTTCCAGATTTTTTGCCTTCTTCCCTCCTCACCCATCCCCACTAGTGAAACAAGCAATTCAATATAGGTTGTACATGTGAAGTTATAAAAATCATGTCCACAATAGTTACATTGTGAAAGACCAACTATATATCCCTACATCCTATCCTACCCCTTCTTATTCTATTTTCTCCTTTGACCATATCCCTTTTCAAAAATGTTTCCTTCTAATTACCCTCTCTCTCAGTTTGCCCTCCCTTCTATTACCTCCCTCATATCCCCTACCCCCCAACTTTCTGTAAGGTAAGATACCCAATTGAGTGCATATATTATTCCCTCCTTAAGCCAAATGCAACAAGAATAAGGTTTACTCATTCCTTTTTACATTCCTGCTCTTCCCTTCCTTTGTAATAGTTTTCTCTTGCCTCTTTTATATGAGATAATTTACCCTAATCTATATTTCCCTTTATCCTTCATCCGATAAATTCCTCTCTGAACTTTTAATGTTATTTTTTAGATATCATCACTTCATATTCAGCTCATCTTGTGCCCTCTGTCTATATATACATGAACATATATATGCCCACACTCATATATATGTATATATGTGTGTGTGTGTGTGTGTGTGTATACACATACATACACCCTGCTATACATACATATATGTATTTATACATATACATTTATACACACACACACACACACATATATATTCCCTTCAATTATTCTCATACTGAGAAAAATGTATTCATTAGAATGACTGTTTTTTGCATGTAGGAATGTAAATATTTCAAATTTAATAAGTTCCTTCTGATATCCTTTTTCCTGTTTACCTTCTTATGCTTCTCTTCCTTCTTGTATTTGAAAGTTAAATTTTCTGTTCAGATCTGTTTTTTTCATCAAGAATGCTTGAACAGGGGTGGAGCCAAGATGGCAGGAAGGAAACAGTAACCTCCCTGAGCTCCTCAGTCACTAAGTCTCAAAGGGTGAATCTGAGCGGATTCTGGAGTGACAGAGCCCACTGGAAGACCGAGCATGGCAGAATCCAGCCCAGGAGGTTGCCCAGTGTGTCCACACAGGTCGAGCGCAGAGCGAATGGGGTCGGCACAGCTCAGACCTAAGAGCAGACAAGCAGACTACACCAAAGAGAGAAAAAGCCCCAGCCTGCAGCCTTACCAAGGACGAATCACAGTCATCTCGCAGAGGGAACAGATAATTGGAGCCAGGTAGGAGAGTCTGGCCCCCAGTGGAGAGAGTGGCTTCTCAGGCTGCATTCAGCCCCAAGCCTGGAAGTTTAGAAACTGCCTGCCTGTATAATACAGGGGCTGGAATGGCAAAGTAAATTCTAGCTGCTCTGATCCTCCCATCCCTCCTTCATGAAGTAGAAAAGCCAAAGATAAGTCTCCCACCCAGATTGAAATGCCAAGTTAATGGAAATAGCCTCAGGCTTGAGAATCTCCAAGAAGGGGTGTAACTGAGACAGCCAGGAATCTGAAGAGAAGAGAGGGAGAGGTCCCAACAAGCCCCACCTCACCTCACCAACAAAAGCCTACTTATATCCCAGGGGTATAGAGGCAGAAATCTGAAGTGGTCAGACTCACCCCCACCTACACACCTACATTCCTCACTGACTTCCCTGTCTTAGCCATAAACTAGCCACCCAGAGGTATACAAAGTCAAGGATCAGGCCCCAAACTCATAGACTGAGAAACTAAGAAACAAGAAGTCACAATGGGAAGGAAGGAATCTGAAAAGGAGAAGGGGAAGGCAAGAAAGTCTATTCTAGCATACTATGCAGGGCAAGAACAACAAAACACACAGGACAGTATAGACTCTCTGCCCACACCAGAGACCACAGAAGGGAACATGATCTGGTCTCAAGCCCAAACAGCATTCCTGGAGGAGCTTAAGAAAAATTTTAAAGACCAAATCAGGGAGGCAGTGACCAACTTGGAAAAAGAAAATACCTCCTTAAAAAAGGAACTTCAAAAACTAACTGAAGACCATAATTCCCTAAAAATTAAATACAATCAAACTGAAACTCAGAACTCTATGATGCAGCAGGAGTCAATAAAAAAAAAATGATCGAAAAACTGGAAGAAAATATAAAATATCTCACTGGAAAAATGACTGACCTAGAGAACAGATCCAGGAGAGACAACCTAAGAATTATTGGTCTACCAGAAAGTCATGATGAAAAGAGCAGTCTAGAAAACATCCTCCAAGAGATTGTCAAAGAAAACTGTCATGAGGTCCTGGAATCAGAAGATAAAATAGCTATCGACAGAATTCACCGGACTCCTCCTGAAAGAGATCCCAAACTGAAAACTCCAAGAAATATAGTTGCCAAATTCCAGAATTACAAGATTAAAGAAAAAACTCTACAAGCAGCCAAAAAGAAACAATTCAAATATCGAGGAACAACAGTTAGGATCACACAGGACCTAGCAGCTTCTACATTAAAAGAGTGGAGGGACTGGAATTTGATATTTCGTAGGGCAAGAGAGCTAGGACTACAACCAAGGATTAACTACCTGGCAAAACTGAGCATAATCTTTCAGGAAAGGAGATGGATGTTTAATGAAGTAAGGGACTTACAGACTTTCCTGATGAAAAAGCCAGATCTCAATGGAAAATTTGATCTACAATTACAAGACTCCAGAAGGACATAAAAAGGTCAACAAGGGTAACATAGACTCACACATGCAGAAGTGCACAAACCCACACCCACAAACACACACTCATTACTTGGGATGCAAGAAGAGCAAAATGTTCACATCCCTATATGTGGAGCTGATAACTGTCAATATTTGAAATCTCTATGATTATCATGACCTGCAAAAGGGTTATACTTAGAGGGTGTGGGTATGAATGCACTAACATGGAGTCTAAAAAAAAAAAAGACTATTAAGGGGATCAAAGGTACTGTAATGGGAAAAAGGAAAGGATGATCTAGGAAAAGGTAAAATATGCCATCTGAAGAGGCATCAAAACACACTATAGAAGAGGGGGAAGAAAGAGGGAGAAGAACATCATTTAAACACTATTCTCACTGGTTCTGGTTCAAAGAAGGATCAAATTAATCAGTGAAGTTTAAGATTCTAACGTGAATAGACACATAAATTCATTAAATAGAGGAAAAGGAGGGAGGGAGAGGAGAACTGTTTGAAATTTACTCTGATTGGTTTGGAATGAGACGGGGTGTAATTTACTCTGATAAGTATAAAAATTTTTTGTGTCCTATAGATTGTGGGAGGCTAAGGGGGGGTGAAAAGGAGGAGACTAAAGGGAAGGATTAGAAGGGAGGGAAATAGTAGTAAGGGGAGAGGGTAGGTTAAGAAGTGGGGGTCACTGTGTGGGAACACTGTGGGAGGGGCAGTCAAAAGGGAAAACTTCAAGGAGGGGAAGGGAGAAGGAAGAAACAAAAACATAAACAGGGGAGGGAATAGGATGGAGGGGAAGAGACAGATAGTCATCATTACTGTGAATGTGAATGGGATGAACTCTCCCATAAAACAGAGGCAGATAGCAGAATGGATTAAAAACCATAATCCTACAATATGCTGTCTACAAGAAACACATTTGAAACAAAAGGATACCCACAGGGTAAAGGTAAAAGGTTGGAGTAAAATTTATTATGCCTCAGCTAAAGTAAAAAAAGCAGGGGTAGCAATACTTATCTCAGATAAAGCAAAAGCAAAAATAGATCTAATTAAAAGAGATAAGGAAGGAAACTATATCCTACTAAAAGGCACCACTGAGAATGAAGCAATATCACTACATAATATATATGCACCAAGTGGTATAGCATCCAAATTCCTAGAGGAGAAGTTAAAGGAATTAGAGGAAGAAATAGATAGCAAAACTATACTAGTGGGGGATCTTAATCTCCCCCTCTCTGAACTCAATAAATCTAACCTCAAAATAAACAAGAAAGAAGTTAAGGAGGTGAATAGAATCTTAGAGAGACTAGATATGATGGATCTCTGGAGAAAACTGAATGGGGATAAAAAGGAATTTACTTTCTTCTCAGCAGTGCATGGTACATACTCAAAAACAGACCACGTACTAGGGCATAAAAACCTCACAATCCAGTACAGAAAGGCAGAAGTCTTAAGTGCATCATTCTCAGATCATGATGCAATAAAAATTATATGCAATAAAGGGCCAGGGAAAGATAGACTAAAAACTAATTTGAAATTACACAATTTAATCCTAAAAAATTGGTGGGTCAAAGAAGAAATTATAGAAACAATCAATAATTTCATTCAAGAGAATGATAAAAATGAGACAACATACCAAAATTTGTGGGATGCACTAAAGGCAGTTCTCAGGGGAAGTTTTATATCCCTGAGTGCATACTTAATTAAAGCAGAGAGAAGGGAGTTCAATGAATTGGACATGCAATTGAAAAAGTTAGAAAAAGAACAAATTGAAAATCCCCAATTTAGTACTAAATTAGAAATATTGAAAACCAAGGGAGAGATTAATAACATTGAAATTAAGAAAACTATTGAATTAATAAATAAAACTGGGAGCTTGTTTTATGAAAAAATCAACAAAATTGATAGACCCTTAGTCAATTTGATAAAAAAAAGAAAGAAGAAAACCAAATTATGAGTATCAAAAATAAAAAGGGTGAATCTACTTCTAATGAAGAGGAAATCAAAATAATAATGAGGAATTATTTTTCCCAATTGTATGCACATAAATAGGGCCAATCTTAGTGAAATGGATGAATATTTACAAAATCACAAATTGCCCAGATTAAATGAAGAGGAAGTGAATTACCTAAATAACCCCATCTCAGAAAAAGAAATCAAACAAGCCATCAATGAACTCCCTAGGAAAAAATCTCCTGGGCCAGATGGGTTCACTAGTGAATTCTATCAAACATTTAAAGAACAATTGATTCCAATACTCTACAAACTATTTGGGAAAATTAGTGAAGAAGGAGTCCTACCAAACTCTTTCTATGACATAAATATGGTACTGATTCCTAAATCAGGAAGAGATAAAACAGAGAAAGAAAATTATAGACCAATTTCCCTCATGAATTTAGATGCAAAAATTTTAAATAAAATATTAGCCAAAAGACTCCAACAACTTATCACAAAAATAATACACCCTGATCATGTAGGATTCATTCCAGGAATACAAGGATGGTTTAATATTAGGAAAACCATCAGTATAATTGAGCATATCAACAATAAAACTAGCAGAAACCACATGATCATCTCAATAGATGCAGAAAGGCTTTTGACAAAGTACAACATCCATTCCTATTAAAAACACTAGAAAGTATAGGAATAAATGGAGCCTTCCTTAAAATAGTTGCTAGCATCTATTTAAAACCATCAGCAAGTATTATATGCAATGGGGATAAACTAGAAACCTTTCCAATAAGATCAGGAGTGAAACAAGGGTGTCCACTATCACCCCTCTTATTCAATCTGGTACTAGAAACACTAGCAGTAGCAATTAGAGAAGAAAAAGAAATCAAAGGAATCAAATTAGCAAAAGAAGTGACCAAGCTGTCACTCTTTGCAGATGATATGATGATATACTTAGAGAATCCTAGAGAATCAAGTAAAAAAACCACTTGAGACAATAAATAAATTTGGCAAAGTTGCAGGATATAAAATCAACCCACACAAATCCTCAGCATTCCTGTACATCTCTAATAAAACTCAACAGCAAGAGATAGAAAGAGAAATCCCATTTAAAGTCACTGTAGACATTATAAAATATTTGGGAATCTACTTGCCAAAACAAACCCAGAATATATATGATCACAACTACAAAATGCTTCTTACACAAATAAAAACAGATCTAAATAGCTGGAAAAATATCAATTGCTCGTGGCTGGGTCAAGCTAATATAATAACAATGACAATTTTACCCAAACTAAACTATATATTTAGTGCCATACCAATCAATTTACCAAAAAAACTACTTTCTAGAGTTAGACAAAATAATAACAAAATTTATTTGGAAAAACAAACGGTCTAGAATATCAAGGGAATTAATGAAAAGAAATGCTAGGGAAGGTGGACTAGCTATGCCAGATCTTAATCTGTATTATACAGCAGCAGTCATCAAATCTGCGTGGTACTGGCAGAGATGTAGAGCAGTGGATCAATGGAATAGATTAGGTGCAGGAGACCCAGCAGTTAATGAATATAGTAATCTATTGTTCGATAAACCCAAAGACCCCAGTTTTTGGGATAAGAATGCACTATTTGACAAAAACTGCTGGGAAAACTGGAATACAGTATGGCAGAAACTGGGCATAGATCATTATCTAACACCATATACCAAAATCAAGTCTAAATGGGTGCATGACCTAGGTGTAAAGGATGGTACTGTAAGCAATTTGGGAAAGCAAGGAATAGTTTACCTGACGGATTTGTGGAGGAAGATTTTAGGCCCAAACAAGAATTAGAGAGCATTATAAAATGCAAAATGGATAATTGTGATTACATTAAATTGAAAAGCTTCTGCACAAACAAAGCCAATGTAACCAAGATCAAGAGGGAGGTGGGAAATTGGGAAAGAATTTTTACAACTTGTGTCTCTGATAAAGGACTCGTTTCTAAAATTTATAGAGAATTGAGCCAAATCTATATGAATACAATTCATTCCCCAATTGACAAATGGTCAAAGGATATGAATAGGAAGTTTTCAGAAAAAGAAATTAAAGATATCTATAAGCATATGAAAAATGCTCTAAATCACTATTAATTAGAGAAATGCAAATCAAAACAACTCTGAGATACCACATCTCTCCAGTCAGATTGGCTAAGATGACAAAACAAGAAAGTGACAAATGTTGGAGAGGATGTGGACAAATTGGAACACTAATACATTGCTGGTCGAGTTGTGAACTTATCCAACCATTCTGGAGATCAATCTGGAATTATGCCCAAAGGATTATAAATAATTTCATACCCTTTGACCCAACAATACCACTTCTAGGGTTATATCCCAAAGAGATCATAGAAGTGGGAGGAAGACCCATATGTACAAAAATATTTTTAGCAGCCCTTTTTGTGCTTGCAAAGAATTGGAAACTAAAGGGGTGCCCATCAATTGGGGAATGGCTAAACAAGTTGTGGTATATGAATGTAATGGAATTTTATTGTGCTATAAGAAACAAGGAGATGACGGATTTCATAATTACCTGGAGAGACTTATACAAACTGATGCTGAGCGAGAAGAGTAGAATCAAAAGAAATTTGTATACAATCCTAGACATACCATATCTGTGATGACCAACTGTGACAGACTGGACTCTTTTCAGCAATGCAGTGATATAAGTTAATCCGGAGAGACTCAAGAAAGTGAGAAATACACCATCCAGAGATATAACTAGAAAGAACTGAGCCTGAATCCTGATGGAAGCAAACTAAATTATCTTGTTCTTTTCATTGTTTGGTTTTATTTCTTCCTTACCATCTTTCATCCCACCTAATACAATACGCCTTTGTAATTGGAATAATGTCTAATATGAATGCATTTGCAGACCCTATACTGTACTATATGCTGTCGTGAGGGGAGGGGGAAGGGAAGTAAAGGAAATTTGAAAATCAAGGAACTATGGAATTGAATCTTGTTAACTGAAACTAAACTAATAAATTAATTAAAAAATAAATTCTTCCCATATCCATAAAAAAAAAGAATGCTTGAACATCCTCTATTTCATTGAATGACCATATTTTCCCTTGTAGCCTTTTACTCAGTTTTGCTGGGCAGTTGATTCTTGGTTTTAGTCCTAGCTCCTTTGAACTCCAGAATCTCATATTCCAAGCCCTTTGATCCCTTAATGTAGAAGCTCGTAGGTCTTGTATTTCCACAATACTCAAATTGTTTCTTCCTGATTGCTTACAGTATTCTCTCCTTATCCTGGGAACTCTGAAATTTGGCTATGATATTCCTAGGAATTATCTTTTTGGGATGTTTTTCAAGAGGACATCAATGAATTCTTTCAGTTTCTATTTTGCCCTCTGGTTCTGGAATATCATGCAAATTCTGCTTGATAATTTCTTGAAACATGGTATCTTGGCTCTTCTTTTAAATCTTTTTTTGAAAATACCAGAGCTGAATAGAAAATATAACTTTAAAATACAAGAATCAAGAGAAGCATGAGAAGGTAAATGGGGAAGAGAAATCATAAGGGACTTTTTAAAGTTGTACTGTTGTAATGGCAAGCAAAGAAATTCTATGCTTGTTTTAGGTATTCAAGTGTCTTTGAGCCTCACCTTTGATTGTATCAAGCGTCTTTGTTGGGAACAGTATACATTGTGCTGCCCTTCATAGGCTGAAGGAATGTGAAGGCCTTCCCCATCCTTAATAGGCCTAAGGTAGTCACATGGAGTCCACAGTGGGAGGAGCTTGCCAAAAGAGTAGAATAGGAAGCCTGGAACAGGAAGGATAGAACAGGAAGGAGCAGAGGAGAGAAATGCTTGAGTAGAGCTGGGAGCAAGCACAACTGAGAGAGAGAATGCTTGTGATTTTAGTACTCTGTTGATCTGTGTTACTTTCTGAGAACTAAGAGAGAAAATGTTTTTTATTTCAGTGCTCTGTCTGTTAATCAGTGCTGCCTTGTCAGACACAGACATTCTGTCTGTTGATCTGTAGTACTTTGTCAGACAGAAGCTTATTTGCATTTTATTTCTCAGATAGGAAGTGAATTGAAATTATAGTGCTTGTAATGTGTGTAAATGTTGTTGTACCTCTGTTAAGCTTAAAGTGTGTAAGTAATTTTATAGCTCTGTTAAACTTTATCTTCCTAGAAACAGAAAATGTAAAGGGTTTGGAGTGGAGCATTCCCAATGAAATGAGATATAGAACAGGAGTGGAGAGCTGCCTATGTGTGAATCTAGGCAAGAATCAGATTAATCCAGGCAAGATCTTGGAGCAGTCAGCCTGTGGAAGAGGAGCCATGGTGTTTGGAAGTCACTCTTGAGTTAAGATGAAAGAAAACTTTACTTGGATACTTTCTATTGACTGAATAGACTGTAACTTACTGTGACCTCTAGGTGGATGTGTTTTGTATATTCTGTTATTTCTTAAAGATGGCTGTAAGATATATGGAATGGTATGTTTTGTTTAAGATTGTGCAATCACCTTAATAATAAGTTGCTATGTTCTGTTACTGTGAATGCTATGCTTTAGTTTCTTGAATATTGTGTTTTAGCTTATTGCTGAATAAATAGAGAATTCATTATATTGTGTCATTAGAATTTTAAAGTATTCACAGCAGCAGAATCCTCAGGAGAGCTTCTCATGATTGGCTTTACAAGTGTTTATATTCCTACCTGGAACAACACAATTAGTAATTCATGAAAACTTTCTCAGTATTGGGCTAGTTGGAGTGAATATTGTGTGTGTGTGTGTGTGTGTGTGTGTGTGTGTGTGTGTGTGTGTGTGTGTGTGTGTGTGGAGAGAGAGTGATAGACAGAGAGACAGAGAAAGAGCCAGAGACAAAGACAGAAAGAACGACCGAGACAGAGATCACAGGGTGAGTTGAATATGAAGTGATGATATCTAAAAAATAAATTAAAGAGTGAGAGAGAGGAATGTACTAGGAGAAGGAGAAAGAGAGAGGTAAAATGGGGTAAATTATCTTACATAAAAGAGGCAAGAAAAAGTTTTTGCACTGGAGGGAAATGGGGGAGATAGGAGGGATTTAGTGAACCCTATTCTTATTGGATTTCGCTTAAGGAGGAAATAACATACCCACCCCATTAGGTATGAACGTTTATCTTACTTTACAGGAAAGTAGGGAGAAAGGGGATGAGTGGGGAGAAAATGATAGAAGGGAGGACAAATTCGTGAAGGGGCAGTCATAAGGAAACACTTTTGAGGATGAACAGGGTTAAAGGAGAGAATAAAATAAATGGGGAGCAGGATAGAATTGAGGGAAATTAGTTTTCCACAACATGACTATTATGGAAGTGTTTCTCATAAATACACATGCATAACCTATATTGAATGACTTGCCTTCTCATTGAGAGTGGGTGAGTTTGGAAGAAGGTAGAGAATTTTTGTACTCAAAGTTTAAAAATAAATGTTAAAAAAGTTTTTACATGCAAATGAGAAATCATATATACAGGTGATGGGGTATAGGTATCTATCGTGTCCTACAGGTAAATAGAGGGGAAGAGAATAGAAGAAGGAAGTAGGTGATAGAAAGGAGGGAAAATTGGGGAAGGGGTGTAAAGCCAAGCATGAGCAGCTTTCATGAAGAATGCTACTTTTAATAGCTTTTAAGGTTCTAATTACACAGCAAAGTGAACAATGTTTATTCAATAATATATCAGAGAAAACCATTCACAGAAAATCAAGGTACACCATTCCCAACAGATTATTACTAAAATGGCTACATAGTTTTCACCACAGTTGTCACAAAGTTTTGAACAAAGAAAAATCATTTGGTAACTAAATCATTCAATCATCTCAATCATTCAATCCTCTTTAAGGGACAGAAATTACAATAGTCAAAGCTCTCCATTCATGGGTCACACTAAGTTACAAATCAATTATTATTTAATTATCATTCACTATTCCATCATCATAAAATATAGAAGCCCTCCACCCCTAGGTTACTAGCAAATTACAATTTCTCAGTCAGTATACAGTATCCAAGCAACATCTTCTTTCAACTTGACTCAGGGTGGTTTCTCAGATTCCATGGACCTTCAATGGTATCAGATCCTACCTAGATTCACCAAACTGTCACCTGAGTTCAAAGGCAGACAGCTCCCAGGTCCTTGTCCAGCTCTCTGAGCACTTCCTGTTCCATGCCGAAGCTCATAATCTTATGGGAGCAAATGCTGAAAACTAAAAATATATTTTAAAAATATCTACCATCTATATAGTAGGTAAGCTGTATACCAGGTAGTTCTAATTCATCCAAATATTCAGCCACAATCCTATGACAAATAGTAGGCCTGCACAGATATCCTTTTGGAAAACAGGTGAAAGTATATTATCTACCCTGCCAAGTGAAAGCAAACTGGTCCCATTTTTTAGAATCTATTAGGATAGTAAAGAAAGCATCGGATAAATCAATAACTGCATACCAAGTCCCACCCTATTTCTGGATTCTTTCTATTAAGGTAAAAGTATCTGGAACAGCAGCATACAAGTGAGGAGTCACCTTATTTGTCTTTATTCCACTGTCATTCTTCACGTCCCATCTGACTTGGATATTGGCCAGACAGGACTATTCCACTGGGTAATTGTAAGGACTAACATCCCTGCTTCAACATATTCCTTTATAGTACTTACAATTTCACCTTGCCCACCTGGCACACAATGCTGTTTTAAAGTAATTACTTTAGAAGGTTCAAGTAAAGTGACTGGGTCCATTTTTATTTTATCCACTAAAATTCTATTAATTCCTATCATTCTTACTGAAAACTGATATCTCCCCTCAGGTAAATTTGAGGTCATATCTCTTAATGTATATGTATATATATATATATATAGTAATGATGTATTCAAGAATGGGCATTACTATTGTATTTTCTTTCTTAGGCAATTGTCTAATTTTCATCATTAGTTTAACTTATCTGGCTGATATTTCAGCCCCTCTCATTCCTGTGATGGGAATAGGAGTTCAATGTTTGTATTTATCAGTTTTCTCTATATATAAGGGAGGCCTCTGCCCCAGTATCTATTAATGCCCTAGTTACAGTAATTGATCCATGTTTCCAATCAATGGTTAAACTGATATGAGATCTTTAATACTGTCCATGTATTACTATAATCTGAATAGGGTTTGGCCTATTTCCTATTTTTCCTGAAGAAGTGATACACCTGAATATAATAATTCAGGAGAATATGTAGGGGCTGTTCTTGTTTTCCTATTCACTCTAATATTAAGTCCTTTGTCTTGGCACTTCTTATATAATTCCTTAGTTGGAATACCATATGTCCTTCCAAAATCTGTCCCTGCTCTTAATAAAGAAGTAAACAATTCTTTCTTTGTTAATCTATTCTGACTTTGAATATACTGGCAATTTGCTCTTCTCCCCCGAGGAAATTTATCTTTTTCCCCTTCCCCTAAGTCACCTAACTGTGAAATTTTATTCAGCACCTCAAAAGAGGGTGTTCTATTTCCCCAAATAGTAGAGTCAGAATTATGTGCTTATGAGCAGCAGGAGCAGTCTTTACTATTATATTTTTATGGTAAACTTTTAAGGGTATACGATGATAAGCTTCTGGCTCTCTTATCATCATTACTGTTCCAGTTACCTCTTCCTTTTGCTTTCTCATACAGTCTTTAAGCAAATACCATGGGCTATCTTCACTAGGCCACAAAGAGTGAGGGGGATACTGCTTACTGTATCCCTCTGAAACTAAAGCTAACAGATTAGTTTCATTGTTACCTCCTTGCATATGGTAATCCCTTAAGGCTTAATGTACAAAAGCATTCTAACTAATACCTATAAATTTCAAGCCAACTATGTTATCTACCCCTACTCCTCTGGCCCCTTTGTCACTGATTCTTACCGTCCAAGATTCTAATGATTCTCCCATTTTGGGGGTGAATTGACTTAAAATATCTCTGACCTCCTGCTGAGTAAAGTCTTATATTAATTCCTTAAACACTGTGTCTCCCTGATTCTCCTGTTTCCTTCTTAGTATTGGACACATGTCCACAGTCTTAGAAGCCTCCTCATTTAACTTTGTTTCATTTTCCTCCCATGTGTCTTCCTCCAAGGTACCTGGGCCCCAGTCAGGTCTAGCCTATGCTCAGTTGTATGCACTTTTCTCTTGTTAATTCTCTTCTTTTTCTGAAGCAAAATCATAACAATCCTCTCTTCTGCTGTCTGTCTAACTTGTTCTTTTAAAGGAAAGTTTGAACACTGTAGCATATAAAGTTTCTCAGGCAAATCAGCTAATAGCTTTTTCATTTGAACCTCCTCCGCCAGCAATTTGTCTCTATTTTCACATATAATATAATAACTTGCTAGCCATGCCCATCCTCTTTTACATACTCCTGCCATTTCTTTCCCAATTCTATTGGTATTTTTGCAAACCTCTTTCAAAATCTCTGGGTCCTCCCTTCCGTAGCCTTGGTTCCCAGTTTTCATAAAGTCCTGTAATTTTAGCCCATTCTTTCTCCAGGGAGGAAGAAAGTAAATCCTTCCAACCCAGGATACCCATTTCCTTCCCTAGGACCTTCCTTTCTCCATGTAGAGGTTTTATCTTTTGTGATCCTCTTCATCATGCCAAATATTTCACCAATTCGATACCCACAGAAGCTGCTATGAATATGTAAGTATATTCTCTGGTTTGAATCAAAAGATAAAAAAAGGCTCTCTTCCTTGAAGATGACTCAAAGACACTTATTCAAACCCCAGTAGGTCAAATCCTTCATAGTAACAAAGCAGGCTATACATATTGCCAATGCAGGAAGTACTGACAGCCCAAATGTTCTTTTTAAGATAAAGTTCATACACATCACCAATGCAGGGAATGCCAACATCATAAGCCTTCCCTCCATTAGGCCATCTCATAAAAAAAAGTTCCTCAAGGCAAAAACTCTCCCTCTCTCACTGAAGCTAGCTGCTCTGCTTGCTCTCTCTCTCTCTCTCTCTCTCTCTCTCTCTCTCTCTCTCTTTCTCTCTCTCTCTCTCTCCTAGCACTGCCTCAATCTCACTTACTGTTCAACCCATCCTGCTCTACCCATTGTGCAAGCTTCTCAAACCATTGGCTCCCTGTGATCCCAGAGGCCTATTAAGAGTAGGGAAGATATTCAAATTCCTTTAACATTACAGGAGGGAAGAAGAGAGAGAATTTGGAATTCAAAAATTTTAATACGAATGTTAAAAATTGATTTCACATGCAGCTGGGAAATATGATATACAGGTAATGGGGATCTATCTTGCCCTACAGGAAAACAGAAGGGAAGGGGATAAAAAAGGGGGTTGATGATAAAAGAGAGGGTAAACTGGGGGAAGGGGTAATCAGAATGCATGTGATCATGGAGTTGGGGGAGAGTAGAAATGGGTAGAAAATTTGGAACTCAAAACCTTGTAGAAATGAAAGTTTAAAACTAAAAATAATTTTTTTAATTAAAAAAAATTTACAATCTTCCAAGGAATCTGCTAAGCCATAGGGATACAAATAGAAAAAGAAGATAGTCTATATTCTCAATAAATTCACATTTGAAAATATTTATCATGAAAAAGTAACATTTAAGTCTAGCTCTAAAGAATTGTTTGGTTAGGACAATTTTGGCACTTAGTATGCAATGATATGAGGTAGGAGAGTATAATGGGGAGATAAGGGTGCGGTCATCTAGCTTTTCTAGATTGTAGAATGTACAAGACTTTAATATGAGCTAAAGCTGGAAAGGCCAAGATCTTGAATGCCAGGACTGAAAGATCTTTTTTTTTTTGATCGATGACTTCCATGTTCATTCATTTCAATCTCTATAGATGAGTTCTTTCCATATACATTGAAATCTATGTGTTTGTGATTTCATTTTGTTCTTTTTTATATCATATATATATATGTATATATATATACATATATATATATATATATATATATATTAGTTTCAGTTAACAAGATTTAATTCCATAGTTCCTTGATTTTCAAATTTCCTTTACTTCCCTCCCCTCTCCCCACACGACAGCATATAGTCCAGTAAAGGATCTGCAAATGCATTCATATTAGACATTATTCCAATTACAAAGGCGTGGAAGTCGTGGGTGGGTTTACAGCTTACCAGAAACAGAAGTTGCCCCCCACACGTTTGGGACGAAAATTCCTCTATCTGGCCTTAAAGCCATAGTGTGGCAACAAGCCCAAAAGTCAAGTAATTAAGTGGCAACATGCCAAGGCAAAGGAAACAGAAAAATGCAACCCTAGACTCCTATTTTGGGGGCATAGAGCAGGAAAAGGACTGTGAGGTCAGAAGTCCTGCTCCAAAAGCCCCAGGGGAAAACATGAGTGGGTTGCAGGCTATAGAGGACCTTAAGAAGGACTTTAAAAATCAAATAAGAGAAGTGGAGGAAAAATTGGAAAGAGAAATGAGAAGGATGCAGGAAAAGTATGAAATGAGGGTCAACAGCCTGACTGGAAGCTAATGACTTTATGAGAAATCAAGATGCTATTAAGCAGATCCAAACAAACGAAAGATTAGAAGGCAATGTGAAATATCTCATGGGAAAAACCACTGACCTGGAAAATAGATCGAGGAGAGACAATTTAAAATTTATTGGTCTACCTGAAAGCTATGATCAAAGAAAGAACCTAGAAATCACCCTTCAAGAAATTCTCAAGGAAAACTGTACTGATGTTTTAGATCCAGAGGGCAAAATAGAGGTTGAAAGACTCCACAGATCACCTCCTGAAAAAGATCCCCAAATGAAAACTCCCAGAAATATTATAGCCAGGTTCCAGAATCCCCAGATCAAGGAGAAAATACTACAAGCAGCCAGGAAGAAACAATTTCAATATTGTGGAAACACAATCAGAATAGCCCAGGACCTGGCAGCTTCTACACTGAGGGACTGAAGGGAATGGAATATGATATTCCAGAGGGCAAAAGAACTGGGAATGAACCTAAGGGTCACCTACCCAGCAAAACTGAGTATTTTGTTTCAGGGGAAAATATGGTCATTCATTGGAATAGAGGACTTTCAAGCATTCTTGAGGAAAAAAACAGAATTGAATAGAAAATTTGACATCCAGACACAAGAAGGAAGAGATGCCTGAGAAGGTAATCAGGGAAAAGAAATCAAAAGGAACTTATCAAAGTTGAACTATTTACATTCCTATACGGAAAAGTAATAACTGTGACTGATGATATCTTTCTCACTATGAAAATAATGGAAGAAGGGTGTGTGGTCATATGAATACATATGTGAATGTTTGTGTATATGGTTACAGTTATATATGGATAGAGGGCATAGGTTGAATTTGTTGGGAAGGGAGAATACTCAAGGGATGAAATTATGAGGTGAGAGAGGAAAGTAGCAAGAGGAGATGGGGAGAGATAGGGTAGGGTAAACTATCCCATGTAGAAGAAGCAAGGGGAAGTGGTTGCAAAGGAGGGGGAGAAGAAGGAAGGCTAAAAAGGCAAAACCACATTCACATTGAATTTGGTTCAGGGAGAAAATGACATACATACTAAATGGGATATCTCAACCTGCAGCAGGATAGGGGGAAGGGGGATGAGAGGAGGGATGATGGATGGGAGGGCATCCTTGGGGTGAGGGAATGTTGGAAGTACCCACTATAGAAGAGGGACAGGATCATGTAGGGAATGGACCAGGTGGGGGGTGGGATGAGTGGGAGGGAATTATAAGCAGCCTTGTACAATATATCTACTATGATAATTTTGCATAGCTAGACATGTACAACCTATACTGAATTACTTATCTCCCAAGAGGGAATGGGTTACAAGGGAGGAAGGAAATGGATCTGAAATTTGAGGTCTTAACTTTAAATGTTCTAAATATATATAAATACTATTATTAATACTCTTTTGCTTGTAATAGCGAGATAAGATGTGCAGGCATTGGGACACAAAGATTCACCTTCCTCTAATGGAAAAGTCGATGGGGGTATGGGAGAGAGCATATTGGAGGAATCGATATCTTGTGGGACTACTATTCTGGGAGGTTGGGTAGGGGAATAATGGGGGGAAAATGATTGTAACTCAAAATCTGGCAGAAATGAATGATGTAAAACAGAAGTTAAAAAAGCATTTGTTTAAAAAAAAATCTTAAACTTCACTGATTTAAGTTGATCCCTCTTTGAACCAAAACCAGAGAGAATAGTGTTTAAATGATGTTCCTCTCCCTCTTTCTTTCCTCTCTTCTATAGTGTGTTTTAATGCCTCTTCAGATGGCATATTTTACCTTTTCCTATCTAATCCTTACCTTTTTCCCATTACAGTCTCTTTGATCCCCTTAATAGTTTTATTTTAGACATTAGTTTAGTGCATTCATACCCACACCCTCTATCTAAGTATAACCCTTTTGAAGGTCATGACAATCATAAAGATTTTGAATATTGACAGTTATCAGCTCCACATATAGGGATGTGAACATTTTGCTCTTGTTGCATCCTAAGTAATGAGCGTGTGTTTGTGGGTGTGGGTGTGTGCACTTATGCACACTTATGTGTGAGTCTGTGTTTCTCTTGTTTACCTTTTTATGTCTTTCTTGAGTCTTGTAATTGGAGATCAAATTTTCCATTGAGATCTGGCTTTTACATAAGGAACATCTGGAAGTCCCTTATTTCATTAAACTACCATCTCCTTGCCTGGAAGATTATGCTCAGTTTTGCCGGGTAGTTAATCCTTGGTTGTAGTCCTAGCTCTCTTGCCCTATGAAATATCAAATTCCAGTCCTTCTGCTCTTTTAATGTAGAAGCTGCTAGGTCCTGTGTGATCCTAACTGTAGTTCCTCGATATTTGAATTGTTTCTTTTTGGCTGCTTGTAGAGTTTTTTTCTTTAATCTTGTAATTCTGGAATTTGGCTACTATATTTCTTGGAGTTTTCAGTTTGGGATCTCTTTCAGGAGGAGTCCGGCGAATTCTGTCGATAGCTATTTTATCTTCTGATTCCAGGACCTCAGGACAGTTTTCTTTGACAATCTCTTGGAGGATGTTTTCTAGACTGCTCTTTTCATCATGACTTTCTGGTAGACCAATAATTCTTAGGTTGTCTCTCCTGGATCTGTTCTCTAGGTCAGTTATTTTTCCAGTGAGATATTTTACATTTTCTTGCAATTTTTCGATCGTCTTGTTTTGTTTGATTGACTCTTGCTGCATCATAGAGTTCTGAGCTTCAATTTGATTGTTTCTCATTTTTATTGAATTATGGTCTTCAGTTATTTTTTGAAGTTCCTTTTTTAGGTATGTATTTTCTCCAATTACTTCACTGAGACATTTTTCCAAGTTGGTCACTGCCTCCCTGATTTTGTCTTTAAAATTTTTCTTAAGCTCCTCCAGGAATGCTATTTGGACTTGAGACCAGATCATGTTTCCTTCTGTGGTCTCAGATGTGGGTAGAGAGTCTATATTGTTCTGTGTATTTTGCTGTTCTTGCCCTGCATAGTATGCTCGAATAGACTTTCTTGCCTTTCCCTTCTCCTCTCAGCTTCTTTTTTTCCCATTGTGACTTCCTGTTTCTTAGTTTCTCAGGCTATGAGTTTAGGGCCTGATCCTTGACTTTGAATACCCCTGGGTGGCTAGTTTATGGCTAAGTCAGGGAAGTCAATGGGGGATGTCGATGCATAGGTGTGGGTGCGTCTGACCACTTCAGATTTCTGCCTCTATACCCCTGGGCTATAAGTAGGCTTTTGTTGGTGAGGTGAGGTGGGGCTTGTTGGGACTGAAAGATCTTGAACGCCAGGCAAAAGAGAGTGATCTTTATTTGGTAAGCATTCAGAAGTCATTAACAGATTTTGAGCAGAGAAACAGCATGACCAACTTAATATACCTCAATGTTTTGGACATTTTTTATTTCATTAGTGTTAAGACTAGCTCCACCAGTAGAAATCATAATACATCTTCAAATTGTTAAAAAAGTCTTTGCAATATGCTATGACTGGAAAATTCGCTTGTTCCAGCCAACTTGATGATAAGCCTCTCTAACTGGCTTTACAGACAGCAAACATTGCAGAATTTACTGCATATAACTTTAAAACCTTTCCAACTTGATACGTCCTGCCAGAGAACTTATATTCTACTGACATATCCTTGGAGGAGTCTGGGTCATGTCCCTGCCTTTCTAAGATTATAAGGTCATAGATCTAGAAATGGAAGAGATCTTGTAGAAATCATCTCCTGGATGATTCTGTATGTATGTGTGTAGGTACATATATGTATATGTACATATTTATATGTGTATATATGTGTGCAATTGCATGTATGCATATGTGTGTATATCTATGTGTATGTGCTTATGCACAGATAGATACGAAAAACCACCACAAAAATGAATAATCCAAAGGTCACCAGCTCTGGTGTAAGAGAACATATGTATACATATATCAGTCAATAAACATTTATTAAGCACCTACTTGCGCTCAGCACTGTTAAGAGACAATTATTATAGGAAGAAGTAAGAAAGTAAAAAAAATGTATAATCCCTGCAGTTAAAAAGCTAACAATCCAATGCGGAAGAGAAAACAGAAATGAAGGGAGTGAAGAAAAGATGCCCATATGGTGGAGATTTCAGTCAGAGAAATTCCATAGCAGTGAAGTCAGGTGAGAACCCTCCAATTAGAGAGGCAGAGGGTAGTTAGGAAGTGGAATTTCAAATCTGATGAGATTTTACAGAATGATTAAATTATCTCAATAGTGAACTTCCACAGCATGATGGTGAAGTCAGTTAAAGAAGGTCCATAGTAGGGCAGTCAGGTGGGAAATGAGGGTGGTATTTGTGTACATACATATATGTATACAAATACATATAAGTGTATTTGCATCAATTCATGCAGGTCTTCCCAGATCTGTCTGAAGCAATCCCCTCCATAAATTCTTACAGTGCAATAGTATTTCATCTCATTTTTATACAACAACTTGTTCAACTGTTTCCCAAATGA
Source organism: Gymnobelideus leadbeateri (assembly GCA_011680675.1). NCBI lineage: Eukaryota > Metazoa > Chordata > Mammalia > Diprotodontia > Petauridae > Gymnobelideus > Gymnobelideus leadbeateri. The sequence continues at coordinate 1,006,372 of WOXC01007541.1, forward strand.
TTCGTCTCCTCAATTTTCAATATTTTGCCACCACAAAAAAACTGATATAATTATTTTTGTACATATAGTTCTTTTCTCTTTTCAGAATTCGTTTATTTTGTAACCCTATGTATTTTCTTTTATTCATTTAAAAATGTTATTCTGAAAAGAAGTTCATAGGCTATGGCAGCCTGCAAAATGAGTCTATGACAGAAAAAAAATGCTAAAATTCTCTGTTCTAGTTTAACCTATTCACTTTTTAAATGGGAGGACCTGAATCCTAAGAAGATGAAGTTACTTATAGAACATCACATAGTATATTTCAGATGCAAGATTTAAACTCAGGTCTTCTTATACCAGAGCTTTGGGTTATTCATTGTTGTGGTGGATTTTCATGTCTATCTGTGCATAAAGAAAATTAATCTGACACTAAAGTGAAGAATGACTTAAATGAGGAGATTGTGGAGGAAAGAAATCCTGTTAGAAAGCTAATACAGTAGTTTATATAGGAGGTAGCAAACAATTCTCCTAGAGTAGCATCAGTAGGACTCGATAAAGGGAGCAGATCCTCCATCATTTCCTTTCTTAGAATATAGTTTCTGCCCCATACCCATACATACCTGATCCCAATTAATCAAACCATCAACACGTACTTATTAAATATTTCTTATGTGCAAAACACCAATTACTATGGATAGATATATAGAAAAAGAAATATAATATTTACTCTCAGGAAGCTAATCTTATGATGGTGGAAAACCCAACTATATAAAAAGTGTGTATAAGATATGGAGGGAGAGAGAGAGAGAGAGAGAGAGAGAGAGAGAGAGAGAGAGAGAGAGAGAGAGAGAGAGAATAAACATGAAAAGTAACTTAAAAAGTACTTTGCAAAGGAAGACACCAGTATTTAGGGAGGAGATAATAGAGGGAATAATTTATGAAAGGTGCGAGTTGTCTTAAAGCAAGAGGGAAAACTGTGAGACTGAGTTACAAAAAGAGTTTCTTCCAAGCATGAGATGGATTAGTATAAAAACATGGAGATAAAAGATGGACTATCATGAGTAAGAAACAGAGATAAAGTGAATTTGACTTGTAGCATATAGGAGGGTAAATAATGTCCAGTGAAGTAGAAAAGATAAGAATGAGTGGCCTTTAAAAGCTAAACAGAGGAGTTAATATTTGATACTAGATGCAAAAAAGTCAGTAATATTGACTGAATGTGGGAGTGATATGATCAGATATGAGCTGAAGGAAAATTATGTTGGCAGGACTGTGAAGGATGAATTGTAGTGGGGAAAGACTTGGGGTAGCTTCTGCATTTCAATGTTCTGTTACAATCATGCAATTATGGAAAATCATAAAATTCACAAATTTAAAATAACTTTAGTTTTAATTTCATGGGAATGCCCTCAGAATTACATAATGGGAAGGGCAGATAAAGTAAGGGAGAGCCTATCCATCCCAAACAAAGCTACCACAGAGGTTAGGTAACTAGATGATATCTAAATCAGAAGACTAGTCTTGGTCTCAAGCTAGTTTTCCCAACATGGCGTTCCAGTTGCTCCATGCACCCACTACAGGTTAAAAGTAAGATTAAGGTAGAAAGAAAAAGAAGGAATTCAGTATTAGTTTCATTTTGTGTTATTGGTGACATTTCATACTTAGCTAAGGTAGTTTTTAGAAGAATGCACTAGAGAGTCATCAGGAAGTGTGGTGGAGGCATTTAATAATAGGGGAGACAAGGAGCACACTGAGAGTAGTTGCACTTTTAAAGAAAAGTATTATCTTTGTATTTAAACAGTATTTCCCTAAAGCAATAAAAATAGTAATTCAATTATCTGTTCAGTTTAATTACTGAGTAATATAGTTAATTGATATACTGTAATTTTGGTCCTGTTAAATATAACAAATCTCTAGTGTGAAATATTCTTAATGATCAACATAAAAATAGAGATCTCATTAGTGTAATTTTACATTCAGAGTTGATATTATAATAGAATTGAACCTACAATTAAAACTTACATTATGAATGTGAATGGTATGTGCTCTTTAAATGGCATGGGTTTAAAACAGCTGCCCTTTCAAGTTATAAAGATATGTGCATTTGTTACGTAAATTTTAGGTTAATTTTCCTGTGAAAATAAACTAGAAAAATCTCCTGCCCAGACCAAATTTTCACTTGCCTAATGAATTTTTATCAGCTCTCTTACACTTAAATGAGAACTTCTAAGGCTGCCACTCCATTTATAGCCCTTGCCTTTCTTCCTGTATTCCTAATACTCTTTTGGTTAAGGGGACCTAAAAATATCCCCAAGATCAAATTTTGTATAGCCAAGGTTCCCCTATAATGCCAAATCCCAATTCCAATGGAAAGAAAAATCATTGCAATATTCTTTAATGTGTTGAAGCCTAATGCCTAGCCTCTTTGGGGCTAGCATATGAATTTAGGGGAAATACAAAAAAGAGATATCTTGTGGAAATAAATGATATGATAGAGACAACCCTAGAATAATTTATATTGTTTTGGGACTAGTTTCTCCTGATATGCAATGAAATAACAATTTCATCATTTAAATAAATTTAAAAGTAAAATAATTTTAATTGCCTTTATACTTTAAGTAAATTGGAATTTATTATATCAGATTCAGTCAGTCCTCATCATTTATGGATATCAATCCATATTTTAAATCATAAACTCTTGGAGCTGGAAGGAAGCTCAAAGATACTATCTAACATTCATCTTTTTTTACCTAGAAAGTGAAATAGGAAGCTGAAGAACCAGTATGGCATAGTGGCAAGAGCCATACTGCCTAGTAATTAATAACCTCAGCCTGTCAATAAGATCTCAGCTACTGGGTTACAAACTCATTATTTGACCAAAATGTCTGTGCAAACTGGGAAAGCAGTTTGCATTTGATCCTCAAAACAATCACAGAAGATATTACTACTACTACTGCTGCTGCTGCTGCTGCTGCTGCTATTACTACTACTTCTCCAGGGAAATATTATTACTATTATTATCTCCATTTTATAGATAAGGAAGTTGATCCAGACAGAGGTTAAAGAATTTGCCGACTGTCACATAATTAGTGTTTGAGTCAGCATTTGAATTCATATCTTCTATACTACAGGTGTAGTGTATTATCTATCAGTTGTGTTACTTTATTGCCTCAACAAACATTCAACCAACAACAGATACCATAATACTGAGAAAATTTCCAAATGAATACATGACTTAAACATAAATGGTGAAATCAGAAATAAAATAAGGGAAAAAAGAAGGAATTATTTTTTTGGATTCATGGATAGAGTAAGATTGCATGAACAAAAAAGGGAAAGAAAAGAACACAGATGATACAATTAACAACTTTGATTACATAAGAATAAAAAAGTTTTATCAAAACAAAAATTAGTGCTAAAATTTTAATGGATGTAGAGAACTTAGAAGGAAGTTTTTCCCTAGTTTCTCTTGCAAGCATCTGTATCAACAATTAAGTATTCATAATGCTTATAATAACTATAAATATGCTGATATGGTTATTAATCACAAAATGTACCAGGTTCTCTACATGGGGGACAAAGCTAGAACATTTATTCAAATACCAGAAAACTGAGTTCCCAAACCATAAAGTCAAAGCCATCACAGTAGCCATGGAGTTGGAGCACATAGTTAATGCAATAAACACCCACATTCTCAAGCCTTCAAAACAGAACAGACTACGTCAAGCAAAGATCTTCCTCTCCTCACTCATGGTAACTGCTCAGCCTTCACACAGCTCACTAGCTCACTCTCAGCAGCTCTGGCCCCCCATAGTTCCCATACCCAGCAGTCCTCAGCAGGAATCCTTAGCAGAGATTCTGGCTGGCTCAAAAACAAACAAACAAACAAACAAACAAACAAATAAATAAATAGATTTGCAATACCACCACTTGAAGGAAGTTCAAATACTGAAATTTCCAGTCACCTTGCTGACTCCACACTAACTCCTACTTGGCTCTGGCTCCTCTCTGCCCAACTGTAATGGAAATACAGATTTGAAGATCTTCCCTGCCCCTAGGCCCTTTGAGTGGCTTAAGAGACTTTGATTGACTTAAGTGACTCTGAGAACCTTCCTTGATTTGAAAATATACTCTGTCCCCTAATAGGCTGAATGTGATCACATGGAGCCTGTGGGAGGAGGCTTGGTTTTCAGGAATGCCCACATCTTGATGCTATGTGATTGGGCAGTGGGTCAAGAGGGTGGTTACATTCTCTGACCCAGGAGAAGGCTATATAAACACTGATGGGAGGCTTTGTTTTTGGGGCTCACTTTGAGAAGTGTTGTGTGATTTGACCAGATGAGACTCTGGGCAGCCGGTGAGAGCCCCCCAGCTTTGAAAACCCAGATGTTGATGCTTCCCTCTCTGGTAACTGTGATTTTGGTATTGATAATTGTTGGACAGTCTGGAAGCCTGTCTGTTTGATATGTTTGTATACTCTGAAGTTCGGGGTACTGACCTTTTTCCCCTGAACTAGGTAATACATGTTTGTTTGATTAAAGTAAGCTTGTTAACTGATTTTGAGTTGCTTTCCTTTTGAAAAGCAGATCTAAGAACCTGTATTGGCAGCCACCCTGGTGATGTTGGGGTGCTTACTGCTACACCAACCCCTTCCTGCTATGTCAGCAAGTTCAAGGGGCCAGGAAGATATTCAAATCCCATTACCATAACGTTTGGCCCCAAGAGCTTTCATGTCTTTTACTTGGCAAAAATACATTAACAATACATTTCATTGCATAGGTTAATAGGAGTTTTTGGAGTAACTAGTGTCAACAGAACTTTATAACAATACAACAAGGATAGCACACAATAAACACAGAAAACTATGCTTTAAGGTAGGTCTTAAGCACAAGATCCCCATCATTTACCCCCTGAACAAATTAGACACCAAAACCTTGGGATAAGAGGTAAAGGTCTTTTCTTTTATGGCTACTTGATACTCAAATTAGACATAGAGCTGTTCCTGTTGCAAAGGGTAAAATTTGAGGGTCAGTTCTTTAGCCATCACTTGGAATGTGCTTGATGCCAGGTCCAGACATTACATGTCACAGTTGTGGACAGAGGGTGACATCCAGCTTAAGCTATCACATATCTACAGATGGCGGGTACCAAGCCTGTGAAAACAAATCTAGCAGAAAAGGTGAACAGACAAAAAGCCAAGAAGAAACTAGGAGGCAAGAACCAGAAACAAGGTAGATATAAGATCAGCCATGCTATTGTTGTCCATGAGATCACTATTGTAGCCTCACTCATGGTAGAATATATGAGGTAAGGGTCCAATTTTGTCAGCATCTTCTCCTGAATAAACAACAGTTAAAGTGTTATTCTTCCCATATGCTATAATCTCCACAACCTTTGGAACATCATCTGGCTTCTGTTTTACCCATACTTTAGCTCCCAAGTTCATTCTATCAGTATAACTAAATTCTTCAGTTCCTCTGGATAGTTGTTTTGGAAGGAGGGTCAGTTTTTACAAGTGGTATTTTTTTTTACAAGAAATGATAAGCACTTAACTATCCTATCATTTTTGACAAATCTGTATGGGCTATTCACCTAAATTATGGAATGTCATAACAATTTCTCCTTGATAATTAGATGCTATTACTCTAGCCAATACATGTATTCCTTGAGCTGCTAATCCTGATTTGGGTAGATCTATTCAAATGATTTTTAGGGATTCTTACGCATATCACAGTGGAGATTTTTCTTATTTCTTTTCCTACCAAAAAGTCCTCTAAACAATGTAAATTATGCCCCCACCAAACCAGGTGTTCCTGGATACGGTGCTGGACTATCGGGCCTCAAAATCCAATATTCAATATTTGGAATATTATGTGAAAGTTGTTTTCTAATTTGCAGATTTGGGATCATCATTCTGGCTAGAGGTGTACTTCCTCCCAATGGTGTATTATTCAAATTTTGTAAAGCCACGAACAAAGTATCCTTCCAATGTTGATACAAATTATTGGAACTTAACTTCCCCAATGTAAGGTTTTCTTTGGGATTAACTTTGGGAAGAGTTTTGTGATTTGGCCAGATGAGACTCTGGGCAGCCATTGAGTCACCACCCAGCCCCCACATCCATCTTTGAAAACCCCAATGTTTGTACTTCCTTCTCTGGTAACTAACGAGGTATTAATATAATGGTCAGACAGCTGGAAGCCCTCTCTGCTGAGTTGTACAATTTGTTTGTGATTGTACTTTGTGACTGAATTAAGGACTCTGTGATTGAGTAAATGAATGTGCTACCCAGGGGTGGAGTACTTTGACTTTTGTATTTTGTGTCCCTTAAGCAGGCAAGCTTCCTTTAGGATGATTGAATGATTGAGTTGATGGAATGATTGAGTTACTAAGTGGTTTATTGACTAAATGAATGTACTCTGTTCAAAACCATATGACTACTGTGCTGAAAATATGTGGCCATTTTCTGTGATAAGTTGTCATGAATGCTATATTTTGATTTTCTGTGATAAGTTGTAATATTCTGAATGCTATAGTTTGATTTTCTGTGAATGTTTTGCCCTGATTTGTTATTGAATAAATAGAGTGTTCACAATACTATGCAATCAGAACATTAAAAGCTGTTCACAATAGCATTCTTCTGGAAAGCTGCTCATGCATGGCTTTATAGCATCTCATAGTGATTGACAAGGATAATGTAGGAATTTAATTTGCCTGACTATGTATACTTACTGCAAGAATTTTCTTTATTGCCCTACAATAGTGAGAATAGATTTTTGTCATTTAAAAAAAATAATAAAGTTTTAATATAGGAAAGAGTAGAATTGGTTTTAAAAACATTACCTAAAATTGCTTTCTAGCTCTAGTATTTGTTACCTTGGAAAGTCACTTCTCTTGGCTTCCATTTTCTCATGGGTAAATGCAAGAACTGGACTAGAAGTCCTCTTCTGTCTCAAAATAGCATGAAGCTGATTGGCAAGTGGCTTGACCAATCATATAGCTAATTATGACTAGACCTAGACAAGAGTGTGGTCTCTATGACTCAGAAATATGTTCTCAGGTAAGGGACATGAGGGAAGGCTGCTTAGTTAGTAGAGTGCTATATTTGGTTTCAGAGACCTTGGTTCAAATTCTAAGTCTGCTACTTATTATCTTTGTGACCTTGGGCAATTCACAGCATCACTTGGTTAAAAAATCCTCATGTATAAAGTGAGGGGGTTACTGGAAGAAACCTAAGCTCCTTTCTAACTCTAGTTCCATGATACTATAACTTCACATTCATTTCTCTATACAATAAAACCCATTTTAGACTGTGAAATTAAAAACAAAATGAAAATTAAATACCCTCTCTTTTTGAGTGAACTTTCTCTTTCAAAGCATCATAGTTTGGTAATATTGTTCAAAAGATCATTGGCTTCGGGGCTTCAATGGACAATTGGGTTCCACTATGTGCACCCTTAGAATTTTTGTAGATGAACAATTGGGTCCAGAAAATCTAAAGTAGTATGTTTTATATCATACCATATCCAGAATTTGAACTAAGACCCTTTTTCCAAGAAGCTTTAGTATATTTTACTGCATTAATAGTTCAGCAAGTGCTGATCAGTTACAATAACTAAAAACATTGAATAGAGGCAAAATAGCTTCTGTCTCAGGAAAAAGAAGCAGGGTAATGTGTGAGAAGTAGAAATTAAAATGGAGAGCCAATTCTAGAATGGGTCTAATGAGAGAAGAGAAAGGAATGCTCCTACTTCAAGGCTCACTGTTTGGGTTGAAAAATCATGGAGTAGATGTAGAAGAAAAGGTGCCATTTTAAAGGAATCAGTTAAAGTTCATGGCTAACAAAGCAGACAGGACAGAATTGAATCACAGTATGTGCTCCTACCAGAGTGATTCACATCTCCTCAGAGAAAATGGCAAGGACATTTTGAGGAGCATCAGAAAGGTATGTCTGCCCTGCAATTTCACTATTTCAGTGGGTGATAATATTTTAATTGGTGTTTCAGACTGTACTTGAAGTGTTTCTCTTATTTTATCAGCACCCAGGTCTAGAATATCTTGAAAGCTTCTTGGCTGCAGAAGCACCAGTTGGCATTCATCCAATCTCCCCACCAATTCCAGTGTCTGGGTCTGGGATTCAGATCATAAAATTCCCACAGACAGTCCAAGGTCATGCCTTTCTCTTTCCCTGTGAGTTCTTTGAAGTGTCTCTTCTTTCTGCTGAGGGGGTCTCTGGAGCCTACTTCCCACCATTTACAGAGACTATGAGCAGTGTCCCTTTTTCTGATTCATTTGGGGGGCTGCTGTTCCACTAATATTTTTCTCAGTGCTCCCAGTGAAGGACCACAATGTCTGACACATAACAGGAACTTAATAAATGTGTGTTCCCTTAAGAGTATAATGATAGCTTTAGATGCTCCCTAGGCTATACCAAAAGTCTCCATAAGCCATAGGAATATTCTGGGATATTTTTCTTGGAGACTTTGGTTGTACTCGTTTTGTCTTTGTTGTCTTCTTCTGAATGTTTTTTATCTTCTTTGTCAAAATAGTAACTTTCTATAGTCAGGGTTTCCCCCCCAATTTTTGCTCATTTTGCCAGCCTATTGCTTGAATTTTAACCCTCAGTTAAAGCGTGTCTCTGTTTCCAGATTGGAGGGCACATTGTCCCAAGCTTTGGTGTGTTTTTTTTTTTCTTACACATGTTTTCAGAGATACTTCTAGGGAAATGTAAGTTTTCAATTTTTCCAAAATGGTATGATCTAAGATCCTAAGTTTTTGCTACTTCCTTATTTGTGATCTGGTCTGAACCACTCTTTTCTTCCCTAGAACTGTGAGGAAACTCATCACTCTACTCTGGCTACAAGCTCTGGCCTTCTAGTGCTCCTCCTCACTCCATGACTTCTACCCAGGACTGCAACCAAGATATGAGTATAGGCAAAGCAAAATCGTCCTGTCTCAGTGCTAGTAAAAATACCCTGTAATCTTCTTCTTACCATTTCTTCAACCCCCTTACCATTCATAAGTTGACAACTCTGCAAGGAGTTGTTGCTGCTGATTCAGTCAGTTCTAAGACCTGCTCCTGGTTTGCTCTAACCAAGGCTGGGCTGGTGTTGCCTGAGCTGGACTGTGCTCCACTCTCATACATGTGCAACAGATCTTTTCTGCTGAACTTTTAAATTGTCTTTAGTGTCAGTGGGATGAGAGCTCTGGAAACATCAACTTCTGCCAGTGATTTAGACACCCTGAGGCCTGCTCCGGTTTTGCTGGTACTCAGTCTGAGATAGTGTATGCCCCTCTCTCACCCCAGAACACCAGCAGCTGTGACTTTTCCAGAATTTCCAACACAAAGTGAGAAGTTAGTGCCCTATGGACTTTGGGAAAAGTATTTGGGGCCCTGTCAGCTTCTTCTCCTGGGGGCAAGAAGCCTTTGAGGAGCAGTGGGACAGCCACCATTTTGCAGCTTCAGTTGCAGCTTCAGCTACTGGCCTGCAGACTGTGGGGGGATCTGGCAATCAGTACTGGGGGGGAATAATCGCTCTTGCTTTAACCTCCCAGGATCTGGATTGGGGGTCTGGGATGGAGGTCTTGGAGTGTGTGTCCAGGTTGCCAGAGTGTGTGGGGGCTTCAGGGAGAGTACCCAACTAATACCTCCAGCAGTTGAGAAGACCCCAATGTCTGGGACAGAAGCTCCCCTGTCTGGTGGCAGAGTCCTACTTTGGTAAGAAGTCCAAAAGTCAAGTAATTGAGTGGCAACATACCTAGGCAAAGGAAACAAAATAAACAGAAAAATTCATCATTAGACTCCTATTTTGGTGGCGAAGAGGATTGAAGCATGGAACAGGAGGAGGACTGTGAGGTCAGAAATCCTGCACTAAAAGCCCCAAATGAAAATACGAGTGGGTTACAGGCCATAGAGGACCTTAAGAAGGATTTTAAAAACCAAATAAGAGAAGAGGAGGAAAAAATCGGGAAGAGAAATTAGGAGTATGGAGGAAAAGTATGAAATGAGAGTCAATATCCTGACTGAGGAAAATAACATCTTAAAAAATGGACTAACTCAAGTGGCAAAAGAGGCTCAAAAAGGCAATGAGGAGAAGAATTCCTTAAAAAGCCAAATTTACCAGATGGACAAAGAATCTCAAAAGCTCACTGAGGAGAATCATTCCTTCAGAATTAGACTGGAGTAAATGGAAGCTAGTGACTTTATGAGAAATCAAGATGCTGTTAAACAGATCCAAGCAATTCAAATAATAGAAGGCAATGTGAAATATCTCATGGGAAAAACCACTGAACTGGAAAATAGATCCAGGAGAGATAATTTAAAAATTATTGGACTACCTGAAAGCTATGATCAAAGAAAGAACCTAGAAATCATCCTTCAAGTAATTCTCAAGAAAAATTGTCCTGATGTTTTGGATGCAGAGGGCAAAAAAGAGGTTGAAAGAATCCACCAATCACCTCCTGAAAAAGATCCCAAAAAGAAAACTCCCAGGAATATTATAGCCAGGTTCCAGAATCCCGATATCAAGGAGAAAATACTACAAGCAGCCAGGAAGAAACAATTTCAATATTATGGAAACACAATCAGATTAGCACAGGACCTGGCAGCTTCTACATTGAGGGACTGAAGGGCATGGAATAGGATATTCCAGAGGGCAAAAGAGCTGGGACTGAACCAAAGGGTCACCTACCCAGCAAAAGTGAGTGTATTGTTTCAGGGGAAAGTATGGTCATTCAGTGGAATAGAGGACTTTCAAGCATTCTTGAGGAAAAAAAACAAAATTGAATAGAAAATTTGACATCCAGACACAAGAAGCAAGAGATTCCTTAGAAAAATCAGGGAAAAGAAATCAAAAGGAACTTATCAAAGTTGAACTAGTTACATTCCTATATGGAAAAACAATAACTGTGACTGATGAAATCATTCTCAGTATGAAAATAATGGAAGAAGGGTGTATGGCCATATGAATACATATGTGAATGTGTGTATATATGTTTACAGTTATATATGGATAAAAGGCATAGGTTGAATTTGTTGGGATGGGAGGATACTCAAGGGGTGAAATTATGAGGTGAGAGAGGAAAGTGGCAAGAGGAGATGGGGAGAGACAGGGTAGGGTAAAGTATCTCATGTAGAAGAAGCAATAGGAAGAGGCTGCAAGGGAGGGGAAGAATAGGAAGGCAAAAAGGCAACACCACATTCTCATTGAATTTGGTTCAGGTAGAGAATGACATACATACTAAAAGGGATATCTCAACCTGCAGCAGAATAGGGGGAAGGGGGATGAGAGGAGGGATGATTGATGGGATGGGGTCCTTGGGGGGAGAGGAGGTTGGAAGTACCCACTATAGAAGAGGGACAGGATCAAGTAGGGAAAGGAGCAGGTGGGGGGTGGGATGAGTGGGAGGGAATTATAAGCAGCCTTGTCCAATATATCTACTATGGTAATGTTTTGCATAGCTAGACATGTACAACATATACTGAATTACTTATCTCCCCAGAGGAAATGGGTGACAAGGGAAGAAGGGAATGGATCTGAAATTTGAGGTCTTAAAATTAAATGTTTCAAATATATAAGAAAAAAAAGAAAGTAAACAGGGAAAAGAAATCAAAAGGAACTCATCAAAATTGAACTAATTACATTCCTACATGGAAAAACAATAACTGTGACTGATGAAACCTTTTCTCAGTATGAAAATAATTGAAGAAGGGTATATGGGCATATGAATACATATGTGAATGTGTGTATCTATATTTACAGGTATACATGGATAGAGGGCCCAGGTCGAATTTGGTGGGAAGGGATGATATTTAAGGGGTGAAGTTAAGAGGTGAGAGAGGAATGTGGCAAGAGGAGATGGAGAGAGACAGGGGCGGGGGTAAACTTTCTCATGTAGCAGAGGCAAGTGGAAGTAGTTGCAGGAGAGGGGAAAAGCAGGAAGGCAAAAAGGCAAAACTATATTGTCCTTGAATTTGGCTCAGGGAGAGAATCACTTTCATACTAAATGGCATATCTCACCCTGTAGGAGAGTAGGGGGGAGGGGCATGCGAGGGAGGATGATGGAGGGAAGGGCCTGCTGGGGCGGGGGGAGGTTGGAGGTACCCACTTTTGAAGAGGGACAGGATCAAAATAGGGAATGGACCAGGTGGTGGTTGGGATGGGTGGGAGGGAAATATAATCAGTCTTTTACAACGTATCTACTATGATAATGTTTTGCAAAGCTATAAATGTGCAACATATACTGAATTGCTTATCTTCCCAGGGGGGTAGGTGACAAGGGATGAAAGGAATGTATCTGGGATTCAAAGTTTTAAGTTAAATGTTTCAAATATATATATATATATATATATATATATAAATACTGTTATTAATACTATTCTGCATGTAATTGGGAGATAAGATTTTCAGACATTGGGGCTCAGAGATTTACCTTGCCCTAATGGCAAATCTGAAGGGAGTATGGGAGAAGATATGGGAGAGAGCAGATTGGATGAGGGGATATCTAGTGGGACTGCTTTTCTGGGTCGTGGGTAGGGGAAAAATGGGGGAAAATGTAACTCAAAATCTCGAGGAAATGAATGATGTAAACCAGAAGTTAATAAAGCATTTAGAACAAAAAAAAGAAAAAAAAATACACAAAAGCCACAATTGGGGTGGGGACATAGCATAAGCAATGACATACAGAAACCAAGAATAGTCACTGGTTGGATCTATAGCTCAGGGCAATTTGGGAAACATGGCTCAAGGGTATAAGGGCGCAGCTGGAGTCCTTCCTAGCATAGTGTGGAGGGTACAGGTTGGAGGGCACAGGGGCAGTGGAGTTCCCTGAACAGGCTGGAGTCATGGAACAGGTCAGGGTCATGTTCTGGGTGAGGGGTGTGTGGGACCCTTCTTGGTCAGTGTTCTGGGTGGAAGATCTTGCTGGGTCAGCTTCCTGGATGGAGGACCTTGCTTGGTCAGCATCCCAGAACACGATGGTATCATGCATGGGATAGACTTGCTCCGTGATCTCTATACAGACTTGTTCCATAAACCTTATACAAAATGCTGCTTCAGGGCTTACTGATTTAGGGAAGTACTAATGTAAGCGAAAGATAAGGGTGCAGGGGACTTATGCCTTGGGTGATTCACTCTTACTGAGGACTTTGGCTTTAAGATGTTACAAACAGTTACAAGGTTTAGAATAAAGACAAAGATAAATAAAGGTGCCTTAATTGTGGCTTAATAGTGGGCTCCAAATCAGGTGGCATGTGATTTGGGTTACCTTACAACATTCCCCACTTCTTTTCAGGAAAATGTCAAACCATTGATTACAAATCTGGGCTACACACTAAGACAATAAAAATACAACATGAAACTCAAATAAGAGTACAGCTCAAAAACAAAAATTTAAAGTCTGTTACGCCAAAGGATGGAGGGGTAGCACTGCAAGAAAAGTTGTAGCTATGCAAGCAAAGTTGTAGCTCCTGCAGGGTTGACAAACTTGACAGGAAAGGAGCTGTCAGGGCTCTTGGTAAAGCTATCTGCCTCTAAATGACTCAAGTCAATGTGTACAAGGTGCTCAGTAAGCCAGCTTTAAAAAGAGGTCTAAAAAATTATCTTGTACAATGTTACAAAACTGTCATGATTATATAAAATCAGGTACCAAGAGTCTTTCCCTTACCACACTGTTCAACACTCCTAGAACTAGAAATCAAACTTCTACTATTTTCTTATACAAACTTGATTAAAATTTTATTAAAGCCAGAATTTTAAACAGCATCATATAAGTTTAGTAAAAGTCCAATTTAATTATATATATAATATATATATAATTAAATTGAAATTTTACTAAATTTATATATAATATATAAATTATATATATTAATATATATGCACAATTCTATCTTACTTTTAAAACTTTAGGCAGCTTTCTTATCTAAAAATAAATTCATTATTATTATGTACTGATTATTGAAAATTGTCACCAAGAATATATGAGAAATAAGATTTCAGAAAAGCCCTGGAGATACATGAACTGATGCAGAGGGAAATAAACAGAAACAGTAGAACATTGTACACAGTAAAAGCAATATTGTGTTAATTTCTAATGATCTAAGACAATTCCAAAGGCCGTGATGGAAAATTCTATTCACATCCAAAGGAATAAGTACAGAGTTTGAATACAGAACAAAGCATATAATTTTTTCTCTCTCTTTTTTTCTTTCTCAAGGTTTTTTTTTTCCTTCTATTCATCTATATGTAATTTTGATTATATCATGATCTGGAAAGGATACATTTAATATTTACGCATTTGATTGTAAGGTTTTTATGCCCTAAAATACATTGTATTTTGTGTAGGTGCTGAGTGCCTCTGAGAGAAAAAATATATTCAATTATTCCCATTCATTGCTTTTCAGAGGCCTATCATATTAACTTTTCTAAAATTCTATTCACTTCTTTAACTTCTTTCTTTTTTTAATTTTTAAGCAAATTCTTTATTAAGTTCTTCTTTACGTCATTCATTTCTGCAAGATTTGGAGTTGCAAATTTTCTCTCCGTTTTTCCCCTACCCACCACCCCAAAATAGTGATCCCACTGGATACCCCCTCCTCTAATCTCCTTTCTCCCATATCTTCTCCCATAAACCCTCCAACTTTACAGCAGGACATGGTGGATCTATATGTCCCAGTGCCTGTATGTTTTATTTCCTAGTTGCATGTAAAATAATAATAATAATAGTGTGTATATATACATATATATGTATATATACACATATTTTCTTTTAAAACTTTGAATTCCAGATTCTTTCCCTTCCTCCCTTGTCACCCACCCTTACTGGGAAGATAAGAAATTCAGTAGAGGTTGTACATGTGTAGCTATGCAAAAACATTTACATAGTGTATATATTGTAAAAGATTCACAATATTCCCCTTCCACCTATCCCACCTCCTACTTGTTTTATTCTCTAATTTAATACTGTCCTTTTTCAAAAGTGGTGCGTTCAACTTCCCTCACCCCCTTCCTGCCCTCCCTTCCATCATCCCCCCTCTCATGCCTTTTCCCCCTGCTCTACTCTAGGGTGAGATACCCTACTTAGTATATATGTTATTCCATCCCTAAGCCAAATTCAATGAGAATAAGGTTGACCCATTCCCTTTTGCCTTCTTGTTCTTCCCCTCCATTGTAACTATTTTCCCTTGCCTCTTCTATATGAGATAGTTTAACCCATTCTGACTCTTCCCATGTCTTCTCATTATATTCCTCTCTCACCTCTTAATATCACTTTTTAAGTATCATCACTTCTTATTAAATTGGTCCATGCCCTCTATCTATATAAACATATATACATACTTTCACATATGTATTCATATGTCTATATCACCACCTATACAGACACACACACACACACACACACACACACACACACACACACACATATATATATATATATATATATATATATATATATATATATATATATATGGATGGATGTATAAATGTATGTAGGTATATGTGTGTGTATACATTTGTATTCCCTTCAACTATTCTCACACTGAGAAAAGTGTCATAAGTTAAAATTATTTCTTTTCCATGAATGAATGTAAGTAGTTCAGCTTTGATAAATTCCTGTTGATTTCTTTTCCCTGTTTACCTTTGCATGCTTGTATCTGAATGTCAAATTTTCTATTCAATTCTGTTTTGTTCCTCAAGAATGCTTGAAAGTCCACTATTCCACTGAATGACCATATTTCCCCCAGAAACATGATACTTAGTTTTGCTGGTAGGTGATTCTTGGTTTGGATCCCAGCTCCTTTGACCTCTGGAATATCATATTCCAAGCCCTTTGATCCCTCACAGTGGAAGCTGCCAGGTCCTGTGTTATTCTGATTGTGTTTCCACAATATTCAGATTGTTTCTTCTTGGCTGCTTGTAGTATTTTCTCCTTGATCTGGGGATTCTGGAACCTGGCTATAATATTCCTGGGAGTTTTCTATTTGGGATCTTTCTCAGCAGGTGATCTGTGGATTCTTTCAACCTCTATTTTGCCCTCTGGGTCTAAAACATCAGGGCAATTTTCCTTGAGAATTTCTTGAAGGATGATTCTAGGTTCTTTCTTTGATCATGGCTTTCAGGTAGTCCAATAATTTTTAAATTATCTCTCCTGGATCTATTTTCCAGGTCAGTGGTTGTCCCAATGAAATATTTCACATTGCCTTCTATTTTTTCATTTCTTTGGATGTGTTTAATAGTGTCTTGATTTCTCATAAAGTCATTAGCTTCCATTTGCTCCAATATAATTCTGAAGGAATGATTCTCTTCAGTGAGCATTTGAGATTCTTTTTCCATCTTGGAATTTCAGCTTTTTAAGGCATTCTTCTCCTCATTGCCTTTTTTGAGCCTCTTTTGCCATTTGAGTTACTTTGTTTTTAAGGTGTTATTTTCTTCAGTCAGTTTTTTTGACTCTCATTTCATAATTTTCTTGCATTGTTCTCATTTCTCTTCCCATTTTTCCCTCCACTTCTCTTATTTGGTTTTCAAATCCTCTGTGACTTGTAACCAGCTGGTATTTTTCTTGGAAGCTTTTGGTGCAGGAGTTCTGACTTTGCTGTCTTCCTTCTCTTTCATGCTTTGATCCTTTTTGTCCCCAAAATAGGAGTGTAATTTTGGTTTCTTCTCCTTGCTTTTTTTCCCTCATTTGCTCATGTTGCCACTCAATTACTTGACTTTAAGTCTTTTTGACAAAATAGGTCTCTACTACCAGACCGGGGAGCTTTGTCCCAATCACTGGGGTTTTCTCAGATGCCAAAGGTTTTAGTTGGGTGCCCTCTCTAAAGCTTCCACAGGTTTTGGCGAGCTGCTTGAACACCCCAGGACCTCCACCCTAGACCACAATCCAGATCCAAGCAGGTTAATGCAAAAGCAATTACCCCTTAGACTGGTCACTTTTTCCCCCTAAAATCTGTAGGCCAACCTTTTTCGCCCGTCCAGCCATCGTGGTGGAAGCTCGGCTGTCATCCCATCATCATGTCCTCTCATAAAACATTTAGAATCAAGAGGTTCCTGGCCAAGAAACAGAAGCAGAATCGTCCTATCCCTCAATGGATTCGAATGAAAACTGGTAATAAGATCAGGTACAATTCAAAAAGAAGACACTGGAGAAGGACCAAGCTCGGATTATAAAGAACGGCCAGCGCAATGAAAGACATTCAGCACCAAGACCACCTCCCCCCTCTTACCATGGCATCCTTCCATTCATCAATCCTTCATCCATCAATCACTCAGTCACCTCATTGTCCCCAATAAGAAGAAAATGCCACTATTGCCCTCCATTTGAGAAACCATCTGCCAATATGCAGACCAAAAAAATGGCCCCAACTAGCCGTTGAAATTGTCTTGCCCTTAAATGTTTTCATGAATTTCATCCGTGCTTTTGGGTGTGTTGTGATATAGTTTAAATTACTGTTAACTACATCTCTGTAGCATTTGTACGTTTGAGGTTATGCTTAAAAGGCAGAGATCATAATGAAACAAGTTACTCCTGACAAAAAGAACCAAGCTCTAGCCCTGCCTTGAACAAGCCGTCACAATAACCTCTCTGTGTTTTGTTTTGTGTTTTAAGGAGTTATAAGAGAGCACCTACCTCACAGGGTTGTTGTGAGGATCTTAAGATTTGCAAGCCTTCAGTGTAAGCCACCAGTGCTGCTAATCCGGAGCTGTCTCAGCCAGATTATGCGCAGCTGACTGTGTCCAATTATCAAACTCACAGTCAGAGGAGTAACCTGTTGACCCCCTGCTTATTTCATACAATAAGCCGTCTTTGTTCCTTGTTGGGAGGTGGTAAATTTAAGTGTTGGCAACTTCTCAGTTGTCGGTTTTTTGTGTGTTTGGGAAAGCCCAACCTTTTGTTAGGAACTAGACCTGGTCCGGGTGAATGGCTTCACAATTTTCTGAAGATGCAATTCTGCTAATAAAGGGCTTCTACAAAAAAAAAAAATCTGTAGGCCAGGACCTGAAGCTGCCACGGGGTTGCAGCTGCACAGCTGCTGCACCTCAGCCACTTCTCACCCTGGGGGCAAAGCCCGACTGCACTCCTGACCTGCTGCATCCCAAAGTCCACACTGCCCTGACCTCTCAGTTTGTCCTTAGCGTCTATGTGTTGATAATTCTGGAAACTGCCACAGTTGCTGGTGATCTGAAGTCCCTACAGCCAGTAGCTTGTCAGGCCCACTCTTGCGCTAAAACCTCCAGCTGATGTGGGGCTGGACTTAGCTCCCAGAGGGCTGTGCTGGCTGCATCCTGCTGGCCTGCTGGGCTGTCCTTAGCAGGAGGTTAGTTTCTCTGTATCATTTTGTGGGTTCTGTAGATCCAAAGTTTCTTCAGAGTCACCTTTTTACATGAATTGGAGGAGGTGGAAACTGGAGCCCTGCTGAAGTCCTGTTTCCATTCCACCTTTACTTCCCCTTTCTTCTTTATTTGAAGTTAGATTTAAATAGTTTTGAGAGGGGGAAAGCTGAGATACTCCATACATTAGTATAGATTTATTCTTTCCTACTATACTCATTTAACTTCTTTAAAAATGTGCATGCTAGTTTTTTCCTGGACCGCTTCTACTTTCAAGCTCGCCCCTCGACCACCCTCGGTCCCCTTCCCTATCGCCCTCACCAGTGCCCAGCTTGTCCAGAGCCAACGAATCTGGGTCCCGGCGAGGCGGAGGCGTCGCCATGGCTGAGCGGACGGCTCTGGAGAGTCTCATCGAGATGGGCTTCCCGCGGGGGCGCGCGGAGAAGGCTTTGGCCCTCACGGGGAACCAGGGCATCGAGGCCGCCATGGACTGGTTGATGGAACACGAAGATGAGCCAGAAGTGGAGGAGCCCCCAGCTTCCCCCGGGGGACATCCCTTGGGGCATGAGCCCCAGCCTTATGGGGGAGGCAGCCCTGAAGGGCCCGGGGCGGCGAGGGTGGAGGAGAAGCCACCTCTGAGTGAAGCGGAGAAGCGGGAGCAGACCAAGAGGATGTTGGAGCTGGTGGCCCAGAAACAGAAGGAACGAGGAGAAAGAGAGCAACGGGAGGCCGTGGAGCGGGAGAGGCAGCGGAGACGGCAGGGCCAGGAGCTGTCAGCTGCCCGGCAGCGTCTGCAGGAGGACGAGATGCGCCGGGCAGCTGAGGAACGAAGGAGAGAGAAGGCCGAAGAGACAGCTGCCAGACAGCGAGTTCGGGAGAAGATTGAGAGGGATAAAGTAGAAAGAGCCAAAAAGTTTGGTGGCACAGGATCGCAGATCACCTCCCCTGCAACCGAGCCAGGCCCTGTTCCTTCTTCTCCCAGTCAGGAGCCTCCCACAAAGCGAGAGTATGGTCAGTGTCGCATCCAGGTTCGGTTGCCTGATGGGACATCCCTGACACAGACATTCAAGGCCAGAGAGCAGCTGGCCGCAGTGAGACTCTATGTGGAACTACACCGAGGAGAGGAACTAGGGGGTGGGCAGGACCCTGTACAGCTGCTCAGTGGCTTCCCCCGGCGGGCCTTTTCTGAAGCTGATATGGAGAGACCTCTGCAGGAGCTGGGACTTGTGCCTTCTGCTGTCCTCATTGTAGCCAAGAAGTGTGCCAGCTGAAGGGGTTTCCAGCCTCCTCGACTTTTCCCTTCAAAACTCTTTCACCTCTGACAGAGCACTGACATCCCCTCCTTAATAAACACATCCTGAGTCATGTAAAAAAAAAAAAAAAAAATGTGCATGCTAGGGGCGGCTAGGTGGCGCAGTGAGTAGAGTGTCAGCCCTGGAGTCAGAAGGACCTGATTTCAGATCCGGGCTCAGACACTTAAAGTACACACAAACAAAAACCTAGCCGTGTGACCCTGGGCAAGTTACTTAACCCCAATTGCCCTCCAAAAAGCAAAAAAAAAAAAATGTGCATACTATACCACTTGGTGCAAATATGTTTATTATTATCTTCATTGCCTATGCTACCTAATTAGTAGAGGTAATTTCATTCCTCAACTCTTTTAATTAGATCTAGTTTTGCTTTTGCCTTGTCTGAGATCATGATTACTACACCTGCTTTTTTACCTCAGCGGAAGCATAATAGATTCTTCTCTAGCTGTTCTCTTTTACTATGTGTATCTCTCTGCTTCAAATATGAGTCTTTTAAGCAACATATTGTAGTACACTCTTTTTAAATTCACTCTGCTCTCCATTTCTGTTTTATGGGTGAGTTCATCCCATTCCCATTCATAGATATCATTCCTAACTCTTTATTTCCCTTCATACCATTGAACCCATGTTTATCCTCTATCATCCTGAACCACATCACTAGTATTTTGCTTCTAACCATTGCCTTCTTCTATCTGCGCTCCCTTCTATTATCCCATCTTTTTCTTGGCCCATGCCCTCCTACCTCCCTATAGGGTAGGATAGATTTCTAAGCCCAATTAAATGTATATAGTATTCCCTCTTTGAGATGGATTTGATGAAAATAAGGTTCAGGTGATGCTCATCACCCTCCTTCCTTCTGTCTACTGCTATAGGATTTTATCTAAACAATAATGCAATATAACATTATTGAATCCCCTATGTTCCTATTTCTTATTTATCTTTTTATGCTTGTATGGAGTCTTACATTTGAAAACTGAATTTTCTATTTAGCTCTGGTCTTTTCACTAGGAATGCTTGGGAGCCCAGTATTTCACTGAATATCCATTTATTTTCATCTGAATATTATGCTCAGTTTTGCTGGGTAGATCATTCTTTATTTTAGTCCAAGCTTCTTTGCATTCCCGAATATCATATTCCTACCCCTTTGATCCTTTTACATAGAAGCTGTTAAATTTTTTGTAATGCTGATTGTAATTCCATTATATTTGAGTTTCGTTCTGGCTGCTTACAGTATGTTCTCCTTAACCTGAGGGTTCTGGAATTTGACCATAGTATTTATGATAATTTTCATTTGGGTATCTTTCTCAGGAGATGATTGTTGAAATATTTCTATTACTATACTATCTTCTGGTTCTAGGATATCAGGGAAATTTTCCTTGATAATTTCTTGAAGATACTGTCTAGGCTCTTTTTTTCTCATGTTTTTCATAGTTCATCATAGTTTTCTTAAACTATTTCTCCTAGAATCATTTTCCCAGTCAGTTGTTTTTCCAATGAGTTATTTCACATTTTCTACTATTTTTTCATTCTTTTTTATTTCATTTGATTGATTCTTTGTATTGAATAGAGTCATTTGTTTTCAATTGCCCAATTCTAATTTTTAAGGAATTATTTTCTTCAGTTAGTTTTTTTTTTTTTTACTTGTTTTTCAATTTGGCCAATTCAACTTCTTAAGAAATTTTCTTCAATCAGTTTTTCTGCCTCCTTTTCCATTTTTCTAACTCTACTTTTTAAGGAGTTGCTTCCTTAGGGAAAATTTTACACATCTTTTTCCATTTTTTGTGCTTCCTTTACCATGCTGTTGACCTTTTTTTTCATAATTCCCTTCCATAACTCTCATTTCTTTTCTCATTTTTCTACTTCTTATTGTATTTTTTAAATCTCTTTTGAGCTCTTCCAGGAGTTATTTTTGGGTCTGAGAGCAATTTGTATTTTTTGTAAGGCTTTGCATGTATGTGTTTTGATATTGTTGTCCTCTTCTGAGTTTGTGTTTTGATCTTCCCTATCTCCATATTGCCATAGTAGCTTTCTATGACCAGTTTTATTTTCTTCTAATTTTCCAACTTATTTTATGACTTTTAAAGTTGAGCTCTGCTCCTGGGGTACAATGGGCAGTGTCCCAAACTTTTTGCAACAGGGGACAAGGATCAGGGCTACATGCCTGCTATCCTGGGATCACCCAGCCTAGTTATGCCTGTTGTATTGGGGGGATTCTGGGGTTGGCAGCTTGCCTGTTGCACTGGGGCTGGAGGCCTCACAGCTGACCCACTGTTGTCTAATGCACATGGCCTCAGATGCTGACCTTTGATGGGAATAGAGCCCTCCCACTGGCTTGCCTGAATACTACCTGTGCTGAGATGTGCTCCCTTTTTACCTGAGACAGATCTTTCCTTTAGTTCTGTTTTCTTGGGCTGGAAAATTGTTTCAACGTGTCCTTTTGTGGATTCTGCTACTTCAAAATTTGTTTTGCAATGCTATTTAACATTGTTGGGAGAGGAATTTTGCAGAAGTTGGTCAATTCTCGGCCTCTTCTCCACCATCTTGGCTCTAACCTCAGTTTGACTTTGTTAAAGTTTCTCTTACAAAGTTTTTCATTCAGTGAAGAGAGCCTGTAATGAAATTTAAACTTTGAAGGTCCCCAAATACCTTAAAATCATTCTTATTGAAATACCTATCTTTCCTTGTGTTTCTTCCTAAGGTATAAAAGGATAGGAATGAAAGAATGAATGAATGAATGAACACTTCTTGTGTACCAAATGCAATGCACAAGTGCCATAATAAAAAAAAAGTCACACTAGAATATTCCCTTGAGGAAGTTGTGAATAAATTGTACTTTTCTATTCCATATATTTTATATATAATATTCCTCTATTCTCATGATGATGAGGGAATTATTGTAGGTAAGAGTATTTTGATTTTAAAAGTTACTATGTTAAATGGTGACTCAGAGGTGTGGAGTGACAGTCTTTTTTCCTTAGCAAGGGCAGTATTGATTTCATTATGGTTCCAAAACTGTAACTCCACAGTGGGGGTTAACTTTTGGAGTTTTCTAGAGAAGACTGTTTGGAAGAAATAGAAGTATAACTTGAGTATCCAAGATAGAGTGTAAAGCATTCATTACTTGGGACAGGGTAGGAATTTTAGAATGTAAAGGGTTAAGTCTGCCAGGTAAGGCTAAAATCAATGTCATACTTTTATATCATATTTGGAATGGAAATGTATTTTCCATATTTTTGATCCCATGGTATTAAACTTATAGACACTTTTCAATTTACTAGTGAATATAATACACACACACATGTACACACATATACATATACAAATACCTGTAAAAAGTAATAGAAGATATGTTTATATATGGTGCTGACTTTCAGAAGAAATACTTGGATTGAATAAATATTAATAACTTTTAATTTGTTGAATTTTATTGAATATGTGCTTTCTCTTTGTTAGAATTTTATTGAGTATGTGCTTTCTCTTTGTTAGATCCTTCAGTAAAAAAAAGACTGAAAAAGTTACAGAATATGTTTGGTGTTTAGCTGATACTTTCACAGGCTGCTAACTGTGAAAATATCTGAGCTACAAATTAAATTTGCCATGAAATTCAAATGTGTGCTCTCTCTAGTATTAGATATATATGATTTTTTAAATTTTCTACTTCAACATTATTTGCATGGTAGGAAAGCCACAACTGGGTCAGTTTTTCAAAATGAGTGGAATATTTAAGAAAAAGGCAGTATATACTTTATGTGAAATACCTGCACTTCAGAATAGGAACCATTATTTGTTCCTGCTTCAGCAGCATGGGGAACCACTGACCACCTGAAATCCCAGGTGCCAAGTTGGGAGGGATTAGTGCCATTACATGGCCTTACTACTTGGCAGACTTCTCTAGAAGCAGTTGTTCAAACCAGGAGTTCTTAAACTGCCTTGAGCATTGTCATATGCCTTGGCCACTACTGAATTCAGTGAATTCTTTCAGAATTCCTGACCCACAGCCCCCTTGTTTGTTTGGATGCTGAAGGAAAAGCAAATATCTTTTATCAAGTTCAATTTCCTGATGAGATTATATCATCCCTTTCAAAATTGTGTTTTATTTGTTCTTTTATTTCTTTCTGGACAAAAGTCTTGCTCATGTAACTCATCTTGGATTGGAGGTGACCTTGGATTCTTGTTGGTAGAGGCTTCACAGATGGGCTCAGTGGACATATTATTTGAGGACCAGGAGTAGAAGGATTCATCATCATAAGGTTACCTATGAAGGAAAATGTTTTGGCCACAGAGACCTGTTAAATGGGATGTATAAAAGGAATACAGAACAGCCCTTAGTTGCCCTTTTCTATTTTCACAATTAAGAAAATAGTGAAGGGGGGATAACTATTAAAACATTTTTAGCCTTTCTATCTGCAGAACTTAATTTAACTGCTGGTGCTCCAAAAGTATGATTTCTGATTAATGACAAATGTGCTACTGTTCATGTTGAATCATTCTTAATATTTTTCTCAAAATAAATGAAGTCAGAAGACATAAAGCTAAATCTAAGGCTGACTTTAAGGTTTTCTTCATGGAATGAATAAAGGGATTGGAAGAGATATGTTTATCATTGAAGACAACAAGAATTGCCAGCCCATAGGACATTTGATCATTTTACCTTGAATTGCTCCTGAGACAAATAAGTGAGATCACTATAAAGATAGTTATAGCTTATTTACGTGATGGAGAAGCATAGGGAATGTATGAAACACTTCAAAAAATCTCCAAAATAAAACAATATTTACCATTATATTCAGTGACTGCATTATGAAGGTGAATATAGGGAGGCCAGCAAAAATAGAGAAGATTCAGGTTCAGGAGAAAAAAATTATTGAGGTCAAAGTCTTGTAGCCCACTAAGAAACATCACGGTCACTTGTTGTGAATATTTTATTTAATATAAAAGTTAAGTCAAATCAAGTCAACAAGGATTGATCAATTTCTTTGTATGTGTGGTGTCAGGTGATGGGAATACAAAGATACAAAGAAAAGTTAAAATACAGGCCAACATCAAGGATTGTAATGGGGGAGGCAACATGTAAATAAGTTGGTAAACACAAGATATGAAAAGAATAGATGGGATAAACAATGAAAGAGGCAGACATTAATAGATTGGGGAAAAGATGAGAGGAGTTAAAAAATGCTTGGGCGGAGCCAAGATGGCGGAGTAGAAACAGCATTTCCAATGTGCTCTGCCCCAAACAATTTTCAAACAATTTGAAATGGAGCTCCGAACAACTTCTGGAGCCACAGCACCCACAGAACGGCACAGAGAAGCTAACCTCCTGCTGAGGACAGCCCAGGAGCCCTGCAGGGAGTGTCCAGTGCAGCGCTCTGAGAGCAGGCAGCACACTGTGCTGGAAACAGACAGAGCAGCCCACAGGTTTTAGCCCCAGGGCAGCCAGACCTTCAGCCTGCTGGTGGAATCCCAGAACACCAGCAATTGTGGCGATTACAGAATTATCAGCACAGATATGCCTGGACAAAGTGAGAGGTTAGTGCCCTATGGACTTTGGGACCAGTATTTGGGGAACACGTGGCTTCCTCACCTGGGGGCAAAAAGCTGCTGAAGAAACAGCTGCACAGAAACCATTTTGCAGCATCAGTAGTGGCTCTAGCTCCTGGTCTGCAAACTGTAGGAAGATCCAGCAATCAGTCTGGGGGTTAATCGCTTTTGATTTAAACTGCCTGGATCTGGATTGTGGTCTGGGGGGGAAGTTTGGGGTGGGTATCCAACTTGCCAGAGTGGGTGGAGGCTTTACAGAGGCCAACCAACTGGTGGAAGTTGTGAAGACCCCACGTTTGGGCGGAAGCTCCCCTGTCTGGTGGCAGAGTCCTACGGTGGCAACAAGCCCCCAAATCAAGTAATTGAGTGGCAATATGCCTAGGCAAATGAAACAAAATAAACAAAAAAGTTCAACATTGGACTCCTATTTTAGGTGCAAAGAGGCTCAAAGCATGGAGGAGGACCGTGAGGTCAGAACTCCTGCACCAAAAGCCCCAAATGAAAATACAAGCTGGCTACAGGCCATAGAAGACCTTAAGAAGCAGATAAGAGAAGTGGGGGAAAATTTGGGAAGAGAAATGAAAAAGATGCAAGAAAAGTATGAAATGACAGTCAACAGC
This sequence comes from Gymnobelideus leadbeateri, assembly GCA_011680675.1. NCBI lineage: Eukaryota > Metazoa > Chordata > Mammalia > Diprotodontia > Petauridae > Gymnobelideus > Gymnobelideus leadbeateri. The sequence goes on from WOXC01007541.1 coordinate 1,032,145, forward strand.
CTGACTGAGGAAAATAACACCTTAAAAAATAGACTAACTCAAATGGCAAAAGAGGTTCAGAAAGGCAATGAGGAGAAGAATGCCTTAAAAAGTCGAATTTGCCAGATGGAAAAAGAATCTCAAAGCTCACTGAGGAGATTCATTCCTTCAGAGTTAGACTGGAGCAAATGGAAGCTAGTGACTTTATGAGAAATCAAGATACTATTAAACAGATCCAAACAAATGAAAGAATAGAAGGCAATGTGAAATATCTCATGGGAAAAACCACTGACCTGGAAAATAGATCCAGGAGAGATAATTTTTTTTTTTTTTTTTTAAAGCAATTGGGGTTAAGTAACTTGCTCAAGGTTACACAGCTAGTCATTTGATTTATTCGTGGGTGCTCATTTTCTGAGGCCGGATCTGATCTCGGGTCATCCAAACTCCGAGGCCGACGCTCTTACTCACTGCGCCACCTAGCCGCCCCTTTAGGGCAATTGGGGTTAAGTAACTTGCCCAAGGTTACACGGCTAGGTTTTTGTTTGTGCGGATTAAGTGTCTGAGGCCGGCTCCGAACTCAGGTCCTTCTGATTCCAGGGCCGGGCGCTCTATTCACTGCGCCACCTAGCCGCCCCCAGGAGAGATAATTTAAAAATTATTGGACTACCTGAAAGCCATGATCAAAGAAAGAACCTAGAAATCATCCTTAAAGAAATTCTCAAGGAAAACTGCCCTGATGTTTTAGACCCAGAGGGCAAAATAGAGGTTGAAAGAATGCACAGATCACCTCCTGAAAAAGATCCCAAAAAGAAAACTCCCAGGAATATTATAGCCAGGTTCCAGAATCCTCAGATCAAGGAGAAAATACTCCAAGCAGCCAGGAAGAAACAATTTCAATATTGTGGAAACACAATCAGAATAGCACAGCACCTGGCAGCTTCTACACTGAGGGATAGAAGGGCATGGAATATGATATTCCAGAGGGCAAAAGAGCTGGGAATGAACCCAATGGTCACCTACCCAGCAAAACTGAGTATCTTGTTTCAGGGGAAAATATGGTCATTCAGTGGAATAGAGGACTTTCAAGCATTCTTGATGAAAAAACCAGAGTTGAATAGAAAATTTGACATTCAGACACAAGAAGGAAGAGATGCTTGAGAAGGTAATCAAGAAAAAGAAATAAAAAGGAACTTATCAAAGTTGGATTATTTACAGTCCTACATGGAAAAACAATAACTGTGTTTGATGAAACCTTTCTCATTATGAAAATAATTGAAGAAGGGTACATGGCATATGTTCACAGGTATACATGGATAGAGGGCACAGGTTGAATTTGATGGGAAGGGATGATTATTTTTTGTTTTTGGAGGGCAATTGGTGTTGGGTGACTTGCCCAGGTTCACGTGGCTGGGTTTTTGTTTGTGTGTTGGGTGTCTGGAGCTGGATCTGAGCTCGGGTCCTTCTGGCTCCGGGGCTGGCTCTCTGCTCACTGCGCCACCTAGCTGCCCCAAGGAAGGGATGATTCTTAAGGGGTGAAGTCAAGAGGTGAGAGAGGAAAGTGGCAAGAGGAGATGGAGAGAGACAAGGTAGGGCAAACTATCTCATGTAGAAGAGGCAAGGGGAAGTAGTTGCAGGGGAGGGGAAGATCAGGAAGGCAAAAAGGCAAAAGCATATTCTCATTGAAGTTGGCTCAAGGAGAGAATCACATACATACTAAATGGAATATCTTACCCTCACTCACTCTCTTGAGTAGGGGAAAGGGGGATGAGAGGGGGAATAATGGAGGGGAGGGCATTCTGGGGAGAGGGGAGGTTAGAAGTACCCACTATCAAAGGGACAGGATCTAAGTAGGGAATGGACCAGGTGGGAGGTGAGACAGGTGGGAGGGAAATATAAGCAGTCTTTTACAATATATCTACTATGGCAAGGTTTTGCATAGATATACATATAGAACACATACTGAATTGCTTATCTTCTCAGAGGGAGTGGGTGACAGGGGAGAAAGGGAATGGATCTGAAAATCGAAGTTTTAAAATTAAATGTTTCATAAGATGTCCAGGCATTGGGGCTCAGAGATTCACCTTGCCCTAATGGCAAAGTCGAAGGGGGTATGGGAGAAGATATGGGAGAGAGCAGATTAAATGAGGGGATATCTGGTGGGACTGCTATTCTGGGGTGGTGGGTAGGGAAAAATGAGGGGAAAATGTAACTCATAATGATGTAAACCAGAAGTTAATAAAGCATTTGTTTAATAAATAAATAAATAAATAAAATATTAAAAATATAAAAAACAAATCAAATAAAAAAAGAGAAATAAAGATCTATAGGTCATGAAAAAAAATGCTTGATATGGTAAGTAGTAAATAATATTGCACACACCCACACACACATTATTTGACTTTATCTTAAAACAGGAAATATTTGATTATAGATAAATGAGCCACTTCAGAATCGCTAGTCTATATTGAATCAGATGATTGAATGTTTAGGAAAAAGAGGTCAAAATTTACAATAACCAGAAGAAAGAATAAAGATGAGAGTGCATTGTGCATATTTTAAATAACAAATTATAAGGCTTTATTTCCTTATGCAACCTGTGATTTTTTATTGTTTCTTCTATTCATATTTAAAGTTGTGAGTGTTACATTTATATTTTCCTTCATTTATGTCTAATATTGACCTTTTTCAAGTTATGATTTTCCCTCATAAACACATTACATTTTCAGTTACTTTAGCTTCATCTTTTTGTGAAGTGATTATTTTCAGTAGTTCTCTTCTGATCCCCTCCTTTTAGTTACTTACATCTTTCCCTTTGGAGTTTTGCTTAAAAATTCCTATTTTTCCTGCTTTCACATGGCTATTTAATTCTTCCCCACTTTTTCCCATTAATCAAATAGATTCTCCTTTCCCCTCCAGTCTTTCAATTAGTCCTGTCTGTGACATTTTTTACATTTCATTTTTTTTTCACTTCTTCCATGGATTTGTCTCATTCTCTTTGGTATCCATATTCACTTTCCAGGTACTCTAGGCTCTCATCCTCTGGTTCAATACCGTCAAAAATATTTAGTGTCTCTCCATTCTCAATGTTCCTCATCAAAACTTCCAAGGTATCCATTTTGAGCTCTTCTCTCTAGGCAGTTTCTGCCACAGTCTTGTGAAACTTGATAGGTGGATTTTCCTTTTCCAGTTTAACTCACACCCAGAACAATATCAATTTTTGCATATATCAGAGATAATACTACCCCATGCTGGCACTCTACCTCCAAACATGTCCCTGTATGAAGCCCATTGCTCATCACAGTTTACCAGCTGAGGTCTCTTCCCCAAATGACTTTTGAGGTCATAGAATGCACCCCAGATAGATACTGGCCTCTTTCCCTCTGGCTTAATTGAGTGCCATACAAGAATATTCCTTGTTCCCTCCTCCTCACATGCAATATATTGTTCCATTCATTCTGTTCCTCAGTTCTCTGGCCAATCAGTTGAGTGCTGCCATCCTAGTGCCACTGGAGCTGGAATTGATTTCTGTCCTTTAAATTTGAGTCTCAGATGCTCTAGAAGGAGGGGTAAGGTGAGGTTGAATTCTATTTCAAGAAATCTATTTTCCCCTTTTCCTCCTGTTCCTCAAAGGAATCTTTTGCAGCAAAGAATGATGTTATAATCCTAGCCTAAAAGTCAGCAACAAATTTTAGCAATCTGGAGGCAGAATCTTCATGGTCCTGAAGTTGATGGAGGCCGGAGTGGAGGTGGTGAGGGGTGGAGATGGGTTTTGTTGTAAAACTGTGGGTCAAAACTGAGTTATCAAGTGAAGCCTAACCATTGGTAGCATGATGGTGCAATGGGAGAAGAGGTGCTGTGTGAGTCCAGGATAGGTGTTCAGTTACTTTTATAATTCTTTTGGTTTGAGAGCATCCTAGACCATGAAGAAAGCACAAGTTACTTCATCTGTGGCACAATTTCTTATCTGAAGAGTTTCAAGAGGCCAGAATTTTGGAGATGGGTCAAGTGACTATCACTATTTCTGCAAGGTCTATTGAATCAAAAGAGATGTTGCAATAAAGTGGTATAAAGAGCTTAGAAACAAGTTCAGGCAACAGGCATGTGGTGCTTTTTTTCTAAGCAAAATAACATGACAGCCAACAGCAACACTAGATTCAGATGAGCTCACATGAAAAAGATTGTAGAGGCAGCCAATAGGAGATTATAGGCAGTATTGGTTTTTAAAACTACATCACCCCCCATATCTTCAATAGATATTACACATAAATGATGAACCGGGTTTATTACTGAAAATAAGAAGGAAAATAAAACTGAAATGCATTTGAGAAAATATGCAGTGTTTTTCAATGCAAATAAATGTGGGCGCAAAAGCCCAACTTCTTCACCTCATTTTTATGGTGATATAATTACAATGGTTCTATATCATAGAAACCAGTATCTCTTAATAAGCTCAATTAAGATGAGAGAGAGAGAGAGAGAGAGAGAGAGAGAGAGAGAGAGAGAGAGAGAGAGAGAATAGGTAAAACTATCTTTTTAAAACCTTTCTTATGCTTTAAGATAGGTCTGTTCCTCCAGCACTTCAGATTCCTAATTTTTCCAAGTAGTTTTCTGACATTTAGACATCATCAGGTAAATTAAAATTTATTTAGTATTTACACTATTCTTTGCATCCACCTAGATTTATAAATTCTGCCTGTTTCTCAGCAAGCTCCTTTCTACTTCTCTGCATCTAAGTACACTAATGGTTCTTAATTTTTTCATGTAACTAATTCTTTTGGCAGTCTGGTGAGGCTTATGGATAAAAATAATGTGCCTATTCTCAGAATAATGTTATTAAATGCATAAAATAAAATACGACAGGTAACAATATAAATGAATTATTTAAAAATTAAAATATCTCTGTATATATATATATATATCATATATGTCTATACATGCGCTGAACATACACAAACATTTAAACAAGTGTGCATTATTTTTCATTGAAAATGAACTGTTGGGGGGCGGCTAGGTGGCGCAGTGAGTAGAGCGTCGGCCCTGGAGTCAGAAGGACCTGAGTTCGGAACCGACCTCAGACACTTAACACACACAAACTAAAACCTAGCCGTGTGACCTTGGGCAAGTTACTTAACTCCAACTGCCCTCCAAAAACCAAAAAAAAAAAAGAAAAAAGAAAATGAACTGTTGGGGCAGCTAGGTGGTGCAGTGAGTAGAGTGTCAGTCCCGGAGTCAGAAGGACCTGAGTTTGGATCTGGCCTCAGACACTTAACACACACACAAACAAAAACCTAGCCATGTGACCTTGGGCAAGTTACTTAACCCCAATTGCCCTCCAAAAAGAAAAACAAAAGAACTGTTAATAGTTATAAAAGCTCAACTTCTTCACATCACTTTTTAATTGTAATGTAATCTCCATGGCTCTGAATCATAAAACACCCATATGCATATATATATATATACATACAAAAATGCATGAATACATGCATACATACATGCATATGTACAAATATATAAACATAGGTTGTGTGTGTATTTGTATAAGGAAGAAGAGATAGAATAGTGAGCCCTAGATGTAGAGAGGGGGACACATGTGGGAAGAATTCTATCCTTATATGACTTAAAGGGAAACAGAATAAATATATATCTCCTATCCCCTTCCAAATATTCTACAAGGGAAACGTTCATTCCTACCAGAAAAGCAAGCAGGAGGCTAAGACCTGAGTTCACTCTGCTCTTCTCAGAGAAAGGGGTTACTGAGCTAGAAGAATATCTGTCAACCCTCTGATATACTCTTTCTCTAGGGGATATTTTAAGGTTACATCTAACTTAACACTGTCATTTGGAGGGAAAGGAGAACCCTAAGCTCTATAGCCAAACCTTGTCCCCTTTCCACCCAATACCAGTTCCATAATGAATACATATAGTGAATAACAAAGAAGCCCACTCATTCAAATTGTAGCCAAACAGAAATAAGGAGGGTACATACATGTAGGAGAATATATACTAAATGATATATAGTGAAGCAACTCTTCCTTGCAAGTGATATCACTTGACTCACTCAGCAGAGAGTGTCCTTAATCTCACTCATAATGAAATTCCCCAAAGACCCTACTGTAGCAAGCTGGAAATAGGGACAGATGGAGAATGTTGGTTTCTCTCATACCTTCCTTAATATTTTTCTCTCTCTTTTTTTTTCCTTCAGAAAATTAAAGAAAGTTTGACTTCTTCCATTTTATCCCAAAGGGAACTGGCCCTGAAAAATTCAAAAGGGGCAACTGTCCTTGAGGAGCTCAAAGGGGGGCTAACAAAGATTTGATCTTCCTCACTTTTCATCAACTCCATCCTACACCTCACATAGAACAGGGCATTTATCTCCATTGATAAGGAGAAAATCCCATACCAATGGACTTTAAGACAAAGAATACATATTAATATCCATATTCACATTCATGCAAAAATACCTGCATCTCTATGTAGGTATATACACATGTATGGATGTGTGTTTATATATGTGTATTTGTATGCATGTCTATGTTCATTTTAAGAATCCCTGAACTAGACTACTAGAATTAGGGAACATGATATGCAAATCAAACATACACCATGATGATGTTACTGCTATGTTACTGATCACCTGGGAATGTATTCTGAGCTATTTTGCCATAGAAACCATTATTTTGCCCTCTTTCTGTCAAGCTTTTTGAACTCTGTTGAGATTCCATTGTGTAATCACAAAGCAGAACCCAACTGTCCAACACTGAGCCATATCTTTGGCATCATTAGCATGGCACACTAATGAACTGAGCAGACCAAACACAGACTAGGAGAGCATCTGTCTGCAGAAAATATGTTGAGATGTCTGAAATGAAGACAAATTACCTAGAGAAGTGCAAAAAAATGGAGTACAGAAGTGAGGCAGAGTGCATTAAGTTTCTCATTAGGCTAACAAACTGATTTTGATTTTTTGCCTTTCTTTCAGGTCCCAGGCATGTGAGCCTGTGCTTTTCACAAAATTGGTCTATCACATTCTTAAAGTATTACAGGAAAAGTGACTCTAGCAAATATTATGTTCAGAAAAACAAAGTAACTAACTATACTGTACTATGACACCATCACAGAAGGACTGGCTTGCATCCAGCCTTCAGCGATGACACGGCTCAAACAAAGAACAGTCCAGTTTTATGTCACATTTAAAAAGGGGATGTGGAGAAACTGGAGAGAGTCCAGAGAAGTATAACAAAAAATGATTAAATAAATGGAAAAGTTGGCCCTCTGAAGAAGATTAATGGAGTGGGATTTGTTTATCAAAAAGGATAAAGAAAAGAATGCACTGGTTGATTGAATAACTGTCTTCAAGTACATAAAGGGTAATTTATTGACAGTTTACTAAATGATTCTCCATAGTAATAGAAATAGCTAGCATTTTATGTTGCAATTTAATATTTTCAAAATACTTTAAAATATTATCTCATTTTATCCTCACAAGAACCCTGGGTATAGTTTCTATTATTACCTTCATTTTATAAGCTAGAAAACTGAAGTGGAGTAATTGTAGTTATTTATTTATTTCAAATACCATCAGTGCTCCTTGTCCTTCTACAATCAAGGGTAGATGGGAGAGCAAACAAAAGTATCACAAATTTGGAGCTAGAATAGAACTTAGAATCTAGTCTAACAATAATTTTAAAAATAAATTTTATTTTTTTTTTAATTCCAAATGTTCTTCCACTCTTTATCCCTTCCCCCACCCATTTAGGAATTAAGAAATAGTATATCCATTACACATGTAAAGTCATGCAAAGCATATTTCAGTATTAGCCAAGTTCTGGGGAGGGAGGGAGCAAGAATAAAAAAGAAAAATAGGCTTCAATTCTGTATTCTGATTTTATCAGTTATTGATCTGGAGATACATTACATGAGATTTTTCATTATGAGTCTTTCAAAAGTGTAATTATTCATTGCCCTGATCAGATATTAAGTCTGAAACATAGATTTTAAAAATGACCTGGAGGACCAGAGGTCACATGACTTTCAAAGTTCATACAGGAAAGGAGCAGCAGAGCTCAAACTCAAAATCAAAGAATCAGTTGGAGGGATAAAGAAAAATAAAATAATCAACAATGCTCAGAGCCCTGAGCAAGCATCCAACTCCACTTTGGGATCTCTCTAATTGTTAGGATGTTTCCTTATGTACAGGTGAAATATGCTTTGCTATTATTTTTGCTAATTTCTCATACTAGAGTTCTATACTTCGGGGTCAAGCAAAGTAATTGAATCTTTCTTCCACATGACAGCTGTCCAAATGTTTCAAGTACTTTGAAATATTTTCATATTGTGATCATGTCTCCCCTGTCTTTTCTCCAGCTTTCAAATCCCAAGTCTGTTTAGTTGATCCTCATGAGACATTTGTCTTGGTGCTTCAGGATGCTAGTAACCTTGTTCAGGATGTCCTCCAGAAGATAGAGATAGCCCTTTTTTCATACTAGTTACCATCCTTATCCCTGCATAGCTATGAAGATCAGTAAGATTAAGGCAAAAAGAAGGCAGAATGAGAGAGGAAGTTTGCACTAAGCAATGTGATTTGATATAGTAACAAAAACAACAACAACAATGATATCTATATAGCACGAATTATATGTCAGGCAATGTGCTAAGGGCTTTGCAAATATTATTTCATTTGATCCTTTTAACAACCCAGGGAGTTAGGTGCTATGATATTCATTTTACAGACAAGGAAACAAACAGGGATAAATGATGTGCCCAGGGTCACACATCAAGAAAATGTCTGAAGCCAGATTTGACCTCTGGTCTTTCTTATGCCAGGCTCAGAAAACTTTCCGTTGTATCACCCAGACCTGACATAATGATAAAGGTACCACAGAAAAGATCACTGTACTCAGACAGAATGAGGAAATGTGACACAGTTCTCTTCCAATGGAAACAAAAGGTACAAGTGTAAAGGCCAGATGAAGATTCAGGTAGATGAAAAGTACTGCTCCTTATTAAAGTCTATCAATGACTTCACTACATTTCCTCAATTATTGGACAACTATGGAAATGTCTGACGGCAACAGGACACTGAAGAGAATGACTATAGAATTCAAGAGTCTGAGTTCATACAAGATTCTGAATTTTAGCATGCCCCACATTCCAAAAGACCCAAATATAGGGTTCTTCATTCCTTCATCAAATAAAATCAGCTTATGGAAAAGGGTAGACCCACAAAGAGAGCATAGTATAAATCAGATTACCCCCAACAAACCAGCCTCCAGAGTGGCTCTTTCCAGTGGAAGGACTTACAAGAGAATGATGTTTTGGCTAGGAACCAAATTCTGGAGAATACTCACTGGGAGGCATTGTGATAAGCTGACAGTCAGTAGTGTGAGATTTTATTTGTGGGCTATGTAAGAATATATTTGTTATTTTTTCTACAAATGAAAATAGAGTTTCTATTAATGAAAATTTGGCTTCTATTCTTTTCTTTTTTTTCTCTCTTTCTTGATAGGGAATGGGGAAGAGACAGAGGATGGGAGCCAAAATGGTGGAGTAAAGACAGGGACATATCTGAGATCTCCCCAAAGCCCCTTCAAACACCTCTAAGTTATGACTTGAAACAAATTATAGAGAAGAACAAAAAGATTAAATGAAACGGTTTTCCAGTCCAACACAACTTGGAAGATTGGCAGAAAAGGTCTGTTGTACCTGAGTGAGAGTGGAACACAGTCCAGCAGAGGCTGCCCAGCACCGACTGGCTCCAGCAAATCAGGAGCAGGCCTTAGAGAAAATTGAATCAGTGGTGGCAGTGGCAGTTTCTGGACTTTTCAGCCCACAGATGATAAAGGATTCAGACAACTGGTCAGAAGGAGATTTACAGGGGTCCTTTTGCTGATATCAGGGGCAGGACTCTATTACATTGCCTATAGTTGGATCTGAGCCCCAGTCCTGGTCTCAGTCCAGCATGAGAAGGAGCACTAGTACAACAATACCTCCAATCACAAGGGAACATGGACCCTGGTCACAGTTCCAGAGTGGAAAAGTGTGTGTGAGGTAACTCACAGAGCAGTTCACAATACAGGGGAAGAGTAAACACAATGCTCTCTAGATTATACCACCTTTGAAGAGCCAAAAAGTTACAGGTCCCTAGAATTATCACTGAAAAGAACTGCACAATAAAACCTAAAGTTTGGACTGTGCACCCTCCATTCCAGAAGCAGAACACAAAATCAAAGGTCAAGAAATAACCTGGACAGTGTAGAGCCAAGACAGCAGAATAAAATCAGGACCTCCACATGGCTCCAGTTCCCGTCACCTCCAATACATTTAAAAAAATGGCTCTAAACAAATTTTAGAGCTACAGAAACCAAAACAACAGAGAGAAATAAATCTCCCACTGAAGGCACCCCGGCAGGCCAATAGTATGGTTCTATTGAACTGGGCTGGGAGCCAAAAGTAGTCCCACCTGAGCTATGAGGGCCCAGATCCAGGACGGCCTCGACCAGCAATGGCCTGAGCAGAATTCAGGAGAGAGAATGTGGCAGTTTCCAGACTTCTCAACCCATAAAACCCAAAAAGAAAGTAAAAGGTCACACAGGAACTCTGTTAGAATTGGGTGAAGAAGAGTATGGACTGGCCCCTGGCCCCAGGGCAAGAAGTATTGGGGGTGCAGCAGCTGTAGTTGCGGCTTCTTGGCTGCCTTCAGAATTCCTGGCTTATAGATCATAGGGGAACCAAGCAACAATTCAGAGGGTAATTGCTCTTATTTTAACCTCCTTGGATCTGGATCTCTTTCTTGGGAGGGGTTCCTGGGGCATGTGGCCAGTATGCTGGAGCTTGTGGAAGCCGTAGAGAGGACACCATACTAATAGCTCCAGCAGCTGCAAAACCCCTGCGATTTCAGACATAGCTCTTTGCAATCTGGAAGCAGTAGGAAAGAGGTAAAAAGACAAATAATCAGCTGGCAATATGAACAAGCAGAGGAAGCACAGACCATATACTCCTTTTTTTGGGGAAAAAAAGGATCAAAGCATGGAATGGGAGGAAGAAAATGAAGTCAGAAATACTACATCAAGAGCTTCCAAGAAAAATATGAACTGGTCTCAGGCCATGGAGGGGCTCAAGAAGGATTTTGAAAATCAAGTAAGAGGGGGGTGGCTAGGTGGTGCAGTGAGTAGAGCACTGGCACTGGAGTCAGAAGGTCCTGAGTTCAGATCCTGACTCAGACACTTAACATACACACAAACAAAAACTTAGCTGTGTGACCTTGGGCAAGTTACTTAACCCCAAATGCCCTCCAAAAAAAAAAAAGAAGCAAATCAAGTAAGAGAAGTAGAGGAAAAATTGGCAAGAGAAAAGAGAATGATGCAAGAAAATCATGAAAAGTGAGTAAACAGCCTGCTAAAGGAGACCCTCAAAAATAACCAAAGAAAATAACACCATAAAAAATAGACTAAGTCAAATAGCAAAAGAGGCTCAACAAGCCAATGAGGAGAAGAATACCATAAAATTCGAATTGGCCAGAAGGAAAATGAATTGCAAAAGCTCACTGAAGAGAATAATTCCTTCAAAATTAGATTGGAGCAAATGGAAGCAAATGACTTTATGAAAAATCAAGATATTATAAAACAGATCCAAACAAATGAAAAAATATAAAGTGATGTGAAATATCTCATTGGAAAAACCACTGACCTGGAAAATAGATCCAGGAGAGATAATTCAAAAATTATTTGACTACATGAAAGCCATGATCAAAAAAAGAGCCTAGACACCATCTTTCAAGAAATTATCAACAAAAATTGCCTTGATATTCTAGAACCAGATGACAGAAAAGAAATTCAAAGAATTCATTAATTGCCTCTTGAAAAAAGATACCAAAAAGAAAACTCCTAGGAATATTATAACCAAATTCCAGAATTCCCAGTTCAAGGAGAAAATATTATAAGCAATCAGGAAGAAACAATTTGAATATTGTGGAAAAACAATCAGGATAACACAATATCTAGCAGCTTCTACATTAAGGTATCAAAGGGCTTGGAGTATGATATTCCAGAGGTCAAAGCAGCTAGGATTAAAATCAAGAATCACCCACCCATCAAAATTGAGTATCATATTTCAGGGGAAAATATGGTTATTCAACAAAATAGTGAACTTTCAAGCATACTTGATGAAAAAAACAGAGTTGAACAGAAAATTTGACTTTCAAATAAAAAAAGTAAGAGAAGCATAAAAAGGGAAAGAAGGAAAAAAATAAAGAACTTATTAAAACTGAACTATTTATATTCCTACATGGTAAAATAATGATTGTAACTCATGAGACTTTTCTCAGTATGAGGATAGTTGAAGGGAATATATATGTTTATATAATAGGATGTATGTGCATATAAATACATATGTTAGTGTATGTATATATGTGTACATGGATAAATAGGGGGCATAGGATCAGTTGAATAGGAAGGGATGATATCTAAAAAATAAAATTAAGAGGTGAGAGAGCAATATAATGAGAGTAGATAGGGAGAGATAGAATAGGGTGAATTACCTCATATAAAACAGGGAAAAGAAAATTGTTACAATGGAGGGGAAGAACAGGAAGGCAAAAGGGAATGGGTCAACCTTACTCTCATTAAATTTGGCTTAAGGAAGGAATAACATACACACCAAATTGGATATCTTACCCTACATAAAAGTAGGGGTAAGGGGATGAGGAAGGGGATGATAGAAGTGAGGACAGATGGGGGGGGGTAGTTAGAAGCAAATACTTTTGAAAAGGGACAGTGTCAAAGTAGAAAATAGAATAAGTGGGGGCAGGATAGGATGGAGAGAAATATAGTCATTCATTTACAATATATCTACTGTGAAAATATTTTGCATAACTACACATATATAACCTATATTGAATCACTTTTCCTCCAAGTAGATGAGGGAAGAAGGGAAAGAGTCTGGGAATCAAAGTTTTAAAATCAAATGTTTATATATAAATATGTATACATATATATGTACACACACATATATGTGTATATATATATATATATATATATATATATATATATATGTAAAACTATTTTTATATGCAATTGGGAAATAAGATATACAGGCACTGGGGTATAGTAATCCATCTTGCCCTAGAAGAAAGTCAGAGGGGGTATGTGGGAGGATATAAGAGACAGCATATTGGGGAAAGGGGTATTCAGTAGTTTTGCTATTTGGGGGTGGGGGTAGGGGAAAGAGGGGGAGAAAATTTGTAACTCAAAATTTTATGGAAATCAAGGTTGAAAACTACAAATAAACAAATTAATCGAGGAATAAATAAAAAGGCTTAGCTCAAGGACCATCTCTGAAGTAAGGTCTTTCTTTTCTTCATTCTTATTGTTGTCCCTCCACCATCTTTGAATTATTATTCAGACTTATTTAGCTTTTTTTTTAATTTCCCTATACATACCCATGCTATCTTCCAATAGTAATAGAATATAAGTTATTTTGTAGGCAGGGATTTCTCTTTTTTTTGTCTGGTGCCCATCATACTGACAGTCTCATTGCATTAATACATCTTCATTAATTTGAATTAAATTAGATTGCATAAACTGAAAAAAAGAAATAATCAAATAAAATTAAAGGAATGAAAAAGTAGGAGAAAACCTGAAATATCTCATTGGAAAAAATGAGTGACCTAGGAAATACATCCAAGAGAGATCATTTAAGAATTATTGGACTACCTGAAAGCCATGATCAAAAGAAAACAAAAAGATCCTAGACTTATTTTTTCAAGAAATTATCAAGGAAAACAGCTCTGAAATGCTGGAACTAGAGGGTAAAGTAGATAAAGAAAGAATCCACTAAATCACCTCATGAAAGAGCTCCTAAATGAAAACTCTCAGAAATCATAGTGTCAAATACCAGAGCTCCCATGTCAAGGAGAAAATATTATAAGCAGCCAAAAAGAAACAATTCAAATATGGTGGTGCCCCAGTCAGGATAACAAAAGATTTAATATTTTTTATACTATAGGATCAGAGGGCTTGGAATATAATATTCTGGAGGGCAAAGGAGCTAGGATTACAACCAAGAATCACCTACCCAGCAAAATCAAGTATAATCCTTCAGGGGAAAAGCAAATATTCAATGAAATAGAGAACTTTCAAGTATTCCTGGTGAAGAGACCAGTGCTGGATAGAAAATTTGACGTTAAAATAGAAGACTTAAAAGAAACATAAAAAAGTAAACAGAAGAGAAAAATCATAAGGGACTTAATAATGTTAAGATGTTTACATTCTTACATGGGAAATGATATTTATAGCTCCTGAAACTTTTTCATTAGGTCAGTTAGAAGGAGTATACATAGACAGAAAGCACAGGTATGAGTTTAATGTGATGGAATGACTATCTAAAAAAATAAAATTAAAGGATGATAAAGAAGAATCAATTGGGAGAAGGGGAATAAGAGGGGAAGAATGGTGTAAATTATTGCACACAAAAGAGGCCCTGAAGAGATCTTACAGGAGATGGGAAAATGGGAGGAGGGGGAAAACACACGAACCTTAATCTCATCAGAATTGCTTCAGATTGTAAATAACTTTCTCAGTTGAGTATATAAATCTATCTAACCATAAAGAAAACTATGAGGGCAATAGGATAAGAAAAGGAATGGGGGGAACTGAAGAAACCTATGGACCCCTTATCAAAGCAATGATTTTAATGCATAAAATAAAATATATAGGATTAGAAAAGAAACCAATTTTATCAAACTTCAGTTGTCAACATCTATACTACTAATAATAAACTTTAAGGTTCACAGTCCCAAAGTTAAGAAACTCTAAAAAGAACATCATGTGATGCCCTCACAGTTTAAAAAAGGATGAGATGAGATGTAAACAAAAATTGCTAAATTACTGGTTAATGGTCATGGGGAGAAACTATCAAAAAGGAAACTAAATAATTGGTCAATAATGACATGAACCCTGTAAAACATTTCACTATACCAGCCTGCAGGTTATTTCAAAAAATTAATAAATATTTTGAACTTATATTAAAGAATGAGATAATATTACTTTACAAAAGACTGATGGGTATAATGTTTACGAACACAATAGCATATATTGCAACATATTTCCCACTGCAGCCCCTCTATATTAAAATATAGATTTACTTTGCAATAAAAATTACTGTACACAATAGATCTGAAAAGGATTGGTTCAGATATTAGGATAATTTCTTTCCATTCCTCTTATATTGTTTTTGAGGTTGATGTAATTTTAGGGAAAATAGTGAGATACTTTGTGATTGTTTATAATGGTATAAGTGAATGAAATGGTGATATTTTTAAACCTGTCCTCCATGCTTCCAAACTCCCTGTTCTGAGAGATTTTATCTCCTTTATGGCCCTTTCTACCTTCTGTGCATTCTCTTAGTGTTCTCTATACTATCAGAACCCCTGGGGGGATAATACTTTGGAAGTCATATATATCTTAGTATGAATTTGAATATCTCTGATTCTTCTTTCAGGAGCATGCAAACATTTAATGTTATTTTTAACTCTTTCTTTCTCCATTTCTTTTTTCCTTTCTTTTCTTTATTCTGTATTTTCTTATTATATACATATTGTACCCTCAATTGAATGTGAACTCCTTAAGGACATGATTGTTTGTTTGTTTGTTTTTTCATGTCTGTATTATGTTCAGAAACTAGAATGGAACATAGTAGTCACTTAATACGTATTTGTTAATTGATCAAATTTTATTTGTTTTAGTCTTCTGCGCTTTCTGTACCTTGTGATATGAAGGCCTATTGTTTAAAAAAATGTTTGGAACAAGAGTAGAAGAAAGGAAGCAGGCTCCTAAAATACTTACATCTCATTCCCTCCCTGTACAGTTAAGTGACAGTGAGTGGTTCATTGTGAATTAGATTTCGTGAGAATTCCTACTAATATGGTAGTTAATTAACTCTTTATGCCTTGCAGGTAACAAAATCGAAACTTTCAGAGAAATGGTGGCTGAAAAGCATAAATATAAGGAGAGATCATCTTATCAAAAAGATCTTTGGGACCCTAATTAGCAGTTGCCAACAGCTTTGTATGATTAAAATGGATTTTAAAAGCCCCAAGAACTGGTTCAAAAGTAGCTACTCTAAAACACCTGTCTCATGCTTTGTCAAATCCATTTTAATCATACAAAGAAGAAACAGGTTTGGAAGGTCAACAGCTATGAAAAAATAACTTCATTCACTCAGAAAAAAAAAAGTATGAAGTTAAGATCCAGGTGGGGAAATAAAGGGAATATAGAGGCCTTGGTTGCTCTTCTCTTTGTAGAAATAAATCTTGATGAGATTGTGACAAGGGAAATTGGGCTTACTGAGAGCTCTTACATATAAGTATGACCTATTATGTAAAGAATAAGAGAATCTGCTTCCAGAACTCTCCATATAGGTATTTCTTTTTTAGTTCTAAATCCCTATATCAATTTTTGTGATTTCTGATTATTTTTGCAATACACAACAGGAGACTTAAAAAGCCTTAGTGTACTACATCAATTCTTCTCTCTCATAATGATTGATCTAATTCAGTGGCCTTGTTTTCAAATAGGGAGAGATTTAGGACCTAGATGATAAAAAGTTATTAGTCATCCAAGGTGTTAATGATTTTCTGTAAAAATGATTTTCTGTAATAAGTGTACATTTAACTTTCTGTGCCTGAAGGTTTTATATGAGCATTTGGGTGATTTGAGGAGGCAGGAGGTAGATAGTAATGGCTTATTGGCTTTTGAAAGTGACACAATACCTGTTCTAAAAGGAAAGTCATTTGGAATCATCTATTTACTCTTTTAAAAAACATCTTATAAACCCAAATCTCTGTCTCTTTTTCTGTCTCTTTCACTGTCTTTGTCTGTGTTCCTCCATCTCTCTCTACCTTTCTGAGATGAGGAGAGAAAGATTTCTAGGCAAGTTATAGATGTAAAGTCAGTGAATGTGCCAAAGGTTGGGAAATGCAGTGTCTTGGGTGAGGAATTACAAGGATCCTAGTGGATAGTAGTGTGTGTGTGTGTGTGTGTGTGTAAACTGTTTTTCTTTTTAAATCAGAAATGTAGAGGGGATCAGGATAGGAAGAGACTTGAATATTAAACAGGATGTTATATTTGATCCTGGGGGTAATATGGAGTCACTGAAGTTTACTGAATGACATGGTCATCCACAGGGGTTATGGTTAGACTTGTGCTTTCAGAAGATCAACTGACAGTGGAATGAAGGATATAATGTAATGGAGAGACATTTAAGACAGGGAGACCATCTAGTAGGCTATTGCAATAGTAAAGATGTGAGAAAGTGAGGGCCTGCACCAGTGTATTAACAGTATCAGATAAAAAAGGACCTTATAAAATGTTATAAAGGTAGAAATTATAAGAATTGACAATGATTGGATAAGTAGGGTGAAAAATAGTAAGGAGTTGAAAAATACATTTAGGTAGTGAGCTTAGGTGACTGTGAAGATTATGGTACCCTACATACTAATAAGGAAGTTAGGAAGAAGAAAGAGATTTTGGGGAAAATAATGGGGGAAGATAATGACCTGTTAAATATGTCAACAGGACTTTCAGCCCGAAGTATCCAAAAGAGAGTTGGAGATTTAAGACTGGTAGTGAAGAGAGAGGTTAGGACAAGACAAGCAAAACTGTAATCATCTGGCTAGAAATATTCATTGAAATTATGTTAACTGATGAACTTGGGAATTGAAATAGTGCAGAGGGAAAAAAATAAAGGTCTTAAAACTGAGCCTTGGGGGACACCCTTGTTCAATGAACACAACCTAAAGGAAGTTACAGAAAATGAATGATTGAAGATGTCGGAGTAAAAACATCACTTTGAAAGTGCTCCAGCACACACCACTTAAAAGTCGTGTAAAAGGGGACACTGAACAACCTCTGGAGATCTAGAATCCACAGAATAACACAGAGAAGGTAACCTCCATCTGAGGACAGCTGGGCAGCCCATCAGGGAGTGGCCAACATAGTGCTCTAGGAGGTGAGCCCAGGACTGCATGAGTCAGAGGTTTTAGCCTCAGGGTGGCCAGACCAGCAGCAGGCTGGAGGACCCCAGAATACCAGTAGCTGTGGCTTTTCCAGAATTATCAACACATATATGCCTAGGACAAAGTGAGGTGTTAGTGCCCTATAGACTTTGGGACCAGTATTTGGGAAAGAATCAGCTTCTTCCCATGGGGGTGAGAAGCCAATGAGGAGCTACAGCACAGACATCATTTTGCAGCATCAGTTGCAGCTCCAGCTCCTGGCCTGCAGACTTTAGGGGGATTCAGAGATCAGTCTGGAGGGTAATTGCTCTTGCTATAACCTCCCTGCAATCTGGGGTGGAGGTCTTGGGGTGAGTGTCCAGCTGGCCAAAGTGTGTGGGGGCTTCAGAGACGGCACCCAACGAATACCTTCAGAAGTTGAGAAGACCCCAACATTTGGGATAGAAGCTCCCCTCTCTGGTGGCAGAGTCCTACTGTGGCAACAAACCCAAAATTCAAGTAACTAAGTGGCAACATGCCTAGGCAAATAAACAAAATAAATAGAAAAATTCAACATTATACTCCTATTTGGGGGGCAAAGAAGATCAAAGCATGGAACAGGAAGAGGACTGTGAGGTCAGAACTCCTGCACCAAAAGCCCCATATAAAAATACGAGCATGTTACAAGCCATAGAGGACCTTAAGAAGGATTTTAAAAACCAAATAAGAGAAGTAGATGAAAAATTGGGAAGAGAAATGTGAAAGAAGCAGGAAAAGGATGAAATGAGAGTCAACAGCCTAAGTGAGGAAAATAAAACCTTACAAAATAGCCTAACTCAAATGGCAAAGGAGGCTCAAAAGGGCAACGAGGAGAAGAATGTCTTAAAAAGCCTAATTTGCCAGACGGAAAAAGAATCTCAAACCTCACTGAAGAGATTCATTCCTTCAGAATTAGACTGGAGCAAATGGAAGCTCGTGACTTTATGAGACATCAAGAAGCTGTTAAACAGATCCAAGCAATTGAAAGAATAGAAGGCAATGTGAAATATCTCATGGGAAAAACCACTGACCTAGAAAATAGATCCAGGAGAGACAATGTAAAAATTATCAGACTAATTGAAAGCCATGATCAAAGAAATAACCTAGAAATCATCCTTTAAGAAATTCTCCAGGTGGGGCGGAGACAAGATGGTGGAGTAGAAAGAGCTCATCCAAGCCACTCTGCCCCCAGATTCCCCCCAAACTATGTAAAAGGGGACTCTGAAAAACTTCTGGAGCCCCAGCACCCACAGAACAACACAGAGAAGCAAACCTCCCTCTGAGGACAGTCCAGCAGCCCTGCATGAAGGACCAGCACAGTGGTCTGGGAGCCGGCAGCCGAGCCCAGGTCCTCGTGAGCCGAGGTTTTAGCCCCAGGGCGGCAGGGCCAGCAGCCTACTGGAGGGACCCCAGAACACCAGCAGCTGTGGAGATTCCAGAATTATCAACATAGACATGCCTAGGACAAAGTAAGAGGTTAGTGTCCTATGGACTTTGGGACCAGTATTTGGGCAATGTGTCAGCTTCCTCCCCTGGGGCCCAGAAGCCTCTGAGGAGACACGCCATTTTGTAGTTTTCAGAGGTAGCTCCAGCTCCTGGCCTGCATACTAACTGTAGGGAAATCCAGCGATCAGTCTTGGGGGGTAATCGCTCTTGCTATAACCTCCCTGGATCTGGATTGTGATCTGGGGTGGAAGTCGTGGGTGGGTTTACAGCTTGCCAGAAATGGAAGTTGCCCCCCACACGTTCGGGACGAAAATTCCTCTATCTGGACTTAAAGCCATAGTGTGGCAACAAGCCCAAAAGACAAGTAATTAAGTGGCAACATGCCAAGGCAAAGGAAACAGAAAAATGCAACCCTAGACTCCTATTTTGGGGGCATAGAGCGGGAAAAGGACTGTGAGGTCAGAAGTCCTGCTCCAAAAGCCCCAGGGGAAAACATGAGCGGGTTGCAGGCCATAGAGGACCTTAAGAAGGACTTTAAAAATCAAATAAGAGAAGTGGAGGAAAAATTGGAAGAGAAATGAGAAGGATGCAGGAAAAGTATGAAATGAGGGTCAACAGCCTGACTGAGGAAAACAACACCTTAAAAAATAGACTAACTCAAATGGCAAAGGAGACCCAAAAGGGCAATGAGGAGAAGAATGCCTTAAAAAGTCGAATTTGCCAGATGGAAAAAGAATCTCAAAAGTTCACTGAGGAGATTCATTCCTTCAGAGTTAGACTGGAGCAAATGGAAGCTAATGACTTTATGAGAAATCAAGATGCTGTTAAGCAGATCCAAACAAATGAAAGATTAGAAGGCAATGTGAAATACCTCATGGGAAAAACCACTGACCTGGAGAATAGATCCAGGAGAGACAATTTAAAAATTATTGGACTACCTGAAAGCCATGAGCAAAGAAAGAACCTAGAAATCACCCTTCAAGAAATTCTCAAGGAATATTGCCCTGATGTTTTAGATCCAGTGGGCAAAATAGAGGTTGAAAGAATCCACTGATCACCTCCTGAAAAAGATCCCAAAAAGAAAACTCCCAGGAATATTATAGCCAGGTTCCAGAATCCCCAGATCAAGGAGAAAATACTAGAAGCAGCCAGGAAGAAAAAATTTCAATATTGTGGAAACACAATCAGAATAGCCCAGGACCTGGCAGCTTCTACACTGAGGGATTGAAGGGCATGGAATAGGATATTCAAGAGGATAAAAGAACTGGGAATGAACCCAAGAGTCACCTACCCAGCAAAATTGAGTATTTTCTTTCAGGGGAAAATATGGTCATTCAGTGGAATAGAGGACTTTCAAGCATTCTTTTTTTTTTTTTTAAAGCAATTGGTGTTAAGTAATTTCCTCAAGGTTACACGGCTAGTCATTATTTATGCGTGGGTGCTCATTTTCTGAGGCCGGATCTGATCTTGGGTCATCCCAACTCCGAGGCCGGCACTCTTACTCACTGCGCCACCTAGCCGCCCCTTTAGGGCAATCGGGGTTAAGTAACTTGCCCAAGGTTACACGGCTAGGTTTTTGTCTGTGTCGATTAAGGGTCGGAGGCCGGCTCCAAACTCAGGTCCTTCTGACACCAGGGCCTGCGCTCTATTCACTGCGCCACCTAGCCACCCCTAAGCATTCTTGAGGAAAAAACCAGAATTGAATATACAATTTGACATCCAGACACAAGAAGCAAGAGATGCCTGAGAAGGTAATCAGGGAAAAGAAATCAAAAGGAACTCATCAAAGTTGAACTATTTATATTCCTATATGGAAAAACAATAACTGTGAGTGATGATATCTTTCTCACTATGAAAATAATGAAAGAAGGGTGTGTGGTCATATGAATACATATGTGAATGTGTGTGTATATGGATAGAGGGCATAGGTTGAATTTGTTGGGAAGGGAGAATACTCAAGGGATGCAATTATGAGGTGAGAGAGGAAAGTGGCAAGAGGAGATGGGGAAAAACAGGGTAGGGTAAACTATCTCATGTAGAAGAAGCAAGGGGAAGTGGATGCAAGGGAGGAGGAGAATAGGAAGGTAAAAAACGCAAAACCACATTCTCATTGAATTTGGTTCAGGGAGAGAATGACATACATACTAAATGGGATTTCTCAACCTACAGCAGAATAGGGGGAAGGAGGATGAGAGGAGGGATGATGAATAGGAGGGCATCCTTGGGGGGAGGGGAGGTTGGAAGTACCCGCTATATAAGAGGGACATGATCATGTAGGTAATGGACCAGGTGGTGGGGGGGGATGAGTGGGAGGGAATTATAAGCAGCCCTGTACAATATATCTACTATGATAATGTTTTGCATAGCTAAACATGTACAACATATACTGAATTACTTATCTCCCCAGAGGGAATGGGTGACAAGGGAGGAAGGAAATGGATCTGAAATTCGAGGTCTTAACATTAAATGCTTCAAATATATATAAATACTATTATTAATACTAATTTGCTTATAATTGGGAGACAAGATGTACAGGCATTGGGACACAAAGATTCACCTTCCTCTAATGGAAGAGTCGAAGGGGGTATGGGAGAAGGTATGGGAGAGAGCAGATTGCAGGAAGTGATATCTTGTGGGACTGCTATTCTGGGAAGTTGGGTAGGGAAATAACAGGGGGAAAATGATTGTAACTCAAAATCTGGTGGAAATGAATGATGTAAAACAGAAGTTAATAAAGCATTTGTTTAAAAAAAATTCTCCAGGAAAAGTTCTCTGATATTTTAGATACAGAGGGCAAAATAGAGGTTGAAACAATCCGCAGATCACCTCCTGAAAAAGATCCCCAAAAGAAAACTCCTAGGAATATTATAGCTAGGTTCCAGAATTTCCAGATCAAGGAGAAAATGCTACAGGCAGCTAGAGAGAAACAATTTCAATATTGTGGAAACACAATCAGTATAGCACAGGACCTGGCAGCTTCTACACTGAGGGATCAAAAGGCATGGAATATGATATTCCAGAGGGCAAAGGACCTGGGATTAAAACCAAGAATCACATACCCAGCAAAACTGAGTATACTGTTTCAGGAGAAAACATGGTCATTCAGTGGAATAGAGGACTTTCAAGCATTCTTGAGAAAAAAACCAGAGTTGAATAGAAAATTTGATATTTAGACTCAAGAAGCAAGAGATGTTTGAGAAGGTAAACATGGAAAAGAAATCAAAAGGAACTTATCAAAGTTGAACTATTTACATTCCTATATGGAAAAACCATAACTTTGAGTGATGAAACCTTTCTCAGTATGAAAATAATTGAAGAAGGGTATATGGGCATATGAATACATGTGTGTATATATGTTTACAGGTATACATGGATAAAGGGCACAGGATGAATTTGGTGGGAAGGGATGATACTTAAGGGGTGAAGTTACGAGGTGAGAGAGGAATGTGGCAAGAGGAGATGGGGAGAGACAGGTAGGGTAAACTACCTCATGTAGAAGAGGCAAGGGAATGTAGTTGCAGGGGAGGGGAAGAACAGGAAGCCAAAAAGGCAAAACCATATTCTCCTTGAATTTGGCTCAGGGAGAGAATGACATTCATACTAAATTGGATATCTCACCCTGCAGGAGAGTAGTGGGGAGGGGGATAGAGGGAAGGGCCTGCTGGGAGGAGGGGAAGTTGTAGGCACCCACTTTTGAAGAGGGGCAGGATCAAAGTAGGGAATGGACCAGGTGGGGTTTGGGATGAGTGGGAGTTAAATATAGCCAGTCTTTTACAATATATCTACTATGGTAAGGTTTTCCATAGCAATACATGTACAACATATACTGAATTGCTTATCTTCCCAGAGGGAGTGGGTGACAAGTGACGAAGGGAAGGATCGGGAATTCGAAGTTTAAAATTACATATTTCATATATACATATATGAAATATATATATTATATATATACTTATATATAATATATATAATTATATAATTATATATTATATATATAATTATATATATTTCATATATATATGAAATATTTAATTTTAAAACTTCGAATATATATATATATATGTATGTATATGTATGTATAAGAAACTGAATGATCGAATTGGAACGGAAAGAATTAAGAAAGAACAGTGTCACCAAAAACCTTACAACAGCAATAACAAAAACTAGAGCAAAGTGGTTAATTAGCAGTATTAAAGACTTCAAAGAGGTTACAAAGGATGAGAATTGAGTAAAGGCCATTATATCTAGCAGCTAAGAGATCTCTGGTAACTTTGATAAGAACAGTTTCAGTTGAATAATAAGGTCTGAAGAAAATCTATGAAGGCCTAAATAGGAAAAGAAATAGAGGTCTCATTTATAGAAAACCTTATCTAGCAGTTTGATCACAATAGGGAAAAGATATATAATATAGCTGGCAGGGATAAAGGCATCAAGTGAAGGATTTTTGAGAATTTGGAGTCATGGAAAACTGGGGAAATAGATGAGACAATATTCTGGATAAGACAATATAAACAAAAGTCATTTGTGCATGTAGAGAAATTAGCTTTGAAAAGAAAGTACACATTGAAAGAGGGCAAAAATGTTTTAGTGAAGAACAGTGAGGAAGTCAGGAAAGGAGGGAGCTCTTTGTTAAAAGAAAGTTTCTGTCCTCAATGTGTTCCCAATCTAAAGGGGACACACACACACTCACACACAAACCCACATACACACCCACATATACAAAGGGTATATACAGGATAAATAAGAAATAATTGAGGGAAAGCACTAGGATGAAGAGGAATTTGGGGAAAGCTTCTTGTAGATAAGATTTCAATTGGAATTTAAAAGAAGCAAAAGAAATCATCAGTCAGAGATAAGAGGGGAGCTGGGAATGGGAGAGAACCAGAGAAAACCCCAGGGTTAAGAGACTGTGTTAATCATAAAAGAGCAAAGAGGCCTTTGTCACTGGATTGAAGAGTGCATAGCAAGAAGTAAAATGTAAGAAGACTAGAAATATAGGAGAGGGATAGGTTTTGAATGCCAAGCACAGGATTTTATCTTTGATTCTGGAGGTGAACAAGCATTGCAGTTTATTGAATAAGGGTGAGGGGCAAAATGGTTGGAATGAAGTTTTAGGAAAATCACTTTGGTAAGACTGAATGGATGATGGATTGAAGTGGGGAGAGACTTGAGGTAGGCAAACCTCCAAGCAGGCTACTGCAATTATCCAGGTGTGAGGCATAAAGGACCTACCTCAGATTAGTAGTAGTATCAAAGAGAAAGTGGAATATCTGAGAGATGTCACAAAGGTGATGTCAACAGGCCTTTGCAAGAGATTGGATGTGGGGGGTAAGAGATAGTGAGTAGTTGAGAATGTCTCTTCATTTGTGAGCCTTGAAGGATTAGGAAAATGATATTGGCCTTGAGAGTAAAAGAAAAGGTAGGAGGTGAGGAGGGTTTTGGAGGAAAGATAATGAGTTTGGTTTGGGTATATAAAATTTAAGATCTTTACTGGACATCTGGTTAGAGATGTCTGAAAGGCATGTGGAGAAGTGAGTTTGGAGGTAAGCAGGGTTTGGGCAGGATAGGTAGAGCTTAGACTTCATCATCGTAGAGATGAAACTAATTAGAACTGATTAGATCACCAAATGAAATAGTATAGAAGAGAAAAGGACCAAAATCAGAACCCTGTGACACAAATGGTTTGAGGTCATGAACTGAAAGAAGATCCAGTGATGGAAACTGAGAAGGGTAGGTCAAATAGGCAGGAAGAAAACCATGAGAGAGTGGTGCCCCTAAAACTAGTGAGAAGAAAGTATCAAGAAGGATCTGGTTATCACAATTCAAAAGGCTGTAGAAATGTAGAAGAAAATGAGGATTTCGAAAAGTCCATTGGATTTGGCAACTAAGGGATTATTGGTAAATTGGGAAAGTGACTCCAGTGGAATGATAATTATGTAAGTCAGACTGAAAGAGATGAGGAAAGGAGTGAAGAAATAGCTTTAAAAGAGTGACTGTGGAGAGTGAGACAGTGAATTGATAAATTAGGGAGGTATAATAAGATTGCTTAGGAGCAATGAGCATCAAATTGAGGTTGTATAACAAAAATTTGTAGTTTAGCCAGTA
The DNA here is from genome assembly GCA_011680675.1 of Gymnobelideus leadbeateri. NCBI lineage: Eukaryota > Metazoa > Chordata > Mammalia > Diprotodontia > Petauridae > Gymnobelideus > Gymnobelideus leadbeateri. The sequence continues at coordinate 1,057,700 of WOXC01007541.1, forward strand.
TTTGTTGCTTGATTTTATCCAACTTCATTCAATAATACAAAGGTTGGAGCAGAGATAACTTAGGGTGGGAGTGATCAAGGCTGAGGCTTAGAAGGGTGAAACCGGTGTAATGATAAGGAGCGGAGAGTAGGGACTCAGGAGGACAATGTAAACTTGAATTGGTTCACCAAAGGACCAAGAGGGGAAAAGAGTAAAGATTGGTTAGAATAGGGAAGATGACCTGGGAGAGAATTGATGAGTCAGTCATTTGGGTGTCCTGGTGAGAATAAAAAGTAGGACTTGGTAAAGGAAGGCAGAGAGATAGGTGAATAGTCAATAGATTGTAGTTAGAAAAGGGAATTTGGGGATTCTTGAATATGTAGGTATTATACTTATGGACGATGGCAAGATCAAGGGTATGATCATGTTTGTGTATGGCTGAGCTGGGGGAAAGGAGGAGATCATGAGAATGGATTAAGCTTTAAGAAGTGGATGTATTTTGAATTTCCCTAGCATGAAGGTGGGAGGTCAGGAGAAGAGAAAGACCATGAGCCAACCACCAAACTCACAGAGGAAAGGAGAGTATTCTAGGAGTCATCAGAAAATAGCTCAGGAGTACTGATTGAGTGACAAAAAAGTATTGAACAAATCTGCAAGGGGGAGATGTTACTGATTGATGGTGGTATAGAGGAAGAACCTTGAAATGGCAATTGGAAGAAAGGAGTATTCCAACTCTCCCATCATGATCAATATGCCAGGTACATGAATAAAAATACAAAAGTGGTGCAAAGGGTGGTTAGAGAAACTATACTGTCAGAAAGGACCCAAGTCCCAGTAAATGCAAGAAGATAGGCAGAATAGGTAGGATATTGATTTATGATGAAAGCTAATTTATCTAGGCAGCAGTCCTTCATGAGAACATAGTGGTAATTTTGGGTATGTTGGTAGGGCAGGATTACAGGAGAAAGGATTAAAGAAATAAGCAGGGAAAGATAGAATATGGGTTTTAAACAAGGACATCACTGAGATGAGGAGGGTATGACTAGCGGGAATATGTTAATAATTGAGGAATGAGTTCAAGCAAGTCATAATTTTGGTTCAAACTGGAAGGTATCCAAGAGCATCAGGCAGCAATATGCAGCTGAAAATATGGGGGGGGGGGTGGAGGGGTATCCAGGCATAGACAAGTATACTGCTGTGGTATTTAGGTGGTCAAAATAGATTAATTATTTTTCATATATATGTACACGCACATACACACACTCACACACTTTGTTTTCCATCAGCAAAAATCTGACTTGTCCCTCTGCCATCCCACCCTCCAAACCAAAGAAGTAAAGAAAAACAATCATGGTACAAACATATAGATTCAATTTAAAAATCCACATAGGTCATGTAAAAAAATCTGTCCTGTGCACACTAAGTGTTTCACCATGCAAACCAGGAGGTAAGCCGCATATTTCATCATTAGTCCTCTGGAATTATGGAGAGTTATTATGCATATGAGTTCCTACTTCTTTCAAAATTGTTTACATTTATCATATTGTCATTTAATAAATTGTCTTCCTAATTAACTTTATTGAAAATCAGATCTTACACATCTTTCCAAGTTTCTTGGAAGCCATTCCTTTATCATTTTTTTATAGAACAAGAGTATTCCTTCACAATAATATACTATAAAATCGTTGATCCATTCTCCAGTTTAAGGGAATGTCCTCAGATTCCTACTCTTTGCCACCTCATAAAATCTATATGTCCTTAGAGTTTATTTTTTATGTCCTTAGAGTTTTCCCTCCCTTAATCAACCATCCCTCTAGTGCTCCGTCCCTTGATCTCTTTTGCTGAAAATAAGCACATCCCTTTCTCCCCTAATCCTTGTAGAAATGTCTACATGCACACTCAGGACAAAAGAGAAAATTTTCTCTAACCTTCCTTTCTCCTGCTTCCATTACTGTGTGCATTCCTCTTCCTTTCTCTTTCCATCCTTTTCTTAATATTATCAAGATATAATAGAATCATTCCAAGTCCTTGTACAATTTCAATTCCTTTATAAACCTTATTGATCAAAGACCTGAGGAGTGGGTAAAGGGGGCAGGGATATGTACCACCTCTACATCTTTGAATGTATGCAGCTTATCCCTGTTCAGTCTTTTATCATTGTTCATTTATTTTTACCTTTTTTGTGTTTCTCTTCACTCCCATATTTGAATTTCAACATACTTCATACTCAATTTTACTGATTAAATAAGTTTTGGTTATAAATTACTTTTTTTCTATTTTTTTAAACAAATGCTTTATTAATTTCTGTTTTACATCATTCATTTCCGCCAGATTTTGAGTTACAATCATTTTCCCCCTGTTATTCCCCTACCCAACCTCCGAGAATAGTAGTCCCAAAAGATACCGCTTCTTCCAATCTGCTCTCTCCCATACCTTCTCCCATATCCCCATCGACTTTTCCATTAGAGGAAGGTAAATCTCTGTGTCCCAATGCCTGTAGATCTTATCTCCCTATTACAAGCAAAAGAGTATTAATAATAGTATTTATATATTTGAAACACTTAATGTTATGACCTCGAATTTCAGATCCATTTCCTTCCTCACTTGTCACCCATTCCCTCTTGGGAGATAAGTAATTCAGTATATGTTGTACATGTTTAGCTATGCAAAACATTATCATAGTAGATATATTGTACAAGGCTTCTTATAATTCCCTCCCACTGATCCCACCCCCCACCTGGTCCATTCCCTACATAATCCTGTCCCTCTTCTATACTGGGTACTTCCAACCTCCCCTCCCCCCAACGATGCCCTCCCATCCACCATCCCTCCTCTCATCCCCCTTCCCCCTATCTTGCAGCAGGTTGAGATATCCCATTTAGTATGTATGTCATTTTCTCCCTGAACCAAATTCAATGTGAATGTGGTTTTGCCTTTTTAGCCTTCCTTATTCTCCCCCTCCTTTGCAACCACTTCTCCTTGCTTCTTCTACATGGAATAGTTTACCTTACCCTGTCTCTCCCCATCTCCTCTGGCCACTTTCCTCTCTCGCCTCATAATTTCATCCCTTGAGTAGTCTCCCTTCCCAACAAATTCAACCTATGCCCTCTATCCATATATAACTGTAACCATATACACACATATTCACATATGTATTCATATGACCACACCCCCTTCTTCCATTATTTTCATAGTGAGAAAGATATCATCAGTCACAGTTATTGCTTTTCCATATAGGAATGTAAATAGTTCAACGTTGATAAGTTCCTTTTGATTTATTTTCCCTGATTACCTTCTCAGGCATCTCTTGCTTCTTGTGTCTGGATGTCAAATTTTCTATTCAATTCTGGTTTTTTCCTCAAGAATGCTTGAAAGTCCTCTATTCCACTGAATGACCATATTTTCCCCTGAAACAAAATACTCAGTTTTGCTGGGTAGGTGACCCTTGGGTTCATTCCCAGGTCTTTTGCCCTATGGAATATCATATTCCATGCCCTTCGATCCCTCAGTGTAGAAGCTGCCAGGTCCTGGGCTATTCTGATTGTGTTTCCACAATATTGAAATTTTTTCTTCCTGGCTGCTTCTAGTATTTTCTCCTTGATCTGGGGATTCTGGAACCTGGCTATAATATTCCTGGGAGTTTTCATTTGGGGATCTTTTTCAGGAGGTGATCTGTGGATTCTTTCAACCTCTATTTTGACCTCTGGATCTAAAACATCAGGGTAATTTTCCTTGAGAATTTCTTGAAAGGTGATTTCTAAGTTCTTTCTTTGATCATGGCTTTCAGGTAGTCCAATAATTTTTAAATTGTCTCTCCTGGATCTATTTTCCAGGTCAGTGGTTTTTCCCATGAGATATTTCACATTGTCTTCTAATCTTTCATTTGTTTGGATCTGCTTAACAGCATCTTGATTTCTCATAAAGTCATTAGCTTCCATTTGCTCCAGTCTCACTCTGAAGGAATGAATCTCCTCAGTGAACTTTTGAGATTCTTTTTCCATCTGGCAAATTTGACTTTTTAAGGCATTCTTCTCCTCATTGCCATTTGAGTTAGTCTATTTTTTAAGGTGTTGTTTTCCTCAGTCAGACTGTCGACCCTCATTTCATACTTTTCCTGCATCCTTCTCATTTCTCTTTCCAATTTTTCCTCCACTTCTCTTATTTGATTTTTAAAGTCCTTCTTAAGGTCCTCTATGGCCTGCAACCTGGCTCCTGCACTCGCGAGCCGCCAGGTTCCAGACCACTGTGCTGGTCCTTCCCGCAGGGCTGCTGGGCTGTCCTCAGCAGGAGGTTAGTTTCTCTGTGTCGTTCTGTAGGTGCTGGGGCTCCAGAAGTTGTTCAGAGTCCCCTTTTACATAGTTTGGGGGGAATCAGGGGGCAGAGTGGCTTGGAAGAGCTGTTTCTACTCTGCCATCTTGGCTCTGCCCCTAGACAGCTTTTTCCTACATCACGTCCTTTACATTTAAGAATATTGTATTTGAAGTCCATTCTCCACTTCTTTATAATGGTACATGACCCTGACTTTGACTCCTCAATACTTGAATTCTTTTTTTTGGACTGATAGCATTTTTTCTTTGATCTCGATTTTGACTATGATATTAATGGATGTTTTCTTTTTCAAGTGTCTTCCAGGAGATGAATGGTGAATTCATTCTATTTCCACTTTCCCTTCTACAGCATCTGGGTAGCTTTCATTCAAGATTTCTTGAGATATTATTGCTAAGTTTGAGTTTTTATCATAGTTTTCAGATAACCCATTAATTCTTTTTTTTTTCTTTTCCATCTGTTTTCCAGATTAGCTGCTTTCCCTATGGGGTACCTAATATTTTCTTCTGTTTTATTTTTCCAGCCTTTTGACTTTGCTTCACTATTTCATGTAGCTGTATGGGGTCATTGTCCTTTATTTTGTCCACTTGAATATTCAGGAGGGCTTTTAAAATTTGTTTTGAAATTTTTGTTGCTGCTTTTCCGTTTTGCTTTTGTTCTTGCTTGAATAAGGTTTTGTACCTCTCTTGGTAAGCTGGTAATAGCATTGCAAATTCTTCTATAATTTTCATTTCTTTCCCAGTTTTCAAGTGCTATCAATTAAAAAAATATTTAAACTTTTAAAACTTTTGCTTTATCTCTTCCAGGAATTAAAGCTGCTTGTCCCTAATCTGTGTTTTTCTCTGAAGCATTGCTTATAGATGTTTTGAAGTCATTCTTTTCTACATTTAGGTTTTGAGCAATCTCTTCCACCATAATAACTCCTTATTATGTGGTTCTTCCCCACCTCCATTCTTCCAGTCTATTTCTTGATTTTGAACGAGATGGTAGGGCTGAGCTCTGCCAAACCTCTGGAGAGAGGGTTTGGACTCTTCCTAATGCTTTCTTAATGTATTGAAATTGTCTTATTCCAGAATGTGAGGGACAGGCTTGGGATCTGCAATATCTCAACACTCACAAAGTGGTCTGATCCAGGTCAAAGATTTTTTACACTGGGGAGGCTAGGTGGCACAGAGAGTAGAGTGTCAGCCCTGGAGTCAGAAAGACCTGAGTTCGGATCTGACCTCAGACACTTAACGCACACACAAATGAAAACCTAGCTGTGTGGCCTCGGGCAAGTTATTTAAACCCAATTGCCCTCCAAAAAAAAAAAAAAAAAGGATTTTTTACACCTATCCACTCCCACTCCTGCCCCTAGTTTAACCTCTACAAGTTCCTGACCTGAGTTTCAGTCTATGCAGCAGCAGACTGCTGCTGGACCCAGCCCCTACCAGTCAGCTTGGAAGCTCTGTTGGTTCAGAGTAACAGAACTGAAGGCTTTCCTTTAAGTCTGGAATTTCTGCCTTGATTATTCCTCAATAGGCTGGCCTAGATGACAGAGATGAACCATTTTCTTCTGATGGGCTCTAAGACAAACTTCTGCTACTTGTTTCTGAACTTATTCCTTTCTTGGTGTGCCAGTCAGGCAGGGCCTCCTCTTTAGAAATGCCACCACAGTTCACAGGTCTCCTTCTCAGTCTATACAGAGTCTATGACTCAGAACTGGGAGGTTGATGCCAAAGCTGCCAGTCTATACCTGTCCCCATAGAAGTGGTCTAGAATCCATCTGGAGTTGCCATGGTAGGAAATTGGGTCTTCCTCTTTTCCTGGGTACTGGAGTGCTCTCAGATGACATGTTCCTGGACAAATTATCTCCATTCTCTGCAGACTTTTTTTCTGTCTCCCTATGCCAAATTAGACTGGGCAAACAAATTACCATGACATCCCCCCCCCCAGATTTCCCCCATCATAACTTTTGTCTAGTCCATTTTATAGGTCTGTCTGGAAGAATTTTTTAATTAATTTATTAGTTTAGTTTCAGTTAAAAAGAATCAATTCCATAGCTCCTTGATTTTCAAATTTCCTTTACTTCCCTCCCCCCTCCCCCCACAACAGCATATAGTCCAATATAGGATCTGCAAATACATTCATATTAGACATTATTCCAGTTACAAAGACGTATTGTACTAGGTGGGATGAAAGATGGTAAAGAAGAAATAAGACTAAACAATGAAAAGAAAAAGATCATTTACTTTGCTTCCATCAGGGTTCAGGCTCAGTTCTTTCTAGTTATATCTCTGGATGGCGCATTTCTCTCTTTCTTGAGTCTTTCGCGATTGACTTATATCACTGCATTGCTGAAAAGAGTCCAGTCTGTCATAGTTAGTCATCACACATATGATGTGTCTGTGATGGTATACAAATGTCTTCTGATTCTACTCTTCTCGCTCAGCATGTTTGTATAAGTCTCTCCAGGTAATTATGAAATCTGTCACCTCCTCATTTCTTATAGCACAATAATATTCCATTACATTCATATACCACAACTTGTTTAGCCATTCCCCAATTGATGGGCACCCCTTTAGATTCCAATTCTTTGCAACCACAAAAAAGGGCTGATAAAAATATTTTTGTACATATGGGTCTTCCTCCCACTTCTATGATCTCTTTGGGATACAACCCTAGAAGTGGTATGGCTGGGTCAAAGGGTATGAAATTATTTATAATCCTTTGGGCATAATTCCAAATTGCTCTCCAGAATGGTTGGATAAGTTCACAACTCCACCAGCATTGTATTAGTGTTCCAATTTGTCCACATCCTCTCCAGCATTAGTCACTTTCTTGTTTTGTCATCTTAGCCAATCTGACTGGAGGGATGCGGTATCTCAGAGTTGTTTTGATTTGCATTCCTCTAATTAATAGTGACTTAGAGCATTTCTTCATATGCTTATAGATATCTTTAATTTCTTTCTCTGAAAACTGCCTGTTCATATCCTTTGACCATTTATCAATTGGGGAGTGACTTGTATTCATATAGACTTGGCTCAATTCTCTATAAATTTTAGAAATGATTCCTTTACCAGAGACATAAGTTGTAAAAATTCTCTCCCAATTTCCCACCTCTCTCTTGATCTTGGTTACATTGGCTTGTTTGTACAGAAGCTTTTCAATTTAACATAATCAAAATTATCCATTTTGCATTTTATAATGCTCTCTAATTCTTGTTTGGTCCTAAAGTCTTCTCCTCTCCACAAATCTGCTTTCCCAAATTGCTTACAGTATCATCCTTTACACCTAGATCATGCACCCATTTAGACTTGATTTTGGTATATGGTGTTAGATAGTGATTGATCTATGCCCTCTTTCTGCCATACTGTATTCTAGTTTCCCCAGTAGTTTTTGTCAAATAGTGTATTCTTATCCCCAAAACTGGGGTCTTTGGGTTTATCGAACAATAGATTACTATATTCATTAACTGCTGGGTCTCCTGCACCTAATCTATTCCATTGATCCACTGCTCTACATCTCTGCCAGTACCACGAAGTTTTGATGACTGCTGCTGTATAATACAGATTAAGATCTGGCATAGCTAGTCCACCATCCCTAGCATTTCTTTTCATTAATTCCCTTGATATTCTAGACCATTTGTTTTTCCAAATAAATTTTGTTATAATTTTGTATAACTCTAGAAAGTAGTTTTTTGGTAAATTGATTGGTATTGCACTAAATATATAGTTTAGTTTGGGTAAAATTGTCATTTTTATTATATTAGCTCGACCCAGCCACGAGCAATTGATATTTTTCCAACTATTTAGATCTGATTTTATTTGTGTGAGAAGTGTTTTGTAGTTGTGATCATATAAATTCTGGGTTTGCTTTGGCAAGTAGATTCCCTAATATTTTATAATGTCTATGGTGACTTTAAATGGGATTTCTCTTTCTATCTCTTGCTGTTGAGTTTCATTAGAGATTTACGGGAATGCTAAGGATTTATGTGGGTTTATTTTATATCCTGCAACTTTGCTAAATTTATTTATTGTCTCAAGTAGTTTTTTACTTGATTCTCTAGGATTCTCTAAGTATATCATCATATCATCTGCGAAGAGTGATAGGTTGGTCACTTCTTTGCCTAATTTGATTCCTTTGATTTCTTTTTCTTCTCTAATTGCTACTGCTAGTGTTTCTAGTACCAGATTGAATAAGAAGGGTGATAGTGGACACCCTTGTTTCACTCCTGATCTTATTGGAAAGGCTTCTAGTTTATCCCCATTGCATATGATACTTCCTGATGGCTTTAAATAGATGCTATCAATTATTTTAAGGAAGGTTCCATTTGTTCCTATACTTTATAGTGTTTTTAATAGGAATAGATGTTGTACTTTGTCAAAAGCCTTTTCTGCATCTATTGAGATGATCATGTGGTTTCTGCTAGTTTTATTGATGATATGCTCAATTATACTGGTGGTTTTCCTAATATTAAACCATCCTTGAATTCCTGGGATGAATCCTGTATGATCAGGGTGTATTATTTTTGTGATAAGTTGCTGGAGTCTTTTGGCTAATATTTTATTTAAAATTTTTGCGTTTAAATTCATGAGGGAAATTGTTCTATAATTTTCTTTCTCTGTTTTGTCTCTTCCTAATTTAGGAATCAGTACCATATTTGTGTCATAGAAAGAGTTTGGTAGGACTCCTTCTTCTCTAATTTTCCCGAATAGTTTGTAGAGTATTGGAATCAATTTTTCTTTAAATGTTTGATAGATTTAACTAGTAAACCCTTCTGGCCCTGGAGATTTTTTCCTAGGGAGTTCACCAATGGCTTGTTTGATTTCTTTTTTTTTTGAGGTGGGGTTATTTAGGTAATTCACTTGCTCGTCAGTTAATCTGGGCAACTTGTGATTTTGTAAATATTCATCCATTTCACTAAGACTGCCATATTTATGTGCATACAGTTGGGAAAAATAATTCCTCATTTTTTTATTTCCTCTTCATTGGAGGTAGATTCACCCTTTTTATTTTTGATACTCATAATTTGGTTTTCTTCTTTCTTTTTTTTATCAAATTGACTAAGGGTCTATCAATTTTGTTGATTTTTTCATAAAACTAGCTCTTAGTTTTATTTATTGATTCAATAGTTTTCTTCAATTTTGTTAGTCTCTCCTTTGGTTTTAAAAATTTCTAATTTAGTACTAAATTGGGGATTTTCAATTTATTCTTTTTCTAGCTTTTTCAATTGCATGCCCAATTCATTGACCTCCCTTCTCTCTGCTTTAATTAAGTATGCAGTCAGGGGTATAAAACTTCCCTTGAGAACTGTCTGTAGTGCATCCCACAAATTTTAATATGTTGTCTCATTATTATCATTCTCTTGAATGAAATTATTGATTGTGTATATAATTTCTTGTTTGATCCATCCATTCTTTAGGATTAAATTGTTTAATTTCCAATTAGTTTTTAGTCGATCTTTCCCTGGCCCTTTATTGCATATAATTTTTATTGCATCATGATCTGAGAATGATGCATTTAATATTTCTGCCTTTTCGCACTGGATTGTGAGGTTTTTATGCCCTAGTACATGGTCTATTTTTGAGTATGTACCATGCATGGCTGAGAAGAAAGTAAATTCCTTTTTATCCCCATTCAGTTTTCTCCAGAGATCCATCATATCTAGTCTCTCTTAGATTCTATTCACATCCTTAACTTCTTTCTTGTTTAATTTGAGGTTAGATTTATCGAGTTCAGAGAGGGGGAGATTAAGGTCCCCCACTAATATAGTTTTGCTATCTATTTCTTCCTCTAATTCCTTTAACTTCTCTTCTAGGAATTTGGAAGAATTTTATAAATAACAGTTTGACTGAATTGTTTGCAAAAAATTTGTCATCTTGCCTCTACCCAAAGAAATTGCTTATTGATTGAAAGTGAATGTCAAAGAGGAAATTCAAATAAATGTTAATTCCACAGAAAAGCATATCTTCCCTACTTTGTGCTGATTGTAATTATTTATTTGACATTTGAATCCTACTTAAATTAGTGGAAGGAAGCAATAAAATGGGGGAAGGAGTTGGATTCTATTTAAAATTTAATAACAATATCAGCAATAATGGTGATGCTTTTTAAACCAATTTTCAATGCTAGGGGATAGCAAAGGTGAGCAAGAGCAAAATAAGAATCAGCTAGGGTGGTTCACAGCAGGGTCTTCCTCTGGGCATTGGGATCTGAGTGTATAACTGATGAAGTTAGCACCTCCATCAGTGTGAAAAAACTACTCCTTAGAGTCAAAGAAAGATTGAGGGCAAGATAGTCCTGTATACTGGCCTCACTCAGAAGTGTCATATTGATCAGCTTCAAATGGAAAATGAAAGAATACATAATCCTTTCCCTTTAATAGAATAAGAAAGCAAGACAACCAAGGAAAAATCAGCAATTCTAATGGCCCACCTGCTGGAAATGCTTTAGTACAAATAACACTGGTAATTAAAGTAGAAAACTACAAACATACACAAAATGGATTAAAGATATGAATTCAATCAATAGTATATCATAACATTTTTAATCTACATATCTTACCAGTTATTAAAAAAGTTTTTTATTTCTTTTTTGGTCAATGGTACCCGAAGCCCCAAGTCACAGAGAACTATTACCAAATTGTACAGGCCACAGAAAATTCGAGAGTTACACCTGAGTCATCTTAAAAATATAATTGGGAAATGTTTAACAAAATAGATAAAAAATGCAATGCACAATAGATAATATTAATTTGAATTCTTCTAAGTATGAATGTACCCCAGAGGACTCCCTTTCTATTTGAGTTTGAAACTACTGAATAAGAAACAATTTCATCCCTTAACCTAGGTTCAATGAAGTCATGTAATGACTAAAGGCTGAAGAAAGAAAACTTAAAGAAATGGATGTCAATGTAATTTTCCACCTAATGAAAATGTTAAAAATTCTATTTAAAATGAATTGGATGACAAAACAATACCAACGTCTCAACAGATTTTAAAAAGGAAATGGACATACCTAGAATGGAATTTCTTTTTTTTTTAAACAAATGCGCTACTAACTTCTGTTTTACATCATTCATTTCCGCCAGATTTTGAGTTACAATCATTTTCCCCCTGTTATTCCCCTACCCAACCTCCCAGAATAGCAGTTCCACAAGATATCGCTTCCTCCAGTCTGCTCTCTCGCATACTTTCTCCCATACCCCCTTCGACTTTTCCATTAGAGGAAGGTGAATCTTGGAGTCCCAATGCCTGCACATTTTATCTCCCTATTACAAGCAAAAGAGTATTAATAATAGTATATATATATATATATATATATATATATATATATATATATATATATATATATATATATATTTGAAACATTTAATGTTAAGACCTCAAATTTCAGATCCACGTCCTTCCTCCCTTGTCACCCATTCCCTCTGGGGAGATAAGTAATTCAGTATATGTTGTACATGTCTAGCTATGCAAAACATTACCATAGTAGATATATTGTACAAGGCTGCTTATATTTCCCTCCCACTCATCCCACCCCCCACCTGGTCCATTCCCTACTTGATCCTGTCTCTCTTCTATAGTGGGTACTTCCAACCTCCCCTCCCCACAAGGATGCCCTCCCATCCACCAACCCACCTCTCATCCCCCTTCCCACTATTCTGCGGCAGGTTGCGATATCCCCTTTAGTATGTATGTCATTCTCTCCCTGAACCAAATTCAATGAGAATGTGGTTTTGCCTTTTTGCCTTCCTATTCTTCCCCTCCCTTGCAGCCTCTTCCCCTTGCTTCTTCCACATGATATAGTTTACCCTACCCTGTCTCTCCCCATCTCCTCTTGCCACTTTCCTCTCTCACCTCATAATTTCACCCCTTGAGTATCCTCCCATCCCAACAAATTCAACCTATGCCCTCTATCCATATATAACTGTAACCATATATACACACATTCACAGCTATTGTTTTTTCCATATAGGAATGTAAATAGTCCAACTTTGATAAGTTCCTTTTGATTTCTTTTCCCTGATTACCTTCTCAGGCATCTCTTGCTTCTTGTGTCTGGATGTCAAATTTTCTATTCAACTCTGGTTTTTACCTCAAGAATGCTTGAAAGTCCTCTATTCCACTGAATGACCATATTTTCCCCTGAAACAAAATACTCAGTTTTGCTGGGTAGATGATCCTTGTGTTCATTGCCAGCTTTTTGCCCTCTGGAATATCATATTCCATGTCCTTCTATCCCTCAGTGTAGAAGCTGCCAAGTCCTGTGCTAATCTGATTGTGTTTCCACAATATTGAAATTGTTTCTTCCAGGGGCGGCTAGGTTGCACAGTGAGTAAGAGCACTGGCCTCGGAGTTGGGAAGACCCAAGATCGAATCCAGACTCAGAAAATTAGCACACACACATCAATAATGACTAGCCATGTAACGTTAAACAAGCTACTTAACTCCAATTGCTTTAAAAAAACAAGAAATTGTTTCTTCCTGGCTACTTGTAGTATTTTCTCCTTGATCTGGGGATTCTGGAACCTGGCTATAATATTCCTGGGAGTTTTCTTTTTGGGATCTTTTTCAGGAGGTGATCTGTGGATTCTTTCAACCTCTATTTTGCCCTCTAGATCTAAAACATCGGGGCAATTTTCCTTCAGAATTTCTTGAAGGGTGATTCCTAGGTTCTTTCTTTGATCATGGCATTCAGGTGGTCCAATAATTTTTAAATTTTGTTTCCTGGAACTATTTTCCAGGTCAGTGGCTTTTCCCATGAGATATTTCACATTGCCTTCTAATCTTTCATTTGTTTGGATCTGCTTAACAGCATCTTGAGTTCTCATAAAGTCATTAGCTTCCATTTGCCCCAGTCTAACTCTGAAGGAATGAATCTCCTCAGTGAACTTTTGAGATTCTTTTTCCATCTGGCAAATTTGGGTTTTTAAGGCATTCTTCTCCTCATTGCCCTTTTGAGCCTCCTTTGCCATTTGAGTTAGTCTATTTTTAAGGTGCTATTTTCCTCAGTCAGGCTGTTGACTCTTATTTCATACTTTTCCTGCATCCTTCTCATTTCTCTTCCCAATTTTTCCTCCACTTATCTTATTTGATTTTTAAAGTCCTTCTTAAGGTCTCCTATGGCCTGTAACCTGCTCATATTTTCCTTTGGGGTTTTTGGAGCAGGATTTCTGACCTCACAGTCCTCCTCCTGTTCTATGCTTCTATCCTCTTTGCCCCCCAAATAGGAGTCTAATATTGCATTTTTCTGTTTAATTTGTTTCCTTTGCCTTGGCATGTTGCCACTTAATTACTTGACTTTTGGGCTTGTTGCCACAGTATGACTCTGCCAGACAGGAACTTTCGTCCCGAACATTTGGGGGGACAACTTCCGTTTCTGGCAAGCTGGAAACCCACCCATGACCTCCACTGCAGATCACAATCCAGATCCAGGGAGGTTAAAGCAAGAGCGATTACCCCTCCCCCCCAAGACTGATTGCTGGATCTCCGTACAGTTCGCAGGCCTGGAGCTGGAGCTGCCTCTGAAAACTACAAAATTGTGTGTCTCCTCAGCAGCTTCTAGCCTCCAGGGGAGGAAGCCGACGTGTTCCCCAAATACTGGTCCCAAAGTCCATAGGGCACTAACCTCTCACTTTGTCCTAGGCGTGTCTATGTTGATAATTCTGGAATTACCACAGCTGCTGGTGTTCTGGGGTCCCTCTAGCCGGCTGCTGTCCCGGCTGACCTGGGGCTAAAACCGCTGTGCTCGGCTCCCTGCCAGCTGCACTGCTGGCTCCCAGAGTGCTGTGCTTGTCCTTCCTGCAGGGCTGTGGGGCTGTCCTCAGAGGGAGGTTAGCTTCTCTGTGTCGTTCTTTGGGTTCTGGGGCTCCAGAAGTTGTTCAGAGTCCCCTTTTACTTAGTTTGGAGGTGGTCTGGGGGGAGAGTGGCTTGGACGCGCTGTTTTTGCTCCCCCATCTTGGCTCCACCCCAGCCCAAAAGGGTGTTTTTTAAGTTGGCATTTGCTATGAACACTGTGAATGGATCCATCATTCCACACAATTTTACAAAAAACAATAAAATCATTTTAAAATCCACACATAAAAGTACACACGGCAGTCAATGCCCAGGTAAGAATCAGAAAAGGAAATAATCTATCACTGAATACTCCTCAGGGCAGAAATTAAACTACACCATGGCAGAAGCAATATGAAAAAGCTATTGAAGGAATAAATAATGACACTGAGGTTACACAAACATTTATTTGATTTGTGCAGTAAAATCATGAATATTAGCATTAAAGAAGCAAAGCAAAAGTATATTAAAACATCTATAATCTAAGCTTTTAAATTGAAATAATAATTCAAAAAGTTAAGTAATGTAACTAAGTCAGAAAAATAATAAACAACTTAAGATCATTTTAAATGTTACAGATGTGTCAGAAGTAAAGGAAAAGGAGAAGAGAAATATTCACTGAAAGACAATGAGAAAAATATCTGGTGATCTATATGGTTTATACAATTTCAGTTTGAAACATAAGATAGTGTACCAATGAAAAGAACAGTTAAATGGAACGAGATTACTAAAACAAGTTAAGAATAAGAAAAACTTTGATTCTTCAGGGACAAATAAAATCATAACAATTAGGTCAAATGCTTCACAGTAGTATATGAAATTTAAGGAAAGCATTTGTCAGCCTTCTTATAGATACAAACTTTCTTTAAAATGTCATTACAGAAGACTGTGGAGTAAAAACAGCTACTTGCTTGAGCTCTCCCACAAGCCCTTCCAAATAGCTGTAAAAATGACTCTAAACATATTCTATAACAGCAGAAGCCACAAACTGACAGAGTAAAACAAATTCCCAGGGCAAGACAACCTGGAAGGTGTATAGGAAAGGTCTGTTTCAACAGACTGGGAGACGAACACAGTCAAGCATGGGTCACACCAGAACAGATGGGGCTGGAGCAAGTCTCAGGGGACTGAATAAATGGCAGCTGATTTGGTTTCCAGACCCATAAATGCCAAAGACAACTTCTAAAGACAGGAAAGGTCTGTAGGACCTGGGTGAGTGAGGAGCTTATTCTGGCCTTGGCTCCAGTCCTAATCCCAGGGCAGTGGAAGCCACAGAAACTGTAGTGGTTGTGTCAGCTGCTTCCAGAGCTCTTGGACCACAGATGTTGGGGGAATCAAGTGGCTAATCACAGGTTATTGCAGAGATCTCTTTGCTGGCTCTGAGACAGGATTCTCTTGCTTTGCCTGTGTTTGTATCTGGGTCACAGTCTTGGGTGGTGGTCTAGGGGTGAGAAGGAGCACTAGCATGGCAAAGCTGGTGGTGTCAATGTAGAGGGAATGCTCCTGACAGTTACAAGGCAGAAAGCAGTGCTTATGGTTGCTCACACATTAGTGCACAGACCAGAAGATCAGTGAACACATCTCCTTTGGTTGCCCCACCATTGAAGAACTAACTGAAAATTTATAAATGTCTGGAAATATATCTGAAAACAGCTGCACAAAACCCCTGAAAGTTGGGATAGTACAGCCTCCATTCAACAAAGCTCAAAACTCAAGTAAGTTGTTGGGAAAAAGAGCAAACAGTATGAAAAAAAAATCAGACTTCAGAATCTTACTTTGGTGACAATGAAGCCCAAAACACACAAGCAGAAGATGACAACAAGCTCAAAGCTCCTACATCCAAAGCCTCCAAGAAAAATATGAATTGGACTCAGGGCATGGAAGAGCACAAAAAAGATTTTGAAAATCAAGTAAGAGAAGTGGAGGAAAAATTAAGAAGAAAAACAAATGAGATACATGAAAATCATGAAAAATGAATCAACAGCTTGCTAAATAAAGGAGACCAAAAAAACATGCTGAAGAAAATAGCATCATAAAAAATAGACTACAGGGGTGGATCCAAGATTGTGGAGTAAAAGAATTAATTTGGCATGAGCTCCAGCTCTAGTCACTTCCAATACATATAAGAAAAGATTGTAAACACATTTTAGAGCTACAGACCCCACAAAGTGACAGAGAGAAACAAATCTCCCACTGAAGGCAGCATAGCAGGCCTACAGGAAGGGTCTCTCATGCCAGGCTGGGAGCCAAGTGTAGTCCCACATGAGCTGCACTGTCTAGCCCCAAGGTGGCCCTGACCAGCAATGGCCTGAGCAGACTTCAGGAGAGTGAATTACCAGCAGCTGTGGTGGTTTCCAGACTTCTCAACCCATAAATGCCAAAGAGAAAGTAAAAGGTCAGTGGGGAACTCTGTTAAACAGGGTGATAGAAGAGAGCAGTCCAGACCCTGCCCCTGGGTGAGAAGTGGTGGAGGTAAATTGACTGTAGCTGCTGCCCTATGACTGACTACAAAGGTCCTAGCCTGCAGACTGTAGGGGGACCAAGCTACCATTCAGAGGGTAATTGCTCTTGCTATAACCTGCTTGGAACTGGATCACAGTCTTGGGTGGTGGTCCTGGGGTGTGTGACCAGTGTGCCAGAGCTTTTGGGGGCTGTAGAGAGGGCACCCTTCTAATAGCTCTGGCAGCTGCAAAAACCACAGTGATTTGGAACATAGCTCTTTGCAATCTGGAAGCAGAGTTCGACCATGGCAAAGACATCAAAAGTCAAATAATTGACTGGAAGATAAGCAAGCTAAGGAAACACAATCAAAAAATAGACTAACCCAAATGGCAAAAGAGGTACAAAAAGTCAATGAGGAGAAGAATGCCCTAAAAAGCAGACCAGGTCAAATGGTAAAGGAGATCCAAAAACTCACTGAAGAAAATAATTGCTTAAAAACAAGAATGAGGCAAGTGGAAGCTAATGACCTTGTGAGAAATCAAGAAATTATAAATCAAAACCAGAAGAATAAGAAAATATAAGACAATATGAAATATCTCATTGGAAAACCCATTGACCTGGAAAATAAGAGAAATAATTTAAAAATTATTGGATCACCAGAAAGCCATAATCCCATAAAAGTGTTTAGACATCATCTTCCAAGAAATTATCAAGAAAATACTGTCCTGATATTTTAGAACCAGAGGGTAAAATAGAAATGGAAAGAATCCACCAATCACCTCCTGACAGAAATCCCAAAAGGCATACTCCTGGGCATATTGTAACCAAATTTCATAGTTCCCGGGTCAAGGAGAAAATATTGCAAGCAGCCATAAAGAAAAAAAAATCAAGTATTGTGGAAATACAATTAGGAGAACACAGGATTTAGCAGTTTCTAAAATAAGGGATCAGAGGACTTTGAATATGATATTCTAGAGTTTAAAGGAGGTATAATTAAAACCAAGAATAACCCGCTGAGCAAAACTGAGTAAAATCCTTCAGGAGGAAAATGGATATTCAATGAAATATAGGACTTTCAAGTACTCTTGATGAAAAGACCAGAGCTGAATAGTAAATTTGACTTCCAAACACAACAATCAAGAGAAGCATGAAAAGATATACAGGAAAGAGAAATAATAAGGGACTTTATTATTAAAGTTGAATTGTTTACATTCCTACCTGGAAAGATGATATTTAAAACTCATGAGACCTTTCTCACTATTTGAGTAGTTGGATGGAAGATGATAGATAGATAGATAGATAGATAGATAGATAGATAGATAGATAGAGATAGATAGATAGATAGATAGATAGATAAATAGAAAGAGATAGACACAGGATGAGTCGCATAGGAAGGGATGATAGCTATAAAATAAAATAAGTGTTGGAGGAATGTACTGGGAGGAGAAAGGGAGTGGTAGAATCCTAATAAATCATCTCACATAAAAGAGGCGAGCTTTTACAATGGAGGTAAGAGGGTGGAGGTGAGAGTTAATGAGTGAACCTACTCTCACTGAATTTGCTTCAAGGGGGCAATAACATACACACTCAATTGGATATGGAAACCTATCTTACCCTACAGGAAAGTAAAGGGGAAGGTGATTACAGAGGGGGGATGATAAAAGGCATGTCAGACTGGGGAAGGGTGAAATCAAAAGCAAATAGTATTGAGGAGGGATCAATCAAAGGAGAATAGAATAAATGGAGAATGGGACAAGATGAAGGAAAAATATAGTTAGTCTTTCACAATATGAATGTTGTGGAGGTGTTTTGCATGACTACACATGTATAACCTATATCAAATAGCATGTCTTCTTAATAATGGTGGGGAGGGAGGGAGGGAGGAAGAGAATGTGGAATATAAATTTTTAAAAACAAATGTTAAAAATTGTTTTTAAGTGCAGCTGGTAAATAAGATATATAAGACACATATACATATGTGTGTGTGTGTGTGTGTGTGTGTGTGTGTATAAATCTTGCCCTATAGGAAAATAGAAGGGAAGGGGATAAGAAAAGTGAGGGGGTGTTAGAATGGAGGGCACCTTGGCAGAAAGGGTAATCAGAATGCATGCCATCTTGGGGGTGGAGGAGAGAAATGGAGAAAAATTGGAATTCAGAATTTTGTGGAAATGAATGTTGAAAACTGAAAATAAATTAATAAAAAAGAAAATGGCATTACATAATTAATAACAAAGGTAATGCAAGCAATATCTCTGAATGAAGAATATTTACATGATTAAGCACTTGTCTGCATTATTACCTATCAGTATGTAGTATTAAATGTATAAATTATACAATGCATTAATAGCTTTTTTTTAAAACATATGTATATACTTAAAAGATATCATGAGAATGAATATTAATCAACGAGCAAACAGTTTGCATCCTCCAATCATAGAAGGATACTGAGGAACTTATCACTGATTCAGTAATAAATGAACAGAATACCTGAAAACATTTCTACTGCCTTTATTGATTACCATAGTGTTGACTCAGTTCCATCCACATGGCTTATTTGTGTACCACAGATATACAAAATAGACCTAAGTATTGAGAATGCTAAAATATTTGATATCCATATGAAAAACCAGTTCTTTATTTAAAACACATTGCCAATATAATAATCAAATTACCAAAATAATTATAATGATTTATTTTTCAGGGAGACAGTTAAATTGATTCTGGGTTTGCCTAGATGTGAATCTATTAACTCTTTTAAATAAAACTCAAGATGTCTCCCAATTTAAAGAGGGAATCAACCCAAAATATCTCATTAATCAGTTGATATACATGAATGATATAATGCTATGTAGTTCTATTGAAAAAATGCATTAAGTACCTTCCTGTTTCATGGAATATTTCTGCAAGAAAATCAAAATGTCAATTGGTCTGAATCAAAAAATAATCTTTAACATGTGCCAATGAAAGAAAAAGACTGAAAGCTTCTTGTTTGGATCTGAAGTCAAAATTAAAACTATAACTGATAGCAATATTTGGAAATAGCTTAGTCTCTTCCAGACCAGACATATGGAGTATAGAGCTGTTAAGAGGAAATCTGTGCCTAAATACAATAAGACATTTATTGGAATTCTGAAATCAAAATTATTGGGGAAAAACATGTTTAATGCAAATAACATTTGTTCAACACCAGCCTTAATACAACTTTGTGTGCCTGTTAAAGGAACCACATCATATTTGAGAATTAGCCTAAGAAAAATATGGACAATATTAAGAAAATATGAAAGCTATTCTATTAACCTAAAGGAACTATTGAAAGACTAATACTTCCTTTAAAAAAGGAAGAAAATGTAACACCAAGTGCAAGCAACTTCCAGGTTCAGATTATGAGCATAACAAAGTCCATTTATTCATGACAGATTAATGAAAACATTCACAGAAAATCAAAATCAAAATACAGGGTATCTCAGTCTTTTAGTAAATTCTCAGTTCAATCACAAAGTGCTAAGGTCCAAGTACTCCACCCCTGGGCAATACATTCATTTAGTCAATCAAAAAGTCTTCTCTCTTGCAAGGCTGAGCCAAGATGTCTAAGTAGAAACAGCACGTCCAAGGTGCTCTCCCCCCCGATCACCTCAAAACCATGTAAAAAAGGACTATGGACAACTTCTGAAGCCCCAGCACCCACAGAACAACACAGAGAAGCTAACCTCCTGCTGAGGACAGCCCAGCAGCCCTGCAGGAAGGGCCAGTGCAGCACTCTGGGACCTGACAGTCTAGCACTCAGAGAGCTGAGCCCAGGTCTGCATGAGCTGTGGTTTTAGCCCCAAGACAGCCAGGCCAGCAGCCAGAGGAGGGTCCCCAGAATACCAGCAGCTGTGGCGATTCCAGAATTATCAACACAGACATGCCTAGGACAAAGTGAGAGGTTAGTGCCCTATGGACTTTGGGACCAGTATTTGGGAAGGCTTCGGCCTCCTCCACTAGGGACTAGAAGCCACTGAGAAGACACGCCATTTTGCAGTTTCAGTGGCAGCTCCGAGCCTGCGAATTGTAGGGAGATCCAGTGATCAGTATTGGGGGGGTAATCACTCCTGCTTTAACCTCCCTGCATCTGGATTATGGTTTGGGGTAGAGGTTGTGCGGTGGGTATCCAGCTTGCCAGAACCAGAAGTTGTGAAGATCCCAGCTTTGGGAAGGAAGCTCCCCTGCCTGGTGGCAGAGTCCTACTGTGGCAACAAGCCCCAAAGTCAAGTAATTAAGTGGCAACATGTCAAGGCAAAGGAAACAAACAGAAAAATGCAACATTAGACTCCTATTTGGGGGGCAAAGAGGATCGAAGCATGGAACAGGAGAAGGACTGTGAGGTCAGTAATCCTGCTCCAAAAGCCCCAAAGGAAAATATGAGTGGGTTACAGGCCATAGAGGACCTTAAGAAGGACTTTAAAAATCAAACTAGAGAAGTGGAGGAAAAATTGGAAAGAGAAATGAGAAGGATGAAGGAAAAGTATGAAATGAGGGTCAACAGCCTGACTGAGGAAAACAACACCTCAAAAAATAGATTAACTCAAATGTCAAAGGAGGCTCAAAAGGGCAATGAGGAAAAAAATGCCTTAAAAAGTTGAATTTGCCAGATGGAATTAGAATCTCACCTCCTGAAAAAGATCCCAAAAAGAGAACTCCCAGATATTCCAGAGGGCAAAAGAGCTGGCATTAAAACTAAGAATAACCTACCCAGCAAAACTGAGTATTTTGTTTCAGGGGAAAATATGGTCATTCAGTGGAATAGAGGACTTTCAAGCATTCTTGAAGAATAAAACAGAGTTGAGTAGAAAATTTGACATCTAGACACAAGAAGCAAGAGGTGCCTGAGAAGGTAATCAGGGAAAAGAAATCAAAAGAATGTTATCAAAGTTGAACTATTTACATTCCTATATGGAAAAGCAATAACTGGGACTGATGATATCTTTCTCACTATGAAAATAATGGAAGAAGGGGGTGTGGTCATATGAATACATATGTGAATTGTGTATATATGTTTACAGTTATACATGGATAGAGGGCATAGGTTGAATTTGTTGGGAAGGGATTATACTTAAGGGGTGAAATTATGAGGTGAGAAAGGAAAGTGGCAAGAGGAGATGGGGAGAGGCAGGGTAGGGTAAACTATCTCATGCAGAAGAAACAAGGGGAAGTGGCTGCAGGGGAGGGGAAGAACCGGAAGGCAAAAAGGCAAAACCATATTCTCATTGAATTTGGCTCAGGGAGAGAACAACATACATACTAAATGGGATATCTCACCCTGCAGCAGAGTACGGGGAAGGGAGATAAGAGGGGGCATGATGGAGGGGAGGGCACTCTGGGGCGAGGGAAGGTTGGAAGTACCCACTGTAGAAGAGGGACAGGATCAAAGTAGGGAATGGACCAGGTGGGGGGGTGGGGTGGGATGGGTGGGAGGGAATTATAAGCAGCCTTTTACAATATATCTAAAATGGTAATGTTTTGCCTAGCTATACATGTACAACACATACTGAATTACTCATCCTCCCAGAGGGAATGGGTGACAAGGGAGGAAGGTAATTGATCTGAAATTCAAAGTCTTAAAATTAAATGTTTCAAATATATATAAATACTATTATTAATACCATTTTGCATGTAATTGGGAGATAAGATGTGCAGGCATTGGGGCACAGAGATTCACCTTGCTGTAATGGAAAAGTCGAAGGTGGTATGGGAGAAGATATGGGAGAGAGCAGATTGGATGAGGGCATATTTTGTGGGACTGCTATTCTGGGATGGTGGGTAGGGGGAAAATGGGGAAACAATTGTAACTTAAAATCTGGTGGAAATGAATGATGTAAACCAGAAGTTAACAAAGCATTTGTTAAAAAGAAGTCTTCTCTCTATTCAACTGGAGATTAGTTTCCAATCATAACCAAAGTACATTCATTTGGTCAGTTAGAAAGTATAAAAGTCAAATATTTTCCACCCCTATATCACAACTGAATTACAATACTATCCATCACCACCAAGGACCTCTCAAAGGGGCAGTCAGAACACAAATTCCATCTACCCCTAAGCCACAACAAGGTTATGATATAATCACAGCATTCAATACCCAAGGAGGGAGCCTTTTCTTCATCTTGACCCAAGGCAAGTTCTCAGCAATCTCTGTTCCTGGAAAGCCAAAACTTAACAAAAGACACAATATACACTGCCAGTGTTTTCAACAATTTGCTCTCTGTCTGCAGAACAGTCTCAGGACCCCAGAATACATTAGCAAAACCCTCCTTTAGGATTTCTATAAACATACAACAAGAAAAATCCTCCTTCAGGGCTTCTGAACCAAGAGCAATGTTCCAGCACCCCTGCAACAACATACTGTTCTTTACCAGCAGACAAATCTGGCAAAATAACATCAAAACAGAACAAATACCAGTACCACAGTCATGCCTCCTCAGTTTTCGGCAACTCTGGGTGGCAGTGCTCAAAAGTCCTAGGCAGCTCCAAATGGCCCTCAGCAATCCATGTGCCTTTGGATGGCAGTTCTCTCTCTCAGCAAATCTGGACCCTAACAATTGTCATTCTCTCTCTCTCTCTCTCTCTCTCTCTCTCTCTCTCTCTCTCTCTCTCTCTCTCTCTCTCTCTCTCTCTCCCTCCATGATACTGCTTTCAAAATTTCTTCTGGCCTCTCTCTGCTTGGGCCTCTCTATCCATAGCACCAGCTCCTCCAAGAAGTTCTGACTTTGCTGCCTTTCTCCTGTTCCATGCTTTGATCCTTATTGTCCCCAAAATAGGAATCTAATGTTGGATTGCTCTGCTTTCTTTGCTTGTTCATATTGCCACTCAATTACTTGAATTTTGAGCTTTTTGCCAAAGTAGAGCTCTGCTACCACACAGGGAGGCTTTGTCACAAATTACTGGGGTTTTCTCAGCTGCTGGAGCTATTAATCGGAAACCTCCACATGCTCTGGCAAACTGGTCATGCACCCCAGGACCTCCATCCTAGATAGCGATCCAGATCCAAACATGTTAAAGCAAGAGCAATTACCCCTCAGACTGGTTGCTTGATCCCCTACAATCTGTAGCCCAGGAGCTCTGAAGCAATCACCAAGCCTCAGCTGCTTCTCCTTCCAAGGAGCAAAGGCTAGACCACACTCCCAAACTCCTGGTTCCCAAAGTCCACACTGTACTGACCTCTCACTTTGTCCTTCACATCTATGGCTTGATAATTCTGGTAACCACCATAGCTGCTGGTGACCTGATGTTCCTCCAGCTGGCACCTGGTTGTGGCTGCCCTTAGGCTAAAACCTCTCACTCATGCAGGAGCTGGGCTCAGCATCCAGAGTGCTGTGCTGGCCCCTTCCTGTGTGCCTGCCAGACTGTCTTTAGTGAGAAGTTAGCTTCTCTTTGTCATTTTGTGGGTTCTGTAGTTCCAAAATTTGTCTAGAGTCATTTTTACATGAATTGGAGAAGAAATCAGGAGCCACACGGAATTCCTATTTCTACTCCACCATCTCGACTCTGCCCCCCAAGAACAACATTTATAATAGATGTTGCCATATAAAATACTCATAATGTCTTAGTGACATGGAATGAAAATATTTCAAAATAAAAAAGGTCTATCAGAAAAAAAGTCAAAATCACATGTTAATAGAATGAGGTATAGATCATCATTGTCATCTTCTCTACTACTACTTTTGTAGAAGACATGTTTTCGTTAAGCTTAGAGAAAATGAACTTAAATCCTCATAGTTTTATTCTAGTTTAAAAAAAAAGCAAGTTTATTTCATCTGTGAAATGGTCCATAGAGCATTAAATAGAAAGGAACAGTAACAGATAGCAACTTGTCTCCATACTATTTCTCTTTAAATCCTATCAAACACGTTGAGAAGAAAGATGATAAAAATAATAATTAGCATTAACATTTATACAGTACTTATTGTTTATAAGATATTTTATGTATATTATTTAAGTTGATCCTCTCAACAACCCTGGAAAATAAATGCTAGTATTATTCCTATTTTATAAATGAGAGATTGGAAAAACTTGCCAAGATCACATATCACATATAACATAAGTGTCAAAAGAAGGACTTGAATTCTGAAGTTAATATTTTATCAATTATTCTGTAGTCTCTTTTTAAACATTTGAATACTTTCATTTTTTTCCAAGATTGAGAAGTGATAAAAATATTCCATTTATAAGATATTGTGACAACATCATGAAATAATGGAAATTTATCTCTAGAGGAACAAAAGTTCTCAAAGGAAAATAATAGGGAAAAGGCCTGGTATTCAGAAATAACTGATTACATCAAGCTGTATGTTCTACATAGTTAAACAATGGTCATTTAAGGTTTGTTTTTTTTTTTTAAATCACTATTGCAGATTGTTTTTTTTTCCTTTGCTTGAGCCCAGGTAATTCAATTATTATAATAGAAATGTTTGTACTGTAGTGATGACCATAAATAGGACATGTTAAAATATAACAGCAGGAGTTATTTTAATATTTTGAATTGATTTCAGAGGGTGTTGAAATAGCTGAGACTTGTATTTTCAAGGACAGTGTTCTGTTTTTAAGCATTTCATCTACAGTATTTGACAGAGCCTATAAACTTCATTTATGCACTGTGGAGTTAGTTAGGAGAAAGACATAAATATCAATGGGAATAACATAAAGCCTTCATTTGATGAATGGCAGAGCCATGAAAAACCAACCCATTTAAACATATTCTGAGTCCTTTATCTCATTCTATAGAAGAGATGTTTAAACTTTTTTTTTTCAGAATAATGTTCCTTTGATGGCCTGTATAGGAATAAGAGGAACTCAAGTCTGTTATCAAAACAGAAAATGGAATGAATCAGTGTTCCCAAAATGCATTACTGTGAGTCATGTACCATACAGTAAGTGTATATGTTTAACCTTTGCAAAGAATATCCTGAGGAAAAGCTTTTTCTGTCCCATGCTTAATAAACCATTGAAAATGAAGCTTTCCAAAAGGTAATTGATTCCAGTAATATTGCTGAACTAAAGAGTGACAAATTTATAAGATTATACCAAAGGGAGCAGTAGATTCTGAGTTAGGCTATGGATTTTTGTCATAACCATATAACTGTGTATAGTAAGGTTAAAAATCCTTATAGGAAATTGGATAAAGCTAAATTAATATGAGCACATTTGCTGTGAATCAGCTAAGGGAATCTGAATTTTTAACCAAAGGGGATATTTCTAAGAGACAATCATCTGCTGATTAAAAACAATAAACTATGAGTGTCGAGTGTAGGGTTTGGAGGGCTTCTTACAGACAGCTGGTCTATAAGTGTACTCTCAGCATCTGGGTTAATCTTTGTCACTAAAGCTATTCTTTTTTAGAGGTCAAATGGGTTGGAAAGTGAAAGATGTGATGAATTGTCTTTATGGTTCCAAATGGATTTTTATAGTTATTGACTATTATTTCTCCTCCTTTTTTTGGTATTATAATCCCAGATGCATCCATATCAAGAAAAGGAATTCAAGGGAAATGGCAGAGTATTATCCTGTGGTACATGAATATTATCCATCTAGGTGACACAGTAGAGGGCTAAATCTAGACTCAGTAAGATCTGGGCTAAAATCCAGTCTCAGACACCTACTAGCTGCATCTGCCTCAGTTTCCTTAGTTGAACAATGGGAATAATAACATCTACCATGCAGATTTATTTGGAGAATAAAATGAGAAAATATTTGTAATGTACTTTGCAAAACAATATATATATGATATATATATGTTATGTAAATGATAGCATTATTTTTGTTATCGTTACAATTATTCTATCTTTATGCAGTAGGAAATAGTGAATGAGAGGAATACAGAGAATACATCACAAGAAATGTCTGAATCAATGCAGTCCAAAATTAGCAAAATTAGAAGAGCAAACAATAACTACAAAGATAAAAAAATTTTAAAGTTGTGAAAGAAAGTTGATGCTGTAAAAAAAAAATGTGTCAGAGAACATAAAACAAAATATGCCATGCTTTTTTTTTTGCAAGGTGCTGGCAAGGAGATAAAAAATAATACTGTATACATTATCAGATGCTTTCACTGCATCAATCAATCCTTACATTCCATCTGACTGCATATGTAATACACAGCATTCCCCCCAAATCTATAAAGAAGAGAAGTATATTTTCTCAACTCTTTTCCAGATCTAAACTTGTCCATTATAATTATTCAAGATTTTATGTTTCTAATTAAGGCAGCTACATCACATAACGCTTGACTTGGAGGCAGGAATATCTGAGTTCAAATCCTAATTCTTATCTGCAAAATGAGGATAACAGTAGCCCCTGCATTTCAGAGTTGTTGAGAAGAACAAATGAAGCACTATATGTTCAGTATTTTTGCAAAACACTATATAAATTACTAGTAATTAATATCATTATCCCTGTTTTGTTTATTTCATCAGTTCATGTATGTCTTTTAGTCTTTCCACTAAAAACTCTGAAACTGCTTAGGAACTTTATAACGGATACTTAGGAATTTTGAAATTAGTATGTGTCTGATATATATATATGTGTGTGTGTGTGTGTGTGTGTGTGTGTGTGTGTGTGTGTGTGTGTGTGTCTGTATACTTTTCATCTATAATTTTTCCAAAATCATTCTAGGAATATAGGGTGATTCAATTCTAAAATATAACACAGATAACTAAATCTTAAAGTCTCATAAATATGGCTGGTTCACAAAAAATAATGAAGTGAGTTATGTATTCTACCTCATACAAAATATGTATAATCTCTCCCCCTCAAAAAAAAAAGATGTGCTAAAACCTTTGGGGAGGATAATATATCACTAATCTTTCTGCTAAAGAAGGAATAAATTGTGAATGAGTCAAATGAAAACACCACATAGTAAAATTTCTATTTTGTTGGTAAATAAATTGATAAATTATTCCTGTGTAGGACCTGGGCGTGGATTATTTATTTGATTCTTAAAGCTTCAAGACTTTTACTAAATTAATGCATTTCTCCTCTCTACTAAAATGCTATTTCTGAACCCCAGCTCTTTAAGTGGAGGAATGAAGGAATAAAGTAAGCAAGAAATAAAACCAAAGAGAACAAAAAAACATTTAAAATGGCAAAGGCATTATCAACACCTGAATACACAAAAGAACATTTAATTTTCTCATCTATTCAACTTCTTCTGCATTCTAGATCATGACCCTCATAAGACTTAATTAATTGTGATAGAGAAATGCCTGGGGTTAGTTAGCAACACTTAGAGGTAGACTTCTCAGGTTTGACACTGCTTGTGAGTGTCAGAAACAAAATTTGAATCCAGGTATTTTTAACTCCAAGCCCATTATTCTGTTCCCTCCAACAGTGGTTCCCAGTAAGTGGTTTGTAACCTCTCAGAGATTCTCTAGAAGGGGTCTAGAGGTTTTGCCTTAAATAGTAATTTCCAATTATGTTGGAAATATATTTTCTCTTCTGTGACAATAAGTACTTATACATGTTTTAATTATTCTAGATTTGTTTCTAGAGTAATCAAAACTTTCTGAATCATACACAGAGAAATTTTGGTATTTGTGCAAAAATTATATCAAACCGGAACAACTTTTGACTGAGAATCGCTAACATATATGAAGCTTCTCTTATAATTAATATATTCACTTCAAGGTGAGAGAATACATTAATTAACAAATAAAGTTCAAAAACTCTGGAGGACAAGATCTTCTACCTGATGTTTCACTCTAGCATTGTCAATCAGTGATTACAAGTACCTCTGGTCCCTATAGCCCCTACTTTGTACCGATTCTTCCAGATTTTCCATTTTGTGTGGGCATCCAGGCCAGTCATGGTTCATTTCTCCTCCAGGCTTCTCTCTGGATTTTCTCCACATATTCCTCACCCAAAGCTCCAGAGGTATTTTTAGTCCCCTTCCCCTTTAAGGAAGTACCTTTCTATTTTCCCCTGTATTCTCAGTTTTGTAACAGTGCCTGGCACACAGTAAAAGCTTAGTAAATATTTGTGGACTTACTCCTTTCTTTGTAGATTTGCTGAATTTCACTCTCTGGTTACACTATAGATTAGGAATAAGCAGAGAGTTATGAAAATTAAGAAACTTACTTAAAAAAACAATAATTATAGTCTGTTATTTTTTTAAATATGGGTGCCAAAACAAAGTAGAATTGTGATAACATCACATTTTTATAATGTTTTGAGAGAGCAAAGCTCTTGTCTCATGACAAACTAGATAGTTATCTAGTGCAAGCATTATAATTCCTATGTTACAGAAGAGGAAACTGAGACTCAGCAAGGTGATTTGATTTGATACATTCACTTGATCGTAAAAATGATAATAATAAAAGCTAATATTTGTATGGTGCTTTAAGGATTATAAAGTACTTTACATTATTATCTCATAGATAATTGACCTGAGGCTCAGAAAGATGAGGTGACTTGCCCAGTATCACTCAGATAGTAAGCAATAGAGCCAGGATTCAATCCAAGATCCTTTGATTACAAATACTGTGATTTTTTTCATTTCCTTTGACAACTCTTTCTCAAGATTTGGAAGATCATTTGAAATTATAGACTTCAGCAATAAAAGGTATGATTGGTTAATAATTAGTTTCACCATTTTGAGTGAATATGCATATTCTGGCATTTTGTTTTCAATCTCAAATACCTCTAGGATAGATATGCCAACATCATTGAAAAAAGAAGAAAACAGTAGAGTAAACTTGGAACACCTGCATTTTTATAAAGCTGTAATGTAATGAATTCCTATCAAGATTTCTACAATTACTTCCTCCTTGTATCTGGAATTATTTTTGAAAAAAATGGCTTATCATCTGATTCTAAAAGTAATTTGTAATAAGTACAAGTCATAGGGGGTGGAGCCAAGATGGCAGAGTAGAAACAGCACTTCCAAGGTGATCTGCCCCACACCAAACAATGTAAATGGTAGACTCTGAACAACTTTTGGAGCCCTAGCATCCACAGAACGACCCAAAACAGCTAAACTCCCATTGAGGACAGCCCAGCAGCCCTGCAGGGAGTGGCCAGCACAGCAAGCACAGCCCAAGGCTCTGGGAGCTGAACCCAGGCCCACATGAGCCAAGGTTTTAGCCCCAGGGTGGCCAGGCCAGCAGCCAGGCAGAAGGACCCCAGAACACCAGCAGCTATGGAGATTCCAGATTTATCAACACAGATATGCCTAGAAAAAAGTGAGAGGTTAGTGCCCTATGGACTTTGGGACCAGTATTTGGGGAATGCTTTGGCTTCCTCCACTGGGGACAAGAAGCTGCTGACTAGTGGTGGCACAAACACCATTTTGCACCTTCAGTGGCAGCTTCAGCTCCTGGTCTTCAAACTGTAGGGAGATCCAGCAATCAGTCTAGGGGTTAATCTCTCTTGCATTAACTTGCTTGGATCCAGATTGTGGTCTGGGGGGGGGGAGGTCTGGAGTGGGTATCTAGCTTGCCAGAGCCTACGGAGGCTTTACAGAGGCCATCCAATTAATACCTACAGAAGTTGTGCAGACCCCAACATTTGGGAAAGAAGCTCCCCTATCTAGTGGCAGAGTCATACTCTGGCAACAAGCCCAAAAGTCAAGTAATGAAGTGGCAACATGCCTAGGCAAAGGAAACAAAACAAAGAGAAAAATGCAACATTAGACTTCTATTTTGGGGGTAAAGAGGATCGAAGCATGAAACAGGAGAAGGCCTGTGAGGTCAGAACTCCTGCAAGAAAAGCCCCAAATGAAAATATGAGCGGGTTACAGGCCATAGAGGACCTTAAGAAGGATGTTAAAAACCAAATAATAAGAGAAGTGGAGGAAAAATTGGGAAGAGAAATGAGAAGGATGCAGGAAAAGTATGAAATGAGAGTCAACAGTCTGACTGAGGAAAATAACATCTTAAAAAATAGACTAACTCAAATGGTAAAGGAGGCTCAAAAGGGCAATGAGGAGAAGAATGCCTAAAAAACCCAAATTTGCCAGATGGCAAAAGAATCTCAAAAGTTCACTGAGGAGATTCATTCCTTCAGAGTTAGACTGGAGCAAACAGAAGCTAGTGACATTATGAGAAATCACGATGAAGTTAAACAGATCCAAACAAATGAAAGAATAGAAGGCAATGTGAAATATCTCCTGGGAAAAAGCATTGACCTGGAAAATAGATCCAGGAGAGACAATTTAAAAATTATTGGACTACCTGAAAGCCATGATCAAAGAAAGAACCTAGAAATCATACTTAAAGAAATTCTCAAGGAAAATTTCCCTGATGTTTTAGACCCAAAGGGGGAAATAGAGGTTGAAAGAATCCACAGATCACCTCCTGAAAAAGATCCCCCCCCCCCAAAAAAAACTCCCAGGAATATTATAGCCAGGTTCCAGAATTCCCAGATCAAGGAGAAAATACTACAAGCAGCCAGGAAGAAACAATTTCAATATTGTGGAAACACAATCAGAATAGCACAGGACCTGGCAGCTTCTACACTGAGAGATCAAAGGTCATGGAATATGATATTCCAGAGGGCAAAAGAGCTGGAACTGAAGCCAAGGGTCACCTACCCAGCAAAACAGAGTATTTTGTTCCAGGGGAAAATATGGTCATTCAGTGGAATAGAGGACTTTCAAGCATTCTTGAGGAAAATACCAGAGTTGAATAAAAAATTTGATATTCAGACACAAGAAGCAAGAGATGCTTGAGAAGGTAATAAGGGAAAAGTAATCAAAAGGAACTTATCAAAGTTGAACTATTTATATTCCTACATGGAAAACAATAACTGTGATTGATGAAACGTTCCTCATTATGAAAATAATTAAAGGGTATATGGGCATATGAATACCTATGTGAATGTGTGTATATATGTTTACAGGTATACATGGATAAAGGGCACAGGTTGAATTTGTCGGGAAGGGATGATACTTAAGGGGTGAAGTCAAGAGGTGAGAGAGGAAAGTGGCAAGAGGAGATGGGGAGAGACAGGGTAGGGTAAACTATCTCATGTAGAAGAGGCAAGGGGAAGTAGTTTCAGGGGAGGGGAAGAACAGGAAGGCAAAGGGCAAAACAATATTCTCATTGAATTTGGCTCAGGGAGAGAACAACATACATACTAAATGGGATTTCTTACCCTGCAGCAGAGTAGGGGGAAGGGAGATGAGAGGGGGCATGATGGAGGGGAGGGCATTCTGGGGGGAGGGGAGTTTGGAAGTACCCACTTTCAAAGAGGGACAGAATCAAAGTAGGGAATGGACCAGGTATGGGGTGGGATGGGTGGGAGGGAAATATAAGCAGTCTTTTAAAATATATCTACTATGGTAATGTTTTGCATAGCTATACATGTACAACACATACTGAACTGCTTATCTTCCCAGAGGGAGTGTGTGACAAGGGAGGAAGGGAATGGATCTGAAATTTGAAGTTTTAAAATTTAATTTTTCAAATGTATACAAATACTATTATTAATACTATTTTGCATGTAATTGGGAGACAAGATATGCAGGCTTTGGGGCACAGAGATTCACCTTACCCTAATGGCAAAGTCGAAGGGGGAATGAGAAAAGATATGGGAGAGAGCAG
The DNA here is from genome assembly GCA_011680675.1 of Gymnobelideus leadbeateri. Lineage (NCBI taxonomy): Eukaryota > Metazoa > Chordata > Mammalia > Diprotodontia > Petauridae > Gymnobelideus > Gymnobelideus leadbeateri. The sequence continues at coordinate 1,089,834 of WOXC01007541.1, forward strand.
ATTGAATGAGGGGATATCTTGTGGGACTGCTATTCTGGGGTGCTGTGTAGGGGGAAAATGGGGAAAAATTCTAACTCAAAATCTGGTGGAAATTGATGATTTAAACCAGAAGTTAGTAAAGCATTTGTTAAAATAAAAAAAAAGAAAATTAAAAAAAATGTACAAGGCATAGAGTAAAGTCCTTACCTATGCCCCTCACCAAATGGTAAACTGGGAAGGAAGATCCTATTGACTAGCCTGAAGAAACAACTATTGACAAGGTTAATATAAGCAATTTACCTATGCTATGCTATCTCAGGAACTGTAGCAAATGTTTCCAGGAGAATGGAAGAATAAGAGGACCACAAGGATAAATGAACAGATTTTCATAGCTGAGAATTATAAGCAGAGAGTTATATACATATGTATATGTTTGTATAAATGTGTATAATGTATATGTATACATACCTACACACACCATGCACTGCACAAGTATATATATATATGTGTGTGTGTGTGTGTGTGTGTGTGTATTTATGTGTGTGTATTTTTTTTGAGAGAGAGAGAGAGAGAGAGAGAGAGAGAGAGTCAGCAGCTCTTTCGTCCTTGGCCTGGACCTAGGAAGACATGAGTCCAAATCTAGTCTCAGACACTTACCAGCTATGTGACCCTAGGCAAGTCCCTTAACCTCTGTTTGCCTTAATCCATTGAAGATTGTTTGGCCAACTAATTTAGTAACTTTGCCAAGAAAACCTCATGCACAGCATTGGAATGCTATAATCATAGTTGGACATGACTAAACAAGTGAAAGCAAGAGTTAATTATAAAAGATTTGCATGAAGGGCCAGGGGTGGAGTTTATACCACAGAAAATAAAACTGTATATCCCCATATATTTGTTTTATTATTTTTTTTTGTTTTGTCTTTTGGAGGGGGGGTAGGTAGGGCGATATGGGGTTAAGTGACTTGCCTGAGGTCACACAGCTAGCTAATTTTGTGTTAATTATCTGAAGCAGGATTTGAATTCAGGACTTCCTGACTCCAGGGCCAATGCTCTATTCACTGTGCCACCTAGCCACCCCTATCCTCATCTATTTCTAAGTAAAACATCGGGAAGTGTTTATAAATAATGATTGCCCAGTCCTTATAGTTATAATAATGCTTGCTTTTGAAAGTTACTACAAAAAGAACATAAAAAATCGGCTTGGATCTTGAAGAAGTGGCTATTGAGATACTGATAGATGAATTTCTAGTCAAGCCACTAGCACATAGTAACACATTGTCCACCCTGTCACATCCCCAGTCAAGATATTAGAGAGGAAAGGAAGGGACAGGCAGAAATTTTCATCATATAATTAAATCTAAAGCATGGTAGAACAATAAAGATCATGATAAATATGTAAAAACTGCAGAAATACTTCAGATTTAATGAAGAGCATGTGAATAAACACAAAGTCACCACTGAACCAGGAAAATAATAAATAATCAGAGATTCTAACATCTGTGCCAGCCAGAACCACCTGCATCAAGCTCTGTGACACTCCATGTGAGCAAGGAAAAACATGTCTAGACTAACAATCACATCACAAATTCAGAATTGTAAAATGTGTAGTGATGCATACTTCTCTTCTTTTTTTTTTAATTTCTCTTACTTTGTTTAATTTCTCAAAATAAATTACAAGATATTATTTAAGTTCTTCCATAATTCAAATGACAAAGTATCTAAAGGTTCCTCAAACTAGTCTACTAATCCTAAAAGCAACAGAAGAGGTTTGAGAAAAGTAGGGATTGTTTCAGGCCTTCAGCACCCAGCACAATGCCAATTCCTTAACAAATTATTGTAGAGTGATTGATGAGTCAATTGATTTATTAATTTGTTAAATAAAAAAAAAAGGCATTACACTGGAGAAGTATCCTCCGATTTCATTCTTTTTTTTTTTTTGAGTGAATGTCATATTTTTTTTTCTTCTTTTTTTTTCTTTCTCTTTTATTTTTTTTAATTAAACAAATGCTTTATTAACTTCTGGTTTACATCATTCATTTCCACCAGATTTTGAGTTACATTTCCACCCCCTTTTTCTCTACCCACCACCCCAGAATAGCAGTCCCACTAGATATCCCCTTATCCAATCTGCTCTCTCCCATATCTTCTCCCATACCCCCTTCGACTTTGCCATTACGGAAAGGTGAATCTCTGAGCCCCACTGCCTGGACATCTAATGAAACATTTAATTTTAAAACTTCGATTTTCAGATCCATTCCCTTTCTCCCCTGTCACCCACTCCCTCTGAGAAGATAAGCAATTCAGTATGTATTGTACATGTATATCTATGCAAAACATTACCATAGTAGATATATTGTAAAAGACTGCTTATATTTCCTTCCCACCTGTCTCACCTCCACCTGGTCCATTCCCTATTTTGATCCTGTCCCTCTTTGATAGTGGGTACTTCTAACCTCTCCTCTCCCCAGAATGTCCTCCCCTCCATCATCCCCCCTCTCATCCCCCTTTCCCCTACTCAGGAGAGTGAGTGAGGGTAAGATATTCCATTTAGTATGTATGTGATTCTTTCCTTGAGCCAACTTCAATGAGAATATGCTTTTGCCTTTTTGCCTTCCTGTTCTTCCCCTCCCCTGCAACTACTTCCCCTTGCCTCTTCTACATGAGATAGTTTGCCCTACCCTGTCTCTCTCCATCTCCTCTTGCCACTTTCCTCTCACCTCTTGACTTCACCCCTTAAGAATCATCCCTTCCTTGGGGCGGCTAGGTGGCGCAGTGAGCAGAGAGCCAGCCCCGGAGCCAGAAGGACCCGAGCTCGCATCTGGCCCCAGACACCCAACACACAAACAAAAACCCAGCCATGTGAACCCGGGCAAGTCACCCAACCACAATTGCCCTCCAAAAAAAAAAAATAAACATCTCTTCCCATCAAATTCAACCTGTGCCCTCTATCCATGTATACCTGTGAACATATGCCATGTACCCTTCTTCAATTATTTTCATAATGAGAAAGGTTTCATCAAACACAGTTATTGTTTTTCCATGTAGGATTGTAAATAGTCCAACTTTGATAAGTTCCTTTTGATTTCTTTTCCTTGATTACCTTCTCAAGCATCTCTTCCTTCTTGTGTCTGGATGTCAAATTTTCTATTCAATTCTGGTTTTTTCCTCAAGAATGCTTGAAAGTCCTCTATTCCACTGAATGACCATATTTTCCCTGAAACAAAATACTCAGTTTTGCTGGGTAGGTGACCCTTGGGTTCATTCCCAGTTCTTTTGCCATCTGGAATATCATATTCCATGCCCTTCAATCCCTCAGTGTAGAAGCTGCCAGGTCCTGGGCTATTCTGATTGTGTTTCCACAATATTGAAATTGTTTCTTCCTGGCTGCTTGGAGTATTTTCTCCTTGATCTGGGATTCTGGAACCTGGCTATAATATTCCTGGGAGTTTTCTTTTTGGGATCTTTTTCAGGAGGTGATCTGTGGATTCTTTCAACCTCTATTTTGCCCTCTGGGTCTAAAACATCAGGGCAATTTTCCTTGAGAATTTCTTTAAGTATGATTTCTAGGTTCTTTCTTTGATCATGGCTTTCAGGTAGTCCAATAATTTTTAAATTATCTCTCCTGGATCTATTTTCCAAGTCAGTGGTTTTTCCCATGAGATATTTCACATTGCCCTCTATTCTTTCATTTGTTTGGATCTGTTTAATAGTATCTTGATTTCTCATAAAGTCACTAGCTTCCATTTGCTCCAGTCTAACTCTGAAGGAATGAATCTCCTCAGTGAGCTTTTGAGATTCTTTTTCCATCTGGCAAATTCGACTTTTTAAGGCATTCTTCTCCTCATTGCCTTTCTGAGCCTCTTGCCATTTGAGTTAGTCTATTTTTTAAGGTGTTATTTTCCTCAGTCAGGCTGTTGACTGTCATTTCATACTTTTCTTGCATCTTTTTCATTTCTCTTCCCAAATTTTCCCCACTTCTCTTATCTGCTTCTTAAGGTCCTCTATGGCCTGTAGCCAGCTTGTATTTTCATTTGGGGCTTTTGGTGCAGGAGTTCTGACCTCACAGTCCTCCTCCATGCTTTGAGCCTCTTTGCCCCTAAAATAGGAGTCCGATGTTGAACTTTTCTGTTTATTTTGTTTCATTTGCCTAGGCATGCTGCCACTTAATTACTTGATTTTTGGGCTTGTTGCCACAGTAGGACTCTGCCACCAGACAGGGGAGCTTCCGCCCAAACGTGGGGTCTTCACAACTTCCGCCAGTTGGGTGGCCTCTGTAAAGCCTCCACCCACTCTGGTAAGTTGGATACCCACCCCAAACTTACCCCCCAGACCACAATCCAGATCCAGGCAGTTTAAAGCAAAAGCGATTAACCCCCAGACTGATTGCTGGATCTTCCTACAGTTCGCAGACTAGGAGCTAGAGCCACTACTGAAGCTGCAAAATGGCTTCTATGCAGCTGTTTCTTCAGCAGCTTTTTGCGCCCAGGGGAGGAAGCCACGTGTTCCCCAAATACTGGTCCCAAAGTCCATAGGGCACTAACCTCTCACTTTGTCCTAGGCATATCTGTGCTGATAATTCTGGAATCGCCACACTTGCTGGTGTTCTGGGGTTCCACCAGCCGGCTGAAGGCCCGGCTGCCCTGGGGCTAAAACCGCGGACCTGGGCTCGGCTCTGCGGGCTGCGGGCTGCGCTGTCGGTTCCCAGCTCGCTGTGCTGCCTGCTCTCAGAGCGCTGTGCTGGCCGCTCCCTGCAGGGCTCCTGGGCTGTCCTCAGCAGGAGGTTAGCTTCTCTGTGCCGTTCTGTGGGTGCTGTGGCTCCAGAAGTTGTTCGGAGCTCCCTTTCACATTGTTCGAAATTTGTGTGGGGCAGAGCAGCACATTGGAAATGCTGTTTCTACTCCGCCATCTTGGCTCCGCCCCCCCCCCCACTTCTCTTCTTTGGTTAATGACATTGTGTTGTTTAGTGAGAAGAAGGAGGAAGAGGAGGAGGAGGAGGAGGAGGAAGAGGAGGAGGAGGAGGAGGAGGAGGAGAAGAAGAAGAAGAAGAAGAAGAAGAAGAAGAAGAAGAAGAAGAAGAAGAAGAAGAAGAAGAAGAAGAAGAAGAAAACTGTTATATATTTCATTTGAAATAGTACTTGAAGATTTATAAAAGGTATTAATAGATATCTCAGGGTGTTCCTCAAGGTGTGTGGTGCTGGGCACAGGGCAGTAGCCGCTGACCCTGGTGTGTAGAGCACTGTCTAGCTCCAGCAGCTCGACTTCCAGCTGCAGCTGCATACACAGCCACAGCCGCAGCAGCTCCGCATTCTCATTGCCAATATGTCTCTTTCCAGCAAACTGACCATGGACAAGGTGGACCTGAAGGGGAAAAGGGTCATCATGAGGGTGGATTTTAATGCTCCCATGAAGAACAAAGAGATAACTAACAACCAGAGAATCAATGCTGCCCTTCCTAGCATCAATTACTGTTTCAATAATGGAGCCAAGTCAGTTGCTCTGATGAGCCACTTAGGCCAACCTGATGGTATCCCCATACCTGACAAACACTCCTTGGATCCTGTGGCTACAGAGCTCAAATCCTTGCCGGGCAAAGATGTTCTGTTTCTGAAGGATTGTGTGGGTCCAAAAGTAGAGCAAGCCTGTGCTAATCCACCTAACGGATCTATCATTTTGCTGGAGAATCTTCGCTTCCATGTAGAAGAAGAAGGAAAAGACAAAGATGCTTCCGGGAACAAGATCAAAGCGGAGCCAGTCGAAATAGAAGCCTTCCAAGCATCCCTCTCCAAGTTGGGGGACGTCTATGTCAATGATGCTTTTGGTACTGCTCACCATGCCCATAGTTCCAAGGTGGGAGTGAATCTGCCCCTGAAGGCATGTGGTTTCCTCATGAAAAAGGAGCTGACTTATTTTGCCAAGGCCCTGGAGAGCCCTGAGAGGTTCTTTCTGGCCATCTTGGGTGGAGCTAAAGTTGCCGACAAAATCCAGCTGATCAACAATATGCTAGACAAAGTCAATGAGATGATCATTGGTGGTGGGATGGGTTTCACCTTTCTCAAAGTGCTCAACAATATGGAGATTGGAACTTCTCTCTTTGATGAAGAGGAGGCCAAGATTGTCAAAGACTTGATGGCCAAGGCTGAGAAGAATGGATATTGCAAGGCTCTACCTGCTTGGGGTACAGCATATATTACTCAAAAGATGCTCCCTGTGTTGGACTATCTTCATCTTGTTTCCATTTTTCAGTCATTTCCTTTTGAACAAGACATACCATCTCTTTTACTGAGTTCTGATCAAGAGCTATATACTCTAAGTTGAAGTGGGGTGGGTGGATGCAGGGTGTTTTTCTCTGGCAGCTCATTGCTTTTGAAAAAAAAGAATCTCGAGATTTTTCCTGTTGATCTTTTGCTAAGCATTTCATATAACCAGGATATTTTAGTTATGGCAATTGACAAAGCAATTCATCACTGATCTTAGATATGTTAAGAAAAACCAGTGATAGTTTGCCCACAGGATAACCTTAAGCATAACCTATAGAATCTGACACTGGCTGATTAGCTTTTAGAATCCTGAGTGTTCCTCTGGCTGGGAATTAGAAACATCAAGGAGAATTTTAGGATAGCTGAACCTGAAAAAGGGAAAATAGGTAAAAATAAAGAGGCTAAAGATGATGATGGTCATTGTTAGATGAGTTTAACAATATCTAAAATGTGCTACACTAAAAAGGTGAAAAGAACTCACAAATGACAGCCCAAAGTAATAATGGTTTATATATATAAACACATTTGGAAAGAAGGAAATGAGGGAACATAGGAAGGGGGAAAGAAGGAAGAGAGGAAGGAGGTAAGGAAGCAGGGAAGAAGGAGGGAAAGATGAAGGAAAGGAGGAAGGAAGGGAGAGAAGGAGGTAAGAAAAGAGGAAGGAAAGAAGGGAAGGGGAAAGGAATAAAATCAGTAATGGAGGGAGGAAGAAAGTAAATAATCACTTATTTAACAAGTTAGATGTGCCAGACATGGTGCTATGCACTTTGCAATTTTCTCATTTGATCCTTACAAGTCCCCTGAGGGATAGGTGCTATTATTATTATTATTATTATTATTATTATTATTATTATTATTTACTGTTGAAGAAATTGAGGCAAACAGAGTCTAAAAGCCTTGTCCAAGGTCTCATAGCTAGTGTCTGATGTTAAAATTTAACTCATATCTGGACTCCAGGCCCAGCACTGGATCAGCTATGCCACCTACTCACTATGAAAAACATTTCAGAAGAGATGGATTGAATAAAATTCCATATGGGACTTAACATAACAAATTCTTTGGCCAGGGGTGGAGTTCTCAAAATTGGGTAAAATTAAGTAGATTTAGAGAGTATTGTGATAACAGTATCATCATCTTTACCTAAATATTCTGCACCATTCATCCACTCTGTTTCCTAGATTACTTCCTATAATTAGATATTTTGATATCAAACAATATTTATTATTTGCCTACTATTTGTCAGGCATGGGCAGCTAGGTGGTTCAGTGGATAGAGTGTTAGGCCAAGAATTAGGAAGACTCGTCTTCCAACTTCAACTCTGACCTCAGACATTTACTAGTTATGTGAACCTGAGCAAGTCACTTAATTCTGTTTGCTTTAGTGGTTTGCCAAGAAAACTCAAATGAGGGTCATAAAGAGTTGGACATGATTGAAATGACTGAAGAACAATAAAATATATCAGGTGCTGTGCTAAATGTTATATTACATTTTAAATTACAAAATATTAAATTATAAATGTTAAATAATAAATTCTGTTTCATGTTATTACAATAATTACAACATGTTAAATAAATAAATGTTAAATAACAAAAAAATACTTTCCCTGCCCTCAAGGAGCTTATAATATAATGGTGGATAGAATATGTAAACATATGTAAACAAGCTATATAAAGGATAAATAAGAAATAATTAAGCAAGGAAAGACACTAGCATTAAGAAGGGCTAAGATAGGCTTTTATAAAAGATGATATTTTAGTTGAAACTTAAACAAAATAAGGAAATCCACTAGGCATAATTGTGGAGGGAATGTTTCAGGTATAGGAGATTGCCAAAGAATGACCAGAGCTGAGGAAGAGGGTGACTTGGTAGAATAGCAAGGAAACCAAGATGGCAACATAAACTTCAATACTTATCTTGGGATCAGAAGTGTATGTAACAGGGAGTAAGTTGTAAGGAGCACATTGGAAAATGCCAGGCCTGAGGTCATGAACTTATCTTCCTGAGTTCATATCTGGCCTCAAACAGTTACTAGTTATGTGAACCTAGCAAGTCACTTAATCCTGTTTGCCTCCATTTCCTCATCTATAAAATGAGCTAGAGAAGGAAAGGACAAACCATGACAGAATCTTTGCCAAGAAAACCTCAAATGGGGTCACAAAAAGTTGAACACAGCTGAAAGGATGAAACAACAACAAAAAGGTGTAAGAAGACTGGAAATACAAGGGGGTACTTGATTATGAAGAGTTTTGAATGTCAAATAAAGGACTTTGATTATAGAGATTATAGTGAGTGATAATACAGTCAGACCTATATTTCAAGAAAATTACTTCAGTGGCTCCTGAATAGAGGATGGTTAAGAGTTGGGTAGACATGAGGAAGGCAGACCCACCAATAGTTAATGTAATAGTCTCAGTGCAAGGTGATGAGGGCCTGTGCCAGAGTGATTTCAGTGTCAGAGGACAGAAGGAGATATATTTAACAGATGTTGCAAAGGTGAAATCAACAAGCCTTTGAAACATTGGATGTGAGGATCACAAACAGTGAGAAGTCAGTATATAATGCCATAGCAGCTAGATGGCACAGTGTGTAGAACAAATCTGGGCTCAAGGAAACTTAAGATATAATTCTGTCTTAGTCACTTAATAGCTATGTGACACCCAACAAGTCATGAAACCTCTCTGAGCTTCAGTTTCCACATCTATAAAAAAGGGATAATAATAGCACTGATTTCATAGGGTCATTGTGAGTATAAAATGATATGTCATATAAAATGATTTATAAACCTTAAAGTTCTATTCTCTTATAGTAATTCTGCTACTAACTTTTACCTACATCGTTCCTTTCAAATGATGTATATTCCCCTCAGAACTATATCCTAGCCATGTCTCCTATCTATCCAAGTTTCAGTGATACCCAGACGTTCAATTTTGCTTCTTTGAATCTAGCTCATCTTATTTTTATTGATTTTTTTTATTTTTGTATAGAAATCTGAGACTGTAGGCTCTTGTCTTGGATTATGTGTCCTGTGAACTTTTTGGTGTAACTACTCTTATTTGAAAAAAAATATTCATAGCTATGCTTTATATTATTTAGCTTTGAGGATATGTAAACAGTTATAATGTATTTCTAATATTTACACATATATACATATTTTTCTTTCCCTCTTTGCTTTTAAGTGAATTGTCTTTTCATTAAATTTTCATGATTTCAGGCAAATACATTTTTCATAAACCATCTCAGGTATACTCTCATCTCTGTTCAGGAACATGTCATTTTAAACCTCATATGACATTACCTTCCATCATTGTCTTCCATAATGCTTTACAAATGAGTTTGTGTTATACCACGGTGTTGTTGTTACCTGTCATATCTGACATCTTTTGACCTCCTTATTGTGGCTATTCTGATGTAACACCAAGCACAAGCAACTTCCAGGTTCAGATATGAGCTCAGCTAACTCCATTTATTCCGTGACAGATTAAAGAAAAACATTCACAGAAAATCAAAATAAAAAATACAGGGTAACTCAGTCTTTTAGTAAATTCTCAATTCAATCACAAAGTACTAAGGTCCAAGTACTCCATCCCTGGGCAGTACATTCATTTAGTCAATCACAAAGGCCATCTACCCTTAAGCCACAAAAAGGTTATGATATCACAGCATTCAATACCCAAGGGGAGGTCTTTTCTTCACCTTGACCTGGGAAGGAAAAGCTTAACAAAGCCAAAATATACATTGCCAGTGTCCTCTTCAATTTACTCTCTGCCTGCAGAACAGTCTCTGGACCCCTGAAAACATCAGCAAGACCCTCCTTTAGGATTTCTGTAAACATACAGCAAGAAAATCCTCCTTTAGGGCTTCTGAACAAACAGGAAGTTTCCTGGACCTCTGCAACAACAGCACTGTCCTTTACCAGCAGACAAATCTGGCAAAGTAACATCAAAACAGACAGAACAAATACTGGCACCACAGTCATGCTTCTTCCAAATTCAGTCCTCAGTTCCTATTTCTCTCTCTCCAGCAGTAGCAGCAGGCTCCAGATGCTGGCTCCCAGAAGTTATTCTGGCCTCTTTCTGGTTGGGCCTCTCTCTAAATCCATGGAACCAGCTCCTCCCAGTTCAGCCCCCTCTCTTCACATCAAAAAGTCTATCCCACAAATAGGATTCACAAGCTCTGGGTTATAACACTTAACCTGAAAACCAAGCCAATACAAAGGAATTTTTAAATTCCATTACCATTACATTTAGTCATTATTTAAACTTATCTAATAACTGGCAAAAAATAAGTTAATTTATATATTTCCCCCTTTTAAGAGTCAACTGCTTGCTTAAATAAGGATAATTTATTAGAATATTAAAATTTTAAAATAATGGTTTATATTTTCAGAGAAAATCTTTGGGATCATTAAATGTATCAAACAAATTTAGGTGTCAGTTAATTCATTATCAGTAATATTTGTCATAAAAACATGAAATGGTAAATATGTATACTGCATATATATATGAATTTATAATATGTTAGAATTATATATGTCCATATGCATGCTTATTGTGTGTGTATATAGGTAGGGTTAGGCATATACATATGCTTATATAGTGATGGATTAGCTCAATATGCTGATCATGCAACTGCATATCATATTTAATATGAAAGGAAACAGTGTAAAAGATATCATCAAAAGTTTTTACAACTGGAAAAAGATGCAGTCATATAGATATAGACACAAATATAGATATATAGTTTAGAGATACAGGTCTAGGAAAATATGGATATTGGTATGTGTACAGATATAAATATGGATATAGGTATGGACAGATATTGATACAGGCTTAGAGAAGGATATAAATAGAGAGGTACAAGGATAGACATAAACATAGCTATCAGTATACGTATTGATATAGAAACAGACATACACGTAGGAACAGACATAAGAAGAGAGATAGGGATAGGGATTTACGTAGAAAGATATGATGATTTATATATACATATATGTGTGTATACATATATGTATGTGTGTATATATATATATATATACAAACATAGACACACATACACACACATTGGCATACGAATAGACATATAGAAAGATAGATATACACATAGAAATAGACCTAAAGATAGATATAGACAGAGATGGAGATGAAGATGAAGATAGAGATATAGATGGAGTTAACTTAACTTACCCACATATATTTAATATTTTGGCAGATCAGTATATCAATCACATGAATGATCTCCCTTGATGTGCATATCATAACCTATGTCCTCTCATCATGTGTGGCTCTTGTCCATTATTCCTATAAATAATAATATTGGCCTTTATCCAGGTCTGTTAACATTATTGGTTTACCAGTGAGGACTATCCACTTGCTAAACATCACCCTAGATAAATGCATGGCCCATCTTCTTTGTATTTACATCTATATCTGCACCTGATCTGTATCTGTACCAATATCTACATTTGCATTTTTATTCATAACCATGCACATACACATACATAAGAATATTACATGTTATATATATATATATATAAAAGTCCCATATACCTATATATATATATATATATATATATATATATATATAGGTATATGGGAGTTTTATACAAAGCATTTGACAATGGACAATTGATCATATTTTACTAATTTAAAATAAAGACAATAAATTTAAGTTTTGATATAAAATAAACCAATGGAAAGGTTAAAAAATGGTGGCAAGGCAGCAAATATGCATAACATTTAGGATGTAACTATATATATATACACATATATTTAAGTGTATATGCATACATATATGTGTATATATGAACATAATATGATTCAGCGAATGGAGTGCCAGGCCTGGAGATAAGAAGAACTGAGTACAAATATAGCCTCAGATATTTACTAGCTGTGTGGACTTGGGAAAGTCATTTAACCCTGTTTTACTCAGTTTTCTCATCTGTAAAAAGAACTAGAGAAGGAAATGGCAAACCACTCTAGCACCTTTGACAAGAAAAGACAAAATGAGATCATAAAGAGATGGACACAACTGAAATAAACACATACACACACACACACACACACACACACACACCTTAGCCAATACAAATATTAGGTCTTATAGTCTGCTTTTACTGAAGAACTAAGGGAAATCATTGGTGATGGAAAACAAGTATAACATGTTTCTTTTTTCTTGCAGTAGGAAGATGGACTTAGATCAGTCAGAGCCAGCTCCCCAAAAGGTAGAGAATTTTAACCTAGTTAATATGTTGGTTATTACCTTCCCAGGTCATATTAGTACCTAACAAAATTAACTAGGTTTTCACCTTAACAGTTTGGGAATATAAATTGCACACAAACACACACACATACACACACATCTCCACACATATCCACACCACATACATGCACATGAACACACACATTTTACTTAAACTTTCCTTTGGGCGTCAAAGAAAACTGGATTTTCCTTCTTTTTAATTTATAATTTCCCCTTAAATTAATAACAGTTTCATACCCCACACAACCTTGTGTAACTCAGCAATCAAAAGCTGTATCCCTTAATACAACTAGCTGTCTCACAAGGATATCTCACTTGGTTATTAGGGAGATGGATGGATGAATGAGAGTGGACTTAACAATGAAAATACATCACCATTAGAAGTTTATATTATACAAATGTCATGTCGTTAGCATCATGTTTATACATATGTAAAAGAGCATGTTCTTTGTTAGTGCTATGACCGCTTTGTAACTAGAGACCTATACAACTTAACACATATATACAAATAATAAGAAGAGAGGCAGGTTGGTAGTAACTAATTTAGCACAGAATGGAAGCAGCTTCTGCAGAAAATGAAGAATAAATATTGATTCAGGAATAGTTTAGTCCCAAGTCAACAGAGAGAGCACATGGCATCTGAAACTTCCTCTCAAGCCTCCAACATGTAGCGTGAGTAACTGAATAGGATGCACTCAGGGCCTGTGGAAATATTCTAGAGTAATTGAATTATAAATAGATAAGACAAACAAAATCACTATCCCACCCTCTGCTGTTACTACCATAGGCCCAATGAACCTCATTCTTCCTGCTCTGCATGAGGAACATATGGCTTACAAATCAGTCAATTAGTTAGTCAACAAGCACTTATTAAGCATTCAGTCAGTGCCAGGAACTAAGTGCTCAGAAAATAAATGCAGGAAAAAAAAACACCCCATGTATTCAAAGGACTCACATTCTCATTTGGGGAAACAAAAACAAATGAAAGGAACCTAGAAAACAAGAGGAAGGAAAGAGAAAGAGAGAGAGAGAAAGAGAGAGAGAGAGACAGAGAGAGAGAGAGAGAGACAGAGAGAGAGACAGAGAGAGACAGAGATAGAGAGACAGAGAGAGAAACAGAGAGAGACACAGAGAGAGAGACAGAGACAGAGACAGAGAGAGACAGAGAGACAGAGAGAGACAGAGAGACAGAGAGAGACAGAGACAGAGACAGAGAGACAGAGAGAGAGACGGAGAGAGAGAGAGCAAGACAGAGGGAAAGGATATCTACAGACATAATAGAGGTATGGTGTTTCTCATAAGGTATAATGCAGAGTTGGCTTTCTAGTAGGAGACCAGAAATCTTTTCTCTCAGTATGATTTCTATAAGCTTCCTTCTGTTTTCAGAGATGTTAGAAACTGATGTAGTTTTCATGAGTTTTATTTTATTTATAGCCTTTTATAGCATCTAGATTTTACTCTTCACCTTATATTTCAGAATTAAAGTATAAATGTCAACAAGAGTAATTGCAGATCTATTAATTATCCTGAATTATATAAACATTAGTGACATTAGATTTGATTTAAAAGGGGCATGTCTTAGACATCTTGAAGGCCAAATAAATTCATTAATATACTCCAAATGAATCAATACTAACTCTTTTATCAGTATTTTCCTCTTCCAACAAACAGGAAAACAGATCTTAAAATGAAGCAAAAAATCTCTTTCCTAACATAGTTATGTGAAATGGATCAACCATTTTCTATCATTCTGCAGACTCCCTGGTCTTTAATATGTGACTCACTTTGCCAACACCTTCTTTCAGGCTCCCATCACCTCATTCCTGGACTATTATTCTAGCCTCTTAAATGGTCTCCTTGCCTCTGCTCTTTCTCCTCTCATATCCATTATCCACAGAGCTGCCACAATTCAAGCTAAGGCTGTCAAGATGACTAAAACAGTCTGATAATGTAGCACCTTACTCAAGGTGCTCGATTGGCTCCCTGGGCATCTAAGGTAAAATATAAATTCAACTGTTTGACCTTTAACAACCTTGACAATCTGGTTCCAACTTACTTTTGTATGCTTATTACACAGCATTTATTTCCCTTTCATGCAATCTTTATTTCAAACAAATTGGCCTACTTACCATTTCTCAAAAACAGCATTCCATTTCCTATTTCTGTGTCTTTACATAGCTATGTGCCCAGTTCATAGAGTTCATCTCTTCCCACCATCCTTCCCTCCAAAGCGCAGCTTAAAGGGTTACCTACTACATGAGGCCTTTTGTGATACCCTCACACACACACCCCTAGGTATTATGGTCTTCTCCCATCTACTTTTTATTCACCATATTTTATGTGTAATTATATTCCCTTGGGTAGAATGTAAGCTATTTAATGGTAGGGATTATTTCATCTTTGTCTTTATACTAGTGCCTGGTACACATTAGACTAGTATTTGCAACATATTATATGCTTAATAAATTCTTATTTATTAATTATTATGAGTCAAATAATCATAAAAGTATCAGGATGCAGAAAATCAATCTCATATGTGTTTTATAATGGAGCTGAAGTTTTTGTTTGCAATACCAGCACTTAACCTTAAGAACAACTTTTTTTAAAGAATTATAAGAAAAGGGCTTGGAAGTGCTGCGGTTATCAAAGGGGAAACTGATTTGGGATGAAACATTTCATTGAACTTGTTGGCAGTGTCCATTTAGGACTTCCAAAATTGTCAAAGTGCTGTCATTTTCATCGCGTTACTTCCACTTAATTGCTCTTTGCTCCCAGAGTAAACTTTTAGTGTGATACTCATAACATCATAGAGGAGAAAAAATCCCCAGTTTGCAGTGTGAGGTGCTAAAGGAGTGTAACCTAAAAGGATAGTTAAATAATTTGAAACCATGTCATATTAGGGAAAGAGAAAGCTAGAGGATAATACTGTTTTTATTTTTCTTCAGTCATGTTCAACTCTTCATGACCCCATTTGGTGTTTTACTGACAGAGATACTAGAGTGGTTTGCCATTTCATTTTCCAGATGAGGAAACTGAGGCAAAGAGGATTATGTGATTTGCCCAGGATCACACAGCTAGTAAGTGACTGAGGCCAGATTTCATTAGGAAGATTACTCTTCCTGACTCCAGGCATAGGGATTTATCCTAGCCACTATTCTGCCATCTATTTGTGTGTGTATATATATATTTGTATAACGTCTTAAAATGGTTGTAATAATAAAGGAGACCTAAAAACAAGTAGTGGAAGTTATAAGCAATCAGATTTAGGCTAAACATAATGAACAAATTAGATATATCCTGAAATAATACCATGGTACTAGGAAAATGTGTTTGATTTAGAGTCAGAGAACCCAGTTTTGGTTCTGGCCCCTTTATTACCTGTATAAACTTGGGAAAATCACTTTCCCTTAAGAACTGAATTTCCTCATCTATAAAATGAGAGATTGGGCTGGATAAACTTTAACGTGCCCACCAGCTCTACATTCATGACCTTATGAATGATTTTCTTCCCCCAAATATGTTATCATGAATTATTCTAGGCAAGCAGTATAACGGAGTGGGCAGAGTATTGGGCACAGAGATAGAAAAATCTCAGTATGAATCTGACCTCAGCCACTCACTAGCTGTGGGACCCCCAGAAAATACTGAGGTTTAGTTTCCTCATCTGTAAAACTGGCACAATCACATAACACCTACCTTATAAGGATAAAGTAAATTACCTGAGATAATGCAGGTAAATCACTTTAGAGGATTTATAGGAGGCTATAAATGTATGATCTATTGCTAGAATTATAGATTTTCTAGTTATCTTAGGGATATGTGCCAATCCTAGATCTTACTCTCTTGTTTCTCTCTCTTAGAATACTTCCTGGAGGCTCAGTCCTTCCAGAAGCCTATTTTGTACTACTGTGTTATTCCAGGGGAAGACTGAGTGCTATTCATTTTTCTTGACCCCCTTGAGTCTCATACTTTCCCAAGATTGACTTCATGAAAAGGAATTATAGCACAATGGTTCACCTTTGAGAAAACCTTTCCTAACTTCCTTTTGATCTCTCTGCCTTAATTTTTATTTGATTTGCACAACATACATCAATTTCCACATTCCATATGACAAAGTAGTCAATGCTACAGGGCAGCTGTTTTATTGGAAAGATATACTAGACTTCCTTTTCAGCTGCAATTCATGTTTGCTCAAAAGCATCATGAGTGAGAAATGATGAAATTATTCTTGATTTGCAGGGGAGTAACAAACACCCAGTCAGTTGTAAGAGACAGTTGGTCTACAGTGTTCAGATGTTAGTTCATTCAGTAATTTTGATTTAATTCCAAGGGCAGGATATGAATAGCTAAGTTGGAAGAGGAGATTTTCCTGAGCCAGTTTGCAAAGCTTTATTTGATTCCTATTCATAAATTATACTATTACATTAGAGAATCTCATTATCCTTCATTAGAAAAAAGCACACTAAATAGAAGTTAGCATTATATGTCATGTACAGCCAACAGGATGAAATGGCCAGTGAAGGCAATGCTATTGGGGTTTTCAAGCAGAAAGGCTCAAAATATCACAAAGTCTAATTTTGTCTTTAACTTTTTTGCATTACAGCATATATACAAATTATAGACCAAGCTCAGACTAATGTCTATAAATGAGGACAAACTATTAGCCAATTTTTTTATTAATCATGTTTACATTTCTATTGTTAACTGTAATAATTTGTTTAAACTCAGACTAATTCCTTTATTTGCAAAATGCTGGCAAAAAATGCCTAGCATTAAATTATTTTAAGTTTGAATGGTTAATATTTGTGTGTGCATATACATTTATGCATATATATGCAAATAAACATACATTTATTATGTGTATGTAGTTTTCATGTATGCATATGTGTGAACATACAAATAATCAGGTCATTCATTACATAAACAAATAATTAAATGCATAACTTGGCATTTTTGACACCAATACACATAGTATAAATTGTTCTCGAAAATTAAGTTCTTTAGAACATTTTTAGGTCACAACAAGAGCTAGCACTTAAGAATGGAACAAGAATATCTAGAAAAAGGAAAAGCTTACTTGTTTTGCAGGGAGAGAAAGGATCTTTTGATAGTTTCTTATTCTGATGAATCATTTTTGGTACCTAGAGCTAAATTCAGGTATTTCTACATTACAAAAGCAATAAAAGCACTCTTAGTACCCTCTAAATTCTAGCATCCTAGGTCAAAGATCCTGTTACCCAGCTACAGTTATCCATCTATAAGTGATTGCCTTCTACAAGAAAGCCACAAGCAGAGGAATACTATATATAATAAATGTCAATCCCTATATTTTGATTATGCGCATACATATCCATAAGCATACATGTATGAGATTCATGGAATAAAAATAATTAGAAAGAATAAGTAAATGAAAAAGCAGTTTATTACATGCTGCCAGTGAGTATACTAAACAGTGAGAAAAAAATAGAAAAATTGAGGTAGTTCCTGCTCTCAACATTCTCACTCTCTAATAGGGAATGACTATATATATAAATATAAATATAGATCTAAATGTTCAGCTGCAAGGCATATGAAATGTTTTAGAAGTCTGCTGAGTACAGTGCAGGATCAGATGGTGAGGTTCAGAAGAAGACACAGTCCTTACCTTCAAAATATCAACAGTCTGATGGAGAAATCTGTATAAGTACAATGATATTACACATGCCCAAGATAAAGAAAAAATGCAAATAATTATAGATTTATATATGCACATTTAAATGCATCTATAATTGCTTAGTTATCAGGAAAATCCTATTCTACATATACATTAAAGCCAGAAGTTAAGCAAAGGGAGGGGGGTTGTTGTTGGTTTGTTTTTTTTTAGAAACTAATGTGAGTCAAATAGACATTTAGAAATAGGTTAAAAATAAGTTACTTAGAAATGTAGTTCCAGATGGTCCAAGTTTTATAGCATAAATTGCTTATAATGCCACCATCGACATTACTAGGAAAAGCAAAAAGGTGTATGGCACCAGATGTGCAGGATGAGTGCATGGAGATGAAGTCCAAGAAAGCAGCTATGGTATATGAAAAATGAATTTCAAATCCAGGCTGTTCAGGAGCCATAGACCCAAATGCAGTGAGGAAGGAAGAGAAGAATTAGAATTAGTTTCTTAAAGGAATGACTGAAAAGCATCTTTGTTGGGTCTATTCATAGATAGTGTTATTTTCAGGGATATTTTCAGTAAGAGTGAAAATTTCCGTTTGGATTAGATGGCATCTGGTAAAATATATTTTGCATGGGTTAAATGAGTCTAGTTCACACTATAATATAAGCTGCTGCTGGAAAGAGAACATAATCTGATTGTTGTTTATAGCACCTGGGTCACTATGGGAACAGGAAGAATATTAAACAATACATTTGGTTCAGATAAAGGGACAGAAAAAAAATAGGTCTATAGTCATATTTCCAAACTGCAGGAATGAAACCTGAATTGTAAACATTTGCAAATAGGTTGCTGCTTTTGTTTATTTATTTATTTGTTTGTTTGTTTATTTATCCAAATTAGTGACTTAACTAGGTAGCATTTAAACTCTAGAGAAGAAATTCTATCTCTAGAGTTAAGTGAGGTTGGGAAAAACATCCTATAAAAGATATAATTCAGCTTGAATATTGGAAATGTCTTTTGCCTCTCTATCCTCAAAACTTAGTAGAGTGCCTGGAACATAATAGATGCTTAATAAATGTTTGTTGACTGACTAACATATGGAACTTCAACTCAATGCTGGAGACTAATCTGACATAGCAGCAACATCTGTAGTTTTCTGTCTGAACTAAGGCCTCTAAGGGAGACTCTGAAAAAGGAAAAGCTATGTGTAAGTGGTTATGTATAAGACTTTTTGTTTTGTGTTGATTTTATTATGAACATTTAATAAAGTGGCTGGATCACTGAGAGGGAAATAAACAGATCTTTACTCTTTATTCTTTCTCCACACTCTACCAAATCCCATCAGTTGCTAAGTACTGTTCATTCTACCTTCATAACATCAATTACAAATAGCTGCTTCTTTTTTCTGACATGGCCACTATGCTGGTGTTGGTCCACATCACTTCATTCCTAGTTTATTTAAATAAGCTATGACTTCACCTTCATCTTTCAAGTCTCTTTGTCCCAGTCATTCTTCATTCAGCCAAGTCAGTGACCTTTCTACACTACAGGTCTGGCCATGTCACACCTCTAATAAACAAAGAAACAAATATATAAATATAAATAAGTGAATGTATATCAATAGTTTTGCTGCTAATGTCAAATATAAAGTTTTTGTTTGGCTTTTAAAGCCCCACATAACCTGACTACTTTCTACATTCCCAATATGTTTTATCTGCTATTTCCCTCCATATAAACTACTTTTTTTTTTTTGCTTTTTTGGAGAGGAGAAGGCAGGGTAATTGGGGTTAAGTGACTTGCCCAAAGTCACACTACTAATAAGTGTTAAGTGTCTGAGGCCAGATTTGAAATCAGATCCCCCTGACTCCAGGGTCCATGCTCTATTCACTGTGCCACCTAGTCACCCCTATATATACTACTTTATAGAGAAACTGACCTCCTTGATGGTCATTGTATATGCCACTTCATCTTCCAGTTCCAGACACCCTCATTCTCTCTCCCCCTACCTAGACTTTCTCTCCTTCCTTATCTTCACCTACTCAATTCTCATGTTTCCTTTAATTTTCAATGAAAATACTATCTCCTACAGGAAGCCTTTTCTGATTCCCCATAATGTTACTGCCCTCTATTTCTGACTATTTATAATTTACATTCTGTGTGTTTGTGTATATACATATAATCACATATGTATTTCACATGTATCTAATATAAACAAGTGAGGTATATATTCATATGTTATATGTTACATGTAGTACATAGGTATATACTTCTCCTTTATGTAGAATGCAGAACAAATGTGTATTTGAATACATTTTCATATTCATATATATCAGAGTATATATGAATTTGAAATTCACATTTCTATATATCCTCATAAACATAGATATTATTTTCTTGCTGTTGTTCAGTCATTTTCAGTTGTGTCCAATTCTTTGTGAACCAATTTGGAGTTTTCTTGGCAAAGATATTAAAATAGTTTGCTGGAAGGCAGAGTCAAAAGGGCTGAGTAGAAACAGCTCTTCCACACAGCTCTTGCTCCCACCACCTAAAAATTTATATAAAAGGGGACTCTGAACAACCTCCAGAGCTCCAGAACCCACAAAATGACACAGAGAAGCTAACCTCCCACTGAGGACAGACCAGCAGACTGGCATGGAGCAGCCAGCACAGCACTCTGAGTGGTGAGCCCAGGCCTGAGTGAGTTGGAGGTTTTAGCTCCAGGGTGGCCAGACCAGCAACCAGCTGGAGGGACTCCAGAACGCCAGCAGCTATGGTATTTCCAGAATTGCCAACATATAGATGCCAACTACAAAGTGAGTGGTTAGTGCACTATGGACTTTGGGACTCATTAGTGCGGAGAGCATGTCACCCTCTTTTTCAAGGGGAGAGAAGCCACTGGGATACTTCAGCACAGCTGCAGAAACATGCAGCAGCTTCAGTTCCTGGCCTGCAGTCTGTAGGGGCATCCTGAGATCACTCTGAAAGGTAAGCACTCTTGCTTTAACCTTCTTGGATCTGGATTGCGGTCTGGGATGGAGGTCTTGGGGTGTGTGACCAGCTTTCCAGAGTATGTAGAGGCTTCAGAGAGGGCATCCAACAAATACCTTGAGCAGCTGAGAAAACCCCAGAGTTTGGGACAGAAGCTGGTTGCAGAGTCCTATTGTGACAACAAGCCCCAAAGTCAAGTAATTGAATGACAACATGGCAAGGCAAAGGAAACAAAATAGACAGAAAAATTCAAAATTAGACTCCTATTTTGGGGGCAAAGAGAATCAAAGCATGGAACAGGAGGAGGAATGGGAGGTCAGAACTCCTACACCAAAAGCCCCAAATGAAATTACGAGCTGGTTACAGGCCAGAGAGGACCTTAAGAAGCAGATAAGAGAAATGGAGGAAAAATTGGGAAGAGAAATGAGGAAGATGCAAGAAATGTATGAAATGAGAATCAACAGCCTGACTGAGGAAAATTACACCTTAAAAAATAGACAAAAACAAATGGCAAAAGAGGCTCAAAAAGGCAATGAGGAGAAGAATGCCTTAAAAAGCTAAATTTGCCAGATGGAAAAAGAATCTCAAAAGCTCACTGAGGAGAATCATTTTTTTCAGAATTAGACTGTAGCAAGTGGAAGCTAGTGACTTTATGAAAAATCAAGATGCTGTTAAGCAGATCCAAACAAATGAAAGAATAGAAGGCAATGTAAAATATCTCATGGGAAAAACCACTGACCTGGAAAATAGATCCAGGAGAGACAATTTAAAAATTATTGGACTACCTGAAAGCCATGATCAAAGAAAGAATATAGAAATCATCCCTCAAGAAATTCTCAAGGAAAATTGCGTTAATGCTTTAGAACCAGAGGGCAAAATAGAGGTTGAAAGACCCCACCAATCACCTCCTGAAAAGATCCCAAAAAGAAAACTCCTAGGAATATTATAGCCAGGTTCCAGAATTCCCAGATCAAGGAGAAAATACTACAAGCAGCCAGGAAGAAACAATTTCAAAATTGTGGAAACAATCAGAATAGCACAGGACCTGGCAGCTTCTACACTGAAGGACTGAAGGGCTTGGAATATGATTTTCCAAAGGGCAAAGGACCTGGGATTAAAACCAAGAATCACCTACCCAGCAAAACTGAGTATCATGTTTCAGTGTAAAATATGGTCATTCAGTGGAATAGAGGACTTTTAAGCATTCTTGAGGAAAAACCAGAGGTGAAAAGAAAATTTGACATTCAGATACAAGACAGAAGAGATGCTTGAGAAGGTAAATAGGGAAAAGAAATCATCATGAACTTATCAAAGTTGAACTGTTTACATTCCTACATTGTTTTTCCATGGAAAAACAATAACTATGACTGATGAAACCTTTCTCAGTATGAAAATAATTGAAAAAGGGTATATGGGCATATGAATACATATGTTAATGTGTTTATATATTTACAGGTACACATAGATAGAGTACACAGGTCAAATTTAATAGGAAGGGATGATACTTAAAAGGTGGAATCAAGATGTGAGGGAGGAATATAATTAGAGGAGATGGGGAGAGACAGAATGGGATAAACTACTTCATATAGAAGAGGCAAGGGAAAATGGTTACAAGGCAGGGGAAGTACAGGAAGGCTAAAAGGCAAAACCTTATTCTCATTGAATTTGGATCAGGGAGAGAATGACATACATACTAAATAGGATATCTCATCTTACAGGAGAGTAGGGGGTGAGGGGATGAGAGGGGCGATGATGAAATTGAGGGCAGGAGGGAAGAGGGGGAGGAAAGTTGAAAGGACTCACATTTGCAAAGGGACAGCATCAAAGTATGGAATAGACCAAGTGGGAGGTGGGATAGGAGGAAGGGAAATATAGTCAGTCTTTTACAATATATCTACTATGGTAATGTTTTGCATAGCTACACATGTACAACATATACTGAATTGCTTATATTCCCAGTAAGGGTGGGTGACAAGGGAGGAAGGGAATGAATATAGAATTCAAAATTTTAAAATAAAATGTGTGAAAATACATAAATACTATTATTAATACTATTTTGCATATAATTGGGAAATGAGGTATACAGGCATTGGGGTATGGAGTTTCACCTTGCCCTGCTGGGAGAGTTGAGGGGAGTATGGGAGACGATATGGGAGAGAGCAGATTCAATTAGGGGATATCCTGTGGGACTGCTCTTCTGGGGTGGAGCATAGGGAAAAATGGGGAAAAATTATTACATAAAATCTGGCAGAAATGAATGATGTACAGCACAATTTAAAAAAGCATTTGGAAAAAGATAAATAGTTTGTCAATTCCTTCCCCAGTTTATTTTATAGATGAAGAAACTGAGGAAAATAGGTTATGTGGCTTGCCCAGGGGCATAAAGCTAGTAAATGACTGAGGCCAGATATGAACTCAGAAAAATGAGACTTCTTAACTCCAAGCTAACACTATCAATTGTGTCAACCTACTGTTGCTATTATAGATGATCTAGATAAAGATAATGTGGATTTATTGCCTACTTTGGCTCATATATAGTTGTTTGCATCTTGTCTCCCTCATTAGATTGTAAATTCCTTGAGAATCAAGATTATTTTTACCTTTCTTTTTAGCTTTAGAGCTTAGCAAAGTGCTTGACACATCATTACAGCTTAATAAATCCTTCTAGTTTTGACTTGACTGAACTAAAAAAAACCAGACAGCTTACCCCTAACAGCTTACCCTACTACCACTTGTGCCTTGTTTCAGATGAAAGAAAATCGTGCCTTTTCCTATTTTCGTTTTATTATTCAATTAAAGATTGCATCTGGCTGATCTAACTTTAATTCTCATCAATATAATTGTAGACCTATTCCTTCACATCTGCTTGTGTCCTTGTCTTAGTCCTCAGGCTGCTCTGAATACTGCAACAGAGAGAGGGATATTTTGTAATGTTAGAAAGTTTTTACTCTCTAAACAGAGGCATCATTAGTTGTCACTCATATTTTTCAGTTATGTTTTTAGGGGTAGAATTACAATAGAACTATACTCAAATTTGCCTCATCCAACCTGGAAGCACCCATCACCACTTAGGAATGTGTGTGCATGTATTTGTTCTTTCCTTATATTAGGCAAACAAATATCCAAAGATAAACATGTCTAGGATTGGAGGCAGTGTGTTGAGTTAAAGATGTCCTGAAATGTCTTCATAACTAGCTCAAAACAGATCAAGTTTGCCTACCAATACAAACACTATAAGAACAGAAGTTGCTTTACCATGAAAGCTATAAGAACAGTGCCAAGATGAGGTGAAATAAAAATTCTAATTATTAGTACTCAAAGTTGCTTTATAGTCTGATAAAATTGAGCATTAGCTGTCTAGTAAATGATAATAGCAGCTATGATTTAAATTATTAAAATCAGTCTAATTCATTTTGTTAATGTGTGCTTGTGACTGTCCTAAGAATAATATTCATTTTCATGTGGAGGAAAAAAATTCCAGTCCTATTGTCTGATGGTACACTAAATACCTTTTACTCCTTGCCCTAACCCCATCACTCCCCATCCCCCACCCCACACACAGGAGGTCTTGAAAGTAACCACCAGTTAAGATTTAAGCAACATTTCCCTGGAGAGCTGGGATGTGAGATTTAATAAATTGAAAAGACTGAGAAAGCAAGCCGAATCCCCCTAACCAGAGATTGCTTACTATTTCTAGGACAGTATCTGGTTAAAACACTTGCTCGGATACAGAATACAGAGTATCATTCTAGCCCAGTCCTTTTGTGTCCAGCAGTGATTCCTCAAGGTGAAATATATAATCAAACGTATTTATTTTAACTTTCTGATTCTCTACACATTTTGCTTGTTCAAAAATTTTTACCCTAACCATGGGGAAGATGGAGCAGTAAGAAATTTGATCTCATTTATTTTTATTTACTTCTTCTTTTGTTCAATCATTCATTAATTTTTCTGGTGTGACCTTTTAATTTGTGGTACATATCCAATTTGCATTTACTATAGCATATTTGGTGTCAGTCTAAAAGTCTAAATTTCTGTTATATTGTTTACATTTTCACCAATAGTACTTATAAAACAAGGAGTTGCTCTCAAAGAAATATATTCTCAGTTATAATAAATATTAAATTTAATTGTAACTAAGTCTTCCTTACCTACTCTGTTTCACTGGTCTATTTTTTAATTTCTATTTTTTAACCAGCCAGATTAGTTCTGTGATTACTCCTTTACAACATAATATGAGATCTAGACATACTGTTCTCCCATTTTTTTCCCATAGATTTCTTTGAAATCCTAATCTAGACATTTTGTTCTTTTTGGAAAGCTTTGCATATCAGGTTGAAGAATAAAAAAGAGTTAGTATAGATTATTTTTATTAGAGGATGACAGGATAATATCTGTCCTTTAGGAATATCAATATGGTAGATATGTGAAGAAATATATAGAAATTGTATTTGCTCTATCATTGCTACACTCCATTTTCATTGGTCTCCTTTCCCAAATTAAACTAACACTGCAAACCCAGCATCCTCAATGTTATTTGACTACTTTATCCCTAAGGATTCTCTCACTGAGTAACTCTGAGAGTCACTCAGAAGCCCCCATCTGGTATGTTCCCCAAGATCAATCAATAGTTTACATTAATTAGCTTTTTAAGAAGGTATTTATTGAAAAGTATAGTAAGGACAGAGATTTTAAAAAAATAATCCCCCAGAATTTAGAGGAAGACTTTGTTGTCTCATTCTAGATATTTTGAAACCTGGAAGAATGAGCTCATATTTAAACCACCAAAGTAATATGGTATATATGTAAACATATGGCACTGATAAATTGCTTTTTTTGATCAGGACCAACTCCTTTTAAGACACAGTGTCTTGAATAATAGGTCAATCAACTTTTAGGTTTAGTCAAACACTAAGGTTTGTTTTCTGTCAGGTTCTCTGTTGGCTTCTCATCCGAAGCTACTACTTCTGCTGCTAGTGAGTTTGGGGCTCTGACTGTCAGTGGAACTCTGAATATTATTGAGGAATTTCCTGGTCTCATTGACTACTTACTTACTATAAGAATATTCATTTAACTAAGATAAGGAAATAATAAACATAATAGAAACACAGAGGCCATGCATTCACAGACACAAGAATGGCTGAATGGGAAATAATAGCTTTTTGCTGACTAATCCACACAGAACAGCTCACATAAGTCTTCCTCATTTGAAAACTATGAGGAAAGCAATGGAAAATGGTCCAATCAAAACGTTTATGTGCATACTCAGCTCCAGCTCAATTTATCTTGCATCATCAGCTCTTCAACTTCCTCATTTAACCAGAAGACTTTTTACCATTATGTTGTACTAATCTTAGACCAGCGTGGTCAAAACTGGCTTCTGAAACTCCACGTGTGGAATTGTTATCAGGGGAAAAAAACACACAAAAAAACATCATATTACAAGCAGTGTTTAACACACTAGAAATTGAAATATCTGCACATACTATAAGGACCCAGGCTTAATTGACCAGTCTTGCCACTGTATACAATACAGCATATTCCCAAATTAAGTCCCAGAAAATTGAACATAATGTGGCAACATGTATATATTGAAATACAAATATATAGTGAGACATTGACCAGCAACTTTTCCCAGTTACTCTCTCCTGCTATTATATTCTTGCTTCTTTGCACTGGTTTATTAGGTCCTGTATTTCTATTTCAAATGGAACCACTTAAATATTTCCATTTGCAATTTCAGCAGTCCAAACAAATGCTTTATTACTTTAAGCCAATCACCCTATGTTGCTTCAGAATATATGGTTTTGCCATTCTTGACATCAGCATGTATCATCCAGATTCATGTATAGTGGTTCTAAGGAAAGTAAGAAGCCTAGAGTAGCTGGAGCTCACATGCCATTACTGAATCTCAATATATTTTAGAGTGTCCACAAATTCATTGTCTGTCAACCCCCTAGCTCTGCATCTAAAATGCAATGTTAAAGTCAAAAATGGTCAAAGAGAAAATTGTAATAGAGAGCATTATGGAGATAGCACCCTTGGTGGCCCTTGTTACTAAGGCTGGCTTTAAATATGCATAGAGATTGAAATGTGTTCACCAAATGAGATTCTTTTGAGGTCAAGGCTATGTTTCTTTGAAAGAAAATTCATTGCCCTCAACATTACTTTTTTCAGTGGAAAAATCTCAAAGCCTCATTTTAGACTTGGGGAAAATCAGCCTTTTACCTGGTAAAAGAAGAGATAGCATCTTAATAAAATAGAACAATTGTGCATAATATCTTGGTTACCCAAACAACAGCCGTACCCAGACTGTAATGTATCACTAATGAAGCCTTCACAGTCCTGCTTTACTACCATGGACAGGTCCCTGCTTGCTCTTTATTTTACATAGGTGTGAGTTCCACTAAGGAAAATACCACCCATAAATGGAACTAGCTGAGGACTGGTTCCACAATTTTTATGGTTCTTTGTGTAAAACCTGGTACTTGCCCACTAAAAGTCAGCAGGCAGCATGGATCACTAAGAGACTTCAATTGAACTTCCCAAACTTAAATCCTTATATCCAGCCTGCTGCATGCTACAGCTTTCAATTAACTAGGTTCCCCAATGAGCATTTAGATACAATGTTTATATTTCCAGTCCATGAATGGAAATAGAGAAATCATCTAATAGGAGATTAAGATAGTTCAGCTAAATTTGTTAGCCCTAAAGGAAATCAGTAATTAGTTGTTTTATCATTTCTTAGCAGAATTGGTGACAGCAGCAATGTCAACAACTTCTTCAGCTACCTGGGGACATGCAGTTTCTCCCTGTACTTTAAATGACCTCTTGGTAAGGAGAAAATTCCCTACTTATATAGGAAAAGGATTGTGAGATGATTTGTTCTTAATGTATCATGAAATTTTGCACTAAATAATTAGTGCAATTTTTTTTTGAGTTGCTTTAACCCAAAAGTATATAATTAATTCTTCAGTCATATCCAACTCTTTGTGACTCCATTATTGGTGGGGGGTTTTGGAGGGGGGGAGGTTAGCAAAGATACTGGAATGGCTTTTCATTTCCTTCCTCTAGGGGATTAAGGCAAATAGAGGTTAAGTGACTTGACCAGGGTCACACAGTTAGTCAGAGGTCAAATTTGAATTCAAGTTTCCCTAACTCCAGGGCTAGTGCTCTATCCATGGAGTGACCTAGCTGCTTAATCTAAAAGTCACTGTTCATATATTAATAACCCTTCACTGGTCATGAAATAAATGGATGGCTAGTGAGTACAATCAAGGTAGATTTTCAAATAGTACACATTTGCCTTCGCTATAACATTGGAACAAGAAGGCAGAACTTGTATTGGTGAATGTCAGTTGGAGGAATTGAGATTTTATTTCAATTCAAGGAAAAATTTTCCTAAGAGTTATTTAAAAATTGAACTGGCTGCATTGGGAGATATTTAGATTCCCATCACTGGAAGTCTTCAAGCATAGATGGGTTTACCATTTGTTGTGTTTGTTTAGGCATTTTCAGTAGAGTATTACATCTTGGGATCACTTTAGGGGTTTTCCTGACAAAGATACTGGGGCAGTTTGACATTTTCTTCTCCAGCTTGGAACTAAGGGAAACAGGATTAAGTGATTTGCTTAGAGTCCACACAACTGATGAATATCTGAGACAGGATTTGAGCTTAGATCAGGGGTGCAGAACCTATGGCCTTGAGTCTACATGTGGCCCACTAGGTCCTCAAATGTGGCCTTTTCACTGAATCCAAGTAGATTAGTCAAAGGGATGGACTTGGCGACCTAGGGTCACATCTGACTTTGAAGTCTCGGGTTCCCCATGCCTGATTCATTCTTCATGACTCCAGGCCCAGCACTCTATCCAATGAAGCACTTAGCTGGCCCTTGCTGTGGTAAACAATATTCTATTATTTTAAAATGCACATTCTGTACTAAAATTGTTAAGAGTTAATGGAGTTTTGAGGCAGAGCCAAGATGGCAGAGTAAAAACTGCACTTCCAAAGCGCTCTCCCCCCAGATTACCTCCAAGCCATGTAAAAGGGGACTCTGAACAACTTCTGGAGCCCCAGCACCCACAGAAGGACACAGAGAAGCTAACCTCCTGCTGAGGACAGCACAGCAGACCTGCAGAAAGAGCCAGCGCAGTGCTCTGGGAGCCAACAGCCCAGCAAGCCAGAGAGCCAAGCCCAGGTCTACATGAGCTGAGGTTTTAGCCCCAGGGTGGCCAGGCCAGCAGCCAGCCAAAGGACCCCAGAACACCAGCAGCTGTGGATATTTCAGAATTATCAATACAGATATGCCTAGGACAAAGTGAGAGGTTAGTGCTCTATGGACTTTGGGACCAGTATTTGGGGAACACATTGGCTTCCTCCCCTAGAGGCTAGAAGCTGCTGAGGAGACATGCCATTTTGCAATTTTAGTGACAGCTCCAGCTCCTGGCCTGCGAACTGTAGGGAGATCTAGCGATCAGTCTTGGGGGGTAATCGCTCTTGCTTTAACTTCCCTGGATCTGGATTGTGGTCTGGGGTGGAGGTCGTAGGGTGGGTATCCAGCTTGCCAGAACCGGAAGTTGTGAAGACCCCAACATTGGGACAGAAGCTCCCCTGTCTGGTGGCAGAGTCCTACTGTGTCATCAAGCCCAAAAGTCAAGTAATGAAGTGGCAACATGCCAAGGCAAAGGAAACAAATTAAAGAGAAAAATGCAACATTAGACTCCTATTTGGGGGGCAAAGAGGATGGAAGCATAGAACAGGAGGAAGACTGTGAGGTCAGAAATCCTGCTCCAAAAGCCCCAAAGGAAAATATGAGCAGGTTACAGGCCATAGAAGACCTTAAGAAGGACTTTAAATATCAAATAAGATAAGTGGAGGAAAAATTGGGAAGAGAAATGAGAAGGATGCAGGAAAAGTATGAAATAAGAGTCAACAGCCTCACTGAGGAAAATAACACCTTAAAAACAGACTAACTCAAATGGCAAAGGAGGCTCAAAAGGGCAATGAGGAGAAGAATGCCTTAAAAAGCTGAATTTGCCAGATGGAAAAAAAATCTCAAAAGCTCACTGAGGAGATTCATTCCTTCAGAGTTAGACTGGAGCAAATGAAACATAATGACTTTATGAGAAATCAAGATAATGTTAAACAGATCCAAACAAATGAAAGAATAGAAGGCAATGTGAAATATCTCATGGGAAAAGCCACTGACCTGGAAAATATATCCAGGAGAGATAATTTGAAAATTATTGGACTACCTGAAAGCCATGATCAAAGAAAGAACCTAGAAATCACCCTTCAAGAAATTCTCAAAGAAAATTTCCCTGATGTTTTAGACCCAGAGGGCAAAATAGAGGTTGAAAGAATCACCGATCACCTCCTGAAAAAGATCCCAAAAAGAAAACTCCCAGTAATGTTATAGCCAGGTTCCAGAATTCCCAGATCTAGGAGAAAATACTACAAGCAGCCAGGAAGAAAGAATGTCAATATTGTGGAAACACAATCAGAATATCACAGGACCTGGCAGCTTCTACACTGAGGCATTGAAGGGGGTGGAATTTGATATTCCAGAGGGCAAAAGAGCTGGGATTGAAGCCAAGGGTCACCTTCCCACCAAAACTGAGTATCTTGTTTCAGGGGAAAATATGGTCATTCTCTGGGATAGAGGACTTTCAAGCATTCTTGAGGAAAAAAACAGTGCTGAATAGAAAATTTGACATCCAGACACAAGAAGCAAGAGATGCCTGAGAAGGTAATCAGGGAAAAGAAATCAAAAGGAACTTATCAAAGTTGAGCTCTTTACATTCCTACATGGAAAAACAATAACTCTTACTGATGAAACCTTTCTCAGTGTGAAAATAATGGAAGAAGGGTATATGGACATATGAATACATATGTGAATGTGTGTAAAAAAAGAGTTAATGGAGTTTTATCAAGGGAAAGGTGCTTCTTTGACACCATTACAATTCTGATGAACTTGGGACCTTTAGCTTTGGGAATAGCACATCTGGGCACATTGTTTGAGCTAAATGTTTGCTGATTAGCTGATTGTATTCAGCATTGCACTCTCAGAAGACTTGTCTTTAAAACAGGAAGGCATATTTTTAAGTCTGTGGTATAATAATATATTGATAATATTGGATAACTTGGGGCGGCTAAGTGGTGCAGTGAGTAGAGTGTCAGCCCTGGAGTCAGAAGGACCTGAGTTCGGATCTGGCCTCAGACACTTAACACACATGCAAACAAACAAACAAAAAAAAAAACTTAGCCCTGTAACCTTGGGCAAATTACTTAATCCCAATTGCCCTCCAAAAAAGAAAGAAAAGAAAGAAAATAATATTGGATAACTTAACTGAAAAATATGCAAACCTTGTCAGAAAGAGAAAATTTAGTTCAGATAAAGACTTTCCATGAAGAACTTAATTTTAATTATGTCTGACAACATATCAGATACCACAACAGGGAGAGAAGGCATACATGAAAGACGGATGAATCTGGCTAAAATTCCTAAGAATGAGAATATTTGGACACACAGGTAGAAAATTGGTGATGTTAGTATATGCCCCAGCTTTGAGGGAAAACACCTGTGTGAAATAGGAGACAGCATAGTATGTGTGTATACATATGTGTATGTGTGTATATATATGTAGATATATACATATATATTTCTTAGAGTTCTATAATTGGACCCTCCTTATACACATGTATCACAAATTCTATTAATGAAGAGGGTTTAAACAAACAAAAAACAGAGACAGAGTCGAGAAAGAAAGAAGAAAATGTGTAAGATAAATTCAGAGGGAGTAAGTAAGCCCCTAAGGTTATCTTCAAGTCTCTTGAGGAGAAGAAAGAAGAAGCAACACCTATGTTCTTTTTTGGGGGGGGAAGGAGGGCAGTTGAGGTTAATTGACTTGCCCAAAGTCACATGGCTAGTAAGTGTGTCAAGTGTCTGAGGCCGAATTCTCCTGACTCCATGACCGGTACTCTATTTACTGCCCACCTAGCTGCCCCCACACTGTGTTCTTGTCTAAACCCTTTCTACTCACCTGGGAGTGTGAGAAATTTTCTGTCTTCTTCAGTTTTATATCTCCTTCCCCAACCTGGTTGCAAAAATCTCAAAGATTCTGCAGCTGTCTTTACAACTGCTATCAGGGAGGCTCTATTCTACAGTGGGGAGAAGAAATATGATTTTGTGTCAATAAAATATCGGACTTGGAGTTAGGATAGCTGTTTTGGAACCACACCTCAGAGAAATTCTTATTTATGTAACACTGGTTAAGTCATTTCAACTGGGGGAGTCTGAGATTCCTCATCCATACAATGAGGAGAGTAATATCTGCGTGTCCTACTGCATAATGTTTTCATGAGGAAATGCCTTTGCAAATCTTGAAGCATAATATAAATAGTATTTATAATTAGCTAGAAGTCTACTTTTTTCCTCTCATATCTGCCCCAGGTTGCCCTTGCAAAATTATTTTTACTCAAATAGCTTAGATTGCTGTACAAAAGATCACTATAAAACAGCATTATCTTTCAGAGTATACTGTAGAAGGGAAAAAATCAGCTTATTAGGACATCTTGTGGATTGTGTGCATTGTAAGATTCGGTTCTGAGAATTACAGACAGACCTTACCTAATTTGACTTGAGTTAATTAATTTTAATCTTATTTTAATCTTGGGTAGAGTTGTGTTCCAGAATCACCAATTCATACATTAACTATCTACATACTAACCATGCTATTTTAAGCTCTACAGAGTTAAAAGCTTTGGGGCTACCCTTTTGAATTGAATCCTTAGTGAAATCCTACCAGAATAAAGTTCTTAAAAAGCAGACCCTATTTTGTTTATGTCATTATGCCCTTAGAGCTTCCCATAGCATTTGGCATGTAGTAAGCCCTAATAAAATGCTTGTTGATTGTTTGAATGAACGAATATATCATTGAGAGCTAAGATATCCTCCTTTTTTATTATATCTTCCTCTATACCTAGCATGCTATTCTGACCATGGCAGGCAAGTAATAAAATGTTTCATGAAAGAATGAATAATAAATGTCAAACCTTGCAGCAAATTATACAAAACTCACAGACAGGTTATCCTTAACTGAGATCTATGAACCTGAGAAAGGAGATTGTTGAAACCAGGGGCACTAAGCTTTCTACTTTATCTTATCCTTATCATAAATATCAGCAAGCATGTCTTTTTGCCAACATATCTACTCTGCTCACATCAAATCCTCAGCTTAGAGTAGCTTTGCTCTGACTCACTGGCTACCCAGAAGTGAGACATTTCCAGACCAAAAAAAAAAAAAAAACCCAGGAAGCTACACTTTGTACAAATGATAGTGCATATCCATAGACAAATACCTAAAATTCTCTTTCTGATTCACTTGAACTT
Source organism: Gymnobelideus leadbeateri (assembly GCA_011680675.1). Classification (NCBI taxonomy): domain Eukaryota; kingdom Metazoa; phylum Chordata; class Mammalia; order Diprotodontia; family Petauridae; genus Gymnobelideus; species Gymnobelideus leadbeateri. Next base: position 1,123,359 of record WOXC01007541.1, read on the forward strand.
AAAATGTAACTGTAGGCCTGATCCTGTAGGACTTCTTTTATTTTATATGTGTGTGTGTGTGTATGTATGTATGTATAAAGGTGAACTTTTAGCAAAATTCAGTCAATACTTTCAAAGCCCTGATGATCTAGAAGCAATGATTGTAAAAGCTAAGTGACCTCAGAGGCAGGTAAGAGCTATATATATGAATTATAAAGAGGTAAAAATCCCAAAGAAATCAAGTGATATGTATGTATGTACCCTCCCTCTCTACCTCCCTCCCTCCCTCCTTTTTTACCTTCTTTCTCTCCTTCTCTCTTTCCCTCACTTCCCCCTTCCCTCCTCCATCCCTCAATCCCTTCCTCTATTCCTTAGTTCTTTTCCCTTTCCTTCCTTCCTTCCTTCCTTCCTTCCTTCCTTCCTTCCTTCCTTCCTTCCTTCCTTCCTTCCTTCCTTCTCTCATTTCTTTCCCTGCCCTTTAGAGGAATCTGGTTGTATAGTGGATAGCACAGTCTTCATGGAGTCAGGAAGGCCTGAATTAACATCTAGTCTGAGACACTTACTAGCCATGTGACCCTGGGAAAATCATTTAATTTCTGTTTACCTCAGTTTCCTCAACTTCAAAAGGGAGATAAGATACTACTTCCTTTGCAGGGTTTTTGTGAGGCTCAAATGAGATAATATTTGTAAAACTACCTGAAACAAAGTAAGTGCAATCTCAATGTGTTTTCCTTTATTTTATTCTTTTTTTCCTCTTGTGTGAAAGCACTAATATTTGAAGGGAATTAGGACAGACCATGTAAATGGTGGTGTTTGAGAGGACTCTTAAAAGAGCTGAGAGATACTAAGAGGCAGAAGTGAAGAAAAACATGTTCTTGGCATGGTGAAAAGCCCATAAAAGGAAGAAGATGGCAGATAACATGGCATGTGTGAAGAATAGTAAGGTTTATTTGGCTAAACTATAGAGTACCATATGTGAAAGGGAAAATGTAAAGCATCCCTTGTTCTTTATTTTATTCAAAAATATTTTTCCAAGTATATGTAAAAACAAATTTCTAACTATTTTTTAGTTTTGAATTCCAGATTCTCAACCTCATTCCTTTTGCCCCTCATTGAGAAGGCAAACAAGTTGATATAAGGTTGTAAATGAGCGTCATGTAAAACATATTTCCATATTGGTCACATTGTAAAAAGAAACCACACACACACAAATACAGACCAAACAACAACAGAAAAGTAAGGAAAAAAATTAAATATGCTTGGATCTGCATTCAGACGCTTCAGTTCTTTCTCTGAAGGTGGATAGTATTTTTCCTTATAAGTTATTCAGAATTGTATTGGATCATTGCATTGCTGAGAATAGCTAAGTCATTCGCAGGTTATCATCATATGATATTGATATTATTGTGTACAATTTTCTCCCATTTCTATTTACTTCACTTTGTCCCAGTTCAAATAAGTTTTTCCAGGTTTTTCTGAGAGAACCCCATTCATCATTTCTTATAGCACGATAGAATTCCATAACAATCATATACCACAATTTCTTCAACCATTTCTCAATGGATGGACATCTCTTCAATTTTAAATTCTTTGCCACCACAAAAAAAGGTTGCTATAAAAATATTTGTATTTATACATCCTTGTCCTTTTCCTTTTTTATATATCTTTGAGATAGACTTTTTATTGATATTACTGGGTCAAAAGTTATGCATGGTTTTATAATCTTTTTAGCATAATTTTAAAATGCTCTCCTGAATGGTTGGATCAGTTAACAACTCTATCAACAATGCATTAGTGTCCCAATTTTCCCATATCTCTTCCAACATCCATCATTTTCCTTTTCAGTCACATTACATGACACAATAAGTGAAAAGCATAACTCAGAATTTTTTTTGAATTTTATTACTCTAATCAATAGTGGTTTAGAGCATAATTTCAAGTACTATAGATAGTTTTGATTTCTCTGTCTGAAAATTTCCTGTGCTTAAATTTTATCTCCTGGTTCAATTTTCTAGGTTAGTTGTTCTTCCAATAAAGTATCTCACATGCTCTTTTATTTTTCATTCTTTGGTTTAGTTTTATAATTTCTTGATGTCTCATGAAGTCATTAGATTCCAGTTTCCCACTTCTAATTTTGAAGTAATTGTTTTTCTTCACTGAGTTTTTGTGCCACCTCATCCATTTAGTGAATTATATATTGAAGGAGTTTTTTTTTTAAGTGAATTTTTCTTCTTCACCCCCCCCCCCCCAAAAGGGGCTATTCTGCTTTCTAAGGTGTTCTCTTCAGTGAATCTTTGTACATTTTTGTTCATTTGCCAATTCTGCTTTTTAAGGGATACTTCTCTTCAATGAATTTTGTGTTTCTTTTTATTTAACAAATGCTTTGTTAACTTCTGGTTTACATCATTCATTTCCACCAGATTTTGAGTTACAATTTTTCCCCATTTTCCCTACGCACCACCCCAGAATAGCAGTCCCACTAGATATCCCCTTATCCAATCTGCTCTCTCCCATACCGTCTCCCATACCCCCTTCAGCTTTGCCATTAGGGCAAGTTGAATCTCTGAGCCCCAATGCCTGAACATCTTATCTTCCAATTACATGTAGAACAGTATTAATAATAGTATTTATATACATTTGAAACATTTAATTTTAAGACTTCGAATTTCAGATCTATTCCCTTCCTCCCTCGTTACCCACTCTCTCTGGTAAGATAAGCAATTCAGTATGTGCTGTATATGTATAGCTGTGCAAAACATTACCATAGTATATATATTGTAAAAGAATGCTTATATTCCCCTCCCATCCATCCCACCCCCCACCGGGTCCATTCCCTACTTTGATCCTGTCCCTCTTCAAAAGTGGGTACTTCCATCCTCCCCTCCCCCTAGAATGCTCTCCCCTCCATCATCCCCCCTCTGATCTCCCTTCCCCCTACTCTCCTGCAGGGTGAGATATCCCATTTAGTATGTATGTGATTCTCTCCCTGAGCCAAATTCAATGAGAATATGGTTTTGCCTTTTTCCCTTCCTGTTCTTCCCCTCCCCTGCAACTACTTCCCCTTGCCTCTTCTACATGAGATAGTTTACCCTACCCTGTCTCTCCCCATATCCTCTTGTCACTTTCCTTTCTCACCTCTTAACTTCACCCCTTAAATATCATCCCTTCTGAACAAATTCAACCTGTGCCCTCTAACCACATATACCTGTAAACAAATGTACACACATTCACATATGTATTAATATGCCCATATACCCTTCTTCAATTAATTTCATAACAAGAAAGGTTTCATCAGACACAGATATTGTTTTTCCATGTAGTAATGTAAATAGTTCAACTTTGATAAGTTCCTTTTGATTTCTTTTCTCTGATTACCTTCTCAAGCATCTCTTGCTTCTTGTGTCTGAATGTCAAATTTTCTACTCAACTTTGTTTTTTTCCTCAAGAATGCTTGAAAGTCCTCTATTACAATGAATGACCATATTTCCCCCTGAAACAAGATACTCAGTTTTGCTGGGTAGGTGACCCTTGGCTTCAATCCCAGTTATTTTGCCCTCTGGAATATCATATTCTATGCCCTTCTATCCCTCAGTGTAGAAGCTGCCAGGTCCTGTGCTATTCTGATTGTGTTTCCACAATATTGGAATTGTTTCTTCCTGGCTGCTTGTAGTATTTTCTCCTTGATCTGGGAGTTCTGGAACCTGCCTATAATATTCCTAGGAGTTTTCTTTTGGGGATCCTTTTCAGGAGGTGCTTAGTGGATTCTTTCAACCTCTATTTTGCCCTCTGGGTCAAAAAAATCGGGCAATTTTCCTTGAGAATTTCTTTAAGGATGATTTCTAGGTTCTTTCTTTGATCATGACTTTCAGGTAGTCCAATAATTTTTAAATTATCTCTCCTGGATCTATTTTCCAGGTCAGTGGTTTTTCCCATGAGATATTTCACATTGCCTTCTATTCTTTCAATTTGTTTGGATCTGTTTAACAGCATCTTGATTTCTCATAAAGTCACTAGCTTCCATTTGCTCCAGTCTAATTCTGAAGGAGTGATTCTTCTTAGTGAGCTTTTGAGATTCTTTTTCCACCTGGCAAATTTGGCTTTTTAAGGCATTCTTCTCCTCATTGCCTTTCTTAGCCTCTTTTGCCAGTTGAGTTAGTCTAATTTTTAAGGTGTTGTTTTCCTCAGTCAAGCTGTTGACTGTCATTTCAGTTCGCAGCTTGCTGTGCTGCCCGCTCTCAGAGTGCTGCAGTGTTCGATCCCTGCAGGGCTGTTGGGCTGTCCTCAGCAGGAAGTTAGCTTTTCTGCGTCATTCTGTGGGTCCTGGGACTACAGAAGTTGTTCCCCTTTCACATTGTTTGGAGGCGGTATGGGGCAGAGCACCTTGGAAGTGCTGTTTCTACTCCACCGTCTTGGCTCTGCCCCCTTTTGTGGTTCTTTTAACAATTGCCCTATTCTGTAGCAAATTTTGGTCTAATTTTCTTTACTACTTACTGTACCTCTTTTGTTTTACCAAACTCTTGACTCTTTTTCATGATTTTCTTGCATCACCCTTATTTTTTCCCATTTTTCCTCTCCCTCTCTTATTTGATTTTCCAAATGATTTTTTAGTTTTTCTAGAATTTTTTTGTCCCTGGGGCAAATTCATATTTTTCTTTGAGACTTTGGATAGTATCTGTTATCATTTCGTTGTTTTCTTCTGAGCATATTTTGATTGTTCCTTTCACCACAGTAACTTTCTATGGTCAGATTCTTTTTGTTTTGTTTGCTCATTTTCCAAGTCTGTCTCTCTTCACCTATAACTTCATGTTAAACTTGGGCTTTGCTCTGGGATGAAGGGGACATTATTCAAAGATTCAGGTTTTTCATGCTACCTTTCTTTCTTTCAGAGCTATATAGAGGAGTCTCTAAGTTTGCAGTTTTTCCAAGGAGGTATTATTAAAGGAAACATGTCATCATTGACTGCCTGGCCTGTGTTCGGATCTGGGAGTAGCCACAAGCACTCTTTTATGCCCTGTAACTGTGACCAGGGTCCCTGATCCTGCTCCTCTTTTCCCTGGAACTCTATATGGTCAGTTAATAAAAGTATTGCACCTAATTCTAGCAAAGGATGACCTGTAATCTCCTTCTGAACAGTTTTCAAATACCTCCCTCCCCCAAACTTAGAGTCTGATGACTAAGAACTCTGGAAACTGCCACTTCCGATTCAGTCACCCCAAATGTCTGCTGATGGCTTGCCAGGATGTGGTGATTGTGCTCCACTCTCTTCCCAGTGACATAGCACTTTTCCACTGACCATCTAAGTTGCTTTGTCTTAGAAAATTATTTCACCCTGTCCTTCTGTTGAACCTGCCACTCCAGAATTCATTTTGAGACCTTATTTTAAAGTTGTGGTTTTTTTATGTTTATTTTTAGTTTACAACATTCATTTGCACAAGATTTTGAGTTACAAATTTTCTCCCTGTCTTTCCTCTACCTACCACCTGAAAACAGTGATCCCACTGAATACCCTCTACCCCAACCTGCTCTCTCCTATATTCTCCCCCATCTCCCCCTTGACTTTCCAGTAGGGCAAGATAGATCCCCATACCTCAGTACCCGTATATCTTATTTTCCAGTTGCATGTAAAAAAATAATAATATTTTTGACATTTGATTTTAAAACTTTGAATTACAGATTCTTTCTCTTCCTCCCTTGTCACCTACCCTTACTGGGAAGATAAGCTATTCAATATATATTGTACATGTGTAGTTACACAAAACATTTCCATAATGGATATATTTTGAAAGACTGTCTATATTTCCCTCCATCCTATCCTGCCCCTCACTTATTCTATTTTCTCCTTAGACCCTATCCCTTTTCAAAAGTCTGTGGTCCTAACTACCCTCCCCCCCAAAAAAAATCCACACTCCATTCTATCATCCTCCCTCTTGCCCCCTTCCCTCCTACTTTCCTGTAGGGTAATATACTCAATTTAGTGTATATGTTATTCCCTACTTAAGCCAAATTCAATGAGAGTAACTTTGACCCACTCCCTTTAGCCTTCCTGTTCTTCCTCTCCATTGTAACAGTTTTCCCCTGCTTCTTTTATGTGAGATGAGTTACCCTATTCTGTCTCTTCTTATCTCTTCTCATTATATTCCTCTCTCAAATCTTAATTTTATTTTTTAAATATCATCCCTTCCTATTCAATTGATCCTGTGCCATCTGTCAATGTATACCTATACACATTTATACATACACTCACTTATGTATTCATATGCACACATAGCCTCCTATATAGACATATATATGCATACATACATACATATATATATACACATATGTTTATATTCCCTTCAACTATCCACATACTGAGAAAAGTTTAACAAGTTACAATTATCATTTTTCCATGTAGGGATGTAAATAGTTCAATGTGCATAAGTTCCTGATGATTTCTTTTTTCTGTTTACCTTCTCATGCTTCTCTTGGTTCTTGTATTTGAATATCAAGTTTTTTATTCAACTATTTTTTTCATCAAGAATAGTTGAAAGTTCTCTATTTCATTGAATGACCATATTTTCCCCTGAAACATGATACTCAATTTTGCTGGGGAGGTGATTCTTGGTTTTAATCCTAGCTCTTTCAAACTCCAGAATATCATATTCCATGTCCTTTGATCCCTTAATGTAGAGCTTACAGATCCTATGTTATTCTGATTGTGTTTCCACAATACTCAATTTTTTTTTTCCTTCTTGGCTGTTTGTAATATTTTCTACTTGATCTGGGAACTCTGGAACCTGGCTACAATATCCCTAGGAGTTTGCTTTTTGGGATCTTTTTCAAAAGGTGATTGGTGGATTCTTTCAACCTTTATTTTGCCCTCTGGTTCTAAATTATCAGGGCAATTTTCTTTGAGAATTTCTTGAAGGATGATTTCTGTGTTCTTCCATTTATTTTTTTATCATGGCTTTCAGGTAGTCTAATAATTTTTAAATTATCTCTCCTGGATCTATTTTCCAGGTCAGTGGTTTTTCCAATTAGTTATTTCACGTTGCCTTCTATTTTTTCATTTATTTAAATCTGTTTTATAGTATCTTGATGTCTCGTAAAGTCATTAGCTTCCATTTGCTCCAATCTAATTCTGAAGGAATTATTCTCTTCAGTGAGCTTTTGAAATTCTTTTTATATCTGGAAATTTCAGCTTTTTAAGGCATTCTCCTCATTTTGACCTATTTACCACAGTAGAACTCTGCTTCGAGAATAGAGAGAGCTATGTCCCAAATCATTTTTTTTTTGCAGTTGCCAGAGCTATTAGAGGGGTACCCTCTCTACAGCCCCCACATGCTCTGTCTCACTGGTCACACACCCTAGGACCACCACCCAAGACTGTGATCAGGGTCCAAGCAGATCAAAGCAAGATCATTTACCCTCTTAATGGTCACTTACTCCCCCTAAAATCTGCAGGCCAGGAGCTCCAGAAGCAGCCACATGGCAGTGCCTGCAGCCACTGTACCTCCTCTGCTCCTTGCTCTGGGGGTAGCAGTCAGACCAGACTCTTCTATCCCCACCTAGTAAAACCAAGTTCCACACTGACCTTTTACTTTGTCTTTGGCATTTATGAATTGAGAAGTCTAGAAACTGCTACAGCTGCTGGTGATTTGCTTTTGTGAAGTTGGCTCCAGCAACCTCTGGTCAGGGCTGCCCTGGGGCTGAAAGCACAGCTCAGGTGTGACTGCCCTTTCCTCCCAGCATGCTGTGATGTAACCTTCCTGCCAGACTGCCAGGCTTCCTTCAGGAGGAGATTTGTTTTTCTCTGTCACCTTGTGGGTTCTGTAGCTCTAAAGTTTGTTCAGAGTAATATTTTAAATATATTAGAGGGAGTGGAAGCAGGAGCCTTGCAAAAAAGAAAGAAAGCAGGCATGTTGCCCAACTGGAAATTTAGTCCTTAGTGGGCAACTTCTTTTCTATTCACAGAAGTTACTGTTGTTTGTCCTTCATTCTGGAAGGGGACAATGACATCAGAGAGACGATGCCATGTCATGTAAGTGAACATATATATTATTATGGCAAGAACCATAATAAGATGAAAAGGAATAGTGGATTTAACTTATTTTAGTTTCAGAAATGGTTTTCTATATTAGTATAGGTCAGATATCTAATTTTAAATGTAGAGTAGAGTAGGGAAAGGGCTATGGGAACTCAGAACTCCACAACAATGCCTTCAGCATAAGTTTTATGCTTTTATTATGAAGCCATACCTACCATTGTTATGTTGTTGAGTTAATATGATTCTATTTTAAATTTCGTGTTCCCAAAACTAGTGTTGGAAATCACATGATAAAAGCAATAGTTCCAGAAGTATTTAGAGTGAAGATAAAGCCTAAATACTTGACTATTTAAAAGATCTTGGAAAGGCTAGGTAATGGAGTAAATAGAGCACCAACTCTGGAGTCAGGAGGACCTGAGTTCAAATCTGGCCTCAGACACTTAACACAAAAACAAGCCGTGTGACTTTGGGCAAATCACTTAACCCCAATTGCCCTCCAACACACACACACACACACACACACACACACACACACACACACACACAGTCTTATTTAGGATAAGAATTAGACCTACTTTGTATTGCACATAGAGCAGTATCTAGCATCAATAGGTAGGTACAAGCCACAGATATATCAAATTCAATTCAACCTAAGGAACATTTTTTTAAAAAATAAATACAGTTATCTATCTTGAGAAGTTCACAAGCAGATATTATATGACCATCTTTAGGTTATACTTTTCCTTTAAATTAAATGCCTAAGGCCACCAACTTATTTTTTCTGGTCATCCCCATGCTACTACACCCATTTATTCCATTTACTTCTAATTCTCACTCCCTTATATGAGTTATTCTTCTATCAGAATGTAAGATCTTTATGGGTAGTAAGTGTTCTGCTTCATAGTGCTTGTCCCCACAATTACACATTGCCTAGCACAAAATAAACATTTAATAACTGTGTTTTAATAATTTTTAATCATGAATATTGATAGAATAAGAAATCACCGACTTAGAGGCAATGGGGGCCTCAGAGGTATATGCTCATTTAACAAAGTGGAAAACTATGTTCCAAAAAGGTAAAAAAAATGTGATGAATGTCACAGATAAAATAGTTGAACTAGTATATCAATCTAGTTCTTAATTCAAACTCAATAGTCTTGCCAACACATGATTCTGTTCATGATGCCAGCTCCATTTGGGCAAATAATGATTCATTTTTCACTGACTGGGGGAAACTTTTGCCAAATTCTCAAATTTATTATTAAACTATCTTATACAATTAAGTCTGTGTTGCTTATAAGACAAAAAGAGAAATATTGGTGGAAAAAATAATTAAGCCATGTTGAACCACACTAGAAAACTAAGGCATAAAAAGTGGATATTATAACCTACCAAAAGGAAAATCATAACAATCACTGATCACATGTGTCATCTTGACATATCACTCTTTATCAAGTCCATTCATACATGCTAAATGACCGAGGTGACTAAAATCAAATCATAAAAAAGTACCAGTAGTTTAACTAGGGCAAGGTGGTTGAGGAAGTGACCATGAGCCAAGAATGGAAAGGAGCACAGACTGTATCCCTTGACCTGGAAACTGTTCTCTCCCCCTTCAACTGCTTCACCTCATAAGAATCACACACGAATGACTCCAAATGTTCTTGGCTCACATGGGCCCCTTCTCCTCCTGACTATAACTGCCCTACCAATGATCTTGGAAGTGCACATGGAATAGGAAGTAGAGGGCAATGACAAGGTGAAGACAGGTAGAGGAAAGAAATACATGAATGCACATGAGTATAATCAGTTCAAAGAAGTGACTTTTTAGTCAGGAATAGGAAGGGAACAATAGGAGGAGAGATACATAAGACTCTCAGAGACTATCCTATGCAAAAGAATCACAATTATGTCTGTATCAGAAGCATCTATGTAAAGAATGAGTATCCCAAATGATTAACCAGCCAACAAGCAATTGTGCAATTACCATGTACCCATCACTCTTCTTTTTTTTTTTTTTAAACAAATACTTTATTAACTTCTGTTTTACATCATTCATTTCCGCCAGGTTTTGAGTTACAATCATTTTCCCCCCATTATTCCCCTACCCAACCTCCCAGAATAGCAGTCCCACAAGATATCGCTTCCTCCAATCTGCTCTCTCCCATACCTTCTCCCATACCCCCATCGACTTTTCCATTAGAGGAAGATGAATCTTTGTGTCCCAATGCCTGCACATCTTATCTCCCAATTATAGGCAAAAGAGTATTAATAATAGTATTTATATATATATTTGAAACATTTAATCTTACGACCTCGAATTTCAGATCCATCTCCTTCCTCCCTTGTCACCCATTCCTTCTTGGGATATAAGTAATTCAGTATATGTTGTACATGTCTAGCTATGCAAAACATTATCATAGTAGATATATTGTACAAGGCTGCTTATAATTCCCTCCCACTCATCCCACCCCCCACCTGGTCCATTCCCTACATGATCCTGTCCCTCTTCTATAGTGGGTACTTCCAACCTCCCCTCACCCCAAGGATGCCCTCCCATCCATCATCCCTCCTCTCATCCCCCTTCCCCCTATCCTGCTGCAGGTTGAGATATCCCATTTAGTATGTATGTCATTTTCTCCCTGAACCAAATTCAATGTGAATGTGGTTTTGCCTTTTTAGCCTTCCTTATTCTCCCCCTCCTTTGCACCCACTTCCCCTACATGAGATAGTTTACCCTACCATGTCTCTCCCCATCTCCTCTTGCCACTTTCCTCTCTCACCTCATAATTTCATCCCTTGAGTATTCTCCCTTCCCAACAAATTCAACCTATGCCCTCTATCCATATATAACTGTAACCATATACACACACATTCACATATGTATTCATATGACCACACCCCCTTCTTCCATTATTTTCATAGTGAGAAAGATATCATCAGTCACAGTTATTGCTTTTCCATATAGGAATGTAAATAGTTCAACTTTGATAAGTTCCTTTTGATTTCTTTTCCCTGATTACCTTCTCAGGCATCTCTTGCTTCTTGTGTCTGGATGTCAAATTTTCTATTCAATTCTGGTTTTTTCCTCAAGAATGCTTGAAAGTCCTCTATTCCACTGAATGACCATATTTTCCCCTGAAACAAAATACTCAGTTTTGCTGGGTAGGTGACCCTTGGGTTCATTCCCAGTTCTTTTGCCCTCTGGAATATCATATTCCATGCCCTTCGATCCCTCAGTGTAGAAGCTGCCAGGTCCTGGGCTATTCTGATTGTGTTTCCACAATATTGAAATTGTTTCTTCCTGGCTGCTTGTAGTATTTTCTCCTTGATCTGGGGATTCTGGAACCTGGCTATAATATTCCTGGGAGTTTTCTTTTTGGGATCTTTTTCAGGAGGTGATCTGTGGATTCTTTCAACCTCTATTTTGCCCTCTGGATCTAAAACATCAGGGCAGTTTTCTTGAGAATTTCTTGAAGGGTGATTTCTAGGTTCTTTCTTTGATCATGGCTTTCAGGTAGTCCAATAATTTTTAAATTGTCTCTCCTGGATCTATTTTCCAGGTCAGTGGTTTTTCCCATGAGATATTTCACATTGCCTTCTAATCTTTCATTTGTTTGGATCTGCTTAACAGCATCTTGATTTCTCATAAAGTCACTAGCTTCCATTTGCTCCAGTCTAACTCTGAAGGAATGAATCTCCTCAGTGAACTTTTGAGATTCTTTTTCCATCTGGCAAATTCGACTTTTTAAGGCATTCTTCTCCTCATTGCCCTTTTGGGCCTCCTTTGCCATTTGAGTTAGTCTATTTTTTAAGGTGTTGTTTTCCTCAGTCAGGCTGTTGACCCTCATTTCATACTTTTCCTGCATCCTTCTCATTTCTCTTTCTAATTTTTCCTCCACTTCTCTTATTTGATTTTAAAGTCCAACGTGGGGGCAACTTCCGTTTCTGGCAAGCTGTAAACCCACCCACAACTTCCACCCTAGATCACAATCCAGATCCAGGGAGGTTAAAGCAAGAGCGATTACCCCCCAAGACTGATCACTGGATCTCCCCACGATTTGTAGGCTGGGAGCCAGAAATGCCTATGAAAACTACACAATGGCGTGTCTCTTCAGCGGCTTCTAGCCCCCAGGGGAGGGAGCTGACGCATTCCCCAAATACAGGTCCCAAAGTCCATAGGACACTAACCTCTTACTTTGTCCTAGGCAAGTCTATGTTGATAATTCTGGGGTTGCCAGAGTTCCTGGTGTTCTGGGGTTCCTCCAGCCGGCTGCTGGCCCTGCCGCCCTGGGGCTAAAACCTCGGCTCACGTGGACCTGGGCTCGGCTCGGCTCAGCTCCTGCGCTCTGCGCTCTGGGCTCTGCGCGCTGCCAGCTCCCAGACCGCTGCGCTGGTCCTTCCTGCAGGGTGCTGGGCTGTCCTCAGCGGGAGGTTAGCTTCTGTGTGTCGTTCTGTGGGTGCTGGGGCTCCAGAAGTTTTTCAGAGTCCTTTTTTACATAGTTTGTGGAGAATCTGGGGGCAGAGAGGCTTGGACTAGCTGTTTCTACTCCGCCCTACCCATCACTCTTCTAATCTCTGTGGGTAGAAAGAAAGCCCAAACATGGTAGTTAGATAGTTTCTGTCCTCAAGGAACTCACATTCTCATAGAAAATGGAAAGATAACAAATATGTAAACAACTAGGAGTATATATATGTGTGTGTGTGTATATATATATGTATATATATATATATATACATATATATATATATATATTTGTGAGAATATATCTGTGTATGTATGTATAATGTGTAGATATGTGTGTATGTCTGTATGGACTCACACACATATATGATAGAAAATAATCTCCAAGAAAAAAATTAGAAATAGGAGGTGGGGAGGGATATAGGAAAAAGGCCTCTAGTATAAGGTAGGTTTTGCACTGATTCTTTTTGGAGGCTAGATAAGTCAGGAGAAGAGAAAAAGGAAAGCATCTCAGGCATGGAGAAACACCAGTGAAAAAAATAAGGAGTAGGGAGAAGGTAAGGAACACCAAAAAGGGTAATGTAGTTAGACTGTAAACTATGTGGAGGTGTTTTAAGTGTAAGAAGAGTAGAAACATTGGAATAATACATAGTAAAAAAAAAGGTTTAAAGTCAAACAGAGCAATTTTTATTTTGTTTTGGAGGCAATGCAGTGTCATTGATAATTATTAAGTAGGAAGGTGAGTCAGACCTGAAGGCGGGGTGGGGTGGGGGCAACCATAAGGTTATTACAACATTTAAGGAGTGAAGGAATTTAGGAATTTAGAAATACACTTATATGTGGGCTGTATACATAGATAGGAGGGGACATAAATGGGAGATGTTAGGAAGGCAGAAACAAGACTTAATATAAGGTTGGATACTTGAAATGATTGTGAGTGAGAAGTCAAGGATGACATGGAGTTTATGAACCAGGGTGACTGAGACAATCGTGTTATCCTTGAGAGAAATAGAAATATTTAGAAAATGAAAATGTGGTGAATCTAGGTGGTGCAGTGAGTAGAGCACTGGCGCTGGAGTCAGGAGGAACTGAGTTCTAATCTGTCCTCAGACACTTGACACACTAGCTATGTGACTTTGGGCAAGTCACTTAACCCCAATTACCCTCCAAAAAAAAAAAAAGGGAAAAAATGAGAGAGAGAGAGAGAGAGAGAGAGAGAGACTAAGACTTTGGGACAGCTAGATGGAGCAGTGAATAGAGCACCAACCCTGGAGTCAGGAGGATCTGAGTTCAAATCCAGCCTCAGACATTTAACACAAAAAGTAGCCATGTGACCTTGGGCAAGTCACTCAACCCCAATTGCCCTCCAGGAAAAAAAAAGGAAATGAAAATGTGGAAGTGAAACAAAGAAATGAGTTCTTTTCTGGAAATGTCATAGTAATAAATGCATAGGTTATCCAGCTTGAGATAGTCAAAAGGCAATTGTTGAGTTGGGACTTGAATTGTAAAGAGAAAGGAGGACTATGTAAAGGTCTGGGAATCATCAACAAAGAGATGGTGGTTGAATCCATCATAAAAGATAAGAAGAGTAATCAAGGCTGTATAAAGCAGCATAGACATTTTGTATATATGAGTTTCAGAGTATTTTACATGCATGAAATATAATGCATAGGATTACAAAGGAAATGAATCAACTATTTGCAGCTTTAAAAATAACTATTTTATTATATAATAATATATAATTATTGAATCAATAAACTAATTTTATTATTTTATCACACATCTATCTATCTATCTATCTATATATTTCAGAATGCCTGTCCTATGGACCCTTGTTATAGAAGAAGAAGAGGAAAGGACCCAAGACAGACCTTTATGAGACACTCACAGGTATTATCCAACCTTTTCTCAGTTACAGCAGTTGTATGATTTTATAATCACATAATAATTATCCTAATAATTATTATTAGTTATTATAAATTATATTATAATATACAATATAATATATTATATCATAATATAATTATATTGTAAATTATTAGTATAATAATAATAATAATAATCCCAACTGATAAATCCTTAAGCTTCAAGGAGCATCTGTCTAAATACTGTTTTCAAACTGTGCAACAATAACTTTTTCTAAGAGGAAAGAAGTTTGTGCACCCTCTTCTCACACACACAATTTTTCTATCATTCAGCAGTCTTTGTAGTGCATAATAGAGTGCACATACTTACAGACACCTCTAATGTCACTGGGAATGCAAGGCTGAACCTGGATATTATAAACTTAATCAAATCCTAGATAGGTTCCAGCTGTTTCATGTTCCTGATTATATTTATACACTAAATAGTATGGACCTACACCTTCCCAATTATGTCATCCCAAATCTATTGCAAAGAGGAGATATGTTTGGAATCGATGTGTGTGTTGGGGGGAGGCAGCAGGGGTGGGGTGTGTGAGTGTGTAGAAAACAGAACAAAATTTTCTAACAGAGTTATCCAAAAGTACAATGGCCTAGAGGGGATGGCAGTTTCATTACTTGAAGGTTTTAAAGTAGAAGTATACTGCAGGTTATGAAGGGCTTCTAATAATACAGAGGACTGCATATTTGATCCTGGTGGTGATAAAGAACCATTGTATTTTTACTGAGTGAAGGTGGGGTGACATGGTCTGACCTGGACTTTAGGAAGATCACTTTCACAGTGAGTGAGGGATGAACTGGAGTAGGGAGAGACTTTTGACAGACCAATCAGGAAGCTATTATGATAGTCTAAGGTGAAGTGATGAAAACTGCACCCAGGTGGTGGAGGCATTATAGAAGAGAAACAAGGGCATGAGAGAAATTTTATCAAAGTGAAATTGACAAAACTTGGTAACAGATTAGATATGGGGTTTGAGAGAGAGTATGGAGTCAAGGATAACAGCTTGGTTGTAACCTTCAGGGAGAGAATGGATGATAATATACTAGAAATTAATAGAGAAGTTTAGAAAGGGGGAAGAGATTTAGGGGAAAATAATGAGATAAGTACTAGTCATCAAAAAAAAAAGTTCTAACTGGCTAAGAAATAGAGTGATGGGTCAGTATGCTAAATAAACTAGATAATATGCAGCTGTGAATAAGTTTAGTAATATAGAATTTTATAAATGTATAGATCCAAGCTTTGGGGAAAAAACTCACTATTTAAGAAAAACTGCTGGAAAAACTGAACTGGAAGAAAATAGGTATGGACCATTATATCACAGCACATATCAAGATAAGGGCACAATGGGTATGCGATTTATACATGAAGGGTGAGATAGGCAAATTAGAGTAAAAGAAAAAATGTATTTGTTTAATATATGAATAAAAGAAGAATTTATTATGAAATAAGAGATAGAGATCTCAGGAAGTAAAAATAGATAATTTGTATTACATTAAATTAAAAGTCTTTGTTTATACAGAACCAACATAGCCAAAATTAGAAGGAGCTCAGGAAACAGGCTGGAGGGGAAGGGGGAGATTTACAACAAGTTTCTCTGATAAAGGTCTTATTTCTCAAATGAATAGAGAACTGAGTCAAAATTATAAGAATGTGTCATTCCCCAACTGATAAATAAATGGCCAAAGAACACAAACACCAATTTTTAGAAAAATTAAAGCTATCTATAGTCATATGAAAATGCTCTAAATATTGATCACAGAAATGCAAATAAAAAAAAAAAACTTTGAGGTACCACTTCATACCTATTATATTGGGTAATATGACAGAAAAGAAAAAAAGACAATTGTTGGAGGAGATGTGAAACAATTGAGACACGAATGCTCTGTGGGTGGAGTTGGGAACTGATGCAACCATTCTAAAGAACAATTTGGAAATAATTCTTAAGGGTTATAAACTGTGCATACCCTTTGACCCATCAATATCATTACTACATTTGCATCCCAAAGAGATTGAAGAAAAGGGAAAAGGGACTGTTTGCATAAAAATGTTTATATCAGGTCTATTAGTGGTGGCAAAGAATTAAAAATTGAGGGAATGCCAAAAGTTGGGGAATGGTGGAACAAGATCTCTCTCTCTCTCTCTCTCTCTCTCTCTCTCTCTCTCTCTCTCTCTCTCTCTCTCTCTCTCTTTCTCTCACACATACTCACATACACACACACAGGCTCGAGAGCACACAAACATGTACAGATATAGATATATTATGGTGTTATAAGAAATGACAAGCAGGATTGTTTCAAAAAAAACCTAGAAAGACTTTCATGATCACATGCAAACTGAAGTGAGCAGAAAAAGAACACTGTCCATTCTAACAGTAATAGGGTTCGATGATAAACTGAGAATAACTTAACTATTCTGATCAATACAATGATCTAAGACATTTTCGAAGGACTTATGGTGAAAAATGTTACACATTTCCAGAGAAAGAACTGATGGAATCTGAGTACAGATTGAAACATACTTTTTCACTTTATTTTTCTTGCTTTTTTGACAATGTGACTGATATGGAAATATGTTTTCCATAATTTCACATGTATAATTGAGATCACATTTATTGTTTTCTCAGTAAATAAAGAAGGAGTGTCAAGAAAGGACAGATTTCAGAAATCAAAAGTTTTTTTTAATGTTAAAAATAAATTATTAATATATTTTATAGATATAAAAGATATTAAAATAATAAATGCTACATCTCTTCAACAGGATTTTCATTTCAAATAGTTTTAGGCAAGTTCTAAAAAGTACCACCTTAAAAATTCCCTATCCTCTAAATCCAAATTACTCTTTATAAATTTAATTATCTTTTATGAGATCACCAGTTTTCTCCCCATTTTTTTCCTTCTCTCTCAAGTTAAATCTTCAAAAATTGGGGGAGGTAGGGGCGGCTAGGTGGCGCAGTGAATAGAGCGCCGGCCCTGGAATCAGAAGGACCTGAGTTCGGAGCCGGCCTCCGACACTTAATCCAAACAAACAAAAAACCTAGCCGTGTAACCTTGGGCAAGTTACTTAACCCCAATTGCCCTAAAGGGGCGGCTAGGTGGCACAGTGAGTAAGAGCGCCGGCCTCGGAGTTTGGATGACCCGAGATCAGATCCGGCCTCAGAAAATGAGCACCCACACATAAATAATGACTAGCCGTGTAACCTTGAGCAAGTTACTTAACCCCAATTGCTTTAAAAAAAAAAAATTGGGGGAGGAGGGAAATAAGCATGTAAAACTTCACTTTTGAGGAACTTTTATTTTTATGTATTTATGTGATTATTTATTTCCCAAGGTGATAAGCCAGTGAACCATACTTTACACACACACACACACTCACACACACACACACATCTTTCCAAATTTTCTAACAATTTTCTATTCCTTTAAATTCTCTTTTTCTTCCCCAAAACATGGGTTTTCAGAAAAATCAAAAACAGGGAATATGACTTCCTGTATCCATTTTTAAACAGTATAAGTATGTGCATACCTGTGCCTCTCTGTGTGTGTATGTGTGTCTGCATGTGTGAGTGTGTGTGTGTGTATGTGTGTGTGTCTATGAGAAAGAGGCAGGAAAAAAAATCAATGACAGAGATGGTGTTGACAGAAACAACAGAGAGAAGGAAAGCAAAGACAGAGACAGAAGAATAAAGAGAAAAGAGAAGACAGAAATAAAAGAGAAAAGGGGACAAACACAAGGACATAGAGCCAGAGAATAAAGAGCAAGAGTAAGTCTTAAGGAGAAATGAAAAGCAAGAGAATGAAAGAGGCAGTCATAGAGAGACAAAACAGATCGAAAAGGAAAAGTGCACATGTGATTTTAGCATTAAACGTATACTTGACATAAAGGTAAATTATGCTTAAAGGTAGGTGAAGATCTGCTTTCTCTAACCAAATATATTGATTAGAATGCTAAACTCAGAATCAGGAAGATATAGCCTCAGAACTCTCAATTAGTAAATATCTGACGTGAGAATTGACACTAAATGTCTTTGATTCTAAGTTTAGTGCTTTATTCACTATTTTGTTCTGTCTCTGAACTCACTTAAAAGGGTGGCTTATTTTACTAGAGTGTGAATTTTTAGGAATTAAGTACAAATAAAGTCAGGTCTGGAAAACTTGTTAGTAGGCACAGATTACACAAGATTCTTTTACTTTTCCTATTCTGGAGTCTCCATTGTGCAGATTAATTGAGATAATAACATGAAGTGTTCTAAAAATATCAGCTTTTGTTAATATTACCTATCAGAAGCCATGAATAATTTTACTTTAGAAGAAACAAGTAAATTTGAGAGCTAGAAACTGGGCTGGGACTAATAGCCATTCTTAATACATAGTCAGAAATTAAAAAAAACAACAACAAAACACACAACAAAACAAAAAACAAACAAACAAACAAAAAACACAACACAACACAACTCTATTACAAATTGGTTCCAGTGAAGATTGGTGAGTAAAAGAGCAACCTATCTGTCATCTCTTATGTTCTCCTGGAAAAAATGGTTTATCTCCTTGCATGTTTGGGGGCTGTGCAGCTTTTTGAACAGTTCACTTTTAATGCATGTTGAACTAATGCTCTGTGAATGAAAAGCTTTTAATTTTAGCCCATGCCAACATTTGGACTTTAACAAAACAACAAAGGGAATGATATTTTTCCACAACACAAGGTATTTAAATGAAGTTTCCAACTGGACAACTTATTTTTGTCAGAGCACTGTAACAAATGAGTCCCTTTTCTAGTCTGAGGTGAGAGGAATGCCATATTTATTCCTCTACCTTTCCTTTTGTCTCTCTCTCAGTATAATGTTGCAATAAAGAAAGTGACTTATTTTCCTTTACTTCAAATAATGAACCAGGTTCATTATAACATCAGTATCTTACATTGCCTTGTGGTGGATACAATTTCAAATAAAATCCTTGATTTTATTATCTCATAGGAAATAGTACTATGTTATCAAAAGTGCAAAGCCCTAGAACTCGTATCTAGCAGAGTGTTTCTGAATCAGTAATCTTTTGAAAGCTGTTTCAAAGGCACCACTGTTGGGAGAGAATGCTGACCAACCCTGCATGACTTGAACTGTGGTAGAGGTGCTGAGAGAGCAGCTCTCTCTTTTATTGAGAGTTCTCTCAATAAAAAAAAAAAATACATTCTTCTTTCTTGGTTCAAGAAAGGACACATACATTTGCAAACTCTCTTGAGGAACCACTTCAGATACATGGAAACAGAGAAAGAATGACAGTCGCTATAAAATTGAAATGTAGGGGAATGTATCTTCAATATGCCCCTGATTTTCACCTTGTCTCCCTAAAGACTTCTTGGATTTCCCCTTCAGTGAGATATGGATATATTACTTGCTTGAGCCAAGATTGATTTTTTGTCTCAAAAAGATGGAGATCATTTATTGGGGGGAGACAAATATATTCAGAAGCTCTTTAAGAGCCCAGAGTGCCTTGTGCTCCTTTGCTTGCTTGCCCTTTCTAGAAGTTACTGGGTTGGTATCTTCTTGGTGGGGCCAATAAACCTGACCCTTACCTCACACAATAAGCAAGACAATCCTGGAGACTATTAACCATACAATGCCAATTTTGACATGTTGTTAGAGCATAGCAAAGTAGAAACTTAGGAGTCTTTAAGCTCCATTGATCCTCCTATGAAACCAAGTTTGAAAAGCCATAAACCCAGCAGTAGAGTCAATCCTGACCTCATGGGGACCTTGGCTTAACAATGAAACACTGAAGTGGTCTGCTGGGGTCTTTAGTCTTCTTCCTCATTCAGCACATCTTTGAGTAAAATTTAAATGCCCATAATGGTTTGCATTACTTTATCTATCTAAACCATGGCATCCTGCTATTTCTCCCAAAGGAATCACATGAAGGCAGAGACAGACAATGGAAAGGCTCAGGCAGGTTTTTTGGTTTTGTTTTTTTTTTTTGAGAAATGCTATATAGTAGGAGACTCCAATTGAAGAGAGGGGGCCCCCTATGGTGTGGAATGCCATAGTGTGAAAAGGCAGATATGATAGATAATTTTAGTCTCTTTTTTCCCCACCTTCTCCAAGATAGACTTTCATTCCTGCCAGGAAGGGAAGCAGAGGTTGGGACCAGAAGATACTCTGTTCTTCTCAGAAAGGTGGTACCAGCTTAGAAGTATGTCTTTCTAGTCCCTTAAATATTATTATTCTAGTGTACATGATTTGGCTTCTTCTATTTTTTTATTGTTTTTCATTTCGGGACAGAAAGTAGACAATAAGAGCTGTATATCCAAGCTTTAAAACATTTCTCATCAAACACCAGTTCCAAGGAGACCCATTTATCTAAATCATAGCAATGAAGAGGTTACCGACAAAGAGGGTTAGGGATGCTCTGGAGACCCCCAAATACCAAAACTCTGGGTCCTGCCAAATGAATTTGACTCGTCTTCTCAGCCAAAGAAAAGTAAAGTTTATTAAAAGTTCGCTTGTATTGGACACAGAGTAAGTCTGGGCTAGGTCATTCTATGGTGCTCTCACACACATGGAGGGAAGATGGGATCTTTTATACAGAAAGGTTGTGGGAGGAATCTAAGGGTAGACTAGAGTAGGAGTTTGGGGAGGGTCTTCAGGAGAAATCAGTTGAGGTCTATGAGTGATTAAAGGTGGGAAGTTTCTGGAAGCTACCAGGAGACTCCAGACAATGGTGGGCTAGGCCAGTTCAAGGGTGGATTGATTTTTTTTTTTAAGCAATTGGGGTTAAGTAACTTGCTCAAGGTTACACAGCTAGTCATTATTTATGCGTGGGTGCTCATTTTCTGAGGCCGGATCTGATCTCGGGTCATCCCAACTCCGAGGCCAGCAGCGCTCTTACTCACTGCGCCACCTAGCCGCCCCTTTAGGGCAGTTGGGGTTAAGTAACTTGCCCAAGGTTACACGGCTAGGTTTTTGTTTGTGTGGATTAAGTGTCGGAGGCTGGCTCTGAACTCAGGTCCTTCTGACTCCAGGGCTGGCGCTCTATTCACTGTGCCACCTAGCCGCCCCGGATTGATTTTTTGATAGTCTCAAGGGTGGGAAATAGATGGACAGTAGAGGGTTAGGCTAGTAACACAGGTCTGGGCTCATCCACAATGTAAGTCTTTTGGCCTCAGCAAATGCCTCATCAAATAAGATGATATTATCAGAGTTCAAGGGGGGGTTCCAAGAGCCTATGCCTCAAAGATTCAAGAAGAGTTCAAGAGGGTTCCCAGAACCTGCACCTCATAATTAAGACAGAAATCAGAAAATAAAAAGAAAGGCTTACAAAGAAGAATTTGTAAAAACAAACAAACAACAACAACAAAAACAATACAGAGGGAAGGAGCCCTCCCATTGGGAGCAATGTAATTGTTCAACCAAGTGTTCAACCAAGAGAAAGTGTCTTTGTCTCACACAAAGGGAAAGTTTGTTTGTTTTTTGTTTGTTTGTTTGTTTGCTATTTTGCTGTGATAACATAACTAGTCAGTTTCAGAGACCCAATTTAAAGCCAGGATTACTTGATTTCAAATTCACATAGTCCACTATGCAATGCTACTTCTCATACTGTGGTTGTTATAAGGAACTACTTCCCTCCTTCTCCTATTTCCTCCCTCCCTATGTAGGTTCACTTTTATGAGATCATAAATACCATCAAGGTAAAACAAATCCTTTCTCACATCTTATTCCTGATGAATCTATTTCTTCTGTGAGGTATATTCATTTTTTATTCTTCTTATTCCAAATTGGAGATAAGGAGAGGAAGGATACCTGGAACTCCTCTCTTTTCTTCCAGAGACCTAAAATGGGGTTGAGTATTCCTATCTTCCTTCTCAAAACTAGGAGTCAGAAGTTCCTAAAGAAGCACAAAACCTTGAAGGCTTGACATTTTAGGAGACCTGAAGGGATGATTTCCACTTGAAGAATCCCCAAAGGCAACTGGCCCTGAAGAGTTTTGAAGAGGTCTCTTATGTCTCACCAATTCCAAACTGGCCCTCATTCAGCTTAGGACTTCATTCCCACCAAGGAGAGTGTTCCATACTAATGGGCTTTGGAATGGGGGTTACAACTGCATGACTTAAAGGAAATAGTTATGGGAACACTAGATATCATAAAAACACATGAGAATTTTTGTTTGTTTTTCACAAAGGTGCAAAATATATGAGTCAAAAAGAACTACAAGAGAATTTATACAAAGTTGATATGGATAGTATTTCCCCAAAGCAGCTCCTAGTCCTATGCAATTCTGGGGCAAACAGCATATTTTCCAGGCATTTTAGGGGGACACATGGATGGGGATGTAGAGAATTTAAAGACTTAACCAAATTATTTAAGAACAGATGGAAGATAAAATGCAAAGGTAATTAATCCTTGAATATGTTTTCTTTCAATAAGCTGCTCTGAAATCCATTTGGGAATTTTTTTTCCTGTCAAGATAACCTCGTTTCTTGCTACTTCTATGGTCAATTGCCCTCTCAATACAATTGGAAAGGGTGCCAAAAACTTTTTTTTACAATCTTTAATTTCTTTGTAATGTTTTTCCCCAAGGGTTTCTGGGATTTTGCTGCTGAGTTTGCACCATTTGGAAAAAAATAGTGCAAACCTGTGGAGAGTATCCCTGATGGGACTGTGGAATGACCCAGGAGTGGCAGAAGCATGAGGATCACTTTTGAATAAGCCATGTGTAGGCATGGACCTTGAGCAGAAATCTAAATCTACTCTCAACAAAAGAGATCACTCACAAATATGTGTAAGCTGTCATATGTGTTCTACAGATACAAAGTTAGTCAAGTGAGCATTTTAAGGAGATTGATTAGAGTTTGAACCAATGAAAAAAGCTTCCTGGAAAGCTGGAATGGAACTTTTCTTTGAAGACTGCATAAGACAAGGGGCAGAGGACATCACAGATGAATAGAAATAATATAGGAACATTTTTAAGAGGTAAAGTATCATAACTAAAATATTTAACAGCTTGAAACAGAAATAGCAAGAAAACTGTAAGAATAAAATTATAGCATCCCATACAATAGATTTTTTAACTTTCCTATAAATCTTTTTTATTTATATTTCCATAAACTTCTGAAAGCAGTCAAGGTGATAATTGAAAATCTGCAAAATTGTTTATTTAAGCCTTGTGGGGAAAAAAAAAACTAATTGAGTTTCAAGTTAAGAACTTATGTGAAAGGTTAAGAAGAAAAATTAAGGTCCCAGAAAAATCAATTCAGGATTGTAAAGGGATTTAAAAGGGGAAATAGCTCAATCTACTTAAGGTCATTGCCTATCTCCATGCTCTGAATGGATGAGGATAAAGATTTGAGGAAGAAAAGTAAGAAGTCTTTCATTACTCCTGTTATTGAGGTTTAGGGTTTAGGGGTGCTTTTGTATTTTGGTACCCCAAAATACAAAAGTGGAATGAATTTCACTCAAACCTTCTATCAGACCAAGAAAGCAAAGTTTATTAAAGATTTCCCATAATAGGTAGATTCTTACAGAGTGTACGAATCTGTGATGCTTGTGTTGATAAGCAGGCCATAAAAATCTGATACAGAGTGAGTCTTCCCTAAATTAATCTCAGCCCTTTAATGGAGGCAACATGGATCTTATATACAGAAAGACTGTGGGAGGAATCTCAGGGTGGTCTAGAGAAGGGTTTTGGCGAGGGTCTTCAGGAGGAGTCTAAGGAGGTTCTTGAGGAACTGAGGTCAAACTCTAGGAATGGGATTAAGGGTGGGAAATACCTGAAGGAGGCTGGAGATGACAGACAATGGACAACAACTAGGCTACTTTAAGGGTAACAGATTAGGGCATATATATATATATATATATATATATATATATATATATATATATATATTTTTTTTTTTTTTGGTGATAGGATCAAGGGTGAGAAGTAGCTGGAAAATGGAGAGCTAGACTACGTTAAGAGAAACAGATTTGGGCCTAGCAATAATGAAAGGCTTATGGCCTCTGGCAAATATCTCATCAAGTGGGAAGATTCAATCAGGGTTCAAGGGGTTTTCTGGCACCTGTACCCCACCATTTTCTCCTCAAACAAATGGGACCCAAATTCCTTTGGGGCAAAGGGCCAATGTTTCAGTTTTTGAAAGTGCTCCCTGCTTCTCTGGGTCCCGTTCAAGGGGTGAATTTCACTGAGTAGTCATGTGGAAGTTGATGGCTTGAGCCCTGGAGGAGACAAATGTGTCAAGAAGGTTAAGCAAACAAAGACCAAACAGGTACAAAAAGAGTATAGAGAAAGAACAGTTTTCCTGGAGGGAATTAAAGATGACTATGGCAAGGACAAAACATAAAAGGCATGTTTGATAGGGGAGTTTTTTTACAGTCAGATATCCCCTTCTTTTCTGAATTGCTCCATGGGCTTGTAGAACAAGGAAATCAGTAGCAACCATTAAGTCCAATTGTTTTGAAAAACAGGCAATGGACCTGGGGTCAGGTCCTAAGGACTGTGTTAAGATTCCCAAAACCTGTCCCCTTCTTTAATCAACATAGAGAGTGAAAGGTTTTTTCTAGATTGGATAAATCTAATGCTGGAGTGGTGGTCAATTTAGTTTTCAGACTCTCAAAAGCTTTAGCCTCCTGTGGGCCCCACTCTAGAGGAAGTGAGCCAGGGCCTTGAGTAGCAATTAATGGTTGAAGTCCTTCCCAGACTTTGGGCTTAACTGGATATGAACTGGAAGGGGGGAACACATTAGGATCTAGGAGTCAAACAATGACTAGGATGGCAGAAGTAGTTCACCCAGGAATTCACCCAAACAAGAAGCTCAACTATCTCCCACAATGCTGGAGGAACATGGGGAAGTCAGGGACGTGTAACTAGAGAAAATTGGCTTCCCAATTTCACCATCATGGCCCTTCCCAACAAGAGGACAGAATAAGAGCAGAGTATAAGGAAGGAGCATTCAAACAACATATCCTCAAATAGGCAGGGGATGGGGTATGTCTGGAGACATTCCTTAGTTTCCCCTTTGATGCTTCCATTAACAAGAGTAATCAAAGACTTCTTACTTTTCTTCCTCCAATCTTTATCCTAATGGGGATTCAGGGCATGGGGATAGGCAACAATCATAACTAGATTGAGCAATTTCCCTTTTTAAATCCCTTTACAAGCCTGAATTGATTTTTTTTTCCCTGGGACCCTAACTTTTCTTTTTAACTTTTTACTTACCTTCTTAACAGGAAGTGGTTAAGATTTGGAGAAAGGGATATAAGACAGAGCATTATTTGAGAATTGATAATTAAAGAAAGACTGATAAAGCTTCTACTTCACATTAGAACAAAGGCTTCACACTAAATAATTTTAAAAGATTTCTTAATATTATATTTAAGAGATGAGTGAGGAAGAATGTCTTGTTTTATTTTGATAGTAGGGAAATTGAACTTTTTAATTTTCTTTTTTAGGTTCATCTTTCTTTTCTGTACTATTTATTTTATCCTTTTCTATTTCTGTGATTTTTGCTGTTGATAACATAGCTGTAAAGTGTCAGAGGCAGAATTTAAACCCAGGCTTTCTTGATTTCAAATTCAACATTACTCATATAATGCTACTCCTCATGTTGATATGCCACAGTCAAGGTATGTCAACTACTTCCCTCCTTCTCCTATTTCCTCCCTCCCCATGTGAGTTCACTTTGATGAGATCATAAATTTCATCAAGGTAAAACAAATAAATCCTTTCCCACATCTAATTCTTGATGAATTTATTTTTCTGTAATGTCTTCATTTTTATCTTCTTATTCCTAATAGTAAACAAAAAGTGAAAAAGATAATAAAATATATTTCAAATTATTCATTATATTCATTAATTTTAAGAAAATAATGGCAAAATATTATCTCTTGGGGCGGCTAGGTAGCACAGCGAGTAAGAGCGCCAGCCACAGAGTTGGGATGACCCAGGATCAAAACCAGCCTGAGAAAATGAGCAACCATACATAAATAATGACTAGCCGTGTAACCTTGAGCAAGTTACTTAACCCCAATTGCTTAAAAAAAAATATTATCTCCTCTTCCATATTACTTTATATCTGTTTTCTTCTAGGTATTTAAAAATGATGCTGCTATTAATATTATTTGTGTCTATGGTCAGTATGTATATTGTTCTTATTCTGCTTTATTCATTGTACATTATATTTCATTTGCCTCTCCATATTTTGCATGATTGATTGTTGTCATTTCTTAGAGCATAATAACCTCCCATTACATTGATATAATGGAATTTATTCAGACATTCCCTAATATTAAACATGTGTATTGTTGCCTTTTTTGCTACTGTGAATAAAGCCACTATGGATATTTTTATATAAATAGTCCCCTCCTCCCCCACTCCCCCTTTTTATATTTCTAGTTGCAGTGTCACAGTGTCACAGTTTTAAAGTATGAGAAATGGTTTGTTCTTTCCTAGATATTGCTTAATGCTGTGATATGTACATTGTACTGAAAGAAAATTCCTTCTTTCAAGGTTCTTACAGTTGTCACCTAAGTCCAAATCTTCACAGCCTTTTTTTGGGGACTATCACAATGACTTCATAAATAGTCTTTCTGCTTTCTGTCATTAATCCCTCTTTGTCCACCATTATAACATTGTTCTTCCTAGATTATAGTTCTGATCACTTTGAAGAGGTTCATAATAAAATGATGAGGTATAGGGTTAGGGGTGCTCAAGACCCCAAAATGCCAACATGCCAG
This sequence comes from Gymnobelideus leadbeateri, assembly GCA_011680675.1. Lineage (NCBI taxonomy): Eukaryota > Metazoa > Chordata > Mammalia > Diprotodontia > Petauridae > Gymnobelideus > Gymnobelideus leadbeateri. Next base: position 1,150,467 of record WOXC01007541.1, read on the forward strand.
GTCCTGCAGAATAAATTTGACTGGAGCCTTCTCTCAGTCAAAGAAAAGCAAAGTTTATTAAAAGTTTGCCATATTGGGTAGACTCTTAAGGAACATCAGTATCTGTGATACTGGTGGAATAGGGTGGAAGTCGTGGGTGGGTTTACAGCTTGCCAGAAACGGAAGTTGCCCTCCCATACGTTCGGGACGAAAATTCCCCTATCTGTCAGCAAAGCCATAGTGTGGCAACAAGCCCAAAAGTCAAGTAATTGAGTGGCAAAATGCCAAGGCAAAGGAAACAGAAAAATGCAACCTTAGACTCCTATTTTGGGGGCATAGAGCGGGAAAAGGACTGTGAGGTTAGAAGTCCTGCTCCAAAAGCCCCAGGGGAAAACATGAGAGGGTTGCAGGCCATAGAGGACCTTAAGAAGGACTTTAAAAATCAAATAAGAGAAGTGGAGGAAAAATTAGAAAGAGAAATGAGAAGGATGCAGGAAAAGTATGAAATGAGGGTCAACAGCCTGACTGAGGAAAACAACACCTTAAAAAATAGACTAACTCAAATGGCAAAGGAGGCCCAAAAGGGCAATGAGGAGAAGAATGCCTTAAAAAGTCGAATTTGCCAGATGGAAAAAGAATCTCAAAAGTTCACTGAGGAGATTCATTCCTTCAGAGTTAGACTGGAGCAAATGGAAGCTAATGACTTTATGAAAAATCAAGATGCTGTTAAGCAGATCCAAACAAAGGAAAGAGTAGAACGCAATGTGAAATATCTCATGGGAAAAACACTGACCTGGAAAACAGATCCAGGAGAGAAAATTTAAAAATTATTGGACTACCTGAAAGCCATGATGAGAGAAAGAACCTAGAAATCACCCTTCAAGAAATTCTCAAGGAAAATTGCCCTGATGTTTTAGACCCAGAGGGCAAAATAGAGGTTGAAAGAATCCACCAATCACCTCCTGAAAAAGATCCCAAAAAGAAAACTCCCAGGAATATTATAGCCAGGTTCCAGAATCCTCAGATCAAGGAGAAAATACTACAAGCAGCCAGGAAAAAACAAATTCAACATTGTGGAAACACAATCAGAATAGCACAGGACCTGGCAGCTTCTACACTGAGGGATTGAAGGGCATGGAATAGGATATTCCAGAGGGCAAAAGAACTGGGAATGAACCCAAGGGTCACCTACCCAGCAAAACTGAGTCTTTTGTTTCAGGGGAAAATATGGTCATTCAGTGGAATAGAGGACTTTCAAGCATTCTTGAGGAAAAAACCAGAATTGAATAGAAAATTTGACATCCAGACACAAGAAGGAAGAGATGCCTGAGAAGGTAATCAGGGAAAAGAAATCAAAAGGAACTTATCAAAGTTGAACTATTTACATTCCTATATGGAAAAGCCATAACTGTGACTCATGATATCTTTCTCACTATGAAAATAATGGAAGAAGGGGGTGTGGTCATATGAATACATATGTGAATGTGTGTGTATATGGTTACAGTTATATATGGAGAGAAGGCATAGGTTGAATTTGTTGGGAAGGGGGGATACTCAAGGGATGAAATTATGAGGTGAGAGAGGAAAGTGGCAAGAGGAGATGGGGAGAGACAGGGTAGGGTAAACTATCTCATGCAGAACAAGCAAGGGGAAGTGGTTGCAAGGGAGTGGGAGAATAGGAAGGCAAAAAGGTAAAACCACATTCTCATTGAATTTGGTTCAGGGAGAGAATGACATACATACTAAATGGGATATCTCAACCTGCAGCAGAATACGGGGAAGGGGGATGAGAGGAGGGATGATGGATGGGTGGGCATCCTTGGGGTGAGGGCAGGTTGGTAGTACCCACTATAGAAGAGGGACAGGATCATGTAGGGAATGGACCAGGTGGGCGGTGGGATGAGTGGGAGGGAATTATAAGCAGCCTTGTACAATATATCTACTATGATAATGTTTTGCATAGCTTTACATGTACAACATATACTGAATTACTTATCTCCCCAGAGGGAATGGGTGACAAGGGATTAAGGAAATGGATCTGAAATTCGAGGTCTTAACATTAAAAGTTTCAAAAATATATAAATACTATTATTAATACTCTTTTGCTTATAATTGGGAGATAAGATGTGCAGGTATTGGGACACAAAGATTCACCTTCCTCTAATGGAAAAGTCGAATGGGTTATGGGAGAAGTTATGGGAGAGAGCAGATTGGAGGAAGCGATATCTTGTGGGACTGCTATTCTGGGAGGTTGGGTAGGGGAATAACGGGGGGAAAATGATTATAACTCAAAATTTGGCAGAAATGAATGATGTAAAACAGAAGTTAATAAAGCATTTGTTTAAAAACAAAAGAGTCTACCCATTATTGACAGACTTTTAATGAACTTTGCTTTTCTTTGGCTGAGAGAAGACTTGAGTCTAATTCATTTGGAAGGGCCCTACATGTTGGTATTTTTGGGGTCTCAAGCACCTCTAAACCTCTAGCTTCCAACATTTTGTCTTTCCCTTGCTCTTCAATGTGACAAGGGAAAACTCTAAGAGACAGAGTTTATGAGTAATTAATAATCAATTTATTCATTGGTTTAGCCAGCCATGAATAAATTGATGGTTGGTGCTTTCCCTGCATAGCAAAAGATGCCAAGGGAGACCCTAAAATACCTTAAATACCTCCTGAAATGGAATTTTTCTGACAAGTAAAAATCAGCCTTCTCTGGTAGACATTTAATGAGGAGGTGGGCTAGAAGTCTTTAGTTCATCCTGCTAAGAAAGTGGCTTAATTATGAGACAAAACAGCCTCTATGGAAGCCATCTCTGTCTGGACCCCTCTGGTTGGCTTTCTCCTTCAAGAGCAGGGTCACCCTAAACTCTAATGGAGGGGACCAAGGACATAAAACCTGGCCCAGAATGGATTTTGTTTATATTCTAAAAAGAAACTAGATATCCTAGTTGTGTGGAATATCACCCAAGATTGACTAACATGTTCCTTGAGGGCTAGGAATGACCTCATTAATCACTCATATCCTTCAGAGACTAGTTTTAGCAAGAGCTAGGCTTTAATGTGGAAATAGAAAGAGAAAAGCCTAGATGATAAGTTAATAATTTTTACTATGATAACATAATAATAATTTCTCTCACTCAAAAAAGAGTAATGAACAGCAAGAGCAGCAAAATACCCTTTTTATGGTTTGGGATGCTGGGAACACCAAAATGCAAGGGTACAGGAGGGTCTGACCCAAAATAATTCAACCTCTCAAATATTCTAGTCAAAGTAGCAAGTTTTGTTATAACACCAGCATGGTGGGTAGGATTCCTAGTAAATACACTTTTGTATGGCCAACCAGAGCAGGAAGAGTTCTTAGCCAGTCTGTAATTTACTGGGAATGAGAATGATACTTTTTATACAGAAAAAGGGAAAAAAGGTCAGTGAAAAGATCTAGATCGGATTAGGGAGAATAAAGTAAGCTAATTAAATAATCAGGGTTGGCTGGGGTGGGTCAGATGCCTTGAGGGGACAAACCAGTGATCTGAGTTACTGAAATGAATGGGAAAATTCAGCATCCAGGTGCCATCACCCCATCAGTTCTCATCAGAAAACATGAATCAGTCTCATCTATGAAGCATGAGTCATTTGTACCTTGGCCATCCATGTTCCCTTTCTATGTTTCTCTACATATATATTCTTGCTACATGGGTTTCTTGTTTGTTTGATACTAATAAATATCCTCTATGTGTTTCTTTTCAAATGTGTTATTTGTGTGTCTGATTTTCCCATTGATATTTTACATATTTGGAGAAGTATATGCTCTAGGTTCATGGGCAAAATGTTTTATTACTACTTTTCTTACTGTACTGCTTCATCAAATGACTTTGATTTGAACATTATATGTCAATCAGCTAACTAACAAAAGTTAAATATGTTCTAAAGGCTCATGAATATTTTGCATGGAGTGGAGGAAGAGCTATGGGGTACCTTGAACCAAGGATAACTGTGGGGAGAGAGGGGACTTTGAGTGAACATTCCCCATGCTCATATATTCCAGCTAACAGGATACACACACACACATGTTTATGTGTGTGTGTGTGTGTGTGTGTGTGTGTGTGTATATACAGATATATACATACATCTACACATATACACATACATCTACACATGTATACATTGGTTGGCTGTTGTCCTTCATTCTTGAAGAGAACTAAAATGACATCACTGTGTTAAAGTCAATTTCCCATGTGTCCAACTGTGGCTGATCAGACCAATATGAGCTCAGAATGCTCTACCACAGGTCTGGCATAAATAGTCTGAGTGAACATTTGGGGTGGATTCTCCAAATTTATTCATCCTGCATTTCCTTTGAGCTGTTTCAATTCTGCTTTGCTCATAGAGCTCAGCACCTTCTCTGAGGTAGACATGCCATGCTTAGTGTCCTTGTATCAGTGTCTCCATGTCACACCATCAATTCCAAAGTTCTCCAGAGTGTCTTTGTATCACTTCCTTTGAAAAGATGTGAACATTTGTCCTGGGTGAATTCGCCATAAAACAGTGTTTTGGAAAGTGTACATTTTGCATTTGAATCATTATTAAAATGGCCAGCCCATCACAGTTGAACTCTCTGAAGCAGGGTTTGAATGCTTGGCAGTTTAGTTCCAGTATACCTATACATATACATACATGCATACATACATATCCATCTCTATTTTTTACAGATGAGGAAACTGATATTGAGAAAAACGCAATAATTTTCCCATAATAGCATAAGTAGTGAGTGTCAGAAGCAGGATTTAAAACCTGGCCTTCCCATTCAAATCCAACATCATCTAGCATTAAATACTACATCTCATGCTATGGTTGCTATACCACTACTTTCCTCCTTCTCCTGTAACTCCTAACCAACAGAATGTGACTTCACTGAGTGATAGGCCTTTAATCTTTATAATCCTAGAATTCAATACATTGCTTTGCACATAGTGAGCAATTAATTAGTATTTATTAAATTAAATTATTCTGTGGTGATATAAGCTTCATTTCTTTACAGTGGTAACATCTCTTTCCAATTTTTCCTCCACTTCTCTTATTTGATTTTTAAAGTCCTTCTTAAGGTCCTCTATGGCCTGCAACCGGCTCATGTTTTCCCCTGGGGCTTTTGGAGCAGGACTTCTGAACTCACAGTCCTCTTCCCACTCTATGCTTCCACCCTCTTTGCCCCCAAAGTAGGAGTCTAGTGTTGCATTTTTCTGTTTAATTTGTTTCCTTTGCCTTGGCATGTTGCCACTTAATTACTTGACTTTTGGGCTTATTGCCACACTATGGCTTTGCCGCCGGATAGGGGAATTTTTGTCCTGAACATGTGGAGGGGAAACTTGCATTTCTGGCAAGCTGGAAACCCACCCACGACCTCCACCCCAGATCACAATCCAGATCCAGGGAGGTTAAAGCAAGAGCGATTACCCCCCCCCAAGACTGATTGCTGGATCTCCCTACAGTTTGCAGGCCAGGAGTTGGAGCTGCCTCTGAAAACTACAAAATGGTGTGTCTCCTCAGTGGCTTCTAGCCCCCAGGGGAGGAAGCCAACGTGTTCCCCAAATACTTGTCCCAAAGTCCATAGGGCACTAACCTCTCACTTTGTCCTAGGCATGTCTATGTTGATAATTCTGGAATCACCACAGCTGCTGGTGTTCTGGGGTCCCTCCAGCTGGCTGCTGGCCCTGCCGCCCTGGGGCTAAAACCTCAACTCTGGCAGACCTGGGCTCGACTCCCCATACTCTGCGTGCTGCACTGCTGGCTCCCAGACCACTGTGCTGGTCCTTCTTGCAGGGCAGCTGGGCTGTCTTCAGGGGGAGGTTAGCTTCTCTGTGTCGTTCTGTGGGTGCTGGAGCTCCAGAAGTTCTTCAGAGTCCCCTTTTACATAGTTTGGAGGTAATCTGGGGGCAGAGTGGCTTGGACACGCTGTTTCTACTCTGCCATCTTGGCTCTGCCCCCCTACAGTGGTAACATCGAATTAAACTCTTTTGACATTTTAGTGAATTTAGGCAAATAAAGATGACAAAATTAATTTCTACTTATTGATTCTTAAGTCTTTTTTCTTTAAGTTTTAGCTTAAAAAATAAACAAGGTGACTTCATTGTTTTGATCATTTTTAAAATGGCTCCATTCATTCTTTTGCAAACTGGTACTTTAAATTTTAATTAAGAATATAGGCTTTTAAAAATGGAATACAACATAAAAAGAACACATAGCTTACATGCCTTTTCAAAATGCTTTAATTTCATCAAATGAAAGGTTTTTTAAATGAAAAAAAGTCCAATAAGATCAGAATCATAACTTTTTTTTAAACCATACCTATGATTTAATTGGTGTAGAAAGCCCTCAGTGAGGAACTTGTCAATGCAGATAGGTTCAGGCTCTATAGTGCATAGTTTTAGAGATCTCTCTGGCACAATGAGAGGTTAAGTGATTTGTTCTGATTCACCCAGCTAGTACGCACTAGTGGAGAGACTTGAACTCGTGTCTGCTTTATTCCATCTATGACGTTTCTTTCTCCACTATTGTATGATGCCTCTTAAGAACGAAATTCAATTCATAAACAGGAATTCAAGTACTAATGAAATACTTTTAACAAATTCTCCAGTTGAGATAATGATTCAAACATTTATGTATTATCGCTTCAAATACCAAATCAGAGGAATACTTATTAATTACATCTAAACTTCAGTGACCATAGCTATTATTGTGGGAACTTATTCAGTTTCACTGCTCTTTTTCCAAATGAATAACTTTCTCTAGACAGAATAGATGGTTTTGAAAGTGCAAAGGATCTTGGGAATACCTTATACAACTCTTATACCAGTCATTTTCTTCCATTGTGAATCTCCATCATAGTGCTCCTGGAACTACTTTCCAGTGTAATAAATTGGCTTTAAAAGTGTCCTGAGTTTTCTTTCTCTTTTTAAAAATGTGACAAAAAGAATAAATGAATAAGATGAAAACTTCAATGTGTTTTTGTAGAAGGCCAGAAGTAGATGGGAAGTGGTGGGAGTTGAAAATGGGACACTACAATAGAGAGTTATTTATTTTGGGTGACAGAATTGTCTGATTCATGCTTAAATAATAACAGTTCAAGTTCTTTCTTTTCACACTCCATAGGTGAAGGGATAGAAACACATTCACAGATGTCTGGAAAGCATCCAAAAATATTATTTAATTCAGGCATTAATATATACATAATTTGTAATAGCCTCCTAGACATGGTTCTTAAGGCAGATATGGGATAGTTTTTCAAGATATTAATTAGTTGGTATCCTCGGAGAAGGTATTAACAAGGACAAGCCTCAATAAACTGAAATACCTTATCAAATGTCAAATGTTTCTAGTACATTTTTATTTGCTATAGCAACCAATGCATTTCCATGAAAACCCAGCGCTCAAAATACACTAGGCAGTGGAAGGCTAGCTGCCATCAAAGTAGTAAGGAGATGCATGAATATCACCAACTTTGAGAAGTGAAATTAGATCATGTTGACAACTCACCTTGTATCTTCTGAACTGGAAGGAAGCATAATCAATGATCACTACTGGATTGCTTTGAAGACAATGGCAAACCAAATGCTATTTGTGTGGGAACCTATGGACCCTCCTGAGGTTCCTATGATGATATGTTGGAGCTTATTCTAAATTGTCATAGAATGCAATTGAAAAGGTAACCCTTGACAACAAAAAGACTAAGATGCTTTAATGGGGATCATAAGCTATCAACTCCCATTTTTTCTTCATTTTTGGTTCTATACTATTTAGAATCTTAAAAATCATAACATCATATATTTAGGGCTAGAAGAAGCCTTAGAAGTCATCTATTTTGACACTCTCATCTTAGAGATGAGGAAACTGAGACTCAGATAAGTTAAGGGTCTTGCTCAATGTGTCAAAAATAGCATGGACCAGACTTTGAACCAAGGGTTTCTGATGCCAAATTTGATTCTCTTTCTACTGGACTAGTGCACAGTAGCTGAATGTTGGTGTGACAATATCTATAGAGAATAGGAAGCATGACAACACTTATTGTTATGGTGTTAAACACAGGTTTTAATTAATCTATTCAGTGGCTTATTGAAACAAAGGAGTCATAATGGGTAGCAGGGATAAAGGCTTTGCCTTAGAGTCAAGAAGATCTAGGGTAAAGAATTGACTTTGGGGGCGGCTAGGTGGCACAGTGAATAGAGCACTGGCCCTGGAGTCAGAAGGACCTGAGTTCGGAGCCAGCCTCCGACACTTAATCCACACAAACAAAAACCTAGCCGTGTAACCTTGGGCAAGTTACTTAACCCCAATTGCCCTAAAGGGGCGGCTAAGTGGCGCAGTGAGTAAGAGCGCCGGCCTCGGAGTTGGGATGACCCGAGATCAAATCCGGCCTCAGAAAATGAGCACCCACACATAAATAATGACTAGCCATGTAACCTTGAGCAAGTTACTTAACCCCAATTGCTTTAAAAAAAAAAAAAAAGAATTGACTTTGTTCCTAGCTGTGTTATCCTGAACATGTCACTGTAATGTCAAGCAAAGGCAACTTCCCAAAGGTTCAAAATACCAGCATAGCCACTCTCCATTTTATTCAGTGGTAAACTAAGAACAGAGAAAATCAAAATATAGCATAATTCAAAATACAGCATTCACCAAGTGTAATTCAAAAATTTCTAAGTACTACTCCACTACATTACTACTCCACCCCTGGGAAGTATATTCATTTAGTCAATCCCAAGGACCCTCTGCTCCAATGGATATTAGTTTGCAAAAATAAACAAAGTACATTCATTTGGTCAGTCACAGAGCACAAAAAAAGTCGAAAGTTTCCCACCCCTGGATCACAATTGAAAATGTCATTTACCCCAGAGTAACAACAAGCTTAACATATCTTCACAGCACTTAGTACCCAAAGAGAGGTCTTTTCTTCATCTTGACCCATGGCAAGTTCTAAGCAATCTCTGTTCCTGGGGAGACAAAGCTTAACAAGTCCACAAGATTCATTGCCAGTGCCCTCATTAAATCATTTTCTGTCTGTAGAACAGTCCTAGGAACCTTGAAAACATCAGCAAGACCCTCTTTCAGGATTTCTGTAACCATACAAGAAAATCCTTCTTCAGGGCTTCTGAACCAACAGCAAGGTTCCAGGACCTCTGCAACAACAGCACTCTCCTTCACCAGTGGACGCAATTCACTCTGTCTGCAGGACAGACTCAGGAGCTCTGAACCAACAGCAAGGTTCCAGAACCTCCACAACAACAACACTGTCCTTCACCATCAGACAGATCTGGCTAAACAACATCAAAACAGACAGACAAAATTACCAGCATCACAGCCATGTCTTCTCAGTCCTTGGCAGCTCCAGATGGCAGCTCTCAAAAGTCCTGGGCAGCACAAACTGGCCCTCAGCAATCCTCTCTGTCTCTCTGCCTCCATGATGTTGCTTCCAAAAAATTCTTCTGCCTCTCTCCCCCTGCTTATGCCTCTCTAAATTCACATCACCAGCTCCTCCCAGTTCAGCACTCTCTTTTCAAGTCAATAAGTCCATCCCACAAGTGGGATTCACAAGCTCTGGGTTTTAACACTGATCCAAGAAAATACAGGGGATCTTTAAATTCCATTACTATTACAGTCACTTAACCTTCATAAGCTTTAGGTTCCTGATCTGTACAATAAGGAGTTTGGACTCAATGACCTCTAAGGCAGCTATGTAGTACTTTGCTGCTTGTTTTAGCTATTCAAGTACCTTTGTGCCTAGTCTTAGGTTGTATCAAGTGTCTTGGTTGAAAATAGTATACATTGTGTTACCTTTAACAAGCTTAGGGGAGTTTGAAGACCTTCCCTGCCCTTAATAGGCCTAACATAATCACAAGGAGCCCAAAGGGGGAGGAGCTTGCCAAAAGAGGGGAACAGGGAGGGTGGAACAAGAAGGGCAGAACACAAAGGAGCAGAGCAGAGCAAAGCTTGATCAGAGTTGGCAGCAGGCAGAACTTTAGAGTGAGAATGCTTGTGATTTCAGCACTCTGTCTCTTCTGTCTATGTTGATGTTATTTTGTCAGAATGAAGCATTCGGTCTGTTGAAAGAGGGCTTTACTCCTGATACAGAGGCCCTGGAAGAGGACTTTACTACTGTTTACAGAAGTCCTGTGACTTTACTGCTGATTTGTGTTGATTTCTCAGACAGAAGCTTTGTTTGTTGGTTTGTGTTACTTTACCAGACAGAAAGTGAAGTGAGATGATAGTGCCAGGAATATGTGTAAATATTGTTGTGGCTCTGTTAAGCTTTGTCTTCCTAGAAACAGAAACCATGTGGGGCTTTGAGTGGAATAGTTAAGGTATAATCAATGTGCACTGAGATATAGAACTGGAGCAGAAAGCTGCCTGCATGTGAATCTAGGCAAGAGCTAGGAGTGGTCAGCCCATGGAAAAGGGGTTTGTAGTTTGGAAATCAGCCTTGAGTTAAGATGAGGGAAAACTTTACTTGGATACTCAGTGCTGACTGATGATATTGGAACTTACTGTGACCTAGGGATGGATGCTGTTTGTATTTTCTACTACCCCTTAAGGGTGACTGGCTTAAGAATGATTGGAAGTCAGCCTGGAGTCAAGATGAAAGATGTTTTTTCGTTTTGTTTTGTTTGTTTTTTACTTTTTTTGGAGGGCAATTGGGGTTAAGTAACTTGCCCAAGGTCATATGGCTAGGTTTTTGTTTGTGTGTGTTAAGTGTCTGAGACTGGATATGAACTCAGGTTCTTCTGACTCCAGAGCCGGCTCTCTATTCACTGCACCACCGACCCCCCCTGATGAGAGAAGATGTTACTTGGGTACTCTATATTAATGGAGGAGATTGTGACTTACTGAATGATATGTTTTGTTTAAGACTATGTGGATACCTTAATAAGTTGTAATGTTATATTGCTGTAAAAGTTGTGCTTTAGTTTCCTGAAAGTTTTGCTTTAGTTTACTGCTGAATAAATAGAGAGTTCACTATACTATGTGATTAGATCCTTAAAGATATTCACAACAGCAGTCTTCAGGTGAGCTGCTTGTGATTAGCTTTATTATATATGTATGGGATGTATAATAATCATATGTATACCGCCTCTATGGTAAACATATGATTTATATTGTTGTTCACTTTTTTCAGCCATTTCTGAGTCTGCACAACTCAATTTGTGGTGGCTTGCCATTTTCTTCTCTGGCTCAATTCATTAATGACAAACTAAGGCAAACACAGTTAAGTGAGTGTTCCTACCTCCAGATCAGCACTCTATCCACTGAGCCTCCTAGCTGCCACAACTGATTAAGGCCAATTAGAAGGCTATGGCCTATGAATTCTATGAAAGTACCATTTTCCTTTCCTTAAGGCTTATAGATATAAATGAGATACCTATCTATATCTATATTTATCTATCCACCTATATGTATGTATGTATGTATGTGTGTATGTTTGTGTATGACAGAGTGACTGAATTGTTCCGAGGTTTAAGTTAAAGTTCTTCCCAATCTGCTTCTAATCCTGTCTCATGTCTCATTGCTTTCTTACCCTGGGAGCTCATTAAGTCCTTGTGGCTTTGTCAACTTGGAACATGCTTCTTCTCTTCTGGTCTCTTTTTCACATTTTTTAATTCCCCTGAGAATCTCCATTTTAAGGAAGAACTCAGGACAGACACACTGGCTCTGTTTCTGACTCTCCAGACTTCAGCACAATACCCTCTCTCCATACATTCATTTTTCCTCCCCTTCTGGCTTTCCAAGTCATTTTGTGTATTGGTTTCCCCTATTAAAATGGAAGCTCCTTGAAGATGACAACTATCTTTTTTTTTTTTCCCAGCACAGCACTCAGCACAATGCCTGGTACACAGTATGTGATTAATAATTGCCCTTTGCTTTGATTTTTATTTTGAAAATTGTTGGTGGAAGTATAGAGGGAGTGTAAGGGCCCTAGAAGGCTATGAGTTTTAGCTGGCTTAATAACTGCTGATTTATATAAATAAAGCCATTCATTCAGAAGATACACCTTAAATTTTGAGCCTGAATTTTTAAAGCATATGATACTTTAAGAATTAACCACACAAGAAACAGCTCATCCAAGCCACTCTGCCCCCAGATACCCCCAAACAATGTAAAAGGGGACTCTGAACAACTTCTGGAGCCCCAGCACCCACAGAACAACACAGAGAAGCTAACCTCCCACTGAGGACAGCCCAGCAGCCCTGCAGGAAGGACCAGCGCAGCGCTCTGGGAGCTGGCAGCACGCAGTGCGCAGCGCGCAGGGAGCCAAGCAGAGCCCAGGTCCATGTGACCAAGGTTTTAGCCCCAGGGCAGAAGGGCCAGAAGCCGGCTGGAGAGACCCCAGAATACCAGCAGCTGTGGTGACTCCAGAATTATCAACATAGACATGCCTAGGAAAAAGTGAGAGGTTAGTGCCCTATGGACTATGGGAACAGTATTTGGGAAATGTGTCGGCTTCCTCCCCTGGGGGCTAAAAACCGCTGAGGAGACACGCCATTTTGTACTTTTCAGAGGCAGCTCCAGATCCTGGCCTGTGAGCAGTAGGGAGATCCAGCGGTCAGTCTTGGGGGTAATCGCTCTTGCTTTAACCACCCTGGATCTGGATTGTGATCTGGGGTGGAAGTCGTGGGTGGGTTTACAGCTTGCCAGAAACGGAAGTTGCCCTCCCACACATTCGGGACAAAAATTCCCCTATCTGTCAGCAAAGCCATAGTGTGGCAACAAGCCCAAAAGTCAAGTAATTAAGTGGCAACATGCCAAGGCAAAGGAAACAGAAAAATGCAACCCCAGACTCCTATTCTGGGGGCATAGAGCGGGAAGAGGACTTTGAGGTCAGAAGTCCTGCTCCAAAAGCCCCAGGGGAAAACATGAGGAGGTTGCAGGCCATAGAGGAACTTAAGAAGGACTTTAAAAATTAAATAAGAGAAGTGGAGGAAAAATTGGAAAGAGAAATGAGAAGGATGCAGGAAAAGTATGAAATGAGGGTCAACAGCCTGACTGAGGAAAACAACACCTTAAAAAATAGACTAACTCAAATGGCAAAGGAGGCCCAAAAGGGCAATGAGGAGAAGAATGCCTTAAAAAGTCGAATTTGCCAGATGGAAAAAGAATCTCAAAAGTTCACTGAGGAGATTCATTCCTTCAGAGTTAGACTGGAGCAAATGGAAGCTAATGACTTTATGAGAAATCAAGATGCTGTTAAGCAGATCCAAACAAATGAAAGAATAGAAGGCAATGTGAAATATCTCATGGGAAAAACCACTGACTGGAAAATAGATCCAGGAGAGACAATTTAAAAATTATTGGACTACCTGAAAGCCATGATCAAAGAAAGAACCTAGAAATCACCCTTCAAGAAATTCTCAAGGAAAATTGCCCTGATGTTTTAGATCCAGAGGGCAAAATAGAGGTTGAAAGAATCCACCAATCACCTCCTGAAAAAGATCCCAAAAAGAAAACTCCCAGGAATATTATAGCCAGGTTCCAGAATCCCCAGATCAAGGAGAAAATACTACAAGCAGCCAGGAAGAAACAATTTCAATATTGTGGAAACACAATCAGAATAGCCCAGGACCTGGCAGCTTCTACACTGAGGGATCGAAGGGCATGGAATATGATATTCCAGAGGGCAAAAGAACTGGGAATGAACCCAAGGGTCACCTACCCAGCAAAACTGAGTTTTTTGTTTCAGGGGAAAATATGGTCATTCAGTGGAATAGAGGACTTTCAAGCATTCTTGAGGAAAAAACCAGAATTGAATAGAAAATTTGACATCCAGACACAAGAAGGAAGAGATGCCTGAGAAGGTAATCAGGGAAAAGAAATCAAAAGGAACTTATCAAAGTTGAACTATTTACATGCCTATATGGAAAAGCCATAACTGTGACTCATGATATCTTTCTCACTATGAAAATAATGGAAGAAGGGGGTGTGGTCATATGAATACATATGTGAATGTGTGTTTACGTGGATACAGTTATATATGGATAGAGGGCATAGGTTGAATTTGTTGGGAAGGGAGAATACTCAAGGGATGAAATTATGAGGTGAGAGAGGAAAGTGGCAAGAGGAGATGGGGAGAGACAGGGTAGGGTAAACTATCTCATGTAGAAGAAGCAGGGGGAAGTGGTTGCAAGGGAGGGGGAGAATAGGAAGGCAAAAAGGCAAAATTACATTCTCATTGAATTTGGTTCAGGGAGAGAATGACATACATACTAAATGAGATATCTCAACCTACAGCAGAATAGGGGGAAGGGGGATGAGAGATGGCATGATGGATGGGAAGGCATCCTTGGGGGGAGGGGAGGTTGGAAGTACCCCCCATAGAAGAGGGACAGGATCATGTAGGGAATGGACCAGGTGGGGGTTGGGATGAGTGGGAGGGAATTATAAGCAGCCTTTTACAATATATCTACTATGATAATGTTTTGCCTAGCTAGACATGTACAACAAATACTGAATTACTTATCTCCCCAGAGGGAATGGGTTACAAGGGAGGAAGGAAATGGATCTGAAATTCGAGGTCTTAACATTAAATATTTCAAATATATAAAAATACTATTATTAATACTCTTTTGCTTGTAATTGGGAGATAAGATGTGCAGGCATTGGGAAACAAAGATTTACCTTCCTCTAATGGAAAAGTCGATGGGGGTATGGGAGAAGGTATGGGAGAGAGCAGATTGGAGGAAGCGATATCTTGTGCGATTACTGTTCTGGGAGGTTGGGTAGGGGAATAATGGGGGGAAAATGATTGTAACTCAAAATCTGGCGGAAATGAATGATGTAAAACAGAAGTTAATAAAGCATTTGTTTAAAAAAAAGAAAATAAGTAAGCCTTTTGGATTTAAAAATTAATTTAACATGTCTTTTGCCAATATAAATCAAGCAGCATTTCTCCTTGATTTCTCAGCCCCTTATAGTGAATGACCATGATCTTTTTACAATGAATTTTGCAAAGAACTTTAAAATGGCAGGCCCAAAATTTATAGAACCATTTTTCCTTCATATTTTTATAGTAAAAGAATAATGTAAATTTGATTCAATTCAAGGATTGCTTTTTAAGAACACTTTGCTGTGCCTTGAAGATACAACAACTACCCCCCCCCAAAAAAAAAAAACATACCCTTCACTGAAGGTTCTGACATTCTATTGGGAGAATACAAGAGATTCTTACACATTTATTTGATCAGTTGAAGATTATGAACTTCATATCTTAAATCAGAATCTGCCAATACATTTATGCCAGATTTGTTCCATATTTGGTTTAAGTAAAGTTCTCTCTAATGACCTTTGTTACTTATTAGGTTGAAAAAATAACCTCTGAGTATGTAGAAAGGAACAGGATGGCTTATTATAAAATGGGAGGCTGAGCCAGAGACATATATGTAAGCTGGGGCTCTCATTCTGGGCTATAATAGTATGGCTCTTAGTTTATCTGAACTGCTTACCAGCCCTTTATACCCAGCTCATTTTGCTTTATTTAGTATTCCTTTATTCTTCTCACCCCAGTCCCAGGGTCTAGTACCATTATTTCTACTCCTCAACTTATCTCTAACTCTATAACCCACTTAAGTTATAAGGGAGAGAAATGAGTGAAAGTAATCCAGGAGGGAAGGAAAGTGGAAAGCCTAGGGCAGTGAGGAGCAATGGAAAGAATGATGGATTTGGAATCAGAGGATGTGCGCTGCCTTCCTGTCCTGTATTACTTTTATATCACTAGTATGACCTTGGACAAGTCACATAACTTCTGACCTTCAGTTGTATTTTTCTATTTTTAATGTAAAATGAGAACTGTGGACTAGAATTTTGTCTTTCTATCCATAGCATCTAATAGAGTATCTGGAATATAGTACATTCTTTTTTAATACTTGTTGAACCAGGTAGAACTTCTCCCTTTTCATTGTTGACTTTCATGTCCATGTTAATCATATTACCCTAAGTGCATTAGAGTGTTGGGAATTTGCAGTTCAAATCCCACATTAGACAATTTCTAGATATGTGACTATAAGAAATTCATTTTACTGATCTCTGCTTCAGTTTCCTCATCTATAAAATAATTAAGATGTTTTACTACATGGCTTCAGAAGTCCCCTGAAGCTATAAATCTATGATCCTATGCATTTTAGGGGCCTGACACAAATGGGCAATTTTTTTTTCCTTTGGGAGCCATGTTCATACCCCCTATCTTTTGGGGAAATATTACAAATAAGGTTAGATATGGTCCATGTATTCATTTTTCCAAAACAGACTTAACTGCCTTCCCAGTTCTTGAGCAGATACTCAATGTATAATATTTTATGAAGTACCAGTAAATCTTGGGTTCACCCATCACTAAAAGTGCATAGGAAGCAAAGAACTTAGAGGAGCCTTGAACAAAGAAATATGAAGCAATGAAAGAGCATGGTGGACCCTGGTCAGAAAATAAAGACTCTTTAGGGGCTGCTAGACAAGTGTTCCCCATTCACTTCTCCTAGCACCATGAATCAATTGAGGATATGCCAAGAAATTGGTGGTAAAGAGGAGCCTCTCTGTTCCTGGAACTCCAGAACTTCAAAGGGACACTTTGGCAGGTTTCTTACTTGTACAGAGCTCATTCCTTGATGAAATATCCCCTCTCATATACATGTTTGTGAATGGCCCACTGAAAATTTGTTTTTCTGAAGTATGAGGAATTACACTGAGGATTATGTTTTTGATGTTCTTTTATTTTTGTTGTTATGGTTAAATTGGAGTAATAGGAGGGGAAGATTATAAATGTATCATAAATTAAATAAATATTTTTCTGATAGTAAAATGAAGTATTCCCTCATTACAAGATCCTAGTGCCTAAATGCTCAAACTTGAGATCCCTTGTTCTTGGGAACTTTAGAATTTATTGACCCGTGCATTTCATTGATCCCCAGACAGGTCTCACTGACCCACCTGTAACTGCTGGCAAAATACATTCTGAAGAACTATTTTCTGATATGGGCTTAGAAAATAGGAAGTTAGGGGTGGCTAGGTGTGGCAGTGAGTAGAGTGCCAGCCCCTGGAGTCAGAAGGACCTGAGTTCAGATCCGGCCTCAGACACTTAACAGACAAATAAAAAAAAAAAAACCTAGCTGTGTAACCTTGGGCAAGTTACTTAACCCCCCAATTGCCCTCTAAAAGGCAAAAAAAATAGGAAATTAGTCAGGAAAAGGCAACCAGAAACTGAAGTGCCAGGGATTTTTCTCTCAAGCCTCCTATGTGTTTCTTCTGCAAATTCACCTTATTTCTCCTGGGTGTGAGGAGAGGAGAAATCTCTGCTACTACCCCTTTCTCCTAGGCTACATATCAATGAGCAAGTCCTAGGGAAAGAAAATGTTGAGAAGGGCCTAGTACTTCACAGCTTTATAACTTACGGTCTTTCATACCAGAGCCTGACCTCCTGTTTCAGTCATCAGTAGAGAGCCCCAGACTCTAAAATCCAATCAGCGAGGTGACTGAGGACATGCCTAATCAGCACCTTTTACATCTTTGTATTTTGAGAGCTTAGCCGAGTGCCAGGTCTACAGTTGATTTAATATGCTCCTGCTAATTGAATGAATGTAAGTATAATTTGTCCTAGACTTAATTTTCCCTTAAAGGTATAGTAATGAACTGGTTTTCCTAGTAGTGGTTGTACATACTTCTTATTAGAAAATTCACTTCTTTTTATTTCATTAAGTAGTTTATAATTTCATGTACAAAATGTTAACATTATTTTTTAAATTGGGTTTTAAATCTCTCCATTCTTCTGTAGTCCCCTTATCCTTGAAAAGGCAAGCAATTTGATTTCAGTTTTACATATGGGTCATGAAAAATGTATTTCCATATTAGCCATGTTGAAAAAGAATATAAAACAAAATAAAGCAAATAAAGATAAAGGACATTTTTTAAATGTTTGCTTTAATCTTTATTCTGTTCTCTCTCTGGAGGTGGATAATATGTTTTTGTCATGGGTTATTTGGTATTTTCTTAAGTCATTGTCTTGATCATAATAGCTAAGTCTTTCACAGTTGCTCATCCTTATATTATTACTATTATTATGCACAATGTTCTCCAAGTTCTGCTCACTTCACTTTGCATGAATTCATATAATTCTTCCCATGTTTTTCTGCAACCATCCTGGTTCTCATTTCATATAATGCAACAGCATTGCATTGTGACCATATAGCATAACTTGTTCAGCCATTCTCCAGCTGATGGACACCTCAATTTCCAATTCTTTGTCATCATAAAAAGAGCTGCTAATATTTTTGTACAAATAGGTCTTTTCTTTTTTCTTTGATCTCTTTAGGGGTACATACTTAGTAACAGTATTGCTAGATCAAAGGATGTATGCAGTTTTATAATCTTTTGGGTGTAGCTCCAAATTGTTCTCCAGAATGGTTGTACTAATTCACAACTCCACCAAGAGTACATTTGTGTCCCAATTTTTCCATATCCTCTTTGGCATTTGTCATTTACCTTTTCTGTCATCTTAGCCAATATGATAGGTATGAAGTGGCATCTCAGAGTTGTTTCAATTTGCATTTTTCTAATCAATAGTTATTTAGAGCATTTTTTCACATGTCTATTAATAGCTCTGATTCCTTCTGAAAACTACCTGTTCATAGCTTTTGACCATTTATTAGCAAGAGAATGATTCATATATTATAAAGTTAGCTCAGTTCCCTCTGTATTTGAGAAATGAAATATTTATCAGAGGAGCTTGCTACAAAATGTGTTTTCCCCAGGTTTTTTGTTTTCTTCCTAATTTTGGTCACATTAGGTTTGTTTCTGCCAAAGCTTTTTAAATTTTATGTAATCAAATTTATCTACTTTACTTCCCATAGCTCCCTCTATCTTTTGTTTGGTCATAAATACTTCCTCTATACAGAGATTTGACAGGTACATTTTCCCATTCTACCCTAATTTACTTATGCTATCACCCTTTATTTCTAAATCTAAATAATAAATCCATTTTGACCATTTATGGCATATGATGTGAGGTATTGATATATGCCTAGTATCTGTCATATTGATTTTCATTTTACCCACCACTTTTTTTTTTCCTCAGGTGTTGAGTTCTTACCCCCAAAGGTTGGATCTTTGGATTTATCAAATAGTAGACTACTATGGTCATTTACTAAAGTATATTGTTCACCTAATCTATTCCATTAATCTACCACTCTATTTCTCAGCCACTACAAGATTGTTTTGAGGATTGCCTCTTTATAATATAGTTGGAAATCTAGAAGTGCTAGGCTGCCTTCTTTCATATTTTTGAAAATTGATTCCCTTGATATCCTTGACCTTTTGTTATTCCAGATGGAATTTATTACTATTTTTTTCTAATCATATAAAACAATTATTTGATGGTTTGACTGTTGTGGACTGAATAAGTAAATTAACTTGGGTGGAATTGTTATTTTTATTATATTGGCTTGGCCTATGAGCAAGTAATATTTTTCCAATTGTTTAGTTCAATCTTTATTTGTGCAAAAAGTGCTTTTTTATTATGTTCACATAAATTTTGGGGTTGGATTTGGCAGGTTAATTCGCAAGTGTTTTCTATTGTTTTCAGTTATTTTATATGGAATGTCTCTTTCTATCTCTTCCTACTGGGTTTTGTTTATAGTATATAGAAAGCTTAATGATTTATGTGATTATCTCTTTAAAATTTTTCACCTTTAACTTTTTTCTCTCTCTACTCTTCCTCCTCCTGAACCTATCTAGAAGGCAAGAAAAACAATATTCATCACAAGTATCTGTCATGCAAAAAGAATTCCCACATTAGCCATGTTCAAAAAACGAGGGAGGAAATAATAATAACTAACATTTCTATAATGTGTCAGGAAATGTGCTAAGTTATTTTTAAAAATATTATCACATTTGATCCTCACAACAGCCCTGGGAGGTAGATGATATTATTTTCTCTATTTTTACAGATGAGGAATATGAGGCAAACAGACAGTAATTAACTTTCCCAAAGTTATACAGCTAGCAAGGGTCTAAGGTCAGATTTTAACAGAAGTCCTTCTGAATAGGCCCATTGCTTTTTCTACTGCACCATGAAAAAGAGAGAGAGAGAGAGAGAGAGAGAGAGAGAGAGAGAGAGAGAGGAAGGAAGGAAGGAAGGAAGGAAGGAAGGAAGGAAGGAAGGAAGGAAAAAGAAAGAAAGGATTAAAATAAAGAAGAAAGAAACAAAGAAAGAAAAGATATGATTCTCTTTGTGATTCTCTTTGACTATAATTTTTCAGGTTTCCTAACTTAAAAAAAAAATCCTTAGAAGTGATTCTTCATGTATTTTCTTTCCTTTTTTACTTTCTTTGTTTTGAAAGATCTGTCAAAAAGTTTAGATACCATCATCTAGTCTCAGAGGAAAAAAAAATCAAGTTGGCAATATAAATGACAAGCAAAATCAATGAATTGTAAGAAGAAAACATTGTTAATTTGAACATGTAAAGTTCAATTGTTAAGAAGGATTCAAAAGGTGAAACTATGTTTAGTGGGCTTAAATGTGAATAGAGTTGCAAAGCAATTTACAAAGAATGATGACAGAATCACCAAAAAAAAAGATTGTCTTAAAATATTACAAAAATTAAGGCCCAACCACAAGAAGTATTTTAAGCAACAGCCTTGGACAGTGGTAACTACCTTCAAAGGTTTAAATTCAAAGCATACAAGGCTTCAGATCTTGCCTCTGACATTCTCAAACTGTGGGACCAAGGTCAAGTTACTTGACCTTTCTCAATTTCAGGTACATCATCTATAAAATCTATCAGATCAGATCAATTAATATTTACATTCTTTCCTTTCTCTTTCTCTCTCTCTCCCTCTCTCTCTTTGTTCTGATTCTTTAAGCACTGAGATAAATTATCCATGCAAAGTCCATTGTAAGCCTTAAAGTGCTACATAAATGAATGCTATTATAAGTCCCATTTCTTCTTTTTACAGAAAAGAAAACTGACCCAGAGTGGGTGGAGCCAAGATGGCATCATCGAAGCGGGAAAACTCTTCAAGCTCCCCCCAAAATCACCTCAAACACCTATAAAATATGACACTAAACAAATTTAGAGCTACAAAACCCACAAAGTAAAAGAGAAAAACAAATTTCCTGATGAAGGCAGCCCAGCAGGTGGACAGGAGGAGTCCATTGCAGTAGCCAGCCCAGCCCCATTTGAGCCTGTGGTTTTAGCCCCAGGGAGGCCCTGACCAGCAGTGGCTGGAGCAGACTTTGGGAGAGTGGATCACCAGAAGCTCTGGTGGTTTCCAGAATTATCAACCCATAAATGCCAAAGGCAAAGTAAAAGGTCAGTGACAAAGTCTGATGGAACTGTGGGGGGGTGGGAGGGAAGGTGGATGGAGGTGTAGTCTGGTCCCTGCCACCCAAAACTAGAAGCAGAGGAGACGTGGTGGCCATGCAGCTGCCGCTACATAGTTGCTTCAGAGCTCCTGGCCTGCAGATTGTAGGGGTGGCCAAGCAACCATTCAGAGGGTTATCACTCTTGCTTTAACCTGCATGGATCTGGATCACTGTCTTGGGTGGAGGTCCTGGGGATATGACCAGTGAGCCAGAGTGTGTGGGGGCTGTAGGTAAGGCACCCAACTAATAGCTCCAGCAGCTGCAAAAACCCCAGTGATTTCGGACAAAGCTCCCCTCTCTGGAAGCAGAGTGCTATTGTGGCAAAGAGCTCAAAAGTCAAGTAATTGAGAGGCAAAGCAAGCAAAGAAAGAGCATCAGAGCATAGAATGGGAGGAAGACAACAAAGTCAGAACTCCTGCACCAAAAGCTTCCAAGAAAAATATGAACTGGTTCAGGGCATACAGGATGTCAAGAAGGATTTTGAAAATCAAGTAAGAAAAGTGAAGGAGAAACTGGGAAGAGAAATGAGAATAATGCAAGAAAATCATGAGGGGGTGGCTAGGTGGTGCAGTGAGTAAGAGCACTGGCCTCAGAGTTGGGATGACCCGAGATCGAATCCGGCCTCAGAAAATGAGCACCCACACATAAATAATGACTAGCTGTGAAACCTTGAGCAAGTTACTTAACCCCAATTGCTTAAAAAAAAAAAAAAAGAAAAGAAAATCATAAAAAGCAAGTCAATGACATTGACTGAAGAAAATAAAACCTTAAAAAATAGACTAACTTGGGGGCGGCTAGGTGGCGCAGTGAGTAGAGTGTCGGCCCTGGAGTCAGAAGGACCTGAGTTCGGATCCGGCCTCAGACACTTAACGCAAACACAAACCAAAAAAAACCTAGCTGTGTGACCTTGGGCAAGTTACTTAACCCCAATTGCTCTCCAAAAGGCAAAAAAAAAAAAAAATAGACTAACTCAAATGGCAAAAGAGGCCCAAAACCCAATGAGGAGAAGAATACTTTAAAAAGCTAAATTTGCCAGATGGAAAAAAAGAATCTCCAAAGCTCACTAAAGAGAATAATTCCTTCAGAATTAGATTGGAGCAAATGGAAGCTAATGACTTTATGAGAAAGCAAGATACTATAAAATAGATCAAAACAAATAAAAAAAATAGAAGGCAATGTGAAATATCTTACTGGAAAAACCACTTACCTGGAAAATAGATCCAGGAGAGGTAATTCAAAAATTATGAAAAGCCATGATCAAAAAAAGAACCTAGAAATCATCCTTCAAGAAATTCTCAAGGAAAATTTCCCTGATAATTTAGAACCAGAGGGCAAAATAGAGGTTGAAAGAATCCACCAATCACCTCCTGAAAAAGATCCCAAAAAGAAAACTCCTAGGAATATTATAGCCAGGTTCCAGAATTCCCAGATCAAGGAGAAAATACTGCAAGCAATCAGGAAGAAACAATTTCAATATTGTGGAAACACATTCAAGATAACACTAGATCTAGCAGCTTCTATATTAAAGCATCAAAGGGCTTAGAATATGATATTCTGGTGCTCAAAGGGATAGGATTAAAACCAAGAATCACCTACCTAGCAAAACTGAGTATAATGTTTCAGGAGAAATTGTGGTCATTCAATGAAATAGAGGAATTTCAAGCATTCTTGATGAAAAAACCAAAGTTGAATAGAAAATTTGAAATCCAAATACAAGAAGCAAGAGAAGCATGAGAAGGTAAACAGAGAAAAGAAATCATAAGGAACTCATCAAAGTTAAACTATTTCTCTTCCTACATGGAAAAGCCATAATTGTAACTTATTAAACTTTTCTCAGTATGATGATAGTTGAAGGGAATATAAATGTGTTTGTGTGTGTGTGTGTGTATGTATGTATGTATGTATGTATGTATGTATGTATACATGCATATATGTCTATATAGGAGGGTGTATATGCATATTAATACATATGTGTGTATATGTACAGCTATGCATAGATAGAGAACACAGGATCAATTCAATAGGAAGGGATGACATTTAAAAAATAAAATTAAGAAGTGAGAGAAGAATATAATTAGAGGAGATAGGGGGAGAGAGAATATGGTAAATCATTTCATACAAAATAGCCAAGGGAAAACTGTTACAATGGAGGGGAAGAACAGGAAGGCAAAAGGGAATAGCTCAACCTTATTCTCATTGAATTTGGCTTAAGGAGGGTATAACATGACACATTAAAATTGGATATCTTACACTATAGGAAAGTAAGGGGGAAGGGGATAAGAGGGAGGATGATAGAAGGGAGGGCAGATTAGGGGGGAGGGTAGTTAGAAGCACACACTTTTGAAAAGGGACATGGTCAAAGTAGAAAATAGAGCAAGTGGGGGTGGGATAGGATGGAGGGAAACATTGTCAGTCTTTCACAATATATCCATTATGGAAACATTTTGTGTAATTACGCATGTACAACCTTTATTGAATTGCTTATCTTCCCAGTAAGGGTGGGTGATGAGGGAAGAAGGGAAAGAATCTTGAATTTAAATTTTTTAAATCAAATGTTAAAAATACTATTATTATTATTTTGTTGTTGTTGTTTTTCTTGCTATTTTTATTATTTTACTCTCGCCATACTAGAAAGTCAGAGAGTAAATAGGGGAGGATATAGGAGAGAGCAGATAGTGGTAGGGAGTATTCAGTGGTATCTCTCTTTTGTAGTGGTGGGTAGGGGAAAGATGGGGAGAAAGTTTGTAATTCAAAATCTTGTGGAAATGAATGTTATAAACTAAAAATAAACATAAAATTTTTAAAAAGGAATAAAAAAGAAAACTGACCCAGTAATGTAAAACATCTTGTCCAGTGAAGTCAACAAATAAAAATTAATCACCATTTACTTTGTAGCTCCTTGAGAGTATGAGAATGCTCTCAAAGGGTCAGATATAACCTGTAAGACCCAGAAGGCCATAAACTCAGGCAACAAAGAGGAGGCAGTAATGTGCCATTCATCTTACAAAACTGCTATTTATAGAGTTCAATATGTGTTGGAGAATAAACATAATCCTAAGAAAGTAGGAAAAAGGCATTCTGTCTCTTATTCTGTTTTCTTATGGAGGAGACATTATTGAAAAACATGCCAGGAAATATTGTATACTCTTGGGCAATTTCCAGGAAAAAGAACCACTAAAAAAAGTAATAAATGTGAAGGTTACAGCTTTAAGTAGCCTGGATCTAATTTTTGACCTGTTAAGTATTTGCATTTCCTTTAAATGCCACTGAATAGTAAACACCTACAGATAAGCACAGAGAAGAATTCATTTAAATTTTTATAGAACCCCCTTCCAGCTTTTCATACTTGAACTGATAGGCTAACTCTCTTGAGCATTCCAAAGATCAATGGAAACATGAGTAGTTAACAGTTCACATAGGCACAACCAAAAAGGAAAAAAATCTATGACAAGAAAGCAGCAATAGCTTTCTTTGTGCTTGTTGTTTGTTTGTTTTTTAATTTAATTCAGGCAAAACTTAGCCAGCTAAACTTCCACCAGCCTTTATACCCAGCAGGTGAATTCTTCAATCTTCCATCCAAATCAGGGAGATAACTACAGAGACTAAGTCTTGTTTTTTATACTTTTGAAATGTCAATACAACTCAAGCTTTACAACCCATGGAGCTTTCTAGGGGTAAGGTGTCTTGAAAAAGATGAGTCAAATACTCTTGGATTGAGCTTCCTCACATTTCTTTCCTGGAGTCAGGGAATCTCAGTATCATAGAACATCAGAGCTAACCAGAACTTAGAGGTCATCCAGTACATCCTCACATTTTTTGGTTCTCTAGTTTTTTCTCTGTTTCAAAGCAAGACTACATATGGAAACAAAATTGGGGAAAAAACAACAACCCTATTCATTATCTATTTCTCAGAGATCTGTAGAAAGGCAAACTTCACAAGAAAGGCAATGACAATTTTCCACAAATAAAGCATATTAAATATCCATATACACTAAATACATTAGGATTTTTTTTTTTTTTTTTGCTTTTTGGAGGACATTTGTGGCTAAGTGACTTGCTCAAGGTCAAATGGCTAGTTTGGGGTTGTCTGAGGCTGGATTTGAACTCAGGTCCTCCTGGCTCTAGGGTTGGTGCTCTATTCACTGTGCCACCTAGCCACCGCAGGAAATTTTTTATTATATAACTCTATCATATAAAATCTCTCTTCTGTTTCTTCTTCTTCTTCTTCTTCTTCTTCTTCTTCTTCTTCTTCTTCTTCTTCTTCTTCCTCTTCTTCTTCTTCTTCTTCTTCTTCTTCTTCTTCTTCTTCTTCTTCTTCTTCTCTGTCTCTCTCACAATCTCTTGAAGAACTCAGCATCAAAAAATTTCAGAGCTGGAGGAGATTTCAGTGGGTAGCTAGTTAATTCATCGCATGCCTCTCTTAAGGCAGCCCAACATGACATTAGCTTTTTCTTGGCCATTGTATTTTGTATTAAGTTTGGAGCTCATTATGATCTCCGTATCTTCTTCAACCAAATGTTTTAGCTAATGATACCTTCTCCATCTTGTAGTGAAGTAAAAAAAGTATTTACAAGGAGTGCAGCCAAGATTACAGAGTAGAAACAGCACTTCCACTGCACTCCAGCCCACACCACTTCCAAACCATGTAAAAGGTAGACTTTGAACAACCTCTGGAGCTCCAGCACACACAGAACAACACAGAGAAGCTAACCTCAAGCTGAGGCTGAGGATAGCCCAGCAGCCCAGCAGGGAACAGGCAGCACATCGCTCTGGGAGCCAGGCTCAGGCCCGCCTGAGTCACGTTTTTCACCCCAGGGTGGCCTGGCCAGCAGCCGGCTGGAGGGACCCGAGAAAACCAGCAGGTGTGGCGATTCCAGAATTATCAATACAGATATGCCTAGGACAAACTGAGAGGCTAGTACCCTATGGACTTTGGGACCACTATTTGGGGAATGTGTCAGGCTTCTTCCCTTGGAGGAGAGAAGGGGCTGAGGAGCTGCAGCACAGACGCCATTTTGCAGCTTCAGTTGCAGTTTCAGCCGCTGTAGGGGGATTCAGGTATACATGGATAGAGGGCACAGGTTGAATTTTGTGGGAAGGGATGATACTTAAGGGGTGAAGTTAAGAGGTCAGAGAGGAATGTGGCAAGAGGAGATGGGGAGAGAAAGGGTGGGTATACTATCTCATGTAGAAGAGGCAAGGGGAAATTGTTGCAGGGGAGGGGAAGACAAAAAGGCAAAAAGATATTTTCATTGAATTTGGCTCAGGGAGAGAATGACATACATACTAAATGGCATATCTCACCCTGCAGCAGAGTAGGGGAAAGGGAGATGAGAGGGGGCATGATGAAGTGGAGGGCATTCTGGGGGGAAAGGACGTTGGAAGTACCCACTTTCAAAGAGGGACAGGATCAAAGTAGGGAATGGACCAGGTGGGGGGTGGGGTGGGTGGGAGCGAAATATTAGCAGTCTTTGACAATATATCTACTATGGTAATGTTTTGCATAGCTATACATTTCAACACATACTGAATTGCTTATCTTCCCAGAAGGATTGGGTAACAAGGAAGGAAGGGAATGGATCTGAAATTTGAAGTTTTAAAATTAAAGGTTTCAAATATATGTAAATACTATTATTAATACTATTTTTTATGTAATTGGGAGATAAGATATGCAGTCATTGGGGCACAGAGATTCACCTTGCCATAATGGTAAAGTCAAAGGGGCTATGGGAGAAGATATGGGAGAGAGCAGATTGGATGAGGGGATATCTTATGGGACTGCTATTCTGGAGTGGTGGGT
The DNA here is from genome assembly GCA_011680675.1 of Gymnobelideus leadbeateri. Classification (NCBI taxonomy): domain Eukaryota; kingdom Metazoa; phylum Chordata; class Mammalia; order Diprotodontia; family Petauridae; genus Gymnobelideus; species Gymnobelideus leadbeateri. The sequence goes on from WOXC01007541.1 coordinate 1,177,628, forward strand.
AGGGTAAAAATGGGGGAAAAATTGTAACTCAACATTGGGGAGAAATGAATGATGTAAACCAGAAGTTAATAAAGCATTTGTTTAATTACAAAAAGTATTTACAAAGCACCTTATATGTCTCACTCACTGCAGTAATAAAAGAATGGATAGTTTACTCATCAAATACTAAAGCTGAAAAAAATACCAGTCATGTAGTTCAACTTTAATTTTTCAAATGAGGGAAATGAGGTGTCATGGGAAGAAGTAATTCCCTCCAGTTAATAAAAAGTCAGTGTCAAAATAAAAATAAAGCCCTGGGTCTCTTGACTCTCTAGAAAAAAATAAAAAAATAATAACTATTACTTCTTATACATGGCTTTCCATATTTGTCTTTTGAGTCCCACAAAATTCTGCACTAGGAGTGTGTGTGTGTCTATATATTTAAGAGGAACCCAGAAGATATTCCAAAATATCTTCTCAATTGATATGTTATTCATTCCTCAAAATTTTCCATTGCTAATTCCATAATTTATGGTAAAAGAGTTCACATTAATAAGTATTTTAACATTTATTTGCAAAGTTATTCCTTTAAAACATAATCCTATGATGTAACATATATGGTGATTAAGTCCCTCATTTTTTTAGATGAATAAACTGATATGAAGTGATTTATTCAGGGTCATATCACTAGAGTGTGTCATCTATAATCTTAACCCAGGTTTCCTGACTCCAAAGCCTGTACTATTTTTTTCTGACTTTCACTGAACCATTATCCTCTGACAAAACCTTTGGATCCCAGATCACATGACCAGTTCCAGTTAGACAACACAGCTCCCTTCCTTCCTTCCTTCCTTCCTTCCTTCCTTCCTTCCTTCCTTCCTTCCTTCCTTCCTCCCTTCCTTCCTTCCTTCCTTCCTTCCTTCCTTCCTTCCTTCCTTCCTTCCTTCTCTCTCTTCCCCCTTCTCTCTTTCCTTTCTCCCACTCTGTCCTTGTAGGATATCATGCTCTTACCTGCAGGTACTCTGCCCAAAGGAAGTAAATTTTGATCCCTGAAACTTAGCAAGTTATCTTTGGGTTAATGGCTAGACTTCTTTCTTAAGGACCAAACCTTAAATCCAACTCACTCGCTCTCATTTATTGGCCAACAATAGGATCCAGCCCATCTCCCACTTGATCATTTTTTGATGGCTCAGAGTGAGTGTAAATATCATTTTTTTTTCCTTTTGACTACAAACCCTGAGGGTCATTCCCTACCAGATTGATTTTTTTTTAACTAGGTAAAAGAGGTAATTCTTTACCTCATTTCTTACCTAGCCTTAAGCACTGAATGGGCATTGACTCAGTCGAACTGAGACCTGGAAAAGACCTTAATTTAAAAGGCCAAGGTCTCCCACTGCATCTGGGCCAGCTTCAGTAGTCCAGATCTGTATCTTGCCATTGGACCCAGATTTGCTCTGGAGGAAAGAGTGAGGCTGATGACTTTGCACAGCTCTCCCTCACTTAAATCCAATTCACTTGCAAATTATGGTATCACCTTGATATCATGGTCCTCTTCAAGATAAACAACACGTGTTTACAGAGAAATATAAAGAGTTTATTTTATGCCAGGATGCTAAATTTGCAGTGTTTCTTCTTGCTATTTTCTATTTTATGACAATCTTCCATCTTCTGACCTCCTAAAAAAAGTAAAATCCCATTCTCCTTAGACTTTTCTTCTTTGTTTTCACCTTGCATCCCCTCCCATCTATAGATGAGTGTATGTGTGGCAATCAGTCAATCAATGGATATTTCTTAAGTGCCTACTATGTTCCAGATACTATGCTGAGGATTCAAACAGAACTAAAATGATCTTCCCGGCCCTCAAGTAATTAACAGTTTAATGGGTGACAATATACAAACAAGTAAGTACAAACAAGCTATATATATATATATATATATATATATATATCTATATCTATCTATATATATCTATATATCTAGATAGATATAGATATATATCTAGATATATATATATAGATATGTAGATATAGATATATATAAAGATATATAGATATATATATATATATATATAGTAGAAGTGTGTGCTTGTGTGTGTGTGTGTGTGTGCGTGTGTCTTTAAAGAACAACCCAATATCCCAGATAAGCCATTCCCTTACTCCTATAACTTCTTTCCTAGGAGGAAGAGCAGGCTGCATTTTAAACAGATAAGTCAATTGGCTGTGACAGAGATATAAATGACTGCACAGACACTACATATTTCTCCCTGCTGGAAAGCAGGGACTCACTTGTTGGAATTGAGATTCTAGTTTTATTTGCTTCTTTCTATCCTTCACTTTGTCCCTTGGACAAATATTACAGCAAACTATTTGTGGGGGCTCTGACTATAAAGTTGGTAATTCTCTCCTCGAGTTAGTAACTTATCAACTTATCATCAAATTGTCAGAGAACGCTAACTTTCTAAGAGTTTTTGGTTTTTACAAACTTAATAAATCACCTTTCCAACTTTTCTAATATTATTATATTATCATTTTCCTTTCTGATTGTGAAGTCTTTATAGAATTCAAGTCACCTTGACCTATGTCTTGTTGATGAGGTACAGGCTCTGGGAATGTCCTTGAACTCTGAATGAATCTTCCCACTTGATGAGGCATTTAGCTGAGACCATAAGCCTTTCATTATAGCTAGGTAGAAATCTCTGTTACTGTTCATCTAGCCTAGCCCTCCATTGTCCAGCTACTTCCCACCCTTGATCCTATCAAAATATCTATGTCCAGGGGCAGCTTGATGGGAACAGGCCCAGAAGTCAGGAGGACCTAAGTTCAAATCCAGCCTCAGACACTTAACACTTACTAGCTGTGTGAACTTGGGCAAGTCACTTGACCCCAATCGCCCTGCATTCCCCACTCTTAAAAGCAAAAATAAAATTCTATATCCAAATCTGTTACCCTTAAACTAGCCTAACCCTCTATTGTCTGTCTTCTCATTAGCTTTCAGCTATTCCCCACCCTTAATCCCATTCCTGGAGTCTGACTTCAGTTCCATCAAGGATCCTCCTTAGACTCCTCCTCAAGACCCTCCCCAAATCCTCCTCTAGACCACCCCTAAATCCTCCTATCATCTTTCTATATATAAGATGCATCTTGTCTTCATGAAGGGGCTGTGACTAATCTAGTTCAGACTCACTCTCTGCCAGATTATTCTAATCCCCTTGTGTTGACAACTGTCACCAATACTTAGACTCCTCAAAAGTCTACTCATTATGGCAAATCTTTAATAAACTTTGCTTTACTTTGGTTCATAGAATACTTGAGTCTAATTCATTCAGCAAGACTTCATATGTTGGTAGTTTGGGGTCTTGAGCACCCCTAACCCTAAACCTCAACATTGCTGTTGAACTTTGAAGACTGACTGGAGGAAAAAGGGAACCTGATGAGTTTGCACAGCTCTCCCTCACTTAAATCCAATTCACTTTTGATATAAGACATCACCCTCCTGATGTTATTGGTCTTCTTTGAGAATGAAGGATAAACAACAAACAATAATTAAATTAGCACCTTTTCTAACATTGTTTAATTACCATTTCCCTTCTGATCTTAAAGTCCTCATGTAATTCAAGTCCTTCTCCTCTTGCTTCTCTTCCTTCCAATTCTTTAGTCCATCTCTATCTTCTGCTCCTTTTCTCCTTGCCCTCAGGTTCTCCTTCATCTCCAGACCTCCTCTTTCAATTTCTTCTCAAATTCTTCCAAATTTCCCTTTCTAAATTCAAACTCTAACCTTCCTCAAAATTGAAAGAAACCATAAACCACCTTCCCAATTATTTATTCTTCTCCAGGTCAAGTCTTTCTTTTGTTCTATCTACTACACAAATTTATTCAATGAAATGTTGTTTTAATGACCCATGAGTATCTTTCTATCTGTAATTTTGTGATTCTATTCATTTTACTGCTAATATTTAGAGACACTCACTGACAGCTAAATTCTATTTGATATAAAGATGGTAAGTGATTTTTTCCCCAATTAATATTTTTTTAAGATTTTCTTTAAATCCTGTTGTTTTAGACATAGAGTCCCAGGTCCCCTACTAATGCCCTACCTATCATGGGGCAGATATGATACTAGAACACTTCATGCTATGCCAAGGAAGCACCAGGTCCTATAAAACTAAGAAAGCTTCAAGTATTAACCCCCAAACAGAATGTCCTATAGGAATCATCAACCTTATTCAATATGAAAAATCTAATCAAGATACTGCTTTTGGTGTTAATCTTAGTAACTCCTTAAACTTTCTAGATGAGTTGTTGCTGGTTTCAATTCATAGGGATAGATCATTTCACTAAGATTGTTTTGAGATGTAACTGAAGTACTAGCAATTAATGGAAGTATAGAAGGCCTAGAATTGCACAGCTAAAAATAATATCCAATCTGGAGCTCTTAAGTCATATTCTTGATTTGTTTATTATAAACAAATGATTTGACAGGTATTCTTGGTTAATTTTTCTTTTAAGGATACTGGTATAGGTTAGAAAAATGTCTCCTTCTTGGCTAAGAGATTGCTGTTATAAATTGAACTCTGACCTTAAAAATTCATTTTAATACATCCTATTGAATAACTTCTGAGTTATATATGCATATTTCTTCAGCCTAATGTTAATGGATATTATGCTGGCTGGTACATCCTTGTAATTATTCATTAGTGGTGAGTCTTATGCCTTGACTTTTATGTCCTTGAAGTTAGGAAATAATGTGCCTATAATTCACTCCTTCAGAGATGTTTCTATTTTAAATACAATTCATTGTGGTAGGGGGCCTGGAACAATTTTAGAAATTCTAAGCTTAAGAAGTCAGTACCTAACGTTTCATAGTTCCATCAAAAGTGTGTCAAAGGGAGAACCTAAACAATGTAATTGATGCTTTAGGATTGAGGTTAATATGACATTCTCTTAAACATATTTTAATATTTATCCATATTTTAAATAAAATAACCTCATAATATTCAAACTATCAAGCCATTCAGCAGACATGCTTCTCAAAAAAAAATCCTTTCCTATGACCCATGTTTACCACAATTAAGATTTTAACAACAAACTAGTTATAAACCTCATTGAATAAAGAAGTTCTAAAAATTCAATATCCTTGAAGGAATTTATTTTCCTTCTCTTTCTGCCCTGCCAAACTCTCTATGATCTGAATAAGTGTATAATAGAAAATTAGTTCTAAAATAGAATCCCTTCTATTCATATTAATTTCCCTATCATCTTAATTTTTTAATGAGATATAAGTCCCGGGAGGGGGGGGGGAGTAGTTCACACAATACAATTGCTTGCTTCCTACTGGGAAAGATAGGGAGGTAGACTGAGGACGACAGACAGGACATACTAATCTGTTAAACATTCCACCCTTCCCTTTAAGTAGTCATTTATTCAGAAATAGAGTCACTGTTTCTCTTCCCTTTAAATAGGAGGAAGGACTATTCTGAGCTATAAGTATAGTCACTAGTCTGTCTATGTCAATAATTACTTTCAAATGTACTTATCATTAAAAATAGAATTAGATGGATTGATCTCCAGGGTCTGTTTCCACTCTATAGTTATGTAATATTCTGTTTCCTTCAAAATCTGAAGATCAGAGTTCTTTATCAGCACTACAATTTAGAACTAGATTGCTTCTAGAACTAGATATTCTTGTTCTACTGTTAATCCTGACATTCAAATCTTTGACCATATCTCATAATGACATATTGCTATTGAACCAATCAATGGGTTGAGGCATCATTTTTTCATATTCAGTTAAATAAATATGATTTCTAAAGTGTCTTCCGTTTTAAATCTTATAATGCTATGAATTTATGAACATTTATTAGTGGTTTAATCTGTTTAAAGTACTATTCTATGTGCCAATAATGAATTTGACTTGGTTCATTTCCTCATGAAGCTGCCACTACTGCTGATAAGATGATGATGGCCATAATTTATAGAAAATTATTTTAAGTTTACAGAGTATTTTACAAATATATTATTTTGTCCTCATAAGAATCCTGGAAAGTGGGCACTATAATTATCTCCATTTTACAGATGAGGAAACTGAGGTAAGCAGACAGAGGTTAAATGACCTGTTCAGGGTCATAGAGCTGATAAGTGTCTGAGGAAGATTAGAAGTCAGGACTTCTTGACTTCAGGTCTAGCGCTCCAGTAATTGTGCCAACTTGGTTGAGAAAAGGCATGTATACAACCAACAATGATAAGACACAGAATAGAATATACTATAATAAATCAAATGGGATCATAAGTAAAATGCACTTTATAAATCTTAAGGTACTATGTAAATGATAGATATTATTTTTTTGCTTTTTGGAGGGCAATTGGGGTTAAGTAACTTGCCCAAAGTCACACAGGTAGGTTTTTGTTTCTGTGTGCATTAAGTGTCTGAGGCCGGATCTGAACTCAGGTTCTTCTGACTCCAGGGCCGATGCTCTACTCACTGTAACATCTAGCCGCCCCTATGATAGATACTATTATTGTTTTATTATCCATGAAGAAAAATGTGACTTCCAGATATAATGATCTAGAGAGGGTTTTATGTGAAGGATACTTTTAATCAATTAAGCAATCTGTCCCTCTTGTTAGGATGATGATGCATGTGTTGAGAGAAAGAGTTGGATGATGTGTTGGGGTCTCACAGTGCCTGGGAGGAAATGCCAAAGAGGCTTTTCAGTATTGTATAAATGAATATTTGTACAATTAAATTAATGAAAAAAAATTTACCTTCTGGGTATATAGTTTCTAAGAATGACACAAGCAGTGACAAAATCTGTGATTTCAAGAAACTTACATTCTCATGAGACATAATGCAAATACATATATCCAATTAGATATAAGAACATAAATATAGAGTAATACAAAGTGGCTAAATAGAAGATTTTTGGGAAGGAAAATCCTAGCGTTTGGGGATCAGGAAATACTATATGTAGAAGGTTGGGCTTGAGCTAATTCTTGAAGGAAGAGAGTGAATGCATGAGAGAAAAATGAGAAGGTCTTAACTGGATGACCACTACAAAGACATGAAGGCAGCAAAATGATTACCTTTTCTGAGGAGCAAAGAGAAGGTCAGTTTGGCTAAACTGTAGAGCACAATATGAGCGATAATGTACAGTAATGTTGGAATCATAGCTTGGTATGTGTTGTAATTGGCTTTGAAATCTAAATAGAGGGGTTTGTGTTTTATATTAGAGGCAAAATGGAGCCACTGAATTTATCAAGTGAGTATTACAGGAACATGTTCAGAATTATATTTAAGGAAAACCACTTTAACAGCAATATATAGGACTGATTAGAGTAGGAGAAAAATGAGGGAGAGAGAAGAATTATGAGATTGTTGGAATAATCCAATCAGGACATGAAAATGAATTGAATAAAAACTACAACTATGTGAATAGAGAAAAAAGGGTGTCACATATGAGATATTGGCAGAGGGAGAAATGGAAGGATTTGGCAAGTTATTGTATATGTGGGGTGAGGGTAAGTGAAGTATAGAATATGACACTGAGGAATGAATCAGGAAGACTGGAAGAATGGTGACTTCTTGGAAAGAAAGAAATAAGTTTGGAGGTGGAACTAAAATGGCAGTGTAAAACAGGGACTTGCCTAAGATCTCCCCCCAAATTCTCCAAATACCTTTAAAAATTACTCTAAAGAAATTGTAGAGAAGCAGAACCCACATAAAGATGGAATAAAACAAATTTTCGGCTCAAGGCAACTTGGAGGGTGAGTAGGAGAGGTCTGTTGCACCATAGTAAGGGAGGAACACATCCCAGGGCAGGCCCCACCAGCATAGTGCCAGCTACAGCAAACTAGAAGCAGGCCTTGGGAGTTACTGAATTGGCAGCCACCGTGGCAGGAGCTAGTCATGAAGCTTTCAGTGCACAGACAGTAAGGGGGTTAAAAAAGTTGTCAGAAGAAGATTACAGGGGTCATTTTCCTAGCATTGAGGCAGGATTATGCTTTTTTTGCCCATACTTGAATCTGGACCACAGTATTGGGTGTCAATCCCAAGGCAAAGAGGAACACTAGCATAGCAGAGCTTGTGGCCACAGTAGACAGGAGACCCTCATCAAAGTTCAGGGCAGAAAAGATTTCTTGTGGATGCTCACAGACTAGAGCACAGTCCAGGAGAGTAGTAAACACCACTCCATAGATCGTACCACCTAGGTAGAACTGAAAACTTACAGGTCCCTAGAAACAGCTACACAAAACTGCTGAAGCTTCAGACAGTGTGCCCTCCACCCTAGAAGCAAAGCCCTACTTTAACAAAGAGTTGAATGGTAAGAGATAAAGAAGTTTGAAAAAAAGAACATTTTTGGGGGCAAGAAAAAATGTTCGGTTTTAGTTGAGATTGAAATGTCTCTGGTGTATTAATTTCTAGATGTCAGATATTCACTTGATGATTTGTAACTTAAGGTCAGGAGAGATGGGTCTGGATGTATAAATCTGAGAGAGACAATAAACACATTAAAACTTATAAAGTCACCAAGAGAGAGATAGTAGACCCAGAAGGTAGCACATGACAAGAGATTTGGGCAACACCAATAGTCAGAGGGCATGATATGGATGATTAATCATGTATGTATGCATGTATATATATATATATATACATATATATGTACATATGCATATGTGCATGTATGTGTGTATGTGTATTGTGTGTATACTTGTATATACATGTGTACATGAAAATTGTTGAATTAGTCTGTTTCTGCATTAGGAATCTATGGTTGATGACTAATTTGAGTAGCAACCAAGGCTTTGGACTTCATTTTGCAGTTGTCAAGTTCCATGGGAACCTCAGAGATCATTTTAATTCCTTGGATACAAAAGTAATTCTGCATTTTGAGGTGGTATATGATAAAGTATAGGTTTTAGGGGTATGTAAGACCCCAAAATACCAACACACCAGTTCCTGCCAAATGAATTCAATTCAAGTCTTCTCTCAGCAATAGAAAAGCAAAGTTTATTAAAGATTTGCCATAATTGGTGACTCTTAAGGAGCCTCAGTATCTGTGACTCTTATCACAAACAGGGCAGAATAATCTAACACAGAGTGAGTCACTATCTATTATCTAGATAATTCTCTAGCTTTCTTTCTGATGGAAGCAGCATGGGGTCTTACATACAGCAAGGGTGTGGGAGGAATCTAGGGGTGGTCTAGAGGAGGAGTTTGGGGACAGTCTTCAGGAGGAGTCAAATGAGGTCATACTCCAGTAATGAAATTGGGAAGGGTCTTCAGGAGTCAAATGAAGTCAGACTCCAGTGATAAGAGATTAGGGGTGGGAAGGAGCAGGAGGCTAACTGGAGATGACAGACAATGGAGGGTTAGGCTAGTTTAAGGGTGGAACAGATTTGGGTATAGATATTTTGGGAGCATCAAGGGTGGGGGCTAGCTGGACAAAGGAAGGCTAGGCTAGTAACAAAGATTTGGGTGGAGCAATAATCAAAAGTTTGTATACTCAGGCAAATGTCTCATCAAATGGGAAGATTCAATCAGAGTTCAAGGGGGTTCCCAGAGTCTTTACCTTATAAGTATACCATCAAAGTGTTGAAAAACTGTATGAGCTTGTTGCTTCATAACAATTTGCTCGATGGAAAATTTATTTTCCTCAAGTCTAATATCAATAATCCAAAACAGGACTGTCATCTATGGTCAACGACAAATACAATAAATTTGTGTAGTCTTTCTTTAAGTAATTGAAATTACCTTGTAGTTGTGTTAACCTCATAATATTTGTATGATAAAGATAAGAATAGGCAGTGGTATTTTTCCTAGTTTCTAATTGAGAAGGCTAAGGAGCACAAAGGTTAAGTGGCTAACTTCCATTTATTTATCTAAATGTATTCAAGAGTGGATGAAGGAAAAAAGATCAAGTCTCCTGACCTATGCACTAAACGTCATGCTGTCTTTCAGCTTTAAAAAACATCAATCCTTCAGAAAATGCTCAAAACAAGTTTTCTTAAGACAGGCTAAATTCAGAGATGCTGCCATCTACTGGTCAATCTAGACATGCACCAAGATACACTTCATTGTAGAATATCACAGTAACTGGAATTTCTATAGCATTTTAAGGTTTGTAAAGTTCTGTACATGTGTTGCTTAATTTGATTTTCACAACAACCCTGTGAGCCAGCTATCTTTTTTATAGATACAGAAAAAGCTGAGAGAGAAGTTAAGTGACTTGCTCAGGGTCACAGATAGTAAGTGTCTGAAATGTGATTTATTTGAAATCAGGTCTTTATAACTTAGAGTCTGAAACTCTTATCCACAGTGTCACCTAACTACATCAAGCAGTGATTGATGTACTGATTAATAGAGTGATTGATATAAGACAGCTATGTGATACAGTAAATAGAGAACTGGACCTAAAAATCAGGAAGACCTGATTTTATATCCATCCTTAGATATTCACTAACTGTATGACCTTGGGCCAGTTATCTAGCTTCTATTTTTGAGGAACAAATGAAATAATAATAAGTATAGTCCAAAATGAATTTTAAAAAATGAGTGCTAGGTAGGAGCAAAGGAGCTGATCAGGAACAGTCACCTCCTTTATGAGAAGCTGTGTTAATGCAAAATGGAAATGGTGACTCAAGTGGAAAGTCTCACTGATGAAGGTTTAGGAGAGGTGTCAATATCTCTGGGCCAGCTGGAACTTTCCCAGGCTACTCCCCTTCTCTCCATGCCTGTTACTGCTAACTACACATAGGCCTAGAGGAAAGGCCAGGTCTGATAAAAGCCTCTGCACCAACTCCAAACTCAGATATGGGGGAATAATGGAGCACATGAGTGATGAGGAGAATGCAGGTGCATTCACTGGGTCTTCTTGTCTTCTGGGTGGTAGTATGGAGGTGGTGCAGATGGTTCCTTGGGCATGTACACATTATGGGAATTGACAGCTTGTAGTAGGTGCTGGCAGCAGCTTCAGCAGCTTTTTTTTTCAACCGGAGGAATAGATGGTACATCAGGGCTACCAACAAGTGGCTCCATGGATCCAGGAAACAGAGGTAGTGGGGGCATGTGCCCTGTGGCCACATCCATCATGGGAGGTCCTGGATAAAATTCAGGTGGAGGTGGTACATAGGGATAACTTGGAATGTTTGAGTACATTCCATTGGCAGAAGACATAGGAAAAGCATAGGCATTGGGCATGTAAGGGTACCCATAAGTTCCACTGGGGACTTCCCCTCTGGAGGCTAGGACACCCACCTGTAGCATTTGATATTCAAACTCAATGGTACCTCCTGCTGCAAAGGTCAATCTATTTACAGCTGATCCTTCCCAGTCACCTCTTGCTTTAGCCTTCACTGTTCCTCTAATGTAATTTGCAACAAACACAGGCTGCTTGATTTCATAGTCTTTCATTAGATAAAATGGCATCATGAATGACTGCATGGAGTCCTTTCCCTTGAACAGAAAAATAACTCTGTAAGGAGTCAAATAGAGGTTGCATTTCTTGGTTCCTTTGAAAGCACCTGTCATGTGATCCATGTCACTGAAGATTGTAGTTCATTAGAATATTCTCCATGTTGTTGACAATCACTCTGTTTTCCAAGTGGTTCCTGTTGAGCACCATGGCCAAGCCACACAGACACCCCACTCCTGAGTCTCTAAGAGCCACTTTTTCGTTCTTTTTAAAAAATGTTTTGTCTTTATTAATTTGTTCATTTACTTTGAGTTTACAAGATTGAATTCCCCAGTTCTTTGAGTTTCAAATTTTCTCCTCCACCCTCCTTTCCCCCTCCCCCCCATGGCAGCATACAATCAGGTATAGGATCCACAGATATTTTCATATTAGACATTGTTCATGTTATAAAGAAGGATTGTATCAGATGGAATGAACAATGGAAAAGAGGAAACCAAACCAAATAAGGAAAAGCAAGAGAGCAATTTGCTTCAATCTGCATTCAAACTCTATTCTTTCTGGTTCTTTCTCTGAATGTAGACATCTCTCTCCATCATGAGACTTTTTGAGTTTACTTATAACCCTGCATTTCTGGGAAGAGTCTGGACAATCAAAGTTGGTCATAACACATATGTTGTATCTGTAATGGTGTCCAAATTTTTCCTGGTTCTGCTATTCTCACTCAGCATCAGTTTGTATAAGCCTCTCCTGGTAGATATGAAGTCCATCTACTCTTTGTTTCTTATGGTGCAATAGTATTCCATTATATTCATATGCCATAACTTGTTTAGCCATTCCCCAATTGATGGGCATCCCCTTAATTTCCAATTCTTTGCCACCACAAAAAGAGCTGCTATAAATATTTTTGAACATATGGGTCTTCCTCCCACTTCTGTGATCTCTTTGGGTTTTGCTGAATCAAAGGATATGAAATTACTTATAACCCTTTGGCCTTAGATCCAGATTGCTCTCCAGAATGGCTGGATCAGTTCACAACAGCAGCAATGTATTAGTGTTCCAATTTTTCCACATCCTCTACAGCATTTATCATTTTCCTGTTTTGTCATCTTAGCCAATCTGACTGATGAGATGTTGTACCTCAGACATGTTTTGATGTGCATTTCTCTAATCAATAGTGATTTAAAGCATTTTTTCATATGCTTTCAGATATCTTTGATTTCTTCCTCTGAGAGCTGTCTGTTCATATCCTTTGACCATTTATCAATTGGTGAATGACTTGTATACTTATAGATTTGACTCAATTCTCTGTATATTTTAGAAATGAGTACTTTATCAGAGACATTGGTTGTAAAAATTATTTCCCGTTTTCCCACTTCCCTCTTAATCTTGGTTTATATTGGCATTGTTTGTACAGAAGATTTTCACTTTAATGTAATCAAAGTTATACATTTTGCATTTTATGATGCTCTCTATTTTTTGTTCGGTCATGAAATCTCCTCTCCATAAATCTGACAGGTAAACTATTCCTTGCTTTCCCAGATTGCTTACAATATCATCTTTTATACTTAGATCAAGCACCCATTTAGACTTGTTTATGGTATATTGTGTTAGATAATGGTCTATGCCCAGTTTCTGCCATTCTATATTCCAGTTTTCCCAACAGTTTTTGTCAAATAGTGTGTTCTTATCCCCAAAAACTGAGGTATTTTGGTTGATTAAAGAGTAGATTATTTTAGTCATTGACTGCTGAGTCTCATGTACCCAGTTTATTGCATTGATCTACTGCTCTATTCCTCAGCCAGTACCAAATAGTTCTGACGACTTCTGCTTTATAATACAGATTCAAGTCTGGTATAGCTAGGCCACCTTCCCTAGCATTTCTTTTCATTAATACTCTTGATATTCTCGATGTTTGTTCTTCAGAATGTATTTTGTTACTATTTTACTAGGTCTATAAAGTAATTTTTTGGGAAGTTGATTGGTATGGTATTTAATATGTAATTTAATTTAAGTAAAATTGTCATTTTTATTATATTAGCTCCACCCAGCCATGAGCAATTGATATTTGTCCAATTAGTTAGATCTGACTTTATTTTTGTGAAAAGTGTTTTGTAGTGGTAATCATATAGGTCCTAGGCTTGTTTTGGCAGGTAGATTCCCAAATATTTTATAATGTCTACAGTAACTTTAAATGGGATTTCTCTTTCTATCTCTTGCTGTTGAATTTCATTAGAGATATACAGGAATGTCGAGCATTTATGTGGATTTATTTTATATGCTTCGACTTTGCCAAATTTATTTATTGTCTCAAGTAGTTTTTTACTTGATTCTGTAGGATTCTCTAAGTATATCATTATATCATCTGTGAAGAGTGATGACTTGGTCTCTTCTTTTCCTAATTTGATTCCTTTGATTTCTTTTTCTTTTCTAATTGCTACTGCTAACATTTCTAGTACCAGTTTGAATATGAGTGGTGATAGTGTTTCACCCCTGATCTTATTGGAAATACTTCTAACTTATCCCCATAACATATAATACTCGCTGATGGCTTTAAATAGATGCTACTTATCATTTTAAGGAAGGCTCCACTTATTCCTATACTTTCTAGTGGTTTTAAAAGCAATGGATGTTGTACTTTGTCAAAAGCCTTTTCTGCATCTATTGAGATAATCATGTGGTTTCTGCTAGTTTTATTGTTGATATGATCAATTATACTGATGGTTTTCCTAATATTAAACCATCCTTGCATTCCTGGAATAAATCCTACCTGATCAAAGTGTATTATTCTTGTGATAATTGCCGCAGTCTTTTTGCTAATATTTTATCTAAAATTTTTGCATCTATACTCATGAGGGCAATTTCTCTATAATTTTTTTCTCTATTTTATCTCTTCCTGATTTACTTATCAGTACCATGTTTGTGTCATAAAAAGAATTTGGTAGGACTCCTTCTTCACTAATTTTCCCAAATAGTTTATAGAATATTGGAATCAATTGTTCTTTAAATGTTTCATAGAATTTACTAGTAAATCCATCTGGCCCTGAAGATTTTTTTTTCCTACGGAGTTCACTGATGGCTTGTTCAATTTATTTTTCTGAGATGGGGTTATTTAAATAATTTACTTCCTCTTTAGTTAATCTGGGCAGCTTATATTTTTTTTAATAAATATTCATCCATTTCACTAAAACTATCAAATTTATGTGCATATAATTTGCAAAATAATTCTTAATTATTGTTTTAATTTCCTCTACATTGGAGGTAGATTCAGCCTTTTCATTTTTGATACACATAATTTGGTTTTATTCTTTCTTTTTTTTATCATGTTGGCTAAGAGTCTATCAATTGATTTTTGTTTGTTTGTTTGTTTGTTTTCCCCCCATAGGACCAGTTCTTAGTTTTATTTATTAATTCAATAGTTTTCTTAATTTCAATTTTATTAATCTCTCCTTTGGTTTCATTATCTCTAATTTAGTATTTAATTGCAGATTTTCAATTTGTTCTTTTTCTAGCTTTTTCAATTGCATGCCCAATTCATTGACCTCCCTTTTCTCTAATTTATTCATGTATGCACTCAGGGATATAAAACTACCTCTAAAAACTGGGTTTGCTGTATCCCACAAATTTTGCTATGTTGTCTCTATATTATCATACTCTTGAATGAAGTTACTGATTATTTCTATGATTTCTTGTTTGACCCACTCAGTCTTTAGGATTAAATTGTTTAGTTTCCAGTTAGTTTTTAGTCTGTCTTTCCATGGTCCTTTATTGAATGTGATTTTTATTGCATCATGATCTGAGAATGATGTATTTAATATTTCTGCCTTTCTGCACTGAATTGTGAGGTTTTATGTCCTAGTTCATGGTGAATATTTGTGTATGTGCCATCTACCACTGAGAAGAAGGTATACTCCTTTTGATCCCCATTCAGTTTTCTCCAGAGATCTATCATAGGTACCTTCTCTAAAATTCTATTCATCTCCTCACCTTCTTTCTTGTTTATTTTGAGGTTGGATTTATCAAGTTCAGAGAGGGGGAGATTAAGGTCCCCCACTAGTATAGTTTTGCTATCTATTTCTTCCTCTAATTCCCTTATCTTTTTCTCTAGGAATTTGGATGCTATATTACTTGGTTCATAAATGTTAAGTAATAATATTGCTTCATTCTCAATGGTGCCTTTTAGCAGGATATAGTTTTCTTCCTCATGTCTTTTAATTAGATAAAATTTTGCTTTTCCTTTATCTGAGATAAGGATTACTACCCCTGCTTATTTTTTTTTTGCTTTAGCTGAGGCATGATATATTTATTCCAGCCTTTTTCCTTTACCTCGTGTGTATCCCTCTATTTCAGATGTGTTTCTTGTAAACAGCATATTGTAGATTATATTTTTAATCCATTCTGCTATCCACCTCCATTTTATGGGAGAGTTCATCCCATTCACATTCACAGTTATGATTACTATCTATATCTTTCCCTCCATCCTATTCCCTCCCCTATTTATGTTTATATTTTTCTCCTCTTCTCCCTTCCCCTCCTTAAGAGTTTTCCTTTTGACCAACACCTCCTTCAGTATTCCCTTCTTATCAGCTCCCTTCCATTTTCCTCCCCTTCCCCCTTACTTCATCCCTCCCTTCTAACCACCTCCCTTTCTGAGCCCTTCCCCCCTCCTACTGCCTATAGGATATTTTTTCTTCCCACCAAGAGTGATAGGAATGAATCTCATGCAAAGCTCCTCTCCCTCCCCTTTTCCCCTCTATTATGATATGTTGTGTTTCTCTTCTTGATAGACTCCTAAACTTAACAGGTTGTATTATTCCCTCCTTGCACCAGAAACAATGAGGGAAATGTTCATATAATATTCATCTTACTCCTTTCTTTCCCTCTGTTATATCATTTTATGACTCTTTGTGTGGCATAATTTACCCTTTTCCTCTTCATTCCTTCCTCTTCTTCCATTGCAGTCCCTTTGTGGCCCTTAATGAGGTTATTTTAACATCATTTCGTGTAATTTATACTCATACTACTTGTCTATAAACAGTCTTCTCTTATTATATAATAGGGTGTATGTGTGTTTTCCTTGTTTAACTTTCTATATTTCTCTTGCATCTTGTAACCAGAGGTTACATTTCTCATTGAGCTTTGACTTTTTCATCAAAAAGGTCTGGAAATCTATTATATCATTGAATGACTGTCTCCTTGCCTGGAAGAATATGTTCAGTTTCTCTGGGTAGGTGATCCTTGGTTGTAACCCAAGCTCTTTTGCCTTGTGAAAAATTGTATTTCACTTCCTCCAAGTTCTGGAGTTTGGCTACAACATTTTGTGGACTTTTCAATTTGGGATCTCTTTCAGGAGGTGTCTGGTGGATTCTCTCAATTTCTATTTTGCCCTCTGGTTCTAGTATCTCAGGGCATTTTTCCTTGATGAGCTCTTGCAAAATGTTGTCCAGGCTGACTTTTTCATCATGATTTTCTTGTAGGCCTATGATTCTCAAATTATCTCTCCTGGATCTGTTTTCCAGGTTAGTTATTTTTCGATTGAGATATTTTACCTCTGTTGTAATTTTTTCATTCTTGATGTTTTCTTTGACTAATTCTTGGTTCCTCATAGAGTTATTTGCTTCAATTTAGTTGATTCTTGTTTTTAGCAAATTATTTTCATTGGTTAGTTTTTGGAGCTCCTTTTCCATATCACACATTTTTATTTTTAAGAAGCTGTTTTCTTCATTGTAATTTTTTTTTAATTTTGCAATTTTGATTTTAAAAAAACTATTCATTTTATCTTCTTTCTCTCTCTTTGTTTTTTTTTAAACCTTTATAATTTATTCATCGCCCAAAACCAGGTGCTTTTATATATATATTTGAAACATTTAATGTTATGACCTTGAATTTCAGATCCATTTCCTTCCTCCCTTGTCACCCATTCCCTCTGGGAAGATAAGTAATTCA
This sequence comes from Gymnobelideus leadbeateri, assembly GCA_011680675.1. Classification (NCBI taxonomy): domain Eukaryota; kingdom Metazoa; phylum Chordata; class Mammalia; order Diprotodontia; family Petauridae; genus Gymnobelideus; species Gymnobelideus leadbeateri. The sequence continues at coordinate 1,194,957 of WOXC01007541.1, forward strand.
GTATAAGTTGTACATGTCTAGCTATGCAAAACATTATCATAGTAGATATATTGTACAAGGCTGCTTATAATTCCCTCTCACTCATCCCACCACCCACCTGGTCCATTCCCTACTTGATCCTGTCACTCTTCTATAGTGGGTACTTCCAACCTCCCCTCCCCCCAAGGATGCCCTGCCATCCATCATCCCTCCTCTCATTCCCCTTCCCCCTATTCTACTGTAGGTTGAGATATCCCATTTAGTGTATGCCATTCTCTCCCTGAACCTAAATCAATCAGAATGTGGTTTTACCTTTTTGCCTTCCGATTCTCCCCCTCCCTTGCAACGACTTCCCCTTGCTTCTTCTACATGAGATAGTTTACCCTACCCTGTCTCTCTCCATCTCCTCTTGCCACTTTCCTCTCTCACCTCATAATTCATCCCTTGAGTATCCTCCCTTCCCAACAAATTCAACCTATGCCCTCTATCCATATATAACTGTACCCATATACACACACATTCACATTTGTATTCATATGAGCACAAACACTTCTTCCATTATTTTCATGGTGAGAAAGATTTCATCAGTCACATTAATTGTTTTTCCATATAGGAATGTAAATAGTTCAACTTTGATAAGTTCCTTTTGATTTCTTTTCCCTGATTTCCTTCTCAGGCATCTCTTGCTTCTTGTGTCTGGATGTCAAATTTTCTATTCAATTCTGGTTTTTTCCTCAAGAATGCTTGAAAGTCCTCTATTCCACTGAATGACCATATTTTCCCCTGAAACAAAATACTCAGTTTTGCTGGGTAGGTGACCCTTGGCTTCATTCCCAGCTCTTTTGCCCTCTAGAATATCATATTCCATGCCCTTTAATCCCCCAGTGTAGAAGCTGCCAGGTCCTGGGCTATTCTGATTGTGTTTCCACAATATTGAAATTGTTTCTTCCTGGCTGCTTGGAGTATTTTCTCCTTGATCTGGGGATTCTGGAACCTGGCTATAATATTCCTGGGAGTTTTCTTTTTGGGATCTTTTTCAGGAGGTGATCTGTGGATTCTTTCAACCTCTATTTTGCCCTCTGGATGTAAAACATCAGGGCAATTTTCCTTGAGAATTTATTGAAGGGTGATTTCTAGGTTCTTACTTTCATCATGCCTTTCACGTAGTGCAATAATTTTTAAATTGTCTCTCCTGGATCTATTTTCCAGGTCAGTGTTTTTTCCCATGAGATATTTCACATTGCCTTCTACTCTTTCATTTGTTTGGATCTGCTTAATAGCATCTTGATTTCTCATAAAGTCATTAGCTTCCATTTGCTCCAGTCTAACTCTGAAGGAATGAATCTCCTCAGTGAACTTTTGAGATTCTTTTTCCATCTAGCAAATTTGGCTTTTTAAGGCATTCTTCTCCTCATTGCTCTTTTGGGCCTCCTTTGCCATTTGAATTAGTCGATTTTTTAAGGTGTTGTTTTCCTCAGTCAGGCTGTTGACCCTCATTTCATACTTTTCCTGCATCCTTCTCATTTCTCTTTCCAATTTTTCCTCCACTTCTCTTATTTGGTTTTTAAAGTCCTTCTTAAGGTCCTCTATGGCCTGCAACCCTCTCATGTTTTCCTCTGGGGCTTTTGGAGGAGGACTTCTGACCTCACAGTCTTTTTTCCCGCTGTATACCCCCAAAATAGGAGTCTAAGGTTGCATTTTTCTGTTTCCTTCACCTTGGCATGTTGCCACTTAATTACTTGACTTTTGGGCTTGTTGCCACACTATGGCTTTGCTGACAGATAAGGGAATTTTCGTCCCGAACGTGTGGGAGGGCAACTTCCGTTTCTGGCAAGCTGTAAACCCACCCACGACTTCCACCCAAGATCACAATCCAGATCCAGGGAGGTTAAAGCAAGAGCGATTACCCCCAAAGACTGATCGCTGGATCTCCCTACAGCTCACAGGCCAGGATCTGGAGCTGCCTCTGAAAACTACAAAATGGCGTGTCTCCTCAGTGGCTTCTAGCCCCCAAGGAAGGAAGCCGTCGCATTCCCCAAATACTGGTCCCAAAGTCCACAGGGCACTAACCTCTCACTTTGTCCTAGGCATGTCTATGTTGATAATTCTGGAGTTACCACAGCTGCTGGTGTTCTGGGGTCTCTCCAGGTGGCTGCTGGCCCTGCCACCCTGGGGCTAAAACCTCGGCTCACATGGACCTGGGCTTGGCTCGGCTCAGCTCCCCGCACTCTGTGCGCTGAGTGCTGCTGGCTCCCAGACCACTGTGCTGGTCCTTCCTGCAGGTCTGCTGGGCTGTCCTCAGCAGGAGTTAAGCTTCTCTGTCTCAGTCTGTGGGTTCTGGGGCTCCAGAAGTTGTTCAGAGTCCCCTTTTACATAGTTTGGTGGGAATCTGGGGGCAGAGTGTCTTGGAAGAGCTGTTTCTATTCAGCCATCTTGGCTCTGCCCCCCTATCATTTGGTTTTCAAATTCCTTTTGAGCTCATACAAAAATTCTTTCTGTGCTTGAGACCAGTTCCCTGTTGAGGCTTCAGCTGTGGGTGTGGAGTCAACACTGTATCACTCCTTATTTGGTTCCTCCCTCTCACAACAGTGGAACTCCAGAGTCTTTGTCTTTGCAGTCTGCTTTCTACCCATTTTGAGGCAAAGCTCTAGCCACACCCTTCCTCTAGGGTTCCCAAGCCTTTACTGTCTAAGGTTTTACCCTGGGGCAATAATTACTATCTTTTCCCAGTCAGAAGGGGGTTTGGGGCAGCCAGGGCTCACTCTGCTATCCTGGTCCCTGGAAGTCTAGATAGGGGCTTTTTAAATTTCTGGGCTGTGGATTGATAGACCCAGGAGTAGTTGCTGCCCCTGCCAGAAGCCCATACAGTCTGAGCCCTTTGTTGATAGGACTGGCAATGATTCTTGTGATTGGTGGGTCAATTTGCCCCCACGTTGATCATGTCTTGTGCTGGCCTTGGTCTGCACCGCATGGCCTCAGTCTGTGCTGCATTGGTGAAAAAGCCTCAGTATCCACTTTTTCATTTGATAAATGTGACATCCATAAGCCTTTATCCTAGTCACCAATTAACAACATCAAACAGAACATGGCTCAGCATAGATGGGATACAATCCTGGTGCAGGCAGAACATGGTTCTCTTGTCCTTGTTTTATAATCATTTTTATATCAAAATATAATTTTTAGTTAAGCAAAAGTTTTTTCCTATCAAATTTCACTTGAAATGGAATGTAATAAGCAGCAAATCTTTAATTTCTTTGGAAGAAAATCTTACCTCTCCATAAACTTTTATCATGACCAAAAGATGTTTCAAGATCTCTTTCGCACACCCCCTCAAGTAAACAGTATTACAGTTGTTGTCAAAGTTCTAACATTTCCAGAAAATTTCCAAAGTCAGAGATGGAGGGAGAGAGATTCACTTGGAATAGTCAATATTTTAGGAACTGCAGCAACTTGAGGGATTTTAATGTAGAAAGGTACAACAGAGAAAATTCCAAATCTGTGGTCTGCCTTTCATTTGTTCAGTTACTAATGAAAGCTTATTTGATTCTGGAGGATAAAGATAAAGGGAGGGAGAAGGAAAAGAGAGGTTAAATTTTAAAAGGAGAGGATAAATGAAAGTACAGAAAGACAGAGGAGGAACCAAACAGCTGAAAGAGGTTGCCAAGGTTTTTGAATGGCTTTACCATGATCTTTGACTAAGAATTCAAACATTTGGAAGCTCATCTGAGTTAACTTGCACCACTGACCCTTCTGCAAATTGCTAACCAGATGGAGATGTTCTTTAGCACCATTCTATTTATAACATCTTTCTGGATTCATGTTCCGGTTGTTAATGCAGACAATCAAAACCCTGGGGCTTCCTTATCCTAACTCCCACTCTGATAAGGCAGGTTCTCAAATTTTGGCTACATGTTGTCCTCACAAATCCAATGAATTCCAATTCCTTCACAATTCCCTGAATGAGTAAGGGGATAATTTTCAAATGTCATCAACTTAAGTGTTCCCTTGTATGTGTCTCACACAAGATTATCAGAGTTGAGAAGCAATTAAATTAGTCTATCTTAAATGACTTTTAGAAAGCTAAAAATTGTTAAAATTACAGTAAGAATGATTAGTACAATTTATCTCCCATCACCAAATGCCTATGACATAATATCCCGCAAGTATTTAAAGAGCCTAGGGTTAAATGGACTTTTGCTAAGAAAATACATGGGGCAAATGGGTCACACAGCTCCTGGTGATAGAAGTATATTTCTCCCATTCATTATGCGCTCAAGAGTTCTATTTAGACATAGTGTAGTTTCTTTTCTTGGCTCCTTAAAAATTCATGAATCTACACATTCCTTGGCTCTAGATATAGATACTGCTCTCATCTATCTTAAGCATGTAGTTAGTACACTGGTGGGATCATCTATCTTAAGCATGTAGCTAGTACACTTGTGGGAGGATGGGAGTCACTGTTGTCACAGGATGTACAATGATAAGATGCCAAGGGGAATGCAGGTGGTCCAACATCCTCTAGACCATTCAGTACTCACAAGATCCTTTTTATGTCAAGATTTTCAAGGGAGTAGACCTGGCAAAATTCAAAACTGAGGCTTCTCTGTCTCCCCAAGCAATTCCTAATCCAGGATGGCAAAGTCGCTGTAATATCTAGAAGTCAGTTCCTTCTTAACTTGTTCAATAATTTGCTAATAAAACTTGAAGTATGTTTGAGATTCACAAGCTTATCTGAATATAATTTTTTGGAAGCAATTGGGATTAAGTGACTTGCCCATTGTCACACAGTTTCTGAATATGATTCTTGAATAGCTTCATTTTAGTTTGAAACTTGTTTATTACTTAGTCTATAGTCTATGAGTTATTAAAATATCTCTCTTAGTTAAATTATCAAGGATAAAATGGAGGAGTTTTAATTTCAACTATCTCTCTATACATTTTTAATATTTGTATCTATATTTTCTCTCCTATTCATAATATGTACACAGAAGAACATGTAGGATCACAAAAGTTTGCAGGCACAGCCTTTCTTTTCCACTACTGAATGACTGCTTAATTTCATTCAGTTATTCCCAAATTTCATGTTTTTTCATCTCCTCATAGCACCACTTTTGATCATTCGATCCAAAACAAAATTATAACATCACTTTTTCTTCCAGGAAGGCTACAAGAATAAATTCCACTCCCCAGAATTGCAGACATTCATGCAAATTAACATGACTTGTCTTCCTTAGAAAACCCCAATCAGCTCTACTGTGCAGCTCTGGGCTCAATCAATTTTATTTACATAGCAATAAAAAACATTTGGGGTTTTAAAAAGGCAACGTTAGGCAAAATATCATTTAATTTCTTCACTTGTCTGTTTCAAGATCAGTCAATGTCATTGGCCTTTCTGTTTCTTAATATGTTTCATATGTCAACAATATTTAAAGGCCTCAACTACTGATGTGGCAAATTCAAGCAACCCCTTCAATAGTTTGGACTATACCTTAGAAGGACTCTGAAATAGAGAGGGCAATGACACTTTGGGTCCCACTGTTGCTTTTTTCTCAGGATATTCCTCTTCCACTATCCCTTAGACAGCAGCGGGCTGCAAGTTTGGATTAAAAAAAGAATTTTCAGGAATAAAGGGGAGATAGTCTGTAATAGTAATAGGAATTTAAAAATCTTCCCTGCCACTTAATAGGTCTAAAGGAATCTGAAGATCTTCTTTGCCCCTTAATAGGCCAAAAGTAATCACATGGAGGCTGTGGTGGGAGGAATTTGCTGAACTGGTGGAGCAGGAAGGGGTGGAACAGGAAATGAGTCAGAGCAGTTAGAGCAGAGGAAGAGAGAGGGCACAGGAAAGCAGAGAACTAGGATTATGAATGTTTGTTTGTGGGACGGCCTGAGCAGGGGGAAGGCTTTGAAATGGTGTTGTTCCCTGCAGTCAAAATGTGTGTGGACTCCTTTGTTACTATGATGGATTCAGTTTTCTGGTGTTGGGATTTGGCGTTCTGGTATCTGAATATATGTTTTGTTTCTGTCTTCTATATGGAGAGTCTGTTACATTATGGGATTCACAACTGTGCCAGCATATTTATAATCTCCATTTGGGCTGACTATTGCCTTGGCAATACATAGTCACACAGTGCTTTGCCTTCAACAGACTACATCTTTCTTCTGCCCAATGTCCTCATGTTACTTAAAGGTGTCCAGAACATTCTCCCTGTATATTCTTTACTGTTGTTACTCAGAAATCACCTGTGTATTGGCACTTTTTCTTTCATTGTCTCCCTACCCTTCATCAAAACTTCTGTTTCCTCTGACACTGATCAAGGACAGCATGTTGGTGGTGGTGAGGTAGGTAGGGGTGTCTTAGGAATGGGGGTTGGGATGGGGTAATCCTTAACAAATAAGGGCAAAAAAAATGTGTTCTCTTCTCCAACTTAGGATAATTTACACATACCTATATGTATACATATATACACTTTCATATACATGGATGTGCATATGCATATGTGTATGTCTATATGAATATAGAACAAACAAAAGAGTATACTTCTCGGGATAATTTACACACATGTACATATAGACATATTCATATGTGTGTATGTCTATATTTCTCTTTATAAGAATCAAATGAGTGCTCTTCTCCATCTCAGGATAATTTGACTAAGTGTGTGTGTGGGGTGGGGGTATATTCTAAAGGGATAATATCTTATTGAAAAGGGATGAATATCAAATAATTGAATATGAAACTATTTAGCAGTCAAAAACAAGAGATATTTGGGGACCAGAAGTCACTTTAAATGTATCTCAAAAAATAACATGTTAAAAATTTGCATTAGGTGAGCTTGGAAGTAAAGAGGATAATAGAAGAATCTGTTTGCTCCTGAGAAAGGGTTAGAGAGAAGTTTTGTTATACTTTTTAATTCCTAATAATCCTCTCATTAAATGAGATACAACAGAAATTAGGAAAACTAGTGCAGATGGGGTAAGGAAATTTGACTTAGAGTCAAAGTCTCAAGACTAACTCACTCTGGGACTCAGCCATTCTGAACTGTCCTTCCAGTTCAAAGACATTTCTTTTTGGGAGAGGGAAACAAAAATGGAGTTTTTTTTTTCTTTTCTCAGTCATCAGTTAACTTTACTGCTTCTTCCTAAGCAATTATCCTATCTTTTCTTTCATATATCTTTTTCTCACCAATATAGCGTAAAATAAAATCTTTGTTGATTGATTCCTTCATAAGTTAGATTAAGCTAAGTGGCTTAGTAAAATGCTGGGTTTGGGATCAGCAAGATCTGCATTCAAATCCTCCTTCAGGCACTTATTAATTATGTGATATTGTTTAATCTTGTCCAACTCTTCAGAACTCCATTTGGGATTTTATTGGCAAAGATACTGAAATGGTTTGTCATTTCCTTCTCCAGCTCATTTTACAGATAAGGAATTAAGGCAAATAGGGTTAAGTGACTTGCCCAGAGTCACATAACTAGTAAGTATCTGATGCTGGATTCGAACTCAGGTCTTTCTGACTCCAGACCCAGCACTATATACACTGTATGACCTAATTACTCCACATGACCCTGGGCATGTCTCTTAAATTTTATTTGTAGCAACTTGTAAGGATCAAATAACATAAGTACTTTACTTATTTTAAAACACTAAATGTTAACTATTAGCAAATAAATGTAAATTTGTATCTATTCTATCATCCACATAATTGATAAAAATGCCGAGATTTGAAAGGAGCAGAACACACTTTCCTAGTTGGTATTGTGCCTTTCTTTGGCTGTGGACAATCAGTAAGTTCTAAAACTACCCAAATGCATTTTTATTCAACCCATATCTCCCCATCTTGTCAATAAAGATATTCACCTCAATTTAATTAAACAAACAAAAAATAGGCACTTACTTTGCTCCAGACACTGTTATAAGTGCTAGAGAGACAAAGAAAAAAAAGTGTGGTGACTAGGTGGTGCAATAAATAGAGCACTGGTCCTGGAGTCAGGAGGATCTGAGTTCAAATTCAACCTCAGACACTTAACACAAAGCTAGCCATGTGACCTTGGGAAAGTCACTTAACCCCAATTGCCCTACCTTCCCCTCTCCAAAAAGAAAAAAAAAATGATTTAAAAAAATTCAAAAAAGAAAAAGGGCAGGGAAAGGGTAGCTGCTGAGGATTCTGTAGTCCATTAGAGGGAAACATGACATGAAAGACACAATATAATACAAGATAGAATGTGACAGAGGGCAGCTTGGTAGTGCAGTAGAATGCTATTATTATTCCAATTTGACAAATGAAGAAAGTGAGCCTCAGAGACATTAAGCAACTTATCTATGATCACAGATAATAAAGGTCTGAGATGTGATTTGAACCCAGTTCTTCCTAGCAGTGGGCAGCTAGTGGCTCTGTCATGGGTCTGGAGTCAGGAAGACTCATCTTCCTAAATTCAGATCTGTTTTCAGACACTTACTAGCTTTGTGACCCTGAGCAAGTCACATAACCTTGTTTACTTCATTTTCCTCACCTACAAAATGAGATGGAGAAGGAAATGACAAACAGCTCCAACATCTTTGCCAAGAAAAGGGGTCATGAATAGTCAGACATGACTGAATAATAGGATGTGATTGAGATAAAGAAAAGATTCAGACAAAGAGCGCTGGAGAAATCTGATAAGCAATAACATGCAAATGGGGAGAATGGGAAATGATTCACAAAGAAGGAAGTAGACAAGCTAAGTTTCAAAGGAATGAAAGAGGTTGAGATGAGTAGGGAGTCTATTTCAGATATAGGAGATGGTCTGTATCTCCAGAGGTTGGAGACCACAATTTGAGAAGAATTAATCTTCTGATTTGAGTGAGATAGACAGCATGTGCAAGAGTAGCATGTGGAATAGGTCAAGAATGGTGGATTAGAACTCAGTTGTGGAAAGGCTTAAGTACCAGGCTAAAAAAATTAATGATGATGTGAGACTTATTCAATTCCAGGTTTACTACATGATATAATTCTCTATGACTACAGTAGGGAGTTCTTTGAAAATCAGGGCCTCAAGGACAAGAAGATATGGGAAAGTTAAAAAGCAATTGCCTTGATATTCATCTCAATAAAATGATATAATATTTGTAATTTACATAGTATAGTGCCTTGTGCATCGTAAGAGCTATATATTTTAGAAGCAGCTAAGTAGCACAGTGGAGATAGGAGCACAGTATTGAGACTGGAGCAAGACTTGAATTCAAATCCACTCTCAGATACTTATTAGTCATGTGACCCTGGGCAAATCATGTAACCTCTTTTTGCCTTGGTTTCTGTAAAGAATGGATAATACTTCCCAGGGTTATCATAAGGATCAAATGAAAAAATGTTTGTAAAACACTTAGCACAGTGACTCACACAGAGTTAAGTGCTATGGAAATACCAGATGTGTATTATTATTATCATTACTATTATTATTATCTTATACTTCATAAAGGACTGGGAATCTAGGCTGAAGATCATAGCTAGAACTATGGCAATATGATTGGAATCTTGATGAGAAATTCATAGAGTGCTGACAGGACTATGCTAGGGCATGCTTTCTTCCATGTCAACCTGGGCCTCAGTGGTAGCAATAGTTATGGCCTCATTCTGGAATATGTCTCCTTCTCCTCCATTAGTCTAGTAAAGCCATGTTATCTCATGATTGCACTTTCACTCACTCTTCTCCCTACCCCAGCTAACTGAGACAAGTGCAAGATTCACTAGTTGCAGCTCAGCTAAGAGTTATTTGTACTGATATTTTTCCTATTTGTTTGGTTCCCCATCCCCCTTCCTTACCTTTTCCCTATTACCTTCAGCCCATTTTTTTTTCATCTTTGTGTGTTTCCTCCCTTTGCACTTTTCAAGTTTAAATTGCCCCCTTTGGAGACCTCTGTCCAGACAAAAGACCTGGTCACACCAGAGAGAGGAAGCTCTGATTGATGTTATATTGAATAGAAAACTCTCAGTACTTTCAGACTGTCAGAATGGATATGCCATCTGTAGGAAGAGCAGGACAAATACTTGCTCAGGGTAATGGATTTATTTTAAGAATTGATGCTTTTATACTATTTATGCTTCTTACAGTGGTGAAAACAAACTGCCCTTCCATTTCACTGATTTAAGAGATAAGAATATCACCCATCATGAAAAGACAGAATGCTCTTCAGAATACTTAAATAGTAGAAAAGATACTAAAGAGAAAATAAATGGTGTTTTACAAACAGAGGTGACATTTGAGTATAAGATTATAGCTAGTAGTCCTCTCCATATCTGAGCTAGTACCCATAACCTACAGCTTTTTTGAGGTTCATAACATTTAGGCATCTAATGGAAAAATTTTATCTCTATTTCTAATCAATTAATCTAAAAATATTTCTTGAGGACCTCTTATGTGTTAGGGGTATGCTAATTTTTATAGAGAAAATAGATGTAAAAAAATAGTCCATGTGCGCAAGAAAATTAAAACCTAATAGAGATGAGGCAAGCACACATGTAATAAATGCATGGAAGAATGAAAAAGCATTTCTTAAAGATCTTATTTACAAAACACTGTCTTAAGTACTGAGGATACAAATAGGAAAATTAGGTAATCCCTGCTCTCAAGAAGTTCACATTCTAATAGAGGAAATAACACATATAAAAGATTTCAACTACAAGTCATAGGAAAGCAAGGGAGATGGCAGTGACTCTCTCAGAATTTTTTTAAATTGAATTTGAATACAAAATGAGAAAATTAAAATAAAAACGATTTTCATGTACATAACAGACCATAAAAGAGGATTCAAAATAAAACAACATGTATCCATTTCAAAATACGCACATTATTTTCAAAGCTGCACAGCTTTTCTTTGCCTCCTTGTTGATTTTCTTTTGTCTTCTTCTATGTAATTTTAATTTTATTTTCCCCTCCCCCTCCACCCTAAAGAAGGCTATAATTAGACATGGATACACACACATATATACACATATACATAGATAAATATAAACATGCACACACACGCATATATATATATACATATACATATACATATATATATATATATATATATTATATGTAAGACCACACTATGCTTATTTCCTCCTATTATCTCTTTCCCTGGACATGGATAGCATCTTCTTTAAATCCAAGTTTTTCCATGTTTTTCTAAATCAATGAGCTCATCATTTCCTACACTACAGCAATATTTCAACACAATCATATACTATATGAGAGATTGTCTATTAAAGCATTTTTCCCTGATTTTCTACATTACTGCTATTCTTGACTATTTATAAAAGAAATTTTTAATTTAAAATGATCAAAATTATTTCTTTTACACTTCAACAATGCTCTCACCTTATAATATAGTTTAAGGTCTGATACCATTGAATTTACTTCCTTTAGATCTTTTTCTCCCTGGTTTCTGTGAAGTTATTGACCTTTTGTTCTTTCAAATGTGCTTTATTATTTTTTTCTAACTCAATAAAATATTTATTTAGTAACTTAATTGGGATGACATTGAATGAATAGATTAGTTAGGTAAACTTATTTAAAAATTTTACTGACTTTACCTACCCATGAACAACAAATACTACTTCAATTATATAGATATGAGTTTATTGGTATTGAATAATATTGCTGAAACATAGTGCAGTTTCTCCATTTTTTACTCTTGATCAAATCTATTTTAGCTTTAACTTTGTCTGAGGTCATGATTACTATCCCTGTTTTTTTTTTTTTTTACATATTATACTCTACTTCTGCCCTTTATTTTATCTTTGTGATTATCTCTCTTTTTTTATAATGTTTCCTCAAAGCGACATATTATTGAATTCAAATTTTTAATCTGCTATCAGTTTCTGTTTTATGGGTAAATTTGTCCCATTCATATTCTAAGTTAAAATTACTTGTTGCATATTTTCCTCATGTTTTTCCTAATTATCTCTCTCACCCTATTTAACATATCCCTTCTCACTCCTCTGCTTTACTTCTACCCCCTACCTTGGCCCCCCATTCTTTAACCTTCCCACCCTTCTGAGTGTTCCTCCCTTATCATCACCCCCTCCCTATTCCCTTGCCCCCTTATTTCTTTCTGAAGTTAGAAGGTTTTTATAGCTATACACACATACATACACACATATACATATATATGCATATGAATATTGTATGCATTTATCACTCTTTAACCTATTCCTAATGAGAATAGGATAATAGCAATACCTACTCTCTCCACTGCTAGCTTCTTCTAAAGCAATTTTTTCCTTTTATGTCTTATTTGCATGAGATAATTACAACTTTTTATCTCTCCCTACAAGGTTTTGTTTTTTTTTTTTTTTTAGGGTCACTCCATCATACCCAGCTCTGCCCACACATTTCTTTCAAACTACCTAAATAATGATGACAGTCATGAGAGTACCGCTAATATTTTCACAGACATTAAGTAAACAATTTTACCTTACTGAGTCCCTTAAAATTGGTCTTTAATGTTAACTTTATATATCTCCTGAATATTTGTTCTACATCAAATTTTCCCTTAAATTCTGTGTTTTTGTCACAAAATCCTGAAAGACTTTCAGTTCATTAAGTCTCTTTTTTTAATTCAAGATTATTTGGACAAGTTACCCTTTGTTATAACTCCAGCTCTTTTACTCTATGTGGAATATAGTATTCTGAAAGTCACATTCCTTCAATGTCTTAATCTATAATCTTTATTGTAACTCCATGATATTTGACTTTTTTTTCTTGCTGATTCCAATTTTTTTTTCTCTTTAACCTGGGAGCTTTGAAACTTGGCTATGATATTCCTGTAAGTTTTCCTCCTGGGATTCTTGTATTATTTCTCTGTGATCTGAACTCCAGAATGGTTATTTTACTGATGAGATGTTTCACTTTCTCTTCTATTTTTTCATTCTTTTTATTTTGTTTTGTGATTTTTAGTGCCTTAGAATGTCATTAGTTTCCCTTACCCAATTATAGTTTTCTCCCTTAAGGAATTCTTTTCTTCCTTAAGGAATTCTTTTCTTCCTTAAGTTTATGATTCTCTGCTTCCAGTTAGTTGACTTTCTTTTCACAATTTTCTTGATTTTCTTGGATTGCTTATTTTTCCTTTTAATATTTCCTCAGTCTCTCTCACTTGATTTTTAAAGTCCTTTTTCATTTCTTCTAATGACTGTGTTTGTGCTTGTGGCCATTTGAAATTTCTCATGAAAAAAGGAGTATTGAGGGTGGAGCCAAGAAGGCAGAAAGGAAACAGTAACCTCTCTAAGCTCCTCCTTGAATCCCATCACTAAACCTTAAAAAGTGAATATGGATGGATTCTGGAGTGACAGTGTGGCAGAATCCAGCCCAGGAAAGTGCCCAGTGGGTCCAGACAGGGGGAGCGCAGAGCATGCGAGGTCTGAAGAGGGGGAGGGGTCCCAACAGGCCCCACCTCATATGACCAGCAAAAGCCTTCCTGAGCTGTAGCCCAGAGGTATAGAGGCAGAAATCTGAAGTGGCCAAAGTTTCACTGAAGAAAAATCCTTAAAGAGTAAAATTAGTGAAGTAATTGGAGAAAATGCCTCCCTAAGAAAGGACCTTCAAAAACTAACCAAAGACTATAATTTGCTAAAAATTAGAATCAGTAAAATTGAAACTCAGAACTCTATGATGCACCAAGAGTCAATCAAACAAAATATGAAGATTGAAAAATTGGAAGTGTAAAATATCTCACTGGAAAAACAACTGACCTAGAGAACAGATCCAGGAGCGATAACTTAAGAATTTTTGGTCTACTGGAAAGCCATGATCAAAAAAGCAGCCTGGACAACATCCTCCAAGAGATTGTCAAAGAAAACTGTCCTGATGTCCTGGAATCAGAAGATAAATTAGTTATGAAAAAAAATTCACCAGACTCCTCCTGAAAGAGATCCCAAATTGAAAACTCCAAGAAATATAGTAGCCAAATTCCAGAATTACAAGATTAAGGAAAATATACTGCAAGCAGCCAAAAAGAAACAATTCAAATATTGTGGAACTATAGTCAGGATCACACAGGACCTAGCAGCTTCTACATTAAAAGATAGGACGGATTGGAATTTGATATTTTGTAGGGCAAGAAAGTTAGGACTATAACCAAGGATTAACTTCCAGACCCAGCAAAACTGAGTATAATCTTTTAGGCAAGGAGGTGGTTATTTAATGAAATAACGGATTTGCAGACTTTCCTGATGAAAAAGCCTGAGCTCAATGGAAAATCTGATCTCCAATTATAAGACTCAAGAAAGACATAAAAAGGTAAACAAGGAAAACACAGACTCACACATACATACATGCACACACACACATACACACACACACTCATGTACACATGAACATAACTTGGGATGCAACAAGAGCAAAATGTTCACATCCCTATATGAGGAGCTGATACATGTCAATATTGAAATTTATATGCTTATCATGACCTTTAAAAGGGTTACACATAGATAGAGGGTGTGGCTATGAATGAACTAACCTGAAGATTAAAAAAAAAATCCTTATTAAGGGGATCAAAGGGATTGTAATGGTATAAAAGGAAAGGGTGAGACAGAAAAACGTAAAGTATGCCCTTCAAAGAGGCATAAAAACACACTATTCTCACACGTTCTGGTTCAAAGAGGAATCAACATAATCAGTTAAGTTTAAGATTCTAACGTGAATAGACAACTAAATTCATTAAATAGAGGAAAAGGAGGGAGGGAGAGGAGCACTGTTTGAAATTTACTCTCATTGGTTTGGTGTCAAATGGGGAGTAAAATATCTGATAAGTATAAAAATTTATTGTGTCCTACAGGCATTAGGAGGTTAAGGGGGCAGGGTAAAAAGGAGGAGAGTACAGAAGGGGATTAGAGGGGAGGGAAATAGTAGTAAGGTAAGAGGGTAGGTAAAGAAGGGGGGTCACCAGGTGGGAACACTGAGGGAGGGGGCGGTCAAAAGGGAAAACTTCAAGGAGGGGAAGGGAAAAGGAAGAAACAAAAACATAAGCAGGGGAGGGAATAGGATGGAAGGGAAGAGACAGATAGTCATCATTACTGTGAATGTGAATGTGATGAACTCTCCCATAAAACAGAGGTGGATAGCAGAATGGCTTAAAATCCATAATCCTGCAATATGCTGTCTACAAGGAAAAAGGAGTGGGTTTTTTTTTTTTTTTGGAGGGCAACTGGGGTTAAGTAACTTCCCCAAGGTCACATGGCTAGGTTTTTGTTTCTGTGTGCGTTAAGTGTCTGAGGCCAGATCTGAACTCAGGTCTTTCTGACTCCAGGGTTCATGCTCTACTCACTGTGCCACCTTGCTGCCCCGTTGTTTTTTTGTTGTTGTTGTTTTTTTGTTTTGTTTTGGTTTTTTTAGCTCCATTATCTTCCTCTGAATATAAACCCATATCTTCTCTATCCTCATAGTAGCTGTCTATGATTGCATTCTTTGTCCTTTGATTACTCATTCTTATTTATTAATGTTTTATTTTTATTTTAGCAAGTGTTACCGTTATCAAGTTGTAGTACAGAGGTATGGGGAATGAGGTCCCAAATCTCAGGTCTTTCTTACTGTTATTTTCTAAGGTCTGTTTCAGGTCCCAAACTTGGGCTCTTTCCTCCATTTCTAAGCCACAGCTAGGACCCTGGCCACACTGTTCTGCAAATAACATTGCTCCCTGTGATCCCTTAGGTGGCTGCAAATACAGCTGCCCTCTCTTCCTAGAAGTGAAACCAGGGACTCTGCTCTCCTTGCAAGTGCTCATAGTCGATAAGGTCCCTGTCCCTTCACTACTGCCCTCATCAGCTGTGTGTTAGTTCCTTTTCTCCAAGACTACAGCCTGGAATGCATCTCAACCACAGAAGGACTTTCCATCTTCTCCTACTCAGCCATCAGACCTACAAACTGTCAGCAAGATCAAAGTTACTAAGACTGAGACGGCTTCTCAAGCCAGTTGCTTCCAGGGCTTGCTGTTTGTTGATTCTGAAGAATTGGCCTAGAAAAGTTTGTACTTCTCTCTGGTCAAACCTTCACCCTTGGAAGTTTGGTCTTCCCTAGGGTCTTCTCAAATTGTTTTAGGAGTATAATTGCTTTACCCTGTGTTCCTGTGTTTATTTCTACTGCTCTGAGGTGTTCTGTCTTTTTTTGTGGATGAAATTCAGAAAGTCAAAAATGTTCTGGCCTACTCCACCATCCTCCCAGAATCCTCTCCTATGCCTCTCTTGTAATGTCATTTGCACTTATGGAGTCATTTTAGTTTCATAGTTGAACTCTTTGACAATTCCAAGGACTTTGGAAGTGAGAACAATGAGTAAGTTAAAATACTGTAACATTTCATGGGAAATTGTAGATTAAATATAGCCTAACATTTTGACTAAAAAAAATTTAACTGCACAAAAATAAGATGGTGGAGGCATATCTAGAAAACAGTTGATGAATATCTAAGTTAAAGGGAACTAAGCTCAACTTAAATGAGTGATGAGATTTGGCAGCCAAGAAACCTAATTTGACCTTCATTGAAGTAAGAGAGCCCCAATGCCAAGGGAAATTATATTTTGCCCCAAGTAGACTACATCCGATACACTGTTTCAGTTTGGGATACCATACTTTAAGATATACATTCATAAAAAATTGAGACTTCCAATGAACATTTTGAATGAATGCCCTTAATACCCATTCCAATCCTCTTTCCACTGTTCCTGTGATCCATTCAGAGCGATAGCTTCTAGCGGTTGTTCTGCCTTTAAACTCAATGTACAGAATAAAGGAACTCTACCTCATTGAAGCATACCTTCAAGACATCTCTGGGCAATCCTAAAAATAAATATAGATCAACAATAGACAGTTATCTCAAGATGTTCAACTTATCCAAACCCTTTCATTACAAAAACTAGAACTGAAAACATTATACAGTGCATACTTTACAACTTTAATGAAATGGGAGAAATGCTATAAAAAGAGCTTTTCTCTCACGATTTCATTTTTTTTGTTCCAAACCCCAGACACACAAGTTAATCAAACTTTTCAGATAAAAGGATTCAATTTAAATGTGTGTGAATGTTTAAAGCAAATTTATTCTCAGCTCTTAGGAATACAGATTTGGACATAGGAGATGAATTAATCTCAGCCTTTTCCAAGATACATTTTCTAATCTTCCCATCAGTCAGAGGATGTATCCTTTGTTGCTACATGTAGTGGTCCTCAATCTGGGGAGCCTTACCATGCTTTACTTGAATATTTTCTTTTTTTTTTTCATTTTGAATAGTATCTTACTTTTTCCAATTATGTATAAAGATAATTTTTAACAATCATTTTTTAAATGTTGAGTTCCAAATTTTCTCCCTCTTTCCTTTCTAAAAAGATAAGAATTTTAACTATGTTATATATGTGCAATCATGTAAAGTTATTTCCATATTAGTCATGTTGTGAAAAAAGAAACAGAACAAAAGGGAAATAAAGAAAAAGATTAAGAAAGTGAAAATAGTATGCTTTGATCTGAATTCAGATTCCACCCATTCTTTCTCTGGATGTGGATAACATCTTCTATCATGAGTCCTTTGCAATTGTTTGAATTATTGTATTTTGGAGAAGAGCTAACCTATTCACAGTAGATGATTGCACAATATTGCTGTCATTTTGTACAATGTTCTCCTGGTTTTGCTCACTTCCTTTGCATCAATTCATGTAAGTCTTTCCAGGTTGTTGTTTTTTTTCCTGAAATCTGCCTGCTCATTATTTCTTATAATACAATAGCTTCCTGTTATGTTCATATAATACAATTTGTTCAGCCATTCCCCAAGTGATAGACATCCCTCACTTTCTACATCTTTACCAACACAAAAAGACCTACTATAAATATGGCTGTACATTTAGGTCCTTTTCATGATCTCTTTGAGATACAGAGCTAGTAGTGCTATTGCTGTGTTTTCCTGAATATTTTCAAACTGATTTGTTGTAATCAGATTCTAGAGCTGAAAGTGACTTCAGAGTTTATCTAGTTCAATAAGTGAGCCTTTATCAAGGACCTACTATATGCCAGGCAAGGTAATAGGTTCTTGGGATACAAAAATAAAAGTGAAAAAGTCCCTACTTCAGATGAAAGCTCTCAAATCTCTGTCACCAGTATGCATACAGTTAAAGTAAATAAAATATATCCAAGAGAAATATTAGGTAATTTTGGGGTGGTGAGGGATGGCTAGAATTAGGGATCAGGTGAAAATGCATTAGGAAATAGTATTCAAATGGAACATCAAAAGAAGTTCTAAGATGTGGAGGTAAGGAAAAAAACATAGTTTAGACATGAAGGATGGCTGGTACAAAGACAAAGAGATGGAGTATGGAAGGAACTATAAGAAGGCCAGTTTGTCTGAACCTTTGGGGCATAAAGTAAAAGCATATATTACAAGTCTGAAAAGATAGGTTGGACTCAAATTGTGAAATATTTTAAATCGCAAACAGAGGAGCTTAAATTTTGTCTAAGAAGCAGTAAAGAAATGTTTAAAATTAAGCTTGCTTTTTCTTTCTTTTTCCCTTTCTTTCTTTCTTTCTTCCTTCCTTACTTCCTTCCTTCCTCCCTCCCTCTCTCTCTTTCTCTTCCTTCCTTTCTTCCTTCTTTTCTTCCTTCCTTCCTTCCTTCCTTCCTTCCTTCCTTCCTTCCTTCCTTCCTTCCTTCCTTTCTTCCTTCTTTCCTTCCTTCCTCCCTCCCTCTCTCCCTCTCTTTCCCTTACTTCCTTTCTTCCTTCCTTCCTTTCTTTCTTTCCTTCCTCCCTTCCTTCCTTCCTCCCTTCCTTCCTTCCTCCCTTCCTTCCTTCCTTCCTTCCTTCCTTCCTTCCTTCCTTCCTTCCTTCTTTCCTTCCTTCCTTCCTTTCTTTCTCTTTATTTTTTAAGACTGGTTCTCTCTACTTCGTTCAGGCTGGAAATTCAGGGGATATTCATAGCCCAGTTCTACTCTGATCAGGATGACAGCTTTGACATGTTCTTTTTCTAACCCAAGCTCATTCACCATTTATTAGGTGACCTGGTGTATCCCTGCCTAGTGCTCCTTGGCCTGCTTGTGCCCAATTTAGTGCAACCACCTGACCTCCTTAGAACTACCAAACTCAAGAGATCTGCCAGCCTCAACCATCTCCATTACAGGAATGTGTTATCACACCTGACCACTAACATCTTTTCAGCAGTAGAGTAACATATTCAAACCAGAGCTTTATAAATATCTCTTGGATAGTTGTGTGAAGGATGGATCAGATTGCGTAGAGACTTTCAGTATAGAGTCTAATATAGAGTCCAACTGGCAATCTATGCAACAGTAAAAGAAAAAAGTGATAAGAATCTAAACTGTCATGGTAATTATGTGAATGAAGACAAGGAAACAGAAGTGACAGATGTGGAGAGAGAATCAACAAGAATTGACTCCTGATTGGATACAGGGAGTTAAAAGTTAAGATTAGAAATTATGAATTTGGTGAACCAGAAATAGGGGAATTAAGAAGAGGAAGGTATGGTTTGGGGGCATAGATAATTAATTATTTTTTGTACATGTTGTTTAATTTTAAATTAAGTTAATTTTAAATTTAAATTTTTTCATTTTACTGATGAAGAAACTAAAGCCTAGAGAGAATGACCTGCCCTATATCACACAACTAGTTATCAAATAGATCTGAAAAATACAAACTTCTTTGGTAAAGGAGGAGAAATGTGAAAGAAGAGGAACTATCATCCTTAAAATAATAATAATAAAATGTTTAAATGTGAACTTTGGAGGTTTTCTGCATCCCAAATCAAATGCAATTAATTTGAAAAGAGGAAGAGAAGTAAAAGGAGTATTAGCTGTTTGGGATAGAAATGAAATTGAAATAACAATGTTATACAGTAGTTGCCCTCTTTGCTAAAAGCCACAGTAATATTTAAAGTGAGAGACAATTTAAATAGGAGCTCTGACACATACTAGGTGTATGAGCATGAGGAAGTAACTTAACTTTTCTCAGTCTCAGATGTCCCATCTGTATAATGGGGATAATAATTCCCACAGTATTTATTCCATATGACTGCTGTGAGACTCAAATGAGTTGATGAATATAAAGCTTTTTTTAATATTAAATCCAATTTGTGCTATTACAGAAAAAGAAAATGCAAATAGAATATCTTATGGTATTTAAAAGACTTCTTTTGAGTCAACAGACAGAAAAATAAGTCACTAAGAACATAATGGGCCTGTAAATATTATCTGAAGCATGATGCTTCAGGCACGTATTCTTCTCTCCTCTAACATTGCGATTGCCTCACTTGCTTCTCATAGAGTGGAAATATATAATTTTACAGAGATTTCCAGTGTAATTTGAGAATAAATTAGTTTTCAGTGCCTGCAAAAGGTTGCCCACACAAGCATATTAAAAGAATGAACTCAGTTTGCCTGAAACCTCAATAGAGCATCCATGCATAATGAGGCTGTTTTAAATGAGCATCTGTCTCTCCTTCCAGGAGGATATGAAACACTTTTTAAGAACTTTGATGAGGGGGGGCATATAGGAGGAGTTATAAAATGAAAAATCTCTATCATACCATTTCACATGCCACCTGAATGAGCCAAAGTGATAATGTCTGGAATCTATACAAAACTAGGCAGCAATTTACAGAGCAACACTTAATCTGATCTTGTGTACCTCATTTTATCTATTGTAGCAGCAAGCACCCCAACATCCCCAGGGTAGCTGCCAACACAGGTTCTTAGATCTGCTTTTCTAAAGGAAAGCAACTCAAAATGGGTTAACAAGCTCACTTTAATCAATCAAACATATATCATTTACCTAGTTCAGGGGAAAAAGGTCAGCACCCCGAACTTCAAAGTATATAGACAGAACTTACAAGACAGAGAAACAAACAGATCAAGCAGACAGGCTTCCAAACTGTCCAACCATTACATCAATACCAAATCACAGTTACCATCAACATCTGGGTTTTCATAGCAGGGGGGTTGGGGGGGGGGGCTCTCAACAGCTGCCCAGAGTCTCATTTGGTTCTAAAAAGGATTTTTGTTCAGACTTAGCCTCTGAGGTCCCTCTCAAATCTGAGAATTTGTGACTCTATATGCACAGCCCATGAGATTACATTGTTTTATGCCTACATAGGTACAACAACTTGAAATGTTTTAGATGGATGAGATAAGTTACTTGATAGTCAGGCTCTTCAACTAAAGAACATGAATTTGGGCAGTTAGTGGCAAGAATTCCAATACAGGGAGCCAATGACTTGTGAACATCTCTTTCAAAAATTCATCATTAAGACCCAATTTTGGAATTTATATTTGCTTGGAACTATGTTTTTGCATAGAAGAAGGTTATAAATGATGATTGGGTTCAGTTCCCCAAAGCCTTCTTAACCCACAATGTAGCTGAAGTATATTATTAATGACATTATATAGTTTCTAGATGTTTTTGTAGGAAAAAAAAAAACAAACATGCACTCCAAATTTCATTTGTGAACTGGAAAGCCAGAAAACATATCTTCCACAATCCATAAAGGCAAAGGAAATCTTGTCCTTGCTTCCTCCTCGTCTATATTATTATCATTTAAATTTTTTTCTTTTTGGAGGGGGGAAGTCTGGACAATTGGGCTTAAGTGATTTAGCCCAACATCACATAGCTAGTAAGTCTTAAGTGTCTGAGGCCGGATTTGAACTCTGGTCCTCCTGTCTCCAGGGCCAGTGCTCTATTCACTACACCACGTAGCCACATCCTCCTCTTCTACATTAAAAGGAGGGATACTTTCTTTTACCTAGTTTTACAAAGGAAGAGGGCCATTCTTTTCTCCTGTCCTCACTTCTCCCCTTCAACTTTGACAACCAAAGCAGCAAAGGTGAGCCACCTTCCTTATACTATCGATAATCAACAAATATTATAAGCAGGGCACTCTCAGCATGACTAGCTCTGCTAGAACACCTATGTTTTCTGGAGTGTTGGGCAAATTCTACTCCATCTGCCCACATATCCAAGTGATTTTCAGAAAATAACGTGCCATCAAAAACTATTTTTTTCATAGACTCCTTTCTTTAGGCAAGTTGTGAGAAAAATAAAATCTATTAAGGCAGTGCAGTGGGAGAGAAAATGAATTTGGGAGGCAAATATCTAGGTCTTAATTCCAACTCTGCAACTTAGTAACTCTATGAACTTTGATAAGTATCTCTAAAACCCAGTGCCCTCATATCATGTATTCTTTGGAGACAATAATGCTTGAAATTCCTACTACATATGTTTGGAATGTGGAATTAAATAATTAAATTACATTCAATTCAGGAAACACATATAAAGTGAAAGCTATATACTAGGCACTGAAATCAAAAACATGACTAGGACACAGGCTCTGTTCTTCATAAGTTTAGCATCAAGGAAGGGAGGAAGAGATGATGGGAGGGATAAAGTAAAGGAGAGAAGGAAGAATGGAGGAAGGTATTTTTCTTTTAATTTATTTATTTTTAGTTTAAAACATTCAGTTCCACAAGTTTTTGAGTTCCAAATTTTCTTCCCCTCTCTCTCTCCCCCCTCCCCCAACAAAGCAGCTTGCAACCTGATATAGGTTCTATATATATGAAAGGATGTGTTAAGTGTTTTATAAATGTCACCTCATTTAATCCTCACAACCAGCCTGAGAGACAAAAGCTAATATTATCCTGATTTTACAGTTGAGGAAGCTGAAGCAGACAGAAAGCAGTTAAATGACTTTCCTAGGGTCACACAAGTAGTAAGTGTTTAAGGGCAAGTAGGAGTCAAGTCTTTCTGACTGTTAAGTCCAGGACTCCTTCCCCTGTGTCTCCTTGTTGTCCCTGTTATTAAGGGAATTAATTACAAGCATTTAAACAACTATGAAATGAAGGAGCGTGATGTAAGTGAAAAAGCACAACCTTCTGAAGATGCTATGAGAAATGTTTGTGAGCACAAACCACTTTCATCCTAGGGCTTTTCCCATGTGGGAAGAAAAGAGAAGACATTGTGAACAAGGTGGGCAGTGATATCTATTTTTTCTGCCAAAGAACTTTGGGTCTGGGAAAGACATCTCAAAAGTAGGTAACAGGGAGTTGAAACCTAAGATATGTAAGGAGATGTCAAGAGAGCATCTACATATCCTCAGTGAGTACAAGTCACCAGGTCTTGATGAACTGTATCTTTAGGCACTAATAGATATGGCAGGTGTGATTGCTGACTTCTACCAGCAACTTTTGAACCATCATGGAGAACAAGAGAGGTCCACCAAAACTTAAAAGAGATAAATATTTTATTTTTGTTCTTTTAAAGAAAAAATGCAGATTGAAATTTTATAGGCCAAGTAGTCTGGATTTGTTTCTTGGCAAAATCACATGTTATTAAAATGATGAGGAATACTGTAGATCTGGTAACAGAGAATTACCAAAGTATCATCTATCTAGATAATCTCAGAGCATTGTATATTCTCTGCTACCCCTGTTGTGGGCAAGATGGAGAAATGTGGGCTAGATGATGGTACAGCTGAGTTGCCTTGGAACTTTTAGAAAGGATGAACTCAAACAGCAGTCATTTGTGCTTTAATGTCAAGTTGCAGAGGTCTGCAGTGCATAATAGGAACATGGAACTAGAGCTCAAAAGAACCTCAAAGGCCATCTAGTCCAATTCTTCCATTTTGTGCTTAAAGAAACAGAGATGCAATTCTCTACTTTTCATCAGCAGGGCTGCTATGTCTTACTCCACTTAACATCATGTTGCCCCTATGATAAGCTGATCATGTGAGAACTTATCACCGTGCTGATGGACAGAGTTTTTGGTAATTAATATCTCAACTCCCTCAGCCTCCTGGCCTCCTATATTCTCTAATCAGAGGGCAGGAGAGTAGAGCACTGAATTACTTCCACAGACTTTCTTTAAAGAGGAGTGGCAAGGGGCATCGAGGTGGCACAGTGAATAGAGCATTGGCCCTGGAGTCAGGAGGATCTGAGTTCAAATCCAGGCTCAGACACTTAACACAAAAATTAGCTGTGTGACCTTGGGCAAGTCACTTAGCCCAAATTACCCTCCAAAAACAGACAAAATAAATAAATAAAAGCAAAAAAAAGAGGAGTGGGATTTGAACTTTCCAGGAAATTCCATTTTTAGCAGCAACTTTGCACAGTTTCAACACCCAAGATCATCATGGATCATATCAGAGTATTCACATTCCTTCCCCCATTTTTCGCCTTCCTTTTCTGTGCTATCTTCCTCATTAAATTGTACGTTCCTAGAGGAACTGTCTTTTTTTCTTACTTTTTATTATAGATAGATAGATAGATAGATAGATAGATAGATAGATATTTAGTTTTAACATTCATTTTTATAAGATTTTGAGTTCCATTTTTTTTTTCTGCTCCATTCCTTCCTCTCTCCTCAAGATGGCATGCAATATGATATCATCTATACAGGTACAATCATATTAAACATATTTCTGCATTAGTCATGTTGTGAAAGAAGAATAAGAACAAAAGGGAAAAAACCCAAGAAAGAAAATTTTTAAAAGACAGAAAATAGCATGCTTCAATTTTTATTCAGACCCCATAGCTCTTTCTTTGGATGTGGAAAGCATTTTCCATCTTTTGGAATGGTCTTAGGTCGTTGTATTGTTGAGAAGTGCTAAGTCCATCAAACTTGGTCATCACACAGTGTTGCTATCACTGTGTATAATGTTCTCCTGATTCTGCTCACTTCACTCAGCATCACTTCATGTAAGTCCAAGTTTTTCTCAAATCTGCCTGCTCATTATTTCTTTTTTTTTTTTTTAAAGCAATTGGGGTTAAGTAACTTGCTCAAGGTTACACGGCTAGTCATTATTTATGCGTGGGTGCTCATTTTCTGAGGCCGGATCTGATCTCGGGTCATCCAAACTCTGAGGCCGGCGCTCTTACTCACTGCGCCACCTAGCCGCCCCTTTAGGGCAATTGGGGTTAAGTAACTTGCCCAAGGTTACACGGCTAGGTTTTTGTTTGTGTGGATTAAGTGTCGGAGGCCAGCTCCGAACTCAGGTCCTTCTGACTCCAGGGCCAGCACTCTATTCACTGCGCCACCTAGCCGCCCCCTGCTCATTATTTCTTACAGAACAATAGTATTCCATTACATCCATATACCACAACCTCTTCAGCCATTCCCCAATTGATGTGCATCCCCTCAATTTCCAATACTTTGACACCCACAAAAAGAGCTGCTATAAATATTTTTGTATGCATATGTCCTTTTACCTCTTTAATAATCTCTTTGGGATATAGTGTTATTGTTAGATCAAAGGGTATGCACAGTTTTATAGCAATTTTATCATGGTTCCAAATTGTTCTGCAGAATGGTTGGATCAATTCACAACTCCACCAACAATGCATTAGGGTCCCCATTTTCCCACATCTTATCCAACATTAATCATTTTACTGTTTTGTCACATTGGCCTCAAGAAATGGAAACACATTTGAATATTAGCCTAAGCAATTCTATCCAATTTAATCCAACAAGCATTTAACTGGATTTCCTTTTTTATGGTACTTTGCTAGGCACAGGAGATACAAAGATAAAATAGAACAATGCTTATCCTCAAGAAATTTACATACTGGGGCAGCTAGGTGGTTCAGTGACTAGAGCACTGGCCCTAGAGTCAGGAGGACCTGAGTTCAAATCTGGCCTAAGACACAACACAAAATGTAGCTGTGTGGCTTTGGGCAAGTCAACCCCAATTGCACTCCAAAAAGCAGAAAAAAAAGAAGCTTACATATTATTAGGGGCATATGGTGCTATGTTAGCTAGTAATTAACACATTCTTTTCTATAAGTTCACCAAACAACTATCTCCTCAACGATATATTCCAGAATTTTCTTAGGGATCACCTGACCTTTTAAAGGAAAATCAGACAAGTTTTTGCTGCAGATTTTGAGGAATGCTTTTATTCTAGGTTTATCTTATGCTTCCTCAACACCAAAGCAGCTCTTTATGGTGGGATCCTTTCTTTGCTCATTCTTCCAGTGTACTTTCTGACTTTAGAAACCATGTTAGCATTGGACTTTGTATACTTCTGGAGTGGGGATGCCTCGGGTTAACTTTTTACTTCTTCTGGATTCTTAGGGTATTATGTCAATGATATCTCTGACTGGAGATCTGCATGCTTTCAGTGTTCTCAAGGTGATATAATCTGTGGCAAAATCTGCTCACAAAGCAGTGAACTTAAGTCAGTGCCAGACCAAAGGAAGTTTTTTTAATGGGACATGTCAAATAACATGATGAATGTGATTATTGAAGCACTATCAATGATTTGTGAAAGAGCTTGAGAAACAGCACAGGTGCCTTGAGATTGAAGAAGAGCAAATAGTGTGCCAATTTTCAAAAAGTGAAAAGAGACTCCAAAAACCATAGGCCAATAGGCTTGACTTTGAATCCTTGGAAAATTCTAGAATTAATCATTAAAAATATGGTTATTGGATATTTGGAAAGAGAAGTAGTAATTACTAACCAATACAGCTTCATCAAAAAAGTAGGTTATATCAGTTATATCATACTGACCTTTTTTTTAACAGAATTTCTAAAGTACTAGATGAAGGGGATGCTATGGATCTTTAGCAAAAAATTTAATATAATATCTCATGTTATTCTTGTGAAGAATACATGGATGTATAAAATATATGATAAAACAAACAGATTCAGAACGAGTTGGATGACTAGATTAAGAGTAACTGACAGGTTTACTGTCAACATGACAGGAGATTTGTAGCAGCAAGCACCCTAGCATCCCCAGGGTGGCTGCCAACACAGGTTCCTAGATCTGCTTTCTAAAGGAAAGAAACTCAAAATGGGTTAACAATCTTGCTTTAATCAAAGATATGTCATTTACCTAGTTCAGTGGGAAAAGGTCAGCACCCCAAACTTCAGAAAATACAAACAAGTTACAGCCAGAAGTTACAAGCAGACAGGGAAACAGATCGGCAGACAGGTCTTCCAAATGTCTGACCATTACATCCATACCTAGTCAGTTACCAGAGAGGGAAGCACCAACATCTGGGTTTTCAAAGCAGGGGACTCAACAGCTTCCCAGAATCTTGTCTGGTCAAATCACTCAACTCTTCTCAAAGTGATCCCCAAAACAAAATCTCACATCAGGGTATATATAGTCTTCTCCTGGTTCAGAGAATGCCACAGCACTCTTGACCCACTGCCCAATCACAAAGTATCAAGATGTGGGCATTCCTGAAAAACAAGTCTCCCACTACAGGCTCCAGCTGACCACATTCAGCCTATTTATTATGGGGTAGAGTATATTTTCAAATCAAGGAAGGCTCTCAGAGTCACTTAAACCTATCAAAGGGCCTTGGGGCAGGGAAGGTCTTAAATTCCCATTGCCATAAAAGATGTCCATTGGAGAACCATAGTGGAGAGGGGTCAAACATTCAACCCATTTGCCATCAGCAACACCCCCTGAGTAGCACTGGAACAAGTGTATAATTTGGAAACATTACCAAAATAAATAAATATACTATTGAATGTAGATAATGTGAATATGTTTTTTTTTTCTAAGTCAATACAATGCTTCACAGATCCATATGAATTTTTAGTGGCCCCCTTCATTTTTATTTGAGTTTGACTGTTACACAGGCAATCTAAGCTTAGCCCTGTGCTGTTTAACATTTATATCAATTTCTTGGATAAGGCCATGGCATGGATGGCATGCTCATCAGATTTCTAGATGTCAGAAAGAGGGGAAGAATAGTTAACACACTGGACAACAAGTCAGGATCTAAAGAGACCTTGACATGCCAGGGCTACATGACATGCTGGGCTGAATCTAAAACAGATGAAATTCTGAAGGGATAAATGCACTTTTGGAATTGTGTGATTGGTTATGAAAATAAACTTTAATAGTAAAATATGGGGAGAGATATGAGAAGATGGCTGTTCTGAAAAAATATAGATATACTCATAAATATATATATATACATATATATACTTATACTCATATATATATACATGTATACATACATACATATATACATAATAGTGGTTTTAATTTACTGCAAGCTGAGTCAGTAGCATGATATATAAACCAAAAAAAAAAAACCAACACAAATTTGGCCAGCACTAAGAAGGGCATAGCTTCCAGGAATAGGGAGATAATAAACTCATTCTTCTCTACCCTTGCCCAACCTAATCTGGATGTCAGTGCTCAATTATGGGCATCATTATTTCAGAAAGACTGTTGAGAAGTTGGAGAGTGTCTAGAGTAGGAAAACCAGCCTAGTGAAGGACCTTCCTCAGTCCATTCATTATATAAGGGATTGCTTGGAGTAACTGGGCATATTCCATCTAGAATAAAAAAGGCAAGAGGTGGTGGAGCCAAGACGGCAGAGTCAAAGTAGGAACTTGCTTGAGCTCATACCCCAATCTCCTCAAAATACCTGTAAAAATGATTCTATAATTTTAGAGCTACAGAACCCACAAAATGGTAGAATGAAACACGTCTCCAGTTAAAGATAGCATGGCAGGCCTACAGGAAGAGTCTGTTGTACCAGGTTGAGAGCACAGTACAATCCAGCAGAGGCTGCCAGGCCTCAGGAGACTGAATCACTGGCAGCTGTGGCAGTTTACAGACTTAACCCACAAACACCAAAGACAAAGCAAAAGGTCAGTGGAGAAATTCTGTTGGACCTGAGTGAGAGAAGAGCTCTATCCTGCCCTAGCCCTAGAACAGTGGAGATGGTGGTGGAGGTGGTGGTAGTAGCAACAGTAGCAGCTGCTTCCAGAACTCCAAACCCACATATGTTGGGGGAATCAAATGGATGATCAAAGGGCAATCATGGGGGTCTCTTTGCTGGTACTGATGTGGGATTCTCTTGCTTTGCCCTGTTTGGATCAGGGTTGCAATCTTGAGTGGTAGACTTGGGATGAACAGTATTGCTGGCCTAGAAGTGCTTGTGGCATCTGTGGAGAGGGAATCTTCCTTATACTTCTGAGGCAGAAAAGAGTGCTTGTGGTTACTCATAGGCCAGGAAAAGAGTAAAGACCTCTCCTTAAACATATCACCTTAGAAGAACTGAAAATTTATAGGTGAGTAGAAGTAGCTCTGATGATAGCTGAGCAAAACCCCAGAAATTTAGAACAGAGAAATATCCATCTTGGAAACAAAGAGCTATCTTAGCAAAGAGCTCAAAAGCCAAGCAATTGGCTGGGAAAATGAGCAAACAGAGGGGAAAAAATCAGACTATAGAATATTTCTTTGATGAAAAAAGAGCAAAACATACAAGCAGAAGACAACAAAGTCAAAACTCCTGTATCAAAAGACTTCAAGACCCACCCCCACCCCAGTCCTTCATATTCCCCCTGGCTGCCATGTTTTCTGACATAACCCAGTTTTTGCTTCCCCCATAAGGAAATAGCCAACGAGCCCAACATCATTCCAAGGCTCCTTCTACTACTCAAATTCTATAATTCTGGTCAATACGGATGCACAAAAAGGGCAATTCATACCTCTTCTAGCAGAGAAAAATATATGTTGCTATAATTTTAAGATGTATTAGGAAAGAGGAGTAATATTCAGCTTTAACTATAATGCTTGGCATGCCTGTACACAAATATTTAAGAACACAAGTTTAAAGTCAGTATTTAAAATTTTAAATAGTTTTAAAATAGTTTTAACATTATCAACAAAATCTTGTGAGAGAAAGCTTGTTTCTAACTATTCATTTGGTTTAATTATGGTAATCTTTGTGACGCCTTTTTAGGGGGTTTTGTGGCAAAGATACTAGAATAGCTTCCCATTTCCTTCTTAAGATCATTTTACAGGTGAGGAAACTAAGGCAAGAAGGGTTAAATGACTTGTCCAGGGTCACAAAATTAGTAAATACATGAGGTCACATTTGAACTCCGGTCTTCCCAATTCCAGGTCTAGTGCTCAATTCATTGTACCACTTAGCTATCCCAAAAGAAAACTTAACCTCAGTCTATTCTCAGTCAAATGGTACAGTAATCTGCTTCCATAAATGATCCTAAATACAGCCTTGAAATGCAGGTTAATATTTTAAATGTTTCATCATTTCCAAGGCACTTTATGAATGCCAAAATCTTTTAACATTATAGACATGTTTAGTACAGGCCAAGTCCTATATTAAATTCATGAAGATATGAATTGTAATAAAGATTGAATCCCACTTACTGTCTTGTTAATTTGACATCATTGCTAATTTTATTTCTTGCAATCAAAAAATGTCATGTATCTTTCTGTTTCAAAGACTTCATGGGAGGTCTTAAAACTGTCTATGTTTGGGTTTTTCTTTTTCAGCAAAATGTGGAAGTAGCTCTTCAAATCTTAGAGCTACTGAAAAAAGAATGAGATATTATTGTCCACTAAGGAAGTGGAAAAGCTGTGAGGCCAGTAGCAACTTCTTTGGTACAGCCTAAGTAGTCCTTGTGTTCAGTGGTTTATCAAAAAGGGCTCTTATCATTTCTTGGGAGACTATTTATGCTTTATTATAGATCCCACTACCCAACATTTATTTTTATGAATTAGAAGTGATCTTACTTCTAATACTTCTTTTGTTTTCAAAATTATTTATAATATTTCTAAATTGATCACTGAGAATATTTCCCCCCTATAACAACACTCAAGTCTCTGAAATTATCCCTTAGAACCTAGGGCAGTGACTGACCATAAGTTTACTGTTTTTTACATCTTAACTGTGCTTCTAATCATAAGAAATAAGTGAGTTAGAGTTGAAAGTATGGGGAGAGGAGTTCAAAGAACAGACATAATCTTAGTCTAGTTATCGGCTATTATTTGAAGCAGCTAGATTGACAGAGATATGCAGTGAAAAGAACCTTCATACTGCAGTGGGATGGCTTACTAACCAAAACACCTACACATGCATACCACTGACATTTCTCCCTCAACCCACCCTCATTGAAGACTTGGAGTGACTAAAAACAATGTCTGATAGAACTATGGTCCCCTCCTACAGTGAAGAAGTTCTTCAACTGGTCCATCTGGTAAGAGGTAGACAGGACATTTTGTGATTCTGAAGATGTCTACATAACTGAAGATTAGGTGATCCTAATTCCTGGATTTTCTTCCTTCTTCCATACCTTCTTTTCTTCCATTCTGCTTTCCTTCCTTCTTTTCCTACTCCCTCCCTTCTTTCCTTCCTTCCTCCCTCCCTCCCTCCCTTCCTTCCTTCCTTCCGCCCTTCCTTCCTTCCATTCTCAGAGAATATTTTCTGCTTTGTTTTATGATAAATTGACAGAGAGGCTTCAGCCTTTGAAATATGCAGTCCCTTCACATCACTGATGACAGTATAGCATCACATGGAGCATCCTATACCAATAGACCCTCAACAATCTAATCCATTTTCCAGTAATTCAGTTTGTCAGAATGCTCTTCACACCACATGTAATGAGCACTCACCAATGCATTTACTTTTTTAAGTCCTTAGGAGAGTACTCAGTTTGAAGCAAAGTCTCATAAAGCAAGAAATATAACACAAACTAAATATTTTATATAACAATAAGTATGACATAAACTTTTAGTTCACTCTTCCATGAATAAACACACCCTCAATTAGAAGATTATTTGTTGACAAGGTTGATCATGTACAAGGATAACCCTTGTAGTATACATATATGGTTGATTGGTTGATTAATTGGTTATTGTCTTTTGTTCTTGAGGAGGACCAAAATGACATCATTATGCTAGAATCAAGTTTCCATGTGTCCAACTGTGGCTGACCAGTCAAATATGAGCTCAAAATGCTTTACTATAGATCAGGAATAATTAGTCCCTGTGAACATTTGGGATAGATGCTCTAAATTTGCACAACTTGTATTTCCTTTAAGTTGTTTCAATTCTGCTTTACTCATAGAGCACAGTACCTTTTCTCATATAGGCATGTCATGCTGAGCACTCCTGTACCAGTGTCTCCCCTGTCATAAATCAATTCCAAAGTTGTTAAGGGAGACCTTGAGAGTACGCTTGTATCACTTCTTCTCAACACCATGTGAATGCTTGCCCTGTGTGAGTTCTCCATAACATAGCCTTTTTTGGTAAGTGTATGTTTTGCTTTCAAACAATGTGGTGGAGTTGCATTCCCTGCTTTTTTCACATCTTAGCTGAGCAAATCACTTGACTTCTCTATAACCCAGATAACTAAGATTAAAAATTACTGAGGAGCTATTGATCAACAGTAGTAGGAATATACAAACTAACAAACAAAAACACTGTCATAGTATCTAGAACTAAAGTGTTCAATAATAGTTTACAATAATCTATGACCTGTAGAAGTCAGATGGAATAAATGGAAAAAAATAAACTGTATATATAGCAAAAAGTCAAAAGGATGAATTTTAGTCTTGGCTTAAACTATAACAGTCTCACAAAGGGAGTATGTATGACCAAAGTATAAATCAGAAACAGCTCATATATCTAGTGCTTTAGCCTTTCTGATGCCTTCTGGTAACATCATACACCTACTGTCTATTTGGTCTATTTGTCTCTGGACAACATTCTTTTTTGTCCTTTTTTTTTTTTTTTTAATTTTTTATTTTTTTTTTAAAGCAATTGGGGTTAAGTAACTTGCTCAAGGTTACACGGCTAGTCATTATTTATGCGTGGGTGCTCATTTTCTGAGGCCGGATCTGATCTCCGGTCATCCAAACTCCGAGGCCGGCACTCTTACTCACTGCGCCACCTAGCCGCTCCTTTAGGGCAATTGGGGTTAAGTAACTTGCCCAAGGTTACACGGCTAGGTTTTTGTTTGTATGGATTAAGTGTCGGAGGCCGGCTCCGAACTCAGGTCCTTCTGATTCCAGGGCCGGCGCTCTATTCACTGCGCCACCTAGCCGCCCCTCTTTTTTGTCCTTTAAAAATATTTATTTATTTTTAATTTACAACATTCAGTTTCACAAGCTTTTGAGTTCTAAATTTTCTTCCCCTCCCTCTCTTCCCCCCTCTCCCCTATGGTGGCATGTAATACAATCTGGACATCATTCTAATGGACCCTACCAGGCATCCATCTCAGCACCAGCTAGTCTCTAGCTATCCTATTGTCTTCAGGGTCACTTAATTTCTTGTCTAATCCACCAAGTATTCTTTTGTTAAAAAACCTTTCTCCTTAGGAGAGTTATATAAAGTTTTCCAATTCTCTGACTATGAAGATCTCTCCTTCAATATGGCTACTGTAGACGTTAACAAATGACTAGGATAAATTTTTATCTATTTTTTTTAGAAAGAAAGGGAAAAGGGAGCAAACATATATCATCTACTATGTGACAGGTACTACGTTAAATACTTTACAAATATTATCTTGCTTGATCCTCAGAGCAACCCTGTGAGATTATCTGATTATCTCCATTTTATAGTTGAGGAAACTGAGGCAGAGAGGTCAAGTAACATGCCCAAGGGGAAAAAATATATGGGGGAAAATTTGACTTCATATTTCCCTAAATTGAGGTGCAGCCCTTTATGTATTATACCATCTAGCTGCATCTTTGAATACTTTTCCCATCCAGTATCTCATTTCCCTCAGTTCTTCTCTTATCTAATATGTGGCAAATAATTCATCTTAATATTCATTTTTATCTTCTCCCACCTGTTGGAGTAAGTATTTCAATGATCTACTTCCTCAAATGTACAAGGAATTGTGTGAAATTAGTGAGAATTACTTTTAACCTCTCTCTCTCTCTCTCTCTCTCTCTCTCTCTCTCTCTCTCTCTCTCTCTCTCCATATATATGTATGTGTTTTTTTAAGCAATTGGGGTTAAGTAACTTGCTCAAGGTTATATGGCTAGTCATTATTTATGTGTGGATGCTCATTTTCTGAGTCCAGATTCGATCCCGGGTCATCCCAACTCTGAGGACGGTGCTCTTACTCACTGCGCCACCTAGCAGCCCCATTAACCTCTACATCTTGTCTTCTGTTTTGTTCAGTCCAAAGTTTTGAGTCACTTGGAACAAACTGAAAAAGTTAATGATGCCTGTTCTACTGCCCTTTAACACACGTTACTTTCTAGTGTTTCTATCTCATAACAACCCAAACTGAGAAAGGGAGTTAATCCTATTTCCATTGTCAGAGTCACAGACCAATTGTGGTATCCCAGGATACGACTTCATCATTGTTGTTATGGACTTTTGAAATGGCTGGTCTTCCTACCTCTGGAACTTCCTTTACTGAATTATTTCTTCACACCACTGCCCAAGTAATCTTAACGCTTCATCACTCCAATCATGCTGCTTCTTCATTCAACAATTTTGCTTTTGATTTCCTATCGCCAAATCAAATAAAAATTTATTACCTGGTTTTTGAAATCATTCCCAATCTGGTGTATGAAGACACACGTATACATGCATGTTTGTGTGTATATGTATATATTTGTGTTTATATGCACATGCATACATACAAGTAGATGGGTAGAAAGATAGATGGATACATAGATAGATAGATAGATAGATAGATAGATAGATAGATAGACAGATACACAGACAGACAGATGAATGGATGCACACCTAACTCAAGCAGTTTTATTTTTTCTCATTTGCAGTGGCCAAGAAGAAACTGTGCATGTTATAGGGAATGTAAACAGAGGTTTGTCAAGGGTCTTCCTTGAGCAGCTCATTCCTCTTTGTGAGCAGAAGGATTTTTATTCTTTTTTTTGTGGACTACTGTATAGCAGTAATCATACTTCTGGTGAGTCATGAGGAATGTGGGAGCAAAGTCTTTTAGAGTGGACTATATTAGAGAATTTGCAAACTGACAGATCATTTTGGCACCTGGTACAGAAGTAGCAGAGGGAAGAAAGCAAGTGAACTCCAGTATCTTAGTGTTACCCCTAAAAGTTTCCTCATTCCCCATGGCTTTCTCACCCCAGAATATCCCTTCTACCATTGGTGAGTCCCTTCTGAAACTTCCATTCTGAGGAATGACCCAAAAGTAGACCAATCAAACCATATTCTTTTCCAAATTTTGCCTCTGATTCTCCACATCTTATCACTGTGCCCTATGTGGTCACCCCCTCCCATTATCTTCCCTTGCTAAACAAAAAAAATTAGTTTCTTTTTATGGTTTCCTCCTTAAAATGTAGGCTGGTTGAAGAAAAAGATTGTTTTCCTTTTTGCTTGTGTATATAAGCAAATGTATGTGTATGTATATATGTATATTCGGCTCTCAAGACAAAGCCTGACACATAGTAAAAATTTATTAAATATTTGTTTAATGACTATTAAAACACTCAATGTCACTGTGATTAAGGGCTGAATTATGACTAAATGTGGTCTATGAGAGGTAGTGATATGGGAATAGTACCAAACATCAGGGAGGTGTCTAATAAATCTTTAATAATGTCTTTCTTTGTTAAATGTTTCATAAAACCTAAGTGTCTATAAAGGAATACAGAAGAGGAAAAAGAGGACCCTTGGTGAAAGGGTCTTTAGCTACATTCAGATGCTCCCATGGTCTGAATCCTGAGCAGAAGCTAAGGCATAAAGATTATTAAGAGAGAACTTTCTAAGACTGAACATGGTTCGTGGCTCTTTCAGAGCTTAGACCACAGGTAAAATCAATATGAGGCAAACCGTAGATTTTTGCATAGGTAATTCCTGCTTATGTAAACAGTGGTCTTGTGCTGTATTTAAGCTTCAATCTGAGAAATGTGAATCTAAGCTAATCTAAGCTTCCTGGTCCTTTGGGACCCCATAATTTTTCAGAACCCAGGAAATCAGAGCTGATGTATTAGATGTCCTTAGTTATATACAGGAACCCAACTATCAAAAATTTATCTATCTAAGGAAATATCTTCCTTGCTGATGAATAACAGAAACAATTATGAGAAGAAATTCGAAGTCAGAGTGGTCACCCATGGCCACTGCATTGGGATCTTTTAGCAAACTTTCCATTGGAGAGAAGAAAATTAAATGAATAATGCTTATGAAATCCTGGTCCTGCAGTACTGAATCATTGAAATAAAAAGTAAACACTTAGATATAGTTGTTTGCACAATACCAGAACACCCCTAAACAGTTCAACCAACAACTTTTATTTAGAAGGTACTAGGGATAAAAAGTAAAAAATGGAGTATTATTTCTCCTGAAGAAACTCATATTCTTCTGAAGGAATGCAGCATATATACAAATAAGTAAATGTAATAAATAACAAAATAATTTGTTACAGATAATACTCCTTTCATAAACAGGTGATTGGAAGACTTGCCTAATTCCTGTTCTCTCTCATTGATATCTGCCTTCTCATTTGTTTGCAAGTTAACATTCTATAGAATTCTGTTCTTTGGGAGGTTATTTGGAGCACCATCTCACATTATTTTGAAGGTTTTTAAACCCTTTAATCTTTCTTTGCCAATCATGAGTACTACTTATGAAATAGTAATAACATTATGATTTTCATTTGTATTGTGGAAATAATGCAGGGATTCAAATAAAAACGTTTGATATGCAGAAAGTGGCTCTGTAATACAGACAGCTGGACACATTTTCAAATATTTTTCTCACTGCTGTAAATACAGGAGGTTTGCAAAGCAGGATGTTGAAACATTCTCACATAATTTTAAATATTCAGAGGCCTCAATCATAGCAAACACTGAGAGCTATTATAGCATAATTGAGCCTCAGATACTATGTAACTTGAAAAATGAGAAAATACCCATGTACATAGGAAGGTTTTCAGACAGAAAATATCTAATATAATATAATCCAAGTCACAAACACACATTGACTCTTAATAAATGAGACATTCTTGTATTTTCTATTGGTTCATTCCTAAAGAAAATATAGACCTTTCTTTTAATATCTCAGAATAAAGAGCCCCTTTTGTTACTAGCTTTCTGAAAAACAAACAAAAAAACCCCTTCCAATTGCAATTTAACTGAAGATTAAAATTTACATTTTTACAGCTCAATGGACAAATCATTAATATTCAGATTTGATTTATACACTGCTCATTTATGAAATGCCATCTTGTCTGTGAAAATATGTTTTAGCAACAGAATGTCTGCTCCTCCCCCTCCCCCCATGAAATCTTTCCAGGATTGTTTGTACTTTCTTATTATTTTGTTCCATTCCTGTATTTTTTTCTTTTACTGTGACTATGCTACCATCTGTTAAGACTTTTAGATGACATACAATCATGGACATGTACTGAAGCATCTAAACTATGAATAGCTTCCAGTATAAAAAAGGTGATGGAACTTCTATTTGGAAGCCAGTGGGGCCTCAGAGGTACTGAGAAGTGTATATGCTACTCCAATTTTGATTTGACAAGAAAAGAAAGAAGGAAGGAAGAAGATATCCAGCACCCTATCCACAACCTTTCAGAAGGGACAATAGAACCATCACCCCCCCTTTCTGCATGCTAACCTCCTTAGAAAATTAATTTTTGCATGTGCATTTATGTATGCTATCACCATTGTTCATATATGTTGAGGTTGCAGGCCACTAAACCATGGCAGAGAGTTTTTTTCAAAATAATAGGAGTTTTAAAGGAAGAGTGGTTCCTCCCTATCTCATACTTTTTAGATTGGTTAGGACATTAAAAAGCTGGAGACTTTGCCCACAAAAACAACTAGAGAGGTGAGGGACACTGAGTTCATTCCATATAAGGATGATTTGAAAGAATTGGGGGTGTTAGATTTAGAAAATAAGTTTAATGGGGAACATGATAACTGATTTTAAGTAATTGGAGGGTTAACATGTAAAAAGATATCAAGGTATTGGGTTTGTTTCTTCAGGGTTGTAAAGTCCATATTGTAGACAGTAGTATCATCTAGTCCAACCCATAACTTCACAAAAATTATATTGAAATATATATAACATGTGGTCATACAATTTCTGAGTGAAGATGTCCAATGTAGAGAATCTCATGACCTTTTTACGGAAGCTCATACAAATTCAGCTATGTGCAATTGTGTTTTTTTTTTAATGTCTTCCCTTTAATCATTTTCATTTGTCATTTCCCAAATTTTACCACATGTTGCCCTGGGGCCAAGCAACAAAGGTCTGTCCTATGGCAGCTTTTCAAATGCATGAAGACCATTGTTAAGTTTTTCCCCCTCATCCTTAGGTCTTTTCTTCTTTAGACTAAGCATTCTCAATTTTTTCAACCTACTCAAATCTGTTCACCCGACCACCAGTAGAATAAATATTTTTATGCATAGGTCTGATCATTCTATTCCTTGGCTCAAAAATCTTTGGTGATTTCCTCTTGGGTACCAAGTAAAGTTAAAATTTCTTGACTCCTTGACCATTGCTTAACACAATACTTGACATGTCACTGTTTAATGAATATTTGTTGTTTGATTGATTAATATTCAAGCTTCTTCACATGCTAGCACAAGTTTATATTTGGATTATATGTCCACAAGCACTACATTCCAGTCAGACTGAACTCTTCTCTACCACCCCAAAACTTACTAAACCAAAGAAATCAAATGATGGATCAAAATTAAAATAAAATTATTTCAAGTAAACTTTATCCAATTAGATTTGTTGAAATGTTTTAGTCTGTAGTGTCTTTTTAAACTGCATCTTTGTCATCAAATGTATGCTTATCTACTTACTTTTGCTTACACTATTCTCTATGCTACTTTTGCCTTCCCTACTGCCCTTCCCTAGTGAATTCTGCTCCCATCTTCTACAATCTATCTCCAATTCTACCTGCTCTTTCCTGTCCATAATAACCTGTTTCAATAAGACTTTACATAGCATTTGATTTCCGTTAATGGAATTTATCATGTATATTTTTTCTCATTGTTGTCTCTGCTTGTCTCTTATCTATCTTTTAGTCAGTCTCCTATGAAAAACAACACAAAATAATAAAAAGAGTACTCACTGAAACTGAAATCAGCAATGATTCTAACTCTTACTAGCTGTGTCATCTTGGGTAAGTGATTTCAATTCTTTGAATTTCAGTGCCATTATTTGTAAAATGAGGGTAATTATTGTTGCACTACCTACTCCACAAGGTTGTTGAACCAATATTCTTTTCACTGTGTGACATTGCCTCTTTTCTTTCTGAGCAACAAAGCTCTAGAAACTGACATTTAGGATAGTTTGCCATATGTATTTCAATACTACAACTGGTTTGCAAACTTGCCAATGTGAATACACCCTTCAGCAGTGCAAGTCTGTGAATCTTGTCCATGTCAACCTTTAAGTTCTCCAAAGTGGCCTATCTAACATGCAGAATACCTTTTTCTAGTACATGGGTATCAAATGAAACACATATAACAGACCCATTTGTTCTCCCTTATAAATCAAGGAGATTATGGAGGCATATGAAAGAATGAGCCTGAATGCCTGAATTTCTGTATATCTATCTGTCCAACACACTCTATCCCACAACCAGCTTCTGAGAGGAGAAATTGCAATATTCAAAGTTATTGTCAATAACTTATTTTTCAGCTAAATGGTAAATCATTTTCTAATTGGAAATAAAAATGGAGAAACCAAAAAGATATCAGATGTTTAAAAAAACATATAAACAAGAAATGTGGCATGGTAGAATGGGGGAGGGAGCTATAATTTCCCTAAAGAAAGTGAAATGATATGAGTTACCTCCAAAAGAAATTTATCACAAGATAAACACAAAAATTATCACTGGTATTGATATATAATGATGATATTAGAAAAATATTATAAGAAAATGAATTATCTTGAAGCATATATTGAAATGTCAAGATAGATATGAAAATCCCTATAAAATTGGCTTTCTAATTTTTAATGAAATTTGAATACTATTCTAGATTTCTTCACTTCTATATAACCTCTTATTACCTCATGTTACGTTATTTTTTTTTAAAGCAATTGGGGTTAAGTAACTTGCTCAAGGTTACACAGCTAGTCATTATTTATGCGTGGGTGCTCATTTTCTGAGGCCGGATCTGATCTCGGGTCATCCCAACTCCGAGGCCAGCGCTCTTACTCACTGCGCCACCTAGCCGCCCCATGTTACATTATTTTCATGCTTTATATCGGGGCTTGTTAGTTTTTGTCACACCTCAAATGGATTCTGAGGATTATTAGAGAAGAAGAAGGTAGAGAACAAATTATTGCCAACAAATTTATGCCCAGTCTATATGAGGTCTTACAACTGGATTAAAAGAAACAAAAATCCAATCACTCAGATGCTCAATATATACATTAATTAGAAATGTATAGATAATTAATGGAATATGTTCATTTGTATATATTCATCACTTTATTCCATAAAGGAAATTTGGGGTTTTATAGGAGGTGGCCACTGAAAGGATTTCATTCTATCATGACCCAGAAATTTCACAGCTAAGTCTGTTATGTCCTTGGGACTTTTTAAAAGGATAACAGAGCTGAAAATATAAGTCACTTCCATTTTTTGTTGTTGCTGCTAATATATTCATTTTAAAAAATTCATTCAATAGATTTCAAATAATTATAATTATATGCATACATACACACACATATATACATATATGTATATATACTATCTTTCTCTTCAGCCAATTTGAATTTTTTTTAATTAAATAATATTAGTAAAGTAGTTTGAGCAAATTAATGTTGATGAACACTCAGAAAATTATAATAATACTAACTTACATAGGATAGCACTATTTAGAGCAATTAGGAATATTAGACAGTCTAGTCCAGTCCCTTCATTTGACAAATGAGAAAACTGAGGCTGAGAGACATCACATAAGTAGTCAATAGGAGATAGGGAATTCAAAACCATTTACCCTGACTATATTTGTAGAGCACTTTATAAAACTGACATCTTTATAGTACTTTAAAGTTTACATAATGGTTTAAATATAGTTGTGAAATAGACAAATATAGCGATATTTTACATAAGAGGATTGAGTTAGATGACCTCTAAGGTCTTCTCTACCTCTGATATTTCATGATTCTAATTTGGAAAGAGGAATACCAATTAAAAGACTGTCATAACTGTTTAGGTGATAAATGAGAGAGTATGAACATATTATGCTTATATTATTCTTTATCAGATCTTCATAAGACTGTGTTTAAAACATGTCAGTGTATCTGGTTGAAAGGTAAAGATCTTCCTACCTATTATTCAGTTTAATTCCCCACTCCAAATAAAGTGACCAATGTTTTGACTTTATCTACACCCAATCATACAGTGACCTCTATCTTCAGTCATCCCACAGAAGACTTCTGTGAAGCCCATTGTCATTTTAAAATTCAGTAATCCCCACTAATTCACTTCTGTTCAAAATATTTAAAATAAATTTAATCTGTGACAAAATAGCTGCAAAGACAGGTAGCTAGGTGGCACAGCGAATAGAGCATGGCCCTGGAGTCATGAGGATCTGAGTTCATATCTGGCCTTAGGCACTTAACACAAAACTGTGACCTTGGGAATGTCACTTAACCCCAATTGCCCTGCCTTGCCCACTCCAAAAAGCAAAAACACAATAGCCACAAAGATGTCACCAACATTTTGCACATGCACATGCACAAAAATATTTGTAGCAGCTCTTTTTGTGGTGGCCAAGAACTGGAAATTGTGGGGATGACCATCAATTGGGGAATGGCTGAACAAGTTCTGGCATATCAATGTAATGGGATACTATTTTTGCTATAAGAAATGATGAACAGGAGGACTTCAGACAAACATGGAAAGATTTATATGAACCAATGCTAAGTGAAGTGAGTACAACCAGAAGAACATTGTACACAATTACAGCCACAGTGTGAGATGACTGACTTTGAGAGACTTAGCCCTTCTCAACAATGCATGGACCTAAAACAATTACAAAGGACTCATGATGGAAAAATGTCATCCACATCCAGAGAAAGAACTATGGTGTCTGAATGCAGAGCAAAGAAGACTGTTTTCTTTTTTTTGTTGTTGTTTTTGTTTTGTTTTGTTTTGTTTTTCTTCCTCGTGGTTCCTTCCATTCATTCTAATTCTTCTATACAACATAACTAATGTTAAAATATTTAATAGGAATGTATATGTAGAACCTATATCAGATCGCATGCTGTCTTGGAGAGGGGAGAGGGTAAGAAGGAGAAGAAAGCACAAAACTTATGGAAGTGAATGTTGAAAATGAAAAATAAACAAACTTTAAAAAGATAGAATGTGCATGCATGAATACATACATTTATACAAAAGTAAATATATACACATGTGCAATGTGCATATATGTCTGTATGTTGCATTTTACATATGTTTACACAAATATTTGTGCATATATATCCATGTATCTATTTATATTTGCACACAATGTATTATATATTCATATGTACATCTATACACATATATTCATGAGTTTAATGTGTATATATGTATGTAAGTATATACACAAACTCCTTTCCCCTTCTCATGCTGATTGGAAAGAGAAAACATCAAAAATACCATATGTCATTCGTGAGTCAGGCAACTTTCCCATTGCAAAGATTCCAAAGCACATTTTTGTTCAGAAATTAAATATGGCTATCCTATTTTCTAAAAGATCTTGAAAAGAAATATTATATTATTTGCTTAAAATGTTAAAGAAATTTTCCATTCAGGTTATTTCTATATGACATTCCAATAACTCCATGACCTTCAATGGTCTTCTAGTTTTTTTATCCATCCCCAAAAAACCCAACCAACAAAGCAACAGCGATTGAATTGAAATTATTTTTAAGAACTCTTGCAGTTTAAAATGTCTTCTTTTTTCATTTTTCCATAATCAAAGAGTAGCTAGGGGTTGTATTAGGAATGGAACCCAGGAAAGCTTCCTATTTATAGATTCTTTATTTAGCTCATGTCAATGTCAATGTGATGGAAAGGAAGAGATAAGTTTGGTCTGATTCATCACAGCTCATTAAGACAGAGCTAAAAGCAATCAGAACTAGTAGCCCAAGCTTCTTCCTGTCTTCAGGGTTACATAGACAGGATGTGGCAGATCAAAATGACTGGACCATTTGACTGGGCTATCATGAATCATGGCCATGTAGATCCATTTTGCCCATGGTGTTCATCATACAGAAGCTATTATATCATTACAATTTCACAACTCAGATTATCTTTGAGAAACATTACAGAGTACATGGCATTTAAAATATTCTTAGCTCTTAAACT
The DNA here is from genome assembly GCA_011680675.1 of Gymnobelideus leadbeateri. Taxonomy (NCBI): domain Eukaryota; kingdom Metazoa; phylum Chordata; class Mammalia; order Diprotodontia; family Petauridae; genus Gymnobelideus; species Gymnobelideus leadbeateri. The sequence continues at coordinate 1,237,990 of WOXC01007541.1, forward strand.
TAGATACATTTTTTCTCCCCACTATGAAGAATTAATAGAGCAGTGTGGATTAGTATCCGTATGGTGTTCTACTGCAACAATACCAAAAATACCCATAACATTTCAAGCCTGGGCACAGTGACTTTTTCTTAATAGGAAACAGAATAATCCTTTACTGTACATTTGCTGTCACATATACATTTGGCATCATATTCTGCCTGAAGGAGCAACTCCCACTTTACCCACCTCTTCTCAAATACTTCAAAACTCTGAAATAAAATACCCTTAAATTTAACAAACACCTATTAAATGCCTACTTACTATGCACAAGATACTTTTTTAAGTTTCTGAAACAATCCTAAAACATCATCTTCAAATATCATCAAACTTCATATACTTCTGTGATTTTTTTTCTGTTTTAAAAAGCTGTGTTACATAATAAAAATACTGCTGAACTTAGTGTTAGGAGACTTCAGTTATAATCTATCCTTAGGAATTTATTCATTGTGCTATTGTGGGAAAATCTCTTATCTTCTTAGTACTTTTTTCCCATCTATAAAATGGGAAGAACACTTCTTCCACTATTCTTCACAGAATTGTATTGAGGAAAATGACTTGGAAAATTTAAACCACTATGTATTTATGAGTTCTTAATTTCCCAGTTCTGGTGTTAACATTTCCAATATGCTTGTGAATTGTCTTTGTGTCCAGAGTTTGGAGTCAGAAGACACCAGTGTGCTTTGTGTTGCTACTTATTGATTACCTAACTATAATCATTATTTCACCTTTCTAAGACTGTTCCTTCACCCATAATATGAGAAGGATAAAACTGGCTCTACAGTGAGATTCAGTAGAAAATGCCTTGGACTTTGAGTCTAGAAGACTTAGGTTCAGATACTGCCCTGGACATTTAGTAGCTGTGTGACTCAAGGCAAATCATTTAAATTCTATGAGGTTGCTTCTTCATCTGGAAAATGAGTAGGTTGTTTCTGATGGGATCTAATTTCCCTATTAGCATTAAATATATGATGCTTTTTACTTTACAGTGTAAGTCTGTGATATTTCTTATTCACAATATCAGCAATGGTGGTTCAATGAATAGAGAGAAGGAATTGGAGTCAATAATATCTAAGTTCTAATCCTTTCTCCAACACATACAGCTCTCTGACCAAGGAAAAGTCATCTAAGCTTTTCCTTAGTTGAGTGCATTCCTTAGTAGGTTGGTTTTAGTATCAAATGAGCTAACATATGTCAAACATTGTACAAAACTTAAAGCACAACATAAATGCTAACAATTATTAATAGCAAAATTATAAATTATTATTTTTATTATAATTAAGTTGTTGTTGTTTGTCCTTTGTTCTTGAAAAGGATGGTAACATCAGGGAGGTGATAACAAGACATGAATGTGAATTGGATTTAAGTGAGGGAGGACTGCCCTCTAAAATCATTAGCCTTTCTTTCTCCTTCAGAGCTATCTGGGTGCACTTAGATCAAAATGACTGTAGATGGCTCTGGATTTAGTTGGAGACCTTTGTCTCTTTAAGGTAAGGTCTTTAACAGGTCTCAGTTTGACTGAGGCAGTGTCCATTCAGTGATTAATACTAGGTAAGAAATGAGGCAGAGAATGGCCTCTTTACCTAGGAAAATAAATAAATGAATAAACAAACAAACAAATTAATTAATTAATTAATAAACAATTTGTTTTTAATAAATTATTTATGATAAATAAACAAATAAATAGATAAATGAATGAATGAATGAATGGATAGATAGATAAATAAGTAAATGAATGAATAAATAAATAAATGAACAAACAAATGAATGGATAGATGAATGAATGAATGAATAGATAGATAGATAAATAAATAGATAGATAGATAAATGAATAAATAAATAAATAAATCAGGCAGGGGAAAGACCCTCAGGGTTTCTGGTCAAAACAGAAAAAGTTGCTATTTACATTCACTCTCAGCCAATCAGGGCCAAAAGAATTACCAAGTAGCTTATGGCTTAAGACATATTGTTGGCCAATCAATGAAAGCCAGAGTGATTTGGGTTTAAGTGTGGTCCTTAAGAAAAACAAATGTCTTTCAGTGCATAAAGGTATGATAGAGGAAAGTGAAAGGAAGGGAAAAGAGAGAAAGGGGAAAAGAAAGGGAAAGGGGAAAGGGAAAGGGAATGGAAAAAGGGAAAAGAAAAGAGCTATATTCCCCAACTGGTCATGCCTTAATTTCTTCTACCTTGTCATTTGGAGCTTTTAAAGGAAAGTTCAAAAATAAAAGAACTTTCCTGTTTCTCCTTTGAATTAGTAGGGCAAGAACATTGGGAGCTGAAATATTAATGGATGTGATATTTTCATTGCATGGATGAGGAAATATTCAGGGCCAAGAGAACACCTGAATGCCTGCTGATGATGAGAAACCATTATGAGGCTTATATAGCAGAGGGGAAATACCATGCCTATGACTGACTCACTGATTCTGTGGGAACATGCGACCCCGGGTGGTATTTCAAGGTCAGAGAAAGAAGTGTTTCTGCTTAGTAAGTGCTGATTCCTCATGTTAAATCATGATAACAATCAGGGAGAAAACGTTTGTTTGTTTGTTTGTTTTCAAAAAAGTCATTGTTTTTCAAAATTTATTCTGCAGCTAGGGCTTTGGCACTGAATATACTGTGTTTGCATATTTTCTAGTACCCCCACAGTATACCCCTAGTATAAGTAGAGCAAAAAGAACTAGATTTTGGTTAAAATGATATCAAACTTTTCATTCGTCTATTCACCCAGAGAATAATCTTTCTCAAGGACTGAAAGGGTACATTACATTTTCCTAAGTATGCCTCAAGCACTGAGAGAATTAGTACCCTTCCTTCGACTTTGTGCATATTCATTGACCTTAATGCTTTTGCAAACAAAAGTCAGCTAATGATTTGGCCATTACTAAATAAGATGAAAATAATGCAATTCTGAGTATATCTAACAAACTTCCTCTGAATATCTTAATGTACTTTAAAAACATTTATTCTTCTAAAAAGCATAAATGTCCTATAAAGGCTGAGAAAACAATAATAAAGTGACCCATTTAAAGATTTATTTGGAACAATTTCACATTACTAGCCTTAACTATTGGGGAGGAGGATTGAGAAGTAGTACTAGTATTTTGAATCATCTCTCCTGATCAATAACTGAGCAATTGTGGTGATGTTTAAAAAGCACTGGGATTAGAATTAGCATTAAAAAAAAGTTCTGTTGCAACCTCTGTCATTTACTGAGCAACCTAGAATAAGGGACTAGATGGTAGCACTTGTACCACCCAATTCACATATTTGATATTAAGCTATTAGAGGGGATACTATAAAGTATCCCAGGCATATAAACTCATTCCTTAGTTTTAAACCTCTTATTCTTTCCATTTTGAGCTAGTGTCCATTGCCTGAGACCATGTTGATATTCCTGTCAGCAGTTTTGAGAGCCTTTCATCCATTCAATAAAACATAGTGTGATTGGACCTGAAGAGATCAAGACAGAAGGGTCTTGATCTCTTCAGGTCCAATCACACTAATATCTATATATCTATACCTATATATACACAAACATACACACATATACATATGCATACACACATATATATGCATATATATAATATAAATAAATGTATATGTGTATTTAAGTATATGCATATATAATATTACATTATATATTATATGCACACACATACACATATAATTTTACTTAGTGTTTATAAATGATAAATTAATAAATTATGGTTGTTAATCACTAAATTATATATTTATAATTTTTATTATTGATGTATATTAAATTGGCACAAAACAGAACTCATAAGATCCATCTATCTATGTGTATCTATGTGTCTATATATCTATTTTTAAATGTATTTAAATAGTTCTGGTACCAATTTAAAGAAATGTATTTTCTTTGCTATTCCCTATATGCATTCATTGTGGAACTGGTATTCAGAGGAAAAGGGGTTAAGTCTTGGATATTTACTTTAGAGTCAGACCCCCTTTCTATCAGTAATGACAAACTAATCCGAAGTTAGATAAAATCTTATCATATCCCCAAGACTAATAATGTTTAAAGGAGAAGATAGAGTTAATTCTAATTTAGTACTATCACCACCACCATCTCTTTGGAAAGTAAAGTGGCCAAACTTTTGGCCCCAAATTAATGGAAGGAAATAGTTTCCATTGGAGAAATATGAAAAGTACCTGTTCAACCTGTGAGATTTTCGTTGATGTCTTCCCACTAGTTCATTGTAGAAGAGTCTCCCTAAATAGTAAGTCTTCCTCATTTTATTGAGAAAGGTAACAATTTAGAATGTATCTTGTCTACCTATTAACTCCCCTTTCTAGGGGGAGTTATGCCTGCTTCATCTTTTTAAATTATTTATTTCTTTGATGTCATAATGTATACTGCCTCTCGATGATAATTGCTTATTAATAATGTGTTGCTTGTTAATACTTTATTTCACTTTATTTACACTTACCATGCACCTCTTCATTACCTTTTGGGCCATCCTTAACTTAATTTCTTTGAAGACTGTGGTATTCAAAGAGTATCAGTCATATAATATCTATTTGAGAATATTGGGGTTAAAATATAGTCCTTTACTACAGGGAGAAGTTTCAACTTAATTTCTTAATTAAAAGGCCTTTTCAATGTCCTAAAAAAAATTCAAACATATCATTTCCCACCCCACCCCCACACACACACCCCTCCTGTGTTCAGTTGAAGATATTGCTCATTATGCATTTGCAGCTTAGTAAAAATAGGATTAAAAGGATATGAAGCACAATGATCAAAAAAAGATGAACCCTTACTCAAATATTTTACTGGTTCTTTTCAAGTAAAGCACACAATTGAAGAGAAACCCAATATCTAGTCCATGTGATTTATCATGGGTGGTAAATGAAATATTGGTCACTCACCTCACACAGGGATATTGATGCAATATTTTAGCATAACTCCAGGGGAATTGAACCAATTACATGGCTTGCTTCTAATATAATTTACCTACATTACTAAAATGTTGGGTATTTACTCTGTAACATTGGAGGATTTATTTCTTTCTATGGCATCATTGTCCTCAGTACTTAATATTTGCTTCTCTTAGCACATTAAGTTCCACACTAAGAAAAAACAAACCAGTTTTGGTTGAGAGATTATTTTCATTCTCATCATTATTTTTTTTTTCATTTTTTCCCAGAAAAGTATTGTTTCCTACTTTTTTTCCCCCACTTTCCTTTGTTCTCATCTCTCTCTCTCTCTCTCTCTCTCTCTCTCTCTCTCTCTCTCTCTCTCTCTCTCTCTCTCTCTCGTAAATATTGCCTCATTTATCCTTTGCTATCCTCAGGTAGAATCTGGCATTCAGAAACTTGTCTATTGTTACTATTATTTAGGGCACATTTGCTATGTTGAACAGTCTCTACAAGGCAGGCAAGACAAAACAATAAATAAAGAACATTTTATGGTAGCAATATTGAGACATTTACATTACCCTGAAATATAATGTTGAACCAAATGAAAAAGGATGACAAAAACCAGACACTGTTTGGATAGATGTGTTTGATTTTTTATTATACACTCATATGAAGCCAGACTGAAAAGCAATTATCTTATACAATAAGACACATCTACAGTAAGAATACCAGAAAAGTGAAGAAAACACCCACTCACCAGTTATTGAACAGCTATCCATTGACAAAATCTATTTATATTACATACACTGCTCTCATCTTGAACTGTTTTTGTTTTGTTTTCATTTATTAAGAATATTGCAACATTTTAAAGGAAACCAGGCAACACTGGATATAAAAGCAGAAAGCATTTTGTTGACAAAGAAAAAGGTACATGCTTTAATCTTTCCTGTTGAATTAACAACAAATATCTAGTTTTAGGGAAGTAAACTCCTCTAATTAACTATCCAGCTGGTTCTTGTTAACACATTAAAATAAAGTTTAATGAGGGAAAGAGTCAGGGCTGAAAGTGTGTAGCCCAGAAAATTTTAAAGGAGTCATTTTGCTCTTCTTGGAATAGACTTTTGTGGCCCGTTTCATTCTACTACAACACAAGCTTGATGAATGATTTCCCTGACCCACCCCATGGGAAGTGACTGTAGGGAACTGTAATTCTTGGGAAGCTTTTTTTTTTTTTTTTTTTTTTTGCTTTTTGGAGTGCAATTGAGGTTAAGTAACTTGCCCAAGGTCACACGGCTAGGATTTTGTTTGTGTGTGAGTAAAGTGTCTCAGGCCGCATCCGAACTCAGGTCCTTCTGACTCCAGGGCCAGCGCTCTACTCACTGCACCACCTAGCTGCCCCTTTGGGAAGCTTTCAACAGGATTGAAGGCAATAGTGAGAAGGATAAATAATTTAGCTAGAACTTTAGGAGAAAGACAATAATTAATCAAAATCATTTAAATTTGCCAATGGGAAAGCTGTGTTCAAGTCTAGATGATGTTAGGATACTATATAAGAAATTTATACAGAAAGGGAATTAGATTGAACTGGATCCAAATTAATTAATACAATAAGGAGTAATCAAGCCTGGGGGAGAGGGGTTCAGTTGGGGGTGGGGATACACAGATAAAGTAAAAAACAAATAGCAAAAATACATTCCCTGTCCACAAGTAATTTGCATTCTTCTAGGTGAGGAAGGAGGGCTATACAATACATAAGACAATATGTGCCAGAGGGCATAAGAACTAACAATTAGTCACAGGTTGTTACATAGATTTCCTAAAGAGTATTCTAGAGAGGTTTATTTTTTTCTCCTTTCAAATTTTTTTTCATAGTCATCCAGACAATAAACACAATGAGATCTTTTGTTCTCTTTCCCTTTTCAGTCAGTTGTGAAAGTAAAAATATGTGTTTACTATAACATCATCATTTGCAAAGGCCTGATTATTTCATTATTAACTCATTCCCCAAGGAATTGCTCTATAGGTGAGTAGATTAGCCTTATAAATATCTTTATAGTGATGTTAAGGTTAGCCCATATGTCAGTAGTTATAAATATTCTCTTAATCACGTACCTAGCTGAATGAGAACCAAGACATTTTTTTCAAAATTTTTGACATCTTCCTATACCCTGCCCTTCTAGACATCTTGAGAAGTTTGCTATTGCCTTCACACTTATATTATTTCAAGAATAGAACTCATCTCTATATGGTAGATCTGGTCTAGTCTAGCTAATTTCTGAATGTTTGTTTTCTTCAATTCCATTTTCACTTGTCATAAGTCATAGCCAATATTGGCATGGTAAAGCTTGATTAATCTTTTGTCCTTGATAGTAAAGATAATTTTGCATAAATCATTATAGTTTTTTTCTATTTTATCTGTTGTGATAATGAGGAACTTCATTATCTTAAAATATTATGAAAATATAGGGTATTTAGAAATAGTCAACTATATATCTTGTAGTCAGAATGATATCATGAGAAGCTCTATATTAGGAATCAAAGAACTTAGATTCACACCTTGGATTAGACACTACCTGAGAAATTTTGTGCAAGTCACTTCAGCACTCTAGGTATCATCTATAAAATGAGGGGGTTGGTTAAACAAGTTGATCTTTAAAGTTCTTTCCAGTTACAAGTCCAATGATAGTATTTAATTATACAGATGGCTTAATGAGGAAAAGTTTTTTTTTTAATTACATCTGCATAGCTTGTCAAAATGATTACTAAGGAACAAGTAATCAAAATGATTACTAAGCAACAGTCGACCTTATTTATGGGTGTAAACAAAATGAAGTAAGATACAGAAATATAGTCAGTATGGGACGTAGCTTGTAGTAACAAAATCAAATTAAAATGAACACATTTTGACAGTGTCATAACAATGTCCATAACCATATGGAAGTTGAGATCTTGTGAAGGAAGAGCAATGATAGGCCCTTGACTTTCTCTATTCTCTGGTACTTTCTTCTTGTTTAAAAATCACACCACCAACAGCGAACTAGATATAAAACCAGAAGCACCACACAACCAAGAGAGCAATATAACATTTAACTCACCCATATTTTTTTTCAAATGATAGTGGATTCTAATAAACATAATGATAATCTTTCAATCCAAAATTATTTGTTGATAAACCATCTTCAAAATAATCATATTAACCTCTGATAACAAATCTCTTTTGTTCACTTTTGTCACTATTCACTGAGGAATGTCTTGTTGTATTGTTTTTTTGTTTGTTTTTTGACATTTCATATGCAATGGGAATTTCTGGTTGAAAGGGAGAATATTTTCCCCTTCTCCCTCTATGAATCATGTGGTTCTAAATCAAAGCAATTTGAAAGTTGGTAAAGAAGAAATTGACCAAAGTTGACAATATTTTTCTTAAGTACCATGGGGTTCACTCAATAGATTTTCCTATTTCTTCATAGACTTCTATAAGGAAAATGAAATATCTGACCAACCAATAGGTCATCAGGGGCTACCTCCAGAATAAACCCAGGTAATTTAGGGGCTATGCAAGGAGAACAGATTAACACTCTACCCTCCTATTGCCAAGAGTGCACATGACCACCTTTTAACTGGACACAAAGGTGAGAATTGATGGTAGAGACACAATGGAGGAGTAAAAGCAAGAATTCATCTGAACTTCCCCATGAATTCCTTCAGTAACTTCTATAAAGTGAATCTGAATCATTTTTGGACTGACAGAATCCATTGGAACACAGAGTGTGGCAAAATTCCAGCCCAGAAAATTGCAGAAGGTTAGGATTTGTTGCACCAGAGAGAGCTCAGTGTGTGGGGGCTGTACCAGCACAGAACCAACCATAGGGGAGATGGAGTGATCCTGGGCAAACTGACTCAAGCCCTGGAGGGGCAATTCCCAAAAAATTCTGAGGGTTCTGTCAGTGATGAGTAAGAGAAAAGTGCAGGACCTGTGGCAGTGGCAACAGCTATTCCTGGGGCTATCAGTCCACATTCTGGATGTTTAAAAATAACGTATATGAACTTCTAGGTGCTAAGAGGGCAGAGTAAACCATAGCAGCTCTAATCTCCCTCTATAACCCTGAAAAATCCAGAGAATATCGAACCAGTGTAAAATCCTGAAATAGTGGAACCAGGGACAGGCTTGGGAGTCCTAGAAGAAGGGCATAGCTGTGGCTCTGTCCAGGCTAAAATGAAGGGTGGGAAATGTTCCAACAAGCCTCATTTCAACTAGCCAGCAGGAGATCCTGAACTATGGAGGGTAGAGCCAGCAAGCTTTACCATCAGAACCCCAGGTGTGCATTCACACAACCAGGGGAATCTGCAGACACCAGCATGGCTCTGGCCACCAGTGACAGAGCCTGCCTGAGATCTAACACAGGGGCATGGAGGTGGAAAACTTAAGTGGTCAGACTACCCCCCAAAACACACACACACACACACACACACACACACACACACACACACACACACACATACACACACCTCACACTGTGAGCTTCAGTGGAAAAGCCCTTGGAAAGGCCAAAAGTTTTAGCCTTGGACTCAATCTAAGCACTCCAAGGCCATAGCACACAAAGCCAATAACCAGGCCTCTAACTCCCAGCATAAGAAGTGTGGGTCAGAGTCCTCTGTAGACCAGGAGGAGAGATCCACTTTAAAAGCCAGGAAATAGGCAATCACAAAAGAAAAAAGCAAATTGGAAAAACAAAGACTTTAGAATTCTTTTATGGTGAACACTGAATAACCAAATTCAAAAGAGGACATCATTGACACTATACCCATATTTGAAACCTCAAAAGGGAATATGACCTGGTTTAAAGCCCAAAAAGCATTCTTGGAAGACTTCAAGAAAGATTTTTAAGATCCAAATTAGAGAGATAGAAGATAAAATTGACCAATTATTTTAAAAATATAATTGGCAAAATGGGGGGGGGGAGAATCACTGAAGAAAACAGCTTCTTAAAAAGTAAAATTTGTGAAAAGGGAAAGAAGTTTCAAAATATAACTGTAGAATATAACTCATTACAAGTAAAAACTGAACAAATGGAAAAGGAAATTCAAAAACTAACTGAAGAAAGCAATTTGCTAAAAATTAGAAAAAGACAAATTGAAGCTAATGGCCCTATGAAGAATCAAGAAGCAGTCAAACAAAATCTAAAGAATAAAAAAAAAATAAAAGAAAATGTATTTATCATAGAAATCTGATGATTTCTTAAGGCTGCTTCTAGCTTTAACAGATGGGAAGAATAATTTTTATTCAGTCTAATGCATATGAATGTGTTTGGATTTACCAGTGAAGAACTTCTCCCACTATGGCTAATAACCCCTGTGTTAATTTGGATCTGAATATTTTCAAAAAAAAAAAAAGAAAGAAAATGTAAAATATCTCATTGGAAAAATAATTTACTGAAAAACAGATCCAGGAGATATAATCTCGGAATTATCGGTCTCCTGGAAAGCCATGATGAAAAAAAGAAACTGGACATCTTCCAAGAAATCATTGAGGAAAACTGCCCTGAGTCCTAGAACCAGAAGTTAAAATAGTTATCAAAATATTCCACTGAACACCTCCTGAAAGAGATCCCAATTTGAAAACACCAAGGGGTATTATAGCCAAATTAAAGAATTATCAGGGGAAGGAGAAAATATTGTGAGCAGCCAGCAAGAAGCAATCTAAATATCATCTGAAGTACAGTCTATAGTCATGATCACACAGGACCTAGCAACTTCAATTTTAAAAGATAAGAGGGACTGGGATATGATATATCACAAGGCAAAGGAGTTTGAACAGCAGCCAAGGATCAATTATCCAGCAAAACTGAGAATAATCATTCAGGCAAAGAGATGGTCATTCAATGAAATGAGGTACTTCCAGACATTTCTGATGAAAAGGCCAGAACTCAATGGAAAATTTACCTCCAAATTCAAGACTCAAGAGAGACATAAAAAGGTAAATAGGGAAAAGACACACAAACACACACATACACACACACACACAGAGCTTGTTATTAAATAAGAGCAAACTGTATACATCCCTCCCTATATGAGAGGAAAATACCTGTTAATATTGAAAACTGTATAATTTTCACAAGATTTAAAAGTGATATATGGGGAAGCTTGATGGCACAGTCAATAGAGCACTGGCCTGTAGTCAGGATGACCTGAGTTCAAATCTGATCCCAGAAACCTAACACTTACTAGCCGTGTGACCTTGAGCAAGTAACATAACCCCAATTGCTCTGCCTCCCCCCCGCAAAAAGCAAAAAAAAGGGGGGGGTATATAGAGAGGGTGTGGTCATAAATTAAGTAATGTAATGATTAAAAAACTTTATTAAGGGATGCAAAGAGATTGTAATGGGAGAAGAGGAAAAGAGGAGGCAGAAAAGGGTGAATTATGCCACATGAAGAGACATAAAAACACATTATAGAAGAGGGAAAGAAGGGAGGGAGATGATCAATGTATAAGCTTTACTATCATTGGCTTTGATTCAAGAAGGGAATAACATACTCAGTTAAGTACAGGAATCTAACATGAAGAGATGCAAAAGCTTATTATAATACAGGGAAATAAGGGAGAGAGAGAGGAGCATTGTTTGAGATTAACTCTCATCAGATTTAGTTCAGTGAGGGAATAACATATTTTGTTAAGTATAAAATCTAATGTGCCCTAAAAAGAATAGGAGGGGAAAGGGGAAAGGGGAAAGAAAAGAAGGGGGGGGGGGGTAAAAGGAAGTGAAAAAGTAAGGAGAAAGGGTAGGAAAAGGGATGGGGAACTGATAGAGAGGGAATATTGAGGGATGTGGTGGTCAAAAGGAAAGCTATTAAGGAGGGGAAGAGAGAAGGGAGAAATAAAATAATAGGGGAGGGAATAGGATGAAGAGAAAGACAAGGATAATAATCATAACTGCAAAAGTTTTGGGGATGAGATCTCTCATAAAAGAGAGGTGGAGAGCAGAATGGATTAAAATATGGACTCCTACAATATACTGTTTACAAGAAACATACTTGAAACAGGGGGACACACACAAGGTAAAGGTAAAAAGCTCGAGTAGAATATATTATGCTTCAGTTAAAGTGAAAAAAAGGGGTAGCAATCCTAATCTCAGAAAAAGCAAAAGCAAAAATAAATCTAATTAAAAGAGATAAGGAAGGAAACTATATCCTGCTAAAAGGCACCATTGACAGTGAAACTATCATTACTAAACATATATGCACCAAGTGGTATAGCATCTAAAATCTTAGTGGAGAAGTTAAGGGAGTTAGAGAAAGAAATATATGACAAAACTATACTAGTAGGGGACCTCAACCTCCCCCTCTCAGAACTTCACAAATCTAACCTCAAAACAAACAAGAAAGAAGTTAAGAAGGTGAATAGAATTTTAGAGAAGGTACATAAGATAGACCTCTGGAGAAAATGGGATGGGAATAAAAAGTTATATATCTATTTCTCATTAGTGCATGGCATATACACAAAAACTGACCACGTACTAGGCCATGAAAACCTCACAATACAGATCAGAAAGAAAGAAATGTTAAATGCATCCTTTTCAGATCACGATGCAATAAAAATTATATGTAATAAAGCACAATGGAAAGATAAACAAAAACTAATTGGAAAGTAAACAATCTAATCCTAAAGAATTAGAGAGTCAAACAACAAATTGAAGAAACAATAATTTCATTCAAGAGAACCACAATAATGGGGAAACATACCAAAACTTATGGGAGGTAGTGAAAGTGATTCTCAGGAGAAGTTTTATATCTCTGAATGCTTACATGAATAAAATAGAGAAAAAAGGAGGTTAATGAATTGGGCATGCAATGAAAAAAGCTAGAAAAAGAATAAATTGAAAATCCACAATTAAGTACTAAATTAGAAATACTGAAAACCAAAGGAGAGATCAATAAAATTGAAATTAAGAAAACTGTTGAACTAATAAATAAAACTAAGAGCAGGTTTTCAAATAAAATAAAATAAAATTGAAAACTTCTTAGTTAATTTGATTTAAAAGAAAGAAAGAGGAAAACCAAATTATCAGAATCAAAAATAAAGAGTGAATTTACCTCCAATGAAGAGGAAATTAAAACAATAATTAAGCATTATTTTGCCCAATTGTGTGCCCATAAATTTGACAATCTTAGTAAAATGGATGAATATTTATAAAAATAAAATTTGTCCAGATTGTCAGAAAAGGAAGCAAAATACTTAAATGACCCCATCTCAAAAAAAGAAATTGAATAAACCATCAATGAATTCCTTATGAAAAAAATCTCCAAGGCCTGATGGATTTACAGCCAAATTCTATCAAACATTTTAAAAAGAAATAATTGCAATACTTTATAAACTATTTGGGAAAATTGGAGGAGAAAGAGTCTTACTATATTCATTTTATGATACAAATATGGTACTGATACCTAAATTGGGAAGAACTAAAACAGAAAAAAAAATATAGACAAATTTCCTAATAAATATAGAAATTCAAGAAATTCTCAAGAAAAATTGCCTTGATGTTTTAGAACCAGAGGGCAAAATAAAGGTCGAAAGAATCCACTGATCACCTCCTGAAAAAGATCCCCAAAAGAAAAATCCTAGGAATATTGTAGCCAGGTTCCAGAATTCCCAGATCAAGGAGAGAATATTACAAGGAGCCAGGAAGAAACAATGCCAATATTGTGGAAACACAATCAGGATAGCGCAGGATCTGGCAGCTTCTACACTGAGGGATTGAAGGGCATGGAATATGATATTCTGGATGGCAAAGGAGCTGGGATTAAAACCAAGAATCACCTCCCCAGAAAAGCTGAGGGGGAAATGTGGTTATTCAGTGGATTAGAGGACTTTCAAGCATTCCATTCTTGAGGAAAGAGCCAGAGTTGAATAGAAAATTTGACATTCAGACACAAGAAGCAAGAGATGGTTGAGAAAGTAAACAGGGAAAATAAATTAAAAGGAATTATCAAAATTGAACTATTTACATTCCTACATGGAAAACCAATAACTGTAACTGATGAAACCTTTCGCAGTATGAAAATAGCTAAAGAAGGATATATAGGCATATGAATACATATGTGAATGTGTGTTTATATGTTTACAGGTATACATAGATAGAAGGCATAGGTCAAATTTAATGGGAAGGGATGATACTTAAGTGGTGAAATTGAGAGGTGAATGAGGAACATAACGATAGGAGATGGGGAGAGACAGAATGGGGTAAACTATCTCATGTAGAAGAGGCAAGGGAAAGTGGTTGCAGGGGAGGGGAATAACAGGAAGGCAAAAAGGCAAAACCTTATTCTCGTTGAATTTGTCTCAGGAAGAGAATGACATACATACTAAATGGGATATCTCACCCTACAGGAGAGTGGGGGGAAGAGGATGGGGGGGAGATGATGGAAGGGAGGGCAGGCTGGGGGGGAGAGAAGTTGGAAGTACCCACTTTTGAAAAGGGACAGGATCAAAGTAGGGATTAGACCAAGTGGGAAGTATGGTAGGAGGGAGGGAAATATACTCAGTCTTTTACAATATATATAATGTTTTGCATAGCTACACATGTACAACATATACTGAATTACCTAAATTCCCTGTAAAGGGGGGGGGGTGACAAGGGAAGAAGGGAATGAATCTGAAATTCAAAGTATTAAAATCAAATGTTTTAAAAATATCTAAATACTATTATTAATACTATTTTACATATAATTGGGAGATAAGATGTGCAGGCTTTATGGCACAGGTATTCACTTTGCCCTACTGGAAAAGTTGAAGGTGGTATGGGAGAAGATATGGGAGAGAACAGACTGGATGAGGGGATATCCTGTGTGACTGCTATTCTGGGGTGGTTGCTAGAAGAAAAATGGGGAAAATTTGTAACTCCAAATCTGACTTAAATTAATGATGTAAACCAGAAGTTAATAAAGCATTTTGAAAAAAAATGAGAGAGTGTATCACATTTCCAGCCCAAGATAACCTTGAATATAAACAGGAAAGGTCTGTTGTACCAGTCTGAGAGAAGACCACAGGCCAGCATGGGCCACACTGACACATATGGGGCCAGAACAGGTCTCAGTGGACTGAATCACTGGTAGCTGTGATGGTTTCCAGACTTCTCAACTCTCAAATGCCAAAGACAACTTAGAAGTCCAGTAGTAAAAGACTGTGGGACCTTGGTGAGAGAAATGCATGGTCTAGCCCCAGCCCCAGGACAGAGAGAGGAGCCTAGTAAGGCCCCAGCCCAAGGGTAGTGGAGGGGGCAGCAGCTATTTCAAGAACTCTTAACAAGTAGTGTGGGGATCAAGCGATTGATAAGAGGGGGGTTATAAAGATCTCTTTGCTGGCCCCAAAACAATTCCCTTGCTTTGCCCATCCTTTGATCTGGGTCACAGCCCTAGGTGGCAGTCCTGGGGTGAGGAGGAGCACTGGTATGGTGGAGCTTGTGGCTAAAATGGAGAGGTAATCTTCCTCACATTTCCAAGGCAGAAAAGAATATTTGTGGTCACTCACAGACCAGAGAACATGCAAGGAGAGGAGTAAGGAGTAAACACCTCTTCTTTGATCATGCCACCTTAGAAGAACTGAAAATTTACAGGTCCCTAGAAGTGTCTCTGAAAACAAGTGCACAAAACTCCTGAACCATCCCAGCCCCCACCCCTACCTCACTGGAAACAGAATTTTACTTTAATAATTTAAGAGTTAAGTAATTGTCTGAGGAAATGAACAAACATTATTTTAAAAAAGACTATAAAATCTTACCTTAATGACAAGGAAGATCCAAATATACCACCAGAAGAAATAACAAAGTCAAAGCTCCTACAGCCAAAGCTTCCAAGAAAAATATGAATTGGCCTCAGGCCATGGAAGAGCTCAAAATGATTTTGAAAATCCAGAGAAGTAGAGGAGAAAAAGGGAAGAGAAGTGAGAGTGATGGAAGAAAATCATGAAAAACGACTCAACAGTTTGCTAAAGGAGAAAACCCCCAAAATACTGAAGAAAATAACACCTTAAAAGAGAGACTAACTCAAATGTTGCACCAAAAAATCAATGAGAAGAAGAATGCCTTAAAAAGCGAAATTAGTCAAGTGGAAAAGGAGGTCCAAAAGGTCACTGAAGAAAATTATTTCTTTTCTTTTTTTTTTTTTTTTATATTTGAAACATTTAATGTTACAACCTCGAATTTCAGATCCATTTCCTTCCTCCCTTGTCACCCATGCCCTCTTGGGAGATAAGTAATTCAGTATATGTTGTACATGTCTAGCTATGCAAAACATTATCATAGTAGATATATTTTACAAGGCTGCTTATAATTCCCTCCCACTCATCCCACCCCCCACCTGGTCCATTCCCTACATGATCCTGTCCCTCTTCTATAGTGGGTACTTCCAACCTCCCCTCCCCCAAGGATGCCCTCCCATCCATCATCCCTCCTCTCATCCCCCTTCCCCCTATCCTGCTGCAGGTTGAGATATCCCATTTAGTATGTATGTCATTTTCTCCCTGAACCAAATTCAATGTGAATGTGGTTTTGCCTTTTTAGCCTTCCTTATTCTCCCCCTCCTTTGCAACCACTTCCCCTTGCTTCTTCTACATGGGATAGTTTACCCTACCCTGTCTCTCCCCATCTCCTCTTGCCACTTTTGTCTCTCACCTCATAATTACATCCCTTGAGTATTCTCCCTTCCCAACAAATTCAACCTATGCCCTCTATCCATATATAACTGTAACCATATACACACACATTCACATATGTATTCATATGACCACAGCCCCTTCTTCCATTATTTTCATAGTGAGAAAGATATCATCAGTCACAGTTATTGCTTTTCCATATAGGAATGTAAATAGTTCAACTTTGATAAGTTCCTTTTGATTTCTTTTCCCTGATTACCTTCTCAGGCATCTCTTCCCTCTTGTGTCTGGATGTCAAATTTTCTATTCAATTCTGGTTTTTTCCTCAAGAATGCTTGAAAGTCCTCTATTCCACTGAATGACCATGTTTTCCCCTGAAACAAAATACTCAGTTTTGCTGGGTAGGTGACCCTTGGGTTCATTCCCAGTTCTTTTGCCCTCTGGAATATCATATTCCATGCCCTTCGATCCCTCAGTTTAGAAGCTGCCAGGTCCTGGGCTATTCTGATTGTGTTTCCACAATATTGAAATTGTTTCTTCCTGGCTGCTTGTAGTATTTTCTCCTTGATCTGGGGATTCTGGAACCTGGCTATAATATTCCTGGGAGTTTTCTTTTTGGGATCTTTTTCAGGAGGTGATCGGTGGATTCTTTCAACTCTATTTTGCCCTCTGGATCTAAAACATCAGGGCAGTTTTCCTTGAGAATTTCTTGAAGGGTGATTTCTAGGTTCTTTCTTTGATCATGGCTTTCAGGTAGTCCAATAATTTTTAAATTGTCTCTCCTGGATCTATTTTCCAGGTCAGTGGTTTTTCCCATGAGATATTTCACATTGCCTTCTAATCTTCCATTTGTTTGGATCTGCTTAACAGCATCTTGATTTCTCATAAAGTCATTAGCTTCCATTTGCTCCAGTCTAACTCTGAAGGAATGAATCTCCTCAGTGAACTTTTGAGATTCTTTTTCCATCTGGCAAATTCGACTTTTTAAGGCATTCTTGTCCTCATTGCCCTTTTGGGCCTCCTTTGCCATTTGAGTTAGTCTATTTTTTAAGGTGTTGTTTTCCTCAGTCAGGCTGTTGACCCTCATTTCATACGTTTCCTGCATCCTTCTCATTTCTCTTTCTAATTTTTCCTCCACTTCTCTTATTTGATTTTTAAAGTCCTTCTTAAAGTCCTCTATGGCCTGCAACCCGTTCATGTTTTCCCCTGGGGCTTTTGGAGCAGGACTTCTGACCTCACAGTCCTTTTCCTGCTCTATGCCCCCAAAATAGGAGTCTAGGGTTGCATTTTTCTGTTTCCTTTGCCTTGGCATGTTGCCACTTAATGGCTTGACTTTTGGGCTTGTTGCCACACTATGCCTTTAAGGCCACCTAGAGGAATTTTCGTCCCGAACATGTGGGGGGGCAACTTCCGTTTCTGGCAAGCTGTAAACCCACCCACAGCTTCCACCCTAGATCACAATCCAGATCCAGGGAGGTTAAAGCAAGAGCGATTACCCCCCAAGACTGATCGCTGGATCTCCCCACGATTTGTAGGCTGGGAGCCAGAGCTGCATCTGAAAACTACAAAATGGCGTGTCTCCTCATTGGCTTCTAGCCCCCAGGGGAGGGAGCTGATGCATTCCCCCAGTACAGGTCCCAAAGTCCACAGGACACTAACCTCTTACTTTGTCCTAGGCATGTCTATGTTGATAATTCTGGAATCGCCACAGCTCCTGGGGTTCTGGGGTTCCTCCAGCCGGCTGCTGGCCCTGCCGCCCTGGGGCTAAAACCTCGGCTCATGCGGACCTGGGCTCGGCTCGGCTCGGCTCGGCTCCTGCGCTCTGGGCTCTGCGCGCTGCCGGCTCCCAGACCGCTGGGCTGGTCCTTCCTGCAGTGCTGCTGGGCTGTCCTCAGCGGGAGGTTAGCTTCTCTGTGTCGTTCTGTGGGTGCTGGGGCTCCAGAAGTTGTTCACAGTCCTTTTTTACATAGTTTGTGGGGAATCTGGGGGCAGAGAGGCTTGGAAGCGCTGTTTCTACTCCAGAAATTATTTCTTAAAAATTAGAATGGAGCAAATAGAATCTAATGACTCTATAAAAAAACAAGAAATTATAAAACCAAACCAGAAGAATGAAAAAATAGGGCATAATATGAAATATCTCATTGGAAATACAACTGACATGGAAAATAGATCTGGGAGAGAGAACTTAAACGTTATTGGACTACCTAAAGCCATGATAAAAAAGAGCCTAGACACCATATTTCAAGAAATTATTAAGGAAAACTGCCCTGAAATTCTAAAACTAGAGGGTAAAATAGAAATTGAAAGAATCCTCTAATCACCCCCTGAAAGAGATCCCATAAAGAAACCTTCTAAGAATATTAGTCAAATTCCAGTGTTCTCAATCAAGGAGAAAATACTGCCAGAAGTCATAAACAATTGCAATATTATGGAGTATTTTCTCATTGATCTGGGAATTCTGGAACCTGGGTATAATATTCCTGGGAGTTTTCTTTTTAGGATCTTTTTCAGGAGGTGATTGGTGGATTCTTTCAAGCTCTATTTTGCCCTCTGGGTTTAAAACATCAGGGCAATTTTTCTTGAGAATTTCTTGAAGGGTGATTTCTAGGTTCTTTCTTTGATCATGGCTTTCAGGTAGTCCAATAATTTTTAATTTGGCTCTCCTGGATCTATTTTCCAGGTCAGTGGTTTTTCCCATGAGATATTTCACATTGCCTTCTACTCTTTCATTTGTTTGGATCTTTTTAATAGTATCTTGATTTCTCATAAAGTCATTAACTTCCATTTGCTCCAGTCTAACTCTGAAGGAATGAATCTCCTCAGTGAGCTTTTGAGATTCTTTTTCCATCTGGCAAATTCGTCTTTTTAAGGCATTCTTCTCCTCATTGCCCTTTTGAGCCTCCTTTGTCATTTGAGTTAGTCTTTTTTTTTTTTTTGCCTTTTGGAGGGCAATTGGGGTTAAGTAACTTGCCCAAGGTCACACAGCTAGGTGTGTGTGTGTGTGTGTGTGTGTGTGTGTGTGTGTGTGTGTGCGTTAAGTGTCTGAGGTCGGATCAGAACTCAGGTCCTTCTGACTCCAGGGCCGACGCTCTACTCACTGCACCACCTAGCCGCCCTGAGTTAGTCTATTTTTTAAGGTGTTATTTTCTTCAGTCAGGCTGTTGAGTCTTATTTCATACTTTTCCTGCATCCTTCTCATTTCTCTTCCCAATTTTTCCTCCCACTTCTCTTATTTGATTTTTAAAGTCTTTCTTAAGGTCCTCCATGGCCTTTAACCCACTCATATTTTCTTTGGGGCTTTTCGAGCAGGATTTCTGACCTCACAGTCCTTCTCCTGTTCTATACTTTGATCCTCTTTATCCCCAAAATAGGAGTCTAATGTTGCATTTTTCTGTTTATTTTGTTTCCTTTGCTTCTGACATGTTGCCACTTAATTACTTGACTTTTGGGCTTGTTGCCTCAGCAGGACTCTGCCACCAGACAGGGGAGCTTCTGTCCCAATGTTGGGGTCTTCACAACTTCCGGTTCTGGCAAGCTGGATACCCACCCCACGACCTTCACCCCAGACCACAATCCAGATCCAAGGAGGTTAAAGCAAGAGCTATTATCCCACCAAGACTGATCGCTAGATCTCCCTCCAGTTCGCAGGCCAGGAGCTGGAGCTGCCACTGAAATTGCAAAATGGCATATCTCCTCAGCGGCTTCTAGCCCCTAGGGGAGGAAGCCAAGGAGTTCCCCAAATACTGGTCCCAAAGTCCATAGGGATCTATCCTCTCACTTTGTCCTAGGCATATCTGTGTTGATAATTCTGGAATCGCCACAGCTGCGGGTGTTCTGGGGTCCCTCCCACTGGCTGCTGGCCTGGCTGCCCTGGGGCTAAAACCTCGGCTTACATGGACCTGGGTTTTTGGCTTCCAGAACGCTGTGCTGGCCCTTCCTGCAGGGCTGCTGGGCTTTCCTCAGCAGGAGGTTAGCTTCCCTGTGTTGTTCTGTGGGTGATGGGGCTCCAGAAGTCATTCAGAGTCCCCTTTTACATGGTTTGGAAGTAATCTTGGGGGAGAGCACCTTGGAAGTGATGTTTCTACTCCGCCATTTTGGCTTGACCCCCTCACAATTGCAATATTATGGAAACACAACAAGGATAATAAAAGATTTAGCAGTTTCTCCATTAAGGTATCATAGGACTTGGAATATGATATTGCAGAAGTCAATGGAGATAGTATTAAAATCAGGAATCACATACACAGCAAAACTGAGTATAATCTTTCAGGGGAAATAATGGATATTCAATGACATAGAAGACTTTCAATCATTCTTGATGAAAACACTAGAGCTTCGTCAAAAATTTGACTTTCAAATACAAGATTCAAAAGTAACATGAAAAGGTAAACATGAAAGAGAAATCATAACAGACTTATTAAAATGGAACTGTGGATATTCCTACATGAAAACATGATATTTTGTAACTCATGATATCTTTCTTGGTATTAGGGTAGTTGGAGGGAATAGATAGATAAGATAGATAGACAGACAGACAGACAGATGACACATGATCAGTTAAATATAAAGGGATGACATCTAAAAATAAAAGTAAGGGGTGAGATAGGAATATACTGGGAGAAAGAGAAAGGGAGAAATAGATTGGGGGGTAAATTATCTCACATAAAATAGCCCCCACTCCACCTGCCCAAAAAAAGTTTTACAATGGAGGAAAAGAGAGAGGAGGTGAGAGGGAATAAGTGAATTTTACTCTCATCAAATTTGGCTGGAGAAGGGAATAACATATACTCTCAATTGGGTATGGAAATCTATCTTACACTAAAAGAGAGTAAAGGGGAAGGGAATAAGAGAAGAGGGGATGATGAAAGAGAGGGCAAATGAGGGGACAGAATTTAGAAGGGACAGTGTCAAAGGAGGTATAGAACAAATGGTGGGTGGGATAGGATGGAGGGAAATAAAGTTAGCCTTTCACAGCATGACTATTATTGACATGTTTTGCATGACTGCACATGAATGGCCTATATCAAATTGCTTGCCTTCTCAATGAGTATGGGTGGGTAGAAAAGATGGGAGAGAATGTGGAATTCAATTTTAAAAACAAAGGTTAAAATTGTTTTTACATGCAACTGGGAAATAAGATATACAGGTTATGTCATATAGAAACCTATATTGACCTACAGGAAAACAGAATGGAAGAAAACAAGAGAAGGGGGCAGGGATGTTAGAAGGGAGGGCAGAATTGGGAAAAGTAATCAGAATGCACAACATCTTGCGTAGGGGGAGAGGAGAGATGGGGAGAAAATTTGGAACTGAAAATCTTGTGGAAGTAAATGTTGAAAACTAAAAATAAATTTTAAAAAAATGCCATTTAAGGAAACTAAGCAGGAATGAGCTTCCCTGAGAGATATTAGGGAAAAGGAAAGATATTGAAGGCAGATGTCAGAAGAAATAAATGTTTAGGACTTCAAATAACCAATAAGCACGGATCAGTATAAAATGGAACTTGACTCTGAGTTTGTCCATTGTTACTGAAATTAGAGGAAGTAGAAATAAGCATTTGGAATCTTTATTCAATGTCAGGGTATTAAGTATATTATAGAAATTGAGTGATAGTTTTAGAAGGAGAAAATTATATGAAACATTAATGAAGGAATACTTGCCAAATTATGAAGTGGTAAGTTTAACTCAATGGT
This sequence comes from Gymnobelideus leadbeateri, assembly GCA_011680675.1. NCBI lineage: Eukaryota > Metazoa > Chordata > Mammalia > Diprotodontia > Petauridae > Gymnobelideus > Gymnobelideus leadbeateri. Next base: position 1,260,247 of record WOXC01007541.1, read on the forward strand.
TCTGGGGAGGTATCATGCTCATGCTTATGGTTCCCCCTCTCAGTGGGGTCTCCCTTCCACAAAGTCATGATTTGGATTCTGGAATATTGTCTCCCATTAACTATCCAGATTAGTTTTCCATTTCATATTTCATTCACTTAACCTCTGTCCCCACTTTTAGAGTTTATAACTTATTAGCCATTTATCTTATCTGCTAAGGATTTAACAATCTGAAATATTCATTCCCCTTCCAAGTACTTTACAAACATGCAGAGATTGATTGAGAAACAATGATTTATGCAAAGGAAACAAGTGTTTATGGTAGAATTTCAGATGCTTTCACAAAGCAACAGTAGAGATAGCTGGGGTGTTAGAAAAAAAATATTCTACTTCAATCTGATCATACAGGCAGCTTCCTAAATTCTCTCTGAAAATCAGCCCTACCTCCAATCAATGGCTAGTTTTGAAAAAAAAATTGCCATTGTTCTAGATATAGATATTAACATTTATTTCTCTGTCCAGTACTAGACTGAATGAGGAGTATCTTTGGAACATTGTGAAAATGTGGCAACTCAAAGGCTACAGGTAAAAATTAAATGGGGGAATCGGGATGCTATTTTAGACCTGCTGTAAATGCATTTTTTTCTCATACTACATGCATCTGAGATAAATTGATTTATAAAACAACATAGCAAGACTTTCCCTTTTTCAGCATGGTGACAGGCCCATTGATAAAATCTGCTCAGGCTTCTGGAAAGCCAGCCAGTTTATTATTGCAATTCTGCCAAAGAGGAAAAAACAAAACAAAACATCCACCTATACTCAAGCTCATCTATCTTCTTTCCAATGGAGAGGTAATTTGTCTTTTTCTCCTATTAAAATGACCAAAAATTGAACATAGATACATTAATTCTCTCTGTTCTTTCTCTTTTTGAGGTTTAGCAATCTGGGCCTTTTCCTAGTGAGTCCATCTCTGTCTTAGAACCACTTGACAAGAGCTGTAGTTTCCATATTAAATGATTTCCCTAATCCAGTCATAAACTTCGAGTGGTGAAAAGAAGTAGTAATCACTCTGGTGAAAACCTTTAGGAAAGTTTACATTCATTCTAAATACTGGCGACAACAGAACTATTTTTATACATGCTCTCCTATACCAGAATGTTTTTAACATATAATCCTTTCTCTATAAATGTATAAAACCATTCTTAATATGCAAGAATATGTTCTATGTCATTCTTCCAATGCCTGATTCAAGTTTTCAAAATGGGTTTTCAGGGAAATGGACTGTTGAGTTTTTACTGTTCAACATAAATAATCATAGTACATAACATTGTCCTCTACTGATAGATGCCACTCCATAGTTTGTTTGCTTTTACTCTCCTCTTCAGACTTTTGATTAGTCAGTGGAATTTTATTTAATAAATAAGTTCATCTTAAGCTGGTGTTTTGCATCAGTCCCATAGCTGAATCTTTGCATATCAGACATTAATTTGGAAGCAATTAAGAATTCAAAGTGTGAACAAGAAGAGTAGCCTCCTGACTCCTTTAGAGTTATTATTTACTTATTTATTATATTTGAATTGTCTCTTTATTATATCCCCTGATTTAAGTATTTGACCATTTTATTGCTTGACTTGATAAATATGGAGAGTTTTAAGTAGTGACTAAGATAGTCCATCATCTTCATTATATACAAGGTAATTAATTAAGGCCTAATGATTATTATGTGTCACATATAGACATAGTTTTGGTAGAAAAGACTGAACAAAGTTTGATACATTAATAAGATATACCCTCTTTATTCCCTGAAGGGACAAATAAGTAGATTTTTTTTTATTTGGGCAGATTGTCTTCTGTTTTCCTGGCCTTTGTTTTCTGATGTGGGCTCTGGCCTAGACTATGTCCAACATTATCTAACAAGCTATATTTCTCTGACTATGTGAGGGCATTAATGGTTCTGATATCATTTTCATCCTTCAATGTTTTAAGTAAAAAAGTTTTATTATGTTTTAGAGACCCTGAAGTTTATCACTGAAAGCAAATACTTAAAAAGTGATCTCTTAGACAGATTCATTTCATATAGCATGCCTTAAGAGAGACCTTCCCTAGTCAAAGCTTCTTTATTCTCTATTTTAATCATTTACTTCTTTCTGTCAATCAGTGTCAACAGCTTGTCAAAACCAGTCAAGGACACAGGTTTCGTATACATGTAAATAGGCTGCAATTATCTTTAGTGAGTTTGGCAGACTTGCACAAGCAATTTATTTCTAAAAATTATGAAAATGAACACAAAGCTGGAACAATCCAGGCTACTTTAAGACAGCTATAGTTTCTAGGAATAAGGAGATTATTACAGAGAAGTTGGCCAAATCAGATCACATGTGGAGAATTGTCCTCAGTTCTAAATAACATTTTTAGCAAGGATATTGATAAGCTTGAGAGCACCTAGAGGAATGAAATAAGGATGTTCAAATGACTTGAACGCATGTCACATGAGAATCAGCTAAAGAAATCAAGGATGTTTAGTTTTGAAAGAGAAGACAGGGCACACATAACATCTTTCTTCATGTAATTCTTTTGCTTGGACCCAGGAAGAAGAAGTGGCTTACCAGCTATGATGGTACATATCTATAGTCTTTGCTATAGACAAGCAGAGAATAATGAATCTCTTGCGTTTGGGAGTTCTGAGTTTCAGAAGGGCTCAAGTCAATCAGGTGTCCCTACTGTATTTGGCACCATTATGGTGAGACCCTGGGGAGCAGAGGGCCATCAGGCTGCCTAAGGATGGATAACCTGGCCAAGATTGGTTAAAAAAAAAAAAGAGCAGGTTAAAGCTTTTGTACCAATCAGTATTTGGACCAATCTGTGAGTACTTACAGACAGATAAGGCTTGAGAAAAGGAGGATCCCCTTCGGAGAGGAGAGGAGAAGGAAAACGATAAGATGGGAAGAGTATGGGACAAAAGGAAAGAGAATAAGAGAGGGCTATGTGTGGACATTACAAAGGGAGAAATTTTTCAGGAAAAAATGTTTCTTGGCAATTTGAGTTAGCCGAAAGTAAAATGGGCTATCTCAGGTACTGAATATTCTCTTCAATTCAGTAATGTCTGAATAAAGTAATGTCTGAATAAAGCCTTTTCTTCTGTTATAGTAGAGATTCTTATTCAAGTAGACTGAATGGTTTCTGCATTCCCTTAAAAAATTATAAATTTTAGGATTTGGTTCCTGAAACTGAAATTTCAAACATATATTCTAAACAGAAAATTCTATTAATGCAGATATGTGCCTTTTACAGTATTAGAGAGTTGTCTCAGTATACTCAGAAGATAAATCAAATTCATATAAACCATGCTAAAAAATGTGCTACATAAATGTAAGAGAATATTGTTGTGCTCTAAGAAACAATGAACTTGATTAAAATGAAAAAGCATAGGAACAACTATATGACTTGTTTCAATGTGAGGTAGAGCCAGCAAAATAACACAGATATAGAAATATAACCATAAAAATGGAAAGAACAATGATCATAAACAACTGAAACCAAATTCTGTGAAATTATAAAGAATAAAGATGTCCCTAAAGAAGAGAGTTTCTCCCCACTTCTTGTAGAGATTATGGTCCATGTGTGTGGAGTATTCTAGCTAATATAAGCTTTTAAAAAATGCAGATTGGTTGGTTTTGGCGAATTTCTTTTTCTTCTTTCTCTTTAAAATAAAAGTATTTGCTATAAAGGATGCTTTGATAGTAGGCGGAGAGAGATAAAGAGAAAGCCTCAGTAGCTGAAAAGGTGAATATGGGACAAATAAGTAAAAAAAGGTAGTCAAGGTCACATGGTTGAGATGAACTTATCTTTGAGATCTAAAACAATTGACAAATGTGAGCTTAAATTTGGTTGTTGCGAAAATTCTAAAACGGATAAAGTCATTGCTAGTAAATAGCTAGAAAGGGAACTGATTATAAAAAAGTCAACATGGTGAATTCAAGAACAGGTCAGGACAGGCTCTGTCTTCATTTTTTGATCAAGTAACTAATCTGGTAGATATAAATAACCTAGTAGTTACATTTTCCCTATATTGTAATGAAGTACATTAAAAGTATTTCATATCATTCTTGTGGTGGAGATGGAGAGTTAAGGACTAGAAAATAATAAAGTTAGATTATTTCAGTAGTAGTTGAATGTTCAAATGCCCATGGTAGTTGTTACTGGTCCATTGTCAACATGGATGGGATATATCTAGCATAATACCCCCAGGAAATTATGCTTGGTCCTGTAATGTTAAATATTTTTATCTGTGACTCAGGCCAGGACTTTCAAACTGATTCAAAGCTCAATTTTGGTTCCCCACACCCATTTTTTGTATAACTCTTGAGCTGAAAATGGCATTTATATTTTTAAATAAAAAATTTAAAAAAACCTGTGCTCTCAGGCCAGATCTGACCTGAGAGCTATAGTTTGCAAACCTCTTACTTAGATGAATGGATAAATAATTTATGGAATTATTCAATGGGACAAACATGGGGTACTTGCCAGGAAAGACCACAATAGTATTGGGAAGTGGGGCTGTGATTACATTTTAACAAGGCAAAGAGGGTGTAGGGGCACAGAAAACACAGGGAAAGGTAGCAAAAGTGGAGGAGAGTACAAAGGAAGAAGTTATGGTAATGTGGATTAAGGTAGTATAAGAAGGCAGGCAGTGATGGGGGAATAGTATGAGAAAGGAGAAAGGAAGAGGCACACCTAATCCTTTACATAATTTGGATTAGAATTGGGAGTACTCAGCAGCACAGAGATGGAAGAATGTTCAGGGGACAGGACTTTGAAATTTCATTTTGTAAAAGTTTTTTGGGGGAACAGATTAACTCTTGTCTGTGCCACTTTAGGGTTAGTTCATTAATATATGCAGATTATCTCAAATTTGTCAGTAAAACTTTAAATTAACATATCTATGTCAGAACTATTTGTTGATCTGCTGGTCTTACTGCAGATCTTTGCCAAGAAAACCGCAAACGGGGTCACAAAATCAGCCATTACTGAACAACAACAATGATTAAATCAATAGAGGAAAAATGTAAAGTCTTACAATGGTTCAAGAAACAATTTTAAAAGTTATTTCATATGATGAGTAACGAATGGTGTAATAACACTTTGGAAAATATTTAGGTGTTTTCATGGACTTCAGTCTCATTGAGTCAACAATGTAATGCAATAGCCCAAAATACAAATGTCTTCATGATATAAAAAAAAGACAGAAAGAACTTCAAACAGTTATATATTTTGTCCTGGTCAGAACACACCCAGAATATTATCTGAGTACTGGACACCACAGTTTCAGGTGGTCATTTATAAATTGGAGGCCATACTGAATGCATGGATGGATGCTGAGAGAGTAAATATAATGATAAAAGGTCTGGAGTTTACACAATATGATAATTAGTTTAAATATCTTATCACTTTTGAAAGGCTGTCATTGGGAAGAAGGATTAGACTATTTTCTTCATGACCACAGAGGGCAGATTTAAGATGGTATTTGTAGAAGAAAACTTAGGAGTGAGAATGGTGATATGTGAATATAATCCCAGTTATCCTTGAGCCTGAGGCTAGAGTTTTCTTGAGCTTGGGAGTTATGTTCAAAGTAGGGTCAGATGTATGGACTAAGTTTGGCATTTTTCTGGTCAGCATGTGGGAACGTGCGGGGGGGGGGGGTACCATATTACCTAAAGAAGGAAAAACTGGCCAGGGTATGAAACAGAGCAGGTAAAAATTCTTTGCCTATCAGTATTGGTATAAGACCCATAAGTAACTCCTGTAACTGCCAGCTTGGATAAAAGACTGAAACACAGTGTCACTAAATAGGCAAGCAACAAACAAATAGACATGCAGATGGACAGATAAACTGACAGATATGATAGACAGACAGACAGACAGACAGACAGACAGACAGACAGATAGATAGATAGATAGATAGATAGATAGATAGATAGATAGATAGATGAGAGATATTTTAGTAATTATAATTATTTTGGGGGCAAATTATTAAACTACATAGCTAGCGGGGTCCTTCTAACTCACAAATTCTGAGATTCTGTGAGGATTGTAAAGAGCAGTCCTCATTTTTTCCTCAGACTCCATCATTATTTAGAATTGGTAGACTTGAAAAAAGAAGAAAAAGACAGAGTTGTAAGGAACCTCTGAGATCAACCCATAACTAAAGAAGAATCTATCTATATAAATTTCCTTTCATGCCATCTTTGCCTTGAGAACAAAGAGAGCAAGTGAGGGGCAATCCACTTCTATCCAAGGAGGTCCATTTTAATAGTTTAAATTCTTAAAAATGAGTTTTTACTTCACCAAATCTAAATTCTCCTCTTTATAGCTTCTACTCCCTTCTTCTAATTCTGCTCTCTGGAGCCAAACAGAAAGAAAAAAAAAACCTAATAGATAATATTCCAGCTTAGGAAGTCAATAGAAAGGTCCTCTGCAATGATAATTAAGATACCAGAAAAAAAAGTTTAAATCATAAAATCCCATTCATTTCACTTATATAAAGAAAACTCAGGGCACAGGGATTTTGTGGTCAGAATGATAAACACACATATACCCTGTTAGAACATGTCTGTCTTATTTACATGTAAGCCATATTATATTTGTACATAGCTATGCATAATCAAGCTTAATGGAATTAAAGTCTGTCTAGAAATTGGATCACTGCCTTTTTATGACAAAGAGGCTTATATAACTCAATGAAACTATGAGCTTTGCTGTGCAGTGACCCAAGAAGGACAGGTCATAGCAGAGAGTTCTGAAAAAAAGTTCATCCACTGGAGAAGGAAATGGAAAATCATTCCAGTATCTTTGCCCAGAAATCCCCATTGGCAAGACTAAAATAACAAAAGAGATTACATCAGAAAATGAGATCCTCAGGTAAGAAGATGTCCAATATGCTACTGGGGAAGAGTGGAAGACAACTACAGGTAGATTCAGAAAAAATGAAATTGTTGAGTCAAAGTTGAAAGGAAACTCAGCTATGGGCACTTTTGGTGACAAAAGGAAAGTCTGATGTTAAAAAGATCAATATTGTATGGGAACCGGGATTGTAATGTCTATGAACCAAGATAAACTAAATGTGGTCAGACAGTAGATGGGAATATTAAACATTGACATCTTAGATATCAGTGAACCTAAATGGATGGGAATAGGATAATTTAATTCAAGTGATCACTACATATGTCACTGTGGGCAAGAATCCTTTAGAAGTAATAGAATAGCTTTCATAGTCAATAAAAGGGTGAGAAAAGCAATATTGTAGTATAATCTCAAAAATGACCAAATGATATACCAGACAAACAACTTAACATCACAGTAATTCAAGACTCTTTGTTCAAACCACTAATACTAAATTTGATCAATTCGATGACAACCTACAACATTTTATATTTTTTAAAAATACCAAAAATTGTCACATTCATGCAATTCTATAAAGGAAATCAAAGATAATTGGAATAATTGGCAAGTTTGACTTTAGAGCACAAAATGAAGCAGGGCAGAGACAAATGGCTTTTTGTCAAGATAATTTGCTGGTCATGAAAAAAAAAAAAAAACTTTTTCAACAAGGTGACTCTTGAGGCCACATGTGGACTTTTAGGTCCTTGGGTGCAACTTTTGACTAAGTCTAAGCTTTACAGAATGAATCCGTTTTTCAGGGGATTTGCAATGTGAAATTTGGATTCAGACAAAGGATCATACTTGAGGATCTAGAGGATCACATGTGGCCTTGAGGTTGCAGGTTCTCTACCACTAACCTAAATAATGCTGTGTTCCTAAGTTATGACTAGGATACAAGTACAATGCTACTATGAATATTGATCAGAGCAATCCTATTAGTAGTAGAAAATAATTCTACCTTTGTAACTTTGCCTCTGACACTGATAACTGGGGGCAGGGGAGAAGCAGTCATGCTACTTCCTCTATGCCATGGTCTGAAGATTTCTGTATTCATAGGGATAGAGTGTTGAGAAAGCTTGAAAGCATGGGGTCACCAACAATAGAAGTCAGGGAACTAGAAAGAAGAAACAGATTTTCCTCTATCCCATCAAGACTATACCTATAGTCAGAATGTTTTTTTAGGTCCGCAAGCTTTCTTCCATCTTTAAGATCTCTGTCTTTCCTATCCTCCTCTGCCTTTCCTTTCCACCATACACTGAGGTACCCTCCTTTACTTTGAACAGAGAACCATCTAACCTAGACCTCTTCCTCTTACCTTCCTCTCATTCTTTGCTGCTCACTGAAACCAAATTTTATCTTGAAGACTGCATTTACCTTTGTACTCTCTCCAAGTCTGAATTTTACCAAAAGTTGCTGATAACAGTCCTGGCATGTAGTAAACACTTAGGAAATGCTTGGTGTTTGACAGACTATAACCCTCAGAATCCCTGATACTATTATTTAATGACCAATTTCCTTCTTTTAAAATTCACTCTAATTTGGCTATATCCTTGTTGCTCATATTTATGACCCTCCAAGACATTCTTTCTCCTCACCTCCATCCTCAGCAAGTTCCTTACCTGTCTCACAATCTTTCTCAATCTGATTTCTACCTCCCACTAACATTCTTGTTCTCTTATTGCTTTAGCCTCATCAACTTCCATGATTTCTGTCTATGACAATCTATCTTAGTCATGCTAAAACAAAAATTTTTATGACTCAGACACAAATCCTGGCTTATATGTATTTGTCTCAGGCTCCAGGATTCCATTTATGGCTCTGGATCTGGCCACCATGTTTTTATTAAAGCACAGTAGCATTTTTGGGGGTGGGGGGAAGGAGAGGCCTGGACCTATTATTTTATTGATATAGAGCAAGACTGCACAACATGTAGCCCGTGGGCGACTTGCAGCTTACCAAAGGACTTTGGGTGGCCCACAAAAAATTTAGAGGATGCAAAAGAAGTTAGAGATGTAACGAGTGCTTTGTCTGTGCCCCATTTAACCAAGTTTTCACTAGTCACCATTGCGCCCATCATGTAACTTGGGGGGTGGGTTGCCACTGATCACTCTCTCTAGTTTGTCACATGACATGCAGCATCCAACCATTGTCAGTCTGTCTCTAGTCTGAGAGTAATGTGAGTCATATCTTTTTCCCATGTTTTCAGTTGTTATTGGCATTGAACAGGGATAAAGTGGGTGCATACACATACCAGTGCAGCTGACACTCACTATGAGATGAACAGCAACAGGAGGGCTTCTTCCCTTCCATTGCTGCACAGCCATTATCCAAGTTACATAGGTGTCTGGTGCTCTTTCTAAGGTCCAATACTTAGTTCAGTATTTCTTTGGATGTGAGAAGTTGCTGTGGCTATTTTTTGGTTCTAACATTAAAGTTTTCGGGGTAACTGTAAAATGGGTGACAAAAAGAAATGGAAGATCAAAGATCAAGATTGGAGTGTTTAATATGGAGTGATCAGATACTTGTTTACTTACACAAGACAAAATATCAAGCCTTATTTTTTGGGAAGTAATAGTCATTCCAAAAGAATACAATCTTCATTACCATTTTGACTTAAGCAAAATTGGACACCAATGCAAGACTAAAGCATCCAAATTGTTGAAAAATCTCAGTGGAGAATAACAGTTTTTCAAGAAAGTAAACTCAGAAAAAAAGGCAGATACTGAGGCTAGTTTTCAGATTTCTAAAGAAATTGCTGCTGCTGGGAAGTCTTTTACTGAAGGTGTCTTCATTAAAGAAGTGTTTGCTCACTGAATTTTCTGGATTATTTCCCAATTTTTTAAAAAAGGTTTTTTTTGAGAAATAGTTTAATCATTAATTACACCTTTCTTTTGGTAGTGAGCCAGTAAAAACTTATTTGTGACCCAAAGATGTTTAGCTTATTTTAATTTTGGCCCCTCCCTACTGTCAAGTTGTACAGGTCTGCTGTAGAGACTTCTCAGTGAAGAACTCGGGACTATTGTAGATAGATACCCACTCTGCAATATGTATTCTTAGACAGGAACCTGGAAAACTGAATGTTTAAGTAATTTGATCAAGTATGTGCCAATGGTATGACTTGAATCCATATCTTTCATTCACTGAGGCCAACTCTCTTTCCAATATACTATAGGGATAAGACATGTCAGAGGTAATAAGGAAAAAAAGAAGGGTAATGGGGGCGGAGCCAAGATGGCGGAGTACAAACAGCTCATCCAAGCCACTCTGCCCCTAGATTCCACCCAAACTATGTAAAAGGGGACTCTGAAGAACTTCTGGAGTCCCAGCACCGACAGAAAGACACAGAGAAGCTAACCTCCCGCTGAGGACAGCCCAGCAGCCCTGCAGGAAGGACCAGCACAGCGGTCTGGGAGCCGGCAGCACGCAGAATGCAGGAAGCCGAGCCGAGCCAGAGCCGAGGTCCCCATGAGCCAAGGTTTTAGCCCCAGGGTGGCAGGGCCAACAGCTGGCTGGAGGAACCCCAGAACACCAGCAGCTGTGGCGACTCCAGAATTATCAACATAGACATGCCTAGGACAAAGTAAGAGATTAGTGTCCTATGGACTTTGGGACCAGTATTTGGGGAATGTGTCGGCACCCTCCCCTGGGGGCTAGAAGCCACTGGAGAGACACACCATTTTGTAGTTTTCAGAGGCAGCTCTAGCTCTTGGCCTGAGAATTGTAGGGAGATCCAGCGATCAGTCTTGGGGGGTAATCGCTCTTGCTTTAACCTCCCTGGACCTGGATTGTGATCTAGGGTGGAAGTTGTGGGTGGGCTTAGAGCTTGCCAGAAACGGAAGTTGCCCCCCACACATTCGGGATGAAAATTCCTCTATCTGGCCATAAAGCCATAGTGTGGCAACAAGCCCAAAAGTCAAGTAATTAAGTGGCAACATGCCAAGGCAAAGGAAACAGAAAAATGCAACCCTAGACTCCTATTTTGGGGGCATAGAGCGGGAAAAGGACTGTGAGGTCAGAGGTCGTGCTCCAAAAGCTTCAGGGGAAAACTTGAGCAGGTTGCAGGCCATAGAGGACCTTAAGAAGGACTTTAAAAATCAAATAAGAGAAGTGGAGGAAAAATTGGAAAGAGAAATGAGAATGATGCAGGAAAAGTATGAAATGAGGGTCAACAGCCTGACTGAGGAAAACAACACCTTAAAAAATAGACAAACTCAAATGGCAAAGGGGGCCCAAAAGGGCAATGAGGAGAAAAATGCCTTAAAAAGCTGAATTTGCCATATGGAAAAAGAATCTCAAAAGTTCACTGAGGAGATTCATTCCTTCAGAGTTAGACTGGAGCAAATGGAAGCTAATGACTTTATGAGAAATCAAGATGCTGTTAAGCAGATCCAAACAAATGAAAGATTAGAAGACAATGTGAAATATCTCATGGGAAAAACCACTGACCTGGAAAATAGATCCAGGGGAGACAATTTAAAAATTATTGGACTACCTGAAAGCCATGATCAAAGAAAGAACCTAGAAATCACCCTTCAAGAAATTCTCAAGGAAAACTGCCCTGATGTTTTAGATCCAGAGGGCAAAATAGAGGTTGAAAGAATCCACCGATCACCTCCTGAAAAAGATCCCCAAATGAAAACTCCCAGGAATATTATAGCCAGGTTCCAGAATCCCCAGATCAAGGAGAAAATACTACAAGCAGCCAGGAAGAAACAATTTCAATATTGTGGAAACACAATCAGAATAGCCCAGGACCTGGCAGCTTCTACACTGAGGGATCAAAGGGCATGGAATATGATATTCCAGAGGGCAAAAGACCTGGGAATGAACCCACGGGTCACCTACCCAGCAAAACTGAGTATTTTGTTTCAGGGGAAAATATGGTCATTCAGTGGAATAGAGGACTTTCAAGCATTCTTGAGGAAAAAAAAAGAATTGAATCGAAAATTTGACATCCAGACACAAGAAGGAAGAGATGCCTGAGAAGGTAATCAGGGAAAAGAAATCAAAAGGAAATTATCAAAGTTGAACTATTTACATTCCTATATGGAAAAGCAATAACTGTGACTGATGATATCTTTCTCACTATGAAAACAATGGAAGAAGGGTATGTGGTCATATGAATACATATGTGAATGTGTGTGTATATGGTTACAGTTATATATGGATAGAGGGCATAGGTTGAATTTGTTGGGAAGGGGGGATACTCAAGGGATGAAATTATGAGGTGAGAGAGGAAAGTGGCAAGAGGAGATGGGGAGAGACAGGGTAGGGTAAACTATCCCATGTAGAAGAAGCAAGGGGAAGTGGTTGCAAGGGAGGGGGAGAATAGGAAGGCTAAAAAGGCAAAACCACATTCTCATTGAATTTGGTTCAGGGAGAGAATGACATACATACTAAATGGGATATCTTAACCTGCAGCAGGATAGGGGGGAGGGGGATGAGAGGAGGGATGATGGATGGGAGGGCATCTTTGGGAGGAGGGGAGGTTGGAAGTACCCACTATAGAAGAGGGACAGGATGAAATAGGGAATGGACCAGGTGGGGGGTGGGATAAGTGGGAGGAAATTATAAGCAGCCTTGTACAATATATCTACTATAATAATGTTTTGCATAGCTAGACATGTACAACATATACTGAATTACTTATCTCCCCAGAGGGAATGGGTGACAAGGGAGGAAGGAAATGGATCTGAAATTCGAGGTCTTAACATTAAATGTCTCAAATATATATAAATACTTTTATTTTTTTTAAAGCAATTGGGGTTAAGTAACTTGCTCAAGGTTACACGGCTAGTCATTATTTATGCGTGGGTTCTCATTTTCTGAGGCTGGATTTGATCTCAGGTCATCCCAACTCCGAGGCTGGCGCTCTTACTCACTGCGCCACCTAGCCACCCCTTTAGGGCAATTGGGGTTAAGTAACTTGCCCAAGGTTACACGGCTAGGTTTTTGTTTTGTGTGGCCATATAAACACTATTATTAATACTCTTTTGCTTATAATTGGGAGATAAGATGTGCAGGCATTGGGACACAAAGATTCACCTTCCTCTAATGGAAAAGTCGAAGGGGTATGGGAGAAGGTATGGGAGAGAGCAGATTGGAGGAAGCGATATCTTGTGGGACTACTATTCTGGGAGCTTGGGTAGGGGAATAATGGGGGGAAAATGATTGTAACTCAAAATCTGGCAGAAATGAATGATGTAAAACAGAAGTTAATAAAGCATTTGTTTAAAAAAAAAGAAAGGTAACTGTGTAGACCATTCATATCATTCTTATTATGAACCAAATCCAATAGGTCCCTAGCATCTGAGCTGAAATAGATAGCCTCTTCTATTTTCTACACTTTGATGAAAGAGTTTACTCAAAACAGTAACATTCTCAGGATTATAAAAGTGATGTATGTAGGGTAAAACATGAAGAATTAAGGAAGTTGTATGAATTAAGATATATTGGGGTGCGGGGAGGAGAGGGCTGGACATTGTTTTGTTGCTTGGATTGTGAAAGGCATAAGTTAAACCTTAAATTTATTTGTAAAAATAATAATTTTAATATGAAGTATTAAGAGTTGTATTAGCTTCTACAAGGGCTGTGATAGCTAATCAAGAAATAATGATGATACTATATAGTTACAAGTGACCAGTTGAGAATAGTAACACGAATCTCCATTGGACCCAGTTGGATATGGTTTTATGATTACTTCTAGTGGTGATCAGCACCACAGGAGTTAATAATAGGGAAGATAGAGGTTGAGGCTGAGCCCAAGTTGTAACATGGTAGGGCTTGAATGGAAAAAAGATAAAAGAATTAAATTGTCAAGAGATTCAGGGATGAAAGACAGTTTGTACTGAACTAGTCAATTATGGGATCAAATCAGTGACTAGAGGAAATATGAGCCAGAACAAGAATGACTTCCTTCAAGTATTGAGGTGTTTTAGAAAAATCCTCACAAAACACAACTACAACAAAACAAATAAAATTTTAAAATACTGAAAATAAAAATAAAATGACCAGTGTTTAGATGAATAATACCCAATGCAATATTAGGAGTATGTAGCTGCTCACAAGACCCCCAGAAAATAGTCTCATTACCTACCTTACTGAGAAAATAGAAGCTAATGAGAGGGGCGGCTAGGTGGCACAGTGAGTAGAGCATTGGCCCTGGAGTCAGAAGGACCTGAGTTTGGATCCGGCCTACGCACACACAAACAAAAAAAAAAAACTAGCCATGTGACATTGGGCAAGTTACTTAACCCCAATTGCTCTCCAAAAAAAAAAGAAAAAGCAAAAAAAAAAAAAGAAGCTAATGAGAATAAAAAATATGAAGTCAGAAAAATCTTTCTTCAAATTCTGGCTTTAAAAGTTTAAATCTTTTGTGCCATAGGCAAATCACTTAACCTTACAGAGCCTCAAGCAACTTTCTAATGCTTAACAAATAAGTTATAGAAGCTAGGATCTGTACTGATGCTCTCCACGGAAATCATCAGTACTTGAAGTATTGATTACTTCTGAATATATGAGTTAAAGAGTCAGATTGATATTAAATAGCTAAATTACTCTCTGATCAACTTAAAATCCCTATGTTCCTTTAAAAATACTATGCACCAAAACAATAAATGTTGCATCAAAGATAGATAACAATAGAAACCACAACTATGGCTATGGTTAAGACCTGCACATTGTGAATCTATATCATTGAAAAGAAATATTTTCCCAATTATACTGGGCTATATATCGATATTAAATACAAAGACCATTACAACTGGTACTCTTAGAGGTTGGGTACCAATTTTATTTTCCTGGCTATCCACTCATACATTCTTGAACAGAAAGTGTTTAGGCATCTTTGCAGCAGAGTCTCCTTAAACAGGAACATTTGTACTTCAAATGTTGTTTGCCTCCAGCTACCAGTGACTGCAATATCCAACTGGCAATATATATCAAGGAGAAATAACAAGAAAAATAGATAAGAGGAAGCAAAAGATGCTGTGTGTTACATTTATTCCATCATGTTGGGGCACTATATCATGCACCGTCGAGCAGTATATTTTATCAGCTTTCTTTGTTGATTTGCTAGACCTTGAAAATTGATATTCAGTCTGTCCTCGCAAATGTGTATCACTGGCTGGTGCTGATTCACATCAAACTCTCACATTTTTCATATTCAGCTACTAAAACTGTATTATAAAATGGCAGAGTGTACTTTCTAGTTACATTGGTATCTTCATATCACATATCATTTGAGAGACTAAACCTCACTCCCCACTTCTCAACTGCCTTTATTTAATAACCATCTAAGGGTCAAGCAGGGAGAAGGCATTCCCCATATGTTTTTGAATCAACTGGGAATTCACCTATAATAAGCCTCCAACAAGTAGAACCTTTGGTTGTATTCACATTCCATGGAACCAATGTTGTATGTTTCCCAAAGCTAAGATTGTTTTTTTCTCATTCACTCTAAGAAAAAGAAGACATTTTATTTTTTATTTATTTTCCCACTTTTTGGTCTTTAATCAAAGGTGAGTTTTTTTTTAATTTAGCATGAAAATAAAAAAATATATATTTGTGCCTTTATTTTTCAATAGCAAATATGATACTTTATTACAGAATGATAAATCCCTATACCAGAGAGACATAAAGACAGAGAGATAGAGAGGGAGGAGCATTTAAATTTATGTATTTATATGATCTATATGAATATATGTGTATATGTTTGTACATTTTTATGCGTGTCTTTGCATGTTCTTTCCATCCATTATTCCATGCTGTTCTCATATATACTCAAGACTAGTCTCTAGAAAAGGAAAATATTTCTGTGATGGCTATAAATCTTTTATGATGCAGTTTTTGCAATAGAATATGAAAACTGTGGAATTGAGGGATATGCACACATATATGTATATTTGTATGTGTAGGTGTGTGTATGCATAGGAGTGGATGAAAGGTGAGGTAGAGGGAGAGGGAAAGGGAGAGGGAGAGAGAGAGAGAGAGAGAGAGAGAGAGAGAGAGAGAGAGAGAGAGAGAGAGAGAGAGAGACTACACAAATGCATGGGTACTTGCAAATACCCACACATCTGAGGCTTTGTGATCTCACTGCTTTATGGGTGTAGGGAGCCTCTGGTGTGTAAAGTCTCTTTGAAGCTTTGCAACTCATAGTCTTATAGAGGCTTAACTTGCACTATTACTGAGAAGTAAACCAACTCTGCAGCCCCCCAGTTATCTCTATAAGGCATAATTTGGTTTTGTTTGGGCTTTTGGTTTGTATGTGAGAGAATTAATTCATGATTCTGTATCATATTTGATTTTGCTCTGTGATTTTATTCTATAAGTATATTCTGTATACTCTATATCAGGCTTGGGTCTCTTCTCTGTGCTAAAGTTTAGCCTTCCCCTCTCTCTAGCTAGATATCAAATTAAACTTTCCCACAACTGCTATTGGTTAAAGAAAAAACTGTGTTCTCAATATTCTCACAAAATATTAAATCTGTATTTCTGAAAAAGTTTGTAGCATATCCCTGAGAAGTCAGGACAACCTGACTTTGTCCCATCTTTAACAGGTAAGGAGCCCTCACCTAATTCCCTAGTTGCCAGTATGTTTGCCCTTATCAAAAACCTCAAGTTGTAGCCAAGACTTGTAAATTTATAAGGATATTCCTTAGAAAAAAAAGAGAGGTGGTCCTATAACATGTAGGGGCTATGTGTGCTTTCTTTGATGCAACCAATAATGAACTTTCATCTCTATGATCAGGGTTAATAAGATGAATTCTGGTCTGTTCTTTGTTCTATGCTTATAAAAATGTATTGCACCATCACTTTGGTGTCTTCTGGATAGACACAGGGCTATTTGACCTATCCTTTATTATCAGGCCACTTGGTCCTGTTAATAAAAGATATTTTGCTCAGAGAATTGCCTCAGTTTATCCTTTTGGTAAATTTCAGTTGAAACATATATTTTCACTGGACCTATGATTATATTAATGCAAGGTACTCTCAGCAGTTAAGTCCCCTTAACAATTTAGATCAATACTTATGCTTCACCTTATTAACTTAGAACAGGTATTCTTTTCTGTGTTGTGGACTCTTGGAATTCTAGTAAAGCCTATGGACCCCTTCTAAGAATAACGTTTTAAATATATAAAATAAAATAAATAAGATTTCAAGTTATATCTTGGGAGGAGGGAAGCTGTAATTTTTTCCCATTGAAATTAATGGGCTCTTTGAAATATATTCTTAGACTCTCCATCCATGGTCTCCAGGTTAAGAAATCCTTATTTAAAAGAGTAGTTTGGTCAATGAAAAGTTAAAGTGACTTGTTCAAGGTCACATGACCGGATGTTTAAGAACATGAAACCAAGACTTCTTGGCTCTGAGACCAGTTACTAACTTAAAAAAAAAAAACTAATCTATAAAGAACCAATAGAAATTGCAAAAGCTTGTATTGAGTTCTTATTTTTTTAATCAACAGTAACAATATCAAAATCTCTTATATAAGTCTTTTAGATGTCTCCAATCAGAGAATCATTGAAATACCACATTTGATATTTGAGTTTAGTCACCTTGTTGTTTTCTAACCCTATTTAAGAGTATATACACGCACAAACACATATATACATGAACATAAATAATTACATATATATGTATCTACCTATTCATATACTAAAGGCCTAAAGCTAATATTCACCTAATATTCACAGAATGAGTATATAATTCATTATTTATATTTCAGTCTAAATGTCTGCTAACAAGGCTAATAATTAAATTAAGACCAATTTTGTTGATAGAATCACATTCCCAATTTTACATATTTTCTTCATTGTCTCCATAACCATGATTTGGAATGAGTAGGATTTACAATCTTAATATTTGCCAAGTGTAGCAGCTGTGGAGTCCTACTTTAGAATTACTATAGTCTTACAGGTAAAATTTGTTATTGCTTTTCAGAATGATTATTTCTTATAGCACTATAGTATTCCATTACAATCATATAGCACGGAATATTCAGTCATTCTCCAACTACTGGAAATCCCCTCAACTCCACTAATTCAAATTTTCTTTAAAATATTTTATAATTGAGATTTTGTATCTCCTTTATCATTTGGTCAACTGGGACAGCTAAATGGCATGATAGGTAGAATGTCAAACCTGGAGTCAGGAAGACCTGAGTTCAAATCTGGCCTCATACACTTATTAACTGTGTGTCCCTGAGCAAGTCATTTAACCCTGTTGGCTTCAATTTCCTTACCTCTAAAATGAGTTGTAGAAGGAAATAGAAAACCACTCCAGTATTTTTGCCAAGAAAAACTCAAATGTGATCACAAAGAGTCAGACATAATTGAAATGACTTAACAACTTATTGCACTTGGCCACACTCTTTTTTAGGGATTCTTTTCTTTGGTGAATTTTTGTACTGCCTTTTCTGCTGTTTGAAGAGTTCTTTTATTTAGTGAATCTTTGAGTTTATTTTACCACTATTCTGGTTATATTTTTAAAGGTTATTTATTTCATCATTTTTTGCTTATTTTACAAAGTTGTTAATTAACTTTTCATCATTTTCTTGCATAACTATAATATTTCTTTTCCCAATTTTTTCTCTATCAATTTTATTTTTCTCTTTAACTCTTCAAGAATTCTTGTTTGGTATGAGTCAAATTAGCATTTTTCTTTTTTTGTAGCTATTTTCAAAGTGCTGCCTTCTTCTGAGGTTATGTCTTGGTCTTCACTGCCACTTTCATAGCTTTTTCTGATCCTTTTTGTTATATGCTTATTTTTCCAGCCCATTTCTTGACTTTGAACTCTATGGTAAAGTTAGGCCCTGCTCATGTTGGGGCAAGGAGGCAATATCCTGAGCTTCAGGCTCTGTTGTGACACTCTCTTCAGAGCCTGTTTTGGAGGTCTGCATGTTTTTGATGCTTCCAAGGTGGTTTGATCCTGGGAAAGGTGTGGTCATGGCTTTTCATTACTGTCCTTGTCTGAACAATGGATTTTGCTCAGGGAGTATTTCTGGTCTTCCTGTAGCCACAAATGCTAGTGCTCTCTTGGCCTTAAAATTTCAGAGGTCGGTTTTGAACATAGGTCCTCTGACTTCATATTGAGGACTCTTTTTCCTATGGTATGTTGTATTGCACCAATCAATTTCTGGTTGTCTGCTCAGTCTTGACCCAACTGCCTTGTATGGCTCTTTGACATCCGTGCTCTACCCCAACAGCTTGCCCTGATCATCTGAAGCAGGTTGGCCTGTCTTACTTCAAGATTCTTCATCTGCCTCTAGAGCTTTAGAATTACTTTAATTTGTGGTGTTCTTGTTCTCTGTGCCTTCTTCTTGTTCTTACTCAAAGTTCCCCTAATTATGTTTGCAAGCTTTTCTTCATGTGATTCAGATAACAATCAATAAATACCCCAGTGATACTTCATATTGATCTTCAAAGAGTGTAGATTAACAACAACAACAATAACCGCTGTTTATATCATCATTTCAGGTTTACTAAGTACATTGAAATATTGTCTCCTTTTACCTTCTCAACAGTTATAATCCCTCTTACAATCTTTACTTTACGGAGGAGGGAGCTGAAGCAGACAGAAGTTAAGTATAAGTTAATTGTCAATGTTCACAGAACTAGCAAGCGTCTGAGGTTATATTTGAACTCAGGTCTTCTTGACTATAGGTTCAGTGTTCTAAACACTGCACTATAATAATAGCAACTAATTTTATTTAGTCCTTTATCACTTGCTTATAAAAATGACCTTAATATTTATCAAACCCAACTCTCATTTTCCAGATGAAGAAAGCTGATGGCCAAAGAAGTTAAATGAATTGTATAATGTCTCAAAATAATTAAATGGTAAACCTATGTCTTCTGACTACAAATCCCATATCCTTCACATTATATTCTACTGCCTTTCAAAGACACTTTGCAATTATCCCATAAACATCCCAGCAACTGTGGGAGGTAACTCCTATTATTGTCCTCATATTATAGATGAGGAATAAAAAAGGCAGATTTAGTGACTATTCCAAGGCATTATTTGAACCAAAATTGTTGATTCCAAGTCCATTACTTTATCTTATACATTATAGCCTGCTGAATAATAGCTTCCATTCACATCATGCTTAAGAAAGTACTTTCCTCAAGCCACTTTCTGAAATAGGCTCTGAATCACAAAAAGAAATATTTGTAACAGAAGAAAGGTGGGGTAAAATATTTGTCACCTACAGGTGATTTGTGGCTCTGACAGCTACTTTTCCAATTCATTTTTCAATTTATACTTTTTGGGGAGAAAAGAAACTAACCACAAAAACAAATTAGATGCAGAAATTCATGAAATGAGTTGAGGGAGATCTGAACCCTAGGGGAATTCTTTCCAGGTTACATTAATAAAACTGCAAATGTAAAATACAGAACATCATGAAATTCAGAGCTTAGGTTTGCAATAGTAACATTATCTTACCCACCTGCAGGTATGTATTATGCTATATTACTAGCTAAACCATTAAACTGGGCAGAACACATGGGCAAGACAGTGATTTTACTTTCTATCCTGACCTATCAGTCTTGCTCAACTTTCGTTCATCCTTATTATTAGCCAATTTTTGCAGTTTCAATGACTTTTCTAAATGTTCTCCTCCTTGATCATTTATTTTTTGCTTCTCTTCTCTACAAATATACTTTTTCTGGAGCCAAGGCCAGAGCCCAATCAAAATGGTGAAGTAGAAAGAAAAAAATAATTAATTTTAACTCTCCTTTCCTTGAAAACTTTCTGCCCTTCAACACAGGTGCCTTATGGTTCAGAATGTTTCCAGGCTGCCAAAGTATCCCCTACTGAAGGATCTCATCAAAATCTGCCCATCTCTTTTCCCATACCACATTCTGTATTATTCTATGAAATGGAATTTTCCTGACTTTCCTCTCCCATTAAAATATGCCTGTTCCATATATAACTAGATAGTATAATAGATAACAAGGAAGGACAGTAATTTTCTAAGAAAACTTGTAATATAAAAACTTCAACAACCACAGAAAAATGGATTACTTATATATGAGGCAACTAAATCTGAACTGACAAGATTAATCAAAAAACACAAAACAGATAAAAGTCTCATGAAATAATATCGACAACCAAAATACTTGGGACTCTTATTAATCAGACTCAACCCTTAGCCTAAAAGAGATGTATTAAATGCAGTAAGCAGGAAAAAAAATGAGGTTTCATGCTTCACAATCCAGTAGTGATAATCTCGGCCTAGTCCCCATACCATAGGAATGAATCAATGGCAAAAGATGGTCTTTTTGTTCAGCCATGTAATGTAAAACAGACTGAAGGTTAAGCAGTGAAAGATGGTAATAAGAAGATACAACAGTGTATAGAACTGATTAGAGGGTTGTAAAGTTATAGACATGTATGGGAGAGCTAGAATTTCTGAACTTCCATCTTAAGGAGGCCTAGTAGCCATTCAGTGATGGAAATAAGTGCAGAGAGAGAGGAAGAGGAGTCAATAATGAGAAAAAAGTTAGAGAAAAGTTTTATCAACACAAAAAAGGGGAAGCTGGAAAAATTAAAAAAAAAAACAGAGATGAAGGCCAATCATAAGACTTGGTCCTAAAAATAGAATTGAACAAAGAACTTCACAAAAATAGAAAGAAGAGCAACCATAACACATGGAACAAACATATTATGAAAGAAAGTGAAACAAAAATCTCTGTTGAAAAAAAAAATTATTTGGATTTTCCAGAGATCACATATACAGGAATGAAATCATAGTAAAAACAAAACTGAAGAGATATTTAAAAGAGAAATGAAACCTTTTTTAAATTAATTAATTTTTTGTTTACAACATTCAGTTCCATAAGATTTTGAGTTTTAAATTTTCTCCCTCTCTCTCTTCTCTCTCCGCCTCCCCAAAACAGCATGCCATCAGATATAGACTCTACATATACATTCAAATTAAATATATTCTCACACTAGTCATGTTACAAAGAAGAATTATAACCAATGGAATGAACCATGAGAAAGGAGAAACAAAAGAGAGAGAGAGAGAGAGAGAGAGAGAGAGAGAGAGAGAGAAAGAGAGAGCGAGCAAATAGTATGCTTTGATCTGCATTCAGACTCCCTAATAATTTCAATGGAAGTGGATGGCATTTTCTGTCATTAGACTTTTGGAGTTGTTTTAAAACCTTGCATTGCTGAGAAGAGCTAAGTCTCTCAAAGTTAGTCATTGCACAATGTGACTGTGTTCAATGTTCTCCTGCTTCGAGTCCCTTCACTCAGTATCAGTTCATACAATGCCCAGCTTTTTTGAAGCCTGCCTGATCATCATTACTTATAGTATAATAGTATTCCATTACATTCATATACCACAACTTGTTCAGCCATTTCCCAATTGATGGGCATCCCCTCAATTTCCAGTTCTTTGTCACCACAAAAAGAGCTGTTATAAATATTTTTGTACATGTGAGTCCTTTTCCCATTCATATGATCTCTTTGTGATAGAGCCCTTGAAGTGTTATTGCAGGGTAAAAAGGTATGCACCTTTTTATAGCCCTTTGGGCATAATTCCAAACTGCTTTCCACAATAGTTGAATCAGTTCACATCTCTACCAACAATGAATTAGTGTTCCAATTTTCCCACATCTTCTTCAACATTTATCATTTTCCTGTTTTGTCATGTTAGTCAATCTGACAGGTGTGATATGGTACCTCAGAGTTGTTTTGATTCACATTTCTCTAATCAATTGTTATTTACAGCATTTTATTTCATATGACTAGAGATAGTTTTAATTACTTCCTCTGAAAACTGCCTTTTCAAATCCTTTGACTATCAGTTGGAGAATGACATGTATTCTTACAAATTTGACTAAGTTCTCTATATATTTTAGAAATGAGGACTTTATCAGAGATATCAGTTGGGAAAATTCTTTCCAAGTTTTCTGCTTCTCTCCTCATCTTGGTTGCACTGGCTTTGTTTATACAAAAACTTTTCAATTTAATGTAATCAAAACTATCCATTTTGCATTTCATGATGTTCATTATCACTTGTTTTGTCATAAATTCTTCTATTCTCCATAAATCTGACAGCTAAACTATTCCTTGCTCTCCAAGTTTGTTTACATTATCAGTCTTTATATCTCAATTGAATACCCATTTGGACTTCATGTTGATATGTGGTGTAAGATATTGGTCTAAACCCAATTTCTGCCATACTATTTTCCAGTTTTCCTGGTAGTTTTTGTCAAATAGTGAGATCTTTGGGTTTATCAAACAATAGATTATTATAGTCATTGACTACTGTGTCTTTTGTACCTAACCTATTCCATTGATCCACCCTTCCATTTCTTAGGCAGTACCAAATAGTTTTGATGACTGATGCTTTATAATACAATTTAAGATCTAGTACGGTTAGGCCGTATTCCTTAGCATTTGTTTTCATCAGTTCCCTTGATATTCTGGATCTTTTGTTCTTTCAAATGAGTTTTGTTATTATTTTTTAGCTCTATAAAATAATTTTTGTAGTTTTGCTGGCATGGCACTGAATAAGCAAATTAATTAGGTAGAATTGTCATTTTTATTATATTAGGTCAGCATACCCACCTTGCATCAGATGTTTTTCCAAATATTTAGATCTGATTTTATTTGTTCAAAAAGTGTTTTCTAATTGTGTTCATATAGTTCCTGGGTTTGTTTTGGTAGGTAGCCTCCCAAATATTTTATATTATCTACAGTAATTATATATGAAATTTCACTTTCTATCTCTTACTGTTGGGTTTTATTAGTAATATATAGAAATGCTGAAGAATTATATGGGTTTATTTTAAATCCTGCAACTTTGCTAAAGTTGTTTTATTATTTCAAGTAGTTTTTTTACTTGATTCACTAGGATTCTCTCTGTATATCATCTTATCATCTGCAAAGAATGTTAAGGTTGTTTCTTCTTTGCCTATTCTAATTTCTTCAATTTATTTTTTTCCTCATTGCTAAAGCTAACATTTCTAGTACCATATTGAATAATAGTGGTGATAAGGGACATCATTTTTTTTTTCACTACCGATGCTTCTAGCTTATACCCATTATATATGATACTTACTGATAATTTTAGGTAGACATTACTTAGCATTTTCAAGAAGACTCCATTTATTCCTAAGTTCTCTAGTGCTTTTAATAGAAATGGGTATTGTATTTTCAAATTTTTTTTTCTGTACCTATTGAGATAATTATATGGTTTCTGTTAGTTTTGTTATTGATATGACCAATTACGCTGATAGTTTACCTAATATTGAACCAGCCTTGCATTGATGGAATAAATCCTACATGGGTATAGTGTATTATTCTTGTGATGAGTTGCTGTAATTTTCTTGCTAATATTTTATTTAAAATTTCTGCATCCAGGGGAGGCTAGGTGGCGCAGTGAGTAAGAGCACCAGCCCCAGAGTTGGGAGGACCCAGGATTGGTTCCAGACTCAGAAAATTAGCACCCACACATAAATAATAATTAAGCATGTAACCTTGAGCAAGTTACTTAACCCCAATTGCTTAAAAAAATTCTGCATCCATATTTCTTAGTGAAATTGGTCTATAATTTTGTTTCTCTCTTTTCACAGTTTATGTATAAATACCATATTTATATCATAAAAATAATTCAGTAATACTCCTTCTTCACCCATTTTCCCAGTCTATGTAGTATTACAATTCATTGTTAAGATTGAATTCGCTTATAAATCCGTCTGGACTTGGAGATTTTATTCCTAAGGATTTCACTGATGGCTTGTTCAATTTCTTTTTATGAGAGGGGGTCATTTAAATATTTTTGCTTCCTCTTCTGACAATCTGGACAATCTATATTTTTGTAAATATTCATCCATTTAATTGAGATTATCAAATTTATGGGCATACAGTTGGGCAAAATAGGTCCTAATTATTGTTTCAATATCTTCTTCATTGGTGGCAAATTCGCCAATTTATTTTTTGATACAGGCAATTTGATTTCTTCTTTTTTAGTCAAATTAACCAAAGGTTTATACATTTTATTGTTTTTTCCCCATAGAACATGTCTTAGATTTATTTATTAGTTCAATAGTTTTCTGAATTTCAATTGTATTAATCTCCCCTTTGGTTTTTCCTATGCCTAAAGTGGTATTTAATTGGGGAGTTTTAATTCATTCTTTTTCTAGCTTTTTTAGTTGCATGCCCAATTAATTTATCTCCTCTTTCTCTATTTTATTCATGTAAGCATTCAGAGCCATTAAACTTCCCCTTAAAACTGCTTTCACTGAATTCTATAAGTTTTGGCATGTTGTCTCATTATTGTCATCTCTTACATGAAGTTATTGATAGTTTCAGTGATTTCTTGTTTGACTTACTCATTCTTTAATTTTAGATTATTTAGCTTTCAATTGAATTTTAGTCTATCTTTCCATGGCCCTTTATTAGATAGAAGTTTTATTGCACCATGAAGTAAAAATGATGCATTTAATATTTCTACCTTTCTGCATGGGGTTGTGAGGTTTTTATGGCCTAGTATGTGGTGAATTTTTGGGTAGGTGACATATACCACTGAGAAAAAGGTATATTCCTTTCTGATTTTTTTTAAACAAATGCTTTATTAACTTCTGGTTTACAACATTCATTTATGCCAGATTTTGAGTTACATTTTCCCCCATTTTTCCCCTACCCACCACCCCAGAATAGAAGTTCCACAAGATATCCACTCATTCAATCTGCTCTCTCCCATATCTTCTCCCATACCACCTTCGACTTTACCATTACTGCAAGGTGAATCTCTATGCCCCAATACCTACACATCTTATCTACCAATTACATGCAAAATAGTATTAATATTAGTGTTTATATGTATTTGAAATATTTAATTTTAAAACTTTGAATTTCAGATCCATTTCCTTCCTCCCTTGTCACCCACTCCCTCTGGGAAGATAAGCAATTCAGTATGTGTTCTACTTATAAAGCTATGCAAAACATTACCATAGTAGATATATTGTAAAAGACTGCTTATATTTCCTTCCCACCCATCCCACCCCCCACCTGGTCCATTCCCTACTTTGATCCTGTCCCTCTTCAAAAGTGGGTACTTCCAACCTCCCCTCCCCCCAGAATGCCCTCCCTCCATCATCCCCCCTCTCATGTAATTATGTAATTATATGTATTATATATAATTATATATATAATATATATAATTATGTAATAATAACCCCTTCCCCCTACATGTAATTATGTAATTTTAATAAGAATTATGTGTAATTCCTATTAATCTAGTTTCATATTTCAACTTTCACTTCCACAAGATTTATATATTATATATGTGTGTATCAAGATATACATATATATGTATGTATGTATATATGTATGTATACATATATACACATATATACATACACATACATATACATACATATGCATACACATACATACACATACATACATACATATATACATATATATGTGTATATATATATACCAGAGAATAAAATAAAGAGAATTCTATTTTAAAAAAACAGAATGGAGCACATGGAAACTAATGCCTTCATCAGAAATCAAGAAATTATAAAACAAAACCAAAAGAATGGGAAAAAAAAACAACTGAACTGGAAAACAGATCCAGGAAGATCATTTAAAAATTACTGAACTACCTGAAAGCCATGATCAAAAAAGAACCTAGACATCATCTTTCAAGAAATTATGAAGAAAGACTCCACTGCTATTCTAAAACCAGAGGGGTAAATAGAAATGGAAAGAATGCCCTGATCAACTCCTGAAAGAGATGCCAAAAGGTAAACTCCTAGAAATATTCTAGCCAAATCCCAGAGTTCCCAGGTCAATAAAAAAGTATTGCAAGCAGCCAGAAACAATTCATGTATCAAGGAAATTCAACCAAGATAACATAAGATTTAGTAGCTTCTACTTTAATGGATCAAATGGCTTGGAATATGATATTCCAGAGGTCAAGGGAGCTAAGATTAAAACCAAGAATCACCTACTCAGCAGAACTGAGTATACTACTTCAGGGAAACAAAATGGACGTTCAAGGAAACAGAGAAATTTCAAGTATTCTTAATGAAAAGACCAGAGATGAATAGAAAATTTGACTTTCAAATACAAGAATGAAGAGAAGCATGAAAAATAAACAGGAAAGAGAAATCATGGTAAGGTGGTCTTAAAGTTGAACTGCTTACACAGATACACACAAATATATATATATACCCACACACACACAAGCATGCATGCATGCATAAATGTATATGTATGTACATGTATATATGCATGTGTGTGCACATGTGTATATGTATATATGTTGGCATGTGTGCATTTGTTTATATACATGTACATACATATATTATATATGAAAAGAGGGCACATGGTGATTGGAATATGAATTGATGATAGCTAAAAAATAAAATTAAAATGGTGAGAGAGGAATGTAATGGGAGAAGGAGAAAGAGAGATGTAGAATGAGGTAAATTATCTCACATAAAAGAGGTAATAAAAGGTTTTTAATTGGAGGGGAAGAAGGGGGAAATGAGAGAGAATGGGTGGAGCTTACTCTCATTGGATTTGGATTAAGGAGGGAATAACACACACACACACACACACACACACACACACAATTAGAGATTAAAATGTATCTTACCCTTCATGAAAATATGGGTGAAGGGGATAAGAGGGGTGGATGGTGATAGAAGGGAGGGCAAATGAGTGGAGGGGGTAATCAGAAGCAAACTCTTTTGAAGAGGGATAGGGTCAAAGGAGAGATCAGAATAAATGGGGGGGGGGTTTGGGATAGGATGAAGGGAATAATAATTAAAGTCTTTCACTACATGAATATTATGGAAGTGTGTTGCATGACTGTATACATATATATATATATATGGCATATATTGAATTATTTCATTTTCTTCCTTTTTTAATTAACATTTAAATTATTTATTTAATTTAGCTCTCAACATTCATTTCCACAATATTTTGAGTTACACTTTTTCTTTCTCCCTATCTGTCCCCTACCCACCCACCGCAAAATAGCAAGCCCACAGAATACCCCTTCCCCCTATCCATTCTCCCTTATATACTCCCCCATGAACCCCCTAACTTTCTAGCAGGGAAATATGGACTGTATACCACAGTGCCTGTACATTTTATTTCCCAGTTGCATGTAAAAAACACTTATTTAAAAAATTTGTTTTTAAAACTTTGAGTTCCAGATTTTTTCCCTTGCTCCCTCCTGACCCGCCCACACTGGCAAGACAAGCAATTCAATATAAGTTGTACATGTGCAGTTACCCAAAACATTTCCATAGTTGTCATATTGTGAAAGACCAAGTATATTTCCCTCCATCCTATCTTGCCCCCCCACTTATTCCATTTTCTCCTTTGACCCTATCCCTTTGAAAAAAAAAAGAGTTGCTTCTAATTATCCCCTCCCCCAGTCTGCCTTCCCTTCTATCATCCTCCCTCCTATCCCATACTCCCCTATTTTCCTCTAGGGTAAGATACGCAATTGTGTGTGTATGTTATACCCTCCTCAAGCCAAATTCAACAAGAATAAGGTTGTTCCATTCCCTTTCACCTCCCTGCTCTTCCCCTCCATTGTAACAGTTTTCTTTTGCCTCTTTTATATGAGATAATTTACCCTAATCTATCTTCTCCTTCCTCCTAATAAATTCTTCTCTGACCTCTTAATTTTATTTTTTAAATATCATCCCTTCATATTCAACTCATCCTGTGCCCTCTGTCTGTGTATACATGAACATACATGTGACCACACTCACATATATATATATATATACACACACACACACACACACACACACACACACATCCACACTTCTATACAAACATACATATGTATTTACACACACACATACATATATATGTGTGTGTGTACATGTACGTGTACACACACATATTCCTTTCAACTATCCTCATACTGAGAAAAGACTTATGAATTACAATTATTGTTTTTCCATATAGGAATGTAAATATTTCAACTTTAATAAGTTCCTTATGATTTCTTTTTCCTGTTTACCTTCTCATGATATTGCTTCTTGGATTTGAAAGTCAAATTTTCTGTTAAGCTCTGTTTTATTTATCAATAATGCTTGAAAATCCTCTATTTCATTGAATAACCGTATTTTTCCCTGTAGCATTATACTCAGTTTTGCTGGGCAGCTGATTCTTGACTTTAGTTCTAGCTCCTTTGACCTCCAGAATGTCATATTCCAAGCCCTTTGATACCTTAATGTAGAGGCTGCTAGGTCTTGTGTTATCTTGATTGTGTTTCCACAGTACTCAAATTGTTTCTTCCTGATTGCTCACAGTATTTTCTCCTTGACCTGGGAACTCTGGAATTTGGCTATAATATTCCTAGAAGTTTTCTTTTGGGGATCATTTTCAAGAGGTAATCAGTGAATTCTTTCAAGTCCTATTTTTCCCTGTGGTTCTAGAATATCAGGGCAATTTTGCTTGATAGTTTCTTCAAAGATTGTGTCTAGGCTCTTTTTGTGATCATGGCTTCCAGGTAGTCCAATAATTTTAAATGACCTCTCTTGGATGTATTTTCTAGGTCAGTGGTTTTTCCAATGAGATATTTCATATTGACTTCTATTTTTTTATTTGTTTGGATCTGTTTTATACTACCTTGATTTCTCATAAAATCACTAGCTTCTAATTAATCCAATCTTATTTTGAAGGAGTTATTCTCTTCAGTGAATTTTTGAAATTATTTTTCCATCTGGCCAATTTGGCTTTTAAAGGCATTCTTCTGGGCAGAGTAGAAACAGCTCTTCCAAGCCTCTCTGCCCCCAGATTCCCCTCAAATTATGTAAAAGGGGACTCTGAACAACTTCTGGAGCCCCAGCACCCACAGAACGACACAGAGAAGCTAACCTCCCGCTGAGGACAGCCCAGCAGCCCTGCAGGAAGGACCAGCGCAGTGGTCTGGGACCTGGCAGCTCGCAGAGCGCAGGAGCCGGGGAGCCCAGGTCCGCGTGAGCTGAGGTTTTAGCCCCAGGGCGGCAGTGCCAGCAGCCGGCTGGAGGAACCCCAGAACACCAGGAGCTGTGGCGACTCCAGAATTATCAACATAGATATGCCTAGGACAAAGTAAGAGGTTAGTGTCCTATGGACTTTGGGACCTGTATTTAGGGAATGTGTCAGCTCCCTCCCCTGGGGGCTAGAAGCTGCTGAGGAGACACGCCATTTTGTAGTTTTCAGAGGCAGATCCGGCTCCCAGCCTACAAATCGTGGGGAGATCCAGCGATCAGTCTTGGGGGTAATCGCTCTTGCTTTAACCTCCCTGGATCTGGATTGTGATCTAGGGTGGAAGTTGTGGGTGGGTTTACAGCTTGCCAGAAACGGAAGTTGCCCCCCACACGTTCGGGACGAAAATTCCTCTAGCTGGCCTTAAAGC
This sequence comes from Gymnobelideus leadbeateri, assembly GCA_011680675.1. Classification (NCBI taxonomy): domain Eukaryota; kingdom Metazoa; phylum Chordata; class Mammalia; order Diprotodontia; family Petauridae; genus Gymnobelideus; species Gymnobelideus leadbeateri. The sequence continues at coordinate 1,290,575 of WOXC01007541.1, forward strand.
CCTAGTGTGGCAACAAGCCCAAAAGTCAAGCAATTAAGTGGCAACATGCCAAGGCAAAAGAAACAGAAAAATGCAACCCTAGACTCCTATTTTGAGGGCATAGAGCAGGAAAAGGACTGTGAGGTCAGAAGTCCTGCTCCAAAAGCCCCAGGGGAAAACATGAGCGGGTTGCAGGCCATAGAGGACCTTAAGAAGGACTTTAAAAATCAAATAAGAGAAGTGGAGGAAAAATTGGAAAGAGAAATGAGAAGGATGCAGGAAAAGTATGAAATGAGGGTCAACAGCCTGACTGAGGAAAACAACACCTTAAAAAATAGACTAACTCAAATGGCAAAGGAGGCCCAAAAGGGCAATGAGGAGAAGAATGCCTTAAAAAGTCGAATTTGCCAGATGGAAAAAGAATCTCAAAAGTTCACTGAGGAGATTCATTCCTTCAGAGTTAGACTGGAGCAAATGGAAGCTAGTGACTTTATGAGAAATCAAGATGCTGTTAAGCAGATCCAAACAAATGAAAGATTAGAAGGCAATGTGAAATATCTCATGGGAAAAACCACTGACCTGGAAAATAGATCCAGGAGAGACAATTTAAAAATTATTGGACTACCTGAAAGCCATGATCAAGGAAAGAACCTAGAAATCACCCTTCAAGAAATTCTCAAGGAAAACTGCCCTGATATTTTAGATCCAGAGGGCAAAATAGAGGTTGAAAGAATCCACTGATCACCTCCTGAAAAATATCCCAAAAAGAAAACTCCCAGAAATATTATAGCCAGGTTCCAGAATCCCCAGATCAAGCAGAAAATACTACAAGCGGCCAGGAAGAAACAATTTCAATATTGTGGAAACACAATCAGAATAGCCCAGGACCTGGCAGCTTCTACACTGAGGGATCGAAGGGCATGGAATATGATATTCCAGAGGGCAAAAGAACTGGGAATGAACCCAAGGGTCACCTACCCAGCAAAACTGAGTATTTTGTTTCAGGGGAAAATATGGTCATTCAGTGGAATAGAGGACTTTCAAGCATTCTTGAGGAAAAAACCAGAGTTGAATAGAAAATTTGACATCCAGACACAAGAAGGAAGAGATGCCTGAGAAGGTAATCAGGGAAAAGAAATCAAAAGGAACTTATCAAAGTTGAACTATTTACATTCCTATATGGAAAAGCAATAACGGTGACTGATGATATCTTTCTCACTATGAAAATAATGGAAGAAGGGGGTGTGGTCATATGGACACATATGTGAATGTGTGTGTATATGGTTACAGTTATATATGGATAGAGGGCATAGGTTGAATTTGTTGGGAAGGGAGAATACTCAAGGGATGAAATTATGAGGTGAGAGAGGAAAGTGGCAAGAGGAGATGGGGAGAGACAGGGTAGGGGGGAAGTGGTGGCAAAGGAGGGAGAGAATAAGGAAGGCTAAAAAGGCAAAACCACATTCACATTGAATTTGGTTCAGGGAGAAAATGACATACATACTAAATGGGATATCTCAACCTGCAGCAGGATAGGGGGATGGGGGACGAGAGGAGGGATGATGGATGGGAGGGCATCCTTGGGGAGAGGGGAGGTTGGAAGTACCCACTATAGAAGAGGGACAGGATCATGTAGGGAATGGACCAGGTGGGGGGTGGGATGAGTGGGAGGGAATTATAAGCAGCCTTGTACAATATATCTACTGTGATAATGTTTTGCATAGCTAGACATGTACAACATATACTGAATTACTTATCTCCCAAGAAGGAATGGGTGACAAGGGAGGAAGGAAATGGATCTGAAATGTGAGGTCATAACATTAAATGTTTCAAATATATATAAATACTATTATTAATACTCTTTTGCTTGTAATAGGGAGATAAGATGTGCAGGCATTGGGACACAAAGATTCACCTTCCTCTAATGGAAAAGTCGATGGGGGTATGGGAGAAGGTATGGGAGAGAGCAGATTGGAGGAAGCGATATCTTGTGGGACTACTATTCTGGGAGGTTGGGTAGGGGAATAATGGAGGGAAAATGATTGTAACTCAAAATCTAGTGGAAATGAATGATGTAAAACAGAAGTTAATAAAGCATTTGTTTAAAAAAAAAAAAGGCATTCTTCTCCTCACTGGCTTTTTGAGCCTCTTTTGCCATTTGAGTTAATCTATTTTTTAAAGAGTTATTTACTTCAGTGTATTTTTAGGTATCCTTTAGCAGGCTGTTGACTTGCTTTTCATGATTTTCTTGCACCATTCTCATTTCTCTTCCAAATTTTTCCTCCACTTCTTTTACTTGATTTTCAAAATCTTTGTTGAGCTCCTCCATGGCCTGTAACCAATTCATATTTTTCTTGGATACTTTGGATGTAGGAGTTCTGACTTCACTGTATTCTCCACCCCCCACTCCATGCCTTGATCCTTCTTGTCCCCCAAAAAAGGAATCTATGTTAGGATTGCATTTCCTCTGCTTGCTCATCTTGTCAGTCAATTGCTTAACTTTTGAGCACTTTGCCACAGCAGATCTCTGTTTCCAGTATGTAGAGAGCTTTGTCCCAAATCTCTAGGGTTTTTCACCAGCTGGAGCTGTTAGTTGGGTGTCCTCTCTACAGATACCACTCACTGGTCACAATACCCCAGGACTACCATCCAAGACTGTAATCCAGATCCAAGCAAGTGAAGCAAGAGTGATTACCCTCTGAATAGTCACTTGGTCCCCCCTGCAGTCTGCAAGCCAGGAGCTCCTAAAATAGTCAGGCAATGGTGGTTGTATGACTGCTATGCCTCTGCCACTTTGATGGGGGCAAGGGCCAGACCATACTCTTGGTCGCCCTCCTCCCACAAAATTCCACACTGACCTTTTACTTTCTTTTTGGCATTTAAATGTTGATAATTCTGGAAACCTCCACAGTTGCTGGTGATTCTCTCTCCTGAAGTCTGCTCCAGGGCTGTCGCTGGTCAGGGACACCCTAGGGCTGGGAATCACCTGGCTTACAGTCATAGCCTGGTGTGATAATCCTTCCTGTTGACCTGCCAGGATTCTTTCAGTGGGAGCTTTATTTTTCTTTGTCTGTTTATAGGTTCTATTGCTCTAAAGTTTCTTTAAAGTCTTTTTTTTTTACATATATTAGAAGTTATTGGAGGGGAGCCCACACCAAGTTTGTGCTTCTACTCCACCATCTTGGCTCCACTCCCCATATGTTGTTTTGTTTTGTTTTTTTTTTTAATGAGAGTGAGGAGGGAGAAAGAGAGAGAATATGAAACTCAAAGTTTTAAAAACAAATTTTAAAAACTATTTTTCATGCAACTGGGAAATAAGATACACAGGCAATGGGGTACAGAATATATCTTGCCCTACAGGAAGATAGAAGGCAAGGGTATAAGAGCAGGGGTGGATAAGAGAAGGGAGGGTATATGGGAGGAAGGTGCATACTGTCTTGGGTTGAGGGTAGGCAAGAGATAGGGAGAAAGTTTGGGACTCAAGACAATGTGGAGGTAAATAATTGAATATATTATATGTATTTATATCATAAATTATAAATATCAATATTCTAAATACTAAAAATAAATTAATAAATGAAAATATGAATGAAATTTTAGGAAAAAGATTAAAAACTCCCTTATAACTTTTGAATAGAGACAGCAAAGTGCTTCTTGACTTTTGAAAGCATGGATGATGAGGTATGGGCTCTGGGGGCCCCCTCTAGCTCTCCTTGAGTCCTTGAGATATAGGCTCTGGGAACCTACTTTGGACTCTTGATTAAATCATACCATTTCATGAGGCAAGTCAGTTATTAGACTTCCCAGCCCTCCTTTGGACTCTTGATTAAATCATCCAATTTGATGAGGCTCTTGGAACCTCCTTTGGACTTTGGATTAAATCATCCCATTTGATGAGGCAAGTCAGTTACTAGACTTCCCACACTTTAACTGGCCTAACCCAAGATAGTTTGTGGTCTCAGGTGGGTTCCCACCCGTAATCACTCATTAACCTCATTAACTCCTCCTGAAGACTCTCACCAAACTCCTCCTCTAGACCATCCCTAGATTCCTCCCACAACCTTCTTTATATAAGACCCCATCTCACACCATGTGTGTGAGAGCACCATAGAATGCCATATAATAGTGAGAGTGCTGTGAAAGCGCCATGGAAGAGTGAGAGTGCCATTGAATGCCATAGAATGGTGAGAGCACCATAGAATGCCATGTGGGTGAGCTCCATAGAATAGTGAGAGTGCCATAGAATAGAGAGAGCACCATGGAAGAGTGAGAGCACCATGGAAGAGTGAGAGCACTATAGAATGCCATGTGGGAAAGTGTCGTAGAATAATGAGAGCACCATAGGACTTACTCTGTTTCTAACGTAAGTGAACTTGTAATAAATTTTTACTTTTCTTTGGCTGAGAAAACTCGAGTTGAATTCATTCAGCAGGACCTAGAATATTAGTATTTTGGAGTCTCCAGAGCAATCCTAACCCTCTTAGTGGGTAACCTCTTTATGGACAGAGAAAAATCCCTTTTTTGAAACCCCAAAACACATACGTATTAAATTGAATGACTTCAAAACTAAATAATAATTGTTTTAAGCCAGGAAAAAAAGAACTTCATCTCTAAAGAAATGCCACTTTAAGTGTCAGGATTACTCAGAAGCAATTAGAAGGTACAGAAGGTACCTTATCAGACTTTTTTCTTAATGGTCAAATGATGTGAACAGGCAGTTTTCTAATGAAGAAATCAAACCAACTTATAGTCATATGGGAAAAAATGGTCTAAATCATTATTGATTAGAGAAATGAAGACTAAAATAACACTGGGATTATTTTATACCTCACAGGGTAGCTAAAATGGTAGAAAGGGAAAGTGACAAATGTTAGGGATGTGGAAAAATTGGGACACTAATTCATTATTGATGGAGTTGTGAACTAATCCAACGATTTTGGAGGGTAATATGAAATAGTGCACAAAGAGATATTAAATTATCTATTCCCTTTGACCCAGCAATAGTACTATTTGATCTATTTCTGAAGATAATTAGGGGGAAATGAAAAGAACCATTACATTCTAAAATGTTTATAGCAGCTCTCTGTGGTGGCAAAGAACTAGAAATTGCAGGAATACCCATCATTTGGGAAATCACTAAACAAGTGTTATGCCAAGCAAAGGCAGAATCCAAGGTTTGGAATACCAGCATAGTAACGCTTTATTTATTCAGGGAAAAATTAATGCAAAAAACATTAATGCAAAAAACAGAGAAAATCAAAATACAGTTTAAATCATTCATTTAGGGAGTTCTCAGTTCAATCACAAAATATCTCATTTCAGTCACAAAGTATAGAGTCAAAGTACTGTTCCAACCCTGGGCAATACATTCATTTAGTCAGTCACAAAGTCTTTCTTCTCAAATGGAAATTAGTTTTCAATAGTTTACAAAGTATATTTATATGGTCAGTCACAGAGAACAAAAAGTCAAAAGTTTCCCACCCCTGGATCACAAATGAACTACAATTATCATCACTTAATGCAAAGCACCTTCTCAAAAGGGGCTGTGGAGAGCACAAAGGCCATCTATCCCTAAGCTACAACAAGATAAAAAAAAATCATCACAGCATTTAATACAGTAAGAGGTCTTTTATTCTTGACCCAAGGCAAGTTCTCAGCAATCTCTGTTCCTGGGGAGACAAACCTTAACAAATATACAATGCCAGTGTCCTCATCAATTCACTATCTACCTGCAGGACAGTCTCAGGACCCCTGAACCAACAGCAAGGTTCTAGGACCTCTGCAACAACAGTGAAGAGGTTACCCATAAAGATGGTTAGGGTTGCTCTGGAGACCTTAAAATACCAACATGCTGGATCCTGCCTAATGAATTCAATTCAAGTCTTCTTTCAGCCAAAGAAGGTAAAGTTTATTAAAAGTTCCCTTGCATTTGACACAGGGTAAGCTTGTGCTAGGTCATTCTATGGCGCTCTCACAAACATGGAGACAAGATGGGGTCTTATATACAGAGGGTTGTGGGAGGAAACTAGGGGCGTTCTAGAGGAAGAGTTTGGGGAGGGTCTTCAGGAGGAGTTAATGAGGTCAATGAGTGATTAAAGGTGGGAAGTTGCTGGAGGCTACAGACAGTGGTGGGCTAGGCCAGTTCAAGGGTGGATTGATATTTTGATAGGCTCAAAGGTGGGAAGGCTACTAACAGAGGTTTGGGCCCAGCCACAATGTAAGGCTTATGGCCTCATGCAAAAGCCTCATCAAATGGGACAATTTAATCAGAGTCCAACAGGGGTTCCCAGAGCCTGTACCTCAAGGTCTCAAGGAAAGCTCGAGGGGACTCCCAGAGCCCATACCTCTTCAAATAGCACTATCCTTTACCAGCAGATGAAGCTGGCAAAACAACATCAAAACAGACAGACAAAATACCGGCATCACAGTTATCCCTCCTCAGTTCTCCGCAGCTCCAGGTGGCAGCTCTCAACAGTCCTGGGCAGCTCTAAATTGTCCTTCAGCAGTCTGGTTGGCTTTGGCTGGCAGTTCTCTCTCTCTCTCCCAGCAACTCTGGCCTCCAGCAATTGTCTTCTCTGGCTCCATGTTGCTGCTCCCCAAAAGTCCTGCCTCTCTCTGCTTGGGCCTTTTCTCTGCTTGGGCTTCTCTCTGCTTGGGCCTCTCTCTAAATCCATGGCACTAACTTCTCTCAGTTCCGCCCTCTCTCTTCACATCAACAAGTCCATCCCACAAGTGGGATTCACAAGCTCTGCATTTCAATACTCAACCTGAAAACCAAGCCAGTAGAGGGGGATCTTTAAGTGTCATTACCATTACAAGTTGTGATCTATGATTGTAGTGGAATATATGGTGCTATAAGAGATGATGAGCTCAATGATTTTAGGAAAAATAATGAAATACTTGCATGAAATACCAAAGAGCAAAATTAGCAGAGCCAGGATAACATTGTATATAGTAACAGCAGTACTCTTTACAGAATAACTTTCTGAGTTAGTAAGTTATTTTGACTATTATAAACACCCAAATTAACTATAAAGGGCATATGAAGAAAGATGCTATCTGAATCCAGAGAAAGAACTGAGAAACAGAAATGTATATAGAATAACTTTATACATATACATATACACACATACATACACACTTGTGTGCACATATGCACACACATATACATACATACATGCATACATATTTTAATAAGCTATAAGAGGCAATGAAACAAAATCATTATTAAATCTACATGCAGTAAGTGCAAAGGATATAAATTCATAAAGATTGAGCTAACTGAATTAAAAAGATTTACTGCAATAAACCTACATTAGATATATAATAATTATAAAAGAGTCTAATGTTATTTCTTGGGAAATGGATAAATAAAACAAGTTAAAAAAAACAAAATTTAGAATAGAATAAGCTACTGAAGAAATTAGATATGAAAACCCCCTTATAGTATCTTCTAAATGGAAATATTAAGGACTATTCTTCAGTACCACATCCTAAATTAAGTAATATATTACTAGTTGATATGAATATAAAAGTCTACAATAAATATATCTTTTACAGAACATAAAGCAATGAAATAGTCATGCAAGGAAGGAAAAAAAAAAACATGCAAAAAATCCAGATCTAAATGGAGACTGAAAAGAGCATTCCTAATAATCATGGGTCAAAAATCATAGAATATTACTAGCTATATGACCTTGGGCAAGTCACTTAACCACAACTGTCTGCCTTCCCCTCTCCAAAAAGAAAAAAAAAATTAGAAATTATAAAAACACATAGAATAAATAAATACCTATATTAAGGAGAATGATGAAAACACATATCAATATGTGGGCAGTGGTTTAGAGGAAAATCAGTATTCAAGACAAAATCATCTCTCTGAAAATATACATTTACAAAAAATGAAAAACAAATGATTTATCAACTGAATAATTAAAAATAAAGAATCTGCAAATATGAAGCACAAGAAAAAATTGGCAATCAATAGAAATAAATAAAATAGAAAACCTTTTGAAATGATTAAAATCTATAATGTGGTTCTTTGGAAAACTAATTAAATTAGTAAATCTTTAGCAAATCTGATTTAAAAAGTAAAGAAATTAAAATAAAACCTGTGTTCATAGAAGACACAGCAGATAAAAATTATCACATATTTACTACACACAATTATGTGCTATAAAAGCTGAGGATTTGAAGGAAATGATTATTAATATATATGTATAAATGTATATATTCATATACACATGTAATGTTAATTATCAGTATATGAAAGAATCTTTAAGCCAATATCAAACTGGCCCTTTCTCTCTCTTTATCTCTGTCTCTCAGTCTCTCTCCTCACTCTTCCTCTCTAACTTTTCATCCCTCTATTTCTCTCTCTCCCTCTCTTTCTTCATCTTCCCTGTTACTCTCTTTCTTCCATCTGTTTTTTTTTCCTTTCACAATAAGGTCAGTGAGGCAACATCTTATTTTTAAATATAACACAAGGAAATTTGATAGGTGATTATATTTACACTTGTTTGTAACCTTAGATATAAGATTCATATCAAATTCTTGTAGGGAAATATAATTCATCAAATATTGTCTTTTGTCTTATTTTTTGTTGTACTAAAAAAATCAATCATTACCTTTTCCCCTGTCTTATCACTTCATTTGAATCAGATGTTGATTAATGTTTTCTTGCAACGCTTTTTGGGTTATTCACTGGGGTAATTTCTTTTGTGAAAAAAATGAAACTTACGAATTTGTGTGTTGCAACTGATTTATATGTGATACTAATCATCGTGATGAATGGCCTGTCAAAAACCATTCACATGCACTGCATGCTGGGCAGAAGGAAAGTAAAGGGAGAAGGAAACCTCAACAATCAGCAACATTTGTACTTTGGGTGGCCCATGTATAGCCTTTCCAGGAGTCACTCTGGCTTTGTAACTTTTACAGTGCTACAGAGAATCTTGATATTTCTATAATTTTAGACACATTGATATTAATTAGGAAGATGCAGACAAACTCTCAGTATTCAGTGAATCCAATCTACCAACCAATCCAAAATAATGCATTAAGTAATAATTATTCTAGGTCCTGGTTTTACTAAATTCATATGGTTAGTATCTACCTCATAGACTTGTTAGCATAAATTAGGTGATATTTCTGTAACCTGATCCCAAAGCCCATGGGTATGGGAAACTCTTAGTGATCTCTACTCTGATATATCTTGATACTTCCCTACTCAATTACTCAATGACTCAGAGTTACCTTTTGGACAAAATACTGGTGTTTAGCACCAATCTATCTTTCCAAACTCATTGAATGTTTTTTTTTCTCCTACTACTATGTGGTCTAACCATTCAACATGGCATTCTCTGTGTTTAACATATGATACTATATTTCTTCCCTCTGTACCTTTGGACTACCTCTTCTGGAGCCTGGCAAAGCATTCACTCTTTGTTGATTTCCTCTTTAGAATATAAACTATTTGACAGTATTTATTATTTGGGAATAATGGTGCACCCCTTTAATCCAGCTACCAGAGAGGCTGAGCTTGGCAAAACTTTTAAACTTGGGAGTCCTGAGCTCTAGTCCTGGCAGCAATATGGCAAGATTCAGGGTGTGGAGGAAAGTGTACCAAGCTGCCTAAGGAGGGATAAAATAGTCCAGGTCTAAAACAGAATATGTCGATGCTCCTGTGCTAATCAGTTGGTGAATAAGGTCTAATAGTTGCCATGTACTTCTAGTATGGCTGGCACAGGGAGAATTTGTATGAAAGAAAGAAACAAACAAAAACACAGACACATAGAGGAAGAAGGAGGAAGGGGGAAGAAGGAAGGAAGGAAAGAAGGAAGGAAGGAAGGAAGGAAGGAAGGAAGGAAGGAAGGAAGGAAGGAAGGAAGGAAAAAAGGGAGGAAGGGATGGAGGGAGGGAGGAAGAATCATTTACTAAATTACTACTATGCACTAGCCACTGTGCTAAGCACTTTACAAAGGGAGTGAAGCTGTCTCAATGTGTCCCACAGGAAGACAGGAATATACCTCTATATCATCTCTTGCCCTCATCTTCCCCTCCCCCTTCCAGAATAAGTGCTTTATTTTTAGTTTCTTTTCCTTTTAAACATCCTGGGAAATTCCTTGTGGCAGAGATGAGCCCATGCCCTGAGAGGAGTGGTAAGACTGCTGGTACATGCAGAAATATGAGAGGAAAGAGTCCACCAGGAGGACTCTCTGGCAGTCCCTCCTCTCTTCCCATCATCATTGGCTCTCCTTGTCCTGGCACTATGGTGACAGGCAGATTGCAGGCTTGGTCCAGGTGTGCACTGTGGGAAGTCTCTGCTTTCATCACGTCAATGCCAGTTTGCTCCATTGTCCTCTGAGCCTATGCATTTCCTCTTGGTACAGGCTCTCCCTGCTAACCTGCATGGAGTTCCTTTACCAGAGATAACAATGGTGTTTTTGATGGAATCAGCAGCCACAAATAGATCACTGTGAAGGTTTCTCCTCATGCTTTGGGGCAAGGCTTCCTGGATATCTCCCCCAACTCCACTCAGTAATTCCTATGATCTATGAGTAGGGGTAGATCCAGCAGATGTTGAATGGACAGGCATGGGCATTGGGTGGCTGCTTCTGTGAGTTGGAGATATATGTGGGGATTCTGTAGACTGGGCCTTCAGCAGTTTCATTAGCTCTTCTAGCTGTTCTATCAGCTCTCATCAGTTCTACTGAAGTGCAGACATTCTCTGTTCCAATTCATCCTTCCTCTGCCTAAGCAGCTGGAGCTCTGCCAGGAGTGTGGGGTTCTGCTGATCCTCCTCAGGAGTTGTTTGAGAAGCTTGCTCATGCTCCAAGTGGAGGTGCTGAATCTCCTGAAGGATTTCTCTGTTTTTGTTTTCTATTTGTGCCATGAGCTGCCTTTACTGTTTTCTAGCATCAAAGTTAAAGTTGAAGTTAGTTGGGGTATGGGGATGGGGGGCGGGGGTTGAGTTATATTTTCTGCTTCTGAAGCTTGCCAGGAAGCATAATGGGCAATAATGGGCAACTGTGTTCTTCATCTACTTGGCTGGAGCTCTCCAGTACATTTGCACAATGCTGTAGACATGACACATACAAAGCTATGAGTGTATGGTTGTTAGCCAAGTGACTGGCTATTTCATGGCTATACACTAACTTTTTGGTGGGAGTGGGAACTCCAGATGACATATGACTAACCATTGTATCATCCACATTGGTTAGGAGGTGAGGAAAGACTATATGTACAAGGTCAAGTGGCTTCTCTGGTTGCTCAGGAAAAGCAGGATATGGGGGCTCCCTGGTGGGTACACAACCCAGAGCTTTACTAACTGCATGGTTCACCTTCTTTACAGGTGATTTCCAAGAGGAATGTTCCTTCATCTCATGTTTCCTTGCTGTGAGTGACATTGGCATGGTCCCGCCAAGAGTAGTTTTGGCAGAACTGGTAGTTGTGGCACTACTGGCATCTATATCAGAAACCCATCATTCTCTCACACTGGCAATACAAACATTCCATTGCATGGAAGATATTTTCAACATGGGCAAGTCTATGCATGAGAGGTAACCATAGAAGACAGAACCAGATGTGCTGAGAAGAGTGACCTGAGTGAGAAGGAACCAGTACATGCCAGGTAAGTGCAGAAGCAGTGGGGTAGAAACTCCCTGGCTCTGGGCACATATAGGAGGTTGGAGATTTGGCTTTGGTTTCAGACTAGAGGGAAGAACTGAAGATCTGGGGCAATAGGCTCCATTTCCCATACCGCAGATCTACAGATGACTAGAAATAATTAAGCTATCACCACAAAAAATTCACAGGCAAAAGAAAAGGAATCCAACCAGAGAAACCTATTAGAAGAATGGAGATAATCAGGGTTTGCCTTCAGTGGAGGATACTGAAGTAAAAAAAACAAAAACCTCCAAAGAGTAATGTCAAATGATCACCTGCACAAAAAGAATTTACAGAAGATCTTTAAAAAGATTTCAAAAATCAAATGACAGATATGGAGGAAAAATTATAAAAGAAAATAAGAGTAATCCAAGAAAAACAAGAAGGGTATGAAAGTGAAGTCAATCAACTAGAAAAGGAGATCCAAAATCTTAAGGAAGAAAATGACACCTTGAACACTAGAACTGGGCAAAGTGAAGCCAGTGAAATTATAAAAGATCAAGAAATAATTAAACAAAATATGAATAATGAAGAAAACAAGAGAAAGTGAAACATCTTATAACAAAACAACAGATTTGGGGAGAATAGATCAAAAAGAAAAAAATATAAAAATAATTGGACTAACTGAAAGTTATGATAAAAAGTCTCTGATACAATAATACAAGAAATACTTAAAGGAAATTGTCCTGAAGCCTTGAACAAGGGGGGCGAGGTGGAAGGGGGGAAGTAGAAATAGAAAAAAAAATCCATCTATCACCTCTTAAAAGAGATCCTAGGGGGCTCACTTTGAGAAGTGTTGTGTGATTTGACCAGATGAGACTCTGGGCAGCCATTGAAAGCCCCCCAGCTTTGAAAACCCAGATGCTGATGCTTCCCTCTCTGGTAACTGAGATTTTGGTATTGATAATGGTTGGACAATTTGGAAGCCTACTGTTTGATCTGTCTGTATATTCCGAAGTTCGGGGTGCTGACCTTTTCCCCCTGAACTAGGTAATATATGTTTGTTTGATTAAAGTAAGCTTGTTAGCCACCCCCCCCTAAAAAAAGAGATCCTATAAGGAAAAGTCACAGGAATATCATAGTCAAATTCTGAAACCCCAGCTCAAGGAAAAAAAATATTTAAAGCATTAAGATTAAAACAATTTAAAAATAATGGTGCCACAATTAGAATTATATGAGGCCTAGCAGCAGAGACATTAAAAAACCACAGGTCTTGGAAAACAAGATATTGAAGAGCAAAAGAACTGTGGCTTTGGCCAAAAATATCATATCATGCAAAGTTCAGTATTATCCTGAATGGAAAAAAAAATCTGAAAAAATCTTGAAAAAATAAACTCTCAGACTTTCAAGACTTTGCTAAAAAAAATTCCTGAACTTAACAGATGATTCAACATACAAGAACCAATATAAATATAAGGTATATTACAAAGACTGATTATAAGGGATGCTAAGGACAGACTTTACTTTTTATATATGTAAAATGTATGTCTATGATTCTTATTAATAATTGGTTAGTTAAAAATAAACATTGGGGTAAACCTGAGTATGATATGAATTTAAAAAGTAAAACCTTTTAGAAACAACTTAAAAGAGGAATTATTTTATACAAATGAGGTGCAAGAGGAAGAATTGATACACACAAATTAGATGGGGGAGGAGACCTGGTAGTTCTGGTAACCTACATTCATCAGGAATGGGGTTAAGAGAGAATAATACATACATGCATATATATATATATATTTAGAAGAATATAAAAATCTTCTAAATTCAGAAGAAATAAAATGGTAGGGGCATAGGAAGCGGGAGAGGAAAAGGGAGGGATCTTTGGAGGGGAAGGTGATGGAATAGATAAAGAGTGGTAAAGAAGGTTGTTCAGATTTATGGAAATGGTAGGATAGAGGAGGGAACCTAGGAGTAGGGTTGGCAAGTCACAGGAGGACAAGGTAGTGGGTAAAAGTAAAGTAGAGGAGGCAGGAGGGATAGGAAATAAGAGATATGCACATATGCATACTTAAAATCAAAGAACAGGAGTAGAAGAGGTTTGGGAAAGTATATGTATATATATGTATGTTTGTATGTATATGGGTACGTATATATCTATAGTTATGGAGAAACATATCTAAACTTTATTGTAGCCTTCTGGGGAGGTTGGTGAAGGGTATGGATATATTTGTAACTATAGAGAAATATATATAAACTTTATTGTGGCCTTCGGGGGGTGTTGGAGGTAGGGAGAAAAGAACAAAGTAAAAAAGCACGCAGCAGAGAACAAAAGAAAACTCACAAGGACACAGAGAAAAGATGGACAATTCTCAACACAAGTAATTTATTTTCTTTAAATGAAAATTTATTGTTACATATTTTGAATCCTCTCTAATGCTCTGCTTTGCACATGGCATGCTTTTTTTTCTTTCTAACTTTGTATTTAAGTTCTGATATTTAAGTTGATGACATGTTTTTATTTCTTCTCTCTTCTTTCTATTCATGTTCTGGTGTCTGAGACAGAAGTAAAATTTTGATAAAAAAGAATCATCAAAAAAAAAAAGAAATTACTCAAACATTAAATATCATTAAGCCATTGGAATCTGACATCTGAGAGAAAATATATCTTAATTTGTTCAGCATTTTTCCACCACACATGGTTACTAACATAGCTTTAACTGAAAACACCATCAAATTTCCTCAGTCCTCACTGTCATATGTTGCAATCATGAAATTGAGGAGAAGTCTGATTGACTGTTCCACATTGATCTGGAAAGTAGAAGGCAGGCCTTCTTCAGGTGGTAGTAGATGGATAAAATTTTCAGTCAGGACACACTGATCTCAGTGTTATGGTCCAGTGTGTTATGGTCGTTTTCTCAGAAGACTTCTATCATTTATTAGATATCAATAAGGTGCAGATCACATCTTTTTTGTAAAAATCTTAGTTTGCTAGCTATATAATATGTTGACAGTCTGTTGACATCAAAATTCTGAGCATCCATTTCCATAAACAGCTGCCTCTTCTCTCCCATGGTCTTTCTCTTGTTCCCACTTTCCTAAATCATTTTCCCTTGGGTGGATGTGTGTCCCACTCTGGTGATGACAACAGCAGCCTCCTCTTCCTCCTTCTCTTCCTCTGTCCACTATCTGTGTTGGTAGAAGCAGGAATCGTTTATCATTCTTTAAGGGAAATTTCCATTCTTGCTAGGAGAGGAAATAAGAGTTTGCATCTGGAAACTAGCTATTCATTTCTGTTCCAGGGTATGTGGGGGGGAGGAGGGGGAGGCATTGTGCTGGAAGTATATCTAACCATTTTCTTTAATTTAATTTAATATTATTAATATTAAAGGTATAGGTAAGACAGAGTCAAAATGGCAGAGTAAAAGCAGGGACTTGGTTGAGTTCTCCCACAAACCCCTTCAAATACCTGTAAAAATGACTCAAAACAAATTCTAGAGCTACAGAACCCACAAAATGACAGAATGAAACAAATCTCCAGCTGAAAATAACATGGAATGTTGACAGGAAAGGTCTATCACACTGAGCTGGGAGCAGAGGACAGTTCACCATGGACCATTCCCACACAGACAGGACTGGAACAGGCCTCAGGAGACCGAATCACTGGCAACTATGACAGTTTCCACACTTCTCAACTCAAAAATGCCAAAGACGATGTAGAAGGCCAGTGGGGAAAGTATATGGGATGTGGGTGAGACAGGAGTGTGGTGCAGTCCCAGCTCCAGGGTGGCAGAGGTAGTAGCAGTGGTAGTGGCAGGACCAGCAGCAGCAACAACAGTAGTGGCATCTTTGGGAGGTCTGGGACCACAGATGATAGGGGAATCAAGAAGTTGATAAGAGAGCAATTATAGGGATCTCTTTGATGGTGCTGAGGCAGTATCCTCTTGCTTTGCCTGGCTTAGATCTGGGTCACAGTCCTGGGTGGCATTCCTGGGGTGAAAAGGAGCACTGGTGTGGCAAACCTTATGGCTTTGCTAGAGAGGGAATCCTCAGAGTTCCAAGGCAGAAAAGAGTGATTATGGTCACTCACAGACCAGAGCACAGGCCAGGAAGGGAGTAGAACAGCACAGGGAATAGAGCACCAGGCCCTGGAGGAGGACCTGAGTTCAAATCCAGCCTCAGATACTTAACATTACTAGCCTTGTGACCTTGGACAAGTCACTTAACCCCAATTGCCCTTCCAAAAAGAAAAAGAAAAAAATATAGAATGGATAAAATAGAAGCTAATGATTTCATGAGAAATAGAAAAATTGGAAAACAGAAACAAAAGAATGAAAAAATAGAATATGTGAAATACCTATCTGGAAAACAACTGACCTGAAAAATAGAACCAGGAGACAGAATTTAAAAGCTATTGGAATACCTAAAAGTTATGATAAAAAAAAGGGACTAGACATTATCTCTCAAAAACTTATCAAGGAAAATTTTCCTGATGTTCTAGAACCAGAGGGTAAAACAGAAGTGGAAAGAATTCACCACTCTCCTCATGCAAGAGATCCCAAAAGAAAAAGTCCTAGGAATATTGAAGCCAAATTCCAGAGTTCCAAGGTCAAAAAGAATGTATTTCAAGCAGACAGAAAGAAACAATTCAAGTATTGTAGAAATACAATCAGGATAACACAAGACCTAGTAGCTTCTACATTAAGTTATCAAAGGGCTTGGGATATGATATTCTGGAGGTCAGAGGAGCTAAGGTTAAAACCAAGAATCACCTACCCAGCAAAACTGAGTATAATCCTTCAGAGGAAAAAATGACTATAAAATGAAATAGAGTACTTTCAAACATTCTTGATGAAAAGACCAGAGCTGAATAGAAAATTTGACTTTCAAATAAAAGATTCAAGAGAAACATGAAATAGTAAACAGAAAAGACAAATCATAAGGAGTTTATTAAAATTGAACCCTTTACATTCCTACATGGAAATATGATACTTGTAACTCATGACACCTTTCTCTGTGTTAGGGCAGTTGGAGGAGGGACAGGGACAGAGACAAAGACAGACAGACAGAGAGAGAGGGAAGGAGAGAGGGTGAGAAATACAGGGTGAGTTGAATATGAAAAATGTTATTTTTAAAATAAAATTAAGTGGTGAGAGAGGAATATATTGGGAGAACAAGAAAGAAAGAGATAGAATGGGGTAAATTATCTCAACAAAAAGGCAAGAAAAAGCTTTCACAATGGAGGGGAAGAGGACAGAAGGGAGAGAGAATGAATGAACTTTACTCTCATTGGATTTGTTTTATGGATGGAATAACATACACAATCAATTGGATATCATACCCCACAGGAAAGTAGGTGGGAAGGGAATAAGGGGGAGGGGGGAGATGGAAGGGAGGGCAGACTGTGGGAGGGGGTAGTCAGAAGCAAACTTTTGAAAGGGACATGGTCAAAGGAAAAATAGAATAAGTGGAAGGTGGGAGAGGATGAAGGGAAATATAATTAGTCTTTCACAAAATGACTATTATGGGAGTGTTTTGCATGTATAACCTATATTGAAGTACTTGCCTTCTCTATGAGGGTGGGTGGGGAGGGAAGAAGGGAGAGAATTTGGAACTCAATGATTTAAAAACAAATGTTAAAAAATGTTTTTACATGCAACTGGAAAATAAGATATACTGGCAATGGGTTATATAAATATATTTTGCCTTACAAGAAAAGAAGGGGGAATGAGATAAGGAGGGGGGGGGTGATAAAAGGGAGGTCAGACTAGAGCAAGGGGTAATCAGAATGCATGCCATCTTGAGGTTGGGGGGACATGGGGAGAAAATTTGGAACTCAAAATCTTATGGAAATGAATGTTGAAAACTAAAATTAAATAATTTTTTAAAAATCTTATGAAGTGGCTCGGTGGTGCAGTGACTAGAGCACCAGCCCTGGAATCAGGAAAACCTGAGTTCAAATCCAGCCTCAGACTCAGTTTTTCAAAAACACTATCCATGTTACCTTGGGCAAGTCACTTAATCCCAATTGCCCTACCTTCTCCCTCCAAAAAGAAAAAAAATTAATCTTGGAGGTGTAGCTTTCAGGTTTGAGCTAAATTGATCAGTATGTCTTATGGGGGAAGGGAAATCAAGACTTACATTAAAGGCTTGACCTATTTCCCCTGAAATAAACAGTTCCTCAGTGAATTAACATAGTAAATGGCATAGAATCTAATTGATTCAAGTTAATAAAGAAATTTAAATCAGAATATCATATGTATGTATGTAAGAGGCAATATAGATTGAAGGACCTCTCCCTTTGGGAATGAGGTAACTTAACTCAATAAAAGGGTAGAGCGCCAAATCTCTCTCACCCAAAAGAAAATTCCCCAAATCTCTGGTGTAGCAAATGGGAATAATTACATGATCAAAGTTCTATACTTAGCTTCTTCCAAGTCTCTCCCCTTTCATTGTCTTTTTTTTTCTGTCTTATAACTATTTTATAACTAGTTATTTTATAACTATTTAAACAATTTTCACACTTCCACACTTCTATTCATGCTACCTTTTGTTCCAACACCCCCCTTTTATTCTTTTTTCACCTTTGACCTGGTGCCTTTTCAAAAGTGTTTGCTTCTGACTAATCCCTCCCCGAATCTGCCCTCCCTTCTATCATCCCCCCTCTTATCCCCTTCCCCCCTACTTTCCTGTAGGGTAAGATACCCAAATGGGTGTGTAGGTTATTCCCTACTTAAGACAAATTCAATGACAGTAAGTTGACTTTCTTCCCCGCACTCTTCCCCTCCATTGTATCAGCTTTCTCTTGCTGCTTTTATATGAGATAATTTACCCTATTCTATCTCTCCCTTTCTCCTTCTCCCAATATATTTCTCTCTTACCCATTAATTTTATTTTTTAGGTATATTTTCCGATTCAACTCACTCTGTGCCTTCTCTCTCTCTCTCTCTCTCTCTCTCTCTCTCTCTCTCTCTCTCTCTCTGTCTCTCTCTCTGTCTCTCTTTCTTCACACACACACACACACACACACACACACACGTTCCATTTGTTCCATTCTAATATGTGTGTATGTATGTATGTATGTATGTATGTTCCCTTCAATTATCGTAATACTGAGAAAAGTCTCATGAGTTGCAAATATCATCTTTCCATGTAGGAATGTAAGCAGTTCAACTTTCATAAATCCCTTATGATTTCTCTTTTCTGTTTACTTTTTTATTCTTTTCTTGATTCCCGTATTTTAAGGTCAAATTTTTCTGATCAGTTCTGGTCTTTTCATCAAGAATGCTAGAAAGTTCTTATTTCAATGAATATCCAGATTTTCCCCTGAAGGATTATGCTTACTTTTGCTGGGTAGGTGATTCTTGGCTTGATTCCTAGGTCCTTTGACCTCCAGAATGCCATATTTCAAGCCCTTCAAACCCTTAATGTAGAAGCTGCTAGATCTCATGTTTCCATAATATGCAAATCATTTCTTTCTGACTGCTTTTAATATTTTCTCCTTGACCTGGGAACTCTGGAATTTGGCTATAATATTGCTAGGAGTTTTCTTTTGGGGATCTTTTTCAAGAGGTGATTGGTAGATTCTTTCCATTTCTATTTTATGCTCTGGTTCTAGAATATGGGGGCAATTATCCTTGATAATTTCTTGAAAGATGTCTGGGCTCTTTTTTTTTTATTTGGGGAGATTATTATGGCTTTCAGGTAGTCCAATAATTTTAAATTATCTTTCTTGGATCTGTTTCCAAGGTCTATGGTTTTCCCAAAAGATATTTCACATTGCCTTTTATTTTTCCATTCTTTTGGTTCTATTTAAAAATATCTTTCTTTTGCATAAAGTCATTAGCTTCCATTTGTTCCATTCTTATTTTTAAGGAGCTATTTTCTTCAGTGCGCTTTTTGATCTCCTTTTCCATTTGGCCAATTCTGTTTTTAAGGTATTCTTCTCCTCATTGGCTTTTTGAACCTCTTTTTCATTTCGGTTAGTCTATTTTTTAAGTTGTTATTGTCTTCAGTATTTTTCTGAGTCTCCTTTAACAAGCTGTTGACTGTTTTTTCATAATATTCTTGCATCACTTAATTTATCTTCCCAATTTTTCCTCTACTCCTCTTATTTTATTTTCAAAATGCTTTTTGAGCTCCTCCATGTCCTGTGACCAATTCACATTTTTCTTGGAGGTTTATGATGCAGGAGTTTTAAATCTGTTGTCTTCTGGTTTTATGTTTTGTTCTTTGTCACCAATGTAAAATTCTATAGTCTGTTTTTTTTTCCTCTCTTTGCTCATTTTCCCAGCCAATTACTTGACTTTTTAGCTCTTTGCCAAGGTAGGACTTTGCTTCAATAGTGGAGTGTACTTTGTCCCAAACTTCTGGACTTTTGAGAAGTTGTTGTCAGAGCTACTTCCAGCCATCTGTAAATTTTCACTTCTTCCAAGGTGATATGATCAAAAGAGAGGTGTTTATATCTTTCCTGGCCTGTGGTCTATTTTGTGGGTGACCTATGCATTCTTTTCTACTTTGAAACTATGAGGAGTACGCCCTTTCCACAGTAGCCATAAGCTTTGCCACACCAGCACTCCTCCTCACCCCAGGACCCCCATCCAAGACTGCAACCCAGATCCAAGCAGGGCAAAGTAAGAGAATCCTGTATCCATGCCAGGAAAGAGATCCATGCAATTACCCTCTGATCAGCAACTTGATCCCCCCACCATTTGTGCACGTGGAGCTCTGGAAGTAGCCTCTGCTGCTGCTGTCACCACTGCTTTCACCATCTCCTCCACACCCTGGGCCTGGGGCCTAACCACATTCTCCTCTCAGGCAGGTCCAAAAGAATTTACCCACTGACCTTCTATATTGTCTTTTGCATTTGTGGGTTGAGAATTCTGGAAACCAGCACAGCTGCCAGTGATTCAATCCCCTGAGGCCTGTTCTGGCCAGGTCTGTGCCAGCATGGCCCATGTGGGACTGTGCTTTGCCCTGAGCCTGGTGCAATAGTCCCTTCCTGTTGGTCTGCCAGGCTTTCTTCAGCTGCAGATGTATTTCACTCTGTCATTTTGTGGGTCCTGTTGCTCTAAAATTTGTTTAGAGCCTTTTTGTTTAGAGATATTTGGAGCTTTTGAGGATAAAGCCCAAGCAAGTTCCTGATTTTACTCTGACATCTTGGCTTCCTTCATTTTCTTGAAGAGAGATTGTCTTTGACCATTGATCATTCTCTCTCAATGCTGGAAATCTAGAGTCCTAAAGAAAGTGGTTAAAATGAAGTCATTTTTAGTATGACTACAATAGATGCATCCACTTTCTCTCCTCTTACTCTTCTTAACCCCTTTAATCCAATGTCCAACCTCATCATTCTATTGAAACTGTTCTAACACTACAAATGATCTTTTAATTGCCAAATCCAATTAGCTTTTCCCAATCTTCATTTTCCTCAACCTCTCTGAAGCCTTTGTAATTGTTAAGTACCCTTTCCTCCTTAATACTCTCATCTCTAGATTTTGAAGACACCGTTTTCTCCTGATTTTGCTGCTAGTTTTCACACTGCTCCTTCTAAGTCTCCTTTGTTAGACCCTCAACCAGATTATGTCCCTTAACTGTAGGTGTCCCTCACTGTTCTATCCTGGACCCTCTTCACTTCTCACTCTACACTTGTGATCTCATCAATTCCCATAGACTTAATTATCATCTTTATGCTGATGTTTCTCAGTTCTACCTATCCACTTAATCTCTCTGCTGACCCCCAGACTCATATTTACACCATGCTTTAAAGATATCTTACATTGTATATCTCACATATATCTAACACTCAATATGTATAAATCAATTAATTATCTTTTTTTGCCTCCTAATTTCTCTATTACTGTTGAGTGCAAGATCATCTTCCAAGTTCCTCAGATATGCAACCTTGGTATCATCTTCAACTTTTCACATTCTTTCACTCTCTATATTCAATCTGTTACCAAAACATATCAATTCTAGCATCATAAAAATCTCTTATATATGTCCTTTGTCTCTGTTAAGACTAACTTGATGCAGACTTTCATTTCTATATGCCTGGACTTTAGTAATAGCCTACTCATTTCTTGGCCTTGAAGCTCTCCTCACTACAGTCCATACTCTACCTTACTATGAAAGTGATCTTTTTTAAAGTTCAGGTCTGAAAATACTGATATTCTAGTTTAACAAGCTCCACCAATTCCCTGATCTATGTTCTATGATCAAACACCAAATCTGGTGGTGCCCCCTTACCTTTCTGGTCTTATTATACCTTATGTCTACCTCACCATGGACTCTGACATTGGCTTCCTTGATGCTCCTTGAAAAAGACAGTTCACCCCTTGCTCTGACTTTTTCACTAATTTATCATCTATACCTTTAATGTTCCCTAACTTCCTTCAGTTCCCGGTCTAAATTTCACCTTTGGCAGGAAGTCTTTTCTAATTCTCCATAACTCTATCCTCTGTTAATTATTTCCATTTTTCTTCTATATAGCTTGTTTTTACACATTTTTTTTTCATTTTCTTTCTTTTATTAAATTGCTAGATCCTTAGGAGCAAGGGCTGTCTTTTTGTCTTTCTTTATATTTTCAGTGCTTAGCACAGTGCCTGAGCCATGGTAATCACTTGGTAAATGCTTGCTGATTGATTGGTTTTCAAGTTTCTCTGAGAACTTGGAAGACAGGATGTCATTGGAGCCCAAGAAATACCTCCCCCTGACTCTTCATTAATTCTAATTGAATGTGATGTTCATAAAATACATTCCTGAATGATCCATCCAATAAACTAACTTGGGTTTAGTTTTCTCACCTTGTCTGTTCCCCCTTGGTTTTGCCTATAAAATCCCACAAGAGCCCTCCTTATGGTCCTCCTAATCCTGAGAATTACTGTTCTTTTGGCTTCTACTTCATCAAACCCTTTGCTATATCTGTATCAGAAAAGGGAAATAGGAAATAGGTAGAATCCCACTAGAAAAAACAAACTCATCTGCATGGAAGTTAACATTATTATATTAATTATGGGGATTGTGACTCTGCCTCAGGTAATTGGTCCTCTATTATCTTTCACCAGTGAAAGCCACTGCTAGCTTGACTATTCTCCTCCCCTCTTAGCTATTTACAATGGACACTAGCAACCTAGTTTTATTTCTATTGCATAAAGTTGAGAACACAGGAAAAGAATGGAGAAGAGTTGCAGAGGTATCAAAGTTAAAATAATAGATACATGTCACTAGCAAGGAAGAGAATCCTTTAGAGCTTCTAAAAATATAAGGGGTCTTTTCCACTTGCCATTGAATCCAAAGTTCAGAAGATCATAGAATTATAAATTTATGCTTAGAAGGAACTTCAGATATTATCAGTTCCAACTCTCTCATTTTAGGAATGAGGAAAATGTCCTGAACTTTATGCAATAGACATAAAACTAGGCAGCTTAGGTCCATTGCTGATAGCTGAGAGGAGAGGAGAATAGTCAAAATGAGGTTCAAAACAATTCAGTTTTTCCAATATTAAATACCAACTGAGACACATTTTTGCACAGTGGATAAAGAGGTATCTTCAGAGGCAGGAATAGTGAGGTTCAAATATCTGCTCCAACACATCCAGGATACCTAATCCTTGTGAAGTTACTTAATGCTCAAGTGATCTCTGTAACTCTTTAATAATTTAAAATGGAGAAGAGTTGCTATCTTGCCTCAGTAGAGAGAGTTTTCCCAATAGGGAGTTCCTAAACCAGTGAAATCATTCATTTAGATTTCATTTTGCAGATATGGGCCATGAAAGGATGTTATTTTCCTCCAAATAAAAAGAATTCTGTTAGTCCAGGGGACCAATTGTATTCCAAAGACAATATTCTATTTATCATGTGCATGATGACACCAGACTAGGTATTCCAAAGGCACAATGGTGGCACCCTTTACATTCATCAGATGTCCTACTATGCATACCCAGAAAGAGAAAAAGACATAGTTCAGCTGACCACATCACATTTTACCCTTTCCCAACACCTAAAATTGGAGACAGGAGATCTCTGTTTACTGCCAACATTCACTACTGTCCAGGAACAATTTTACAGAAAAAGTGAATTTTGAGATATGTAGAAGGAACTAGAACGGGGGGAGTGATTAGTACATCCCTGACCAAAGGAAGCCTCAAGTTTCATGCACAACCCTTTATGGACAGCACCTCTAAAGAGAAATGATCTTGGTCTGGAGCCAAGATGGCGGAAAGGAAGCAGTAACTTCTCTAAGCTCCTCCATGAATCACAACACCAAACCTTAAAAAGTGAATCTGAACAGATTCTGGAGTGACAGAAGCCACTGGAAGACGGAGCGTGGCAGAATCCAACTCAGGAAAGTGCCCAGTGGGTCCAGACAGGGTGAGCGAAGAGCATGTGGGGTCTACACAGCTCAGACTTGAGAGCAGACAAGCAGACTACACCAGAAAGAGAAGAAGCCCCAGGTAGCTGACTTACCAAGGACAAATCGTAGTCACCTCACTGGCATCTCACAAGGGGACAGGATGAATCATTGGAGCCAGGTAAGAGAGGTCTGGGGCCCCCAGCAGAGACAGCAGCTTCTCCTGGGACTGTCAGCCCCGAGCCTGGAAGTTTAGAAATCACCTGTCTGTTTATGCAGGGGCTAGGATGGCAAAGTAATCTCTAGTTGCTCTGATCCCTCCTTCCTGAAGTAGAAAACCCCAAAATAAGTCTTCCACCCAGAGTGAAATCCTATAATGGTGGAAATAACTTTGGGCTTGGGAGTCATTGAGAAGGGGTGTAACTGAGGCAGCAAGGAGTCTGAAGAGAAGAGGGGGAGGGGTGCCAACAAGCCCACCTCACCTGACCAGCAAAAGTCTTCCTGAGTTGTAATCCAGGGGTACAGAGGCAGAAATCTGAAGTGGCCAGACTACGCCTCCTCCACAGATTACACTGTGCTCATGAGCATACCTTACTGAGATTCCTGCCTTAGCTTCAAACTAGAGGCTACAGCATTCAAAGTCAACAACCAGGCCTGTAGCTCACAGCCTAAGAAATTAGGAGATAGGAAATCACAATGGGAAGGAAGGAAGCAGAGAAGAAGAAGGGGAAGGCAAGAAAATCAATCTGAGCTTATTATGTAGGTCAATAACAACCAAATACAGAGGACAACATGGACTCTTTACTCATGCCTGAGACCACAAAGGAAATATGAACTGGTCTCTAGCCCAAATAGCATTCTTGGAGGAGCTTAAGAAAGATTTTAAAGACAAAATCAGGAAGACAGTGACCAAATTGGAAAAAAGTTTCACTGAAGAAAACAAATCCTTAAAAAGTAAAATTAGTGAAGTAATTGGAGAAAATACCTCCCTAAGAAAGGACCTTCAAAAATTAACCTAAGACTATAATTTGCTAAAAATTAGAATCAGTCAAATTGAAACTCAGAACTCTATGATGCACTAAGAGTCAATCAAACAAAACATGAAGATTGAAAAATTGGAAGAAAGTGTAAAATATCTCATTAGAAAAACAACTGACCTACAGAACAGATCCAGAAGAGATAACTTAAGAATTATTGGTCTACCAGAAAGCCACGATGAAAAAAGCAGCCTAGACAACATCCTCCAAAATATTATCAAAGAAAACTGTCCTGAAGTCCTGGAATCAGAAGATAAAATAGTTATTGAAAGAATTCACCCGATTCCTACTGAAAGAGATCCCAGTTTGAAAACTCCAAGATAAGAAGTAGCCAAATTCCAGAATTACAAGATTAAGGAAAAAATACTGCAATTAGCCAAAAAGAAACAATTCAAATATCATGGAACTACAGTCAGGATCACACAGGACCTAGTAGCTTCTACATTAAAATTTTGGAAGGATTGGAATTTAATATTTTGTAGGGAAAGAGAGCTAGGACTACAACCAAGGATTAACTACCCGGCAAAACTGAGCATAATCGATTCCTGCTCCAGTGGTGGTTAGCGCCCTCGTCTGGGATCCAGCCCAGGCAGTGGCCACAGCCACAACCTGAGATCATGACTGAGTCCTGCAGGGAGGAAATGGTGGGATGAGGCCTAGGAGAGGCTGGGCCTCAGGGGTAGACCCCCGCCTCCATCTCCTCTTTACCTGTATGTACCCAAGCTGGGCTGAGACCCCAACCCTAGATCCCGCAGCATCCATAGTGTCTGCACCAACTAATGTTGAAATAAAATCTTACAATCTGAATCCTGAAGTATCTTGGGATTATGAGAGAACATCTCAGACTCCTACTTTCACAGTGGAGTTAAAGGACTATCAAGAAGGAAAGTGGAATAAAGTCTGCACCAATATTTCCCATCACTTTTGTAACATATTTGACCACGTTAAAAGGCCACTGAGTTATTACTGGGCCAGAGTTAAAGCTACCATTGGACAAAAAGAATCTTCCTTTGTGGAATCTAAATTATTTTTTCTTTATCAAAATGGAAAAATAGTACCACCTAAACTGAAGGTTCAGGGTAAAAATCACAAACTTATCTTTCATATAGAACATCCTCTAACAATTGTTGAAGGAAAAGAGAAAGGACCTGTGTGTTTTTATTATTATGATAATGATGATGATTGCAGCCTATTCACATACAAGGTGTATTTGAAGATAAATGGAAGTAAGATCACTGAAAAAGAACTTCAATTTTGCAGTGAAACTCAGTGTCAGTTAATTATACCAGCAATTTCATTTGATTCTGAGTATTGTGTTTCTGCGGAAGGATTTTCTGACAACTCTGCTATTTGGCAAAGTACATGTGAGAAATCAGATGAACAGTGTATTACAACTTCACCTAATCCTAATAAAGGAAAAGATTCTTCTCTGTCCATCCTAATTACTTTTGTAGGTGTTGCTTTCATGGCTATAGTACTCATAATTTACCTGGTCTGGAAAAGAGAGATGTTCCAGAGAAAGAATTTAACATTCCCCAAGTCATTGGCCTCTGTGGTAAGAAATTTTAATTCAAACAACATTTTAGAGGTGAATCCTCAACCAAAATTTAATTCTGTTGAAAGCTATTTGGCAGTCCCAGAAAATGAGGAAAAGACCATTGATCATTTGACTTCAATAAGTAGCATTAATTCTGAAGACAATTATTGTCATTCTAACAGTAGCCAGGCTGAATCTGGCAGTCTCAATTCAAACTCTTGCCTTCATAGGGATTCTGGGAATAGGTATGTGGAATCATGCAACTTCATATTTGACCCAGAGCCACCACAAAATGACCCTGAAATGAGGATAGACATTCAAGACAACATCACCCTAAGGAAGGTTAATACATCTTTTGGCTATGATAAACCTCATGTTCTTGTAGATATGCTTATAGATGCCAATGATAAAAAAGTCTTTAATTGGTTATCGACCTTCAGAACCATCCATGGAAATTTTATAGTCTTCAGCTAAAACAAAGCCAATTTGACATTTTGCATTTCCTAAAAGTTGACTTTTCAGGTTTTGCTTAAAGGAGATTCTTTCCATTTCTAGTCTACTCTCTAGCAGGGCAGTTTTCCTTGATAATTTCTTGAAAGATGATATCAAGGCTCTTTTTATATGGTAGCTTCTAGGCAGTTCAGTAATTTTTAAATTCTCTCTCCTGGATCTATTTTCCAGGTCAGTAGGTTTTCCAACGAGATATTTCATATTGTCTTCCATTTTTTCATTCTTTTGGTTTTGTTTTATTGTTTATTGATTTTTCATAAAGTCATTAACTTCCATTTGCTCAATTATTTGTTTGAATGAATGAAAATAATTCTCTTTCATCATTGTGTTCTGATGACTATCAGAGGTCATTTCATTAATATTTTCTTCAATAGTCATTTCTTCTGTTATGTGTGATATTTCTTGGAAGCAATCTGATTTTTCTCTATTGTCCTCAGAATTATTTGTTTTTTTTTAATGAACTATTTTCTTCAGTTAACTTGGGTACCTCCTTTTCCATTTGACAAATTCTACCTTTTAAGGAGATTTTTTTCCTTCAGTGAATATTTTGTGCCTCTTTTTTATCCATTTGGCCTAGTCTGTTTTTAAGGTATTATTTCTTCAGTATTTTTGTGTGTCTCCATTACCAAACTGTAACTATTTTTTTATGATTTTCTTACATCACTCTCATTTCTCTTTCCATTTTTCCTCTATCTCTCTTAATTGATTTTCAAGATGCTTTTTAAGCTCTGTCATGGCTTAAAACTAATTCGTATTTTTCTTGGAGGTTTTGTATACAGGAGCTTTGACTTTGTTATCTTCTTCTGAGTGTATGTTTTGATCTTCCTTGCAATGGTAGCAACTTTCTATAGTCAGATATTTTTCTCTCACTTGCTCATTTTCCTAGCATGTTTCTTGACTTTTAATTCTTTTTTAAAATGGGATTCTGCTTAAAGGGTGGAGGATGCACTGTCCCAAGCTTCAGGCATTTTGTGCAGTTGTTTTGAAAGATACTTTAGGAACCTGTAAGTTTTCAGCGCTACCAAGGTGGCAGGTATTTATCTATCTCATAGCAAAACAATAGAGTTCTGCCTCCATGCAATCAAAGAGGCCTCTTTGATCTCCTTCTAACCCGTTGTTTGACCCCCTTACAGTCTGTAGGTTGAGAGCTCCAGAAGCTACTGATACTGCTTATTCCATGGCTCTCAAAGCCTGTCCCTGGTTTGCTAGGGCTTGTTTTGTGCTGGTCTGTACTGCACTGTGTTCCACTCTCACCCAGGTTCAACAGACCATTCTTGCTTGCCTTCTATGTTATCTTTGTATAGAAAATTATTGCAGCCCATCCTTTTGTGGGTTCTGCTGATCCAGGAATTGTTTTATAGCATTATTTCAAGGTGTTAATAGAGGTTTTAGGGAGAGCTCAGGGGAGTCATTGTCTTTTCTCAGCCATTTTGATTCCAGGTCACTGTGTCTTAATGAATTTGATTGATTTCAATCTTCTATTTATGCCATCAGTAATTTATGAATTATTTTTCTGAATATATTTTCAGTAATCATAGAAAATACCAAAAGAAATTATCATAGAAACAATGGTGCCATAGATTTCATGGAAATAGGATATTTACATCTACAGTGAAATCTTTAGGAAAGCAGTACCATTTGAGGTGCCTACATGGATATTCTTTTCCAATTATTTTCAAGAGAGAGAGAAAGGGGAAAATCTCCTTAAAGTCTGATCACCTAGGAAATATAGAACAAGTGCCTTCAAAATACAGTGTCTCTTTTATCAACACAACAGTGCTGCCAGCTGCAGCTATTGTTGGTTGTACATAGATGATAAGTCGAAAGGAAGAGAACCATCTTGTTTCCATTTAGAAAATATAAAGTTGAAATTACTTCTTTATAGTTAGTTTATGTCTCATTCAACAGAATTGAAGGGCATTATAAATACCAAAACACTCTGCCCTGGTGTAGTCAGTGATAATATCCCTCTTGTGAAAACACCAACATAACATAAAATAAATTGTACCATGATATTTTCTAACCCTTGGCTTTGAGATTAGCAAATCCCAACTCATAAATGACTTGTAAATAATTAATTCCAAAATCTGTTCAGTTCCCAGAGCACATAGGAAAGAAATGGGCTTCATTCTGAAAGCAAAACATTTTTCTTATGTTTTACAAAAGCCTGAACCTTTAAAACAGTATAATAGATCAGAGGGAATGTGATACTGAGAGAAGCAGAAAATGGATGGAGCTTTACTGAAATGGCATTTACAAGGTCTTGTTCTGCTTTAGTGTACTTCTGAACTGGTTGTTAACCATTCCAAATGTCTAATGTATGCTTGGCACATAACTAAATTTTAGTCAGCAATTTCAGTTCTCTGCTCCATACATCAGGATAAACCCTGGAAGTTGTCTATTGTTAACTGCTTTTAACTCTACTATTGCAGAGTGGGATTATAGCACCACAAGAGCTTAATATTTTCCCATTTAGGTGAGTAAATTAAAATGGGTTTAGTTAGGAGAGGATTTAGTTTCAGTGGTTCTTTGTACATAGACAGAAACATATCACAGCATCTTGGAGTTAATTTTGCAGCATTAGCACCTCTGATTTGGCTTTTGCAGTGACTGACTTTTTAATAGAAAATGTAGTGTTTTATCCCAAAATTTCTAGGCTCTGAAATGGGAGCTCGAAAGAAAAGACAAGAGACTTTCTACTCTTACACAGCACAAAGTAATGTTCTCTAACATTATTTTGGCTAAGAAAGTAAATATATAGCCCTCATTCATATAAGGATTTGCTATACTTTTAGCCTCTAAATTAGCCAGTAATTTCAGAAAACTCATCTATGTGTCAAGGAAGAAGTTGTTGGTTGGAGTAAGTCATAGATGATGGTTTCTCTGCATCATATGTCCCCAAATGGTTGATCTCAACAATCAAAATGGTTACTCAAAATCTGGAAGCTGCCATGTTTTCTACATCTCCCCTGCCCCTAGTCTTCCAACTCTGCCCTGACAATGCCACACTCTAAATTATGGATACTGGCATATGGATCCAGAGACATTTCAGAGAACATCCCAAGGTTTTAGGGAAAAGAACATAATTTTTTCCCATTAAAAGCTAGGGTGATGTGTTCTCTGTGGTACTTCTGCAACAAAGTCACTCTTGCTATTCTAGAAATAAATGGGAAATGTTCTATATCCAAATACTCTCACCTTAGTGTTACATACATATATCAAGTCTTCAATAGCTTTAAATTGTAAGGTTTCTCATCGAATATGGGATTGACATGAAATTTTAAAAAACACTAGTCTTTAGTAACAAGACTATATTTGAATTAAACAGTATAAAATGTTAAATAGATAAAATCCTGTAGGTGGAGCCAAGGTGGCAGAGTAAAGGTACAAACTCATTAGAACTCTGCCAAATCCTCCTCAAAATAACTTTAAAATAATGCCTTAAATAGAATTTTGGAGTTACAGAACCAATAGAAGCTTGAAGTGAAACAATTTTCTAGACCTAAGACAAATTAGGAGGTTGGCAGGAAAGGTGTGTCTCCTCAGGGTGGTGGTCTGGTCAGGAGCCCAGTGCAACATAGTCTATGCCCTTGCAAGTCAGCAATAGGCCTGGGAAGTGGCTGTAGCAGCAGCAGCAGCAGCAGTTTTAAGAAATCTCATCTCACAGATGGTAAGGGGGGCTATACAACTTGTTAGAAAAAGATTACAGGGAAACCTTCTCTGGCATTGTGTATAGCATGCTAGTGCACTGCCAATAAAAAGTTCTGGGTCATAGTTGTAGGTTGAAGGGGGAGTTGCAGGAGATCATAGAATTTGGTCACAGGTGTAGAGCAGAAAGGATCACTAGTTCTTGTAACTATAAAAGAGCAGAGACATGATTCACATTTCCAGAGAAATAAGGCAAGATAACATTTGCAGTCTTAGGGAGCAGGGTCAGAGTTCCAGGGCAGAGAGAGTGCTTATGGTTTCCCACAGATGAAAGCACAAACCAAAAAAAAAAAAATACTACAAGCAGCCAGGAAGAAATAAATTCAATGTTGTGGAAACACAATCAGAATAGCACAGCACCTGGCAGCTTCTACACTGAGGGACTGAAGGGTATGGAATATGATATTCCAGAGGTCAAAAGAGCTGGGATTAAAACCAAGAATCACCAACCCAGCAAAACTGAGTATCTTGTTTCAGGGGAAAATATTGTCATTCAGTGGAATACAAGATTTTCAAGCATTCTTGATAAAAAAAAAGAGTTGAATAGAAAATCTGACATTCAGATACAAGAAGCAGAAGCAAGAGATGCTTGAGAAGGTAAACAGGGAAAAGAAATCAAAAGGAACTTATCAGAGTTGAATTATTTACATTCCTACATGGAAAAACAATAACTGTGACTGATGATACTTTCTCAGTATGAAAATAATTGAAGAAGGCTATATGGGCATATGAATACATATGTGAATGTGTGTATATATGTTTACAGGTATACATGGATAAAGGGCACAGGTCAAATTTGGTGGTAAGGGATGATACTTAAGGGGTGAAGTTAAGAGGTGAGAGAGGAAAGTGGCAAGAGGAGATGGGGAGACACAGGGTAGGGTAAACTATCTCATGTAGAAGAGTCAAGGGGAAGTAGTTGCAGGGGAGGGGAAGAACAGGAAGGCAAAAAGGCAAAACCATATTCTCATTGAATTTGGCTCAGGGAGAGAACGACATACATACTGAATGGGATAGCTCACCCTGAAGGATAGTGGGGGTGTGGGGGATGAAAGGGGGCATGATGGAGGGAAGGGCATTCTTGGGGGAGGGGAGGTTGGAGGCACCCACTTCTGAAGAGGGACAGGATCAAAATAGGGAATGGACCAGGTGGGGGAGTGGGATGGGTGGGAGGGAAATATAAGCAGTCTTTTCAATATATCTACTATGGTAATATTTTGCATAACTATACATGTAGAAAATATACTGAATTGCTTATCTTCCCAGCGGGAGTGGGTGACAAGGGATGAAGAGAATGGATATGGAATTTGAAGTTTTAAAATTAAATGTTTCAAATATGTATAAATACTATTATTAATACTAAAAAAGAAAATAATTTTATTTTCATATTTGATAATTATAAATGCATGAATTAACTATAAAGATCATATGAAGAAAGATGCTATCTGCATTCTGAGAAAGATCTAATGAATAGAATTATGTAGAGAATGATTTTCCATATATATATATGTATTATACATATAAATTTGTATATATTTATGTGTGCATATATAAGCATACAAACACATACATGTATATATGTATATACAAATAACAAATGCACATATACACACATCTATAATACATTATAGCTGTAGATATAGATAGATATAGACTATTCGTGTCTCGTGGGGGCCATCTCTAGGGTACTGTGGAAGAGAAAAAAAAAAGAAAATGAAATCCACAGGATTACACTGTAGTATATTTAAAATAAATAGCAATTTATAAATAACAGACTTACAGTTTCATGTGCAATCATATTTTCTACTCTATGTTATGAAAATATTTGTTTTATTCCATAAATTAAACATAAAATAAAATTTTAAAATCTCAATAATACCTGAAAAAAACATAATTGGTCAAATGGTATAAGAAGCATAAACATTCAATGAAAAGAACTAAAAAAGAACAATAAGATCTCACTAAAAAAAATGTTTAAAATTTTAGAACTGGGCAAATGGAAGCTAATGACTGGAGTCATGGATGGTACCAAAAAGCAATAAAAAAATTAAGATAATGAAAAAATAGAAAAAATGTAAAATATCTCGTTTGAAATACAACTGTCCTAGAAATATGATCACAGAGAGAGAATCTAAGAATTACTCAATTATAAGAAGGCCTTGATCAAGAAATGAGCCTACACATCATATTTTTTAAATATAAATATAAACTATCCCTATATCCTGATACAAGAGGATAAAATAGAAATTGCAAGAATCCACCAATTACCTTCTAAAAGTGATTCAAAGGAATTATGGTCAAAAAAGAGATAACATGTTTTAAGCAATGTAAAATGAGTAATTTTGTTCACAAAAAATTAAAAAAGATTTTGCACAAACAAAACCAAAGCAGCCAAGATTAAAAGGAAATCAGAAAATTGGGAAAGAATCTATAGAAAATTACTCTCATAAAGATCCCATTTCTCAAATGAATGGAGAACTGAATCAAATTCTCCTATTAACAACAGGTATAAATATGATATGAATATGGTAAAGGATGTGAACAGGCTGTTTTCAAAAGAAATCAAAGCTATCTACAGTAGTAGTAAAAAAAAATTCTAACAACTATCAATTAGAGAAATGAATATTTAAAACAAATCTGAGAAGCCACCTCAAATCTATGTGATTAGCTGAGGTGACAGAAAAGGAAAATGGCAAATACTGCAGGGGATGTTGAAAAATTGGGGCACTAATATACTGTTGGAGGTTGTTGTATAGTCTCCTCAGACTGGAAATGGGAAAAACTGAGTTCAAATCCAGTCTTAGACATTCACTAGCTGTGTAACCCTGAACAAGTCATTAACCTCTATATGTTTAAATTTTTCATGGAAGGAAATGACCAACCACTCCTATATCTCTCCCAAGCAAACTCTATACAGGGTCACAAAACCACTAACCTGAACAAGTTTCTGAAATACCACAACAATTCAATCATTAATTCTCATGAAAAATCTGAAACTATAACCAAAGTGTTATAAACTCATACCAGTTGACACATCAACACTGCTATGAGGTCTGTATCTCAAAGAGATTGAAAGAAAAGGAAAAGTACATATATGTACAAAAATATTTATGTAAGTGTTCTGTTTATGGTTTGTTTTATTTTTCTTTGTGGTGGCAACAAATTGGATATTGAAGGGATGCCAATCAATTGGGCAATGGCTGAAAAAATTGTGGTAAATGACTGTGATGAAATACTATTGTGTTATAAGAAATGACAAGATGGATATAGGAAAAAAATACTATGAAGACTTCTAAGAACTGAAGCAATGTGAAATGAGCAGAACATTGTACACAATAATAACAATATTATATGATGATCAATTGTGAACAACTTAGTTTTTCTCAGGAATAAAATGATTCAAGACAATTTCTGAAGGACTTGTGAAAAATGCTATCAACCTTCAGAGAAAGAACTGAGGCCATATGAATGTGGATTAAAGCTTATTTTTTAAACTTTATTTTGCTTCTTTTTTGCATGTGTTTTCTTTTGCAACATGGCTAATACGGAAGTAATGTTTTGCATGACTATACATGTATAGTGTATATCAAATTACTTGCCTTCCCAAGGAAGGAAGAGGGTAGTGACAGATTAGAATTTGGAACTCTTTTATTTTATATTTTGTATAGTATTTTTACTTAGTATTTTATTTTCCCCCAGTTACATGTAAAAACAATTTAAAAATCATTTTAAAAAACTATGAATTCTAAATTTTCTCCCTTCCTCTCTCCCCACCACCCTTATTGAGAATGCAGGCAATTTAATATAGGTTATACATGTGTAGTTATGCAAAACATTTCCATAATAGTCATGTTGTGAAACATTAGCTGTATTTCCCCCCATCCTATTCCTCCCCCATTTATTTTATTCTTTCCCTGCCAAACCTAAAAGCATTTTGTTTCCAGCTACCTCCTCCTCCATCTGCTCTCCTTTCTATCACGCACTTTCTTTTGTCCCCTTCCCCCTACTTTCCTATAGGGTAAGATAGATTTCTATCCCCAAATGAGTGTGCACGTTATTACCTCCTTCAGTCAATTCTGACAAGAGTAAAGTTCCCTCACTCCCCTCACCTCCCCCCTCTTCCCCACCACTGTAAACACTTTTCCTTGCCTCTTTATGTG
The DNA here is from genome assembly GCA_011680675.1 of Gymnobelideus leadbeateri. NCBI lineage: Eukaryota > Metazoa > Chordata > Mammalia > Diprotodontia > Petauridae > Gymnobelideus > Gymnobelideus leadbeateri. Next base: position 1,325,461 of record WOXC01007541.1, read on the forward strand.
AAATAATTTACCCCCTTCTATCTCTCCTTTTCTGTTTCTCCTAGTACATTCCTCTCTCACCCCTTGATTTTATGTTTTAGATATTATACTTTCATATTCAATTCACAGCTGTGCCCTCTATCCATATATACTCCTTCTAACTACTCTAATAATGAGAAAGGTTTTTTAAGTTATAAACATAATCTTCAGTGTAGGAATATAAACAGTTTAACTTTACTGAGTCGTTTATGACATTTCTTTCCTGTTTATCTTTTCATGCTTTTCTTCAGTCTCATATTTGAAAGTCAAATTTTCTATTTAGTTAGGAAATTTTCTCAAGAATGTTAGAAATTTAATAATAGCTTGAATGAATTTCTGTTTTTAATGTCTACTGTTTAATATAAGGCTTTTGGCATGCATATATATGTATATGTACATATGTATGCACATGTACATGTACACATATAGCATATTCACATGCTTAGAACATAAATTTGCCTATCTACTTAAGAATAAGAATTTCACATTTGAATCCTTTCCCAGTGATAAAATGCAAATGAGGCTTTTACAAAAACATACTTTCCCACTGGTTTGAGAGGCAGTAACCAGGACATGGTAGTAGACAGATCTCCATGCCTGTTACAGTGTAACTTAACTCTTGGTTGAGAATGTGACATTCCCACACTGAGAGCTCTCTATACCAAATGAAATCACTAGTTGTAATGCCATGCACAAGCAGCTTTTCAAAAGAACTGCTACTGTGAATAGCTTTTAAGGTTCTGATTACTCAGTATAGTTATCACTCAATTCCATGACAAAAGCAAAACATCTACAGAAAATCAAGGTACAGAATTCACAATATTACAACTTATCACAGAAAATCACAATGTAATATTCACAACATAGTCTCAGAGTATAATAGTTAAAGTCTTCCACTCATGGGGCAAAGTCTTGATTAACTCAGTCACTTATCAACAACAATATCTCAAAGTACTCAAAATACAAATCAGTCACTTATTCAGCAAAGTCTTACTAAATATCATACACAGAACCTTCCACCCCTTAGGTCATTAGTAAACTCTAATTCCATAATTACTCAGTATCCACGGAGAGGTCTTTTCTTCATCTTGACTTGGGGCCTGTTCTCAGATTCCCTGGATCCCCTTCCATGGTCCCATATTCTACCTGGATTCACCAGACTGTCACCTGGGTTCAATGGCACACAGTGCCCAGTTCCTTGAATAGCTATATGGGCAGGTCCTGCTCCACACTGAAGTTTACAGGTTCTGGTCCATGTCAGATCTTTCACTATTTCTGCTCTAGGGAATTCAAGGCTCAGGCAAGCCACAAACAAACAGTGTCAGCATCCCAGTCATGCTTCAGTCACCTGAGCTCCTGGCTCCTGGGATCCAGGGCTCCTGGCTCCTGGATCTGGGTTCCTGGATCCAGCCTCTGGGCTCCTGTTTAGAAGAAGCTGCACCACCACAAATTTTTAGGACTCAATTCTCCATTCTTCTGGAACTGTTCTGCCACCGGATCTTGGTCTCAAGGAAATTTTCTCTAGATTTTTTTTAAAGCTTATTGTCTTCATTTTTTCTATCTCCTTTACAAAGCAGTTGAATTCTTTTTCATGATTTTCTTACATCACTCTCATTTCTTTTTCCAGTTTTTCATCTGGTTCTCTTAGCTGATTTTCAAAACTCTTTTTTAGCTCTCTCATGGCCTGAGAACAATTCAAATATTTCTTGGAGGTTCTGGAGGTAGGAACTTGGACTTTACTGTCTTCTTCTAACTGTATATTCTGATCTTCCTTGCCTCCCAAGTCCTATAGTCAGTGTTTTTTCCATTGTTCCTCATTTTCCCAGCCTATTACTTAACTGTTTAACTCTTTTTTTAAGGTAGGACTCTGCTTTCAGGGTGGAAGGTGAACTGTCCCATGCTTCAGGTGTTTTGTGTGGCTATTTTCAGAAATACTTTTAGGGACCTAGAAGTTTTCAGTTCTTCCAAGGTGGTGTGATCAAAAGAGGAGTGTTTACTGCTCTCCTGGCCTGTGCTCTCATCTGTGAGTGACCACAAGCACTCTTTCCTGCCCTGGAACTGTGAGGAGGGTCCCCTCTCTGCTGTTGCTGCAAGTTCTGTTATGCTAGTATTCTTCCTTGCTAAGTGACTGGCACCCAGGACTACAACCCAGATCTATGTATGGGCAAGACAACAGATTTCAGCTTCTGTGCTAGCACAGAGACTCCTGTAAGATCCTTTTTACCAATTATTTGATCCCCTTACCATATGTGGACTGAGAGCTATGGAAGCAGCCACCACTGGTGATGCTGCCACTGCTGATCCAGTCACTCCTAAGGCCTGCTCCTGATTTTCTGAGGCCAGGGCTATACTGGCATAGCCCAAATTGGAATATGGTCTATTCTCACATTTGTGCAACAGACCTTTCCTGTCAAACTTGTAGGTTGTCCTGGTCTGGAAATTTCTTTCATTTTATCTTTTTTGTGGGTTCTTCTGGTCTTGAAAATGTTTAGAGTAATTTAAAGGTATTTGGAGGGATGTGTGGGAAAGCTCAGGCAAGCCCCTGCCTTTACTCCACCAGCTTAGCTCTGTCCCCTTAAAATAAAATCTCACTATTTTAAAATTAATGTTAAAATTGTTTTTGCATGTAATTGAAAAAATAAAATAAAAAGAAACTATCCTTAATCTTAGAAACAAGAAACTTTGAATGGTGTAAGGCAAAATACATTTTTGTTGTCTTTTTCCTCCCCTATTCATATCTATATTTAACTTCAAGGGATATTGAAGTTTTGCTCCATTGAATGGGAACAATTGAATAAAAGAACATTGAATGGATTTTCAGCCAAAAATCAAAATTTCCATAAAATATTGAATACTAAAAGATTTGAAATGACTTGAGATTTGAAATGCTATTTTTGTTCTCCTTCAAGGCACCTGAAAACATTGCTGAAGATATAACACTAAAAAGCATGGGAGCAAGTGTACAGCCTTACTTTATTCTATTTGTGACTGGAAAAACATGAAAATGCCATGCATTATCCAGAACCTGTGCAAGAATATTGTCATGAAACTGATGTATAATACCTATGAACTTCTCATGCCCCCAAATTTTGCTATAATTCACATGCCTTCATGACTGACAGTATCAAAAGCATTGGTCAAATTGACAAATGTGTACAGACCACTTTTCTACTCCTTGCATTTTCACCTGAAGTTGTCAGCCAGCAAACACCAAATCAATTATTCCTCAGCTCTTTCAGAAGCTACACTGACTTTCAGGTAGATGACTCTCTTTCAGGTGAAGAATCAACCTATTAAAGAAGACTTTGGCAATATTCTTGCCAGCAATGACAAAGAGCCCCCCTGCCCCACCCCTACCCCCAGTGATTGTCACAGGAAAATATGTTTCCTTTACCTTTATAGAGATGGACAATGAAAGTATCCTTGAACACCTGGGGAATAATATCCTCTGGCTATATAACCTGGAAAATATTAATCAGCTTTTGTATGAGCAGAGGACCCCCTGCCTTGTAAATCTCACCTAAAATAGAATCAACATCAGGTTCTTTGCCACACAAGAGGAGTCTGATGGCATTCAAAACCTCTTCTCCAGCTTTGACTAGAGAGAAATTGACTTCAACTTGAGGTATACAGTCAATGGCTTCAGCACTGATTGATGACAATCTATTTACAATACTATGGAAGTGTTCAGCCATCTCTCATTTTTAGGGCATCTTTTCTTGCCCCTTCTTCATGCCAGGAGATGAGCAATGTAGTTCATCAAAAAGGCTGCTCTGACACCCAGGGAGCTGCCAAACTGTACTGCTGTTTCAGTCCAGTAAGAAGATGACTCTATGGCTTGGGCTGCTTTTGTGCACAATTGTGATTACATTACCCAATGTATTAACACTTACCACTCCATCACTTGCTGGCTACCACAAGACTTCTGAGATAGGTAAAAATGATAAAATGGTATGGGTGATGTCTTTTGATTCATGCATGAATTGAATTGAAGTGAGGTAGTTTGAAGTTCACGAATTGAAGTTCTTGGCCTCACTCTCTCTTCCAGAGTCATCTCCAGTGGCAAGACAGTCAGGATGATTAGTGATAGTTCAGGATACAGTGGACGACTTTGACACTAAGGTCTATGTGTTCCACAACACTTGCTTCAACCAACTTCATGGCTGTTAGAACAAATTGTTCTCATCCACTCCTTCTGCTAGGGGAAGTCTTCACATGCTTGGATTAGATGCCCTGCTAAATTACAGAAGAATGTGAGACCCCATCAGTTACCCTCAACCTTATTTACTGGTGTGTGGCTGCTACTCATACTACAGCTTCTTGGAGTCACAGGTGAAATTTGAGTAAATTGGTTACACACCAAAGATGGAAAGCAGCCTTTAAAAGATCTCAGCAGCTCTCACACGAGAGGTTGTAGTTTTCCCTGAACATACCCTGTTTCACCCTACAAATCATCTTGATCCCCCACCAATCATCTTACCCGGATTTTGATCCAGTTGTTCTTCTACTTCATTGTTTCATTTCTCGATTACAATATATTGGATACATCCAAGTCATCATTGTATACTGTCATTTGAGCCTCTTCAATTTGGGCTGCCATCCCCATTGCTCAACTAAAGATTCTCTATCATATACAACCAGCAACTTCCTAAGCATTAGATCTGATGAGCCTTTTTCAAATATCTTCCATTACATCTCTGCAGCTTTTGACATTACTTTTCCCTCTCATCAGTCTTTTTAAAAATTTATTTTATTTTCAATTCATGGAATAACACAAAAATTATCAAGGAAAAATTCCCTTACATCCTAGAACCAGTGGGCAAACTAGAAATTGAAAGAATTCACCAATCACCTCCTGAAATTCCAAAATGCAAACTCCCACAAATAATACAGCCAAATTCCAGAGCTCCCAAGTAAATGAGAAAACATGGCAAGAAGAAAGAAGAAAAATATTGTGAAGTCACAGTCAGTTTTTACAGGATTAAGCAGCTTCTATCTAAAGGAATATGCTGGATTGGAATGTGATATCCCTTTTAAAAAGGATCTAGGATTAAAACCAAAAGTCGGTAGGGGGAGTCAAAATGGCAGAATAAAAGCAAGAACTTGACTGAGCTCACACCCCAATCACCAAAATTTCCTGTAAAAATTTACTCTAAACAAATTGTAGTGCTACAGAACCCACAAAAGAACAGAGTGAAACAAATCTCCCACTAAAAGCAGACAGCAGGTTGACAGGAAGGCTCTATTGCACCAGGTTAGGAGTGGAGCACAATCCCACATGGACTCCACCAGCATAAACTGGCTGAAGACCAGCAGAGCAGATCTCAAGGAACTGAATCACTGGCAGCTGTTGTGGTTTCCAGGCTTCTCAACCCATAAATGCCAAAAAGAAAGTAAAAGTTGAGAGGGTAAACTATTTTGAACTTGGGTGAAAGAAGAGTGCAGTCCCAGCTGCTGGATCTGGAGTGGCAGAGATGGCAGTGGCTGAAGATGCTAAGGCAGTTGCTGTCTCCTGAGCTCCAGACACACAGATAGAGGGGGATCACACTGACTGCCCAGAGGGCAAATGCAGGAATCTCTTTGCTGGCATTGAGGCAGGATTCTCTTGCTTTGCCCTGCTTAGATCTGAGTCACAACCCTGGGTAGAAGTCCTGGCACAACAAGGGCTGGTGTGACATTGTTGAGGCTGTGGAAAGGCAGTCTTCCTGACTTCCTCACAATTCTGAGGCAGGTGCATAGAAGAAGCTCTGACAACAGCTGCACAAACCCCCAGAAATTTGGGAAACAGCACTCTCAACTTGGAAGCAAAGTTCTACCTTGACAAAGAGCTAGAAAGTCAAATAGCTAGTTGGCAAGATGAGGAAACAGAGGAAGAGAACTCTGACTATAGAATTATTTTTGGTGACAAAGATGATCAAAACATAGAACCAAAAAAATATAGAAAATATATAGAGAAATATATGAACTGGTTGCAGGCCATGGAGGACCTCAAGAAGAAATTTGAAAATCAAATAAGAGAAGTAGAGGAAAAATTGGGAAGAAAAATGAGTGATACAAGAAAATCATGAAAACTGAGTGAACATCTTGCTAAACCAGAAATACTACTAAAAAATAGACTAACTCTAATGGCAAAGAGGTCCAAAAAGCCAATAAGGAGAAGAATGCCTTAAGAAGCAGAATTGACCAGATGGAAAAGGAACTTCAAAAAGTCACTGAAGGGGGGGGGGGGGGTCGGAGTGAAAGTAGGGGAGTAGAAACAGGATTTCCATGAAGCTCCCACTCCAACCTCCTCCAATTCATGTCAAAATGACTAAAAACAAACTTTGGAGCTACAGAACCAGCAAAACGACTCAGAGATTCTAACCTCCCACTGAAGACAGTCCAGCAGGCTGCCAAGAAGGGATCAGTGGAGCTCTCTGGAAGCCAAGCCAGCTCCACACAAGCCCAAGGCTTTAGCCTCAGGGTGGCCACAATCAGTCACCAGCAAGACTGACTTCAGTGCAGCAGCAGCTGTGATGGTTTCCAGAATTATAAACCCATAGATGCTAAGGATAAAGAGGTCAGTGCAGTGTAGAATTTGGGACATGGGAGATCACTGTCTGGGGTAGAGGTCCTGGGGTGCATGACCAGTGCACCAGAGCATGTGGAGGCTTCAGAGAGGGCAGCTAACTAATAGTTCTCACAGCTGAGAAAACCCCAGCAATTGGGACAAAGCTCCCCCCCCCCCCCCGGTAGCAGAGTTCTACTATGGCAAAAAGCTCAAAAGTTAAGTAATTGAGTGGCAACATAAGCAAGAGAGGTAAGCAAGGAAAGCACAGCAATCAGACTTTGGATTCCTTTTTTGGGCACAAAATATATCAAAGAATGGAACAGGAGGAAGATAGCAAAGTCAGTACTCCTGCACCAAAAGCTTGAAACAAAAGGATAAGTTGCTTACAGGCCATAGAAGAGATTAAGAAGGATTTTGAAAACCAAATAAGAGTAGTGGAGGAAAAATTTGGAAGAGAAATGAGAATGATGGTAGAAAAGTATGAAATGAGAGTCAACCACCTGACTTAAGAAAATAAGACCTTAAAAAATAGACTAACTCAAATGACAAAAGAGGCTCAAAAAGTAAATGAGGAGGAGAATGTCTTTTTTTGTGGTTGCCTCATAATTTTTTTATTAATTTCTGGTTTACGTCATTCATTCCCATCAGATTTTGATTTCTATTTTTCCCCATTTTTCCCCTTCCCATCACCCCAGAATAGCAGTCCCACAGGATATCCTCTCATCCAATCTGCTTTCTCCCATTTCTTCTCCCATACCCCCTTCAACTTTTCCAGTAGGACAAGGTGAATCCTCGTGCCCCAATGCTTGCACATCTTATCTCCCAATTATATGCACAGTAGTATTAATCATAGTATATATACATATATATACATATATATTTTAAAAATTGCTTTTAAAAGGGAGATAAACAACTCAGTATATACTGTACATGTGTAGCTATGCAAAATATTACCATAGTAGATATATTGTAAAAAACCTGACTAAATTTCCCTCCCTCCCATCCCACCTCGCACCTGGTCCACTCTGCACTTTGATCCTATCCCTTTTCAAAAGTGGGTGCTTCCAACTCTCCCCCCCCACCAGCCTGGCCTCCTTTCCATTGACCCCCCTTTCATCCCCTTCTCCCCTACTTTCTTGTAGAGTGAGAAACCTTATTTAGTATGTATGTCATTCTCTCCCTGATCCAAATTCAATGAGGATAAGGTGTTGCATTTTTGCCTTGCTGTTTTTCCCCTCCCTTCTAACCATCTTCCCTTGCTTCTTCTATATGAGATAGTTCACTCCATTCTGTCTCTCCCCATCTCCTCTCAATATATTCCTCTCACATCTCTTAATTTCACCTTTTAAGTATCATGCCTTCCTATTAAATTCAACCTGTCCCCTCTATCTATGTATACCTGAAAACAAATATACACACACTCACATATGTATTCATATGCCCATATACCCTTCTTCAACTATTTTCATACTGAGAAAAGTTTCATTAGTTACAGTTATCATTTGTCCATGTAGGAATGTAAATATTTCAACTTTGATAAGTTCATAATGATTTCTTTTCCCAGTTTGCCTTCTCAAGCATCTCTTGTTTCTTGTATCTGAATGTCAAATTTTCTATTCAACTCTGGTTTTTTCACCAAGAATACTTGAAAGTCCTCTATTCCACTGAATGACCATATTTTCCCCTGAAACAAGATACTCAGTTTTGCTGGGTAGGTGATTCTTGGTTTTAATCCCAGCTCCATTGCCCTCCATAAAATGGAATATTCCATGCCATTCGATCCCTCAGTGTAGAAGCTGCCAGATCCTGTGCTATCCTGATTGTGTTTCCACAATATTGAAATTGTTTCTTCCTGGCTGCTTGTAATATTCTCTCCTTTATCTGGGAATTCTGGAACCTGGCTACAATATTCCTAGGAGTTTCATTTTTATGATCTTTTTTGGGAGGTGATCAGTGGATTCTTTCAACCTTTATTTTGCCCTCTGGTTCTAATCAGGGCAATTTTCCTTGAGAATTTCTTGAAGGATGATTTCTAGATTCTTTCTCTGATCATGGTTTTCAGGTAGTCCAATAATTTTTAGATTGTCTCTCCTGGATCTATTTTCCAGGTCAGTGATTTTTCCCATGAGATATTTCACATTGCCTTCTATTTTTTCATTTGTTTGGATCTGCTTAATAGCATCTTGATTTCTCATAAAGTCACAAGCTTCCATTTGCTCCAGTCTAATTCTGAGGGAATTATTTTCTTCAGTGAGCTTTTGAGATTCTTTTTTACATCAAATAGAAATCTAAAAATAGACTAACTCAAATGGCAGAAGAGGTTCAAGAAGGCAATGAGGAGAAGAATGCCTTAAAAAGCCGAATTTGCCAAATGGAAAAATCTGGGGGGCATGGGAAGAACAGGAAGACAGGAAGGCAAAAAGGCAAAACCATATTCTCCTTGAATTTGGCTCAGGGAGACAATGACATACATACTAAATTGGATATCACACCAATAGGGAATGAGAGGGGGAATGATAGAAGGGAGGGCATTCTGGGGGGAGGGGAGGTTGGAGGCACCCACTTCTGAAGAGGGACAGGATCAAAGTAGGGAATGGACCAGGTAGGGGGTAGGATGGGTAGGAGGGAAATACAGCCAGCCTTTTACAATATATCTACTATGAAAATGTTTTGCATAGCTATACATGTACAACATATGCTGAACTGCTTATCTTCCCAGTGGAAGTTCGTGACAAGGGAGGAAGGGAATGGATCTGGAATTCAAAATTTTAAAATTAAATGTTCCAAATATATATAAATACTATTATTAAAAAAGAAAGAAAGTTAATCTGATTTTGTTTTTGTCACCCCCCCCCTTAGGAACTTATTTATGGCTTTTTGAAATTTTTTTCTAAGATGGGATTACATAAGTATTCTGTTTCCTCCTCTGTTAATTTGGATATAAATTATAAATTTGTATAAATTGTAAATATTCATCAATTTCATTTAGATTCTCAATTTTATTGGTTAATCATTGGGCAAAACATCTCATAATAATTGCTTTAATTTCACCTGGAATTGGTTGTATATTCAACCTATTAATTTTTGATAGGGGCAATTTGGTCTTTTTTTTTTTTAATCAGTCAATGGTTTATTTATTTCATTGCTGTTTTTCTCATAAAACTGGTTCCTAGTTGTGGATATTTTTGTCTTTTATTTTTGTTAATTTCCTCCCTCATTTCTATTTTGCTTTTTTTGGGGGGGAGGGCAGGGGTAATTTGTTTTGTTTTTAATTTTTTTTCCTAATATTTAGTTACAAAGTTGAGTTGCTGATTCTTACTTTCTCCTCCCCTGTTATTTTTGTACACATTTAGAAATATACATTTTCCCCCAAGTACTCCTTTTTTATACATTCTGCAAATTTTTGTATGTTATCTCATTATTGTCCTTATCTTTAATGAAATTCCTGTCTTTTCTATTATTTTTTTTCTTTGAGCTACTCATTCTTTAAAATTGTTATTTAGCTTTCAATTACTTTTAATTTGTGCCTCAAAGGTACTTTATTGAGTGAGATTTCTACAACATAATAAAAAGAAAAAAGATACATTTAATATCTCTGCTTTAATGCATTTGTTTGTAAGGTTTTTATGCCCTAATACCTGGTCCATTATTGAGAAGGTGTCATATGCAGCTGAGAATAGGAATCTTCCTTTCTATTTTCATGAAATACATTCTCAAGGTGAGGTAGAGTTGATTGCTGAGTAAAGGGAGGATCTCAACTAAGATTTTCCCCAAATCCCTTCATATTCCTTTAAAAATGACTCTAAACAAATTCTAGAGCAGTAGACCTCACAAAAAGACAGTGTGAAATGTATTTCCTACGGAAGACAACTTGGAAAGTCAGAAGCTGTCCAGTGCAGGCTATGACAGTGCAGAGCTTGTCCCAGCAAACCCAGAGCAGGCGTCAAGGCAACAGAATCAGTCACAGCAGTGGCAGTTTCAAGACTTCTTAGCTCACAGATGCCAAAGACAACTTAGAAGGTCAGCAGGAAAGGTCCATCACACCTGAATGAGAGTGAACTGCCGTCCAGTGTGGTCTGTATCAACACAGCCCCAACTTTAGGAAAATAGAAACAGGCCTTGAGAGTGACTGAGAAAGCAGCAGCAGCTGCTGCTTCCAGAGTTCTCAGTCCACAGACTCTAAGGGAGTTGAACAACTGGTCAGAAGGAGATTACAAA